>OU896717.1:33247390-34639979 GCA_918026855.4 Phaedon cochleariae
CTCGTCCGGAACAACAAGAAATGTAACATTTTCTGCAACAACATCATCAATTTTAATGCTCATATTGATTTTTCCTAGTGTGAATAGTGCTGGAGTGTTTTGGTCACCAAAACTGAAAAGTGGCTGATGGTCGTTTTCCACAAGCAGCTTATGTCTATGTATCAGGTTTTCCTTTAGTGTGCACACTGCACTACCCGTATCCACAAACGCAATGAGGGTAATTGCACCATCCAAGATCACGGTCTTATAAAATTTCAAATGAATATCATTATAATTGTTTACCGTTTTAATAGAACTTTCGGTTTTATTATTCACAGGACATTCATTAAATAGATGACCATCTTGTTTGCAGCCAAAGCATACCATATTGGGTCTGGAACATTGATTTGCCAGATGATTATACGATCCACATTTGAAACATCTCCTCGCAGGTCGGTTCATTGTGGCTGCATCAGATTTCACAAAATTTTTGGATTTATCACTTGATATATCACTGACTGGTATTCCTGCTGTATTGTTGGAACTCCTTTCATAGTTTCTTGAATGTTCAGAATGATAATATCGGTCGGATAAGTGATTTCTATTTTGACGCCAATCTGTATATTTGATTTTTTCGGCTGACACAATATCCTGACATAAAACGTCAAAGTCACCATAACGTTTTGAAATCAGAGATGCTGCAATATCTCTGGAGATGAGACCACATAAAATCTCTTCCTTCATTTCGTCGAAATCTAAATTTAGAGCTTGACACAGGTTCAGCTTTTCGTAGAAATAAGAAACCACTGACTCATTACGATATTGTCGTCGTCCCCGCATTCTTTCCCATTTATCAACAGTTCGGTGATTTTGTCTATAGGATCGTTGGAATTCTTTCTTGAAATCTTCCCAGGATTCAATCAAATCTTGCTTGGTCTTATACCAAAATATGGCAGGACCCCTCAGGTGAGCCCTAGCTGTCTCCAAAATGTAATTATCAGGCCATCTATTCAGAGTAGCGCTAGTTTCGATGTTTTTTATCCAATCGATTGCTCGTGGCACGTCTTTATCGCCATCAAAGAATCCAATGACTTTGCTCAGATCTGGCATTACATGAAATGTAGCGGCGGCGGCTGCCTGTCCTGGTGTATTTGTGAGATCCGGAACTTGTCCATTGTTATAAGGTTGCACTGCTAATCGTTCAACTAGTCTGGTAAGCATCTCGTCTCTTCTGCGTCCCTCTGCGATCATCATTTCAAACATTTGACCCATGATGGCATCATTACCTGGGCTAGTATTTGGAGGCTGTAAACTTGATTCACCTCCAGCGTTTCCTGATGGGCCATTTTGGCTAATATTGACATTTTCCTCCGACATATTTGAAAATTTCCGTTTTTTTTTTTTGTTTTCAGGCGTTCGTATCCCTCTTCTGATATGTAAACTCAATTATTCTGGGGCCACTCAGGCTTACTTTCAGCAGCAAATGTATATTAAAGAAATAACTTCAACTCCAACTTTCAGTATTTATTAAACAACAAAACCCTCCCGTTGCCGGGATACAAAATCGCTTACACTGGTAAAGTCCATTCTGTTGAAGCTTTAAATCTGGAAGGGTCACCCATTAATGATGTAGATCGTCGACTTACTAGGTCAGAAATAGTTCCATTAGCGACTGTTCACGCTATTGAATCAAAAAGAACAGATAAAGAAGAAAAATCAGTCTCGTCGAAGAGCTCTACTCTTTCCAAATTGAACCTAGAGCTCAGACTTATACAGAAGCAGAAAGAACTTGATGAAAGAGAATTGCAAGAAAAAATGATATCCTTCGAAAGGCAACGAGAATATGCAAAAAAGGAAATTGAAATACAGAAGCAAATGGCCGAGATGAAGAGTGAAGCGGATTCTCAATCAAGAACAGATTTCAAAGAAATAGTTGAATGTTCTAGTCAACTGTATGGCAATGATACGGCAATGAATAAGTGGTTGCAAGAAGCTAAGTATCAGATTAGCAATAGTCCAAATAATGGTATTAAATACAGTTTAGAAGTCGAACATCCTACTTCTGATGTTCACTTCCCATCTTCTTCTGGTGGTGGAGAGAAATACGACAAAGAATATCTGCTACTAGATATTGCAAGAAAATGTATTGATAACACAAACAATACAAATAAAGTGTTATTACGCCAGAAAATGCGAGACCTCACACAATTTTCCGGAGAGTTCACCGAATGGCCTATTTTTATAAGCGAGTACAGAAGATCAACAGATCAATTTGGATTTTATATGAACTTCGGCAGGCCAGATTGGATTGTTTTATCGTTGATAGACAAGGTGAAGAAAATCAGCTACATTAAAGAAGACAAATTGGATTCGTGCATTTTCTTCTCGAACACAATCAGCAATATGGTAACCACGATGAAAAATGTAAATGCTTTACTTTATTTGTATAACCCAGAGCTTCTGGCAAATCTTGTGGAGAAACTTCCACTCATCCAAAAATATAGCTGGGGAAAATGCAAACACCAACGTGACATTCAAGGTATTCAAACATCTTTGGAAGATTTTTCCAACTGGTATGAGGATGAAATAAACTCCATGGCAGCCATAAGCAACCCATTCCAGAGAAATTCCTCCAAGAATCCAGCAAGAAGAGAAAATGTCATGATGACAAGAAATAATGACACCTCGGAATGCAGTTTCTGTAAAAAATCTGATCATACAATTGTGAAATGCCAACAACTCCTCGCCAAGACCGTTGCTGAAAGAAGAGAAGCAGTGTCATCTTTAAAGTTATGTTTCCTCTGTATGAAAAGTGGGCATATGGCAGCTAGGTGTTTCCTGAAGAGAAGATGTGGCACAGAAGGTTGTCGAGGAAGGCATAACAATATCCTCCATATCTCACGAAATCCTTCTGAAGTCGAGAACGTGCAAGAAATTCGCAGAAATGTAAATCTCATTTCGGAGCAGCCCTGTACATCCCAGTCACAATCACCCATTAATTTTTGTGCAAATCTCATGAATAGAAGAGATGTATTGTTGAGAATAGTTCCTGTGATTCTTCGCGGACCCTTTGAAGAAATCAAAACATTTGCTTTGTTCGACGAAGGGTCTACCTGTTCTATGATTGAAGAAGATTTAGCCGAGAAACTCGAACTTGCTGGTTATGTGGTCCCATTCTGTTTTCAATGGACAAACGAAATAACCCATCATGAAGACAATTCTAAAATGGTTTCACTGGATATTTCAGCAGATAAGAAGCATCCACATTTTTATCAACTGACACACGTCAGAACCGTCAAGAATTTGCGACTACCAAAGCAAGATATCGATGTCGATGAACTTTCCAAGCAATTCCCCTACCTAGACCGGAAAATCCTCCATGGTATCAAGTCTGCAAGACCAGAATTGTTGATTGGTCAAGACAATTGTGGCCTAATTGTCCCAAGAAATGTTATTCAACCCAGAATCAATCAACCGATCATGTCACAGTCGAAACTTGGATGGTCTGTACATGGACCGATCAAGGAAGGTAATATGAATGATCTGTATCATGTTAACCTTTGTTGTCGGCATGTTGAAGACGAAGATCTTCACCAGATAGTCAAAGAAAGTTTTCGTCTTGAAGATTTTGGAGTGAAGATACAAAAACACAAGATCAAATCTATAGAGGATAAAAAAGCTGTTGAAATCATGGAGAGGACATGTAAGAAAGTAGGAGAACGCTATGAGATTGGACACCTTTGGAAAAATGAAGACTCGGTATTACCATATAGTAAAGCTAACGCTCTGAAGCGATTGTACTGTATGGAACGGAAGATGGATCAAGACCCCAAGTTTGCAGAACAGTACAAGGAAAACATAGAAAAATATATCCAGAAAGGTTATGCCAATAAGATCATGCCATCAGAAGTACCTTCAGGTCCCAAAACTTGGTACCTACCACATTTTTCTGTTTGGAATGTAAATAAACCCGGTAAGCTGAGGATGGTTTTCGACGCTGCTGCCAAGTCTTCAGGGTCAAGTTTGAATGACTTCTTGTTTCAAGGCCCAGACTATGTACCCTCTCTTATTTCTGTCTTATGGCGTTTCAGACAAGGAAAAGTCGCTATCGGTGGAGACATAAGAGAAATGTTCCACCAGATATTGATAAGAAAGGAGGATAGAAATGCTCAATTGTTCCTATGGCGCGGAGGAGACAGAAATCGTGATCCAGATGTCTACGTTATGAATGTGATGATTTTCGGAGCAGTTTCGTCTCCATCTATCGCACAATTCATAAAAAACAAGAATGCTTCCCTATTCGAAATTGACTACCCTGGCATTTTACGAGCAATGGAAAAGCAACACTATGTAGATGACTTTTTAGATTCATGCTTTACAGTAGAAGAAGCTATCACCAGAGTAAAAAATGTTATCTACGTACACAAGCAAGCGGGTTACGAGATGGTGAAATGGATGAGTAATTCTCCTCTAGTTATGCAATCCATTCCAAAACATCTACGTGCAGAATCCCAAAACGAAGTTAAAATCGATACAGAAAGATTTGAGAGAGTTCTTGGACTAACTTGGTGTCCAAAGAATGATGAATTCGTACTATCCCTGAATTTGAAGAAAATATCCCCCGATATACTGGGTGGTACAAAAGTTCCAACGAAGAGAGAAGTTCTTAGGGTAATTATGTCTGTTTTTGACCCCCTTTGTTTTCTTGCCCCACTCATGGTGAAGGCCAGAATCCTGATGCAAAATATCTGGAGGAGTGATATCAGCTGGGACCAGGAAATAACTGAAAACCTCTACTCGTCGTGGAAGAAGTGGATGGAAGACATAGCAGAAGTAGCCCCTGTTAAAATACCACGCTATTATTTCCCCAGTCTAGATCGTGTTCACAAGGTAGATTTGCATGTATTTTGTGATGCAAGCGATAAGGCTTATGCAGCTGTGGCTTACCTCAGAACAATGTTTGATAGACAAGTCCACACCTCCTTTGTGACAGCGAAATTCAAAGTAGCACCAATAAATCAACAAACAATTCCGAAATTGGAACTACAAGGTGCAGTACTTGCATGCAGAGTAGCCAAGACCATCAAGGATGAGCTGGAATATAAGATTGAAGAAGTACATTTCTGGACCGATTCTTTGGTAGTATTACAGCAAATAAGATCTGTTACAAGAAGATTTCCTGTATTCGTAGCATGTCGCTTAGGTGAAATTCATGAAGACTCCAATGAATCACAATGGCATTGGCTACCATCAGAACTTAACGTTGCCGATCAAGCCACCAAAGAACTCAAATCCCTTGACCTGAAACCTGATGGAATATGGTTGAATGGACCTGATTTCTTGAAATCATCGATTTGGCCAGAAGAACCCAAGTGTATGGAAGAAGTCAAAAGCTGTTTGCTTGTCTCAAACCCCCAAGTCTCCCTTCAGATGCAGTTCCCTGATATTTCTCGATTCTCGCAATTAAATCGTCTCGTGAGAGCGTTGGCATGGATTTTGCACTTCAAAACGATCATCAGGATACCGAAACAACACAGACCAGTTGAGTTGAGTCTAAGTTCAGAGGTTCAAGAACAAGCAAACAAATTATGGATCAGAAAATGTCAAACTGAAACTTTCGAGGAAGAATTTGTGTTATTGAAACAGAAAAGAAGCCTCCCAAAGTCTAGTCGTCTCTATAAGCTTTCCGTTTTCCTGGATGAAGAGGAGATGATTCGACTAGGAGGAAGAATCCCAGAAAATGAAACAATGAATATTTCATTTGATTGCAGAAACCCCTTGGTGCTTGATTCAAGACATAGGTTTACCGAATTATTGATAGAAGACTACCACCGGAAGTCGGGACATGTAGGTTTGGAGACCGTAGTGAACAGGCTGAGATTGAAATATTGGGTGCTGAATAGTCGAGCCGCTGTTAAACGAGCTTTCAGGAACTGCAGAATTTGCAGGATAGAGAGATCTAAGCCAGTTTGTCCTGAAATGGGGATGTTACCATCAAAACGTCTTGAACCATTCACTTTCCCTTTTACCTATGTGGGAATTGATTTTTTTGGACCTATGACAGTGTCCATTGGACGAAGAATAGAAAAAAGGTATGGTGTCCTGTTCACATGTCTAACTATCAGGGCAGTTCACATTGAGATAGCTGCTTCATTAGATACGAGCTCAACTATCCTTGCTATTCGTCGTTTCATGGGAAGAAGAGGCAACCCCAAGGAATTCACAACTGACAATGGGACCAATTTTGTTGGGGCCGAACGAGAACTCCGAGAATTTATGGAATCGTTAGATCAGCACGCTTTAGCTGAAGAATTTAGTCAGAAGGGAGTGGCGTGGAAGTTCAATCCACCTGGTGCTCCCCACATGGGAGGAATATGGGAACGAATGGTCCGTTCTATAAAAGGAGCCCTTAAGTTCAGCCTGAAGTCGGTGAACCCGAGAGAAGAAGTCTTGAACACTCTGTTGATCGAAGCAGAATACATAATCAATTCAAGACCATTAACCCATATTTCGGTTGATCCAAATGAGCCAGAAGCAATCACTCCTAATCATTTTCTGTTACTACGACCTGGAGAAGTGAGACCGTACCAAGAAATCACCACGTTGACGAGGAAACAGTGGCGAATCGCTGAGGCCTTAGCAAATTCCTTCTGGAGACGATGGATTCTTGAGTATAGACCAAATCTCTTGAAAAGACAGAAATGGCATGACAAGGTGGACTCACTTAAAGTAGGAGATATAGTCATCATAGTGGATGAAAAAGCACCCAGAAACTTATGGTTGATGGGCCGAATAGAAGAGACGTATCCTGGCAAAGATGGAGTCGTGAGGGTAGCAAAGATCAAAACAAGCAAAGGAGCCTATGTCAGACCCGTGGCAAAATTATGTTTGCTGCCGACTTCAAGTGATTGATCATCATTTCCTTTGGGCGCGGAGAATGTTACAGACAAACTTGATATTTAATTTACATTGTATACTTTTGTTTAATGTTTCCAGGGAAATAATTTAATAATTTGAGTTTGATAGAATTTGTCACTTTCTGTGAATAAAAGTTAGTGAGCATATTTGGATTTTATCTATTACAACTTTCAATTATGATTATTTGATATATTCTTGTTAAATGATCGTTCGAAAAAACTTACTGAGTCTCTCAGTCTTTATAACATCAGAGATACAGGGTGAATTATCGGTTTCGAATAATTATTCACTCGTCCATGAGTATTAAACTACCCATCGCAGTGATATTTTCTCAAATTTGGTATATTGAGCTTACTTGGGACGATGGATTCTTCGACCCATCAGGCAGAATGGGAATTCAGGTTTCGCTTCAGGAAAAGTCTCATGGTCTTCATAATAGAGATACAGGGTGAATTATCGAATTATAATTATTTGGTATTATTTCCATTCCGCAATCATCATATGCCCTAGACAAAAATCTGAAATTTGTTTCAAATGGTTGGGATAACTCCGAAAATATTTATTTTTGTAATGACTCTATATGTTTCTCCCTGTAGCTCTGGAAATACCAACTCAATAGGAAGAGTAAGCTAACCATCTCATTCTCAAACGATTTTTACACAACCTGGAACAAAACCGTTCCAGGATCGGACTAGTATTTTTAATAATATTTGATTTAGTAACTAGGTGAAATGCAGTTTACATACGAGAACTATTTTTATGTTTACCTGTCGTATCTCTATTGAGACATAAATAAGGTGACTTTAAAAGGAAGGGAGATGATGGTCAGACCACCACCCCTTTACTAGAATGTAGGCTTCTGATCAGAGATTCTCCTAAAGACAATAATTCGACTACTAATGTACTCGAATCATGAACTTGATTCATCAAAGTATCTGCCTTTCGACCTGCTGTTGGAAACCGGAATTTCGAAAAATTATTTCACCTCCCTTTCCCCGTCTTCGCTTCTCTTTTATTTCATTATTCAGTAATATTATAACAATGCAGAATTTTCAAAATGCAAGAATTGGGAATTCATCACCCGTCGCTGGTTTCTGGTCTGTACCATTCGATCTTCCATTGGGCTTGGATCGATTCATAGCACGGTTTTCGATCTAAAACATATTTGGAATTAAATCTCGAATTTTGGATTAATTGAGAATTGAAATTGTGAAAGTCACATGGAATGAGAAATTGAAATACATATGGAAACTGTTTTCAAATTCCGTTGCTGAAACGAGACATATTCCACTATTACTCAAAGAATTGACGGAACAGATAGCCAACCATTTTGTCCTAAATGAGAATCACTGTATATACATACCCAACCCATCAGGCGCCTACCCCGGTTGCAACGAGGGTTTACCGATGCCAAGGGTTGATACTCTCCCCTCGTGAGGGTACCTTTCGTGTCCCCATTGAGACATAAAGGTATGACTATCTAAAAACGTTCAATGATATATCGCCTTCCATAACAAATATAAAATTAGGAAGAAAAATTCGAAATGAATTGAATATAATTCTTGAATAGGGACGAAAAACTTATCACCAGTTCGCTGGTTTCTGTTCGGGTTTCCTCTACTGTTCAATTTCTCTGTCGATTAATAGCACGTCGACACGTCACTCCTTCGTTCTAAAACATAGTTAGTATTATAACTCGAATTCAAAATATATTGAGAATCGAAATCATGAATATTACATCAAATAATAAACTGAAACGCGACATATTCAAAAAATGAACGGACCAGTTAGTCAACAATTTTCTCTTGAATGAGAAACACTGTATATACCTAACCCATCAGGCGCCTACCCCGGTTGCAACGAGGGTTTACCGATGCCAAGGGTTGATACTCTCCCCTCGTAAGGGTACCTGTCGTGTCTCCATTGAGACATAAAGGTGACTATCAAAAATGTTCTATGATATATCGCCTTCCATAACAAATATAAAATTTGGAAGAAATATTTGAAATGAATTGAATGTAATTCGTAAATAGGAATGAAAAACTTATCACCGGTTCACTGGTTCCTGGTCTGGTTTCGTTTTCTGTGAATTTTTTTCGTCGATCAATAACACATCGCTTCTTAGATCTAAAAAATAGTTAGTATGATATCTCGAATTCAAAATATATCGAGAATTGAAATCATGAAAGTTGCATGGAAGAAGAAACTGAAATATATATGAAACCTTATTTCAAATTCCGTTGCTGTAACGCGACATATTCTTCTATTACTCAAAAAATGAACGGAACAGACCTAAATGAGAACCCATCAGGTGCCTACCTTGGTTACAACTAGGGTTTATCGGCGCCAAGGGTTGAAACTCTCCTTTCGTAAGGGTTTTCTGAAAAAGACTGTACATTGCACGGACATTTTATGTTTCATATTTTCTTTCTACTATTTTTTTTTATTTTTTTTTCACACGTCTCTTATTGTTTCTTCCTGAACTCACATTGTAGTGAATCTGTAATGTCTCGATGAACAATTGATGATTGATTGGTTAATAAAAGATGACTATCAAAAATAGTAAATTTTGAAGAAATATTCGAAATAAACTGAATAAAATACGAAACAGGAATGGGAAACTCTTTACCGGTCGCTGGTTTCTTGTCTGATTTTCTCTGCTATGCAATTTTTCTGTTGGGCTCAAATGGTTCATTTATCACACGGTTTTTCTTCGATCTACAAAATAGTTGTTATTAAATCTCGAATGTGATGAACATGAAGATGACTATCGGAAAAGATAATTAATAATAATAATAATAATAATGATGATAAAAATATTAATAATAAAAAAAATACTTTATTGAACAACAATATTCAAATGACTATCAACTCAAGTCCTTCTGCCGACAAGTTCCATAAGAAAAATAAATTTTGAAGAAATGTTTCATGTGTTACTTCTAAACGGTTGCCATGTTCGTAGGTATCAATGATAATCAAGCAACTAAATTAACTCATACTAATGCCCGTTTCGATATGTAAACGCTGAACAGTACCTATCACTTATATTGTTGTGTTACATATGACAAAATATGGAAAAATTGTTTTTCAGGGGGGCGAGAAGAAATTCAATATGGGTACAATAAAAAAATGCAGGGTCGATTTTAGTATATGGTGAATCAAACAAACAAAAATGACACAAGTTATTTTGTTAAACCATTTGAATCAACCGTACACGACGAAATCTAATATACGACTAGCAATTGAGTGCCGAGTGGCTGGCTCGATCCATTATTCTGATGATTCATTAGTTACGTCACCTTTCTAAACGATAAATTCCTGAAAGATAAAATTTCATGTATGACTAAATTTGATACGGAAAAATAGTTTTGCAGGAGGTGAAAATAAATCATATTTATCTACAATTATAAAACAGGGTAATTTTTAGTATATAGGGTGAGTCAATATAGTGGGTTCACTTTCCTAATTAGCCAAACCGACAGACGAAATTCAAATACAACAGAGTTATAAGGTTTCATGAAAACTATCACCTAAAATTATTTTCATATCTATAGGGTGTACGAATTTCAAGATATCGGCTGATGATGAGTTTTTCAAATAAGACACGCTGTTTTTAATCGCATTTTCGAATGCACTGTCAAAATAGCTACACAACTATGTTTTATTTTCCATATTTGACTCCACGGTTGCCAAGTTGGTTGAACATTTCCGTGAAAAACTGAAATGAATTCACACGAGTGAGTCCAAGATGTGTTCCATTCGTTCCTACGAAATCAGTTCGAGTTATTGAACACTGTCAATGTTAGACGGAAAAACTTGCCGAAACTTCATTATTTCAAAAAATAGAACACCCTGTATTTTTTTACGATATCGGTTCCATATCCAAATTACCCTCAATTTTCATAAAGTATGTCCTATACCTTAATTTGCCGTCTATTATATAAATCGATTGAAATACAGGGTGTCCTAAATAAAAACAAAATGACGAGCTATTCGCACTTCGCGTGCAAAGATGTTCCATTCTGCAACTTCCTGTATATGAATGGCTATTAGTACCGA
Source organism: Phaedon cochleariae (assembly GCA_918026855.4). Lineage (NCBI taxonomy): Eukaryota > Metazoa > Arthropoda > Insecta > Coleoptera > Chrysomelidae > Phaedon > Phaedon cochleariae. The sequence continues at coordinate 33,258,347 of OU896717.1, forward strand.
AGTATACAGTATTTTTAACATTTTAACATTAAATTTCATGTGTTGAAGAATGGTATACCAAATTTCGAATAGTTTCGTATACCTTATAAATAAGTCTCTACAAAATGCAACTCATTTCGATACCCATTTTTAGTAGTTAACAAAGCGAATTATTCCATCCTGAATGAATACTAAATTTTAAAATATTTGTGTTAAATCATAACAAAATGGTGAATATTTCCGCAAATTGTTGCATCAATAGCCATCTAGTTCCTCTGTATGAATAGGTAAATAAAGCAAATTTCGAAATTTTTTCATCGTTATATGGAAATATACCGAAGCAAAATACCAACCACGTGATGAATGCCTCCATTTACATATATTATACAGAAACACTTACCATCTTGAAAAAATACAACTTTCACACACTCAAATGAAAATACAATCACTAAGCCGAATATAAATTCCAATTTTCCACTCTTAAATACTTAGAGTTTTTTTTATTATTATCACTTGAATCGACCGCCGTACGCGATGAAGTCTAGAACGAGACTGCTGATTGGTTTGATTTATCATTCAAATGACTAATTAGTTACGGAGTTCTTTCTACCGATTAATTCCCGAACAAGTATGACGAATTCCGATATCGATAGTAGGTATACGAGGTGGAGTAAAAAGAAATTGAAGGATATTTTCTCTCATATTCTTATCTATACGGAGTGTTTTTGAAATGAGTTCATATATTCATAAAATCAATGAAATATAGGCTAACGGATATTCCCATGATATCAAATGTTTGCTAATTCTTCTAATCAACCAGGAATTCGATCTCGAATATTGAATGAAAATCGGGAAAAAATAACAAATACGCCACCCCAAATCAATTTAAATGATTGAACTCCGCGTGAATGAATCTTCCGCACGGAAATTTGTACAGAGGTGACGTCAGAATTGCTACAGTGTAGAACATTGGGTCGAAGAAGAGAGATTTGCCACATTTTTCCCGGACACCCTGTATGGTTGGTTATATCTTGTAGGCTGGCTTGTAGGTATTCCTAGTTTACTTCCTAGGCTTTCATAATCCTCCTCAATTCGTATAGTTATAGTAAATTTTAGACCTCTATCACAGAAAACTTTCATCAAACTGAGTAGGAGGAAGAAGAAGAGTCTGTAGTAAGCGTTTACCACTAAAGCTATGAGATTATATTCCAGCAATAAAAATTATAATTACAATATAATATCTCAAACCCGTCAAAACTTGATGACTTTTCTTGTCATCTCCTTCCAAATATCAATTTGTTCTCCCCCTATTTCACCCCCTATAATAATATTTCACTCCACTTTGAGCAATATGGACTTCTACCAAAGATTAACTATATAACTGTTTCACAAACACTTTAGAGTGAAATGAGACGAAGATCTGTCCGTACCCTGTTAAGATGACTTTAACGTCAATTTCCATCAGGGGACCCTAGTCAATACTAGGTCAATACTAGGTCAAAACTTGATGACTTTTCTTGTCATCACCTTCCAAATATCAAATATCTACTGGGTCATGATAACGGTTATGTAGAGGCACTACAAGACATTCCCGATCTAAATTCAGTGATCATGATCGGTAAACTCGTACCTTTGTCAGTCCCAGATCCTCGAAAGGGTCCAGTCGGACCGGGTAACAACGACAAAACCTGAGGAGGACCGACGCAGGCGCACGATCATCGTCGAGAAGAAGAACGGCTCGTTCGGCTTCACGCTGCAGAGCTACGGCATCCACTACAAGCGGGAGAAGGAAATCGAGATGATTACTTACGTGGACTACGTGGACTACGACGGACCAGCGTACAGGGCCGGCATGCGAGAGGGGGATGTCATCCTGTCAATCAACGGCAGCGACATGGAGAAGGCCGACCACAAGACGCTGGTGAACTACATCAAGAATTGCGATGCGAGGATGCGGATGGTGGTGCTGTTTGAGGATTGCGTGAGGAAGGTTGGTATGTTTTTCACTCATCTATCGATGTACGACCAAGATTTAAAGTCAACCTGACATACCAACTTAGCGGCGTGATGTTTGCTCTATTCACATCTAGTTTTTGGTTGTGCTTGTAGTAATAAGTAGTAGCAGTAGTAGTATTGTATAACCCTCTATGAGGAGATGCAGTACTTGACGGTATCTGCCAAGGAACTTCTCTCCGACTTTCTTGGACCGGTCACTAGGTTTCTAGATTGCCTGCGGTTGCCTATAATCCTTCAATATTCTCTGACTTCCTGAAATAATCCCCAATAGAGGCTCCCCAGAGAACGGGGAGTTCAGCTAGTTTTTCAAGAGCATCCCCGCATTCTTGCACTAATTCTGAACTTGGTTTGGGATGGCAGATAGCTTTGAGCGCTGCTTGACTATCCGAGCAGATGTGAATCTTTTATGCTGTGGTCCCTCTTCCATCTTTTACATTTCTGCTACTTCCAGAATAGCAAATATTTCAGCTATAATCTGTAGAATATTTTCCCATGGTATAACTGTGTATTATACCTCTTCCTTCTTGGTAAATTCCTGCACCAGAGAACTTTCCTAGGCAAAATTCCACTCTGTTTTCTTCCCACTGTTTCCTGCTTGGAATTGCGAAACTTCTATTCCATCGCTGAGTCTACTTTCATCTTTTCTCTTGCGAGTGGAGAAAGGAATCTCCTGCTCCATCCATTTCGCAATTTCCACGTGACCTATCACTGCTCCTTTGTTGATCCAGCTCCCAGAGTCCCCCATCCTCTGGTGGACAGCCATTGCTTCCCTCTTAATCCAGATCGGAAGCGGCGACAGCCCCAGCAGTTATCACAGTCCAATATGAAAGTAAGTGATTGAACTATATCTTTGAGAGCGCATAGGTCTTCCTTTGACGAATGCCAAAACTTATCCAAATTAATCTGAAAACGAAAACACCTAGACATATACATTTCATGGCTGAGCTCCTAGTAGATCCATTTACTGTAAACATTGCTATAATTTCTCATTTAGATCATGCAAGATTCCTCAACTATTCAATGAGGACTAACATTATTTATTATCCACCAGACCGCGCCACTGAAACGTTCTGTGGAATCGATTTTTCAGCTGTAGTACTATAACTACTTCTTGAGGAGGCAGCGAAATGCTGTGTGGTATTTAACATCGCGAATGTGATACGTGATCGTACAAATTCCCTTCTCAAGTTACTGCCTTCAACCGGGACCGAAAACACAACAAAAACTATCGCCGGCGGCTCTTGACTTCAAAATGTTTCTTTTTTGTTGTTGTTTTGTCCGTTTGGTGGAAATCAGCCTTAAGTGCGCTATAGCCCTTATTTGATACTAACGATCCAATATATAGAATCACGAAATTTGGAACCTGAGCATATTTTGATGTTGCAAATAGATTCGTGGTACGAACAACATGATTTGATATACAAGGAGGGGCGAAACTCGTAATTCTGGGGGGTATAGTCTCACGTATGGATATGTTCATTTGTTAGAGTCCAAGTACCATTGACCGGCTCCAGAATCTTTGACAAATAATCATATATTCGCGTTCTGTGGAACCAATTCGTCCATATTATCGCAGGTGGAGCTGCACATGAGGTACATCCAGCTGCAAAGGATCCTGCAAGCGAAGATGGAGGAACTCGACCGAATATGCATGCGCGAGCGTCAGCTGCTGGAGGGCAAGTGGAAGACGCACAGCCTGCCGGCCAGGAAGAAGGCGTCGCAGGCGAGTAGTGGCGGGGGGTTGCCCACCCCCACGCAGTCCTCGTACTCGTACTGCCGGCCGACGGTGTCTACGGAAGATGTGGCCAAGGTGGCGCAGCAGCAGAAGCAGCAGCCCATGGTGTTCGCCTATCAGTACCTCGACTCGCAGTACAGGTGATTGATTGTACAGGGTGGGCCAAATTGGACACTTTCAATGGGAAAGTCCTATTTCCAAACTAAATAGATGGACGAAAACTGATGTCGGTGTCTGATGGTCAATTTTTATGAAAAACTTGATAGTGAAAACCGCACATCGATATCTATCATCGTTTCTGAGTTACAGCATGTTTTTGGAAAATGTGCATTTTCGAAAACTTGCTGTAACTTTTTTCCTGTCAAAAATTTGTTGTTTCTATGAAAACATTTCCAAATCTCTTTTTCACGTAAAATTCAATGGTATAAGTAATTTATTTTTTCAAAGTATATATCAATAGAAAAGCCGATATCACTGTGCCCAACATAAGCTTGTCAGGAGTAACCATACATTTGAAGACATCTATTTCTATGCTTGGTATTATCATCAGCAATAACCTATCTTGGGAAAATCACGTGAGATCAATTGCTAAAAGTGCATCCCAAAAACTTGGTTTTCTGTTTCGGGCCAGGAGCTATTTCACTTCCAGTCAGCTGCTTATGATCTAAAAGACACAGATCCGACCTGTCCTGGGATACTGTTCCTATATTTGGAGTGCAGCACCCAAACATACCCTGAAACTGTTGGATTCTGTCCAAAAATGGCAATTCGTCTTGTGGGTGATGTCTCGCTCACAAACTCACTCACTTCTCTAGAAGACCGTAGAAAAGTTGGCGATCTGGCTCTATTTTATAGATATTTTCATGGACGATACTCTTCTGAAATATCAACAATTGTTCCTCCCTTGGCAGTTAGTCCCCGCGAGATTAACCCTTCGAGTTGATGCTTCGCACCCCTTCGTGGTCACTTTGGAGACCTGCAGAACATCTCTTTCCAATGACTCGTTCATCCAGCGAACAGCGAGGCTCTGTAACACATTGCCAAGGGAGGTATTCCCCGAGGCATATAACCTCCAGAAATTCAAGGAGAACACCAATTGATACCTTATTTGCCTTGGTTCTCACGATGTTCTCTGAACATTCCAGGATATCGCTTTTCGTGGGAACCAGAACATAAAAAAAAAATGCTTCATGAACGTGAAATAGCCTAGCAAAATATCACTCTGTTCTGAATAACTTCTCATAATTCTGTCTGTAATTGTTAACTCAATTATATTGTCGTACAACAATACCACTCGTTCTGACTCGTGGTGTTGCTAGACAACACAATATCGTGAACAATGAAGCCACAAAATTATCTCGTAATATTACATAATATGATAACGCTCACTTTCAGCCAAGAACTTTCGAAAACAGATTTTTTTCCTGAAATTAAAGAGGCTTTGAAGATCTTTGTTGCTTTACCTTGTAAAACTTGCACAGTTGAGAGGTCATTTATGGTTGCCTTCGGAGAATCAAAACCTGGTTGAGGAGCACCAGGTCTGAAGCTCGACTCAATTTTCTCGCAATGATGAGTGTACACAGGCAACATATTTTCAAACACTTAAACGATTTCGTCAACAAGGTGACCAACGAATTCACAAAGAACCCTAGAAGATCAGTGTTCAATTGATTTTCTATATAGATTTATTTCCGTTTCTTAATTTTTCTCATTTAACTTTTCTTATTTGGTTTTCCTCTATAGTTTTTTATGGTGTTTTTCCCCTAGCTTTCTGGCTGGCGACGTCCTTGAAATCGGTATTTATATATTTTTAGGTACATGCTTCAGCCCTCACCGAGCAGTAGTGGCGAATACCTCCTCACATTCGAACCACCTCGTTACAAGGATCAACAAAATTTCATCGTGAAGACTCCCAGCGACCAGAAACAATCGCGGGGCAATCAAACAAACATGGGCAGCCTCGAGAAGCAGAAAAAACCGCCCATTGCATATCCTAGTTATGCAGGTGAGATTAAAATTAATTTTTCACTATTTTGTACAATGTTTCTACAAAGAATGACATGTCGAAGACTGGAAACGATAATCACACTATACTGTTTTGCCAATAATCTGAATGATTTTTTAATGACTCGACACGTATTTCGCTAACTATGTTAGCATCTTCAGGAAGAGGTCAAAACTGAATATTGTTATATTACTTTGTTACTTTGTGATGTTATTCAGAGAGATGCTTAATATGTCACAAATTCCCATTTCGATCGCGACTTGTTCGAGAAATAGAATAGGTTCATTCGGGTTCGAACAATTACCTACAGTTCTAGAACAGTCGGGAGTTTTCGCAGTAGAATCGGAAGCGTTCGGGTTTTGTGGAACTGTTCTAGTACTGACTCTTTACGCGTTCGGGCTTTTTCAGAATCGTCCTGGGACGGTCCTAAAACTATCCGAAACCATGGAGAATGAACCGTTCTAGGATTATATTTGGCACATGTTCATTTCATTTAGTTTTCGATTCTGTCTGTTGTAGCGTAACGTCATAATGATATATTTTTCTTTATTCAACAGTTTATTGGTCTTTTCAATATTTTCTCAATATCATGAAGTTATAGTAGGTACATTCATTTGATAGTAGTAGTTCTTCATCTTCAGGAAGCAGTGGTGAAGGAGTTCCTTGCTGAAGTTGCTGAAAATATTGTGCCTAATCTGATAATTCCCGAACTTTTGTTAGATAATTCGAAAAATGGAGGATTATGTTGGGGATACTTTGCCATTATATTCAGATAGACAATTCCTTGAACATTTCAGGTGGGTGTCGAAATTCATGTAGGTACAAAGGGACGAAACATATTGAAAATCTAGCTACGAATGCTATGATGAAATATATTCACCATGCCTCCACAGAGTGCTTCCAGAGATATTGTAGAATAGACTCAAAAAAGGAGAGTTTGAAGCTTCAGAATATTATTCGAATAAAGATACAGGTCCCCCAACTATTGTTTTTTTCGCAAATTCTGAATAGAGGTTATATTCTCAGAGTCCTAGGATTCGAAACGACTGCGCACTATAGTTCTACGCTGTACGAGAACGATTCTTGACCAGTTCTGAGATCGGAATCCGAATGAACCTATTGAATTCGACTTCATCATCGTATCGTACGACAAACGGGAAAGAGAATAACCCCCCTGCCGAGTGGGATTACCTACCTAATTCCCATTCATATGGGCTGCGTGCAAGAACTGTCAGATGACCGACGCTGGAGGCAAAACATTGAAACACAACGTCACTTTTCTTATTTGTTCACAAGTGATCGAAATAGTTTTTCACGATTATTTTGGCATACGAATCGTATTTTTCTGCTATTCATCAATTCGCTCATGCCATCACATTATGCTGTTGTGAAATGCACAAAAACTGCAGCGGAAGACGAAGTAATCCGGTTGGTACATTATGATTAAGAGTAAGTACCCACTATAGTCACACACATATAGTTTTCATTTTTGAAATTTGATCGGAATTCCTTCTGCGATAGGAGCTAATAGAAATACACCTGAAATTTCTAAAACAATGCAAGAAGATTGGATTCATGCAATCAATCCGGAGGACTGGTTTGACATGCTGACGATCGTGTGTGTTGTAGACATTTTCAATCTAATTCATTTCAGCTAATACTGCTATTAGCTTGTATTGCAGAAGTGGCAGAAGGCAGAAGGAATTTTAATAGGGAATGACAACATTTCATAATGATAACTATGTGAGATTACTATTTACCTGAAAAATCATATTCTTTAGTCTCTTGCTGCATTTTTTTGTGCATTGTACAACAGCACTTTGCGGAGGCATGCTCGAATTAATGAATAGCGCAAAAAACACGATTCGTATGCCAAAATACTGTGAAAAACTATTTCAATCCTTTGATTCCTCTGTAACCAAATAAAAAAGTGAGGTTGTGTTTAAATAATTCACAGAAGAATGAGGTTGTGTTTCAATATTTTGCCTCCAGGGTCGGTCATTGTGCACGCGACCTATTATTCATAACATAACCTCATTGGCGCAGGCCAGCTGTGCAGCCCGTGCGTGCAGTCGGCCGGCAGCTCCAGCAACGGCGACAACGCCAGCCTGGACGCCTACGACTTGGCAAGCCCGTGCTGCGACCCGCGCTGCGTGCCCTCCAGGCGCCGGTCGCGCAGCCACAAGGACCATCGGCGAAGGAGAGAGGCGGAGACTGAGGAGGCGCAGGCGCATGCGCGAGAGGAGCGAAGGTCGCAGGGAAGGGCTAGGCCGCGCTCGCAGGCCTCGGCGCAGCAGAGCGGCGGCGAGGATGCGCAGACTGCTTCGTACTCTGCGCCGAAGAGGTGAGCCATATCCCCCAGCCAACATCACAGGCAACCATATAACGAATGATCACGTCACTGTGACGTCCCTAATTGGTGATTTTTCGTCAGAGACGTCACACACTAATTTATGACGTCACTATGACGTATTTTCTATGACGTCATCATCTCGACTTCGAGTGAACGTCACTTAGAAAAGTAATATAAGACGTCAGTTTCATGACGTTGCAGGGACGTCCGGTCGACAAAAATTGCAACTTCCTAAGAATCCAAATACTGCAGAAATATACATTCAATTCAAGCTATGTTTTGGATAAAAAATATATGCAAAAAAGTGATGATAAGTTCAAAAATGCGCTTATATACACGGAGTCCCATTCGAAATAACAAAGATGCTGCTACTTTCTGGTATAAGCCGCAACACTGCATTGCTGAAAATATTTCAGATCGATATATCAATTACTTGAGTAACCAAATTTTCAGAATGATCTAATGTCCCGTTCTCCGTAAACGTCTAAGGTGCCATCAACCGTGACCCACCCTGTATATATATATATGCAAAACGTCTTATACACCTCCAAATATTATACTCTGTGAACGAACACGCCTCAAAAATCGGAGGCGACTTCGAAAAATCGGAGGCCAAATCGAACACCTGTGTATATCTGATTCATTCGCATGGTTACCTACTGGAAGCCATAAAAACGAACTTTCGATCAGAGGCCATTTCGTCAGTCACACACATACAGTTACACGATGTAGTTCACTGTAGGTACACTAGAGGCGCCACCGTTTAATACACATATACACTTTGAATAAATGCTCCAGCCGAATGAGACTCCACATGGTTTGATGTCAATAGACACCCAACATATGGCAACATTGTTCGGAGGTAGATTATTACGGCGAGTTCAGATTTGTATGTATAATTCAGAATTCACGTTTTATCATTTTGGAATGTGATTTGGATTCCGAAAATGCTGAGGACCGTTAATATAATAGTTTACTTTCTCACATCATGAAATAATGAAAACGAAAATGAGTTTTGTAATTATGATCCGATTCTATTAAAAATTGGTATCTAGGGGTTTTCGGGGTCGAAGATTTTATGATTCTTTCATCAAAGTTGGAAAATACAAAATGGCGGTTCCAATATGGCGGACGAATTTTGTAATTATGATCCGATTCTATTCAAAATTGGTATCTGGGGGTTTTTAAGGCCGAAGATTATAATTCTCTCATCACAATTCTAAAATTCAAAATGGTGGCTCCATTATGGTTGACGAGTTTTGTATTTATGATCTGATTCTGCTGAAAATTGGTATCTGGGGGTTTTCGGGGTCGAAGATTTTGATTCTTTCATCAAAATTGGAAAATTCGTAATAGCGGCTCCAATATGGCGAACGAGTTCTGTAATTATGATCCGATTCTATTCAAAATTCGTATCTGGAGGTTCTCGAGGTCGAAGATTATGATTCGTTCATCAAAATCAGAGAATTCAGAATGGCGGCTCCAATATGACGGACGAGTTTTGTTATTATGATCTGATTCTATTCAAAATTGGTATCTGGAGGTTTTCGGGGTCGAAGATTATGATTCTCTCATCGAAGTTGGAAAATTCAAAATGACGGTTCCAATATGGCGGACGAATTTCGTAATTATGATGCGATTCTATTCAAAATTGGTATCTGGGAGTTTTCAAGGTTGAAGATTATTATTCTCTCATCAAAATTCAATTAATTCAAAATGACGGCTCCAATATGGCGGACGAGTTTTGTAATTATGATCCAATTCTACTAAAAATTAGTATCTGGGTGCTTTCGGGGTCGAAGATTATGATTCTTTCATCAAAGTTGGAAAATACAAAATGGCGGTTCCAATATGGCGGACGAATTTTGTAATTATGATCCGATTCTATTCAAAATTGGTATCTGAGGGTTTTTAAGGCCGAAGATTATAATTCTCTCATCACAATTCAAAAATTCAAAATGGTGGCTCCAATATGGTTGACGAGTTTTGTATTTATGGTCCGATTCTGCTGAAAATTGGTATCTGGGGGTTTTCGGGGTCGAAGATTTCGATTCTTTCATCAAAATTGGAAAATTCGTAATGGCGGCTCCAATATGGCGAACGAGTTCTGTAATTATGATCCGATTCTATTCAAAATTCGTATCTGGAGGTTCCCGAGGTCGAAGATTATGATTCGTTCATCAAAATCAGAGAATTCAGAATGGCGGCTCCAATATGACGGACGAGTTTTGTTATTATGATCTGATTCTATTTAAAATTGGTATCTGGAGGTTTTCGGGGTCGAAGATTATGATTCTCTCATCGAAGTTGGAAAATTCAAAATGGCGGTTCCAATATGGCGGACGAATTTCGTAATTATGATCCGATTCTATTCAAAATTGGTATCTGGGAGTTTTCAAGGTTGAAGATTATTATTCTCTCATCAAAATTCAATTAATTCAAAATGACGGCTCCAATATGGCGGACGAGTTTTGTAATTATGATCCAATTCTACTAAAAATTAGTATCTGGGTGCTTTCGGGGTCGAAGATTATGATTCTTTCATCAAAATTGAAAAACTCGTGACCTCAGCTCCAATATGGCGAACGAGTTTTGTAATTATGATCCGATTCTATTCAAAATTCGTATCTGGGGGTTCGTATTTCTAGAAGAAACAAACTACACTGCCTTATGTCCTGGCCATGAGAGTTATCGATTTTGGAAGCGTGAAACTCGATTCATGATTTTTCTCAGTTCTTTAGTATAGATTTCTCTCATATACCACCAGACTGTGGATGACAGTAACCTGGAGCGAACTTCGTCTGCTCCACCTGCATCATCATCATCTCCAGAATCGAATCCAAACGACGATATAGCGACGAATAGATCAAAGATTGTAGAAATTAACCTCATCTTATGGTCATCTTCATCCTCAGACATCTGATGAAACCTATAATTCTCTTGATGGTTGAATTCTGCACCTCAGTAGGCATCAGGTATAGATCTATGTTAGTTGATTCAGCCTTTAGCGATCTAGAACGTCGCATGCATGAACAAAGTATGTATTCCGGCAAGTTTGAGTCAACATAAGGCCTATTTTTTTGAGTGATACCAGAGAGGACAGTGCCTCACCTCTAGTTTGCCAAGACTCAATAATTGTTGATGACCTTGTTCCCATTGACCTAGAATTTCTCAGCAGTAGAAGCTTGTCCCACAGTAAGTCTGAGGATCGAAGGATACAGACTATGCACCTTTTTTCGCTAGGCGATCAGCTGCCTCGTGCCCTGGAATCCATGCACATAAACGAAAAGTTTCAATAGTTTGAAAAGTTATTATCAATGTTTCATCAGTATCTATGAACAATACCTATATCAATCAGAATTATTTCAACGTAATTATAACAAGTATAATTATAGCGTATAGAAAAATCAACTTTCCATGTTCCCCCCACTACTTTATAATACGAGAACAAAACTATGATCCATTCGTATGTTTCAGAGCTTCCAAAAATATAGGTGAATGGTGAATTGGAAGGAGTGGAAAAGATGAACTTGTCTGTGACGATTACTACCAGCATACGTCTCCACGTCCGAGCAATCGAATATACGATTTTCTCGTCTATTCACGAACTCGACATGAGCTTTATAGAAAACTCAATGTTTTTTAATCAGTGTATGATGTATTGTCTCAAGTTATGGTAGATTATGAATTATTAACGAATAGCCGACCAAGAGCGCTATTTGGTAAATTTTTTAACTTGCTCTAGCTCCTCACTCACTAGTAAAACATTTACGAGCAAAAACAATGTATGTAAAGAACTAGTTCGCCTATGGCTGACTCACCTAGAACTGGTCAACCTGACGCTTGCTGAGGGGGAAAACTTGATGGTCAAGAGTTTCCTAGCTTTCATCAGATGTCTGGGGATATATAGATGACCATAAGATGGGGAAATCCTTACAGTAGGAGACTGATACCATGAAAGATCCAGTTCTGGAGGTGGTAATGGTGCAGGTGGAGCAGATTGTGTTCGCTCCAGGGTACTTTCATCTCTATCTGACGGTATATGAAAAAAACCTTCTTTTTGCTCAGCTCAGGTATATCAAGAAGCAAGTGTGAAGAATATTATTGAACCTAGTTGATGTAAATATACCTAAACTACTGTTACAAATCAAAAAACGAGTAACACGCTGACGAGAGCAATTAGTCACATAGCAAAATTTTCTCCATATCAGACAATGTAGTTTGTTTTTTCTAGGAATGCGTGGAACTACAAATGACGAAGAACACTACTTCTCTGCAAGATGAGTAAATTTGGTCAATATTCAACTTGCTCTAGCACCTCACCCGTTAGACCTTCATTCATGAACAGAAAGAATTATTTATATAAATTTTCATTCACTTCAACTTTTTATGGAACGGTTTTATCAAACAATTCATAGTTTCCAAGTAACGGGTACAAAACTGAACGTAGTGCGAAAATTTCTCTGTTTTTTTTTGCGAATATTTCGAAACGCTCCAGGAAATTTTGTTTCCAAACTTCAGATCCACATTCAGAATCTCCAGTAGCATATGGTACCGCAGAGAAATCGACTGCTTGATTTTTTTCACGATCGTTTTACTGAGCTATACATACATACTATTGATCACTTTCATAATTTCAAAATGTAAATTGTATTTTTTAATCCACAGCTAGACTCCACTGTTCAACATCATGTTCTTGTAATAAATTAACAAAGCCGATGGCCATGGGCGAAACCTTTTTATAAATTCCTACTATTTTGATTCTACAAACGGATCCAAAACCCAAGAAGCCTCCCAAAAAACTATTTATTCATGAAGTTATTCATTCGACATAAAATAACACGAATTCATCACAAATTTATCACTACTATTTTGTTTCGAGAGGTTTTCGAAACAGTAAGTACGAAAGTAGATATTGAAACAATATGATACAAAAAGCAACAAGTGGCAGTCATATCCATCCCTGCTCCTTTCATGTATCGGCAACACCGCTGGAGGTGAGTACTGCATCTACATATCTTGAAATTATACAAAAGAGGCCACTGAGACGTTTCGTGTTCCGGAGCCCTATTACATTTGAAAATATGGCAAAAAATTGTATATAAGAAAAAGTTCGAAATCATTACCCCTCTCTTGATGCCCTTTGTACTATGACCTCATCCATTCAAATGGAACACAAAACACACAGAAATCTGCTTCCCTTGAGGTGGAGGCCTGGTCGCCTTATAGATGTATGGAGGTGAGTAAGATACCTGTGCACGTATATATGCTTCTTACGTCGATAGAAGTATAACTCATTAGAACAAATCAACATGCAAGTTTTATTGGAATTATATATGCCCAAAAAGTAAGATAAAACTTTTTTTAAACTCTGACACCCTGTGTATCTTGGAAACCAATCAAGCTATATATGTATATATACGAATGATAATATAGATGTACCTATATTGAAATTTGAAACCGTCACTTTGATGATGTTGCAGTGCACGTTGGTGTGACGTGCCAATTTGGTGAGCTTCGTGATTCAGAAAATTTTCAATAATTTCCTATTTAGATTTTTGTTGGGTGACAAATAATGCATGAATATACGTTACTCAACGAAGTGAAGATGAATTCGCCAATATCTTTTACATTGCTATCAAACTATTTTTGGTTTGCTTACATCTCGCCGACACAAACTACATAATTTTTGATACAAATACGAGTAACTGATTTCATTCTGATGGAGATGCGTACTGAGGGTTAGCGCTGCCGAATGGACGATTGAATGAACATGACACCGGAGGGACACCAAGCAAGTTTAAAAATATTAATTAATTAATTAATTATAAATGTGTCTCAATTTCAACGTATTGTGATGATATTTCCCTTAGAGGGGCTCTAGAAACATCATCAGGAAGACAGAAGTACTACCCAACGATCATCCTATAACACGCATCTCAGATTGTTCTCCAACCTCCCAATGATTCCTACATGCACCAGCATATTTCCGAACACTCAATATATGCCGCGGTGAAAAATAACGTGACAGAAGATTCTGGAATGTTCTGGAAACAATCGAAGGAACAATTAGAGAGAGAGAGGTATTGCTCTAAGAAGCTTTTATGTAGAACAAAAAGAAGGGTACAGAAGATCATTCGAGAACTTTCGAGAAGCAAAGACTACCAAGGGATCTCATATATAAACGGCCGGATAACTGCCGTCAAGCAGCGAGTGTCAGAGAGACAGTCATATACCGCGTGATATAAATCGTTTTACATAAATAGTAGTTATAAGTTCGATATAAATTAGTGTTTCTCAAGTTCAAATAAATCAGTTCGAAAATAAATAGTGTCGTGTTCGCTTCTGCATCCGAATAACATAACAGTATTTTTGCTTTAGTGGTATTCTTCGTGCAAAAGCATCGAAATAAAACAGAATTGGTAAGACGCAGTTTCGCTTTGCGGAGTCATTTTTTCATTCATTTTCACACGTGTTGCATTGTATTGATTGTGTCAAATCTGTTTTTCTCCGATTGGCAGCAGATATTAATTTTGCTGACACATATCAATCAGCAAAGTATTACTTTTCCTGTCTAGGCAGCAAAGTGGGTACTTTGCTGCCTTTTTCGGAGAATGTATTACTTGCTTATTTCGCTGGATTATCTCGAACAATGAAGAGTTCTATCAAATTTTATTTTAATTGAACACTACAGGAAAAATTAAGAGATTGTGGGAATTTTAATAATTTGCAAATACAATATCCTCCTATATCATTTTGAACAATCGGAGAAAACATTATATGTTCAACTCGGCAGTCAATCTACTACTTTGCTGCCTAGTTAAATAAATAACTATTTTCTTCATTTTCATAGAGTTCTTGGCAAGTAGGTGATAATTCATAATAATTCATATGCATTTATGGTAATTTGGTACTGAATATGAGTTCGATCTCTTTGAAACCGATGACAACCTCGACAAAGACATCATCCTCTGATTCAGATGGTCAACATCAACAAGATAATGAAATCGACAGCGCTTGATGATCAATCGTCTGTGCAGAATGTGTCAAGTTACTACTTTGCAGAAACTGTTTCACGCCATATCATACATGGAGCTGTAAAATTATATTGAATAAAGATTTGACAAGACTTAGACTCTTATTTCATAGGTTACCTGTGGGAAATATACATATATCCATTCAACAATACCAATGGGGCATATTTGTCCCATCCGTTAATGTCAAAAAACAAATTTTACATGATGCAAACCTGTAGGAGTAACCTAACTATATATGTATACAAAATAAGTCAGAATTCACAATTCCAACTCAGAAAGGGTTAAACCGAGGGTTTAACTATAGAAACAGGGAGAGAAAATCCCAAAAGTGTAGAGCGAGTTGAATTTCTTTCAAGTATTTTTCAATTCCTGTATATGAATGTCCTGAATAATGTGTTCCAGATATTTCCACATAGGAGCAGGCCTAGTGAGTCAATGCAGCCTTCACTCGTGCACCTCTAGCGAAATGAGTAACGCAGCGCCTACCGCAGTAGCAGTTGACAGTTCCGCCAACAGCTACACCACGTCCCTCAGCACTGACACCCTGTATTGGGACGGCTCCTGTGATACTTCCAATTCTAGGTGAATATAATCATTAACCATTTGATATAGTTGACCATATGAATCTCTTAGAATACATGGAATCGATGGGAGGCAATCAGCACTAAATGTGATATGCCAGAGTCTAATAAACTTCCAATAAGTGAAGGTGTTCCACAGGGATCTGTTTTAGGGCCCATTATGTATTCATTATGTATTCAGAATATTTCTGAAATTGGATTGTCAGATATAATTGCACTATTTATGCAGATGAAACTGTACTTTTATACGAAAACAAAAACCCCATCATTCTAGAGAATATTATTAACGAAGAAAATTTGAAAAATGGCTTTATTCAAACATTTTATCAATTAATACCGATAAAACTGAATATATAATATTCCATTAGAAAAATAAACAGAATATTAGTCTCAATCTTCAAATTAAAAATAAAGTATTGGAAAGAACTACACAAATAAAATATCTTATTGGTATGTGGATTGAAAAATTGAAATGGGACAAACAAATTCGAAAAATCTCTCCACTCATTGGAGCTTTGCGAAGATGTCCTAAACTTGATGAAATAGTCATAAACATAGTACTTCATTCTCGTATACTCAGTCGTACTATATCGTCTGCAAAGGTGTGGATAGGTCATGCAAGTGGTTGCTCCCAATAGATCGTTGATATGAAGTAGGAAAAATGTTGGTGCCAAGATTGAACCTTGTGGAGCGCCGGAATTGATGGCTATCAGATACTCCGGCCAACACCACATGGAGCGATCTACCTGAAAGGAAACTCGATAAAAGATGGCATAGCTGAGGTGGTAAGCCGTTTGATGGTAGTTTGTGGAGTAGTCCTTGGTGCCAAACACGGTCGAATACCTTCGATACATCTACTGCTACAGCTAGAGATTCCTCATGTTCTTCTAATGAAGTTTGCCATATATGGATGACGTAGGCGAGTAAATCTCCAGTTGATCTTCGGTGGCGAAAGCCATATTGTCTATCATTAATGATTCCTGAGCTTGTTGATGGCTTTCTGCATCACTCTGGAGATGACTGATAACAATTGGCCTATAGTTGTTGGGCAGGCTCTTCTGTCTCCTTTTTTGGGGATTTGTTGGACTCTATTTTCTAGCAAGATGGAAAAATACTATACTCGTAGGATATGGTAAATAGCTTTTTTCTCCGATTGGCAGCAAATATTAATTTTGCTGACACATATCACATATCAATCAGCAAAGTATAACTTTTCCTGCCTAGGCAGCAAAGTGCTTACTTTGCTGATTGATATGTATCAGCAAAATTAATAATCCATAAATCGTTTATAATTTCCTTCATATTTCATCCGAGACTTCTCCGGCAACAAATTCAACTTTATATTTTTTGCCACCTCCCATATTTCTGGAGGTTTAAGTACTTCCAGGTCGCTATCACTGTCCATTATACAGTGCTAGTCAAAAGTCCCCTCCCCCCCTCGTATCTTTTGAACGGGTATACTTATAATAATGAAATTTGGAGGGTGGAAATAAACGGATGTAGGCTTCTCAACTGGTCATAACAGGTGACGCAATAGTCATAAATGACGTCACAAGGCCATTATTATAAGTATACCCGTTCAAAAGATACGAGGGGGGGAGGGGACTTTTGACTAGCACTGTATAATAATTTGAATATACCGATATTTTTTCGCGCAATTGTCAGAAATTTCATGGATTGTCAAACTATAATTATTATGGACATTTCCATAGCAACCAACCATTCCAACAACTGCGATTTCTATCAAATTTTATTTTAATTGAACACTACAGGAAAAATCAAGAGGTATATATCATTATGAACAATCGGAGAAAAAATTATATGTTCAAATCGGCAGCAAAGTAGATTGACTGCCTACTACTTTGCTGCCTAGTTGAACAAATAACTATTTTCATGTTCTGGTTCCCACGAAAAGGGATATCCTGTAATGTTCAGAGAACATCGTGAGAACCAAGGGAAATGAGGTAGGAATTGGTGTTCTTAAATTTCTGGAGGTTATATGCCTCGGGGAACACCTTCCTTGGCAATGTGTTTCAGAGCCTCGCTGTTCGTTGGATGAACGAGTCTTCGGAAAGAGATGTTCTGCAGGTCTCCACAGTGACCACGAAGGGGTGCGAAGCTTCAACTCGACGGGTTAATCTCGCGGGGACTGCCAGGGGAGGAACAATCGTTGATATTTCAGGAGAGCATCGTCCATGGAAATAACTATAAAATCGAGCTAGATCGCCAACTTTTCCAGAGAAGTGAGTGAGTTTGTGAGCGAGGCATCACCCACGAGACGAATTGCCTTTTTTTTGGACAGAATCCAACAGTTTCAGGGTATGTTTGGGTGCTGCACTCCACAGCTGCACAGTATTCTTGGGCAGGTATTGTGCCTTGTAGATCATAAGCAGCTGACTGGAAGTGAAATAGCTCCTGACCCGAAACAGAAAACCAAGCTTGTGGGATGCACTTTTAGCAATTGATCTCACGTGATTTTCCCAAGAAAGGTTATTGCTGATAGTAATACCAAGCATCGAAATGGATGTCTTCAAAGGTATGGTTACTCCGGACAAGCTTATATGTTGGGCACAGTGAGTTCGGATTTTCTAGAGAAAAGGCATGCTTGTGTTTTGTTTGCTTTGAAATCTACCAAGTTATTGGTGTCAATTCCGGTGCACACTTGTTGAGAATAATGGGTGGAATTCCATCAGGACCATTGGACTTATTTGTTCTGAGACCGAGCAGAATGCGTCTGATAGTACACGTTGACGAACGACAATTTAGGGAATTCGACTTTCAACGGGTGGAATGTCTGGCGGTACCCTTCCATGGGAATCCAAGGTGCTGCGAACATCTCTGCAAAAATGTTCGCTTTCTCTTGCGATGTTGTTCTTGGGTCTTTGATGATTTGGGTCGTTTATGAGTTGGACCGTTGATGAGTTGAGTGTTGATGAAACTGATGCGTTAATGAGGTGAGTCGTTGAACAGTAAGGTCGTTAGTGAACTTGATGATGGTGACTGGGTGTGTAGATAAGTTGGGCCGTTAATGAGTTGGGTATTATTGAAATGGGAGTTGTTCAGTTGTCTAGCTGGGATTCAACCCATTTTCTAAGAGTTCTAGCTCTGGAAATATAACATGAATTAATTGAGAGGGACTAGAGGGACTAATATATATTATATCTATTCAGGCAACATAGCGTCAAGTCCAATAACAAGCACGATCACCAAAGATACTCACAGCAACCAGACACCATTTATGTTCAGTATGGTCAAGTGAAACCCAAGTCATGGGACAACTTGACAACGAAGGCGTTCGGAGGGTACGGTTTTGGCTATGGGTATGTATATTGTTATAATAATTATTTAGGTGGGAAAGTATCCTGGAAGTTGGAAAAAGCGTTAAAATGGGCCAATTTCTAGTATTTATTATCGGAATTCGATGATTTTAGAATGGTTAATGGTTGGTCATGAGAATAATTAATGGTTATAATAATACGAACAAGACTTGTGAATTGCTTATAGAATAAATGATACGTTGGGAAGGTTTATCAGGAATAAAAAAGACATAACTTCTGTATACGAAAAAGTATACAAACTGAGCTGAGTATCTTTTCTCATGGTATACAGGGTGTTTCAGATTCAGATGTACGTAAGATACCTGCAGATAGAGAACACTTTGATGCTTCCAGAGATACATGACGTTTTCTTGTTTTTGGCAAAATATTCATTTGGTCATGATTTTTGAACCACTTTGTATAATCAATTCATACTTGGTAGAAATATATGTCACTTATATTAACTATCCAAACCGAATAAAAATCGAGATCAGAATCCTGGTCCGCTTAATGAGAAACAGATAACTTATTTTTTTCTGAAACATCACTCTGTATTACTAAATTGTATAGATCTGTTTCGATATTTGAAGAGAGCAGGAAAAAATTAATAAAGGGACCGACATTTCACGAGCGCGCATCCAATTTGACAGATGTTTCAATATTATTTTTTGAAATTCTGTCTCTATTTTGAGGCATATTTATTGAACTCGTAATTCAAAATCCAATCCAAGTATTATTTTTTCAAGTTTAACATCATTAGAGTCGAATTAGGTGAATTATCGATAGAATTGTTCATTTTACAAATTATAACTTTTCAACGATTTAAGAAATTTTCGAGGTCTCACATTATTATTCACTATTCATTCATGAGCTGCGGTATACTAGGCTGAGCAAAAAAAAACAAAATGCTGACAGCTCGTATAATTACTAGTGTGATATTATTAGTAATATTAAGATTAATGTAATGTGAGCATGATCATTATGAACACTTTGAAATGCAACAGCACAATACAATAAGCACCAACAGTCATTATTTTAACGTTACCAATAATATAACAGTAGTTATTAGTGATTATGAACTGTCAGAATATTGTAATATTCTGCACAGCCTACTTATTTCCGCAGCTTATGAAGAATATAATGAGCCTTCAAGAATGTCTAAAAGATATTCTGTCAAACGAACAAATCTGACGATAATTAATCTTATTTGACTCTCATGATGTTGATTTATGAAAACTGTTATTTTAAATTATAATTGGGTGTTCGATAAAACATTCCCAAAATGGAGCAGAATATTTCGAAAAATGATTTCAAAACATCTGTCAAAATGGATGCGAGATCCTGAAAAGTAGGTCAGTTGATTCGTTTTTTCCCGATCCCTTCAAATATCAAAATAGTTTTATGACATTTCGCCATTGGAATTGAAAGAAGTTATCTGTTTTTCCCCAAGACAGACCTGGATTCTGATCTCGATTTTTATTCAGTTTTAATGGGTAATCTTATAGTCACTGGATCTACTAATACCATCCAGTGACTCTATAGGTAATATTAGTGCGATATTTCCACAAAGTATGAATGTATTATACCAAAGTGGTTAAAAAATTATGAAAATTAAGGAAACGTCCTGTATCTCAGTTATTAAATATGGTAGACACATCAATTGGAGGTCACTTGAAACCATCCTCCATTTAAACGTATATATGTAAATTTTAATCTGAAACACCCTGTATATATTGGTCAGACACGTAAAATGTGTAATCCCAGCATTTCTGCAAACATCATAAGATTTATTGTGGAATCGTATCGTTACAAAATAAAGAGAACCTCAATCGACACCTGCATTAAAATGTCTTATCAAAGTATATGTTTCTAGGCTCTTTGATGTTTTTTGATTGAAAAAATTGATCTGCCAATATATTATGTATGGTAAAAGTCCATGGTATCTCAAAGTGGAGTGAATAGATTCATAAACAAGACACACAAAGTCATCTCCACAAATTTAAATTTGTGGAGATGATTTTGTGTGTCTTGTTTATGAATATATTATGTTATTGGTGATTCCTCCCACCCTATTAGTACTTGATGATTATAAATATTCCTAACTAGCATTATCCATTTTCAGATATGTGGATATGTCTTCTAAAAGCACTCAAAAAACTGGGAGGACGCATAATAAATCACAGAGCACACAGTACGCAAGGGTTGATAAGCAGACAAGCACTAACAGTTCCGGTTCCGGTGGACAATCCCAATATACACCACACAGCCATAGAAGGTAACTATATACCTACCACTACATATTGATGGAGGTAATTCCTTTACTTATGTTTCAGGACTGAAAATGCCTATCTTGTATAATAGGAAATTCATTAAAATTCCGTTCTAGTGTCATTTGTAGTATTGATATACATAATCTTGTGAATCAAAAAATAAATAGTAGTTTGAGAAATTTGAACGGAGGAGCTAATATTTTCCATGTTCTGTATATATCAACACATTTTTTTTATTTATTTTTTAGTTTACAAAAGCAAAAGCGAGTATCAAAGATTGAAACATTTGGTACGATAATACACTACACTGTTTTACTCCTAACCAAACCGCTTTTTTATACGCCTCGACACTTGTTTCGCTTACTATGTTAGCATATTCAGGAGATTAAAACTAAATATTATATTTTAGTGTGCTACCTATATGTACTAGGTATGTCCACCCAACCGTGAAAGACACTAAATGTCAAGTAAATGTTTGTCATGGTTGAGTTCACATGTTCACCTTGATCTTATATCACTAAATTGAACAGTGTGATGTTACAAAAGCGTGTTTTTGTCTTTTTTTCTGCAACCGACACCAAAGTCGTTTTAATACCAAAATTAGCTGTTGAATTGACGTTTCTATTACTGACACAAACATAGGTATGTTGCTAGGCAACACTTATAGTTCCTAGGAGCTAAAGTTGAGCTCTAGCTCCTACGAACTAAATAGGATGTACAAGAGGTCATCAAGAATAATAGTAGATTGTTTTATTAGGATCAAAAGTGACACTTTGTTTGACAAGCGAATGTTGCATTTGCGAGGCGGAACGTTTAGCGTTTAGCGATGCAAAATCTGATAAGACCATCACGAGTTTCACAAAAAAGTGGCACAGGACCGCGAAAACCGCAAGGTTCTATCTCCAAAGATAACTGAGATATGCAAAAGGTATAAAATCGTACATTTGAAATGTTGGTGAAGGAGCATTTGCAAATTTGGTGGAAAAACATCATTCACCTTCAAATCGATAAAAAATCAATCACTCATCTTCAAGATCTCCATCAAGATAATGGAACAAAACTATTTAATTATGGTATTGTCATCAGTCCTTGATGAGTGTCAGTGCCGGATTTAAATTTTATATAGGCCACTTAATTCGCTATCTGCCCCTTTATACCGGGTGACATAGAAAAAAGTACATTTCATAGTGCCATACAATAGAGGATACTAAAATAAGGAAAAAAGTTCCCATGAACATGGGTCCGCAAGGCCCTCGGTTAAAAGATACGGGGTGTTGAATTTTAATGAAAAAATGTATTGAAGTACAAGGGCAACAATTTGAACATCTTCTAAAAACTTGATGTTTTGTTCTAATTAATCATATTTTTCATCATATCATTAAAATGTAATTGTTGAAGTATTCATCATTGTTTTTGCAAAAGTTACTTTGGCGCTTTTTGAATAATTTGCGTGCATTGTCGGCATTTAGATGCATTTGTACTGGAACCATTGCTTCTAGCGACAACGTATACATTTCTTAAGTATAAAAAGGGATAACAAATTTTTTCCGTCGAAAATGACAGTGTATAGCAAAAAAGTTACGGCCGATTGAATAGGGATGGAACCCTGTACGTAGCGCCCTCTATCAGTCATCACAAAACTAAGATCATCGTGGGTTTACCTAGCAGGTTCAGCGTGTTGATCTTTTGATGCTTTCCAGGTACATTCAGCCAACCAAGTCAACGGAAAGTCTTCTTTCCGTGCCGAAATACTCATCAGAAGTATTGTCCGACTCCAGTCTTTCTTGCGAGTGTTTGGAGGCAGCATCTCCTGGGCCAGACACTTCGGAAAACAACTTTTTCCAAAATTCCAGGCAGAGCGTCATGAGTCCTACGAATCCGAATTTCGGTTACTACAGTGCAAGACGCACCTCTAGAAGCGAGTATCCAAAGAATGTCTTAACGACGAGTTCCGAAGCGACCAGGCTGTAATTTTCAAGTTTTTTACGATTTATTGTTACTGTATACCATTTGACCCAGACTCATATGATGCACTCCTATTTTGTCTCATACTTCACTATTTTTTTTACATAATGGATATTATTCCAACTGTCCAACTTCAGAGCACGCCGTACATTTTTATACAGGGGTTTTTATACAATTAGCGAAACTACAATTATAATACGAAACTCCATGGCCAGTCGCATTGGTAGATGTGACAGAATTTATTTTCGTGAATATTATCTGCCGAAGTTTTCGACAAAATTTGATCTGCAATGTTCTGTTTCCTTTGTAGCGAGTCTTCTATATAATCCTCTGCTACTGTACTGGACTTCCATCCACCATGTCTTTTAATTGTAGTAAGACTAGCACCAGAGTCCGCCAACAAACTAGCTGAGGAACGTCGGAAACAATGTCCAGTATATAGATGGGAATCAGACAAATTAAGAATTTCGGCAATTTTGGCAGGCATCTTAAAAAATGTGTTGATTCCAACTGAAGTCCTGGCACATTCATTTTTAATGCATTTTATGAAAACTCTAGAATGATTAATATCCACTGGACGAAGGGCTATGTACTTTTTGTAGTAGTTCATATACAATGTACCACTTACAACAAAGGTGCGTTGCACATTAGTTTTTGTGTCTGGTATATGCACAACTAGTGAAGTTCCGGAATCCTCGATATTATTTAATGTCAAATCGCACAGTTCTTCTCGACGACAGTCTCCAAAAACACCAAAAATCGCAGCAACTTTCTGCATTAGATATATTTCATCTGGGGCTTCTGAGAGAAATTTGTCGATTTGTTCTCTTGTCAATACTTTTGACTTTTTCGGTCGATATCCTTCACCCTTTCGCTTCAAAAAAGCCACAAGCTTGTGATATCTGCCTATGTCATGATCATTTATGTTCATCATCGACTTTAACATAGAGTAATTCGACCAAAGCGTTGACGATTTCCATATTTTGGACTTTTCTTCAAAGTATGCAAGAAGCACTTCTTCACTGGCCTCCTTTCCACTGACATTTTTCTGATCACACCATTTCAAGAAACATTCGTATGAAAACTAGTACTGTCGCTTTGACTTACTAGGCAATAATTCAATAAAAGCTTTATTGGCAGCTTCTTCAATTTGCGGCGGAAGAAATTCATTTTCTTGGGCACTTTCCATTGAGGAACGAAGAAACGAGAAAGAATAATTCGTGATTTATTGACTTAGTTGTGAAGAGAGATAAATCAACAAATTCAGTTTTTGTTTACCTTGGTAACTTGTGTCATGAATAGATTAGATCGAATTGGATTCAAAACTGATAATCTCGAGGCTGTTATTTAATCAATTAATAAGTAATGTAAAATAGTTATGCGTTGATTTGGACTTTTAATGGTGTTTGTAGAAAAAAAAAAAGTATGATATATGTGCTAAAAGTGCTTTTTCTTTTGTTCGAAGGGGTGAAAATCTCCGCCTTCGGCGTCGTGTCTCAAACTTCCCTTCTCACAAAATAAAATGTCACTTTTAGCACTTATATCATGAATAACTATATTTCCTACAGGCCCTCCCGACGGAGATATGGGCCCCTGAATGACGCCACTGGAAATCGGTTTTTCTTGAATATCTTTCGAAGCGATGTACAGAATCAGAATCCAATGAAAATTTGATATCGACGGACAATATAGTAGAGACCCCTCGAAATAGTCTCATTCAAATATCACTAGCTTTCTTACTTTATCAGGGGTGGACTAAGTTAAATTTTTGAGATTTTGAACGGAAAAAAGGAACTCATTATCGATAAATTGAACCGTGTATATAGACGAATTTGTCTGTTAAATGATGTTATGTTTGTTCCTATTGTAAAATGTTGACTTGTCCTATATCATGTACACTGTGATCGAATGGATTAATGAATATGACTATGACTATGACCATAGATCTGACTAACACATGTCATAATAATAATACTAATGTCTCATACGGCATTTGATTAAAGTGATATTTCCGAAATAATAAGTTCGAACAAGTTTCTAAATTATCATCAGAAAGTGCCATTTATTTAGTTGTTGTTCGATGCTTAAGGTAACAATAATTTATTGTTACTAATACTATCTGGGAAAAATTACTGGAAATATGAAAGAGTATAGGAAAATGTACCGTGAGTCTGTGTCACATGGTATTTATTTGTTTAAGATACTGAGTGGGCCACGGAGAACAAGAAACTTGAAAATTGCAAAACATGACGGGAATATTTTCGCTATATTTCAGAGTCAGAACGGAGTGTAACATATTCATAAAATACAAGGCCTGATAATGTGAATGTGTTATTTCTTGGGGCTAAAATTTTTCAACTTCAAAATAATCAGTCCTACACATAAGATCACCTATTCATTTTCTTTACATTTTCAAAAAATTAAACCACTTGGAACCATTTTTTTTTTGTTCGTTGTTTGCAAGAAAATTAAATTTGTCAACTTCTGAAATAGGTAAGTATCCTGTTCTAGAAATGCTCATTCAGTATCAGTATATATAAGTACGTTTTAGCAAGGTGATATTTATACCATTTATTATTATTGTATATATGAATATATGTGTACCTCACCCCTCAGCCTAAAGCAAAATGTTTGAAGTAGCAGATTATTCAGTTAATGTTTGTACCTCATTATATAATCTTTGATGATGATGTCACTCATACTGTGAATTGAAATACAATAAATAAGTAGTGTAAAAATGGCTTATTGATCTTATTAGAATCAATATTTGAGTGCACAGGGTGGGCGAAATTGGGCGTTTTCACGGATATTTTCATTCGTTTCAGAGATACAGGACAGGGAGAGATTTAAAAATGACGATTTTATTTTTATTTTCTGAGTTCGTTTTGGCGAGGAATATTGAAAAATTTCAAACTGTCATCCATATATAGTATAATGCAAATAATCCATTGGCATTATTAGAAATGTTATACAGGGTGACATATTATTTCATAAGGAATACTCGCGCCGTATATTTTGGCACAGAGGTTTCGAAGTACAAACTGAAAAGGGTAATAGATCTCTTATTTCAGAAATATGTCGATCCACTTTTGAAGATTGGTGTGGTTAGTACTTCCTAGAAAATCAAAATTTTAAGCATTTCAGAAGTTTTTGGGAAATAGAGGTTTCATAATTGATCAATACGGTTTTCATGTCATGTCCCTGTCTTATCTTTTCATGTGCTATCAATTGATGTTTAATTGAAATAAATACAGGGTGGTGCAGAATTAAGATTTTTGATCACCCTGTATCTATTTCAATCAAATATCAATTGATAGTACATAAGAAGTTGAGATAGAGACATGAAAACCGTTTTGATATCAATTATGAATAGTTTCGACTCAAAAAATCTATCAGTTTCCTCCCGCGTGTGAAGTTTGATGCCTGACGAGTAGCGTAACATGATTACCAGACATTGAAACAAGTTTAGGTACAGGAGAAAAATAAGTTGATATTGTTTAATATAGAAATAATCATATACAAAATTTTAAAAACAACCTGTTGGTTTCTGAAATAGTGAATTTCGCCCTTATTTTACCCACGCACTGTCTTATGGTCTTCTGTTAGCAGAAAAAGCGTACAGAGAAGTGCACAAAAATAGACCAGTGCTCTGTAACTTATTCTCAATCTCTTGAGATCGGATTTTGACATCTGGAGGGTTATAGGAAGTATACCACATTGCTAATTTGTATTCTGAAGAAAATATTTGTTTTATCACTTCCGGATGAAGCGGAAGTCGTGCCAACTATTGAAATTTTAGTAGGACACCCTGTACAGGGTGGGCCACCAGTAACGCCACGGTCTCTAGAAGGCTAACCACTTATCTTCTTGGAATTCTTCCTCTCTAGGAAGTTGCATGTCAACAAAGGCTACCATTTGAAATTATTTTGAAACATACAGGATGACCCCAAAAATCACAAAACACTGAAGTTGAACTTTTTTCAATCGAACACCTTATATATTATTTCATTTTGAGATTCTCCCTGATGAGCTGATTTCAACGACCCATCATACTTGGGGTCTAGCAGTTATAATTACTGAAATATATATAGGGTGTGAAAAATCGAGATTTTCCAAGTTCAAGAATTTTTTGTGTCTTAACCATTCATAATTGGTCAAAACGGCTCACATGTCCCTATGTCAACTTTTGATCAACTACCCTAATAACACAATTATGTCCCATGGATATCCTTAGGACGTCCTGTCGGGACATTCAGGACGTCCATAGGACGTTGGAATTTGGTACCTTGGACGTCCATTGGACGTCTGTGGGACGCACAAATGTCCCACTTGAGGACCATTCGGGGACGTCCTTGAGGGATGTCCCTGGGACAACTATCGAGGACAACCTTTCAGCAACGCTGAGGGATATCAATTGGATGTCCATAGGATGTCCCAGGGAAGTACGAATTATTCTTGAATTTGAATTTTTCCCTCTAGGACCAGATCTTGCATAACTGATGAGGACATCCAGTTGAGTTGATGGTCCGTAGAAGGTCCCCAATAGATCCTGAAAAAGTTTCCCGAGTCCAATAGACTTACGTGAAGGACATTGATGGGGAGTACTTATAGCCTGCGAGCAATCATTCGTCGGCGAGGTGTAGGTTAACGTCCTCGCAGGGACAACATATTGAAAGTACCGACTGGGACGTCCATAGGACGTTATTTCTAGGACATTGGATAAGTACAGTTCATGTACCAATTGGGACATTTCGATTCTCATACGATCCTGGAGATATGAAGGGCGTCTGTGCAGAGACATTTGAAGGAATGTACTATCAGGGACATTTCATAGTTGTCTAGAAGGGACATTATGTATGATATGAAGTCAAGTCAGAATATGTACTACTCGGGACATCCGATGGATGTCCCTAAAGGAACGTTTGAAATCATATCCCATCAGGGACATACCAAGGACGTCTTTGCATGGACATTCTACAATAAGTACCACGTGGGACGTCTAAGGGATGCTATTTCTAGGACATTTGAAATGATGTACCAGCTGGGACATTTCGTGGACGTCCTTACTCGGAAATTGCATTAGATGTACGAGATGGGACGTCCCATGGACACTTATTTTTGGTCCGGGACATTCGGACTTGAATTGTACCAAATTGAGACGTCTCTAGGACGTTGTGTGCTATTAGGGTATCTATACTGACATTTAATTGAAACAAATACAGGGTGGTGCAGAATTCAGAATCTTGATCACCCGGTATATGTCCCAATTAAATATCAGTAGATAGTTAATCAAAAGTTGAGATAGGGACATGTAAGCCGTTTTGACCAATTACTTATAGTTTCGACACGAAAAATTCTTGAACTTGGGAAATCTCGATTTGTCACACCCTATATTTCAGTAATTATAACTGCTAGACCCCAAGTATATGTCGTTGAAATCAGCTCATCAGGGAGAATCTCAAAATGAAATAATATATATATAGGGTGTTCGATAGAAAAAAGTTTAACTTCAGTGTTTTATGGTTTTGGGGACACCCTGTATGTTTCGAAATAATTTTAAATGGTAGCCTATGTTGACATGCAACTTCCTAGAGAGGAAGAATTCCAAGAAGATAAGTGGTTATAGCCTTCTAGAGACCCTCGTTACTGGTGGCCCACCCTGTATATTTATTCAGTTTTTTTTTATTCAGAAGATCGTTTTACATACAATAGGAACTTTTTCTGGGTGGTCCTATTTAAGAATTAGAAGTTGGGGTTGCTTCCGGTCAAACCAGAAGTGATGAAATAAATATTATTTGTCAATAAACGGCAATTTGGTATACCTACTTCAAATTTCAAAATAGGACATCTTTGTTTCACATAAATAAACAAAAAACGGCAAGTGATTTCGATTTTTAAATAGGACAACTTGTATATTTTGATCCAAAAAAGTTCCTAGAGTATGTATAAAATGATTCCTTGACTTCAGAAATGATAAAATATACAGGGTGTCCTATTTAATCAGAAGTTGGAACAACTTTTGATTCAACCAGAAGTGATAAAACAAATACCTATGTTCCTATCAATGAATGAGCAACTTGGAATAATTGCTACCTACCAAATTTCATAATCCAATTTTGAATGATTCAGAAGTAACAGAGCAGTGGCCATGTTTTGTGCACTCCTCTATGAATACAATGTGCATGGTCCTGCAACTTGGAATCAGAATGATTCATAATAGAAAAATAATATTTATTCAACTTTCATTTCAAAGCTGTGCAGGTAATGTTCACCTTAGAGAAAGTCAGGAATGCAAAATTATAGACCAAAGGCACCTTGTTGCATCTCATATGGCTACTCACTTATTTTTATTCATTTTGATATAAAGTCAATAGACACTGGATTCATTTTGTTTTCATAATGCTCTGCTCATGACTATAGTCAATGAATGTACTTCAGATTTGGATAAATGTACACAAATTAAAATGAAAAATTATAAATATTTGAATCTGTATGTAGTTTTATTTATACAGAAATAACTAAAACCATATAAAACTAATAGTAGGTATACTACTATGAACTGGTACACAATAACAAAACTATGATGAAATACCTAAATAGCTTTAATATAAAAGATTTTGAATTTCAATCATTTTGAGATACAATAAAACTATTATTAAGAGGGGTTCATGTAGGTACTAGTATTGAATTTCAACCAATTTGAATCATTTCAAGGAACAATAGCATCTATTATCAGGACATATTTATTAAGAAGGTACTAGTATTACATTTACAGCAATTTACTAAACATTATAAGTTTACAGGTTGTATACTGATTCAAGAGCCAATTCTGGCTTGTCAAAGCCAAGTTCCTCTGGGGTGCTCACACCCAATTCTTTCAGAGTTGGTGTGATTTCTTGCATAATGTAAGGGTAGATTTCGTTAACTTTGCTTCCACACTTATCTTTGATAGCTTCCAAAATCCTCACAGCTAGAGCAAAATCGTTTACTCTGCGGCAGGCTCTTAGAGCGGCGATGAGGATCTTTGGTTCAGGTACTAAATCATGTCCCCATAGCTCATTAACTCCTCTCCTGATTTCCCACCCATCAATGTCTTTGCGGTTGAAGAAATTTTCATAACGGGCATCAAATTGATCATCAGTTTCTGTACTATGACTGGACATCAACCTTCAATAAAGTTGCATAATTGTGGTTTAGGTTTAATACAGCAGCAACAAATGTACATTATACATTAGATGATAATTACCTGGTGGAAGATGCTGCATTTGTTCTGCTGGCAGATAAGGCAGTCCTAAAGATTGATTGTGCGCGAAGTGCTGTTGTCCTGATCATTTTTTCGGATTTTAACTGGTATCACTAAAATTTCGAGGAGGAAATCAATTCCACGAATGTTACGTAAAAAGTAAAATATAACCTCACTTTTCTTGATGGACTTGATAAGGTAAATGACGTTTGACAGCACAGACAGTTGACTTGACAATGACACAGATGCTGTTTGCTGTGGTCCGTTGTGAGAGCTCAGGTGCAATGACGGCTAAATATCTAGACTGTCGTCAGGTGCCAGGTGCATATACAGTGGTGCATACACTATACAAATGATCACAGAGGGATGACGCCATGCTATCAGTGGACCAGAATAAAACTTCCTGGCCAAACTCAGCCTCCACAATTTCATTGCGAAAAATAATCAAAAAACACGAATCTCAACATGAAGTAGTTTTCAATAAAAAAGCGTACAAGTATTAAAAAGAGAGGATATCGGGATCTTAGTTCTCGTTGTGTGAAACTGGCTCAGCCAATGCTTTGTGTTTTCGAGAACCTATGACAACTTTACTGTCAACATTTGGTGAAAAATCATTCCCGATAGCCCGTTTTATGCAGAATAGGTTGATGGTAATATCTCTCTGTTATATACTTGTACTTTTTTTTTAATGCAACTGTACAACCTGATGGGAATGGTTCGAAAGATTTAGACACTTCTCATCGTACAAGAGAATGACATTTAAGCAATGACTTTGATCAATTGAATATCATTTTTCATTTCAATAATTTCATTGGGTGAAATTATTCCACTCATATTTGTTTTTTGGCGGTTGAATTTGTGAATAGAAGCGGGGTCGACAAATTTGTCAAATCAGAAATTCAGTACTAAATTCTCATATCCAGTACTTCTTCGAAGTGTGATCTAGTATTATATATTTTCGGTCAGGAACATACCTGCAACAGGATCTATGGTCACGGATTGTCACGGTCACAGATCCCAGCATAGGATCCCAGAATATTGGATATAAATAATAATATAAATATTTATTTGAATAATTTGAATTTTGATTTGAATCTGTCGCCTGTAACTCATGGAGTTTGGTTGGATTTATATTTTGGGTTTTTGAGGAGCCGTTGGTGAGTTATTGATTTCATTTCATTTTTTGTAGATTAGAAAATTTGTCATTATTTGTTCATCAGTTTGATCATATGGAGGATCATATTGTTGGATATTCAATGAAACCTACAATTAATAGTCTACATTATTATTTATAATTTCTTTATTTTATACATTTCTTTTATTCTTCAAAGTTGAATGGTTTGTGCATGGAATAATAAAAAGAAAATTTCTTGACAAAAATAAGTAGGTACTTGATACCTACAAATTTTATTCTATTCTTCATGGCAGTTGTAGGTATACCTATACCTATACACTTGTAGGAACGTCTTCAAATACAAAAGTTTAGGTATATGCAGTATTCTACCCTCTATACCTACCTACTTCATCATAAGTTCTTTTTTGGCAAGGAGAACCTGAACACTGGTACTTTCCACTGAAAAATTACCTAGATCTAGATAATATGTATAGGTACTCTCATCATTTATAAATCAATATGATGTCTTCATCAGTTCCATAACTCTTTCTCGCTTGGTCAAACATCGTCATGGACATAGTACATACATCTGTAATATATAGAATAAAATGAATTTGAACTATTTAAATTAACAGAACTGTAACTCACGGTCTCCAAAAGAGGGGTTTCGGTAAAACACCTTCCTGGAATTGATATCATATCCACATAAAACTATATAATGGCCCTGATAAGTTACTGGCCATGGAATGCATTTTCTAAACTCACTAGAAATCTTATTTAGTTTGCAAATATCACAGCATAAATGTTTCGCATTTGTTAAAACTATAACAGGTCCATTGACTAGATGTTCCATAACCTCTGTTATAGATAGAGAAGAGTTTCTTATAAATATACCCGAATTTTCTGCTATTTTGAACCTTGTAGTAATCCGATTTTCATCCTGTAATGAAGAAAACATAAGATATGTAGGTTGTAAACATGCATTGAAAAGGAAATATTCTCAGATATATTATGAACATGGAAAAATTGATACATATAAAAAAATACATGAAGAATGGGGAAGTTTCCTTCAGATGAATTTTCATAAAATAGGTTCAGAACTCTCCAGTTTTATGTCCACGCTGAACAGAATGGAGACCGATAAAATCCAAGTCGTTTTTATTTTCAAATTAAAGCAATTTCTAATTCTCGGGACGGCAAACTATGACGTACTTTCTGAATCTAGTCTGAAAATAGCCAATGGTGAAGAATATAGCTAGCGAATAGCTAATGAATAAAAAACGATCGAATAAAATAGAAGAAGTGAAACTGGTAAACAAAAACATACATAACCACAAAATCACTCGGAGCAGGAATGCAGAAGGTAGTTGGCTTCATTCTGACAGGTTATGGTTTTGTTATTTATGCATTGAAATATCAATAGAGCTCAATGCTAAACGAACATATCATTGAATCAATGAATCACTCGGCTACATTCAATGATACTATCCTTTTTAATTTACTGTCATCGATCAGAACAGAATGAAGCCAACACCCATGGCTCCTTCCTCTAGTTGTGCCTGTCAGTATTTGGAGTAGTGTGGACGGACTCGAAGTATTAGGCGCTGTTGCAAGATATAATCTTACTTAATACTCTTTATTTTCTAAATACTTCTCTTCAGTTTGGCTATCTATAAAAGCGTGTTTCATTATAGTTTTTCAAACTACTATTTATTACTAAGCTTGTTTGCCATATTGGATCCGCCATCTTGAATTTCCCAATTTTGACGATAGAATCATAATCTCCGACCCTAAAAATCTCCAGATGCAAATTTTGAATGGAATTGGATCATAAAATCAAAACTCGTCCGCCATTATGAATTTCCCAATTTAGACGAAAGAATCATAATCATCGACCTCAAAAACCTCTAGATACCGATTTTTAATAGAATCGGATCATTATCACAAAACTCGTCCGCCATATTGGATCTGCCATCTTGAATTTCCCAATTTTCACGTTAGAATCATGATCTACGACCCCAAAAACCCCCAGATATCAATTTTGAATAGAATCGGATCATAATTGGAAAACTCGTGTGCCATATTGGATCCGCCATTTTATTTATGAAAGATGGAATGTCATCTTTCTGTACCCCTTCATTGAACGAGTACAGGCAAACTAATATTTGAAACCCTAACAGTGGCGTAACACCAAAGGCACATTATAGCTCATTTTGTAGTTATATTAATATTACATCATTGATTGTATTTTCATGAAATGAATATTGGAATTTGAAGCTCCAACACATACTTGAAATGTCTTCTCATCTTTGGGAAACTGAAATATGAATGGTAACCGTCATTCTTAGTATTTTTGCAATTCGTTAATGAACAAGACGTCATATTCGAAAACATATTATCGGGGACCCCTATTAAATTTTCAGAACTCACGTTTTAAATCTGAGAGTTATGACAATTCGGAAGCGTGTCCACACTCTTCTAAAGGGCACTCTACTTAAACATATTTAGAAAATTTATTCATATCATAGGTACTACTACTTACTTTTGTTAAAACTTTGTGATAAAAACTATTTCCTCTATATCCTTCATGGACCCCTAAAGTAATAGTATAAAATATATGTCGTACGTCGAATTTCTTCAATAAATAACAGAGATCAATTGTCCAAGTGCTGAAATAACAAAAATGATCATGATAAAAATCTAGGTGAAGGTCTACTTCTATATTAACATGATCCTTACAAATAATGTCAAGTTGATTATTTGTTATTTATAGATTCAATAGGTAGACGATTTTATACCTTTTATTAAATCCCTCATTGTTGCAAATTTGCATAAAATTCTTCAGAAATTCTTGTCGTTGTGTTCGATTGAGTACCATAAGGACACATGATACTCCACAATCCCAATTGGACTTTTGTTTGAAATGGTTTAGCTGAATGTGAATCTTCTCTGGTTGCCCTGAAAAATTTATAATTCCAAAATAATATATGCAATCGCGATATTTAAATTTTTGAACATTTCTTATACAGGGTGTCCCAGAACAACGTACATTAAACAGGGTGAACTAGAGTTCAAAATAGGTCGATTGGGACCAACTTACCTCTGTACGAAAAATCGAAAATTTACCGTTGGGCCGTGAGAGGGCGATGAATGGAATTTTTTTTTCCAGATTTTATTGAATATTTCAAAATCCTTGAGAGGTAATGCTCTGGAATTTGGAAGGCAGTCAACTATAAGAAGTGTGCATAGATAACAGGTCTCATCAGTTCAATCGATATACAGGAAGATACAAGATATTTAGCATTCTGATTGGAGAAAATCCATAGAACTTTCTTTGAGTACGCCACTGACAATATTTTAATTTCTACTTGAATAACAAAATCAATTATCTATCTTTTTTCTCACTACATTTTTTTCTAAATTTTGCTTGGTTTACGAGATATCTGGAAAAATTCTTTCGGAGTCTCTCCATATCATCCATAGTCCAAGATATCAGAGTTATCGTGTTCCATCGTGTTCTGCAGGTTTCTTCCTTCTTCATGTTGATATTTTGGTCACGTATTCATGTTAATTATTTAATAACCTTCTCATCATACAGGATGGCTCATTTTCAACTTGACAGGGAGATTTTGGGTGATAATAGCGTAGATACGAAAAAATGCTCAGATCGGTCGATTTTAGTTTGCACCTCCTGCTAACAATCAAAGTCGTTTGCAGGTTTTTTTTCGTTCTGTTGAGAGTTCGGGGGCACAGATATCATATTCATTTCAGCAAGCTCTTCATCAGATTAGTTCATCAAATCAATAATTGAAAAATAAACTGGATCTCAGAGACAAAAAATAATTATAATAATAATAATGACTAATAATAGGAATAATATTAATTTTTTATTCATCCAGTCTCTTTCATCCTCCGATCAATGGCAATAAAGGTTCTGGAATTAGGTGTTCGTCTTTGTGGATATCTCCCAGCATACATTCGAACAGCTTTTGCTGAATTCCCATCGCACTTCCCCAGAATGAGATGCATGTTTGCCATTTCGTTGTTAGAATAATGTTGGGGGTCTTGATCCGCCATTATCAGTTGATATTTTTTCACAGTTCACACTGATAATTGAACAATCAACTACAATGATTAGGCTGACAGTGACATATGGGATGAAAATAATGATGATAATGAAACTAGACAATGGGCGTGTACACCTTAGTAGAACTTTTAACTCAAATCATGTTTATAATGATCCTTTTATACATAAATAATGATTGACGACATAATTCGATCGAAAAATTAACTGGAATGTTTTATTTTTGAACATAAATAATAGTACCTTCTGAAAACGGACCCTCTTATGACGTAGAAAACTCATCTTGCCATTGTTAAAAGAAAATACCAAACGCCCGACGGAGACTGAGGCAACTGATATATTAATTCTTTCAACTGTGATCTCGCGCTAATTCACTCTGTCAGAAATCATGTATCATTCATCTCTGTCTGGAATAGTCTTGTTTCAGTATTAGGGTTTTGACGTCACATCATCGCCTCGTTTTCAGAGGTCCGAAAAATCGGGGATTTCAATAATTCTTTATAAAACGTAGGGAGCTCACAGCAAGAAACGGTTTGCGGTGGTGAGCTAGTTTGGGTGAGTTCTATCGAATTATGAAATAATTTTTTTTTGTGATATAAGCCCATTGATATTCTTCGTTTTCGTACATTTTTTGTTCGAACCGCTTGATGGGTTTCTTACTAAGCAATGATTGAGCAGAAAAAGTATTTGATATGATATGATATCTGTGCCCCCGAACCCTCAACAGAACGAAAAAAACCTGCAAACGACTTTGATTGTTAGCAGGAGGTGCAAACTAAAATCGACCGATCTGAGCATTTTTTCGTATCTACGCTATTATCACCCAAAATCTCCCTGTCTAGTTGAAAATGGGCCATCCTGTATGATAAAAAGGTTATTAAATAATTAACATGAATACGTGACCAAAATATCAACATGAAGGAGGAAGAAACCTGATATCTTGGACTATGGATGATATGGAGGGACTCCGAAAGAATTTATCCAGATAAGTATCTCGTAAACCAAGAAAAATTCAGAAAGAAATGTGGTGAGAAAGAAGATAGATCATTGATTTTGTTTTTCAAGTAGATATTGAAATATGGTCAGTATCGTACTCAAAAAAAGTTCTATGGATTTTCTCCAATCAGAATGCTAAATTTGTATCTCCTTGTATATCGATTGCACTGATGAGACCTGTTATCTATGCACACTTCTTATAGTTGACTGCCTTCCGAATTTCAGATCGTTACCTCTCAAGGATTTTGAAATATTCAATAAAATCTGAAAAAAAAAATTCCATTCATCGCCCTCTCACGGCCCAACGGTGCATTTTCGTATAGAGGTAAGTCCCAATCGACCTATTTTGATCACTAGTTCACCCTGTTGAATTTAATGTACGTTGTTCTGGGACACCCTGTATTATTATTACACAAACAAGAGTCAATGACACAGGGTATTGAATGATTTCATGGGCAAATTTTGGGGGGGGGGGGGGGATTCTGTTGATTATCAAGTTTATTTAAAATGATTTAAAGGTTTTATGAAAGTATGCAATATGTCAAATAAAAACCTATTCGCGCTAATTCATAATAGAAACATACTGTGAATTAACTTGTATAAATTTAACTGAATATATCAATCTCCAAAAATCAACTTCTGACAGGTTATTTATAATATAAATATAATCATTTTTATTAGTTTTGCTACTTATCTAGATAGGAATAAGCGAGAAACTGTGACTCATCAACCATGTTCCAAATGTTTTAATATACATATCATTTTGTTTCAACCAAGTTTTGACTATACTACAAATTCTGGTTGAATGAAATTGCATACCTCCGAGCATTTCAGAATATTTAGGCATTAAATAATTTACATTTTGATATTTTACATACCAGGCACCAAGATGATCTTCCTCATTTTCTTTCCATCAACAGTTTCACAGTTTTGATTAATCTAGTCAGTGCTCATCAGTTTACCTTGACATATCATTTTTTATATCACACTCTTATGGATGTAGCACTAAGACAAAATCGTCTGATCAATACAGAGCAATGATGATCAATTTGATAGGTATCTGATGTGCTTGCTCCGTTCACAGATTCGCAATCCTTAGGGGAGATAATTTTTATCCAAGTTATCAGTTGAATTGTGACCTGTTTTAGATAAAAGGGAAAGCGAAACTATTGTTGTTATCATTTTATTGTGTGTGCACTGTGCAAGTGTGTTGTTAAACTAATGGAGAAAACCAAATTAATCTGAACAAGGTATTATTCATTCTGCATTGTTTCAGCGTGAAAAATTGAAGTTTGATAAGGAATAAATACATGGATGAAAAATAGGTAAGAAAATTTCATGGATTTTTGGATTTTGCCCTTATATGTATATTAAAAAAATGGTTTTCTACTTTTACACAGGGTGAGTTTAATTAAAAATTTCATATTTTTCGTCCAGGTGACGTCACAAGAGAATACTACGCCCTGTAAATATTTTTCATGTAAAATCATAGCAAGTCTCTGATTGTTTATTTTTCGTAAATCAGGAATGGAAATCATGTATCAATTTTATTTCTTGAATTATGTTCTTTTATCCCTTTTTGTTTTTGAGAATATATACTAAAACTATTCTCATACCCTAATGAACTCTGGTAAATGAATAATACAAAAGCATAAATTACAAGTTAGCCTTTCGAAATCCTTCTCAAATAAAAAAAAACGATTACAATTTCAATCAATCCTCCCGGTTATATGAAAGGACTTGATATAAGGTTTCCAGAAACTCAGACTTTGACGCGTGTATCACTCTGAATCAAAATAAGGTATTTATTGAACAGTCCAACATTAAATCAGTTATTTCAAAAGATCATGCAGAAAAATACGTAGGCCAAAGTAGGTGACCAATTGAAACTAGGTTCAAAGAACATATCTTGAACATCTACGTTTATAATCTCTTTCACACATACCTCAAAAACATCCAATTCATCAAAAAAGTTCATAGTAAAAAATGAGTTACATGTCAAGAATAGTATTGGAAGGATCATTAATCAAATTATCACATTGTTGGTTGTCTATATTCAAGAAAGAATCGAGTACTATGTTTATAAATTTTGGCGTCTCATGATTAGATATATAGACATATTCTATGACACACGTCGTTGAATGAAAGCAAAATAATCAATTTTTCCTGTTTATCTAATGACAAAACTATAGGTAATGTCAAATGTTTGCCTAGCTAAATAAGTCTACATTGTATTCCACACTAGTACCTAATTAGTAAGTAAACAAAATGAACACTTACCATTGTTAGAGATAATTTCCATATTTTCAATTCTTGACATGTCCCAGAATCAATCCTTCTGTAAATTAACTTGCAACTACAGCAAACACAAACTGTTCGACATCTTTTTCCGATATTATTGGACCTCAATCTTGACCATGGGAAACAAAGTGGTATTTCCTTCATAACATGTTCATCTAAGGTCAACTCTCAACCTTGTGGCTTGTCTTGTATGTATTAATCAAAAATTCAAAAGTAAAAATACATCTTCAGACTAAACACGAATCTGAATCGGACGGAAACGTGCTTTTAATTTGATTTACAATCACACAATTATCTGGGACTACTTGAGATGAATTTATTTAATCACCATTGTGTTATCTGTGTTTTTAGGAATTAGGTACTTGGACTATGAAGTGAGGTTATAAAATCTTGTTGAAATGGAGGAAATTTAGTATTGTAGAAGGATATTTGTGAAAATGTGTATTTTGTTTTTGCACGTGGATCCAGATCCAAAAGAAGGAGATTATAGGCTTGTTATAGCAACCAACAGAGATGAATTTTATCGTAGGCCTGCTCAGCCAGCTTTTAAAGATGAATGGAATATCATTGCAGGTAAGGTGAACATGATATTGTCTTGACTTTATAGGATGCTCCCTTGATAGAGCTAGATTGCACAGCAATAACAGACATATAATAAATAAACTATACAGGCCTACAGGGTGTCCAGCTCATGACAGACCAGTATATCACAATATGGCCTTAGTAATATATTGGGTGATTTTGAACTTATCTTGCGATGGGTTTTTTTTCGAATTTTTTTTGGTACTTATGTATTTTTGTCTGAAAAACACGAATTTGATAATGAAAATGTGAACAAACCACTATTTATCAAGATATTTCAAGAAAAAGTTCGAAATGTTGCCTTCTTTTCCTCCTTGTGTTGGATGCATTTACAGGTACTTGCTCTTTTTATTTTGTCATTGGACACTTTATATACTCATGATGTACTTCAATGACACATTGTAAGCTAGAAAATTCGACAGAAAATATGATTTTTATGGCGAGTTTTTCCTATTTAGTGAGCAAGCATACCAGATGACGGCCATTTAATTCATAGGTCAATAGTTTGTCAATAGGTTGCTTTGGAATGACATTACACACGCCATTATTTCAAATGATATTCTTCCTTCTTTTCACTAAAAAAATAACATACAATCACCATCACAGTTTCGAGAAAATCACATCATTAATAACTGAGATTTTGGGGCGTAGTCATGAAAAGCGGGATTTTGAATTTTTCTTGAGATTTTGAAATAGTTTATTATACAAGGGAAAAAAGTAGTAGATTTCAGCTCTTGACGCTTAGCGGAGGGAGACAAAAAACTGTGAGCTAAAATCTAATATTTTTCCCGTGTATAATACACTATTTTTTTCTGTGACAAAAGAAAGGACGAATCAATAATGAGAAGATATTACATTATTTTGAAATCTGAAAATTATCGACGTGAAATTTTAAGTTTTTAACAGTAGGGACACCTGCGTTGTAGGTATCTTTATCATTCTTTTGAAGTAATCAAATATCTGATGTCACTTCTGGGGAAGACCACTGAGGGAAGAAATCCGTGCAAACCTCTTTCAATCGACGAATCATGATCTACGTTTTATGTACAATCAATATTATGAGTTGAAGTTGAAGGGAATCGAATCTATATCGTTTTAAAATCAGCATATTTTATTCGATATTTAAAAAAGCTAAATATGATGGTGAAGCCGTGACGTATCAGTCCCGAACTGTAGCTATCCCTCTCTGATACCTCGTCATTCTGCAGTGTTGCAGTGTGATTGGTCAGTTCAAGGGCAATAGGCGTGTTGGGACTGAGACGTCGCACCAGTCACAACAATGAATTGACAAAAATTCAAATGGCGCAGGAGTTGTGTGTTTTGAAAGGGACATATTCTAATTTATTTATTTCATCTTCTTAGCATGACTGAAAAAATTCAAAATTAATTCACTGAAAGTTTTTCAGTATAGAGTTCACAATAATGTAATTTCAAAAAATCAGTGGTCTCCCCCATTCTGTGATTTGATTTCAAAAAATTGCGAATGTAGTGGTTGTTTAATAATATACATATCCGCAAAGTCGAACGGAAGATAAAAGGACTTGCAGTTCTTTCTCGGAGGACGGTATTATTGACTTATTTTTCGGAACTATAGCACAACAAAAGCCATCAACAGTGTATATTTATGTGATAAATATCCGGGGAAAAAAGTAATTTTTGAAAAGTGACATTTTATAACCTGCCAACAGAGATGAAATGCCAAACTTTTTTTCCCGTCACAGAAAAAATATGAATTTCGGGGGTTTTGGGGATCTTATCCTGAATCTGATAAAAACAGTAATTTAAAATAAGCCCTAATATCCTTTTTCCGAATAATGGTCTTTTTTGTACACCTCAACATTGCACGTCAATGAATATGAAACTGTTCACTCTGCTAAATACTTCATTGTTCTAACATACAATCACCACAAAAATTTCAAGAGAAAAGCATCATTAATAACTGAGATATCAGGGTGTATTCATGAAAAGCGTCAAAATAATTTGGACAACCTGGAGCTAAAATCTATGACTTTTCTGCCTTGTATAATAAATAACTTTTTCCCGAGTTTTTTCCTGGAAAAAGTCATTGATTTACATACTCCAACTTGCTGCTGAAATTTTGCTCATGACAATCATAAAGGAAGTAGGTTATAGTTTTCAAAAAAGATTGGTGCTTAAAAATAAATTTCATTTACAGCCCTATTTTACAACAAATCTTCATTCAATGTGATTTGCATATATTCAAGACTTCATTTTGGACTATCAGACCTTGAAAGAAATTATTTTCTATCGACGGTCCAAGATGAAGTCCAGACTGAGAGGTTATTTTTTCTCAACAACTTTCCTTGCTTCATGTTCCTTTCAACTAGGGTAATCAAATATTTGTGATACATGAATGAGTCACAACTATAATGCATTCATCGTGAAAAACATGTAGGTAGTATGAATATCTCTAGAACTCCTTATCATTATCTTCTGACTACTGATTATAGTTATTATTCTATAATTTCAGGAAATGTGAACTTCATGAATATGTTAAACCAACATTGTGGTGCAATATTCAAAGAGTAATATTATTTATCGAATTCGAAGATTTTTGAAATATCCACAAGTTGATATTGCAATTCTGAATATTGATGTTTTTAATCAACTCTACAACTCACTCTTTGTTGTTGTTATTGTGGAAAAACTGGTTTTGATTATATGAGCTGACGACATAGGCCTTTGCTTTCATAATAATCACTTCTTATTTTCAAATCGAATTATTATTGTAAACGAGATAATCATTCAAAGTAATTAGCATGTTTCCTTAAATTCATCATCGCGAAAACTGAGAGATAATCAAACAAATAAAA
The DNA here is from genome assembly GCA_918026855.4 of Phaedon cochleariae. Classification (NCBI taxonomy): domain Eukaryota; kingdom Metazoa; phylum Arthropoda; class Insecta; order Coleoptera; family Chrysomelidae; genus Phaedon; species Phaedon cochleariae. The sequence goes on from OU896717.1 coordinate 33,300,759, forward strand.
TACTTAATGACGATAATTTGTCATCATATACTTTGGAAGTGGTGATAACAGATGGCTTCGAGAAAATAACACCCAGTATACCTAATTATTCTACCTGAGTTGAACTGAATTTCCACCATTGGTTTTTCCAATTTCAAAAGCGATAGCTATTGTTTCAGTAACCAAAACTTTACAGCCGAAAAAAATAGCAAACTCGACATCCAATTTCTCATCATCAAAGGGAAAATGATATTTTCATGTATTTCATCTATTATTGAAGTTGTAGATGTACGCACGATGTTTCTCGAACGCTATAGGGATTCCCTTTCTCGCGATCCAAGAGATGAAAAATCTGAAAACCTCACAAGGGATAAGATTTCTACAAAATTGATAGTAACGTGTCAAAATTTTTTACTTAACGATCAATTAGACCTCAATAGTTGACCACTGTTGAATTTGTTTTCTTAGTAGGTAATAATATGTATTTGCTATCACTCATTTAAAGTTAATCCGGTACCCTGTATTTTTATGTAGATATTGTGCCTAACTTCCGAAAATGAAGAATTATGGAACCTGTTCACAGGTTACTAATCCTTTAAGTTGGGAAAGTAGGATATATAAAAGTTAAGCAAGCCAAGGTTGGTTTAGTTCATTGTACAGGCTCATTCCGTATATTCAAACAAGCTTCTACAGGGTTTATCATTGAAGATAGAGAAAAACTTCGAATGCAAAACTTGTAGGGTTTGTTCTGAACCTCCAGAAAATTATACCAGATGAAACAAATGAATATCGCTGATATAAGAAATGGGTACCAACTTCGTTATTTTCAATGGAACACCCTATATACTTTTCGAAAAAATTCAAGATCTATTCTTCCTGATTCCAAAAATATATTGGTCATTGATATTTGGTTCAGCCGTTTTCGAGATATTCGAGGTTGAACATTTTAGATTTTCTTTTAATTTGATTTCACCAAATCCACATGGATACGAAGAGATTCAGCACCAGGATCGCAAATCCATCAATGTCTGGTGTGGTATTTTGAAAAGCCAAGTGATTGGACCAATTTCCTTTGAGGGTTCTTTAGCAGGAGATAGGTATTTGCAGTTTTTAAACAATGAAATTGAAGATCTGTTGAAAAACCTCCCACTCAGGCACTATAATGAATTGATATGGCAAGTTATGCCCGTTCGGCATCACTTGAATTATCGTTATCAAACGTGTATCGGAAAATTTGAATAGTGGAATGGCCGCCGAACAGTCCAGATTTAACACCTTTAGATAACTTCCTATGGGGCTATTTGAAGAATGAAGTTTATAAGGAAAGAGGTAGAAATTTGGCTGATTTGAGAGGAAGAATTTTGGAATGCATCATCACTCCAACTCCATTTGCAATTCGATAAATAAATTGGATAAAGACTACAGAAAATGTATACAAAACAACGGTGGTCACATCGAACATCTGTGAAATTGTTATTATTATTATTAAATTGCATCTCCTTCAGTTATAAAAGTGCGTTTTTTTTTTCTTTCATGGCGGTTGCGATTTGGTAAAATCTAAAATGTTCAACCTCGAATATCTCGAAAACGGCTAAACCAAATATCAATGACCAATATATTTTTGGAATCAGGAAGAAAAGATCTTAAATCTTTTCGAAAAATATATAGGGTGTTCCATTGAAAATAACAAAGTTGGTACCTATTTCTTATATCAGCGATATTCAATTGTTTAATCTGGTATTATTTTCTGGATGTTCAAAACAAACCCTACAACTTTCACATTCGAAGTTTTTCTCTATCTTCAATGGTGAACCCTGTAGAAGCTGTCTAAATATACGGAATGACCCTGTACCAGTATATCACCTGACGAAGCTACTGTGTTAGTGAAACATGTTGTGTGTTTGAAAAATTTGTGGAAATCTTATCGTTTGTGAAGTTTTTACATTTGCCATTGATTTCCATCAAGAAACGGCCGAGTCAATAAAAAAAAAGATAAAAAATCAATCAATTTTAATATTTTTTAAAAACAAAACTCATATATCTATTATTTCCTGGTTATGATTTTCATTCTTATTGAATGCAAGCATATTCAACTAGGTGATGAAAATGTATTTCAGGCAGAGATTTGGAAAAGGGAAAAGAAGGTGGAATGTGGCTGGGTTTCCGTTCTAGCGACCAAGAAAATGGTAAGGGCAAAAAACACCGTTTCTCTTGCCTTCTGAATGTAACGGGAGCAATTTCTGAAAATGCCTGCGGACGAGGTTTCATTGTCTCAGACTACTTGAAGTCGCAAAAAGAATTTCCACAGTATGCCAAGCAGTTGAATGAAAAAACACATAGTGGATTCAACTTTGTGGCTGTTGAATTAAGGTACCTATCTACATACCAATAATAGATATATATGCACTATATGGATTGAAAGGGTACTTTGAATCCCTCTTTTTAGGGACTACAGTGACACCTCGGTTGTAAAGGAATCAAAATAGAAATTGAGGTTAGACCCCTTTTTTTACCCAAAGTTCTACACTGTAGCAAATCTGACTCACCTCTGTTCAAATTTCCATGCGGCAGGCACAATCACGCGGACTTCAATCATTTAAATTGTTTTAAAGTGGCGTACTTTTTTTTCTCGTATTTTATTCAATTTTTGGGATGAAATTCCTTGTTAATTGAAAGAATTATAAAAAATCTAATATCATGGAAATATTCCTTAGACTGTATCATATTAATGTGCTGAATATGTGCATTTATTTCGAAAACACCTTGTTTATTTGAAGACATTAGACACACACTATTTTGAATTATGATTTTTGAACAAAAAAATATGGAATATAGTATGTTATGCAACGATCATGTAATGATGATGAGCTATCAATACATGACATGGGCACGAGCTAACTAACGATAAGAGCCGAAGGCATTACATGAGCTTTGCATACGTTTTTTTTTTCTATGACCAATAAATAAAAACAAACATTTATTTCTGGCTATATATATTTCGACATCTTGAGTCCATGAATTGCTTGTACTTTTAAAGTGTTGTCATTAAATGTCATTTGAAATTAAATATCAAACAATTCAAGCAAGTGGGATAGAAACATAGACCAACTTGATTTGGGTATAATACGTATATGTTTCAATACGCGAGTCAAAATAAGCGACACGCCCTCTGGCGGATATTCGAGTATCGAAAGTTTAGTGGTCAATGTGATATTTTCCGAGTTTGAATTATTCAGTAGAGTATCTTGAATCATCATTGCTCGGTTTGACATGTTATACATGAAAGTTTTCTCACTGCATTTCACCGCAAAAGATTTCAATCAGTGTATAATTGAAAGATTTTCTCTCAACTTCAAGACTGAATTCAGTTGCATTTTATTCCCAGAAGTGAAGAGTTACAGAAGGAATTTGAAAAAATGAAATCCTCACTCAAAAGCAAATCACATATGTTCAATTATCCCTCCCAGAGGTAGATCAATAATTCTTCGCACATACATCCAGCTTTGATATCTATTTTATAAAATAGAATTGCAGTTACCACTATTTTGAGTTACTTGAGCATGTCTGTGCCAAAAGCAGCTATCATATCAGCTGTCATCCGACACGTTCTTATTTCCTACGAGTTGAACTTGAATTTCAGCTCCTAGACACTAAAAGTGTTGCCTAGTAATCATTTTATTGTGTCAGTAAGAAAAACGTCAACTTCTAGAGCTGATTTTGGAACAAAAATGAACGACTGAGCAGATTGCAGAAAAATACTATTATATTGTTTGTAATTTCAGTAAAGATGATACTACTGTTTTTCATCACAGCAATCTTCCCCAATCCGTTTCTATATATCCCGGAAAACAAACACTCGCTTTTGGCAATAGCCCAATTTATAGTCCATATACCAAAGTACTTATAGGAAGATATCAGTTTTTAGACATTCTAGCAAAAGGGCTCAATAAAGACGAATTGGAGAAAGAACTGATAGAATTACTAAGGGATAGAACAAGGTAAGAAGTTGATCATCTTTTCTTCTAATACAGTTAGTCTAAGACCCGAAGTAAGGTCGACCTTCACCCGATAGCCTTCACCCATCTGGTTAATGGATGAAGATTATTTTTAGTATGTTGAATGTTCAAAAAAAGGGTTGCCTGACAAAATCGTGGCCAGACTGTGATTAATTAAAAATTCAAAAATCACTTGGTTTTAAATTTCTTCTGAGTTTAATGAAAAAATTATACACCAACCTGGAGTACAAAGCCTATACTATAGGATATGCAAAGGTAGGGTTATTTTTCCCGGTCTAACTATCCTGTTGCCAGGTACAAACAGGTTTTTGGTCCTAGTTATTTTCACCTACTTGGTAAATCTATAAATTAACTATAAAAATAAGCATGTTCCATTGCCAACACATTGATATAGGGTTGCCCGCATTAGGAACGCCGCAGTCCTAGAAACTTTTCTATTTTTACCTGATTTACATAAATATAAAATTGGAATTTCCAAACAACTTATTCAAATATCAACTTATTCAACTTAGAGTACATCTCACAACTCAGAAAAACAAAAACGAATTGAACAAAGCAAGAAAATATCACATTATGAAAATTTGACTTTTCATGCTTTAGTAGATGTTGTATAGATTTTGCGGTGATTATTGGAAAGTGATTTTTGCATTCTGCGATCATTTTGTCACCAAATTGCTGAATTACTACCCATCGTCTTTTGCAGGCATCTGCCAGACTTAGAACTGCATAAGCGTAAACCTGAAGCTCATGAACCTCTGAGTTCAATATTCATTGAAATTGATCCACCAGGATATGGAACTAGGTAATTTCTCTACTTTTTTTACATGAAAGCATAACCTACAATTAAGGCCTTAATGAGTTTTTTCTCCGATTGGCAGCAAATATTAATTTTGCTGACACATATCAATCAGCAAAGTATTACTTTTCCTGCCTAGGCAGCAAAATGGTTACTTTGCTGTTTGATATGTATCAGCAAAATTAATAATCCATAAATCGTTTATAATTTCCTTCATATTTCATTAGAGACTTCTCCGGCAACAAATTCAACTCTATATTTTTTGCCACCTCCCTTATTTCTGGAGTTGTAAGTACTTCCAGGTCGCTATCACTGTCCATTGTATAATAATTCAAATATACCGATATTTTTATATAACTGCGATTTCTATCAATTTCATTTTAATTGAACACTACAGGAAAAATAAAGAGATTGTGGGAATTGTAATAATTTGCAATTACAATATCCTCCTATATCATTATGAACAATCGGAGAAAAAATTATATGTTCAACTCGGCAGCAAAGTAAATTGACTGCCTAAGCTGGATTCCTAGCCTCGCTACGCTCGGCTATGAATTCAGCCTCGGCAGTCAATCTACTACTTTGCTGCCTAGTTAAACAAATAACTATTTTCATTGAATTGAATTTTGTGCTTGCAATAAGTAAGTTCTTTGTATAAATCAGAAATCTGTATTTATATTTTCACAAATAGACACACATTTGTGTTGTGTTTCAATACGTTACTCTCAGAGAAATTAAAGATTTCCAGCCATGAGGTGTTATAATTTTCATTTCAATTTATTTACTTCTCTGTCATCAACGAAAAATGAAGAGAAATTTCGAGAGTAGTAACTAGAATAACTATGCTTTTAGGACTCACACTGTGATTTTAATTGATTACAACTGGAATTTGGAATTCATTGAGTATACGATGGAAGAGCCCATCAATATAAGTAATCCTAAATGGAACGTTACTAGGATCAAATCCAGGCTGTGATTGGTCTTCTTCTACATGTGATGTATTTTATTTATTGAATAAATTATGTTTTGTTGGTATTTCTACAATAGATAATTTGGGTATAAGTGGTCTGAGAGATACCTTTGCTGAATGAATTGTTGCCAAAAATCTTCTGAGCGATGTGAAAAAGGTTACAACGGTCCTCTCCACTTTTTTTTTTCATTTTTAATGTTGCCATCATGAAATTTTCATTAGTTTACACCCTGTAGTCAAAGACAGAATGGAAAGATTTTTTTCCTCTTGAAGTTAGTTGACCTTCCCCATCGGTATTTCCGAAAATTATCGTACACTAGTGTTGATTCCAATCATTTTGCAGATTCACGTTTAACACAACCGAAATTCTTCAACATATTATTATAATAACACAATCATAATAATTATATATGTATTTTAAATAAATTATCGCGAACTAGACAACTACCTACAGCCTATAGGTTTTCTACAGTTGCTTTTTGTTATATAACAATAATATTATATATTCACTCCTAAATTTTCTTTTCTCACTTGCCATGATATGTATTTTTGTGAGGCAATAAACGTATCTATCTATCAGTTTTATATCGAACAAAAATACCGTGCAGTAATTAAAATGAAAAAATTGTAACTCACCCTGGCCGCCGAAACTAGGGTCCCTTGATGTAAATTGATGTATTTGTCATCTTAACAGGGTACGGACAGATCCTCGACTCCTCTCACTCTAAAGCGTTTGTGAAACAGTTATATAGTTCCATCCTTGTTCAATTCTGGGGATAAACACTAGATTGCTGACATTTGTTGTTTTTTAGGTTATATTGAGGACATTGGCGTATCATACGTAATTTACACATGTACTTTCTCATTCAACTCTACATATTTTATCCAAATCATGATAATATTTTTCGACTTTTTGATTTTTCAACTCCAGCATAATCTTTGTAAGACAGTGAGCAAATTTTTCTGAAAGTTAAATACGTTTTACCAAATGGAACTGTTAGGCAGTACCTATCAATTTGATTTCAGACTAAGCCTTATGGTTTCCCAACCAATGGTGAAAAATTGTATGTAGGTATCTAAACTAATGTGCTCATATGTCATGTGTGCTGTATATATTCATGATGGGAATCATTTTTGCAGTTTTTTACGAACACTTTATATTTCCTGAATGTGGGTATACTTTTTCAAATGATAGGGCATATGCCTCTTCTTTTAATCCTCCGTTTTAATCAAAACTGTTATTACTAAAATGCATTCAAAAACTTGTGGAGTGGATAATTATAGGCACAATGAGAAAGTATAATATGTGATTTCGTATTAGTTGTACATACCTCGAATATTTTGCTGATGTATTTACCAATTTACCCCAATCGGCCACTTCACTTTCCATGTTCTAAGTTCATTTGCATCTGATGGAAAGCTGACAAATTCAAATTTGCCATCCAACTGATTGATACAGCCTAACGCAGCACATTTTACCATCCTTCCAAAACAAAATTGAATAATGTCGTATCAAGATAAAGTATGAAATTGAAATTTTGTAAGATATCTTTCAACTTCTATGAATGTGACGTGACAGCAATGTCATGTCAGGGACGCCAATACACGAAACCAAAGTCACTAGATTATTAAAAGAGAAAGGAGCTATGATCTGGGGACCCTAGCCGAAACTAGGGTCCCTTGCTTGATGGAAATTGACATTGAAGTCATCTTGACAGGGTACGGACAGATCATAGCTGCATTCTTTTTTAATGATCTAGAGACTTTAGTTTTTGTCTACTACGGAAGAATCATATGTATCACATGGGAGTGAAGTACATTCTATTCTTCATTTCCCTGCACATTTTACGTATTACTTTTTATATGCCTACTTTTCGTCCTAGACGAAGTTTTTATACATAGTTGATATTAGAGTCACTCCATAAATTCTTCGAGTTGGATTTCCGAAAATATATTTAGCACACATTACATGAGTACAGTAGTTTAGATATTCACATCGAGGTTTTCACCATTTCTCAATCATAAGACTCAGCTCATTCAGCTCATAGATAAACTGCTGCTCAGTTTGAAATCAGAATTCATTCAGTCAATTCAGACAACCCTTGTATACAGTCTAAGAACAGTCTCTTTTGGTGAAATATATTGAGCTTTCAGTACAATTCATATGTTCCCTTAGCTATCCTCTCAAAAATTATGCTGGAGTATAGTAAACTCTAAAACTAGAGGATTGTTCATCTATGTTTTGGTATAGTTGAATCAGGAATTCCATATGGAAATCACGTATGATACGCCAGTGACCTCAATATAACCTAAAAAACAACAAATGTCAAAAATCTAGTGTTTATTCCCAGTAATGAATAAAGATGGAACTATATAACTGTTTTACAAACACTTTAGAGTGAGAGGAGACGAGGATCTGTCCGTACCCTGTTAAGATGACAAATACGTCAATTTACATCAAGGGACCCTAGCCGAAACAACCCTCAGAAGCCCTCGGAATGCTTGCATGAGATCATTGACTTACATTAAATGTTCGAGACGTACACTTGTCTTCAGTGAATATGTCGCGGTTGGACGGTAGAGCTGACACCGTCCATGTGCGACAAGACGGCTGTACACTCGTATTCAGAAATCATCTCGCACATGGGCGGTGTCAGCTCCCTTGATTACCCATGAATGTTCATTAGATGATCATTGAACATCCATGGGCTGCAAGAAACCGAAATTTTGTAAGGTCAACCAACGGTCAGTAGTTCAGAAGTAAATAAAACTCAACGTGAATAAATAATGTATATTCAGAAAGCAAGTATTTTATTTTGTGTAAACAATTTTTAAAAATATAGTAACAACTGAGATGATGAAAAACTCAACTTCATATATAGTAAAACAATTATTTACCAAAAAAACGTGAAGATTTAAATTCGGAATTTTCAAATTAAATTCGTGAAGATATATTGCTGACTTAATTTCACCATTTTCGTTCAAAGTAAATAGAACGATTAATGAGGGAATTTTTTCTATTCTCAGATATTTCACTTTAAAAAATAAACTGTGAAATAAAAAAATAACCAAAGCAAAAACAACAAAATAACAACTATTTTACATATTATTTTTGAATTGAATATCTTCAAGGTTCAACACTAGCTGTTGATGAAAGCACTTTATGAATAATTTTTGAAGAAAATTGAGTAGGACATTTAACATTACCCTGTAAAATTTTGGAACACCGTTCTTTTCTAGAAACATCAAAATATAAAGCCATATTTGAAGATATATTCAGACATTTGAGGAATATAAAGGAAAATGAAATTGGAAGACAACATTTTTCATTGTTTTCTAGGATGCAAGCATTTTCCAATTTTTTTTTGTTTCATTCCGAAAATAAATTCGAAAGTGTACAAAAAAATAAAATTTCCATGTTATAATATCACTATTTCTGCATCAGATTCGCAATTATTTTATTAAATTTGATTTAGAACTCGATTTTTTTCAAGTTACATAAATGAATAATAACAGAAGTATTCATGTACGTTGAACAGTTTGGAAGTATGTCCAAATACAACGTATTTTTTCAATTTCGTCCAAACCAGTACATATAAAATAAAAAGTGAAATTGAAATTGGATGTAGATTATAATAGGAATATGAAACAATAATAGTAGATTGTTTTATTAGGATCAAAGTGACGCTTTGTTTGACAAGCGAATTTTGCATTTGCGAGCGAAAGCAAAATATGCGAGTCAAACAAAGTCACTTTTGATTCGAATGAAACATGCTATTTTTTCTGCAACCGAAACAATTAACTCAAATAAATATGTGCCCTATGTATGTAATGCAACAAATAATCCCTTTGGCTTGGTGAGAATATTCTTCCTGCATCAACAGCAAGTTAATTCAATTTTCAAGGATGTTCGAATTGTAGATTTGATATAAATACAACCACAGAGTGACATATTTGTGTATGGACCAGGTGCTCTAATGGCAAATACCGTGCCATTGCCAGGTATAGGAACAATACGAGGAAAATGTTAGGTTAGTGAGCATATCAACAATAATAATAGCGATTATTTATTCCTCTCCACTACACTGTGTTTGACTTGATAATCAAATGGAGGTAAACAATATTGTTGTTGGAGACAAAAAACTATTGCTTGCCGTGATTATTCAAAAACAAGTTATCCATCCCGAGAATAATGAAATACAGATCAAGCATGTGTGTGAATCTTGAAGGCTTCCCTGATCAATACAAAAATACTTAACTGAGATGTTTATAATTCATCAGGTGTATTTATATCTCCAGCGTGGGTATCAAATGGCAAATCTGTCGAAATCGGAAACAAATCAGGTATGCGTCCCAACCCAAATAACCAATTGTAACAATGTTGTTTATTCTTGATGACGTCTAGTACAGGGTGGGCAAAATTGGGCGTTTTCACCGTCTATCTCAATAACTAGAGGAGTTATCGAAAAACCGATATACATGTTCCGGGTTCGATTTTGGAGAAACCTCGAATGGCACAATCAAAATTTAGATATCTTCATTCGTTTTAGAGATACAGGGGGAAATTGAAAATTTGCCGATTTCGATTTTATTTTCTGACTACTTTAAGGTAAGAGGTATCATGAAATTTCAAACGTATATTTATACAGTATGATGCGTGGAATCCATTGGCATCATCAGAAATTTTATACAGGGTGAGGTTGAAAAGATACGGCAGCCAATTCTGTTTTTTCTAATGGAACACCCCGTATATTTTGGCACAGTTGAATAGTCCCAGGCGTTCTCATTACAAATATATATATAACCCTACCTTTTCCTTCCACAATTCCAGATATATTCGCAAAAATATTATCAGTGTGTCACATTACTTATGGTTACACCCCCGTATCTTCTGTATCTGGAATTTGGACATCTTCTATAAGGCTATATTCCTCAACGCAACCTACTGATTTCCTAATTGAGTAAATTATTGGTCTTATTTCTGTATCTCAAATGTCTTGATAACAATGATATCAAATCGAATAATTTCCCATTTTATTTCTCACCAAATATCCATTTGTCTGGAAATAACATTCCCTATGATATTCATTTTCCACCTTTGGTGAATATATACAGAGTGTCATTTTCAACCTCGATTCTGCCTTTTGATAGCATTATCCAGAAATATCGATGATTCCATAGCTGCTGGCGAGCAGTGTCATCATTGGAGATGATCCCACTTGGTCCATGACTCCATGAGTGTATCATTCGTATCTTTCTGACAGTTGATAATTTTTGAATCCTTCCTCAATTATTTTTACAGAAGATACGGGGGTGTAACCATAAGAAATGTGACACACTGAATATATTGTTGCGAATATATCTGAAATTGTGGAAGGAAAAGGTAGGGTTATATATATATTTGTAATGAGAACACCTGGGACTATTCAACTGTGCCAAAATATACGGGGTGTTCCATTAGAAAAAACATAATTGGCTGCCGTATCTTTTCAACGTCACCCTGTATAAAATTTCTGATGATGCCAATGGATTCCACGCATCATACTGTATAAATATACGTTTGAAATTTTTTGATACCTCTCACCGTAAAGTAGTCAGAAAATAAAATCGATATCGGCAAATTTTCAATTTCTCCCTGTATCTCTAAAACGAATGAAGATATCTAAATTTTGATTGTGCCATTCGAGGTTTCTCCAAAATCGAACCCGGAACATGTATATCGGTTTTTCGATAACTCCTCTAGTTACTGAGATAGACGGCGAAAACGCCCAATTTTGCCCACCCTGTACATCCTTTTTAGTTCCTAGGAGCTAAAATTAAACTTTAGCTCCTAGGAACTAAAGTTCAACTTTAGCTCCTAGGAACTAAATATTTAGCCTAGCAACATACCTATTTTTGTGTCAGTAATAGAAACGTCAATCCAAGAGCTAATAATGGTATTAAAATGGACGAATTTTTGGTCGGTTGCAGAAAAAAATAGTTTTTTTAACTACTTCAGGAGGTTGTCGAGCAATAGCTGAAAGGTCTAGTTATAACATGTTCTCACGTGATATTTGCCTCTCAATTTTCCTAAAATTTACAGAAAACATCAAGCACTTAAATAAAAGCCTTGATTTATAAGAATTAGATAAATGAATTAACAATGGTGTCAGTATCAACAATTTTACAGTTTGAAAAAGATACTTATGTATATATAAAATCTAGCAGTAGGTCTATCTAGGTCCGTCTAAATTTCCAAAAATAACTATATCAGCTATTATCTTGATTAACCAAAAAAATGACTTAGCCGTTTTTCTTTTTTAAACAAACTATTTTACATAAACAAGGCGATCTTCAATTCTTCCTAATGTTAGTGCAACTTAAGGACCAATTCAAGCAGCACAACATTAGAAAAAGATAATGGTCTTACAGTTATTTTCAATAAATAAACAAACTTAAAGAACTAGCTTTAACACTGATATCTATTACAATGATCAAAGTAAGCTTTTGTTCAGTATGTTTCTGTTCTGAAATTAATGAAAATGAGCCAGCCAAGGAGCAAAAACGATGACACTGGTTTCTATTCCAAAAGAAAATTAGTGGTTGTTCTGTCCAGGAAAATTTTCATATAACCAATTTTTAAAAAAATATATTTTCTGTTCAACAGTTTCTGGGGAAATCATTATTCACTGATATTCTGGTGAGCTCATTTTATAGAAGGATCTTTTTTTTAGGCAGTTGAAATTACAGAACCTGTTATCATGATGAATTCTTTCATGTTGGAAAATACAAAAAAATGTACATTTTTGTTAACGGGGGGGGGGGGTGAAATAACATTAACAATACCAGACATTCTAACCCCCTGGCTGAAAAAAGCTCATAAGAGAAGGAAACGAAAATTGAAGCAGATTTTCTTATTTCAAATTGCCGATATACAAAGATTGTTTTTCCCCATTGTATGATAAATCATAATTTTTTCATTTGTTTGTAATTATGCAATTATGATAATGGATACTCATTACTAAAAAAAATAATAAAAAAATATGTCCAACCATGAATTACATTTATTAAAAAATAAAAACAATTTCACTTAAAACCCTGAGAATTTAAAAATAACATACTCTTTGGTAGAGTTTTTTTGAATATCCAACACACTTTTCTTTCAATTCTATTTTGATATTTATGCATGCTTAGGCATATTTGACTACTTAAAAATATATCTTGAGTGGAATAAAAAAAAGTAATATGAATGGTGATAACATGAAGGGTTTCTTGCACCATTTAGAAATCCCAAAGAACATGTATTGCTTGCAACAGAAACACACTGTATGAAAATAATATTCAGAGTATACAAAAAAGTTTTGATAATTTACAAATTTTGCGAATGCTAATTTTGTAGTTTGAATAGCATCAGCATCAAATAAGCATACACACATTGTTACATTTTGATATTTTTCCTACTATAGACACTTTTTACATATTTATATGATTTTTATTTCATTTTCCAAAATAAAGAATTTTTTTAATAAAAAAACATAGGGCATAATGCTACCGCCAAAAAATTAATATTCATTCCAATAAAAGTACTGGTTTTGAGTACATCAGGAAACAACTGTACAGAGAAGAAATGAAAAAGTTTCATTATTCCAAACTTTTGTTGGATAAAGATACTTCCACATATGCTTTTAGTTCAGTTGTTATAAAAATTTGGGGGAAAACATGTATTTTTGATACTTTCGAACAGTGTCTACACATAGTTGAGTTTAAATAATAATAATAAATATTGTTTTATGGCCCCGAAATGCTGCCCACACTCCGGAGCCAAATTTGTTAACTATTTCGTAATATTGCTGGTTGAAAACCAAACGTAACGTACATATTTGGAAAATTCGAGACTTTCTACCGAATATCTTTACTCTCGACGATTACAATCTCACACTCGCCCTTCGAATTGTTTTTTATATGCACAGTAATTATTATTAGTCTGTCCACTTTTCCTAAATACACTAAATTCAGAGTCTTTCCTTTTCTCCACTCAATACAGACCACTCTGTTTTTATTTTGACTAGTATTATCTTTTCTTTAACGTTAAAGTACACTATCACTTCAGTAAGATTAAGGTTTCTCCTTGTAGTACTGTACTTTACCATTTGATTGGTTAACTATCGCTTCCCAAGCTGAAATAAAATCAAAATAATGAATGAATAAAAGAGTGTATATTTTTGTAATGTAGCTTGAAAGCTTAGATAATATAATATAACTACATGTTTGTTTACTAAATATGATATCATGACACATGCTCTATACCTTGTTAGAGTTAATCACGATTTTTAAAACTCAACTTATTTTACAGTGTTCTACCAACCCTAGCAAGGGGGCCAGCTTTTTTTGAAACACCCTGTATATTACTGTCACTGCTTATCGAGTGTACTAAGCGTATTCTCATCTTATTGACCAATTTGTCAGTAAATGCGCATCAAGGTCATATACAGTGTGATATAATTTGGTCCACCCCACCCCTGTACTTCCTTTGATTTGAATTTCTCATAAAATACTACTCAAAAATATCTACTCTGTTGACGAAAACTCCAGCAAAATTAATGAAAACAGATTAGGCATTTTTCTACAACAATTCTGATGATGGCAATCGATTCGGACTAGGCACAAATACCAAAACAATATCTCATATGGAGTGTTTTTTGCAAGGTTTGTTATCAACGTTACAATTTTTAGATAATTGCATTTTTCAAGTAACCGTGTATCATAATTCTTATGGGAATTTCTGATACCAGGTATCATGAGATGATGTTCAGGATTAGATCATATGTCTACAGACTGAGATAAATAACGAATAAAATCACTAGAAATTTAAATTTTCTATCAAGAAATGGAAAGAAGAAGAAGAAAATTAATAATAATATTCAAAACATAACATCAAAAAAATAAGAGAAAAAAAAACTAAAACAGCAACTAGTCCTAACAAGTTCAGATTTTTGTATTCTCGATCAAATCTCTTTCCTTCTCTGTATGGCTGTCATATCTATCATTCTTCCAACTTTGATAGTGAATATCTTCAGTTGGCGAAAAGCTATCATGTTGCGGTTTTCGTTGGTCTGTTGAGATTTAGTTTCTCTATTACATCGTGTAATGATATGCGTACCATTAGATTCATTCTATCCCAAACTTGTATCATTCTTCGTTGCTGAGATATGACCAGAAACCGTTCTTAGTTGTTCACCCGGTACAAGTGTACACTTTTCATATCTCTTTCACACGTCATTTTCAACAGTTCCTTCTCAGTTTTTCTGGTGGTATCTCTCAGCAAACTGTAATTATTTTTTGTCGCAACTCTCCTCTGATTTTTTGCCCTGAATTTCTCACTCTGTAGCCAGATGATCTAATCCTAACTACCTTTATGTCTGGTATTATTCAAATTATTGAAAGAATTATTTATTATACACGATGACTTGAAAATGCAATTCAAAAATTTCAATGTTGATAAAGAACGCCCCTTATAAGATATAGTTTTGAAAACTCATATGGGAGTATTTGTGGCTAGTCTTCTTCAATTTTTTTTTGCTCGACAAAGTACATAATTTTGAGTAATATATTATGAAGAAAAAATTAGTCAATTGTCCTAGCAATACGAAAGTACAAGGGTGGGGTGGAGCAAATTGTAACACACTGTAGATAGAAAGTCAATGTCATTCGACTTTTCGCGGAAAAAAGCTCACGAGTTTGTATGGTGGTAGAAGTAGTAGTAGTAGTACATTTACTTCGTTGGTATGTATGTACATACCAACTGGCCCATGTGTGTTCTGGGTAGGCTTTTTTACTGACTCCATACGCCACTTCAGGAGCAGCGCTGTTAATTGGAACGCAACACCTAATCGTGCGGAATCATCTTCGGCCGAGGTTACGGAAATTAGAATTTATAACTCTATTTATAAATAACAATTCTCTGCTCTGCCAGGGATTCGAACCTAACAAGCTTCCGATGTTTTGATTACTAGTCGATCGCCTCAGTCGCTGCGCTATTCCGCCGTCAACTCACCATGAAATTTTCCAATTTTCGTTTTGAACAAAAAATGAATAATAGGAATTGATCACCCTTGATGGATTATTGAAAAATGTCCTAATAGTTATTTAACCCACTAGTGTATTAACCGCCTTTTAATATACCCAGTGCTTCGAGTCAAATTGACAAAATGACCGATGCATTACTGATTAGTTCTAAAAAACAACAACATATAATCTCCAAAAGTTCAAAAAAAATTCCAATACCTACCTCCTGTCCCTATCCTCCCTAGGAACGCACGATGTTCTGTGAACATCATAGGGATTTCCTTTTGTGCGCTCCAAGCGATAAAAAAAACCAACTTATTCGCGATAGAAATTAACGTTGCCCCACCTGACGGCAACAACTTAAAACACTTCTGAGCGGTTTGTATTGATGATATGACCAATAAGCACCAACACAAAACAAATGTGAACCAATGAAATCAAAGTAAACATGCCGCTTTGATAGCTTTCAAGAACTCTTGATAGGTGGTGTAAGCTTATTTTCTATCGCGAATAAACTCAATTTATGGTTGCTGTCATCATCCTCTAGTAGCAATGACTTGAATTGATTTTGTTGAAGATGTCAAAAAAGCAGTGATCTCAGCATTCTTGCGATGTTTACCAAACTTGGACCGGTATGAGTAATCATCAATATGATCAGTTTTTCAGAGGCGAACATCAGTTTAGACAGTGCCGTGCGTTTTTATTGAATTCAAAAGTGGTACATTTTGTCGTGAAATTACTAATATCGTAGATCTGGAAAAACGCTCGGACAGATCGATTTCAGTTTCGAGGGGGACATTGTGCCCTCTTACATGCAGCACCGTCACGTCAACCCTCGACCTTTAGTACACACGTGGAAAACAGAAACTGCATGCTCTATCTGTTTGTTCTATTTTATTGCAATATTTTCATGGGTACCGCGAAAAAACTGAGCAAAATCTTTCACAGTATCGTTGCAAATAAATGCTACATTGCAATAACTTGGGGATGAGTGTTTCAGAGACGTACCAGTAAGCTCTTAACTATCATACAGGTTTATTCCTGAATTTATTTTTTCCCAAACGGTTCATCCCAACCTCAAAGTTGGGACGCCGTTGGATAGAGAACTTAACGGGCTTTCAAAAGATGTGGCATTCCACCATTATTCCCAATTCAAATTTTAGGGGTTGTTCACCCCACAGCTCGAGTGTTGCAGCGACGGTAGTGCAAGTAGGAGAAAAAAATGCTCGAAACTAAAATCGACCTGTCCGAGGGTTTTTCCACATCTGCGATATCATCACCTAAAACCCCGATGTCAAGTTTTCGATGGGCCACCCTGTATATCACAAGTATGTTGTGCAAACATTTTTTCAAAAAATATCTACCAACATAGTAGAATGAATCACGCAGGCATATAAATCAAAGATGTGTGAACAAAACACCTGCTCTGCTAGCTGAGCTACTGCGCATACTATTTGCTGCGATTTTTAAGTAACGAAAAGTGCTGACTGAAATTACTGTCTTCCGTAAGGGTCTATACCAATCAAAAACGTGTATTTTGAAATGCATGAAATAATCATAATACAAACGACGCCCTCACCTGATCCTATAAAGTTGACGATCTTGTCGTGGTTGAGCGCCGAGCTGTCGAACGCCGGCGGCGCTACGTACCGCGCCACAAAATTCTCGCAAATGTCCTCTTTGAGCAGCTGCTCGTTCACGTCGAAGCCGAACACGAGACCGACCGTCGCCTCTTTGCTGCCCTGCCCGCTCAAAATCACGACGGGCGGCGGTCGGTCCTCGATCGTCCGTTCAACACTATCACAATTGCTGCCCGTCTCGCTGTCGACGAGGTCGCCCGCCGACAGCGAGACGGTATGGGCAGGCACGGGAGATGCCGCGGTGTGGGCGGCCGCAGGAGATGCCGCGGTGTGGGCAGGCAAGGAAGATACTGCGGCGTGGGCGGTTAAGGGGGTTGTCGCGGGCGGATCTGGAGGGGGAGGACGTTGCTGTTGGGGCGGGGGGCAGTTCAGGAAGTGCATTTTCTCGATGGTTTGCACGTCGGGGATGTTGGGCGGCAGCATTTGGGCATTGAACTGGATC
Source organism: Phaedon cochleariae (assembly GCA_918026855.4). Taxonomy (NCBI): domain Eukaryota; kingdom Metazoa; phylum Arthropoda; class Insecta; order Coleoptera; family Chrysomelidae; genus Phaedon; species Phaedon cochleariae. Next base: position 33,318,646 of record OU896717.1, read on the forward strand.
GAGTCCTTTTCGTTCGAGTGGATTATCTGAAAATAATTTATGGTTATATTTTCGTATGTAATACAACTAGTGTATTGCTTAGAAACCACATAGGCGCATAGAGCGAATGTGTTTGAAATAGAAAATTGATGTGAAATTATTCCATACAAATTGATAGTGAGTGCCTATCACGATTTTGGCTGAAGTTTAGTGCTGAGTGTTATTTATTCCAGATTCTTTCTTCTTCTTTCATGTTTCTTGGTTTCCTGGCTCCTTGCGGTACCAATTTCACCAGATCAGGTAAGGGAAGTATGTTATAGTTTATGGGATATTCAAGGGATTTAATGATAGTTATTAGTCGGGTGAGGGTTGTTATCACATTTAGGGTTGGTGTTATGAGGTTTCCCATACTACGACTTCACATGTCTATAAACACAAGAAGGAACATACTATACAAACAACATAATAGCAAAGGGATTTCTCATTCTATTTTTCTTAATTCATTCAGATTATTGACTTATCAAAGTTCAGGTCTCTGATTAGCATTTGGTATGAAAATGGGGGTGATAGTCCAATATTAATTATAGCGAATTCCATTGGCAGGAACTGGTGGAGTGTTTCTCGTGCCATTTTTATGTAAACCGTTTATGCACTCTTCGATGTTGACAGCAGTCTACGTAATGAATTTCAAGAGCATATTCACAGGAAATGTAGACAAATTTGAAAGCCTGTAATTCCTGTCAAGTTCCAGCACTCATAACCCTAAATTTCATTGTAGATGAAGAAATATTATTACAGCCTGTCAGGGAATTTCGTTCACCAATCAACACACACATTTTCACAGCGAGCAGCAAAAAGCATTAAAAAAAAAAATGTTCTACTCAATGCATTCATCTCCAGTATTTCTTATAATATGGGCATATACAATAATTTTTGGTGAGGTGAAGAAATATACAGGGTATCAAAGAATTCTGGAAATTGGATAAATAAAAAGGGTTCTGTACGAGATCTAATGACAAAATGAATAAAAAAATATTGTTTTCAAATTTTGTTTAAAATTGTACGTTTCACCATACCACATCTCTTAAATATTGAACGTCTGGCAACATTGCAAAAGTTATTTATATTACCGATGCTTATGACCTCGCCGAAAGCAAACGCTCGAGTTCGAACGTCAAACTTCAAAATTTAATATTTTCCAAAGCATACTTTTTTCACAAAAAAAAATATTTTCATTTCGTTTTCTGTTTTCCCCTCTTATTATCCCCAAAATGTAAAAAAAAACTTCTTTCTCCTGTTTATTTTCTCAGTAAGTGAAAAATGATTCTTGATTCGGGAAAGTAAACTGCCCTGTAAAGTTGTTTTATTATTTCTTTACTGTCAAAAATAAATATGCCATAGGAGGTAGTACTTCACAGTTGTGCAAAACATGTATCACTCAACACAGTCAAAAGAATATAATATCAACTTTGACGAAACCCACACAGGGTGAAAAGTAGCCAGACATTTTTTTCTGATTAAAATTGAGTCACATTACGATACATTGTAGTCTAAGATCCGAACCTAAGTCGACCTTCACCGAGCTGATAATAGAACGAAATATATTTTATCATGAATTTAGTATATTAGAAAACATATTAAAAATGGGTTGCCTAAAAAAATCCTGGGCAGACTATTTTTAATTATTTTTCGAAAAATTATTTTTAATTAAATGTTGCAACATCAGGATAATAAAAAAATTGTGTCCTGACTGAAAGTATGAAACGTATAGAATGTGCAGCCGTTGGGGTGTCTACTATTTACCTGGGCGAACTACTGGGTTGTCAGGTAAACACAGGTATATCGATGCCAGTTACTTTCACTGGATTGGATAATTTAAAAAAATGTATATCATCATAAGCGCTGTTTAATTGCGAACACGTTGATATAGGGTTGTCTGCGAAAATTCCGGTCCGATTAGGGGTTTTTAATTTCAACGCGCGTGGAAGTGTGTGACAGAGAGATCCGAGGTAAGTATACTGTGTGATAATAAAGGACCCAACATCGCAGTCGCTTGTGATGGGACCCTGAATAGTAGAAAGTGTGCGAAGTCAAATCCTGAAAACTATGGTTGGCATTTTGATGATTTCTTAAAACCAACAGGTTTTATCGGAGATCAAACTCCTTTGAAAATCCAGGACATTGTCGAAATGGAAGCAAATGAGGAAGAATCTAATGAATCAGACGAATTCGAGAGTCAAAATGATACTTCTGATGAATCAGATATTGAATAGAAAATATTTATTAGAATTTATTTTTCATTAATATTATTTTTGTATTTATACTGTTTTTTAATAAAATTTCAAATCGTAATACAAGATGTCTAGTCTATCTTTTTTGTTATTTCTTAAATTAAATTTTTGGCGGTCCACTTTGTTTCTATTTCCAGAAAGAGCAAAAAAATTTCAAAGTAAGTATTTGATATTTTTATTGTCTATTATAGATTATAGATATATCATTATGGTTATAACGCAATATACTGATATTATATTGTTTTTATATATTAGTATTATATTAAATATATTTAATTATTATGTAATTAATTAATTATTTTTTTTTGCTACTGAAATATCAGTTGCTCCAAAATAACACGCACTGTTTACTATATGAAGGGTAGTAGAGGTACCTCTACCCTCCATAGTTTACACACCGAGCATGCGCACTTTCTACTATTCAGGGTCCCATCACAAGCGACTGCGATGTTGGGTCCTTTATTATCACACAGTATACTTACCTCGGATCTCTCTGTCACACACTTCCACGCGCGTTGAAATTAAAAACCCCTAATCGGACCGGAATTTTCGCAGACAACCCTATATCAACGTGTTCGCAATTAAACAGCGCTTATGATGATATACATTTTTTTAAATTATCCAATCCAGTGAAAGTAACTGGCATCGATATACCTGTGTTTACCTGACAACCCAGTAGTTCGCCCAGGTAAATAGTAGACACCCCAACGGCTGCACATTCTATACGTTTCATACTTTCAGTCAGGACACAATTTTTTTATTATCCTGATGTTGCAACATTTAATTAAAAATAATTTTTCGAAAAATAATTAAAAATAGTCTGCCCAGGATTTTTTTAGGCAACCCATTTTTAATATGTTTTCTAATATACTAAATTCATGATAAAATATATTTCGTTCTATTATCAGCTCGGTGAAGGTCGACTTAGGTTCGGATCTTCTACTATTGGGACTTCATCTCGGGATGGTTTTGGAATGTCTTCCCAATTCGTGATCGTGTGAAATGGAAGCAAAATAGGGAAAAAAACATAAATTCTGTATCATTTCTAATGGATCAAGTTATATGAATAACTAATTGTTGGGCCACCCCCGGTATAGTGAAAATAAGATCGTGCACTCAAGCAAAAGAAAAATATCAACCTTTGTCAGTTGAGATAAAACTAAAATACTTCTTACTCTTCAAAAGCATTCAGATAATAACCTTCGTACATTTTACAGAAAACACTATTCCATGAAAATAAACACTGTGCACTCTCCTCGGTGAATGGTTAAAGATTCCTTGACAGACATAAACACAAAAATGATCTATTTACTAGTGCCTACTATTATTGATCAATATCTAAAGTAGAACAATAAATAATAAAGCAGGCCACGTCACAATGATGATAGATTATTGAACAGACTAATATTCGACACAAATATTTATTTTTCAACGTGACCTAAGTCTTTTATTGGTATAGCGGAGTTATGTAATGATTGATGAGCTCAACTGATGAATTCTTAATAAAGCAGTAGTGATTATTTATTTTCTAACTGGGGGCTATGAACCTGACAAAACGTTTCAATTTGTTGTCAATTAATTAGTATCAACAAAAACAACTAGACGCGATACAATGGAACGTTAACCTTTTAGAATGAGACTGTAAACAGATGGATACAAAAAATATTAATCTGGTTAAAAATAGGATGGTTTCCAGAAATACTTGGCTACGATACTTACTTCCTTCAGATCGAGTCGCACAAAATATTCATTTGACAATTGGAATCTTAAATTATCGCAACAAATGTCATTGAATCAATAGACAATGACCATGATTCTAAATACTAAATAGTGCTCACCTATATTCCATGTCTGAATATTGAAATACTGATATTATACACGTAGTTACAGTCAACTATTAATAGCGCTTATACCTACCTACATCATAACGAATAGAATGATATCAGAGATAGTGTTCAACAACTGTTTTCAGTTGATAAAATAGTTATCTTTGTAAGTTTGTCACAACCTGTTTATATTTTACAGACTTATTCTTGAACCCTTTTATTTGAAACCATCAATGCAATGAATAGAATAATCACATCTGAGGAGTGTTTGAAAATAGTTCATTCGTTCTTTAAAACTATTCTCAAGATAAGAACCAGTTGATGAAATGTATTCCAGATGAAAAATGGCGAAAACAACTTAGAAATTGGTATTTTCAAAAAGAAAACTATCACACTTAAATACATAATGAGAATACTCAAGTTCAAATATTTTAGTACATAGATTCAATTTCCTCTTAACAATGATTCAATGTAGAAAGAAGTGTTGATTATAAAATTGGCTGGTATCAATGGTTATATAAAATAATAGATAAACTATATCACGGACATAAATTCTGAATCCTACGACTTTTCAACTGGATAGTGGAGAGAAGCAATTCGAGAAAAATTACAGTCCCGCTCAATCTGGTTCAATCCCAAGTAGACAAAAGGAAGGAAGGTTTTCAGAGATTAAGGGTTTGAAAGCATACCTATATTATAGTCTGGGTCTAAATAAATTAATTTGGCAATCCAAAATATACAGTGGACACGCTTGAGAAGTCAGGAATTCACGGAATCAATAATTGTAATGATTGTGGCAAAATTTTATACAGGGTGTTCCACACTTGATATGATAGTCTGAAGAATTTGAATACACGCCCAAAAGAATTACATTGTTCTCAGTTGATAAAAATCAATTATGATAAATATGGCAAACTCACCTGGATAGTGATTTTGACAATAGTGAAAACAACGTACAATAACTGTTTCAAATATTAGTTTCCTCAAAGTGTAAATTTATACAGTGTTAGCGAGAGCAATAAATTGTCATGCGTTGTTGGTATCATGAAAATAATTCATCAGGTGTTTTTTTGTCATTAACATAAACTTGGATTTATCAGTATTCAAAACAAGATATCCAGATGAATACATTATGTAAATCTCCATTCGAAAATTTCTCAACTTTTCCTGTAGATTAGTAATCCAAATAAAACAGCTATTGTTTCACCTATTCCGCGAAAAGTTCGAGTTAAATCAACCTAGAATTTCAACAAAACCATATATTTTTACTCAATCAACGGGGACCATCTTAGAAATGTTCACACAATTAATTTAATGATCAAGCGACTTACCTGAAGGAAGATTAATCCGAAATTTCCAAGCTTGTCTTCCGATATAATTTGGAACATTGTAGTTTCACGTTTATCTATTATATTATATTTATCTACGTATATTTTGAACACCCACTCAATTTCTCTATTTGTTGTTCAATTTTTTTCAAGGAACATTCTTTCATATTTTTTCTGTTGTTTTAATATAATTATGCCAACAGAAAAACAGTTGAACATCTCAAAAAATACTTATAGGCAACATTTATGAATTTTTAAATAATGCATTTTCCCTGAATAGCTGATTTCATTCATTTATCACACTTAGGGGTCTTGCTGAAATGATTACAGATATAGGTTGTGAAAAATTGATATTTTTTCAACTTTAGGAATTTTATTGTGTCAAAACTATTCATTATTGGCAAAACGGTTTCCTTCTTCTTCTATTGCTCATTTCATTTATAGCTCTGAATTCGGAAACACTCAGTATATTTCAATATCTTTGATGCCTTTTTCCAATCACTTCTATATTCTCTCCAATTGGAAAAGACCTGTTGAAACCATTGAATCATTTTGAATAATATTTATGGCATCAGCATTCTTCTATGGCAGATTTTTCATGATGTTTTGTTCTTTGTTATTTCTGTCTTTGAAATTTTTTTTGTTAAAGGTTCATTGATTGGGAAACATATTATCCGTCATCCTCATCTTGAATGATTTCTATAACTTTGATAACTTTTCCCAATCATTTCCATATATATCAAAGACCCTCTATCAAATTCACTTTTGAATTCGAAAACGACGGCCAATTGCCATTCTTAGATGTTCTTGTGATCAAAAATGGCGAAAACAATTTAGAATGTGATGTTTTTATAAAAGGAACTAACACACCTAGATACATAACTAATGGCTCCAATCACTGTTTTCAACACAAAATGGCAAGTTTAAACTTCCTAGAACATAGACTAGTTTCATTTCCTCTGAGCAAAGAGAGATTCGATGGTGAAAGGAGTGTTGTTTATAAAGTGGCTGGCATCAATAGTTATGATATCAAAATAGTACATAAGTTGATACATAGACATACATTCAAGGTAATACTCAGGAATTCTACGACTTTCTAAGTGGATAAAAACAATTCGACAAAAATCCCAATCCCTCTCAATCCCAAGTACACAAGAGGACTTGATAAGATTTTCAAAGACTTAGGTTTTAAATGCGTTTATCAGTCTGGGTCAATGTTAGGCAATTTATTAGGTAATCCAAAAGATAAGGTAGACACACTTGAAATGTCAGGAATATATGAAATTAGTTGTAATGATTGTGATAAAGCATGTGTAGGCCAAACCAGGCGTCCCATAAAAACAAGGTTCAAAGAACACTTAGCACATTTGAAATATGGTAGGTTAGATAAATCGTGTGTAGCCGAACCGAAATTAGTTAAGCAAGTTAATAATGTTAAAAAATTAGATATTTAAGAATAGTAATAGAGTAATGAAATAGCCCTCTGTATAGTTTAGTAATATAACATGTGAACTCAACCATGTATAACATTAACTTGGCGGTTATTGTCTATTCACGGTTGGGTGGACATATACTTAGTAAATAATTAGCCCACTAGGATAGAGCATTTAGTTTTAATCTTTTCCTGAAGATGCTAACATAGTTAGCGAAACACGTGTCAAGGTGTAAAAAAATCGTTTTGGTTAGTGGTAAAACAGTGTGTAGTGAATCATTTCTATATTTTCCACCTATCTGAAACTTCCTGAATTTTCCCAATTGATACAAACCTGTTGAAACCATGTGGCCTCCTACTCATAAGGTCAATATAAAAAATGATAATCCCTCATGTTTTCTAAATCAAAAGGAAACCAGACTCATCAATAAACCAGTCTGATTACCAACTACTATTAATGGCACCAGAATTGTTCTGTTGCACTGTTCAATGATGTTTTGTTTATTGTTATTTCTTTCTTTGAAATTTATTATAGGCACTTGATTGATTGTGAAGCATATTCTCAGTCATCCTCATCTTGAATAATGTCTATAACTTTGAGAACTTTTCTCAATCATTCCCAGATTCCCCACATATTAGAAACTCCCCCCGACTATTCCCCAATCAGCAAGAACCTGCTGAACCCACTTACCATGACTTTCAAAGAAGAAAACTACCATACTCACCGTTAAATCATTCTGAATACTGCTATTCACCGCGTCAAAACGTTCCTACATTTACCACTGACACATTCCATCATAAAACTCTTACTAATGTTCTTGATGGCGGGCAACCTCCGGATGCAAAATGGAACTTTTTTTCAAATAAACATGTGTTACTAAACGCACTTCTTCCAAACTACAGTTACTATGTAGATCCCCTCCAACACTCAGAAAACTGGTAATTTTTTAAGCAAAAAGAAAAAATTTATTGAATAGAAACAGGAAAATGATTGAAGTCCCAGTTCAAAATAATCGTTTGTATTTGTGTTAATAACAGTAGCTGTAGCTTGTTTTTAGTTTGCAGAAAACTGTTTTTACTTTATACTTTGCACTTGTGTTGTTATTTCTTTAATATGCTTTTATATCTTTTCGACTGTTATAACTGAAAATGAGTATATATAACATTTTTACAGCTGACTATATTGATCTTGCAAGATGGAGAAAATTTGGTTTGCAAATTCATTATTCATTCAAAAATTACTGATTAATTATTAGTAGTATTAGCCAGTTGCCATGAAAGTCAGCTAGTCACTGACATTAGTGACATTTGACAGAATTATAAACATGGAGATTCAACCTTTCGTGTTAGGAAACTGGAGTTGAAATCGTTTCAGAAACATTAAAAAACTAGACCCGTTAACGTAAAACATTGGATGAAATCCATATTTTCAATTTAAATGAAGATTCTGTAAGTTACAATCCCAACATCAGAACGACATGGTGTAAGTTTGATTACCTATATCACAATCGGTCCTTATTAGACAAATTGATCGTTAACCTGGATTACCGGTCAATTTCGTGTACATTAATCAAACTGGTTAACTTCAAGGACTTTTCTCCAATCAGCAAGAACCTGTTGAATCCACCTGCAACAATTTTTAAATTCAAACTAAACCACCAAGACTCACCGTTAAATCATTCTGAATACTGCTATTCACAGCCCCGGCATTGTTCGTACCACCGAATTTCACATCGCCATCCGCCGCTTTACCACCACTCTTATTACCCGGCGATACGTTCCTAGATTTACCACTGACACTCACATTCCTAACGTTCGTCTTCTCCACCACACAACCCTTACTATTGTTCGTGATGGCGGGAAAGCTCCGGATGCTGTTCACGTCCGGAAACAAATTCTTTGGATTACCCGAGTCGCCCTCGGAAACGATGGCGGGAAAACTGGCGGGACTCTTGACGGAGTCGACCGGTATGGCGGGAAAACTGGCGGGACTCTTGACGGAGTCGACCGGTATGGCGGGAAAACTGGCGGGACTCTTGACGGAGTCGGCCGGTATGGCGGGAAAACTGGAAGGACTCTTGGCGGAGTCGATTGGTATGGCAGGGAAGCTCTTCGCGTCGTTAAAGTCTGGGGGTAGACTTTTAGACGCGTCGAGTTGCGTTCTCGGGTTCGACACCTGAAAGAGAATGCTCACGATCATGGACGTCGCCTGAAAATTTTCAAGAGGGAACTGAAATTGAATTTCCTGGATAATTATCGAGAGGTACATATAGGCCAATCACTTTAGCAAAAATGGAGAAAAAATAGCAAAACATTTCAAACTTTCACAGAAGTTATATTTTGGTGTTAAATGGAACTATAAATTTGCCCCTTCGTACAAAGCCTGCCGGCCCTGAACTAATTTCAGATCTTTAACATCTCATCAAAAATCTTTGGAAGACTATGAGGAAACTGCGAATGCAAAAATGCAGGCAATTTTGAATCATATCAAGACGAAAATTGACAGTTTCAGTATATATTTCAACCAAAACCATGGTATTGGGTATTGGTACCAATACCAACCAAAACCATAGTCAACTTCAGTATTTAAAAACGCGAATCCATGAAATTGATTACAGATTAAAAGGTTATTCTAAGTAGAGTTGCTATATATTTAAGAGCAACATATGTATTTGTCGAATTTTCTGACCGATCATGCAGTGTCTCAATATTTCATGAGATCAAATATAAGATTGTTGATTGGTTGAATTGTTCTTCCCATCACTTTACATTTTGCTCAGCAGAACTGGGCTACTAAGTCCTGACTCTTCTATTAATAAACCAGTGCATCTTAAAATCAAATAAATTAAAGTACATATACCACATATACCCTTTGTTCAGTGTCTATCTGAAAGAGTGGCATACTTGAAGAGATGTTTCTATCTATGTCACGAATTTCTTTGAAAATTTGCCACCTCCGCCGATGACCGCAACATATTTTTTATTTTACTTTACAATAAAAATTGTGTTCGCAATTCGAGTTGATTATGGAAATAAATCAAAAGTTTTTCGGAATGTACGGAGTATTTGCCTAGGAAACATGAAATTTGCCACCACCAAAGAATTCGGGAACTATGTCAAAAGTAGAAAAAACATTTTTTTTAATTTTTATATATTTTACATAGCAGGAAATGAGAAAATATCCATACGAATACAACTCGTGATGCTATTTTTCCTAGAAATATTCGTCGATTGACATACTCCAGCTTGCTGCTTTAATTTCGCTCATGACACTTTCATTCGCTAAATTAATAAGCAAAAAGCTGTCGTAACAATCGCTGAATATTTCCGGCCAAATACTACCACTTGTGGTATTAGATAATAATATGATAAAAAAGATGCATCAATTTTTATCGATATCAAAATGACTCACATCATCGTCAAATAGCGTTTTCTGTATAGGAGGTGATTTATCACTACAAATACCTGGTGATTGGTCAGTTTTAGGAAATTAAAGAAATCTCATTGGTTCTTAATCAATCTGTGTAATTCAGAAACAAAAATGCGCCGCAGGTAAATTTTCTTTCAATGCTTCATAAGTGGAAATGAAAGATCATCTGAGTGACGGTACGTTTGAAATGAGCATTGAAATTCAACAATTTCGAACAACGCACAGACACATTATTTATTTTTAAAAAAATTAAGTGTTGCAGACATTGATTTAGGTGGGAGTTAGGTTATACTGTTTGTTGGTTACTCAACCGAAAAGATACATACAATGATAAAGATGGAAAGCGCTTATTTCGAGTGACAATGGAAAATGAAAAAACTCCACCGCCCAGTGTGAGAGTCGAACTCACAACCTCTGGATTACATGCCCAACGCTCTGCCAATTGAGCCAACGGGTCGTCCGTCGATCAATCGGCAGGGAGGTCGAGTTCTCATCACACACCAGGCGGCAGAATCCTTCCAATTCCGAAGTCACCCGAAATCATGCACTATACGAAGCATCGCTGGCAGGATGGTACTATATAGTCTCCGTATTTCACCGTTCGTCCTCAGGTCATAATGTTTGTTGGTTACTCAACAATTGTTCTTATTGAATACAATGTTTTCACATTATCACAAGTAGAAGTTAGATTTCAATTGAAAATTGGGAGAGGATAGTTACAGCTGCAGATATAATCAGAAATGATAGGCAAATTATTGGGAAAGCCATAAGAGGTCTCCCGAAGAGATGCAGAAAATGTTTAGAAATTGGAGGAGGACATTTTGAGACCCTTGATTAATATTAAGATTCTGACAAATCTTTTTCGGAAATTATGATTGTTATTTTCCAAAATCAAGTCCGGTCCTGAATTTTTTATTGAATTATACCTTTTCTCAAGTGTGCTGTTGAATCTTTCCAGGGAAAAATTTGATTTAATTACTTTTAGTCGAATGTAGAGAGTGATATGCCCGGACGGAATCGAAGAAAAATTCATCGGTATTTTGTTTGATATTTTTTTACCAAAACGATCGAAGTGTGCCGTACGAATTGAAAAGCCATACTTGTAGTATTTTTCCTGATCTTTCTGATTCTGATAAAAGTTTTCGAAAAATCCGATCCAGAAGGTCAAAATTTTGACATCTAAAGAGAAAATGAGTTTTGACATCTAAAGAGAAAATGAGTTTTCCAAGTCCGGATCTGGAACTTTTTATTCATAGTACGTCATCTTGTGGAGTGTCATTAGAGGTAAGTTGCTAGTGAATTTCAGCCGATAACATCGAGACGTTCCTGAAATATCGTTCATTGGAGTTTTGATCCGAATTCAAATAATGCCCTGTATATTTGTAAAGAATAGGCAAAAAATATTTTATTATTTATATATCAACTCACCTTGACCTCCTCTATCCGCCATTGGGCTATGGCTGGTTAGTCATGACTCACCCTGTATAATGATAAAGATGGAAAGCCCTAATTTCGAGTGACAACGGAAAATGAAAAAACTCCACTGCCCCGTGTGAGAGTCGAACTCACAACCTCTGGATTATATGCCCAACGCTCTGCCAATTGAGCTAACGGGACATCCGTCGATCAATCGGCAGGGAGGTCGAGTTCTCATCACACACCAGGCGGCAGAATCCTTCCAATTCCCGAAGTCACTCGAAACCATGCACTATAGGAAGCATCGCTGGCAGGATGGTACTATACAGTCTCGGTATTTCCCCGTTCGTCCTCTGGCATTGTCTTTCCTTGTATACAAAGAATGTCGGAAGACAATCATACATAGGAGTCAGGTCATAATGTTTGTTGGTTATTCAACAATTGTTCTTATTGAATACAATGTTTTCACATTATCACAAGTAGAAGTTAGATTTCAATTGAAAATTGGGAGAGGATAGTTACAGCTGCAGATATAATCAGAAATGATAGGCAAATTATTGGAAAATCCATAAGATTTCTCCCGAAGAGATGCAGAAAAATATAGAAGAAGCAGAAAAATTGAAAATGAAATTAAAGAAATATCTGCTCAGTAAACTTTAATAGTACTAATCATTCACAATTTGATTACTTGTAATGGATTATGATATTTTCATTTTATATTTTATTATAATTCTTTTTTTTTTTTAGGAAAAACAATAATTGTGCAATTATTATTGTTTCGATTTATTATGTTTTATGATATGTATGTTTTGTTGTATATATCCCTATTATAAACAATAATGTTTCTTGGGGTAATAAAGACAATCAATCAATCAATTCGAATATATTAAGATTCTGACAAATCTTTTTCGGAAATTATGATTGTTATTTTCCAAAATCGAGTCCGGTCCTTAATTTTTTATTGAATTATACCTTTTCTCAAGTGTGCTGTTGAATCTTTCCAGGGAAAAATTTGATTTAATTACTTTTAGTCGAATGTAGAGAGTGATATGCCCGGACGGAATCGAAGAAAAATTCATCGGTATTTTGTTTGATATTTTTTTACCAAAACGATCGAAGTGTGCCGTACGAATTGAAAAGCCAAGCTTCACTCGTAGTATTTTTCCTGATCTTTCTGATTCTGATGAAAGTTTTCGAAAAATCCGATCCAGAAGGTCAAAATTTTGACATCTAAAGAGAAAATGAGTTTTTCAAGTCCGGATCTAGAACTTTTTATTCATAGTACGTCATCTTGTGGAGTGTCATTAGAGGTAAGTTGCTAGTGAATTTCAGCCGATAACATCGAGACGTTCCTGAAATATCGTTCATTGGAGTTTTGATCCGAATTCAAATAATGCCCTGTATATTTGTAAAGAATAGGCAAAAAATATTTTATTATTTATATATCAACTCACCTTGACCTCCTCTATCCGCCATTGGGCTATGGCTGGTTAGTCATGACTCACCCTGTATAATGATAAAGATGGAAAGCCCTAATTTCGAGTGACAACGGAAAATGAAAAAACTCCACCGCCCCGTGTGAGAGTCGAACTCACAACCTCTGGATTACATGCCCAACGCTCTACCAATTGAGCTAACGGGTCGTCCGTCGATCAATCGGCAAGGAGGTAGAGTTCTCATCACACACCACACACCGGCGAAAACATTTCCAGTAAAGTTCAGTAATATCGGAACGATAAGATATACTGGGCAGTACTGTTCGAGAATATGCTCACAGTCGAAAGCTGTTGTAACTTGGTTAAATAAACAAACATCCATCTATCTACCTGTTGCTTCTCGCCGGCCGCCGCACTCTTGTCCCAACTCGGCGATTTCTCCTTCGGTTTCTCCGGCGTGGTTTTCTTCTCTTTGGCTTTCTCGCTGTTCTTCGCTATATCGGCGTAGGAAATGGGCGCATTCAGCCCATCGATGGGCAGCGAATGCACGGAATCCGCGTCCGAAGAATCGTTGGACCGTTCGCTGTGCGGCACGGATCGCGCCGACTTACTGCGCAGGTCCGGCGAGGGGACGCGATCGGCGCGGTTGGCGTTGGATTCGGAGGAGGAGGTGGGTCGGCGGCCGCTGCTGACGCTGTTGCGGCGCTTCTTGCTCTTCTTCTTGGGCTTAGTGACCACCCAGTTGTCGGTCGTTTCGAGGTTCTCGGTCGACGCGTTGCTGGATAGGATTTGGAATGGCGGAGGCTGCAAAGAGGAAGGATTGGTTCGGCCCTCTTTTGGTGGGAATCCATAAATATTTGGGGTTCATGTACCAAGAATAATTTCAACAAAATGCCGGTTGCGAACTATGAGAAAGTACATTGTTTTGAAATGGTTCATATGCTGCATGTATTATTTCGACTTTATGGTAGTGATTTGAGCAAAGTAAACTTCACATTTGACTGTTTATTTGTGTACCTTTGTGAATCGAGGGAGCTTTTCAGCAGATATTTGTTTAATAAAGTGTGTTTCACTACTTCAAATAGAAATGACCCAATTTGAGGTATTCCCATTGATGATAAAGTAGTGAAATAAATTCACAGAGTGGGTATTTGAGATGTATATATTGTAGTCGAATTGTCTACTTACATGAGTTTATATGAAAGAGAAAAAGTCTTCAAAGCTGTTTGTGCAAATAATTGATCTAACTCTGCTTGGGAAAATTGAACATAATATTATGTGCTTTGATTTTGAATAAGAATGCCATTTTTCAAATTCCTTCTGTGACTTCACTTCTGGGAATGAATTGCAACTGAATTCAATCTTGAAATTGAATCTTTCAATTATACACTGATTGTTTTCTGTGAAATGAAACCAAGCAATAATGATTCAAGATACTAAACTTTCGACAAAATGCATGGAAGCTTGAATGTAAACAAACATTCAATGTACTCTCCATTGGTTCCTTGAATATCGGTATCGCTCATTTCGAATCGCCTATACTACCACTTGTAGTAGCTCTAAGCAACTATAAAATAAATGAATATAGTGTTTTACGTCCAAAAATATACTACTATGAGTATAAATCAACAATTTATAGGCTAAGAATCAGTTGGTGTCCAAATTGCATGTATTTTATTATGAACCTACCTATGAAAAATTGAGCCACTCACAATCTGGTGTAAAATATTCTTACCGTATACGTCACCAGATTCTGTGTAAAATTCTCTATGGGATAACATTTCAATTTGACATTTTTGCTAAGAAACTTCGTAGCTGGATAGGATTTGGAATGGCGGGGGCTGCAAAGAGGAAGGATTGGTTCGGCCATTATTTGGTGGGAATTCATAAATATTTGGGGTTCATGTTCCAAGAATATTTCTAACAAAATATCTGTACTATATAAAAAAGCATTGAAACCCTTTCAAGCCCAGTGATGCCGTTTGGCATCATATATTTCAGCCACGTATCCGCTTTTTTAGCGATTCAGTTGAATAAGGCATTTTCAATAGTTTGCAACAACTATTGGTGGGAATTCATAAATATTTGGGGTTCATGTTCCAAGAATAATTCTAACAAAATATCTGTACTATATAAAGAAGCATTAAAACCCTTTCAAGCCTAGTGATGCCGTTTGGCATCATATATTTCAGCCACGTATCCGCTTTTTTAGCGATTCAGTTGAATAAGGCATTTTCAATAGTTTGCAACAACTATTCGTGTCCAACTGTGAATACTGCATACATTTTTGTCCATCTACCTTAAAAGGGAAAGAGCTAATGAGCACAACATGATCTGAGACTTGATGTTGCAAGGAAGGACTAGTAAATTAATGAGTTAAAGGATCAGTACATGGAAAAATTTAAACAAATGTTCACTGAGACTCTCACCTCAACATTTCCCCACGATCTTCGTTCCTTGGGTCTGTCTCCTTGCGACTTGTGCCTCAACACGACTTTACCTTCGCTGTCCTTCTCGGATCCGCTGCTCCCAACGAAAGCGAAATCGTCCAATGTGGCGGTCGATATCTCGCCCAGTGAGTTGCTCTTCTTCAGTTCCGGCCTGAAAATTACGTCAGTGCAAGGTTGGTGGACTTTGGAGTCATTGGATGGTATTAGTTAGATAAGAGTTCGGACACAAAAATGACAACGGTTAGGGTTTTTGAATGTTCAGATTTATTAAGTTAGACACCTTGCATTGTGACGAGAGCGCCATAGTCGTTCCGCGCTTTTTCATTCAAAATTGTTAGAATTTGACAATAAATACTATGAACGTCAGAATTGGAATATAATTTCATAAACTATTGGGAAGTAAGCATAAATGAAGATGTCCTGCTGTGTAATGAATTGTGGGAATTCTGAAGAGAATGGATTTCATTTATTCAATCCGATTTGAACTCAAGCAAAATTTGTGAGGTAACATAGTTTGAATTTAAAATTCCCTTTTCATAACAGAGCAGATTAAAATGAAACTATATTTTAGGCCCATATTTCCAAACAGAAGATTTCAAGATTGAGAGAATATGATCCATTCATTTAGAAAACAGACTATTCGAAAAGAGAATTCATTATTATCGTCACACGAAATGAAAAACAAAACTATCATGGAGAAAGAGGAATTTATTGCAAAAGTATGTAATGAAATTGAAAATTGGAGAAGGAAACTGAGGAAATCAAGTGAATTGCAAGGTGATATATCATTGAATGGCGTTTTTAATACCGACCGAACTGGTGAGTGTTTATATATACCCTATTACCATTTTCCATCTACGGCTATGATTGATTTGACAGGAAATCTAACCTCTAAAATCGTATCTGACAATCAGGTGCTACTAGGGAAATTGAAAAGACAAAGAGCAGAATATATGTCTTATTCTTTTATTCACTCAAACCATTGTAATATAGAAAATAGTATAGGACAGAAGTTCCGCTGTGTCCGAACTCTTATCTACTAAGACCATCCAGTGACTCTAGTTGCCAATTTAAATTTGTGGGTCGCTCACTTCATGTGTCTTTCATTTCACAATGAGAAAGAATAATATACATTGAAAAATAATTCAACTCTGATCGAAAATCCAACTTAAAATTATTGTTATACACCCAGACCACGCCGAATCATATCCCATAAAAAATGCACGTAATGTGTGCTACTCTAGCATACACACGGCGAAGCATTGATGAACGCATATGTACAAACAGTGTGTCCCACTTACCATGCTCACCATGGGTATCTTTTCAACGGTGAGAGATAGGAGGTCGGTTAAATGACACCAAATGTGTAGTTTCTCAAGGCCAACTATAATGTGAAAAAATATTTTGATAAAATCTATTCGTTTTTGTTTTATACGCAAAAAACAGATTTTGATCATTTTCATGTCTCCTCCTTTATTTATGAGAATATTCAAATAGGGATTTCACATTCTCATGGCAGTATTTCAGAGTGATTTCGAAAAAAATATGAAATTCATACCAACTCTTCTAGTATTTGAGATATCAGCACCAACTTTAGTTTTTCAAATGTAGGTCATAGCTCACTATGACTTAGTTACAAATAATTTTTTTTTCTCTTACAGATGATATGTCGCAGTAATAGTTTTGTGTTGATAACAACGGAGTAATCGTCATTTATACAAAAACAAAAAATTATTTGGAAGCCGCCATCTTGGATTTATATATTTCAACAAAAAAATCATGATCTCCGACCTCAAAAACTCCCACTTACCAATTTTGAATGGAATCGGACCAAATCTTGTCCGCCATCTTGGAGCAGCCATTTTTTTAATTTCAACAAAAATTCCATAACTCCGATTAACTTGAAATTTGGCAGGTGTTCATAATTCCGGTGACAATACATTATGGAATTTTTGTTGAAATTAAAAAAATGGCTGCTCCAAGATGGCGGACAAGATTTGGTCCGATTCCATTCAAAATTGGTAAGTGGGAGTTTTTGAGGTCGGAGATCATGATTTTTTTGTTGAAATTTATAAATTCAAGATGGCGGCTTCCAAATAATTTTTTGTTTTTGTATAAATGACGATAACTCCGTTGTTATCAACACAAAACTATTACTGCGACATATCATCTGTAAGAGAAAAAAAAGTTATTTGTAACTAAGTCATAGTGAGCTATGACCTACATTTGAAAAACTAAAGTTGGTGCTGATATCTCAAATACTAGAAGAGTTGGTATGAATTTCATATTTTTTTCGAGAATGTGAAATTCCTATTTGAATATTTTCATAAATAAAGAAGTTACGGAGGACACATGAAAATGATCAGAATCTGTTTTTTGCGTATAAAACAAAACCGAATAGATTTTATCAGAATATTTTTTCACATTCTAGTTGGCCTTGACAAACCCCACATTTGGTGTCATTTAACCGACCTCGTATCTCTCACCGTTAAAAAGATACCCATGGTGAGCATGGTAAGTGGGACACACTGTATACTAGAATATACACATGGCGACATGGGCCAAGCCACTGTGTATACTCAAAGATACACATGGCAGTTAATGTGTTAAATTATCTTTGCGGTCGACCGACTTTGTGCCAATTATTGATTCATCTTTGAAGTCCCGGTATATGCCTAATCGTCCACCCAGACTCCACCCACCTGGACTCCTTGCCCTTGGTGGAGTTCGCCCGCTGCTTCTTGCGGCTGGACGGCCCGTCCTCGGACGCGTGCTGCTTGTGCAGCTGCTTCGACTTGTGCACGTTCGACGACCGCCCGCCCTTGCCGACCGTGCCCGCATCGCCGCCCTTGATGTACTGGATCAGCTTGTCCACGTCGTTGATGATGTCGCTGCGGTGGCCTTCGACCTGTCGAAATATGTCAAGGTGAGAGACCTGGGTGTGGCTCCCGGGTGGCGAGCATGATGGGCGTAGCCAGGGAGGGGCAGGGGTGGGCGCTTGCCCCCCCCCCTGGTCCAGACAGGAGAAATACAAATTAAAGTTTTCTGCATGATAGGTAATATTCTTTATATAATCGATTCGCGATCGACATTTTTTGTCTTATAATACTTATTTATTTCAAATTGTGTGTGCATTGAAGTTGATTCATCTGGATAGCCAGCCATATCAGCTGCCCATGAATTAAAGTATCGCACTATCTATCAGCCAGAAAACGGGCTCTGTTGATTTCACTTGCTCAACCATGCACAACATGTACAATTGAGAGGTCATTCAGTACAATGAGAAGAGTGAAAACCTGGTTGAGGTCGACTATGACCGAAAGTCGACTCAGTGGACTTTGCATGTCGAGTGTGCATAGAAAGAGAGTTCTGGAAAAAAAAGAAGATATTTGAAGAAGAAATATTGAACAGATTCTGTCAAGACACCCGCAGGCTCGTTTTAAAATAATTTAAATCTAGTAGTTATCATTAGTGTGTATTAGCTTTTCCTTTAGATTTATTTCATTATAAATATTTTGAATATACATTTGAGGTATGAACTGAATTATTTTCACCATTTCAAAAAATGCCCTACTGCCCCCCCCCTGATTGAAATCCTGGCTACGCCCAAGCATGGGAGCTGCCACAAAAAAATACAGGGAGGCGCGTTTTTTTTTTAAATCGAAAGCATTGCAGTAAATTAAAGTTTGGATCCTTTTGACCAATCAGCACTACGGCTGTGGTTCAAAAATACTACGGAAAGGATATATAAAGTAGGTTAGGTAGGTCAATTGGTATGTAGTATAACTAATTTCAGGAAAATTTTTGATTTTCAACAACTAATCTTCAAAAAATTGAGGAAACATTGCTGAAAGTCCCAAATCGATGGCATTTTGACATACATATTCATGTTTCGGATAAATTAGAAATGTAATCCTATAAAAATATTCTGTGAACAAAAATTGAAACTTTTTAGTAAATCAAACAAAAATTCAGATGAACTTCATATTAAAAAGGTATATAAGTATCTACTTACATACTCTTATTTAATAGATATTAATATGCCTATATGCCATATATATATAATATCGCGTCTAGACTGAAATGACTAATTGATAAAGAAGTTCAGTTAGCTTTGAGAAAGAGGAACTGTCTTTCCCATCTGTTCTTGCCTTCAGTGTTCCATCGTTAAAAAGTGAAAATCTTATGATGGCAACACTAGTAATGAAAAGAAATGGAGAAGACCATATTAACCTCGATATGAAGAAGATTACAATGGTCTCCTTCTCCATTTTTTTCATATCTAGTGTTGCCAACATTGAATTTTCTTCCTTTTACGTTGGAAGCCGGAAGAAGAGGACATAATGGGAAGACATATTTTTCTCTCTCGACGCTAGCGGAACTTCTCTATCAAGTATCAAGAGTTAATGTTTGAGACACACTCTAAGGGTGCGTTTCATTCGAAACCATCAACTACCTAATACTACTTCCATAATATAAATATACCGATGTTTCTTCATAAAACTGTCGGAAATTTTATAAGTTGTCAAACTATAATTATTATACATGTCCATAGCAACCAACCATCCCAAAAATTGAGATTTCTATCAAATTTTGAATTAATTTATCACTACAGGCAAAATGAAAAGATTGTGGGAATTGTAACAATTCACAAATACAATATCCTATATATTATTATTTCATCATGAACAATCGGAGAACAATTATATATTATTATGTTCGACCCCGCAGCAAAATAGATTGACTGCCTAGTAAAACAAATAAATATTATCTCGTCTCCTGAATCACCTCGAATTTTAAAAGATAAATATGATTCAATGATGATTTGATGATTTTGATTTTAATTAATGAGATTATCTGGTATCTACTTGTATTCACTTTTTTTTTCAGGTGCATTGGATTCATTTTATGAGCTTTAAGAGTCATATCATAAGTTATAATCAATTATCAAATAATGGGAGGTATTTTGAGTTATTTTTGTTTATAATGGGACTTACTCTTTCGGCAGTAAGAACAACCACATTCTTATCAGTCTGGGTCTTCTTTTTCTTGGCTTTTGTAGCTGGATTTTGATGTAATGCATTACCATTTTCGTCGACTTTCTGTAATGATGGAAAATTGAGGTTATACTCTAAATAAGTCATACATTAACATTTGATCACACTTTGTTACCTATATCATGGATAAAATTGTAGAAACAATTCAGAATACGTTCATTGAAACCGATTATATTCAAATAAATTTAGTGGAATATTAATTGAATTGAAAAAAATTATACAGGATGTATAATGTGTAATAAAATGCGCACTTTCAAATCGCTTTGCAAAAATCCAGCGGATTGGAGGAGACTGACATGACAATTGACACATTTCAAGTATTGTTTTATGTTTAGATTCGATGAAAAACAAAAAATATTGAGGATGTTTGAGATTCTTGAGAGATTTCAGAAGATGGGAGTTGTTAATCAATAAAATCCATATATAACCGTATCAGCCTATTCTGATTCTGAAGATACATGACAGACTGACACACAACCAAATCCATCAATGTGTTGTTTATTCCGTTGTTACATAGTTCCAGCATAAATGCCATCAGAACAATTGGTGACGTCACGACAAAAAAGCGCATCTATCAGTGCGCACTTTCTTCGATGGAATGAAAAACACGCCCATTTGTTTGCTCAGAGCCCAGATAATTTTGATAGACGGGCCCGATTAATTTGTCTGACTGCTGTCAAGTAGTGTCAAGCTGTAGATTTTCAGCTGAGCACGATAAAATACACACGTTCATGGTGTCAGCGAGTTATGAGAAATAGTCACTTGTAATCTCCCTAGCAGCAAAATTATTGCCGATAATTTTTTTCAAGGTCACGAATGTGATATTTTTTATCAACAAAAACATGAGTGATACCGAGAAACAAATTATCGGAAAATAAATTCTGCTGCGGTAAGAAAATTTCAAAAATTGAAGTTACTCTTAATATGATGAGAAGATGAACCGTATGACCCATTCTGCGTAGATGTCAAATAAAATTTGACACTTAGGTTAACTCGTTTTATTACTCAAATATGAGAAACATTAAATAACACATTTGAAAAAACATATTTTCGATGAGTTTAGTTAAATATGACGCACTGTATTTTTACAATAGAGGTTGATTTTAATTGTTAGTAACTAAGGTTTATTGCTAAAATTTCAGGAACATTAAAAACATTTATACGTTTTCAACCATAACATCTGATATTACATGTCTACATAGCTTCAAATGGGACTCAAAAAACTATATTTCCCATGAGTTTAGTTAAATATGACGCACTGTCTTTTTACAATAGAAGTTGATTTTACTTGTTAGTAATTGAGGTTTATTACTAAAATTTCAGGAACATTAAAAACACGTTTTCAACCATATAACATCTGATATTACATGTCTACATAGTATGAAAACATAGTTTCAAATGAAACTGAGTGACTTTTGCCAATAGATATAAGGCGCTTCATTTTTGACAGAATAATTGTCACTTATTTAAACAATTCCGAACAAAATTGAAGCGATAGTCGCCCGTTGCTATATACAACGTAATCAAAAAGCCTTCTAATTGGTTCAAAATAAATTTATTAAATTTTCACAATAAAATCAAGCTCTCAGTAATTCTGTTCAAATGATAAATTTTACAAATTCTATTGATTGCAACTACCAAAGGAAGTAATAAATGTTTGACAAGCATTATTAAGAAGATAAATATGAATATGAGATATACAGAATGTTCCAGAATAACTTTCGTATACTCCGGTAGGAGATCCTGCAGATCAAAATATGAATAAATAACCCTATCAACATGTATTGTGTTTTCCGAAAATCCCTTCTAAAGGTGCTAGAACCGCCCTTTGAAACATGCAGTTTTCTTGAATTATCTTTATTGCAATTGATCCCAGAATTACGAAATTTTGATACCTAAGAGTAATTTGATCTTACAAATTATTTCGTGGTATGGAAATTATAATTTGATAAACAGGGAGCTCTGCGATACCGATACTATAAAAATGCCACAAGTTTTCTTGTTTCCCAAAGCATCTCATATTTAGTACCACTACCAATTAAGCATTTAAATTTCAAGTCAGAAATGAAGAATGTTACGAGAATGAGACAAGAAAAAGCTGTCAGCTATTCGAGATAAAATACAAAAAAAAATAAAAAAGATAGGTACTTTGAAAAATATGTATTTAATTATGTCTATTGTATTTTTTCTCCCCAAAGTAGTAGTAAATACTCTCTACAGTACAGTAAGACAAAGAAAGATCTGATAGTTCAATAGTAGTAATAGTTTGTCATTTAGAAAAGTCAATATATTCACAAAAAATATGACGAGCACTTTTTCACTCATACTGATAAACTTCAACTGTCAGATTTCATGCAACTTTGGTATTTTTATTCTTGAAATTTTTATCGTAAATAGGTACTACACATTTAAATGACACTCAAATTCAAACTCACCTCCAGTAAATTCTGATCAATCAATAACTGGTTCTGTACTATTGGAAATGGATATGGTTTTATAATCCAAAATGGACATCCACCACTGTGTTCTTTCTCGATTATCATTGAAAAAAAAAAATAATTCGCAGGACACCACCAATACCCGAACAAATTGATAAAAAAATATTTGCACTATGCACTGTAGATTATTTAAATTAACTATTTTCAATGTTTCAGAATTACACAATTCAAACCAGCAAATACTTCCATTGAAATTTAGTCCACTGTCACGAATAAGCTTGAAACATTATGAATAAAGACAGTGGTGTTTTGACCTTTTCACTCTAACATTGAACATTACATAAATGTTTATCATTAATAGTAATTACCTGTCATCCACGTTACTCATTATTGAACATTTTGTGATTTTTTCTCAGGGTTTAAAGGTGTTGTTTTGTACGGTGGTTAGTTATCAAGTGATTGCCAAGTCAAAAAATTAAGTGGAAGTGGTATAAGATTAGATAAAAGGTAAGAATAATCATTAAACTTATCTGAAGTACCTGTTTACTTAAGCGGTAAATCGAAATTCATGCTCTTGTAGTGACATTGTTTTTTACTCAAAGATAAAAGAGATCCACACTGAAATTCAAAATCTAATTAGAAAAACATACAAATTATAGAGACACTAACAATCAGAAGAGTGGTGGTTCGATTTTTGGGAGAGCTAACTTTTTTGTAGAACTAGTTAAAAATTCAAATTTTTATAGCCAAATCTGGAGATGAGTCCGTACGATTCACGCATTCCAATGAACAGTACTGCTAAGGTTGCGCATGAAGACAGTAACAAAGCCTACAGAGAACACACATGAGCTAAAATACGTTTCCTTAAGGTCGATGGCCACAACAGAGTATTATAAATACAAAGTGCTGCGAAATTCGATTGACAACGCTTCACAGGTGCTACTCAAGCCACATGATGTGATTAAGAATTAGGTAATATAAGATCTCCACGGTGTTGAAGTAGAAACTTTGTTTTTTGTTGAGATAGGCTGTATACTGATAAAAAACGCCCCAAACCATAGTGCCCCTATTGATTATCCGATTTTGAAAACAAAGAAGCAATCAGTCAGCCTGTATAATTTCCTCAGTAAGATTAATATTTGACGATAAAGTAACTTCGATAATTTCATCCCGTGGGGATTGTGGCAATGTTTTCTCCCATATTTTCTACGTCACTGATGTATATCCTTCAACTGAGTTGAAGTAAACAGTTTTTATGACCTAAAATGAAAGCTTGCATGAACAAATTGTTTTTCTGTGACGATAAAAAAGTTTGACGTTCATTTCTGTTGTTCATAGTTTACTTTTTTCTACGGAAAAAAGAAGAAGGTACTTTTTTCCCGGGTTTATATATACACTGTTGATGGCTTTTGTTGTGCTAGTTGCAAAAAATCAGCCAATAACACCGTTTCCGAGGAAGAACTGCATCTACCATTCCACTTCGCGGTTAAGTAAATTACTAAACAACCACTAGGTTCGCAATTTTTCAAAAACAAATCACTGACTTTAGACTGACAGATATTTGATTTTTTTTTCAATTTATTTGAATACTCCGAGAGATACCAAGATCCATAATGAGTAATAAACATATGTACGATTATATGTGTGACTTGCATGTCAACAAACTTGTATAATTATTAGCTATACTTATTCAATAACAATTTTTGTAGCTTAAACAACTAATTTACATGTAGTGCATAGGAAGAGATACTTTTTTATACATCACATATTTTCTAAAAAAAGTTTTTTCATGTGTCTATTGAAAGTGTAAATGGACGGACTGTTTTTGATATGTTCAGGAATTTGGTTACTTCAAAAGAATGGTAAAAATGCCTGCAAAAAGATGCAGGTGAGATTCCTGTTAAAAACTTCAAGTTTTACGTCGTCCTTTTTCCTGTCACAGAAAAAATAGTGCATTATACACGGGAAAATATTAGATTTTAGCTCACGGTTTTTTATCTCCCTCCGCTACGCGTCGGGAAATAACACAACTTCGGGCTAAAATCTACTACTTTTTTCCCTTGTATAATAGAACACTATGTTTTCTGCATGAAATGACTGTTTCTGTTCAGCTACAGAATGAAAATTGAGATATCTGGTCAACTCACTACCTCGACTCGACTATTTTTTCAACTCGGCTACGCCTCGTTAAAAAAATCAGATCTCGATCACCAAAGTAACATTTCGTGCTCTAGATACAAAAATAGTTATTTTTGTATCTAGAGCGCGAAATGCTATCTGATTTTTTTGACGAGGCGTAGCCGAGTTAAAAAAAATAGTCGAGATGACCAAAGTATTTCGCGCTCGAGTTGCAAACAAAATTTTTTCTACAAACGCCAAAAAAGATAGTTCAAAGTAAAAATATGCTTAGCTTGATATAAAAAATAGTGTTGAACTGGCTTAAAAGGCCTCACTCTATCCTCCCTAGATACGCACGATGTTCCACGAACATAATAGGAATTTTCTTTCGTGCGCTCCAAGAGATAAAACAAAATTATTGTTGAACACTCAGAAATAAATCATTTCGTGGATGTTTGCTCGATTGAGGACCATAAAGTTGAAATATAAATATCTCATATATTTTACCTAACAATGCGCGAAGTAGGTACTTCGCGCACTGTTTTACTTCGCGCATTGTTTTGTGCGAGGTATCATGGTAACGTAGGAAACTGAAAAAAGTGTCACTTCGCAATTTGTTATCAATGCGCGAACCTTGTCATTTTTTGACGTTTGTAGAAAAAAAATATTATACCCATCAAAATCAGAATAATCCTGTAGCTTCATGCTCAACTTGAAATATGGCGAAAAAATAATGACTAAAGCTATGAAGAAATAGTACGATATTTACATAGAAAGTATTGAAGAATGGAAACATGGTGATAAAAAGGCATTCCGCCAGTAGAATTTGGAAGGGATCAACCAGTTACTTGCCCCTGTCGTACGCCTCTGGCAGTAGCCAGAAACGTTTATTTTACATAATTTCCAAGGGTGTATAGTATCTATACTTCCCGCCAAATATGACAATGATACGTCAATGGGGAAGTTTCCTTTATTGAGGTTCTTATCTCACTGTGAAGTTTGTAAAAAATCAATATAAAGTTTGTAAAAAATTAATATATACGTATTTTTTCATATTCAAGATCAAATTTCACTTCAGAAAAAATAAATAAAAGAGGAACTTGGCTCCTCCACCATTCTTATGACGTACTTTCTGAAAATCCACATTCACATAGAGTTAAAATTCGATTCCCTGTACCAGTACGACGTTGCCGACATCAATAATATGTCTAGATTTCCGGAAAATGTTCTTTGAATACATAATAACTATATCATAACAGCAATGGGATATAATAGGTTCTTCAATCCTACTTTGTCAAGTATTATGAATAATTCCCATGAATCTCTCATAGGCTGAATGAAGTTGATTACTAATAAAGATAAATTATTATATTTTGCGACAGTACCTATTATTTTTCACTATTATTATTACAATATGTAATTTATAACTTGTCAGTCATTTTTTTGCTAATGAATTCGTTCCTTAATAAAACGGAGCTATTTTCTAGGTAAGTTGCAGATTATATCTTGCAACAGCGCCTGATACTTCGAGTCCGTCCACACCACTCAAAATACTAACAGGCACAACAAGAGGAAGGGCCATGGGTGTCGGCTTCATTCTATTCTGACCGAGGACAGTAAATTAGAAAGGATAGTATCATTGAATGTAGCCGATAGTGATTCATTGATTCAATGATATTTTCGTTCAGGATCCAGCTATATTCGAGATATTTCAATGCATAAATAACAAAGCCATAACCTATCAGAATGGAGCCAACTACCCTCTGCATTCCTGCTCCGAGTGCATTTGTGGTTATGTATGTTTTTGTTTACCAGTCTTCTTCTATTTTTTCATTCGTTTTTCATTCGTTAGCTATACGCTAGCTATAATCTTCACCATCAGCTATTTTCAGACTAGATTCAGAAAGTATGTAGAGTTTGCCGCCCAGAAAATTAGAAATTGCTTTAATTTGAAAATGAAAACGACTTGGACTTTATCGATCGCCATTCTGTACAGCGTGGACATAAAACTAGAGAGTTCCGAACTTATTTTATGAAAATTCATCAGAAAGAAACTTCTCCATTAGTTTCGAAGTACTAGGCGCTATTTTTTTAAATTTTTGAATCGACTGTAAATCAGGGTTAAATCTTCGAATTTTGAAATCAGGATTTTATAGTTGAAACATTTCCAATTAGTATTAGTAGTAATTGATAATGTCCCAAATATATTTTCTGCCAAAAAGATCAAAATTATATAGGATACATCTTGTAGAATGAATGCAGTTAAACTGTTAGTAACCTCATAAAATTAAGCAACCAGCATATGTACCACATTTACACCCCATAAAATTCAATTAATAGCTAAATCACTGAAGCCAATTGATATAAGGAATGTCAAAGCCATTAAACAAATGTATCCATCAAGTGATGAAATGGAAGTAAGAGAATTTAGTTTGCTTTAAAACTACTATACTTACCCGCTCCTCAGTGCTTCTATAAGTTGGTATATACACGCTGTATTTACTATGTAGAACTTTGGTTTGTAAGGTATCCAGATCATAGGGCTTCTTATCAGCTGCATTGTCGAGTTCTAATGATATAGGATCATCCACATCCACAGGAGTAGCAGCTATTAGGGCAAAATTCATATTTATGATAAATCAAACAAACGGCATCAATATCGAAAAATTGCCTTGTTTCTATGTTTAGGTGAAATATTGCATGTGTATTTTGACTCACTTCTAGTCGTCCGATTTACTTGAAATTCCGGTGATAATGCATTATGGAATATTTGAATTTTCGAAATTAATATCCAAAAAGGTGTTCAAAGATGGCGGACGATTTTTGTGATCATTGTTTGATTCTATTCAAGTTTGGTTTGGATGTTGAAAGGTCCAAAATTTCCTAAGAATTGTGATCGTGGTCCGATTCTAATAAGAATTGATATGTGGGGGTTTTGGGGTGAAAAATAATGATTTTTATGTCAATATTTACGGAGTAACTCTGTTATTATGGTTTGAATCCATTTATGACTGGGATAAGAGGGTTAACGGGGTTGAAGATTATGATTTTTAGTCAATATTCATGAAATAAGTATGGCGTTTCTGAGATGACGGGGGAAAGATTTGTGATCAATGCCCGGAGGATGAGGAATATTCTGATAACTTAAGACAAGCTTTTATGTTCTCATTTGCTAAATATGAGAGAATAATTTCACAATGGAATAATCAAAACCTCAGAAATTCCAATGATACCAATCTCGATACCAATACAAATTGCATCATTTGTAACTTCTCTTAGTATGATATATTATGAAGCAATCATCTGGATGGAGTCCAGGCTTACAAGTGTGAGTATCGCAATCATATACAATCTATATATCTTATTTTCTTATATCTTATCTTATATCTGTAACATAGAGTCCAAATTCGTATTCGCTAAACGTCACACCATTTATAACTCAAGAACGGCTATACCAATTTTTATAATATTCGATATTTATGATTCCTCTTAGTCCGGAAATATTATTATTATATTAAAATTCGTCAAAACCCACAATTTCAATGTTGAATAGAATCGGATGATAATTACAAACTCATTCGCCATTTTGGATCCGTCATCTTGAATTTACACATTTGACGGAAGAATCATGATCTCCGATAGCGAAAACCCCCAGATACAAATTCTGATCGACCATCTTGATGTTTCCCATTTTGACGAAATAATCATAATCTCCGACTACGAAAACCACCAGATACAAATTTTGAACAGAATCGGATCATAATTACAAAACTCGTCCGACATATTCGATCTGCCATCTTTAATTTTCAAATTTCGTTTGAATTTCGTCGTGTCGTGGGTTCGATTATTGAGCTTGGCGCTTCTTAGATTTGGGCTAAATTATGCTCAGTGCATGGTATATCATATGGAATGGAGCCTAAATGTGACAGTGGTTTGATTTCCACTTCTTCAAACTGGAGATCCTGTCGGACAAGCCTTTCATGGGCTTCTGAGGGTTACTTTAGTAGCTTATGTAAAATGAGTAAAATAAAATAAATAAGTTATCTAAAAGGAAAATAAAAATTGTCCTCTCCTGTTTCAAGCAATTTTAATCAATAGCGACTGGTGTTTTTGGTTAATGTATACTTTCGTGCCCAAAGGATTAGAATACTTACCTGCAGGCTAGTTAATCCTTCATAATTCAGTGTAATGTATCAACTTGAAAGGACTGATGTGATGAAAAATCAAATTCAAAAGCGGTTAATTGTCAAGGTCTAGTTGATCGTCAAGGATGTTAGAATTTATGCGTTTGTTGATATTTTATGGTTTCAAACGATCAGTTTTATTCCTTCATTCTCTGCATGTTAAATTTTGAAAAACATTGGAAAGTTCATCGGAATCGACTCACACTTTTTTACGAAACTCAACACCCTGTATGTTCATATTGAACTTTTTTCCGTATTTACCTGTGAGCGGAATCTCCGCTAAGCTTTCGCCACAGCTCTCAAACACTTTGTATATGGATTTGTTTCACTACAATTATCATTGTGTGATTTTAAAATGACTGTTATGACAATAGTTTTGAATCAATGACATGAGGAAAATGAGTGCTGCAAGTTGGAGTATGTCAATAGATAAATATTATTGGTTAAAATAATATCATTAGTAGTATTCATCAGGAATTCATCACTATTTCAAGACCCAATAAACACTGAGTCATTTGAAATCAGAGCCTTCAAATTTACCAACTTATAAAAATTTACCTTACCACTAATGTAGAAAAAATTCAGGTGGAAAATGTGTAGGTCAATTTGCCTTCGGTAATCGGTAAGGCAAATGCAGCTTGATACCTTAAATTCCAATGGTGAACAGTGAATTTGAATGCCCTGTATACTAGTTCAGAATTGTGAAATCTCAATATTTTCCATTTTGTTCCAAAACATACTTTGTAAAAATTGAAAATTCTAGCATTTTATCACACTATTGTATGCTATTTTTATTTGATTGAATATTAATAACATAATAATAATAACTGAATATTTTGATACATATTGCAGTTGTTTTAGTAGATAGGATCAAAAAATATTAATACATTCCTGAAGAATAATGTAACATAGTAATAAAAGTAAATGGGATACTCATTTCAGCCATCTTATCAGTGTTCTCCCACCAAATATAAAAAAAAAACAGATAAATCACAGAACAGCAAAAAAATGAGCTCAAAGATAATCACTTGAATAACACTACATCTTAGATTTGGAAGAGATTTATCATTGAAAACTGATTTGTAAATCAATTCAAATTTAAATAATATTGACATCGATGAGTGCAAAGGGCGTTTCAACCTCAAACACATTGGTGATTCATTGTGTATGTGTGCTTATCACCTCAAGTTTACACTGTACCCTGTACAAAATGTTATTCAGAATGAAGGGACATTTCAGTGACTATGGTTAATATAATCAGATAATAAATAATCTGAAATTAGCAGAAATACCACATTAATATTTAGATTTTAGAAAAGTAAAATTACGTATTTTGGAAACTAAATTGCCATCCTCTGTAGAACTGAAGCAAAGATTGACTCTATGATATTCTCCAAATATTACTAGAAAGAGTTAAATTGACGAAATCCTAGTCACAATGAATTTTTTCACTGTTCAGAAAGTCGTTTGGCTCCAATTGTCATCAAGAAGTTTGGAACTAGAGATGAATGCACATGAGTACTAAATCCTAATTCATTGAAAGATCCGTTTGATGCCCAAGTCACAAGGATATGAATGATATTTTTGAATCACAAGGATTGAAGGAGGCTTTTGGGGCAAGAAGTGCCATCAAGTCAGGTATTTATGAAATGAATTGTGAAGACTGTAACAAATATATCGGACAGACACGTCGAAACATTGGCACAAGATTTAAAGAACATATTGTTCACTTCAGATAATTCAAGTGTTACCCAACATATTCTTCAGATTAGTCACCTTATCACTTTAGATAATTCAAGATTCCTTGAACATGTAACAAACACTAGAAAATTGAACAGTTTGGAAAGAAATTTACTTTAATCATAACATATTATATCATTTAATGAATCAGGATTTACAAAACATCCCTAGTTCAAAACTTTTTGATTTGATTTAACAAGTTGTCCATTGAAGAAAAACTGATCGCTGAACGGTGAAATAATTAGGCATAAATATACTGAAAGATAATCAGCTAATCTTTATGTTCTTTCCACTTCTACTGGGCATAGCAACTCAGTTGCTGGAAGCTGGAATACATATTTAGGATTTTCTAAATATTAGTGTGGTATTTGAGTACATCTTTGCATTCAGTTAAATGTATTTCACTCATCAAGTTGGACTTATGTGAAGAAAGGACATTGCAAATTTTCTAAAGCTAATTTTTCTGACAATTATTCACAAGTTTTCAAAAAGGTATCAAAAGTATGGAGTTGCTTTCAAAGTTATTTGAGTGAGGATGACTGGGACTTGGGAGTTGAAAGAAATGAGGTTCTTTTTTGAATCATAATTACTCCATCCTATTCTAAGAGAAGTTATGTAAAATTATCTCTTGAGGAGTTGTGGTCTCTCGATTTGCACCCTGTATATGCAGAATAACATAATCACATGAATCCTGATGTTGATGTAGACTTTGTCAAAAATGTTGCCTACTCTTACTCTACCAGCTTGTCACTCACCATTATTTTGTGATTCCCTTATAGGAATTCAAATATTTTCAACTGTCACTATAAAGTTTTTGAAGAAAAAAATTGGTCAAAACCAACTAGACAGGTCAAAATTCTCACTATTCAATTGGATAATATACAGGGAGTCCATCTTGAGGACTTACCACCCCTGTTAAATCAATATTATCTTTTTTTTTTTTTTTTTTTTATCGCTTGGAGCGCACGAAAGGGAATCCCTATAATGTTCAAAGAACATCGTGCGTTCCTAGGGAGGATAAGGATAGGAGGTAGGTATTGGAATTTTTTTTGAACTTCTGGAGATTATATGTTGTTGGGAATACTTCCTCAGGCAATGAATTCCAGAGCCTAGCCGTTCTATGGATGAAGGAGTTTTGATAAAGTGCTGTTCGACATCTTTCGAGGTTGACAACGAAAGGATGTGCTGACTGGGCTTGTCTAGTTCGTCTGACTGGTATTGCTAGTGAAGGGATGATAGCAGAGATTTCCGAAGCACATTTCCCGTGGAAGTATCGATAGAAAAGTGAAAGGTCGCCGACCTTTCTACGGTGTTCCAATGATGTCAAAGACTGAGTGAGTGTGGCGTCACCCACCAGGCGGATGGCTCTTCTCTGGATGGAATCTAAGAGCATCAGCGTATGTTTTGGTGCTGAACCCCATATGTGGGAACAGTATTCTAGAACAGGCCGTATCTGAGCTTTGTAGATCATGAGAAGCTGTTGAGGTGTAAAGTAGCTTTTCGCACGGAACAAGAATCCGAGTTTTTGTGAAGCAGCTTTTGCGATGGATCTGACATGATTATCCCATGAAAGAGTGTTGCTGATGGAAATACCGAGCATAGATATGGTGGGCTTGGTGGAGATGGTGGTGCCAGACATTACAATGTCGGGCATACTGAGTTCCGCCTTTCTAGAGAAAATACAGGCTTGAGTTTTGGTGGCGTTGAATTCAACTAGGTTGTTGGTTCCCCAGGCTGTGATTTCAGCAAGGTCTTCATTGACAGCATTGACCTGCCTGCGCCGTGAGTTCTTAGTTTCCTGGGAAGAGATGGGAATTCTGGATGAGAACGCAGTATGGAGGGTACTATCATCTGCGAAGCTGTGGATGGGGCAAGTTGTTACTCCCAACAGATCATTGATATGCAGAAGGAATAATGTTGGTGCCAAAATTGATCCTTGTGGAACGCCGGAATTGATGCCAATGGTATCAGACGATACACCGTCCACCACCACATGAAGCGATCTGCCTGAAAGAAAACTCGATAAGAGATGGCATAGCTGAGGTGGTAAGCCGTATGATGGTAGTTTGTGGAGGAGTCCTTTGTGCCAAACACGGTCAAATGCTTTCGATATGTCCAACGCGACAGCTAAAGATTCCCCGTGTTTTTCTAATGAAGCTTGCCATAAATGGGTGACGTAGGCAAGTAGATCTCCAGTAGATCTTCGCTGGCGAAAGCCGTATTGTCTATCATTGATAATTCCTGAGCTCTCCAGATATTTGATGAGTTCAATGTTGATGGCTTTCTCCATCACTTTGGAGATCACTGATAACAGGGCAATGGGCCTGTAGTTGTTGGGCAGGTTCTTGTTCCCTTTTTTGGGGATTGGTTGGACTCTAGCTGTCTTCCAGCATGATGGAAAAATACCCGACCTGTACGAGACGGTGAACAACTTGCAGAGAATCGGTGTTAGTTCTGGTGCACATTTTTTGAGGATAATGGGTGGGATTCCATCAGGACCGTTAGCCTTATTCGTTTTGAGACCAAGCAAAATTCGTCTGATAGTGCGTTGACGGAAGACGATTTCGGGCATTCGACTCTCAACCGGTGGAATGTCTGGCGGCACTTTTCCTTGGGAATCTAAAGTAGAGTTTGCTGCGAACATCTCTGCAAAGATATTTGCTTTCTCCTGCGATGTTGTTGCTAATGTGCCGTCGGATTTGGACAGTGGTGGAAATGAACTATTAGTGAAATTTCTTCCGACCGCTTTAGCAAGGGACCAAAACGAACGGGAGCCATTGGGACAATCTATGAGTTTCGATCTTATCTTGGCATTGTATGTTTCTTTCGAAGCATCTATTGTTTGGCTGCAGTTATTCCTAGCATCAACGTATTCTGCTCTAGTCGCGAGGTTAGGGTTTTTGCGCCAGCGATGGTAGGCTGTTTGTTTCAAGGCAACAGTTCTAGAACAGTTTTTGTTGAACCAGGGTTTCGATGATGATGATCTCTTCGAAGAATGAGGTATATATGTGTCCATTCCGAGCATGATGATCTCGGATATTTCTGCAGCACACTGTGAAGGGTCCTCAGAGTCGAAGCATACTCTATGCCAGGGAAACTCGGAGAAAAACATGCGGAGACCGTCCCAATCTCCTGAATTGTAATGCCATATAAGACGTGGGGGTGCCGGAGCAGTTGATGGAATGAAGAATGGGCAGGTTGTGGAGATGAGTGTGTGGTCAGAATTGCCAAGTGGAGCTCGTACATCTATGGTGTAGGGTGCTGAATTATTAGTGAGAAATAAGTCAAGTATGTTAGCTGAATGGTTATTGGCATCGGGAATTCGTGTGGGTTCTTTGATAAGCTGCTCTAAGCCGTGAGTGATGGCGAAAGCTTCGGCTTGTCGCCCAGCTTCATCCGTTCTGTTAGAGTGTACGAGCCAAGCAGTGTTGTGTACATTGAAATCGCCCATGATGATGATTTCTGCTGCTGGATGGTTCTGTTGAATTTGGTCAAGCTTCAGAGACAAGAATTCGAAGAGCTCTTCGTAGGATGGATCGTTTGGTGACAAGTAGAGACAACAAAGGTATTTGGTCTGTTTCTGGCTATCGAGTTTGAACCACATGACATCAAACTTATTTGGTTCCAAAGTTTTTTCTCGTTGACATGAGAGATTCGTTTTAGAGTAGAGGCAGAGACCTCCCTTGAATCTGAAACGTGTGTGGAGTTCGTACCCAGGACAGAGCAGATAGGTCGTATTGGTGGATGAATTGACCTGTGTCTCAGTAAGAGCCAATATGTCTGGCTTTTCAATTTGAAGGTGTCGATGGACATCGTTGATGTTCTTACTTAGACCTCGGATGTTACATAGGTCTATCTTGAGGACTTTTTCAGTCGATGGTGAACCCCCTCTAGCACCTCTCGCCCGGAAATCCGAATGGAGAGGTATTTTACTTCCGGATAATTTCACTTGAGGAGAACTCATCATCGCTTATTCTGTATAGAGAAGGGAGGTTGGCGTGGAAGAAAAAGGAAATTGGGTTGGGCTGGGTTGGCCGGAACATCAACCAGCTACTGAAACACGGGTAAGTATACCCATTTCACAGTGCCTATGGTTGATGTGGTGGTATCGCACCGGGCGATGGCGTTAACCATCTTCCACCTATGTTTGATTTTGAAAAACTTTTCCTTATTGGGAAGATGGTGTTTGAAATGTCCATCCTACAAGAGTGATTTTATTCCTGGACTGTTATCATGTCCAACTGTACTATTAGGGATTTTTTTTTTCATAAAAAATAATGATGGATTCTGAATCAGGATCACTTGAGCATATCTGTAAATTAATATTTATTTTGATAGGTGATCAGAAAATGTAGTACAGTAGTAAAGAACTGATGACATATCATCGTTGATGATTACTTCAAACATATCTGTTCCAATTTTCATCATTTGAATATTCAATGTGAATAGAAAAAAAAATAAAAAAGATAAGTAACCAATATTTATCATCATGATAATTCTTCACTCAAAAAATAATGATGAATCAGGATCACTTGAAACATACCTGTACTGATTTTCATAATCAATAAACACAGGGTGTCTGAAAAATCAAATTATTATTTTTTGAATTACTAATGAAATATTGCCTAACCTTTCCTTGAGCAATCCTCAATAATAATTTATCATTATTTTTATTCCAAAAATGCTTCCTTGAATGAATTTTACAGGGGTGGACACATTACTATTATATGACTTTGGTTGATATCAGTCTGAATATCAGTTGACACCTGAAAAAACCTGCCATGCCACTGAAATTCCATGGCTAACAAGATGGCTAACTTGGACAAGCCACCAGAGAATATTCACTCAAAACACATATACTTAAATTGAAAACCAAAATCATGCCAATATATTATGTGATTGAGCAGGTATAAAAAGTGAACAAAATAATGAACTCACAGATTTGTAGTGTTGCATTTGTAGTGTATCTAGGAAGGATAGTCATCTCTTGATGTTCTTGATAATTCTGGGCCAAAGAATCATGATCCAGAAGTCGCTGAGTCTCCATGGAGGATTCAATATCTATGGCAGTATACTCCTTGTCTTTCATGGCCTTATTTCTCCTAGCTTCCTCAAGAAACTGATAATCACGAGTTGGTACAACACTAGCACTGGAGTTAACATCACAAGGCAAACTCCCTGCAAATGGAGGTGAGAATATATGAGAAAGGTCTAAGCAAATGGCCAGATGTTATTCAATCCAATTTCATCATTTTTTCAATCATTTTGGACAACAATGTTCCATGACCAAGGTAATTCTTAAGACATGCACAAATCCACCTTTACAAAGACCTTTACCAATGACAAAATGCAACCTAAGTATTTCATTTCCAAGCAACCTTCACGAAAAATCATAGTCATCTAAATATGATATGTTCACTGACATGTTTACCTATGCATATCTCTCTTGCTCATGTAGATGATGTTGGCAATATTTTTTTTCATTTTACAGACAATACAGTATCTTTATCAACGAAAGTGAACTCAAATACTACAATGCCACCGGAATAACACTGATAAGAAATTTATTAATCATTTTATAGTTGCATAATTTTGTTGCTACAATGGTATTCATAAAAAAATCGATCGGAGTAAAAAGCAGAAGCATTAAAAATGTAGGTACCATGTAAAAAATACATACATCGAAAAGTATTCCCGGTTAAGGATTTCAGTGTATCCATATCAATATCCATCTAGTCGTCGATGCTTCAACAAGTACCTAACGTTTGCCGTGACGTTCAAGTTTTCCAGGATGACCGTTCGATTTTGCGAAAGGGTGGATAACCCAAAATCGCGTATCACACTATTAGTAAACTGTTTAACAGCATCTCTTTTGAAGCATTGTGTGCAAAAACCATTATTTTTTCTAATTCCACAAAAAAACTACTAAAACTACAGTTATTATAAACGAAACAGAAAAAAAATTTGAGGTTATGTTTGCGTTGACGTTGAACAAAAAACTGAAAACTGACTGACGCAGCACGCAGCGATCCAGCGATTCGCTGCCAACGAGTTTCGGAATTCAGAATATTATTCGGATTCGTTCCGATTCCGAGTCCATTACGATCCGCGATGTCCGCGACCCGCAACGCAAACACACACACAGCTGTCACAGCTTAACGTTGACCTTGGGGGATTATTTATTAGTCTATGAGATGATTGATGGGATGTGACCTTTGTTCGAATACAAGATTATCAAAAAGGTGCAGAATTAAAAAAACATCAGAAATAATAATGATTCGCACTATTCGCAGATAATACCTAGTTCACTTTCTACCAGTTGAGCTTGACCATTTATTTACATTCCCACATTTTTCTTGTTGTCTACTTACGCTTACGCCCTTACGCAAACGTCACTAGATAATTGATAATTTTATAGGTATTATCCCTCGTTAATTTACGATTGGTTGTTGGATGATCTATTGCCTGAATTGATAATGAATAAAACTATCAATATAACAATATACCAGACGAAAGGAAAGAAAATAAATTAATATAAATTAAAGAAGGATAAACTAAATCTAAAACAAAAGTGTAATCATGGTGTAACGTAACCATCAGGACCACACATGGGCGTGCAGTTCACACGGGAGTTGGGTGTCATAATCACGATAACAATATTAATATTAACAATAATTATTGTTGTTGATTTATGTAACGCGAAGTTTTCTGATATCGCCATTAAAAAAAACAGGAAACTAAATTCAGAAAAAGTTTGTTGGATCAAGAGAAATTTACCAGAACTCGTAGGTAGCCAGATTGAGCAAAAAAAAATGTTAACGGCCTCGTCGGACAATTTCACGTCGAGTGCAATAAACATTCACTTTTTGCACTTGTTGCATAAATAACTATTATGATTTCAATTCACAGTTTTATATATTCGATTTGTTTTATTCAGTTAATATGATCACTTATTTTCCGTACTAGAATTATTATTTGCCTTTGTCAGTATAGCTTTTGGAAAATAATTGTGAGTAAACCTTCATTTTCTGTTCGACTATCTTGAATTATTTGAATCGATGACCATTAACATCTAAACAGATGCCCCATCCACTGATTTGAAAAAGATCTACAGGGTGATTATAGCCCTCCACAAAAAGTGAAATGACTATATTCAGGCCTAGAAA
The DNA here is from genome assembly GCA_918026855.4 of Phaedon cochleariae. Lineage (NCBI taxonomy): Eukaryota > Metazoa > Arthropoda > Insecta > Coleoptera > Chrysomelidae > Phaedon > Phaedon cochleariae. The sequence continues at coordinate 33,356,937 of OU896717.1, forward strand.
TGAAAGATCATGTTGATTTCCATCAGGCGAAAGCATTGAAAATGTGTCTTACTATTATTTGTGGAATTTATGCGTTGCGAAGCCATTATTATCGAAAGAATAACATTTTGTTGTCAAACTTTCGTTTTTGCTTATGATTTATCGTTTTTTGAAAAATTCTGTGAAAGTGTGAGGAGAATCTTATTTTTGATGCCTGTTTGTGTGCTTTGAAAATTCTCTGTCACAGTTTACAAAAACCATATACAGGATGAACTTTTTGATAAAGATTAAACTATCGAAATTTTTCAAAAACGGTCCTGGATTTTCCCGATTCTGAATAGATCAGTGGATTAGGGTTCAGTAGAGGAATATTCCGTGAAAAAATCAGACGAATCGAAGGAGCTGTTGAAAAGTTATGACCAAAAGATGTTTTTGCCAAATCTCATAATTCACCCTATACAGGGTGTTTCAAAAAAAACCTAACCCCCTTGCTAGGTTAGGTAGAACATTGCAAAATTAGTTGGGTTTGCTCAGTGAAAAAATGTCGTAACGGAATCCGTTTTCATGATACAAGGTGTTGAAAAAATTATTTTTTTACACATTTTTCACGATTATTCCGAAACTACTGGCAACATTGTATTGACATTTTGTATGGATGTTTCTTGAAATCTGACACATCGCATGAATTTCTTTTTATATCTGACTCTCATAGAGGGCGCTAGTTACACGGTTCGTACCGAGTAGTTTTGAACATAACTTTTTTGAGGTTAGATTTTGCAATCCAAATATGATATGAACTTGAACATCATTCAATTCTACACCAAAAAGGTACTCCTGGTGAAACTCGATACTATGTTCCGTTTTCAGAATATTTCGATTTGAAATTAATGGAGCAGTAATGATGCTGGTATAAAATGAATTTTATTGAGTTCAATTACCTATTTATTCAGGTTCAAAAACAATAAAATTATTCTTGTGCTGAAGTTATTGATGGAACAAAGAATCATAAGTAGAAAATTGAGAGATATTTGACCAGAAACATGAAATAATGAATCAGTTAGAGTAAGTGTTCAAAATGTCCGACGTTTAGAGGAATACACGATTCTATATTCTTTTTTTGATAATGTTTTATTCTTCTGAACAGTTGAGGATCAGCTGTTAGGTCATTTAAGTGATGTTCAATTATGTCTCACAACTCTTGACGTGAATTTACCTAGGTAGCATAGACTTTCTGCTCAAGATATAACAAAACTGTGTAATCCATGTTCTTAGTCAAATCTGTTTCGATGTTATTCTTGTGTTTCATTGTTAAATCAATGAGTTTTGCATCAGAAATGTATTGATGTTTTTAGTTTTCAATAAATAGGTGATAATTTTTCATAATACCCACTATAATACATAGCTTTATACCAGCAACAGTTACCACTTCATCATTTTCAAATCGAAATATTCCGAAAACGGAACACAGTATCGAATTTTACCAAGATTACCTTTTTGGTGTGAAATTGAATGATGTTCAAGTTCACATCAAATTTGGATTGAAAAATCTAACCTCACAAAAGTTATGTTCAAAAATACTCTGTACGAACCGTATAACTAGCGCCCTCTATGAGAGTCAGATATAAAAACAAATGCATGCGATGTGTCAGATTCCAAGAAACATTCATACAAAATTGCATCACAAATTCACAATGTTGCCAGTAGTTTCAACATAATCGTGTAAAAAATGTGTAAAAAAATATTGTTTCAACACCTTGTATCTTGACAACGGATGGCGTTACGATATTTTTTTACTGAGCGAACCCAGCTTATTTCGCAATGATCTACCTACCCTAGCAAGGAGGTTAGGTTTTATTGGTGGTCATTAGGTATTTCCCTCAAGGGCCTCTATTCGTGGTAGGAGTATGTACAGTTCCTCATGATTCACCCTGTATTATGTGCTAATTAGATCATGAGAAGCTGTTGACGTGTAAAGTGGCTTTCCGCTCGGAATGAAAATTCTAGTTTTTGTGAAGCAGTTTGCGTGATCGATTTGACAAAATTTTCTCTTTACTGATGGAAATACCAGCACTGATTTCGGCTTTTCTAAAGAAAATAGAGACCATACGTACTTATATATTGCTGGCGTTGAATTCAACTAGGTTGTTAGTTGCTCACACCACCTCAGACTATAATTTCAAGAAGATCTTATATATCTGTATCAATTTTCATGAAATGGCGAAGGTTCATAACGAAAAATTTCACCAAAGAGCCTTCGCCATTATTAGTATTCGATAATGAACGATTCATTTCAAAATAAATAGTAAAGTAGAACCAATACACGATCGAAGGTTTTATCTCGTTCAAAATTATTATTGCAAGATCATTCTGTCATTTAAATTGATTGTAATTAGGAACCAATTGACATACTAATCTTGCAACTATTATGTTATTTCATTATCTTGCACTTCAATTTTAAAACAATGTATTGTTATTCACTTTTCTAATATTTACGTCATAAATGTATTATTTTTGAGGAGTGCAAAAAATAATGTTCTTACAAGGCGTGCAAAAAAGAAGACATGTTCATACAGGGTTTTTCAGACTTGAATGTACATAGCATACTTGCAGAAGAGGAAACTTTGATGGTTTCAAATCACTTCCTATTGATGTGTCTACCGTCTTTTATAACTGAGATACAGGACGTCATCTTGATTTTGGCAAAATCTTCATCTGGTCAGAATTTAAGGAAAAACAGAGAACTTCTTTTATTTCAAAAACAAACAACACTCTTTATGGCAAACTTTTGTGGTTCTGTTTTGATATTTGTAAAGAGCGGGAAAAAATAATAGAGGGACCAACTTTTTACGAGCGCGCATCCAGTTTGACAGATGGTTCATTATTATGTTTTGAAATATTCCGCTCCATTTCGAGGCATTTTTATTGAACACGTAATTCAAAATGCAATTTTTATACAAGCAATTAACAGTCTTCAAAGTTCAACTTCATTCGAGAGACTTCATTAGAGTCAAATTAGGTGAACATTGAAATGGAATATTCTCAGATATATTTATCTGAGAATATTCCTTTTCAATACTTTCACCCAATCAGGGGGTTCAAACTTGAACGATGGAAACTTGTTGATTTTATAGATCAATAGATCTCAATCGCAGATTCGTGATTAGGTTTTCTCAATTCAGAATTTCTTTCTACGTCCTGTATGATGAATATCAATTTATCATAAAAAGAAAGGTGAACATCGATAGATTTGTTCGTTTGGCAGAATAACTTGTCAATGATTTTAGAAATTTTCGAGGATTTTATTTATAAAATGCGGTAAAATAGGCTGTGCAAAACATTTTGAAATTCTCACTGTTCATAATCACCAGTGTGATATTATTGGTAACATCAAGGTTATTGTGTTGACGCATAATTATGAACACTTTGAAATGTAACAACCCAATATGAAAGCACCAACAATTATCACCAATAATATCACACTAGTGATTGTGAACTGTCAGAATAGCAGTCTACTTTACCGCAGCTCATGAATTAACAGTGATTTTTTTTATGTTCTGGTTCCCACGAAAAGGGATATTCTGTAATGTTCAGAGAACATCGTGAGAACTAAGGGGAATAAGGTAGGAATTGGTGTTTTTCTTAAATTTCTGGAGGTTATATGCCTCGGGGAAAACCTCCCTTGGCAATGAGCCCTCAAAAATTTCTAAAACCACAAACAAGTTATTCTGTCAAACGAACTACGACTCTAATGATGTTGAACTTTGAAGATTGTTATTTTTTTGTGAAGTAATTGGATTTTGAGCTACGAGTTCAAAAAAATGCCTCAAAATGGAGCTGAGTATTTCAGAAAATATCAATGAAGCATCTGTCAAATCGGATGCGCGCTCGTAAAAAGTTATTTTCAAATATCGAAACAGATCTACAAAATGTTGCCTTACAGAGTGTTGTTTTTGAAATAAAAGAAGTTTCCTTAGAAGTATCATTTAGTTCTGCTGAGTAATATACGTGGAATATTTCGAAGTGGTTCAAAAGTTATGACCAGATGAAGATTTTGCTAAAATAAAGATAACGTCCTGTATTTCAGTTATAAAAGACGGTAGTTACATCAATTTGGGGGTTGATTTGAAATCAACAAAGTGTTCTCTATCTACAGGTATCGTATGTACATTTGAATCTGAAACACCCTGCATACAAGACATTTCAATAGTTTTTCATTAACATATCACAATCATATTACATCCATACTAATTTTTCACGAGATTTATATCAATATAGTACAATTGCTTTTATACTGTATGATAATTAAAAACGATGATTTTGGTAATACCTAATCGAATGACTTCTCTTCTACAGGGTGATTCACGTACGCCACACATCTGAAGTTGTATGAAAACCTTGAAAATATGTAAGCGTAATAAAAATAAAAATAATAATAGTAATAATAAGAATAATAATAATAATAATAATTGGCCTTTATTTAATCACATAATGATACATACATAACAAAAGTTCCTATAAGCAAGAACATGAGCAGAAAAGAAGTGACTGAATAGGTGAAGGTCACTGTTAAACAGTGTTTTTCAACTTAACCTTGGGGCTAGCCTTAGGGAAAAGAAAAAAAAAAACATAAAATGATGAACTGAGAAGGAAAATATTATATAAACAATAGAGTGATATAGTATAATTAAGAAAAAGTCTGATATTAATTCATAATAATATACCACAATCACAAACCCCAAATATAGCCGCATAAATTGTGCATGTTTTGATAATTGTAATAAGACCTTGAAATTTCTTGATTGACCGGTGACACCGTACATACATGGTGATTCCCCCGCGAACTTTTAAGTGCGTTGCGTGCCATGGTTGCCATCTCGTTTTTTATTTCTCAGTAGATATACCTTGTCAGAAATTCAGTAGATTTCAGTAGATTTATTTTGTGCTATACAAATTTCAGGATAATGAAATGAACCTATGACGTCAACAAAACATGAATTTTTCTGTTACGGGAAAATAGTTCGACATTTATTTCATCTATGTTGGTAACAAAATGTCACTTTTCTTAAAATTTCATTTTTCCTGCGAAAACAGTGAGTACTTTTTAACCTGAAAATTCAGTAGAACTGGCAACCCTGTCACGTGCTAACACGGAAATCTGGTTTTTCCTGTTTTCTGACAAAAGCAAACGACGCGCATTTGCAATGATGTCAGTTTGTGACATGGTGGTAAAAACGCACGTTTTAGCATTTTCATTCTTAGTCGAGAAAATTCAAGATTTCTTGTTTTCTTGACAAGAAATCTTCGTATTGACATAAAATTTCTTGTCTTTTAATCTAAAATTACTTCTTGTCTTGAATGTCTTGAGATCAAGAGAAGATCAAGACAAGATCTTGAAATTTTAAAGAAGTTGGCGACCCTTTTCAATTGACAACCAGTTTAGACACTCTATAACCAGTTTAGAAACTATAGACATCAATTTAATTGCTGTGTAACGGCTACATCTTAATTTTAACCTCATAACCCGATTTTGATCACTTCACTCCACTTAACGACTGAAACTACCCTTTCCAATTTTCACTTCTTCTTCTACGGACTGCCCCACATAGCTTTCTGACGACGGACGATCGCCAAACATCACAACAACACGACATTGAAACTTCAGCTCCTGAGACAACTGAAAGTGACGCGGAAGACGTTCTGAAGCTATGCCCAGTATATTTTGTAGTATAAGGTAATCCAAGATAAGATCCCATATATAAGACATTGTTGTAAAAATAATCATTTCGACAACTTGAACTGTAGGTAATACAATCATACATTTTCCATTTCAATGTTAACAATTAAAGTGCTCAAAGAAACAAGTGGACCAATGAATTATTTGACAATTCTCAAACTGCCATATCTTTTTAGAAAATGAATGGACTTGCAATCGGAATGCAGTACTTGGAAAATGCGATCTTTCTGGTGCTTGGAAAATGCGATCTTTCTGTTCAAGATTCCTCGTTCAAAACTCGTCGGGAGTTTTTCTGTCATTATACACCAAGTGTTCGAAAAAACTATGACAAAATTGAAAAAATTCAAACCCTTCCGTATTCCAGGGAATATTTTCATTTTTCTATTAAGCGTTTTTTCCGAACGGTCAAGCCAATATCCCGAAACGGTTTTGTTTTTTCCTACCTTATTTTCCATATTCCTCATACAGGATGTTGAAAATCGATGATTTTTCATTTTTAAGTTTTTATCGCATAATTTCCGATTTTAAAATTATGCAAGCCACATTCAACGTATTTTGCCACTCTATACGATGGAACACATCCTAGAAAATGGATTCATATTGTGTTGGAATCATCGACAACTTCAAAAGAAGAATTATTTTTTTTTTAGAAATGTTCAGAATTTTGGGGAATCGTCTGTTCAGTTTGGTGCTGCCATAACCTTATGCTATGCTAAACACATTTGGATCGATTGCTCTGCTCAGTATGTCGAATTGATTTCGTCATTTTTCAGATAAGGCAAGGAGGCCCTTCTGGATTTATCTGACCAATTCATACAATAACGTCAAGAAACCTATTTATCACAAGGTTTGTCATCGCGTAATCGTAAATCAATCGAAAAAGTCGATTTCCTGTAATCAACACTCATTTACGCAATTAATACCACTGCAACACCCAATATAATGCCTCCGGTCGAACCTATAATGACAGTTGTCTATTTCTATTAGTTCCTATTGCAAAAGGAATTTCGATGAGAAATCAGAGAAATTACCAAATTTCAAAAATGAAAACTATACGTGAGTGGCTATAGTAGGTACTTACTTTAAATTCATAAAGTACCAACCGGATTCCTTCGTCTCCCACTGCATTTTTTGTGCATTGTACAACAGCACAATGTGATGGCATGCGCCATTTAATGAATGGCCGAAAAATACGATTCGTATGCCAGAATAATTGTGAAAAACTATTTCAATCACTTGTTTCAATGTTTTACCTCCAGGGTCGGTCATCTGACAGTTCTTGCACGCAACCCATGGGTTGTACAACAGCACAATGCGAAGGCATGCTTGAATCAATGAATAACGCAAGGAACACGATTAGTATGCCAAAATATTGTGAAAAACTATTTCAACCTTTTGATTCCTCTGTAAACAAATGAAAAAGTGAGGTTGTGTTTCAATAATTCACAGAAGAGTGAGGTTGTGTTTCAATATTTTGCCTCCAGGGTCGGTCATCGTGCACGCGACCTATAAGAGAAACAATAATATAACCTCACTTTCACAGTTTCACTTTTGTACTTTGCCACAAATCTCTTAACATCGTTCTCTGCCAAATCAAAAATAGATTTGAAGCCATGAATACCACTGTCAGCAAATTCAACTTTCTTAATCCAAAACTGTTAGTTGAAATGTCGGAAGAAGATTTGTTCAAATCATCCGAAAACCTACAAAACTTATACTCCTGTGACTTATCTCCCACTTTTCCTCTCGAGGTAGTTTCGCTTTTACCTCTGAAAGAAGAAATATTGAAGTTGAAAGATATAAGAGAGTTTGCAGAGTTCCTGATAATTATGAATTCTACGCTATCTTTCAACTTTTCTGAAGTTATTACATATCTATTACTGTTTCGGACCTTACCTGTAACTGTGGCCTCTGCTGAGAGGTCATTTTCCAAATTAAAAATCATCAAAAATTATTTGCGGAATAAAATAGCACAAGAGAGACTAAGTGGACTTGCAATACTATCAATAAAAGCAGATGAAGCAGCTGCAATGGAGAAATCCGTTTTTATTAACGAATTTGCAGATAGGAAAGCAAGAAGAGACTTCAACTGATTTCTATTATATACATATTTTTTATACTTTTTTTTATCATATTTTATGTACCTCCTCTTATACTGATCTCAGTTTGTTCCTTTGTTTTTTTTTCATATATTTTGTATTATTTCAAAGAATTATACGTTTGTTTTGAGATTTCAATGTAATTTCTCAAAGTTTTCTGAGAAGTTGTTATTTATTCACAGTGATTGTAGAGTCTTAGGTGATTATAGCATAGGAGTAGAACACATGTCTTCACAACAAAATTAGTGAAGAGATTTAACTGAAAACAAGGGACCCTTGCACAATTCTCGCGGGGGCGGGCCATGAATCCTAGACACACCACTGGCATTTGGGTGTCATAATGACGCAAAATAGAAAAACCACTAAAATAAGAATCACTCACCGCCCTCCCGCTGCCTGGCGCTCACGCTCTTCATCCGCCCCACCAAACCCTGCGTCGACTCGAGGAACATATCCTCCTTGGCCAGATTGTCGAGACTGCCGCCCTGCACCACGTTCTCCGATATCGACGCCGGCTTCCTGTGCCGCTGGTGGCGCCCGTGCGCGTTCGCATGCGACGCATGCGCGCGATGTTGATCGCCGCCGCCCAACGCGCGCCGCTGGTGCCGCGCCGACGTGTTGTAGTGCCGCGCCGATTCAGAGCCGCCCGCGCTGGTCGCTCGGGCAATGCGTTCGGTTTCCTCGGCTTGGGTGAGCAGGTCCTGGAAACAAGCGTCTAGCTGGACCAGCGGATCTTCGAACATCGAGGTCAAGTGACGTCACCCACAACACATGATATTTCTCAGGGCCTACTCTATCTCACCTATTTCTTCCTTCTTTATATCGAGAAACTAGGGCTATGTTCAGCGGCAGGTCGGACTATGGTCAATTCGTCTCAATTCGTTCAGACCGTTGTCAGACTGTGGATCAGACCGTGGTCCACGTAGTCTCAGTCTTTAGTCTTTAGTCTTTAAAATGAGACCAAGCATGGTCTGAATCGTTCAGTCCATTGTTTCCTTCAGTAAACCATTAAACGTCAGTTATATTTGACATGCATTTATAACATTTGAATTTGAACGAATCTCTTCGCGGGTGAGATTACATGATGGCCAAGCAAGTTCAAGATAATACTGCTTCATGCCGCAGTGTGAACAGTACAGTGTTGTTAACATGCCAATGCATTTTCCACGTGAAAGACAATCCAGTGCGATTTTAGTGGCGAATGAATTTTCATACTTTTTCAATTATAATAATAATAATAAAACGACAACACCTAATTTTGTTTTATTCCAACATAATGTAGAATATGATTAACACTATGAATAATTTAAAACTTAATTCATTTCATTCATTCTCAATATCATAGATTTTTGCAAATTCTGCATCAAAATCGATACAGTGGTGAAAAAGAATCTGTTGCAGAGGAATACAATCGCTCTTCAAATTCTTGATAGTAATGAAATCTTCTCAAATGTTGTTCTTCCTGCTCCGTTGTGAAAATGTATGTGAGGCAGATACTGCTCTACCTGGAAAACAAATAACATCGATTATCAATGAATAATAGAAATTATATCAGACTCACAATAATTTACCAAGTGTTCAAATTTTTTTTCATCAGCATCATGTCCAATCATTCGCTGGAAGACTTCAATTTCAGAACAGCAGAAGTTTGTAGAACCTGCCCAATGATCTCAAGTTTCTGTTTCTGTACAGTTTCACTTGACACAAATTAAGTTTCCTGTTCACCATCCACCATCGGCCGATAATTATCAATATATTTGAGAATGTTCACCAACAAGCACCATCGTTCAAAAATCACTCTAACGACTTAAATTTCGAAATAAAAATGAAATTATCGCATCAACTGGGGCACTGGGGGTTATCACGACAACTTTGATAGAATTTTGACAGATACTATATACAAATACAGAAATGCATGGACCGATGTCGTTCAGAACCCCTATGCTTGTTGTGGTCCGACTACGGTGGTCCAGACCAGACCTGCCGCTGAACGTAGCCCTAGGACTACTACGAGTTAGAGTTCCTAAATGTACTTGACACTGTTGTTTTGACGTTTTTTGTATATTAGAGTACGCACACTAGACAAACATAACCACAAACGATTTTGAAGCAAATCATATGGTTTGCCAGACAAGGAGAAGAATATGTTTTTCACTTAGATAAAGGATCCTCGCATCTTCCTTCCTCCACAAGTCCTGGGAAAAGTAGATCCATATATCTTTTTGTCTTTGATTTTTGTATGGAAGTGCATAGCGTCTCCTCGAATGGGTAAAAAGATACGATAAATTGATTAGACAATTATTTATTCTCGAAATATTGAATTCTACAGGGTGTTCCTAATAGGTCTTTAACATATTCCTCAGACCAAAACCAAAACAATTCGATACAAGCAAACTCACCTCAGTACAAAGTTGCTTAGTTTTGGCCCTAGCCGGCTCTGAATTTATAGTTATCATAATGCTATCAGCTATACGTTATATAATTATGTTAATACATTTTTTTCTATAGGTTCTGTATTTTGTTGTTCACACTTCTCTGCTTCGATTGCATTTATTTTGTTTATGATAGATTCAACGAGTACTCATACAGAATAAGTAAATAAACAAGTGAAAAGTGCCATCAGTTGAAGGGCCAGGTAGCCGTGTGGACAGAGTGTCTATATTCTAATCCGCATTCGCTTGCCGGTCGTGGGTTCGATTTCCATCGACTGCAGACATTTTTCTGATGGCCCAAGAAAGTGTTTGGGATCACACGTTAAAAGGTAAGGCCCCGTCATTCCTTGCTCGCACCAGACTCTCGAAGACTTCTGAGGGTTGCTCGTAAGGGGGCAACCGAATGACGGATAGAACAATTTTACAATTTTACAAGTATGCCATTTTCTGTGGCCAAACCTGACTTACACTGATAAGCACCCGCTTATAAGACAGGACAAAATTCTTACAGTCGACTCCACCAAAGCTATACTTTATTGTAAGCAATCTTACAGGGACATGTTTCGAAGCTTTAAAGCTTCATCATCAGCGTTATTGTTACATAGGAGTACTAAAGTGAGAGAAAAAAGAACAATGTCAGACAAACCCCTCAACAACGATAGGTCTAAAAAAACAACAAAATATTTTAAAGAATGTGGCACTTCCGGTTGTACCGGAAGTGGACCCCAACTTCATAATTTCCAATGGGACACCCTGTATATAATCAAGCAATCAAGGATTAAGATTTTACGCATGATTCTAAACATGTTTCATGTATAATGTCTAACCGTTTTCGAAAAATTTTAAATTTCAAGTTGAAAATTGCGTTTGCAGACCGAATTTTTTTTTTTTAATTTCTGGACATGATCATTTATTTTCGATTGTGTATCGTTTTTTCAAATGGAAATTCCGCATCGAAAATAAAGCTAACTTTGAAAAGGGTTATCTATGCCTAAACTCAAGTTTTCGAAATATTGGCGAATTATAACATGTCTGTTCCAGAAAATCTCGTATTCTTGAGTCTTCTTATTCTAAGTTGGCCATGACGCCCGCAGTTGCAGTTGGAAACAATCAAGTGCCACGGCAATGTCATTCATCAATCATGCCAGCTCGTTTGAATTATTCGAATGAAGATTACTTAAATCCTCGCTTAAATCTATTTATTATTTTTAACTGAGAAATGTTAATTCGACAATATTTCGAAAACTGTTGAGTGTAGGCATACATAACCTAATACAAAGTTGGCTGCATTTACGATGCCGAATCGAAAGAGAATAAGAAATTGGGGGGTATCCATTTGAAAAAATTGACTTACAATATTTTTTTCAACCGGATCTATATCATTTTATGGTGAACGCCCTGTATAACTGTAATCAAATTGATATCGAAATTCTACTGAACTGGGTCCTCTTCTATGACTAAATCGATACAAATCGAAAATAAATGATCATGTCCAGAAATAAAAAAAAATTCCGGTCTGCAAACGCACTTTCCGGGTTTTCTATATATTGATCGATGCAGTTCCCGGAGGGACACCCTGTATACTGCTACCTACTACTACTAATTCTATGATTTTATTATCTCTCACCTTGAATAATTTACTCTTCCCTTCTCTGTCTTTGGGGTTCTTATAATTGATAGCTTCGTCCAGCAAGGCTTTCAACTCCCCATCATTGAGATTGGATAAGGTCTGAAACAAATAATTCAGAATCAGAAGATGAAGACCGTAAAAACAGCGCAATATTTACATATACAGAGTGACCCATTTGAAAGCGGGCCACCCTCATAACTCTTCTATTTATGGAGCGACTTTTACGATTTTTTTTTAAGTAGAGGGGGATAGGTGTATTCTGGAGCTAAGCGGCTGAAAAATTCAGAATCCATATTGGCGATTTTTTTAGAAAAAATCCGCGTACACCACTGGAATCGGCATCCTCTGAAATAGATCTGTACCAAGTTTCATGAGAAAACCGAATCTACAGCGTTTGCCATTTCAAATGGCCACCATTTGGCGATACGTCGAATACACCACGCCCCCCGAAAGGTTGAATGCCCAGGATCAAGTGCCGCCATATAACTAGCTTACGTTATATGATAGCTCCTCATCCCCATGTCCATCCACCCCCACTCACTAACGAGTGGACTTCAACCTTATGCATTTGGCAATCTGCATATGTTTTATATAACCCCTTACTTGGTTTCAGTCTTCCGACTTTTAAACCTTTTTGTCTTATGTGTGTTTCCTAGCCTGACTTTGCGTGGTGGTTCCCTACCCTAATGGGAAGCAAAAATTGTGTTTATGTCTTATTATTATTGGTTAACTTTTTATAGGGTATCAAAGGAGAGACTCTATTGTTTATTTATCTGATGATTATTATGCAATTTTTATTGATATTGATTTATTTCCGTTCTTTTATCTTATATTTGGTGAATTGGGCGTTTATACTTTATTCTTCCGAAGCGCGGGTCTTGATTTAATTGTCTGTTGGTCAGGTCGTGCAGTAGCGGGTTCTCGTGGGTTTCCGTTCTTCCGAATGTAGTCTCCGCGTGTTGTCTTATGTAGTTGTCTATGTAGTCTGGGTTTATGTTCAGGTCCCTATAGATAAATCTATTTGGGATATACCATGGGGCATTTACTGCCATTCTTATTGAGACATTTAGAAATGCCTGTATTCGCTTTTTGTATGTTTCTGCGCATTGGCCCCATGCACTTGATGCATACAAAATTATTGGAAGTAGAATGGTTCTTATTAGGCGCAGCTTCAACTCTAGAGCCATGTTGCTTCTGCGACCTATTAGAGGCTGTAGGTTTTGCCTTGCGGCTTTACCCAAGTTTAGTCGTGTTGTGATGTGTTGTCTGAATGTGAGTTTGTTGTCTAGGGTTACCCCTAGATATTTAGCCTCGTCTGCCCATGGTATCTGTATGTCGTTTAGTATTACGTGTCCTGTAGGTTTTGTGCGTCGTCTAGTGAAGAGAACAGCTTGGCTTTTCTCTGCGTTGATTTCTATCTTCCAGTTATTGAACCAGGTTTCTAGTATGTCGATTTGTTCTTGTAGGTATCGTACTGTCATGTTTGCGTTACTGGATCTGGCAATTATGGCTGTGTCGTCGGCGTATAGTGCGAGTTTGTTGAAGTTGTTCGCGGGTTTGGGGATATCTGCGGTAAAAATGGAGAAGAGTAGTGGTGAAAGGACCGCGCCTTGCGGTACTCCTGCTTCTAGCTCCCTCTCTGCAGAGATTTCGTTGCCAACTTTACATTGGCATCGCCTTCCCCGCAGAAAGGAGGCTATTAGCTTTACCATAGATATCGGGTACCCGTAGTCTGTCATTTTGGTCAGTAGTCCGTCGTGCCAGACCCTGTCAAATGCTTTCGAAACGTCAAGGAAGATTGCTCCAGTATAATGTCCTTTTCCGAGATTGAATCCTGTAATCGCGTAATCTACTATTCTGAGAACTTGGAGTTCTGTGCAATGGTTTCTCCTGAAACCGAATTGTTCGTTTGGGATCACGTTTAATTCCTCAGACATTGTTGTTAGTCGTCTTTGGATGACTCGTTCTGCCACTTTGCTCATGGATGGGAGCAAACTGATAGGACGGTGGTTTTGTGGAAACGTGTGGTTTTTGTTTGGTTTTGGGATCATTATTACTGTAGCAATCTTCCAATCATTTGGAAAGTAACGTAGTCTCAGTATAGCGTTGATAATGTTTGTCAGTGCGGCTATTCCGCGTCTCGGCAGGGCCTTAAGGGCCCTGTTTGGTATGTTGTCCATGCCTGGGGCTTTACGCGTCTTTAGGTTTTTTATTATTAATCTAAGCTCTTCCGGTGAGCTGGGGTCTATGATGAGGTTCGTGTCGTCTGTGAGTCTGATTTGTCTTTTTGTTCTGTTTGTGTGTCGTTCTGTTTCCCTGACTTCGTCTGTGTCTGGAACATTGTTTTCTGTACACTGCCGCTCGAAGGAGTCAGCAAAAGCTTCTGCCTTCTCAGCGTCAGTGTACACAATACCTTGTTCTCCGTGTATTGGTGGGCATGGTTTTCGTCTGCCGTGTCTAAGTACTTTCTGGATTTGCCATAATGAGTTGTCCTCGGTGTTGAGCTCTTCCAACCTGCTTTGCCACTGACGATTTCGGAGTTCGTTGAGTTCATGCCGCAGGATTCTGCAGGCATTATTCAACTCTCTTCTATCATCTGGGGCAAGCGTGCGTTGGAAGCGTCGTTTTAGTTGGCGTTTTTCTCTGATCATTGCTCTGATGTTAGGAGGAATTTCGAGTTCGAATTTAGTGGTTGGTATGTTCTTCGAGCATCTGTCCATTGCTTCCTTAATTGCCCTCGCGAGGTGGGCTACGGCTTGGTCTAGGTCGTGTCTAGTCTCTATTCGTGGTATGTCCCCTATAGTGTTGTGTACAGTCCTTTGGTATTTCGACCAGTCCACGATTGTTTTTGTGTCTTGTATGTCTGTTCTGTCTTCGTCGCCTATCGTGATTAGTATGGGATTGTGGTCGGCTGTCCCTTCGTCTAGTGTCTCTATCTCTACTATAGTCGCTATTGATTGTATTAGTGCTATGTCTAGTATGTCCGGTGTTGCGTTTTCTCGCGTTGGGTAGTGAGTCGGGAGGTGGGGGGCTATTACGTAAATGTTGTCTAGTTCTGAGAGTATGTTTGTCAGTTTCCGTCCGCGTGGGTTGTCGTTAATGCAATTCCAGTCTCTGGATTTCGCGTTTAAGTCACCTATTAGTATTGTTGGTAAGTGGTCTGAAAAGCATTCGCTGATCTCTTCACGTGTAATGTTTGGTCCTGGTGGGATGTATACCGAAATGATTTTTAGTCTTCCGCGTGTAGTGTTTATTGTGACCGCTACTGTTTCACCTAGTGTGAGTGTCGGTTTTCTGTCTAGGTTCTGTGTGATGTCCGTTTTCACGAGTAGTAGGGTTCCGCCTGATGCGTGTCTTGTGAGTCTGTCTCCTCGGTAACAAGTGTAACCTGGTATGTGGAAGTCTTTAGTAGGTGTTAGTAACGTCTCTTGCAGAGCCATAACGTCTACCTGGATTCTCGAGAGGAGTTCCATTAGTTCCGGTTTCCGGAGTGCTGCACCGTGCAGGTTCCACGAACTGATCTTAAGTGATTCAGGTAAACGTTGTGCTTGCATTTACTGTCCGTTGTTGAGTTGTTTGAAAAGAGACATGAATGCTTTCATTTTCTCTATGTCCTCGAGTGTGATTCCGGCCATTAGGCCTTGGAGTGTATTTGTGTTTGTGTTTGTGGTGTGTGTTTCTTGTCTTTGTGGCTGTTGTTGTTGCGTCTGTGGTTGTGTTTGTCTTTGTTGTTGTGGTTTTGGTTGTGTTGTGGGTCGTGTTGTGTTAGTGTTTGTCTGTGTTTTTGGTTTAATTTTAGGGAATACTTCGCATCCCCTGTAGCTGGCTGTATGATTTTTACCGCAATTTGCGCATTTAATTTGCTCTTTTGTTATGTTAGGCATGCAATCCCGTGATTCGTGATTTTGACCGCATTTAACGCATCTGGCCTGCGAGTGGCAGCACTTTTGTGCGTGCCCAAACCATTGGCATTTATGACATTGCGAGACTCGACCCTTCGGTTTGTGCTGGGCTTCGGCCCGCACCACCAAGTGGCAACACCTCGCAACGTCATAAATGTTTTTATTCGCGTTTTTAGGTGTTTTTACCAAGAAAAGCGGCAGTGCACCTCTGCCGCCTACTCTAGATATTAGCTGATGGCATTCTAAAATTTCAAAACCTTGTTCGATAAGGTCTTCTTTAACTTCCTCAGCTTTCATAGTTGCTGGGAGTCCTCTTAATACCACGTGTAGTGGTATTTCTGATCGTAGTTGGTAGGTGTAAAAACCTAGGTTTTTACCCTCCAGAAATTTAGTTGCTTTGCGCCAGTTTTCCACGTCTGTTGTTTGAATCGCGATTCCGTTTGCGGTGGTTTTTGCTTTTGTTGTTTGAATCCCGTTATTTATGAATTGTTTTGATAGTTGATTCCAGCCTTCCGTTTCGCGCAGGATTATTGGAGGTGGTAGTTTACCCGTTGGGTCTAATACCACTTCCATTTCTTCGTTTACTTCCGGTTTAGGGGGGGGAGCTTGTTTCAATGCCTCCGCCATTGATTTTTTAGTTTCTGAGGGTGCTATTTGCCCCTCAGCTTGTCTTTTGGAGGAACCAGCTTGCGATTCCGCCTGGGGTGAGGTTTTTCCCGTTTTTGGGATTACGTTTGACGTTATGGGTTTTTGGTTTTTGACTTTTTCGCCCGTACCGGTGTCTCCCTTCTTACTAACTACTATGGGTAGTTTTGTAAGTGGGAGGGGCTTTGGCTGCAGTTTTTCTTGCAGTTCCTGGATCGTTTGTGTCAAACGATCTATTTTCTCCGTTAGCTTGAGGAGCTGGTCTTGGAGAGCTATGTTGCGGTTTTCCGCATCACGCGTTTTTTCGAGTTGAATCACTCGTTCATTCTCGGCTGCTTGGGCTCTTTCTTTCAACTTATTAAATTCCTCTTCCCGGGCGGCTTCGCGTCGAATAAATGGTGACGTCAGCTTTTATGCTGTTTCGTTATTGGTCAGATACTCTTCCATTCCCACTCACGAAGCAAAGTTGTCAAGTCACCAATGATAATCAAATTATCAGAAAGATGTAGGAGTCCTGTCGTTGAATAAAACATAATAGGAGGAACCCAGAATATTATAGTTCATTCTTGACTTTATCCAACAACCAGCAGGTTCAAATATTTCTTATTCGCGATAGAAAATAAGCGTACGCCATCTATCGGAGTATTTGGCAGCTTTCAAAGCAATCTGTTTACTATGTTTCCATTGGTTCACATTTGTTTTTCGTTACTGTTCAAATGTTGGCATCAGGTGGGGCGACGTGTTATTTTCTATCGCGAATACTCCAAAACAAAATATGCGAGAGCCTAAAGTTTTCTAACCATTCCCAAATCTCATTGTCAGGGTGGTCACAGTGAATCACGTGACACATTATGAACGCATGCGCATACGCTTGTAGAAAAACTTGGAGAAGAATTATTAACAAGACCCTCGCCTCGGGGTCTTGAGAGGAAGAAAAAACATCGAAAAACATCCTTGAAACCTTAAATCACTACACAAATGATCACAGTGGGCTGACGCTGACGCCATGCTATTAGTGGACCAGAAAAAAACTCCCTGAGCAAACTAAGCCTCCACAATTTTATTGCGAAAATTAATAATAAAAAAACACGAATTTCAACATATCACGTGCTGGGAACGGTTCGAAAGATTTAGGCACGTCACAAAATATCATGAATAGGGGGCGCCCTTAATTCTTTTGTTTTCAGAGATGTGAAAATATGTTGAATTAAAAAGTTGTTTGAAACGACCCAAACTTTCATTTCTTGAAGTTGATTGATATACAGGGTCATTCGTTTTTCCGGAAAGGACATGAACTTTGGATTTTCTCAATGGAACACCCTATATATTTTCTGACGTCGATAGGGCCTTTTTTTCTGATTTCAAAAATATATATGAGTTGCATATTAGAATGAAAAAGAATTGAGTTATTGATTATCAAAGTTTACCAAAATACCAAATCTTCCGAGAATCTTCCATTGAAACTATGTCTATTCATATTTTTTTGTATTGAGATTGAACGATTTTAATTTCATAATAAATAATACTATGATATTTCCATGGAGCTTGAACAAAATATAAACATTATTTCAAAGTTCACTATATTCAACTTACATTAGATGATATGAAGTGAAGGTTCATAATGCGGTATTTTGGTCAATTTTGATCATCAATAACTCAACTATTTTTCATCCAAACATGCAACTCATATATATTTTTGAAATAAAAAAAAGGATCTATCCACATGTCGTAAATTATATAGGGTGTTCCATTGAAAAAATAAAAGTTGATGTTCTTTCTGAAAAAACGAATGACCCTGTGTATGAAGTAACTTCACGAAATAAAAGTTTGGGTCGATTGACACAACTTTTTCATTTAATATTTTTTCATATCTCTAAAAACGAAAGAGTTAAGGGGGGATTACATTTCAAGAGGCGCACCCTGTATATGTTGGAGACTCGGCAACATTATGCTCAATGCTGAGAAGGGCCAAGACCACGCCCACAAGTCGTGCACGCCGTGTTGCCACGTTCACCGATTCAAATGTCCGCTAGTGTGAATTAATATAATTACTATTTACACAAATATTTACACAATAAATACGAAATCATATTATTTTTTTAACATACCTTTTTCAATTTCATTTTGTTAATTTTTGTTATATTGTGAATGCTTCCTCTGAAAATAACCAGCTAGCTGGATGGTTCTGGCTAGGATTCTGGTACGTATGTGATTCTGGTTTAATAAAAGAAAACAAGGTTTCATGGTTTATTGAAGGACATACCACTTTTATCAATACCAAATGATTGCCTAGTAGGATTACACCAAAACCTGATACCACAACTCTACATTGGAAATAGAAATCATCATGAAACCAAATTATTGTATTATGATTTGGGATTTGGGCTAGAATATCTTGGCTAGGATTTTGGCACATTTTGGAATATAAAGTAACTAAAAAACGTGACATTTGGAATGTGAAAAAAATATTCATGCATATTCATGTCAGGTGATGTGTTTGAGTCTGTGATGCAGAATATAAATGAAACTGAGACCCAAACCTATAGCAAAAATTGTTATCATAGGTTCCTTGACAGAGTTATTGACATATTGAAAAATGCAAATTAAATTAACAATCCACAATATTCACAATAGGTATGTGAATATATATATATGTAATAATTGCTAGGGTAATTGCTGATAGCTATTCTGATATTATGGAACTTTTTCTAGAACTGGATTTTCTCAAGTGCTTAGGAATTAAATAGTTTGTTGATGCTAGTTATTATTGTTAACACCCAAATATGCATTGACAATAAATGAGAGTACTTAAAGGTATCAGTTCATGAGAACCTAATAATTATTTGATATTTTTTAATCCTTTGAATCTCATCTTGAATCAGTTGAATTTCTTCCCAGATTCTAGATGTTTATGAAAGAATAATTTTACATAACATTGGATAAAAAGCAGGATATTCCTGAGAATGTTTGACCAATATAAAATAGATGATAACTTGTAAATGAACTTGTAAACAAAATATTTGATTGTGCTAATAACTTTGTCAACAGTTACCCAGTTAACAATGGCAAGTGCCTATTCCAGTTACACTATATACCTATTGTTTGTACGATAATAGGAAATAAGGAATAAGCTGACTATATGATGAAATACAAAAAGAAAGTAGATTTTATGAGAGTATACTTGATGTGACAAATGAGGAAGGTATTTTTATCATCTTACTACATACAGACTACTAACCTTCTCATCCTTATCTTTTTCCTTGACATTATCAATTGTACATGGCTTCTCACACTTATTTGTATCACTTTTATCCGGTGCTTTAGGGGTATTGTCATTTTCAGGAGATGGGGCCATTTTTTGAGACCCAAATAGTGTCAGGTATATAAACACAGACACTTAGGAGATGAAGCACATTTCTAGTTTTTTTGACACTACACGAAGAATAAATTAAACTATATTCATGATGAATAACCCTATTGCAAATGTATTTTTTTGTCCAAATAGCACATTTTTGCAATCCGCCATTACTCTTTTCCTTCTTTCAAGATTTGAGAAAATACCAAGTGGCTCCATCAGGTGGTTCGGATATGAAACTTTTTGGCAGTGGCTAGAAAACCAGTTACGGCTTTGTAAAATAAAAAAATTATAAATAATATTAAAAATGGTTTCGAATATCTCTGAACGTCTGGTGGCATTGCACAAGTTATTGATATAATCACTTGGGACCAATTTAGCAAAATACATCACCGACAGCACGCGGTCGGTTTGAACTTTTCAAAGCAACTGGCGGGAGCGGTGGATCTCTTTTGATCAAGCTGTCTCGAGAGACTTTGTAAAGACTATACTTTTGGTGCTTCTGATCTTGCCGAAGGCGAACGATTGGGTTCGAGTATTAATAACTTCGATAAGATTAATAACTCACGAGCCTTTTCATTGAGATTTGATAAGGTCTGAAACAAAGAATTCAGAATCAGAAGTAGGAAAACCTCATATATAAATGTTTCATAATTTTTTTTCGACAAAAATGTATGTTTCATTCTATTCAATTTTTCATGTTCTATACGCATTTGATTTCTTTTCAATCTGAGAAACATTTTGATGCATACCTATCATCGAAATCCATCGATGTTTTCACTTTTTATCCAATTGTTTCAGCATACTTACTATCTTCTTACTATCTATTTAAAATTAATAACATTAGCTAAAGTGTCTAGTACACCAGTGATCGTGATTAGCTGACAAGACAAACTTCCATGGTCAAATTCTTAAAAACGGCAAACGGTAATATAACGAGAATCCATTTGAAGTAGATTCATAGAATAATGCATAGAATCATAGAACATACAGTTGCAAAGA
Source organism: Phaedon cochleariae (assembly GCA_918026855.4). Classification (NCBI taxonomy): domain Eukaryota; kingdom Metazoa; phylum Arthropoda; class Insecta; order Coleoptera; family Chrysomelidae; genus Phaedon; species Phaedon cochleariae. The sequence continues at coordinate 33,377,715 of OU896717.1, forward strand.
ACTAGATATCGCAAAGTTCTGTAATCGTTCATTGAGTGCAGTGCAGTGCAGTGCAAGTTCTACAATGTGTGGGTTTTGGAACCGAACCAACACAGAACAGTATTTCGGAAATAAAAAGAAATGAATGCCGAGTCCAAGTAGTTTATCGAAAAAATATTCAAATAATAATTTCGTGCCTTGCCATATACACTATATGTACAGGGTTATAAATCGTTAAGGTCCACCTAGTCATCAGAAGTTTCACAGGGTGATCCCCAAAAGCGTGACAATAAACCACAAATTATTTTTTTCAAATGGAACACCAACACCCTCTGTTCTTTAAATATTTTTTGGAAATGTCATACAAGGTGTTTCATGGTGGATGGAACATTAGATATACTTATCTGGAGAATCGAAGGAACAGATCATTTTGAAAATTTGTTACATGCATAATCAAGCATGCTCTCTATCCGTCTAAAATTTATTCGACAATGCGGTGTTGCCACTTCTATCAGAAAGTAATAGCAACTTCGCTATTTCACATTTTTTTATTCTCCCTGAAAAGCTGATTCCATCCACACTTTGTAGTCTAGCGGAAACGATTGCAGAGATATATGGGGTGATCAAAATCGAGATTTTTTAACTTTAGGATTTTTGTGTGTTGTGTGACGAAATTACGTACTATTCATTTATCGGTTGAAAACAGCTTTCATGCCTTCATATCTCACCTTTTGATTCACTATCTGCTGACATTCAATTGGAACGAATACAGGGTGGTTCAAGATTCAGAATTCTGATCACCGCCTGTATATATATATATATATCTGTTCCAATTAAATGTCAGTAGACAGTAAATCAAAAGTTGAGATGGGGACATGTGAGCCGTTTTGACCAATAACGAATAGTTTCAACACAAAAAAATTCTTGTGTTGAAAAATCTCGATATTGAACACCCTATACCTCTGTATTATATGATTCCCGCTAGATCCCAAATGTGAAATATCAATGAAATCAGCTTTTTAGAGAGGATCTAAAAATAGGGTCGTGTTCCATTTGAAATAAAAAAGTTGGTACACCATCCTATAAATCTATGCCCACAAATTTTCCAAATGATCTGTCGTTCGGTTTTCCTAGGGTCCCTTGATGTAAATTGACGTATTTGTCATCTTAACAGGGTACGGACCCTCGTCTCCTCTCACTCTCAGTTCCGGGGATAAACACTAGATTTCTGACATTTGTTGTTTTTTAGGTTATATTGAGGACATTGGCGTATCATATGTAATTTCTCATTCAACTCTACATATTATATCCAAATGATGATGATTTTCGAGTTTTTAGGACAGTTCTTAGGCAGTACCTATCAATAAATGAATTTTGATTTCAGACTAAGCATTATCTTGAGAAATGGTGAAAAATGTTATGTAGGTATTCGAACAAATGTGCTCATATGTCATGTGTGCTGTATATATTCATGTTGGGAATCATTTTCGCAGTTTTTGAGGAACACTTTATTTCCTGAATGTAGGTACAATTTTTGTAAATGGTAGGGCATATGCCTCTTCTGTTAATTCCCCGTTTCAATCAAAACTATTCCTACTAAAATGCATCCAAAAACTTGTGGAGTGGATAATGATAATTATATGTAGGCACAATGAGAAAGTATAATATGTGATTTCGTGAATATTTTGCTGATGTATTTACCAATTTTTCCCATTCGCTCACTTCACTTCCCATGTTCTAAGTTCATTTATTGCATTTGATGGACAGCTGACAAATTCAAATTTGCCGGTGCAGGTTCAGTTTTACGTCAATGCTCACACAAGAGGAGCTCAAGTTTGAGAAGGTTGTCCATCATGATCTTGCAACTCTTTACCTACTCTTTGTATCAACACAACAGTGAAAAAAAAAGGTGTATATAATAGTATTATTTATTCTTCAATTCAATCATTACAAACAATATAAATAATAAAAAACCATTACCAGCAAACATGATGTATATGTTAAAAATACATGAATATTGCTTAATAATTTATTAGTCATCTACTATACAGTCTTACCCATCTTAAAATCAATTAAGATAAAAAGACTAATAAATAAATATGTCAAACGAGGTATGAACAAAAACAATCATATAATATAATGTTATCTGTGGTTATGTACCAAGATTAGAAATAGACTTGTGTTCTATCCCTACTCTGACATAAAAACATATGCCGATTTGCATCAAACAATCTAAAAGACCCTACATATATTCACAGGGTGTTAAGTGTGTGGCCAAATTTCAAGTGGTAATTATGTGGGTCAAATACTCTATATACGGGTGTCCCGAAATTAGCCTGCGCAAACTCCACCAGCGGCTTCTACGACCAAAAATATGAGGAAAAATTCCAATGAACATGAGTCGATAAATAATTTCTCCTAAGGGGGCCCTTGAAGATGAAATTTCTTGAATATTTCCGAAACTCCATGTAATAAAATGATGTAATTCGGTACAAGCACTGAACTTTCCATGCCCAATGTAGTAAAAATAAAATCATTCCGAAATTTCATTCAGGAGTGTATAATACAGGGAGGAACTACTTTGAATATTGCTGAAGCTTTTTAGTATGCATATTTTTCGCCAATTCAATCTCGGATTATGAGAATCCATACCTCTTTACAGAAAAAAGAAAAAAGGTTCACTTGTTACATATTGATTAGATGTATCATTTTAGAGTGAAATCGATTTAAAGATGTTTTTACGTCTCACATTTTATGCATAACTCAACTACTTTCTTTTCGTCAAACAATTTCATAGAGGCGCTTTAAATAGGAAAATGATAATAAAAAACTATTTCAATTTTTGTGCATTTTTTTCATATTTACTATGATTTATTGCAGAGATATGCACAATATGCCACATAAAACAATGTTTTTAAATCTATTTTACACGAAAATGATACATCCGAACAAGAGCACCTTTTTTCAGAAGAGGTGTTGATTTTCATAATAATAATGAGTTTTAGCAATTTTGAATGTAGTTCCACCCTGTATTACCATTCCTGAATGAAATGTTGGAAATATGTTAATTTCACTGCATGGGCATGGCAAGTTTTGTTCTTGTACCGAATCACAACATTTTATCACATGGCGTTTCCGAAATATTCAAGAAATATCATCTTTAGGAGCCCGCTTTCAGGGGGCTATAGCTCCCTCAATACCTACTTATCGACTCACGTTCATTGAAACTTTTTATCCTATTTTTGGCCGTAGAAGCCGCTGGTGCAGTTTGGCAGGCTAATTTCGAGACACCCTGTATAAAAATCTCCGAAAATGCAGTTTCCAGATTTTGTTGAAATTGTTATTTGTTAGATATTTCACCTCAGACTGACTGCTAGTAGTTTGGCCACATACTTATACATATAACACCCTGTATATTAATTTGATTAAATAAAATATCTAATAGCACTGCTATTATCACTTCTCGAAATAATGATCATTGAAATGATAGATATAATATGGCAGCAATATATTTCACTGATACAACTATAGCAAGAAAATACAAAATTCGAGGTTATGTTTTCCGCTGTTGATTCATTGAGATTACGTTTTTTCGTCCTACAGAAATAATATTTTCGAAGACACAGTGAATTATTGCAGAAACATTAGGTGAGATAGGTTTTAGTTTCAAAAGTTAGTATAACAATAACAAACATAAAAACATATTAGTAATATTGAATCATAATGTGTACATTAATTGAACTTGATATATGATAGTATAGAATATATTTGAGTAACACATTGTATAAAAAAAATCAACACGAACGAATTTCTATCCTTTCTTGCAACAATACCAATAAAATACCGACTATATCACACGTTAAAACTTGAAACAACTAATTTGGAATGTAGAAAAAGTCAAGCTAATTATAATTTCCATCAAAACAGTCAAGAAAATATCCCTGTAAAACCATCATCAAAAAAACTTGAAGTATTCAAATATTTGTCTCAAATGCCTCTACTGATAAATTTTAGTGTTAATTTCTAGTAATCCATAACCTATCAAATGTTTTAAGTACATTGAGTTAATATTCTAAATTGCCTATGATTTTTTAAATATTTTTTTCTAGGGTAAATACCTAGACTATTTATTATGTTTTCTATTTTTCGCGTCACGAGCCCTCTCTCTTGAAAAAAAACAAAATAAACATTCAAGAACGAGCGTGAACACCCATATACAAGATGTCCCATTCCAAAACTCAAGACCTTTAATAACTTTTGAAAGAAACAAATCACCAAATTTTTGTAAATTGATGGATTAACAGTTGAATCGAGAATGTTTTTGCAGTATCTTTATTCCTTGGAGAAAACGAAAATTTCTGGGTTACTTTCTACTTCAGAATCTTCAATGAAATATATGACAGTACCTTCATCCTGTTATGTTAGGTGTTTAGTGTTTAATGGAACACCCTGTATAATCGATGAAATACACTTTTTTTAAAGCACATTATAAGGCCATCAGTTCAGATAGTATAAAAAATTCCGCTAAAAAACGTGTTATTGAGCATTAATTTTGTCTAAAAAAAACTACATACTTTCGTTATACCTTGCATCGTTATAATTTAGTTTAGTGCCATTATTATACACCGTGTCCAAGATAAGAATAAACAGAATGGGGAAATCTTGAAAATGTCAGAAATTAGAGTAAGTTGTTAGATGAAAGTTGTGCAATTTAAACACTTCACATGACTTTCGAGTTAAGCAGAAGTTTAATATTTATCGAAGAAATTCGAACAATGCTCTCGAAAAAATTGCATCTACCGATGTTCAGTCCTATTTTTCCTCTCCCAGACATCATGTTTGCTTTTAACCAAGGACCAACATACACTACACTGTTTTACCACTAACCAAACCGATTTTTTAACGCCTCGACACGTGTTTCGCTAACTATGTTAGCATCTTCAGGAGAAGATTAAAACTGTTTTAATCTTCTCCTGAAGATGCTAACATAGTTAGCGAAACACGTGTCGAGGCGTTAAAAAATCGGTTTGGTTAGTGGTAAAACAGTGTAGTGTATTATCGGGCCAAAGGTTCCAGTCTTCGATATATAAGGACCAACATGAAAATGTACAGTTCTCAATGTTTTCATCCACTCTTTTTACGCATTTGCAACCATAATGGGACAAATTGCAGAATTAGAAATGACAAACTATACTATTTTTTCAGTTAAGAATGAAGTTAACCCGCTAAATACAAATATTTGAGAATGACACTTACGGTAAAACAGAATATGAAATATTGATATTCATTCAATGAACCACTTTTATTGTTCATCACGTGATCAAATGTGACAAGAAAGGAACTTGGGGGATGGAATACATATTTTGCTTTATCGTCTTGTCACCGTCCGTGATCATTCGTGAATCAAAATTTGGTAGATAGGGACTTTACAGTTCTGGAATCATCGTTAGAAGTGAAAAAAATAAAAAAATCTTGGAATGACTCATTCCCAATATCCCGGTAAAATATGAATCAAACTTCTGCCAATGCCATGTGAAAGTTCCTGGACTTGCTATTTATTCTCATCTCCAACACATATTACCTTTGATATCGCCCTCGAGACTTGAAGTTGAAATGGGCCATAAAAGTCTATCGTCAATGACACTTACAAATGTCATTATTGTCAAAAATCAATTACTATTCAAAGAGCTCAATGGATTGCAACATCCTTTGCCACTTGTTCTGGCGTAAATATTATATGGTGTGCTACTCACGTCTTCAAACTTCGTCTTTTCTGCGCGTAACGTCACCAACGTACATACATATGACAAGTATGGTCAGTCTGATTAGGACAAAAAAATCTGTAGTTAGCAACGTGGTGCCTCCTTCATTATTCAATAGATGCCAGCACGTTCGGACGTCGAAGAAGACTCGATGTTGCCAAGCTGGATATTTACTGGTAACTTTTGTATGTCATCAACCATAGCCTTTCAGCAAAAAATACATTTTTAACGTTGTATTGAGTGCTGTTAAGTATGGTATTGAGTTATTGTTTCATTTGAAAGTGAATATTACATCCCATATGACAGTGTCAAGATGTACATAATCTTAGTCCAATGGCCACGTAAATCTGCTATGTAAAATAATTTCGGGACAGCCATTTTCTGTGTTTTATGAGTCTTTATTTCGTGATTAGCAGTGGTGTCTATGATTTCTGTAGTTATGAAGTATTGTTATTACTACATTATTTGGTATTGTGCTTGATGTTGGATAAATGTTGTTATTCCAACAACCTGTCCATTGGAGTACATTAATTCCCTAGAAATTTCAAATGGTAAGTACAGCATGAATAGTAACACTCATAATTAATGATCTGCTTCTGTAGATAGTTCTTGAGTTTCGTAGAAGAATTTCAACATCAATTGCCCATAAGGTCATCACCATTATAACTGTTTAAAATATCTAAATCAATTAAAACAATCTTACCAGAATTCTTCTCAACACTATAAAATTATTCATATTGCAACTATGATATCAGAATAGGTATATTTTCGTATTGACTCGGCCGTTTCTCGATCGACATTCATAGTAAATGAAAAACCTCACATATGATAAGATTTCCATGAAATTTTTGATAATACGACCAACTCTATCCAGTGCTGCACTTTGAGTAAATTCATACGTAGCAACCTCTACAGAATAATAGCGGAGAGCGGAGGCACTACCTTAAAATCGGTATTAGGTGGTTCAAGGTCATCGGCGGTCATTTTCGAACTTTGCACCTAATTATCTAATGTATGTACGCTGAGGTCACCATTATTGATGGTATCACGACGATTCGCCAGCTTCTAGTACAAGTCATAGCACACCATATTGATATTCCTGCCATGAATAAACCTTTCTGACAAGGTAGAATGACGTTCGTGACCTTCACGACTCTCTCGGCTCATTCATTCGTTCGTCTCGTTGAAATAGATCTTGGTCACGACTATGTCTCCGGTGCTAAGCGTCTGGGTGCCGAAATTGCGATGATTCTCTTTGGCGACACCCGGATCGTCGTCTTTCACCCCGCTAATGTACTCGTTGGTGGGGGACATGACGCGCTCCTGCTTGTAACCGTTGCACATTTTGCCGTGACAGTTGCAGCCGCACTTACCAGAAGCTAGAAAGTCATGAAGATGATAATGTGGTGACAGTTACTAAGGCTGTGAACATGTAGGAGCTATGAGAGATGACAAAAGTTATGATTCAAGCAAAGCGCTCCTGCTTGTAATCGTTGTGAATTTTACCTAACCAGAAACTAGTAAGTCATAAAGAAAGGAATAGGGTGAAAGTAAATAAGGCCGAGGGCGTGAACGTGTTGGAACTGTGATAATAACGAAAATCGCGAGAATGTTGATAGATTCCGCCTGGTATGTTTGGCATAATCAAATTGGCAGGGATCTGAAACTCCCGTCAATCGTGTGGTTATTAGAGAAAGAAACAGCTGAGGTTCATGAGAATTAGCTTCTTCGAAATGCAGTTGCTTAAGACCCAGGAAATTAATCAGTTTAAAAGACCGAGATTGTTCATGAACCAAATTAATTCTCTTCAAGTTCTGATAAGTATCTATTTGTCCCGCTCGATCTTTCAATTATTTTTTTAAATCATTATCACTGATAATATATCATCTCAGAATGTATGAGGATAAGAGGGACTCTTCCCTGGTCTGAATCAAATAAAAGAAAGATCTAATATGTGTACTCGTTGGTGCGGGATATGCTTGTAACAGTTGCACATTTTGCCTTTACAGTTGCAGTAACTGCCATCAGAATATCAAAGTTAGTTATTATCCTGCTTGAGATAGGATATTTCCAGATAGTTCAGCAACTTGCGGATAGATGGACTGGGGCAGATTCCGAGAGAATTTGAATTTTGCCAGGGCCGCCTACGACAAAGCCAAGAATTAAGGCCAAATTTGGTTTCAACATTTCACATGGAGGTGGATCATCTTGTTAGGATAAATAATCAAGAATGAAAATTATTAGCAGTCCATCTGATAATGTGAATAATTCTGTCTCCTCGGGACGACAGATCTATAGGACTTTTCGAAAACCTACACGAGTTGACTCGATCCTCAACCTGTCAACTTCGGTGTTGCCTACTCGAACAATAACTCAGGTTTGTCTATAGTTATTCTAGTCGAGAGCAGGGTCATCAGAGTCTACAAAGGAACCGCACGCGCATTACGAAATAAGAAAATGTTATTTTGTTTTCCTCATTTTATTTTGGTTTTATTTCCTGGCTAAATGAATGTAGACTCACTGGATGGTATTAGATAAGAGTTGGGACACAGAAATGACAACTGTTAGTGTTTTTTAATGTTTAGATTTATTAAGTTACACACCATTGTGACTAGAGCACCATAGTTGTCCCTCGCTTTTTCATTAAAAATTGTTCGAATTTGACAATACATTAATTATGAACGTCAGAATTGAAATATAATTTCATAAACTATTGGGAAAAAAGCATTAACGAAAAAGTCCTGCTGCTTAAGGACTTGTGGGAATTCTGGAGAAGTATACCCTTTTTCAATTTTCGGCGTAAAATTCGTGGCGAAATTTGAATGGACGCCAGTGGCATATCTCGAAGATGAGATGAAAGTATTATTATAAGAATCTGGGAATTCGGGGACAGTGTTTCCAACAGCTTCAACTGAAAGCGAGAATCAAGATATAATCTCGGATTCGAGTTAGGCATCAAATCTCACTCTGCATTTGGTTAGAAGGAAACCATCCTCTGTAAAATTCTTATTTAGGCAAAAAAATGGATTTTTTCCTGATAGGAGTCACAGGTATGAGTAAATATTGAATGAATTCATTTTTATTTTACTCGAAAAACATCGCAAAATTACTGATCTAATTTTTATCACTTCTAATAACACGAGAGTTTTTTTTGTCGAAGTAAACTTGACATGTATCAATAGGAATTTTGTTGCCTGGCAATTTGACGAAAAAAACTGCATCTGAAAAAATCCATAACTAGTGAGTTATGGATAACACACTATAGTCGTGGAAATACACCAAGGCAAAATCTGTTTCTTTCTATTCATCGCAAGCTGAATGAGACAGAAAATCACTAGAAAAAGGAACGTCGGAACTTGATTCATATATTTTGATCATTGAAGTGTCACTGTGACTTGATGTCAAACAAATAGAGTACTGGTTATACATCAATAATATTTCGAATTCCTTATATCATAATGGTGAAACGATTCAATGATCAATCTAAAACATTGTTTCTGAGTGTGATCGCGTATTTTGTAAAACACGATGATTTCTGCCAAGTTCAAAGAAAGAATGTTGTCAGCATTGCCGCGGAAGCTCTGAATATTTCAGAAAGAAGTATTTATCGGATCAAGAATTCGCAAACAAACTCTAATGCTGTTTATGCAGAAACAGTTTCTAAAAAGGCCGAAGAAATAAAGAAAAAAGGTGAATCCCACAATTTCACAGGCTCTTAGAGTACATGTTACAATAAAATCGCTCCATAAGCGTTTCACTGAAGAATGGACTGATTTTCCTTGTTCACCAAGATACCTGGATTCGCAAAATTGGATTCAAATTCAAGAGGAGCGACAATAGGCAGTATCTTGTAGAACAACCATCAATTGCAGGCAAGCGTACGTCATTCCAAAAAAAAAAATATCTTCTATATATTTACGCATCAGCACATGGTCACAATATTTTGAGATTACCACCTCACCATTGCCAATATAATGCCATAGAAATGGTGTGGTCAGAGGCTAAAAGGATTTATGACGCCGAAATCATCAAAACTAAATCATCCCCGGGAGATGTGATAATGGTCTGGTCAAAGGCGTTAGAAGCTGTGGGTGTGGAGCATTGAAGAAATTATGTATGACATACAGAAAAAGTGATATTTTCGACATGGGAGACGGAGAAATACATAAATGCTTTCAATATTGAACCTTTTGTGATAACTTTCAATTCAGATACGTCATCGGAGGAAGGGTCAATGCGTACAAATAAAAATATTCGTTTTTGATAAATGTTACTTCCTGAATAATTCATATTAAATTGAGTTGATGTTGACGAGGAATTTTTATTCGAAATATAATTCATGTGAGTTATACTACTTACTTTCTTACTTTCTTGCAGAAAGCCAAAGACATAACATTTGTTCCAAAGAATTTTATGTTGATAATGGATACAGAGTGTTTTCCGAAACCTCCAGTTGATATGGAGAGTAATACATCTTCACATATTTTCTTTATAATTTTTGCCTCAAATACCTTTCAACATCTTATTTCACGAAGTGTCACTGACTATCAGCTGAAAAAATTCTTTCAGGTCTGAAAATAAATGTTCGGGGCAAAGAAAAATCTCCACGACCAGTCCACAGATACTTTAATTTATTATCTCTATAATATTTTTAGAAATGAGGGGAGAAAACTAATACATTTTTTTGATATTTTTTTTGCCAAAGCATCAATCGCTTGTAAATATATTTGCGAAAAACAGATGATGTTGAAAAGCTTGAGAAATCTTTCATTTATTCCAAAATCCGATAAGGTTGAAATTTTATTTTCGATTGCAGCAAATATTTTTAATTTTTATAATCGAAGACGAATGAGAGAGAATCACTATTTCATGTTCGTAGAACATCGTCCACCCCTGGGGTGGAAAGGAAGAGAGTATTGAAATATCAAGTTATCTTTTGTTCATGGTGCAAGAGATCTCATATCCGAATTTCGTATTTTCAACATTTATTTCGGGTAGGTATTGAAAACATCTCGTCAGGTTTCCCGAACTGATTTTCCGCGACAATACTGTTCAGTGTTCAACTATAGTTATTCGTTTTTTTAGGTAAATATATATTATGAATCTTTGAGAAAAAAAACATGGGAACTTGTAATGGTACGCACATACACTCCTATATCCGTTCTCGTGGACTTCGATGAACTGCCATATTCGTTACCATGATTATCATGCTTGTCAAAATCTGGAATACTTAAGAATACACATGCGAATGGTAACCAGAAATTCTATAGGCTTTTGTTTTGTGACTTGGTGTATTTCCACGACTTTAGGTGTTATTTGATAATTTAATTGTCTAAAATGACATTAATAATGATAGTGATAACTGTCATGTGTTGGATAAATAAATAAATGATTGTCACGTACCGACGTCGTTTTCGCTGGGCATCATCGCCGCCGAGCTCAGAATCGCCTCCAACCGCTCTATCTTCTCCACCCGGTCGATCTTGCCGTTGCTCAGTATCGAATCGACCAGCTGCATCGACTCCGTGAGGCTGGTCGGCTCCGAGTTGCGCGGCGACGTCACGTCGCTGTCCAGGCTCGGGTAGTCCCGCTCGAGGCTCGGGTGGTCCCGCTCCAGGCTCGGGTAGTCCCGGTCGTTGTCGCCATCCTCGTCGGAAGAATCGCCGTCGCGGTCCTGACCGAGGCTCTCGAGCTTCTCTAGCTTTTTTGCGACCTTTGCGGACGCTTTTAGCTTTTCTTTTTCGTCGTCGGTCAACTCGATATATCTGCAAGAAGGTTATTTGAGGTGGGTAGGCGTTGCCGCAAATGCCGACATTCCTACTTTCCAATTCTAGTCCGATTTTGGCAAAATTTCGACCAAATTCATTTCCCAAGAAAAGCTGATGACCTGATCATTATACAGGGAAAAACAAAATTTACTATTTCATCCTCAACATCTTGATGCCCTGTGGCAAAAAAATACATAATCATCAATTATCAATTTGCAGACTCGACGTTTTTCGTCCTTGGTACATAAATAGCTATATTTGAAATTTTTGCGAATTGAACCTCTTATTTTATACCCATCGCTTGCCCTACAGAGTTGAAATACGGTACCCTGTGTCAGTACGACGTTACCGACATCATTTATATGTCTAGGTTTCTGGCAATAATTGTTCTTTGAATACATTATAACTAAGATTATAACTATATCATAACAGCAATGGGATATAATAGTTTTTTTACGCCAGCGGGAGTAGAATTTAGTTTCTCTGGTAACAAAAGAAGGGCAGAAGTCTCGTATTATTCCCTAAGTAGTGACATATTTTTTTCCCTAGGGAGTTTACTAAGCTGCATCATACAGATTTCTAGATCTCACTGGTAGCAAGTTAAGAATCACTTAAGAACAATAGTTTCTTGGGGGCTTCCCCCGATTTCTTGTTCCATAACCGTTGACTATTTTCAAAGCTGTTTTCATTAATTTCAGTTCGATATTTGCTGTCACCATGTTTTGTTAACAAGATGTATGTTGTCAAGATACGAATTCCAAAAACTATACTACTACTAATTATGACAAAACACTCTGACCAAATTTTTATTCTTTCTTTATTTTTGTGTTTTCACCAGCGTAAAAAATAGTATATACACCTCAGGACAGAATGCTATTTTTCCCTCGATGCTTTGTATATCTCGGGCTTCGCACTCGAGCTACAAATCGCACCTTGGAAAAAATCTTGCATATCTGTCCCTCGATGTATAATGTACTATTTTAATCCTACTTTGTCGAGTACTAAAATGAATTTATCACAAATTGATAATCATAACTTGACAGTACTTTTTTGTCAATGATTTCGTTTCTTTATAAAACGACTAGTATATCATCTAGTAAAGAAGCAGATTATATCTTGCAACACCGCAAATGTTTAGTAGTAATGAATAATTTGTGATTATATTTCATTGTGCATATGTACCAATGCATGTATCAAGACTAGGATGATAAGTGTTATGCAATTAATTTTGTCTGACCTTTTATGCTGCAATTATTATTATATTCTAATACTTGAGCCCGTCCACACCACACAAGCAAGATACTGACAGGAATACGGCATACCGAAGGCTGATCTATTTTTGTGGTTATGTATGTTTTTGTTTACCAGTTTTTACTTGTGTCGATTTTTGATTTCTAGTTATTCGTTAGCCTATGCCTACAGTTTATAGTTGTTTTTTTGTTAGCTCGTTATATTTCATTATATAATCAAAAACGATGCCAAGTTGTCTTTTTCTTCTATCTTTATTAATCGTTTTTTATTCGTTAACTATTTGCTAGCTATATTCTTCATCATCAGCTATACCGGGTGTAACAGGATCATGGTACATCCCCTTTTTCTCCTTTAATTTTAGAGGTAAGTGATTGGAATTTGGAATGACCCATCAAATTGATAAACGTCATGTTTTGACATGAACATGTTACATTTTTACTTCCGAGGTCACAGAAAGTGGTAATAACTTTCGATTTTCAATGGAACTCCCTGTATATCATATATGGCATTTTCGAATTCTACATCATTTTCTGAATCCAATGACACTACACAAATGACATTTCAAACTCCAATATTGATTTTAATTTAATCTTGGCTTCTCCATCTGAGTGTGCCTTAACTATTCTGATCGAGTCTAATGTACACATATCGACTGGTGAAATGGAAAAAAAAATTAATTCTGTCAAAAATTTCAAGTTTCTTGATTAAAAGCACCAAATTGAGTTAATCAAAATGGTTTGGTGTACCATGATTCTTTCACACCCGATATTTAGACTAGATTCATAATGTACCTCTCAGTTTGCCGCACCCAAGATTAAAAATTGCTAAATTTTGAAAATAAAAACGATTTGCGTCTTAATCGACTTCCATTCTGTATAGACTTTATCGATCGCTATTATGTACAGCGTGGACATGAAACTGAGGAGTACCGAACTTATTTCACGAAAATTCATCTAAAGGAAACTTCTCCATTCCAGAGTAGCTACCCAGACAGCTATGGTAATATAATACAGTATTCCACCAAAGCACAAAAAATTGACATGCAACATAAGCTTGTACAAAAATCCTTGAACAACGACGTGATGTCGTCATTGATGGCGGAAGAACCCAAGCAAATTGTGGACAGTACATAGCCAAGTGGATTTCTAGAGATCTGGAAAAAAATTGTTAGTATATTAGTCCAATCATTGAATGACCCAAAGGTGAATGTTGTTCAGAGTCAACATACTGAAAGTCCTCACGTCTAGGAAGTGAGCCGGAATAAGGCAGGCAGCTAAGAAGGTTATCGCTCATATGTCAAAAAACGATACATTTCCTAACATCAAATGAGAGCTGATAAAATTCTTCACAACTTTCTTTCCATACACTTTTTTCGAATCTCCTACCGTTTTCGAGCTGCACGCGCCGGAGTTTGAAGTTTTGAATAAAAGATTATTACAAAGAGAGAGAAACTCAAAAGCATTCCACTTTGAGTATTTGGCTTTTTCCCTAGTTAATAGTTATTTATGCAACAAGTGCAAAAAGTTAATGTTTATTGCACTCGACGTGAAATTGTTCGACGAGGCCGTTAGGCCGAGTTGGACAACACGTCGAGTGCAATAAACAATTTTTGCACGAGATGCATACAACATTTTTTCTACGTTCATGCAAAAAGCAAAAAAGATTTATTGAGGTGCAGCACTAGGTACAATTCTGTTAATTGTCAGAATTAATTTTTGACTGACGTTTCTATAACCACAGTTGCAATATAAAAAATGTTTGTTATGATGACAGCACGTTGAAGTAGAATGACAGATGAGTGCAATAAAAACTTTATTGCACTAAGTGCAATAAAGAACTTCTTTTTTCACTAAATATAGTTCAATAAAGTTCTGCTTTTTGCATGAATGTAGAAAAAAGATTATTATTTGACATTTTTCATTAAACAACCTCCATATTATGAGGAATCGGAATGGTTTTACTTATTCCAATACACCGTACAACTTCATTTCACAACTCCTTCTATTGCGCTGCTCCCCGAATAGCATATCCGATCAAATTAAAAATTTGAACTTTTCTACATTCAAATATGGAGTCCAAAAAAAATTGCTCGATGAACAGAAAGACACATTATCATAATTTAAATAAAGTTCATAATAGAATTGCTAGGAACCTAATAGTTTCATTTCATATTAGTGGATATGCTCATGTATAATATTATTGTATTATAAAACAGGGACAATATATTTATTGTGGAACTACAGTATATTCGATATACAGAAGAGTGCACAAAAAACGGCCAGAACTGTAACTTTTGAATTATTCAAGATAGGGTTTGGAAAATTGGTGGGCAAGTAGGACACCAAATTGGTCATTAATTGACGAAACAATGTTTGTTCTATCACTTCCGGTTTTACTGGAAATAACCCCAACTTTTGATTTTTAAATGGGACACCCTGTATTGTATTCCATAATCGGTTAGGGATTGTCATAACGAAGTCATCGATACCGAGTTTGATAGGGTTATTTCAAACGATTACGCAGATATTCGCGTTTCAAGTTTCCATTTGCTCAATGAATGTGACAGAGACAGAAGTTCTGATTTTGCGTTTTTTATGTTGTTTATTTTGTAACTAGGAGGTTACAGTCTCCAGCAAAAAATTGTCAATTGCATCGAATGAAATGTACATTCTGTTACAACATTTTCAATGAAACTAGCCGCATTAAAAATAGCAATATCTACATCCATCGTCATTGAACTCAATTTTGGAAAAGATATGCTTATCTATTGTTCACATTAGAATCACATTTTCAAGACTTTGAACCTCGGCATCAGAAACTACTACTACTACTAGTTTGAAAAATTTCCTAGACGACACTAGTGCGGTAGGAAAATGCGATGTATATCATGTCTTGGTACTAACTTACAATCTGCGGTCTATGTCCTTATCAACCAATGAAGAACGAGTTATTATTATTTCTATTAAGAGATTCAGTTCATCGGAATAGAGGCAGAAGCACCATAACCCATGAATAATAGGTCAGCAGTGCAAGGAATAATTAGTTAGTTCAACATACACAGTGCGACATTTAGATCTAAGATTAGTTAAGCGATATAAAACAGGTTTAACAATTAGCGTTAGGTGCGTAATAGAGAATATAGTGCTGTGTTCACCAAATCAACTTACCTCAATAACCTAACTTCTCTATTACTCAAAACTACACTTTTAGTGGCTTGCGCCAATTTAACTCTAAGTTCAGTTACTTCAGTCTCAGTTTTTCTCTGACGTTTTTTCATTTTGACAGTGTCTGGATTGATATGCATAAAGATCTAAAAAAAAAAGAAGAAATCGGTCATCATGAATGCTTGACAGAACATTTCAGACATATATTTCTTATTGTGTCTTCACTCGCAGGAAACTATTAATTGAATAGAAGACTGATTTGAATGAGCCACAAATTCTCGACGATATACACTCCACACAAATAACAAATAATATGTCACTATCTCTTTCATAAGTAACTTCTTATATGTACTGGTAAGAAGAAACGAAGGCCCACTACACTGTTTTCCTAAAATTCATTACCAATATCTTGGATGATTCAGGGTTCTCGCTTTCCTCTTATGGACTGCTAGTAGAAAATGCAGAAACACGCAACATTGTGAAGGATGAAACATATTCGCATCCTTTACGAACACAGAAGTTGTAAACTTATTATTTTTTCACTTGTCCATTACTGCTTTATAATACCTTGGCAACGATTGCTATTAACAGACCCATAACGCCCAGGGCATTATGAATCATAGCGCCCGCTAATTGTTTTTTCTGTAATTCATAAAATTACATACCAATTCCCTAACGTACGTCAATAACACAGTCTCATCTGTGGCCATAATCTCATTTTTCAACTTTCACTGATTAAATACTACATAATCCTTTTCGTATATACAGGAGTCTGGATTTTTCCGGCAATGAATTAATCGAAGCCTTGTCTGCATTTTTAAAGAGTTTCTTGAGTAAATTCGTATTCATTTCCATTATTTTTATAAGACTATTCAAAGAAAGTATATATGACAAAGACTAAATTAAATGATGACAGCAATATTCAACAAACGTCAAAATATCAACAAATGCCATACCATGAGGAGAAAAATGGAAAGCAAATGCTAGGAGCAATGAACCGCTTTTTAAAATCAAATTTTCATTATAATGAGATATTTTTTTCCTGAAAAATAAAATCTTGTATGCACCACGAGCGTTACTTGATTCTAACTATATAACGCACTATATAACGAACTTGGTACATAAATAACTATTTTGCCTCAATACAGCTGACAAGCATCAATATGATGTTCTGGTGCATAATTCGCGAAAATTTTGCTTCAGGAACTGGAATGGATATACAGGGTGATTCAAAATTCGATGTAAATATTTCAAGGGCGTATTGTTGGGATCAAAATAAGACTTTTTCTTCAAATCAACATGTGTCCTAAAATGCACCCCCTCCGAGCTACAGCCCCTGTAAGTTGGAAAAAAAAACAAGATTATCTAAAACTGTGACTATAATAACGAATCGAATCTTCTGAAAATTGGCATACCCCTGTTTTTTCAGGCACTCTATTCTTTTTTTGCTCCAAAAATTATGTAAACCCAGTTTTGGGGGAGTTGGAGGGGGGTCCACACTTTTATTGGCCCAATTTTTATGTTCAAAAAGAGAAACTATGAATTCGAATAGCATAATCTTATTGGCCATAAAAAAAACTGAGAATTCGGTGTCTTGCATTTTTGTCATACAACTAACCGTTTGCCAGAAAATCGTAATCAACGAAAGGGGGGTACTTTCACAATATCAAACTAACTTTATTGGGTAATTGAATAATTATTAATCTCATAATAAATGTTGAAAATGTCCTCCCCTTGCTGCTATACAACTTTCCATTCTTCTTTGCATAGAACGTCGAACACGTTCTAAAATCCCAGGAGTGGTTCTTATGTTTTGGAAAGCATCAATGATGCGTTGACGGAGGACCTCAACCGAATGCACGGGCCCAGCATCATAAACAGCACTTTTCACATATCCCCATAAAAAAAAGTCTAATGGGGGTGCAATCCGGGGAACGTGGCGGCCAAGCTATTGGACCAGCTCTACCAATCCAACGATTTGGAAAAATAAGATTCAAATGATGGCGTACTGTTAAACGGAAATGAGGGGGAGCACCATCATGCATGAACCACATGCGTAGACGAATGTTAAAAGGCACATTTTCCAATAAACCGGGCAAATCGTTTTGCAAAAAATCTAGGTAAGTGTCCCCATTTAAAACTCTTGGAAAAAAGAAAGGACCAATAAGCTCATTTCCAACAATTCCTGCCCATACATTTAAACTGAACTGTTCCTGATGGCGGGATTGCCTTATTTCATGCGGATTTTCCAGTGCCCAAACATGTACATTGTGATAATTCACCACACCATCTCGCGTAAACTGAGATTCGTCGGTGAACAGGATCCGAGATAAAAAGTTAAGATCCCTCGTGCACTTCCTGGATATCCACCTAGCGAACTGCAAACGCCGCGGAAAATCCCGTGGCAGCAAACCTTGAACACGTTGGACGTGATATGGATATAAGCTGTTTTCGTGCATAACGCGCCACACAGTTGATTGGGAAATACCCAAATTTAAAGATATTTGTCTAGTACTCAACTGGGGATTTTCGTCGATCATATTTAAAATTTGTTCCTCTGTTACTGGGTGGCGAATTTCTTGTGGCCTGCCTGCATCATTTCTTACAGTTTGGAATTTGCCGTATTCACTGAGATGACGATGACAATTTGTAAATGTACGATGATCGGGGAGTCGGCGTTGAGGAAACCTAATTCCGTATAATCTTTGGGCTTCCAATGCGTTACCATCAGCCAGACCATAAACAAAATGAATGTCAGCAAGATGAGCGAAAGAGAATGGCACATTTTCCATTTTTAACTTAAACAAATTTCTTGATCGCAATAACAAGTGTAATCAACCAGCTAAAATCTGACAACTAACAATGATTAGTGTTTAATGACATTACCGAGGTGATGAGAGGGATTTATAAACAGTTGCCTGTTACCTACCTAATTTTGAATAGGGGGTGGCCGACAATTCCTGGGAGTAAAGTAAACGATATTTTACAGCTTGTAAATCCCTATAATTGATTTGTCCTTGAATAATGTCCTCCATGTATTTTCAATTTCTATGCTTGATTGACCAAAGGAGTTGTTGACTTGGATACAGGGATTATTTTAATTTTCGTTTAAACCAATGTTTGTGAAAATACCCCCTTTCGTTGATTACGATTTTCTGGCAAACGGTTAGTTGTATGACAAAAATGCAAGACACCGAATTCTCAGTTTTTTTTATGGCCAATAAGATTATGCTATTCGAATTCATAGTTTCTCTTTTTGAACATAAAAATTGGGCCAATAAAAGTGTGGACCCCCCTCCAACTCCCCCAAAACTGGGTTTACATAATTTTTGGAGCAAAAAATGTTCAAGTTTTCCTAAAGACCAGATTGCTGATATGCAGTAGAATAACTTTTATTGACTAGAATAATTCGGGGTGTTCGTCTCAAATACATACTGAATGATTTTATAGACAACAAAGCTGGAAGAGGTCTTCAAGAGGTTTCCATTTTGTGTATATTATCGACGTTCATCTCGAATGTATAGACATAAATGTTTTTTTTTTGCAATACATATTGTTTTTGTTCTGTTCACACTAATGGCTTTTGTTTTACTGTATTCGAATCATTCTTTGACATGTTTTCAATGAATAACCTACACCGTGACCCAAAATTTGTCCACAACATCCATATTTTCGCTTTTTCTTTGGATGTTAAGCGATTACAGCTTGGTTGATTACGCGACTGTAATTTTATAGATCGGACTGATTACTCACGAACACTATGAAAATGAGAGAGCTACAATTACATAACTATCTACAGAAAAGTAGATAGAACAAAATACAGGAAAATCAACTTAGACAAAACTTGACTTACCGAAATATGGTTCCATAGGGATATGAGGGTGGAATGAGGAAAAACTGCGTGCTAGTCGGTTGCTGGTGTGGAAACTCCTAGCGACCGGCGCCGGTTGGTATGAAATATCACACACATAATTATGTTATTATTCTTGACAAGTAACTTTGGTAGTAGCTCAGAATGGTAGTCGTAATCGTACACTATCGAGCACTATCTGGGCATCCGGTTACAGCTAGTACCGATCTTCTATCGATCCATAAATCTACTGATCGTTGGACGGTTCGACCAGTCTTTTTGCCGAATGTCTTTCTTTTTGTCATTCAGAAGTTCATTTCGTAGGAATAGGAAAACGTGGGCGTAGGTATAGGTAGGAAAAAGGGAATTTCGGTTCTACAAGTAATTAATTCATGAAACATTATTGAAAAAAATCAAACTGATCAAGTATTCAAGTATACAGAATATACAGTGTCTCGTCGATCGATTTACAAAAACCAAAATTCCATAATATAGTACTCAAGGAGCTCTATTCGAGAATGTTAACAACTTTGGAATATTCAGATTTTCAAGAGCTACTTTCGTTTCTTGAAGGGGCCCAAATTTCAAAAACGACTATCAGGCAATTTTCTTTCGAAACTGCGACTGGTCTATTCGATTCAGGGATAGCTGAAATACCCCCATACGAAATTTGAACGCAAAATCTCATATAGGGTTTTAGTCATTCAATGGCAAATTTTGATATATTTGATTTTTCGATTCACCCTGTATCAAAATCTAAGGAGTTGATATAACCGGTGAAATAGTCATTCAATGGAAGAACACATCGAATACTTAGATACGAAGTTTCATCATTGTAACTATCGAATACTTAGATACGAAGTTTCATCATTGTAACTCCTACAGGAAGATCTCTCTAGGTCAACCAAAAATTAATGAAATTGAAGTTTAGAAATATCTTATTATGATTCGAATATTTTTTTCCTGGAAATATACAGGGTGTCACATAAGTCATGGATCAAAAGTAGGGTGGTAGGGGGGGGGGGGTCATTTACAACCAAACTAACAGTATATGTCCAATTGTTGATGGTACAAGTTATTCAATTTTCTGAGAGATTCTGAGTTCAAATTTCGTATAGGGGTATTTCAGCTATGCCTGAATCGAATAGGCCAGTCACAGTTTCGAAAGAAAATTGCCTGATAGTCGTTTTGGAATGTTTGGTCCCTTCAACAATCAAACGTAGGCCTTGAAAACCTGAATATTCCAGGTTTGCCCACATTCTCCGATACAGCTTGTTTATTATGGAATTTTTTGCGGGTTGAAATCGCACACACTGTATGTGCATTTAACGAAATTTATATCTATCAAAATCTAAAACAAAAAACAAATAGATAATAACATACACAAACTTAGCTTTAGGATTTTAAAATTCCCCCTTTGTTCAACTGCAAATTGCTGATATGCACAGTAAGGATCTTGACCTTTCTGAGAGATGTAGACATATTGCCCTTTCCGTCTAACGTTGCCGAATTTTCCACACATTGTAATTGTTGATATAGGAGATTAGCAGTCCATTTGAGTGAAGCAAAATCCTGAATGGGCTGGGCTAAGCCCAATATAGAACTCGTGACGTCATTACCGCGGCTGGTCTTCCGTCGTGCTCAAAGAGGAACATAATATCTTCTGGAATTTATTCTGAAAAACCTACTCGGTGTCACAATTTCATGGTGAGCAGAAACACTTCTGTGGTTTAATGATAAAGTTGTATAAATTGTAATACTGAATGATAACAATAACTGGAATGAATAAATAAATACATGGACTCTAACTAAAAATAAAACTTATATGTCCAATTTCTAACCTGTTCCTCGCTTAGCTCCATCATCAGCCCCCTATTCTCCTCCCTGATCGACCTCGACATATGGAAATAGATCTTGTCGCTGGTCAGACTCAACACGTCCGCAGACGCGTATAGGATCATCTCTCTCGACAGCGGCCGCTTCGACCAATACCTATAACGGATGTTTTTCAATAGAATTTCGTTGAAAATTCCACACCAGTTGAATTGGGTTTTTATGACAAATCACCATAGCAACGTATGTATTTTAGTGGAATTTTTTTCTCGTGGGTACCCACCAGCGTATGAAATCGGAATTTTCTTATGACATTTTTATGACAATGATATTTTGTCGTCCTAAAATAGTGATTTTGTGCCACTTCAATTGGGTAGAAATCTTCAATTAATCGGCTAAGAATCCATTGATGCCCTAACTGCATCTATTATACAGTATGATGCAAATGTATGGAATAAATTCATTATTTCAGAAATGGGCGACATTTGAAAAAATTCCAAAAACACGTGAGTTTTAATTTCTGAAGCCGCATCTCATGATATTCATATGAGATATGTTACGTCACCGGTGTTGGAGTAAAGACGTAATGGACGATTTTTTCAAATACAAATAGGGGTCATGTGACACCCTGATTGAAAGGTCTACCGATCGTCTATTCAACAGTCAAAATGTTGCATAAGAAGATTGAAATTAAAATGGATTATCATGTGATTAATTGAATCTTGCAGAGGTCTGCTACTGAGAATTGAACATCGAAGGGTCAGTCTAAGGCGTTATGGAAGGTTGAAATTCGAAATCTCTGGTACTGATACGCAGGAAGATCAAATTACTAAGGTGGACGGACATACTGACCTTCATCAGAAATTCACGGAGGTTCGAAAAGGAGAATTAGGAGAAGGAATAGTAGATATTATGTGCACATGACGTGTGCAGCAGGGGTCGGCAAAAAAGGCTCACTGGGGCCTACTTGCTAGGCGACCGCCTCCCCTTTCTCTACTACTACTAGTATGTACCTATACCTATCAAAAATTAATTGACAAAATTATAATTTATATTAATTATTTTCTTACCGAAATCCAAACGAGGCAAAATATACTTTCCGGGAATTTTTTTCGCTCATGAATATTTCGAATCGGAATGATTTTCAAAATATCCATAAGCTCGAAAAAATCTCCGGAAATAATTTGACCTCTAGTGGTATTACAAGTGAATATATTATTATTTCAAATGTGTAAATAAAGAAAATATAATTAAGAGATCAAGTAAGATACCTAATCCTTTACCTGTATCAATAAAATGTCGTTGAATATATTATTTCCAATGTGTAAATAAAGTAAATATAATGGAGAGATCAAGTAAGATACCTAATCCATGGCCAGGATGATAACCAGTTTACCCAGTAGAGATAGTGGGTATACAACCATAATAAACCGAAACTTATAATGGGCGTGTACACCTTAGTAGAAATTTTAACTCAAACCATGTTTATAATGATCCTTTTGTACACAAATAATGATTGACGACATAATTCGATCGAAAAATTTATTTATTCAGCAGTAATAGTAAGGTAGTAATATACAGTAGAGGTGGTAATACAGTTACAAAATAAGTCTATTCTAAGAGGTCTATAGAAAACAGAAAGATTGTCCATTTAGACGATTCGACCTAAACTAGTACTTGAATTTGGCGCACTATGGTATACAAAGATACTGTGTGTGCGCATCTCTTCTTTATGGAATTATCGGTGAGGTTCTAACTATGTCAATGTTCACATAGGCACAGAATATTATACAGTAAGTAATTTAGCTTAAGAAGGGAAGGGGTTTGATTGATTCAATATACGTGAACGTTTTATGTATTTTTTGTCTTTTCATTCTAGGTACACAAGGGAGAAGTTACTTTGTACAATCCATTTTGTGATGTCTTTTTTAATTTTGTTGTAAGGCATTGATCTGAGATGCTGAGGTAGAGCATTGTAAACTTTGGGGCCAGTACAATATATATGTTTTTGGCAAGCAACATGTTTTGGGTTTCTCAAAAGAACATTCTGTTGAGCAGCATTCCGCGTGTTTAAGTTATGGCTGATATCATTTCTATAGTACGTCATTTTCAGCATAAACCTTGCAACTGCTTAAAGGTAAAGTTGGTTTGGAGTCAGTAATCTACTTTCTTCATATACTAATTGAGATGGATAGCGCTTTTTTTTAAAGAGCATTATTTTTATTATCCATTTTTGGGATACTTCAAGCTTTGACAAATATATGCTACAGGCATTTCCCCACACAACAATGCCATAATTTATGATAGACTCTACAAGTGAAAAATATATTGTTTTCATGGTTTTATAAGATAGGAAGTTACGCAGTTCATAGAATTTATAAATGAGTTTTCTTATTTTTTTTGTGACATAGTTTATGTGCTCTTTCCATGTAAGAAGATCATCTACAAGAATGCCCAAGTACTTAACACATGTCTCTCTATTAATTTTTTGTGTGCACGAACATTGCTGTTCTAGGGTGCAATGGGATTCATGTAGTTTTATGTTTTGTATATTAGTAGGTAGGGATCTATTTGAGAGAGCGAAAGTCATACATTTTGTTTTATTTACATTTAAGGAGAGAAGACTACTATCTAGCCACTTTTTAACTTTTGCCATTGCTCTTTCCGCACTTTCTACGGTAGTTCTCCATGTGGGACCACTTATTATGACCGCTGTATCATCGGCAAAGCAGAAGATAGAGTCTTTCTCTAACAGTGATAGGAGTCCATTTGCGTAAATATTGAATAAGAGCGGTCCCAGTACTGTGCCCTGTGGCACACCAAATCCTACTTTTAGATGGTTACTTAAAACATTGCATATCTTTACACATTGTGTTCTTCCACTTAGATAGGATCTAAACAAATCGTTTGCAATACCTCTAATGCCAATGTTGTTCAGCCTATCTAAGAGTATTGGGTGTGCCACAGTGTCAAAGGCTTTAGTGAGGTCCAGAAATATTCCAATAACCTTCTCTCCCTGATCAAGATTTTGTAGAATTTTTTCTGTTACTCTACACATAGCGTTTTCAGTACTGAGATTCTCCCTAAAGCCAAACTGATTTTTATCTAATAGTGCATATTTTTCCAGAAATAGCATTAGTTTATATTTAATACATTTTTCTATCAATTTGCTTATTGAACTCAGGAGTGCAATAGGTCTGTAATTGCATGTTAAGTTTTTATCACCTTGTTTGAATATTGGTACAATTATAGCACTCTTGAGACTCTTTGGGAAAATTCCAGTGCTGAAGGCGCAATTAATAATATGTTTCAACGGTTCAAGTAAATAAATGTGATTCATTTTGACGATCTCTGTACTAATATTGTCCTCTCCGCATTTAACTCTGTCTTTTAAGCTTTTTATTTGAGTCACCAGTTCGGCATCGGTAATAGGGGTGAAATAGAAAGAGTGGGGATTAATAAATTCATTTTCTGCAATATTTTGGTTATTATCTTGGCTGATTTTTTGAGCTAATTGTTCACCTATATTGCTGAAATAGGAGTTAAATTCGGTTCCTATTTGCTTGGGTTCATGGATTTTTTTGCCATTCTTGTCTAGAATACTCTTGATTTCCATTTGGTTTACCTGCTCACCTGTGGAATGTTTCATTTTTGTACATAAATAATAGTACCTTCTGAAAACGGACCCTCTTATGACGTAGAAACCTCATCTCGCCATAGTTAAAAGAAAATACCAAACGCCCGACGGAGACTGAGGCAACTGATATATTAATTCTTTCAACTGTGATCTCGCGCTAATTCACTCTGTCAGAAATCATGTATCATTCATCTCTCTCTGGAATAGTCTTGTTTGAGTACTAGGGTTTTGACATCACATCATCGCCTCGTTTTCAGAAGTCCGAAAAATCGGGGATTTCAATAATTTTTTATAAAACGTAGGGAGCTCACAGCAAGAAACGGTTTGCGGTGGTGAGCTAGTTTGGGTGAGTTCTCGAATTATGAAATAAATTTCAATCAAAAATATTGAAAATATCAAATAACACATGGGAGTCAATTTATTGATGCACATACACACATTTACAAAAATCCCGATTTATTAGATACATAAAATATATCTACAAAAGAATATCAAATCGCTGGCAATGATAGCGCAGAGTTATCCCCACCATTCGCGATTTCATTCATTCATCCGTGTTTGGCATTTAGAATTTTTGGCGTACACTTTCTGATGATTTACAAATGAATAACGTTGTCTATCAATTGGTATTCAGTCCGACGGTTCACCTTATAAGAAAACAAGTAACATACCGCTGGTCCCGCCTGTAGATGTTCTTCAGCTGGTCCTTCATGGGGTTGATGGGCGCGCCGTAGTACTCGCAAAGCGCGTTCAGGGCGATGCTTTTTGCCTTGTAGACAGGCTTGCCGGTCTCCTGGTAGGACAGCACGGCGTGCGCGGCTTGAGTGTCGAACACCGTTCTCAGGGTGATGCCGAACTGATGGTGCAGGTTGGCCGAGTCATTTCTGCAGTCGTGGACGATCTGGAAGAGAGATGGGGTTGCCCGATTGGGAGATTAACCGGCGATTGAGCTACCTGAGATGCGTTCGAATATGTACTCCGTTCTGTGGAGTTTACTCATTTCCGTTAGAAATTCGTAAGATTGTACATATTCTACTTTTTGACGTTGAGTTACCTCTTGTATCTCAACAAAATAGATGAATATATTTTAGTTCACTGAATTTACACAATTTTTACAGAGCAAACAAGGGCAAGAAGGTTAATCAAACTTGCTTGAACTCTAATGTTGATAGCTTACATTGACTAATAGTTGAAGTCATTGTTTAGGTACCTACTGTTTATCCACTGCTAAGCTAGCACTTCTAGCTAAGTAACAACAAATTTGAAAATTGACAATCAAATCAGAATTGTAATTTGTCTGAGGTAACGTTTTGAAAACTTCAACCTAAAATTGTCAATTTTGAGAATTATGTAGTAGCTATTTTTATGGACCTAAAAAAACATTTGGTACAGTTGACCACAATATTCTCCTGAAAAACCTCAATTCAATGGGCATCAGAGGCATCGAAAACAATCTCTTGAAAACATATCTAGAAAAAAGAACTATCAGTACTAAAATTAATAATTGTGATTCTAAAATACTATATATATATACAAAGGAGTTCCCCAAGGATCAGTGTTGGGCCCAATTCTGTATCTTCTATACATACAAAAGATTTCAAAAATAAATTTAATAGGAAACTATGCTATATATGCAGATGACACAGTACTTCTATTTGAAAACAAAAACAACATGAATGAGGATCTGAAGACAATGGAAGAATAGCTATACTCCAATCTTCTTTCCCTCAATTCTAATAAGACCCAATATATAGTTTTTCATCAAAGAAATAAACAAAATATTGATTTGAATATTAGAATAAAAAATTAAACATTGAAACAAACTGCCTATACCAAATACCTTGGTATTTGGATTGATGAAAAGTAAACATGGGATAAACATATTGGCATGCTCAGAGAAAAAATTTCTTCCTAAGAAGATGTCCAAAACTTATCCCAAATATAGCAAATACTCTCACATCCACTCTCACATCCTTAGTGAAATGAATTATCTCATAAATATTTGGGATTCATGTTACAAGAATAATTTTAACAAAATATCTGTACCATATGACACCCCATCGGGTCAACTTTATGAAGAAACAAATACATTTTCTTTGGAAGAGCACTATCTGATAAATACTCTCAAAATTTCTTTTGATATTATCAACAAAAACCTCAAATCTAACTTCATATTGGTAAGAAATTCTCAAATCCATGAACATCATACTAGACAATATGACTTGTTTCATCTTGATGCTGCTAATTCTACACTTGGTCAAAAAAAGTTCACTCACGGAGCTATCTCAAAATTGAATAAATTACCTGATGATATCAAAAGTGGCACAAATATCACCCAATCCAAAATTAAAGTCAAGAAACATATCATAATGTACTTTTCATGAGCTTTTTGTTTGTATTATCATTATTTTTTGATCTGTTGTTTATTTCAATAACTTAGATTTAATAATGCATGAATAATTTCATACCAGATATGAATCTGTCTGATTATTCATGATATTTCATTGTAAATGTTAATGTTATCGATGTACCTAGTAAATTAGCGCCATCGACAAACAAATTTTGAGTCAATGAACAGAAAATATTATTCCTCTCGCCTACGCACTATCTTGCCAGTTGCCATCACATTATACTTATTATATATGTCAAAACTTTGTCAATAGCTTGCTGTACGATGAATCAAAATATTATTCCTCTCGTCTACTATGTTTCTATTTTCAACGACAATGGTTGAACCATCAAGTGCCTAATGATATTAGTGTGCATGCGATCACATTATATTACGGTTACTAAAATTCCCGATAAACTCGCGAGATATCAAAATATGTCAAACGACCTTGATTCTTGGATAAGGAAGAACACCAATCAATCAATTACCCACCTTCACAATATCCGGCGACTCCAGCAGTCCCCGCAGTCCAGCATCCATCATCTGCGGGCAGGAGATCAGGTCGAAGATGTACGCCGACCCGGTCATCGACGCCAGCTGCACCAGCGTCATCTGGCCCTTGACGCCCAGGTTGATGCCTTCGCAGTCCAACGCCACCGCCACCCTGTCGCTGGTGAAGGGCCAGGCGGCGCCCTCTGTCCTCACGCTGCGCCTGGTCATGTCCTCGATGACGGTCTGGCATTCGCGGACGCTGCAAATGACGCGCGTGTTCTGGAACACTTTGGATTTCCAGGAGTCCGTGTGGGCCATCGGTTGGTTGAGCAGCGACTGTCGTTCGCGACCTGCCAAGAAGATGGCTTGATCATTCTTGCATAATATTGATCAGGTCAAAGATTCTATATTCTTGACTCCCTTCACTGAACTAGAATTATTGGAGCTGCTAAAATCCAAACTGAATAATAAATATTGTAATGATATTCCCCTTAGAGGGGTTCTAGACACATCTGCAGGAAGGCAGGAGTTCAACGATCATCCTGTAACACGCATCTCAGATTGTTCTCCAACCTCCCAATGATTGCTATATGCACCAGCATATTTCCGAACACTCAATATATGCCGCGGTGACAAATAACGTGACAGAAGATTCTGGAATGTTCTGGAAACAATCGATGGACCAATTAGAGAGGGAGGTATTGTTCTAAGAAGCTTCTAGAACAAAAAAAAGGGTAGAAAAGATCATTCGAGAACGTTCGAGAATCAAAGCCTACCAAGGGATCTCATATATAAATGACCGGACAACTGCCGTCAGTCAGTTAAGCAGCGAGTCTCAGAGAGACATACCGCGTGATATAAATCGTTTTACATAAAAAGTAGTTATAAGTTCGATATAAATTAGTGTTTCTTTAGTTCAAATAAATCAGTTCGAAAATAAATATTGTCATGTTCGCTTCTGCACCCGAATAACGTAACAATATTCTTCGGGTTATGACGAAATACCCACACCGGTTTCGAACTGTTCCGAGCTCCTTGACTCTAATCAGTGTAGGGTAGTCTCCAGCTAGCAGTCCGAAGACCGCCGGCTAAGCGCAATCTGGCCCAACAAATTCCAATCGGCAATATTTATGGTCTCAGAGGAATCTCCTGTGGACACAGGTCTGCCAGACGGGTTTAACGCCATCTAGACCACACAGAAGGAAAGAAACACTCCACAAAACTGAAATACCCAAGAAGGAAGGAAAATCTCACATTAGTATTCGTTCATACATATCGATGCAAATATTTCAGGAGAAGGTAGTTCAATGTTCTGCGTGGCATTAGCCAGGATCGTAGTTGTTTTTCTCTCGTCATCTACCATTGTTGTTTATTTTATGAACATTTGTGGAAATGACTCTTTTTTATTTATTCATGGAAATTATTGATGATTTCATATTCATTTGGCTAAATTATAATTGCGTTTGTTTGTGATTCTCTGGTGTAAGAATTGTGTAGGAACGAATAAAACGGCAAAGAATTAAGAATGATATTGATGTGATGACAACCGTGTGAAAACCACATGCAATCAAATAGACATAAAAATCATCAATAAAAAACATCAAAGTTTAGAGTAGATCAACTTATGGATCTTTGAATTGGATTCATGGATTGATGATACATATTGAATAATGGTTTTGTTATATACGTGCGGGCTGTGGGGTAGGTACATGGGAATTTCTAACTATGACTAATCAATTATCATTCCCTGGACATTGGTGTCATTAGATATCATCAAATTTCGACAGTACCTTTATATTAATGGAGAATACTGTAGTTAATCATGCAGTGAGCACCATATTATGGAAATGGAAAGTGCCTTGAAACTTATATTTGTTACCTACCTAGCGACATTCTTCATGAAATTATGGATTCATAAGATGACAAAATAAATCCAGGATGAGGAATGTTTCATACTGACCTGTTTCAGAAAATGTAATGAGGGAGTCCTACAAATTTGAAATTTTCATGAGATTGTTAACCCGTTCGCTGCCGATAACGCGCTAGAGCGTGATGCGGAAATTTATCTGGGTGCCGATCACGTGCAGGCGCGTTTTAGACTACTCTTGCTTTTGCTATATATTGAGATCGGCGTGGGACGCCAGTCCATTGTAGTTGACCGGCAGCGAAAGTGTTAAACCAAGATTCAATACAAAGACCTTTCAGAGCCATTTCAGATTGACTCACTGAACCAGGCCCGTTACACTGTGTTACAATAAGGGGTTAATCTCAGGGGTTGAAATGAAAGTTCAACTACGGAGTTCCGGTTCAGGAGTATTTAATTACAGATGACCGATGCGATGATGAAATATACAGGATTGATCGATGCAGATTTATCTGGAAGCTATAATAAATTCTTATGTTAGGACTACGCCCTTGCCGAAATCATGTGGCAAATCATTATACTAGTTAGTAAGGCTGTACAAAAATCACAAAACTCACTTATAATGAATACAGGTACAATGACCAAATATCAGGAAACCTGGTATTTGCACTTTCTGACCAAAAGCACTCACTATGAATCCGAAATAAATGTTAATGGACCACACAATGATGAAGGTTCACTGATAGCGAATCATTTCTGCGTTCCCACAATTCGAGAACTTGAAAACTACTTTTAGCCTTTCCCACATAGGGAATTCTGGGACCAACTAGGCAACCCGTAATTCATTAATTCGTACGCTGAGTGCCATACCACCAGGCGAAATTCCTCCCATATAATTATCATAAAGCCAAAAAGTACAAAGTTCACTAGGTGCTAGAAATAAACAACAGCCTTGGGGATGCTGGCATTTACCGCTTCTACAACAGAAACACCGTGTATAAAAAAACTCCAAAACGCAGGGACTCCAAAATACGAGGGTAAACGAAAAGTGATAGGACAAACACAGATATATGAACATGAACATTTAGGTCGTATACAAGTTAGGTAATTTTCCATGATAGACAGCACTGACCTGTGTTCTCTTGAAGGGTCTTCAGCACCAGGCTGTTGATTCTCTGCTTCAAGGACTGGTTGTAGGCGGAGTTCGGTTTGGGAGACGGTCTCTGTGGCTCGGCTGGCTGTAGCAGTTGCGGCTGTAGCAGCTGCTGCTGTAATTGGTCTTCTTGGGGCGCGTTTGGTTTGGCCAATTGCCCTGAAAATTCAGACTGCTTCATATCTGTCGCCATTCGATTGTCGTTAGGGAGTAGTGAGACCGGAAGAAGTGAGTGATATACTCACCATGATCAGACGAAACATACAGGGTTTATCGTCATAACGCGATCTGTATGGAGAACTAAAAGTAGCGTGATTCTTGAAATTCGTAGGGACGGTGAAGGAAACATGGAGAATCCAACTAAAATATTTTCAGATGGAGAGAATATTGAGGGAACTGTTTTAAGCAAACTTGACATATTATTAGACATAGCCCTCAGGAAGTTAACCATAGATACGTGTTTCGTCATCAGTACGGTGAAAAAAATGCAAAAGATAGGAAACAATAGGTGGACGAGGAAACAACAAATCGACGGAGTCAACAAACAGAAGCCAGCCGCACAATTGTGGTTTCGGTCAGAAGACACTGCATTTTCAGGGCTACAACTAACATCACCACGGAGGCAGCTATAGCTACCTGCGTGACATCCTAGTCCAGTTGTAGCCCTGAAACTGCAGGGTCTTCTGACCGAAACCACAATTGTGCGGCTGGCTTCTATTTGTCTACCGTTAACTCTTCCTGAGGGCTATGTACAATAATCTTTTCCTAGTTTGCTTATAATATTTTCGTTATCGTGAAGCTTCCAGTTTTTCTGGAACTGACGTCAACTTTGATATTTTTAATAAGACACCATTTGTCAATAGATATTTTGCACAGCCTACTGAAAAAGACCAAAATTTCAGGCAGATATCATGATATTTATGGAATATCTTCGGTATTGGGAAGTGATTTTCATGATAGAATTGGTTCATGAAAAGAAAAAATGGGGTTTCAATTTTCCACATTTACTTCCTGAACCCACTTTTCTGCGCACCGTGAAAATTATCCAGTGGTTGTTATTATAGTGAGTAATCCGTTTAATCCTCAATGTTTATGATTCAATAACTGCATATCACTAAACATTGTTATTCACATCAAAATGGCATGGGTTCCATTCGCGATAGAAAATAACACGTCACTCCACCTCACGGCAACAGCTTGAACACTTCTGAGCGGTTTGTTTTGATGATGTTGCCAATAAGAACAAGCAAAAAACAAATGTGAACCAATGAAAACAAAGTTAACACCCGCTTTGACTGCTTTCGCGAACTCCGATAGGTGGCGTACGCTTATTTTCTATCGCGGATAGGCTGCATTTATCAGTTCTTCTGGAAAAACTAGAATATTTCAAAAACGGTTCATTTTAGTTATAGGAGATGATACATAAATCAGAATCATGACATGATTAAAATTGTGAAATACAGAATGTCTTATTGAAAATGTCAAGGATAACGTCACTATTGGAAAAACCAGAAGCTTCACAATAACGAAAATATTATAGTTGGATTCTCCATAATTCCTCCACCGATTCTCAAAATTTTCAGGATCATGGTACTTTTGGTTCTTTACATATAGATCGCATCAACTCATGAATATATACCCTGTATATTCAACTGGTAGTACAGATAGACAAATGAATCTTCATCAATACCAATGAAAATTAAACTACAATAGCCATAGGTGGCGTGGAAGAATATCGGCAGAAGTAATTTGTGATACGAAACAGACACTTAAACGAAAAGAACAAAGAACCATATTCACTGGTTACACAAGGGGCAGCACTCATTCCTTCCAATGGACAAAATCAGCAGAAGCAGTTACAACATCGTCCTACATTGTGGAAGTCTGAATGCTTTATATTTGAAACATGAATGATTTGTTTCGTTTAGAATTGTGTTATATTTCAATTCCATTATACCTTTCGTGTGTTTCAAGATATAATATTACTGGAATTAAAACTGTTTTATTTTTAATGTTGTTCAAGATACTGATAATAAAATTGAAGAAATTTTATACAAATAAGTATATCTGACCAGACTGACCAGAGTCACACAACGAATTCAGATCATTGTTATAGAACAGGTATATGGAGATGTGAAGGGGCTCACTATTCCTTTTGCCTGTTCGTCACATCGACCAGCTGAACTCTGCCACTTACAGATGTTTGAATCTTCCGATGAATGCTTCACTAGCACACTACCTGACTGACTAACTGCAATAATACTTGTGGAAATCTCAGCTATTATATTTTCACTTATTATCAATCACAATCACACTGAACTAACGATCTGACTGAGTGACTGTTGATAATTATTTGCTTATGGACGGATTTTGGATTTTTTGATTTTGAAGTATTTAGTTTTTATTTCAGTCCTATACATAGTTACGTTTGTAACCAGGACATTATAATATAAAAAACAATGGCCACGTTTATACTGTATGAATTGCCTTCACTGTCTTTGTGTAACACTGATTCACTTCACGGTTAGGTTTACTCTGCAAACACAATGATTTCACTAGCAGGTAGTTGTATAAAAGACCCCGAACAAAAAGGGTCAGTCAAAATAATATTCTGCCAATATAGAATATACAAATTAAAATGAAATATGGAAATACATACAGGTCAATATTACACAGTACCTATGATCATGAAATAGGGTGGTTTTCCTAGAAACGTTCGAAATTTTCAGAATTTGAACTTTCATAACAAAGATTTAACTTCTTTCAAGTGAATGAAAAACAGTCCTAAACTTTTCTCAAGAAAGTTTTCTTTGAAAATACATGATTATGGAATGGTATGAATGATTTCTATGATTTTTCATCATTTCATTTTGAAAAGTGATTGCATATTCTATTTATTCATGTCTGAAATATCCGAAATACAAGGTATCTTTCAAAAAATGTGCATGTTTGAAAAGTGGTACTTTTCTGTGCGGTAATTTGATATAAATTATGACTTTCCATACCAATTGAATGGCAGATCTCAAAACTCTCTTGCCTAGCAACATACTAATTTTTGTGTCAGTAATAGAAACGACAATTCTAGAGCTAATTTTGGTATCAAAATGGACGACTTTTGTGTCGGTTGCAGAAAAACATTGTTTTTATATGTATAATTTTTATTCAAGATAGATTATTTAAAAGTTGTTAGTTTTTCTACAAGTGAATGCGACTGCGTCGTGAATGTATCCACGTGATTCGTTGTGACAAATAAGATCTCTCTCGCAGTTTTCTAATTATTATTAACTCACCTATTCTAAAATTGACACCTCTGAATCTTTCGTCATGCACGTTGCTTGGAGGGACAGACGGGATAACTGGAGATAAAGGCGGCTCAGGACTCAACGACTTGGCCTGAGCATCGCTCATTTTTTGCTGCAACTTCGGCTGCTTCAATCTGTCACTGATCGACCTAGGAGACAATTGCGCAGGCGTCACAGCTCTTTCATTCTCCACCTGCGGCACAACTTTTTCTGCTTTTTCGGCCACAGCCATAACTTTCTCGCATTTCTCTAGTTTGCATTCCTTCTCGATGATGGCACCATTAATTTCTACTGCCAAATTCCTCGCGTTATTCAACTCTTCGTTCAAGAGCTTGTATTTGAACTCCTCGTTCGTCTTATTGTGTTCTTTTATCAGCGTCATTTGGGCCGTTATATGTTTTTGATTTATTTTCGGTATTTGTAATAGAGTTACTAGGTTCGCTTGTATGTGAAAGCTGTCCGAGAATAATCGCAAGAAACTCGTCAAGTGTGTAGGCGTATTGAATAAGTTGGACCACATGCTTTCTGGAAGATTGCAGCTAACGATTTGGAAGAGTTGCTCGACTAAAATGGGACCTTTCACCTATAAAACATAATTCCAAAATATATCTTTGAAAAACCTTTTAAAATAAGTATAACGGACAAAGAGGCATGGAAGGATGGACCTCCTATCAATGCAGACATTGCTGTCTATACGGACGGCTCCAAAACTGAGGAAGGATCAGGAGCTGGTATTTATGGGGCCAAGCCAAAGACAAGAATCTCACTGAGCTTAGGCAAATACGCGACGGTGTTTCAGGCAGAAATCATTGCAATACATCATTGCGTGAAAGAATTGATAAGGCAAGAGTTTAAAGGAGAAACCATTGCAATCTATTCAGATAGCCAGGCGGCAATCAAAGCAGTCAACTCTATGCAAGTTAACTCAAAACTAATATGGGACTGCTTAGAAACCCTAAATGCACTGGGCAGTTAGAACAGATTGACTCCAGCATGGGTACCAGCACATACAGGGTACGAGGGCAATGAAGAGGCAGACTCACTTGCCCGAGCAGGAGCAAACAAAGCTATGAATGGTCCAGAACCCTTCTGTGGTATTGCGAAAGCTATACAAAAGACTAGTATCAAATCATGGATGCAAACCAAATCTCAAGAATGGTGGAACAACTCGCCAGGAATGAGACAGGCAAAAGAGTTTACTGAAAAACCATCGCCAACATTCACAGAATATCTACTGAGCCAGAAACGAAGTTTAACTAGAATACTAGTGGGACTTCTCACAGGGCATTGTAGGCTCAACAAACACATGAGTACGATAGGTCTGACTGAAGAACTGCTGTGTTCTAAGAATAGGAAGAAACAGCAGTAAGTACACATACTTTGCCACTGTGAGGGCTTGTCAAGACTAAGGTTCCTTACGCTGGGTGAGGAAAAACCAGGAGCCCAGAGATACACAGAAGATCTGAAAAGTATCCTATGGAGTCTCATAGAGAAGGCGGGGCTAGCCGAAGAACTCTAATCGATTTTGAGGGCAGACACAATAGATCTGAAAAGGTCGCAGTGTGGAGGCAGATAGCCCGAGGCCCCATTCCAAATCTAATCTATTTTTTGAAACAAACGTTTCAATGCTGTAGACCAGGGCCGGATTAACCACAGGGCAAGTGGGACAACTGCCCGGAGGCGAATTCAGAATCGGGGGCGAACATTTTGCCAAATAGTATCACAAACAAAAGACAAATGAATATCTCAGTGATCAAGGATTTTAATCCTTTGGAAATTCGATTCATGTATGAAAAATCCCACAAGCTGCGTGATTTCGTTATTATGACAGCGAAAAAAGTTTGCCCCAACTTTACCAGTGACAATAACAAAACCTAACTTTTGGAAGCATGACAACCAGCCATAAACAAATACTGTAGGTAAATCGAGGAGGTGGTACATTCAATATTCCAGATTTTTTGTAAAATAAAAATATGAATATTATTTCAATATACGTCTAGTAAGGAAAAATCAGATGAATTACACTCTAGCTTCTTTTAGTCGAAGTAAACTTTTATAATTTATAATTCGAATCTTGTTGCCATTAGGTAATTCTAGGGTCCCTTGATGTAAACTGACGTATTTGTCATCTTAACAGGGTACGGACAGATCCTCGTCTCCTCTCACTCTAAAGTGTTTGTGAAACAGTTATATAGTTCCATCTTTATTCATTTCTGGGGATAAACACTAGATTTTTGGCATTTATTGTTTTTTAGGTTATATATCATACGTAATTTCCATATGGAATTCCTGATTCAACTATACCAAAATTTAGATGAACAATCCTCTAGTTTTAGAGTTTACTATACTCCAGCATAATTTTTGAGATGTAGCAAAGGGAACATATGAATTTTACTGAAAGCTCAATATATTTCACCGAAAGAGACTGTTCTTAGACTGTATACAAGGGTTGACTGAATTGACTGAATGAATTCTGATTTCACACTGAGCAGTAGTTTATCTATGAGCTGAATGAGCTGACCCTTATGATTGAGAAATGGTGAAAACCTCGATGTGAATATCTAAACTACTGTACTCATGTAATGTGTGCTAAATATATGTATTTTCGGAAATCCAACTCGAAGAATTTATGGAGTGACTATTATGAACTATGTATAAAACTTCGTCTAGGACGAAAAGTAGGCTGATAAAAAGTAATACGTAAAATGTGCAGGGAAATAAAGAATAGAATATACTTCACTCCCATGTTATACATGTGATTCTTCCGTCTTCCTTAAATAAAAAGTCATTTTCGAATAATTTTTTGATGAAAGTAACAAACAAGTAGGTATACGCAGCATAACTTATAGGCACGTTATTTTCACTCTTGCATCCTACATTTTTTCTATTTGTGATAGAGTAGTAATCATATAAACTAATGTCTTTCGTCATATTGGATCCGTTGTCATCTTGGATTTTCTAATTTTGACGAAACAATCATTATCTCTTACCCCGAAAACCCTCAGATATCAATTTTGAATAGAATCGGATCTTCATCACAAAACTTGTTCGCCATATGATCTTCCTCAACAATTAAACACCCTGTACATACCTATTATTAAAATTTCGAATGATTTTCTGTAGCGCCCATGGATGTGACGTGACAGCAATGTCAGGGATGCCAGTAGACAAAACTAAAGTCTCTAGATCATTAAAAAAGAATGCAGCTATGATCTGTCCGTACCCTGTTAAGATGACTTTAATGTCAATTTCCATCAAGGGACCCTAGGTAATTCAACTCAAAAAACTGGCAGAAAACTCAATTGAACGTTCTGATTGGTTTAAAATCATAGGAAGAAAATAATCATCGATATACAGGTGTGCCAACTAGTGTCAACCTATTCAGGAGAATACAATCAGCAAATTGCAACAAGATTGAAAAATATTCGAAAAAATCAGCTCATTTCAATTCTCTGGAACAATAATTGCTCGAAACTCTGTATGTGAACATACAATAAAATTATAAAAATAACGTTTTCCGATACCTTGACATCTAACCCTACTTTACGCCTCTTCATAGTCATGTTTGTCAATTTACCGCTATACCAGTGATCACGTGACATGCGTCAAAATCCATTGTTAGGTTATCGGACATGCAGTACTTTGATAATAAACTTTTTCCCAAAATATTATGGCCTTTATGGATGATAATAACAATGGCATCATCACACTACCAGTTTGGTAAATGAAGTAACCTTCAGAAATTAGCAAATTACCTCATTTACTTATAGTATTCAGGATTGAATGGATAATAATAATCCGTAATACATTCCTACATCAAACCATTCAGTATCTAGCTTCGCTCATATATACTGCTAGTAGTAAACCCAGGAACATACCAAGATTGTACAGGTTAATAGTATATTACACACCGAGGTTCGAAGTGATTCATTTCTGTCGTGAGATTAGTAAGTTAACCGAGACGCAAAGCGTCGAAGCATCTTATGTTCATGAATGCGCTGATTGAGGTTAAAAAACTTTAACTTATTTCGGATCATCAACTGAAAAATTTGCTTCATTTCTACAAAAACAGGACTTAAAAGAAGCATATAGAACAAATAACACGTTGTGAAGGTTTATCAAAAATAATAGACAAAACCTCTAAGTTCGAAAAATCAGGGGTATACAAACTCAACTGTGGATCTTGTCCTAAGGTATATATCGGTCAGACAGGTCGTACGTTTAATCAGCGCATTCATGAACATAAGATGAATTTTTTGAAAAAGAAAACAAATATTAGAAGAAAACCATAGTTTTGATGATAATTTCGAAATTCTGCACGTAGAAAAAAGAAAGGAATGAAACTCAATCATTTTCAATCATTAGAAATCAACAAACTCAAAAATTCCGACATTTTACTTAACGATTAATTAGACCTCAATAGTTCACCACTGTTGAATTTGTTTTATAATATGTATTTGCTATCAACTCTTTCCTAAAATGAAGGTTAATCGAACCTGTCCACAGATAACCTATCCTTCAAGTTGGGAAAGTAGGATATATTGAAGTTAAGGAAGCCAAGGTTAGTTTACTTCATTGTACCAGTATATCACCTGACGGCTAATGTGTTAGCGAAACATGTAGTGTGTTTGAGAATTTTTGTGGAAATCTTATCGTTTGTGAAGTTTTTACAAAAGTATTCTTATTTCTCAACTTCAATTCCCTGTATCTCGCGAACTGAACACTTGAAGATCGTATGTCCCTATCTCAGTAATAATTATGAAATCAAGAGGGCTATCAACTGTCAAGCGTTGTCGGTCGAATTTCTAAACATCTTGTATTGTCGTCTTCGTTTAATGTCGGTAAATATTTCACATATTGTTAATATAGGCGATTAGCAGTCCATAATTTGAGTGAAGCGAGATTCTGAATGGCCAAGATTCCTACCCATACCTCAATGCACTGAGCCAAAAAATCCAACAAAGCCTGCGTTTCTTGTGGATCTATCTTGACTTCAGGCTGGAAGTGCAGTTCTGGAGGACAATGACTCTTCACAGATTCGAAATTCGCCAAAATCACAGTTTCCTTTTCATCGTCTACATTGAATGTGTCAGGGTGTTTGGAGAGAAACTCCCTGAATTCGTGGAAGTGTTGTCCAGAAACATGACGAACTTCTGGACTTGCTTGGGATCTGTGTCCCAAGAGACTGCGTATGGGCACTTCAGTTCCTTCACCATACTGAGCCAGTTTCTCAGAGAAGTATTCAATGGCTTGAGTATTGTAGTCTTTTCCTCCTAAAAAATGTTGCGTGTCCAAACATGAAAAAAGTTTTAGCCATACCTATCATATTAATGAAGACATCTTTGGAATGTGACAAGTACAAAAACATATAGACGACTGACTCGAACACCGTTATAGTCCAAGATCCCATGAACGCCATACCTTCTCAGCGCATGCCCCCTACCGTTACCACCGATACAACAAGGCCAGCAGACGTAAACAGCTCGTGACGTCACCAAGAGAGGCCAGTGTTTTATTTTATCGCTCGTCGACTAACGCGTCAGTTCGTGTTAATTCATCGGTGATTCACGTATGTTTTTGAAACAGTCCCGAATTCTTTTGTTGTTTATTCATCAAATAATTGGCGGAAAAATTACTGTTTTGTGAAATATTTTGTGTTGTGATCGGCAAAATAACAATGCTTTTCAAGTGTTGTGTTCCCTTTTGTCGGGGGAATTATGTGGGTGGTTCGAAAGTTCATGCTTTTAGTTTCCCGTTGGACGAGGAGCTATCGAAAATGTGGGTATATGCAATTCACCGCGAGGATTTTACTCCATCTAAGTTCAGTAGTAAACAGAGCTAAATTTATAATGATGAATTAATAATAGAAGACAATTACTCTCTCATAAAAAGTATAAGTAGAGGAAAAATAGAAAAGCTTTGATTGTGCAGTTAGTTTTGTATTCGTATATTATAGTCAACAAAATCATCTCTGAATTCGAGGAAATTTTCTTGAATGTTCATAATAAACGGGCATTTTTAATTCTCATTCTCAAATTTCTTTCTGAAAACGGTCATTTGCCTCGTGGCAATGAATGCAGAATTCATTCCAATGATCAAATTGCAACTATGTATCATATTATCATGAACTACAAACACTCTACTTAAAAAGGTAAAACTGCATTTATCATGATATTTATCATGAAGATATTTGACTAAAAAGTTCCAAATTTCACCTTCTTTTTCACCTGTCTTCTGTATGGCATTTAGAACAAATTTCCCTTCTCTTTTCATCATATTGGACAATTTATATATAATTCAATTATAAATATGATTTTCTTGAAATTAATCCATATTTAGTGAAAAGAAGGAAGAATATCATTCAAAATAATGGCGTGTGTAATGTCATTTGAAAGCAATCTATTGACATTTGACATCTCGTATTTTGATTGACTATTGATTAAATGGTCGTCATCTGGAATGCTTGTTTACTAAATATGAAAAACTCGCCATAAAAATCATATTTCCTGTTGAATTTTCTATATAAAAATGTGCCATCGAAGTACATCATGAGTATACATATAAAGTGTCCAATGACAAAATAAGAGCAAGTAGCTTCAAATGCCCCCAACACAAGGGGAGAAAGAAGGCGAAATTTCGAACTTTTTCTTGTAATATCTCAATAAATAGTGGTTTGTTCACATTTTCATTATAAAATTCGGTTTATCAGACAAAAATACGTGAGTACAGAAAAAAAAATTTCGAAAAAAAAAACCATCGCATGATAAATGCAGTTTTACCCTTAAAAATTACGGTTTCAAGTGTAACGATCCACTTGGGTGAAAAATCCAACAACAGAAAATTGAAAACACTCACTGATTATTTTTTCAGGTAATAGGAATTCTCCAAGATAAATATAGGTAATTGTAACAAACGGCATGTCAATCAAAATAAAATACATTTTTCACAATTTTCTTTCGATCAATCTCACGATAAGTTTATGTTCTGCGGGCCCTGTATAAGTAGGTGTGAAGTTTACCTTCACCACAATTTTTGCCAATATATTTAATTCGAATGGGTTGCTGTAGGTGGATATTTGAGTTTTATCCTGGTTTTTGCTTTAAAACTTCGTTTTTCCATAATAAAATCGAATGGGGTGCGAAGAAGGGCTCAGTTGACGACTGGCATCCTTTTTTAACCGGAAGCCCTTCAAAAAACAGCAAAATCGGCTCAATGATGATCTAAAACCAAAATCGAAATACGCGGTCGCCTTATAGCGCTATAAGCGCTTGTCGTTTCGAGTCGCTGGTTAGGCCTGACTAAGTGACGTCACCCACGGAGCATGCAGGCCTTGTTGTATCGGTGGTAACGCCCCTACACAGGTAAGAACGATGGGCAAATATGAAGTTTAGGTCATGGTGCTTTTGGGAGGTTACAGGGAGCAAAGTTTGTTCACTGGCGTCTAGCGACATGGCTTTATAAATGTGTTGTTATGGAGACGTGATCTCTTCGCAGTGCAATTACCGCTGTATGTTTTCGATAACTGCATTGCTCTTATGGGACATTTCATATAGGAGGGAAATATTCAGTCAAACTATCGATTTCTGAAGAATCTCTTGAAATATGTTACACAAAGGGGTTTGTATACAGTGCGCCCTTTGAATTCAGTGGATAAATTCGTGAGAAATTGCATAATTTATAAAGAAAGCCCAAATAACAATAAACTTCGACAGTTTCGGGCGTTCATTTAAAAAAATATCTCTTACATTTTTCACGAATTTTTCACTTACTTTTAAAGAACACTGAATTTATCGGACGCACTGTATACAAATCTTATGTGTGGTAAATTTTTTATTACAGCTTCCCATAGAGATTCAAAAAATTGAATAATATATCATTCCATTTGAAAAAATCATCGCGGACGTCATGAATCAGACGTGGATAATCCTGTATATTCAATTTTCCCTCACGAATTTGGGAAAATGAAAATAAAATTCTACGAGAATCCTTGTGTGATATACAGTGTGACCCACTTCTAATGGAAACACCCCTGTATCTTACATAATCGTTGGGTAAGGATTCTGAAATTTGCTGGAGCGAGAGATATACCAAAAATGCACTCTATGACCAAGTGGGGTCCTCTTCAGAGCTATATACTGCTCGCCAACAGCCATGGAACCAAAATAGTTTGAAAATCACCTCGAATTTGGAATCAAGACGCCCAATTCACTAACTATTCATAGTTTTCCTATAAAGTTTTCAGTTTAGAAAAATTAAATTTTGTCCCACTTCTCATGGAAGCAACCCGTATCTCACGTAATTATTGAGGTAGGGTTCTGAAATTTGCAGGAGGAAGAGAAAGTCCAAAGATAAAGTCAATTACGTAAGATACGGGAGTGCTCCCGTAAAAAGTGCGACAGAATTTAATTTTTCAGAACTAAAAATTTTCCAGGGAAAATATGAATAGTTGGTGAATTGCAGGGTTCGCCTGATTTAAATCATTTGATTTAAATCACGATTCAAACCAATGATTTAAATCAAGTGATTTTTTTATTTTATTCACTGAATAAAATAAAAAATGTGAAATCAGAAATAACATTTATTTATTTTATAAAATAAACTCGAAATACAAATTAAACTAATACAAACTGTAAATAAAACTATATTCTTAATATTGAAAAAAAAAATAATAGATATTTTCAAAAAAATGCAATGTTAATTTTCATTTTCATTATAGTATTTGTACAAAAATACTAATTTTCCCGCTTTCTCCACTCCTAATTTATTTCGTAAATTGGAGTGAACCAATCCGAATGTAGAAAATACTCTCTCTACCGAAGCGGATGAGGAGACAGAACATAAAAATTGTTTCAGAATAGGAAGAAGTTTAGCAACTTCAGGAATATTCTTTTGTGAAACCCACCATCACTGTAAGGCACTAACACTGGATAATACCTCTTCTGAAAACATAACTGTTGAAAATGATTCAGTTTTGGCTTCAAGTTTTATAATGAGTGGTAGGAATCCACTATTTCCATACATTTCTTGTATGATATTTAATGCTGAATTTTTTTCTGCACTAGTCAATTTAAATTTGGTTCTGGTTGAATCCGAAATATAAGCCACAAAATGATAGGGCGTTAGTGCCTGTTTATATCGGTGTTCAAAAAATGGATTAAAACATATCGATTATTATTCAAATGAAAAAAAAAACTGAAAAAATCACGTTTTTCTTCGATTTTTTTGATTTTTTTAAATAAAAATCACGATTTTTGAATTTTTTTAAAAAATCATGATTTTTTCCAACCCTGGTGAATTGGGCGTCCTGATTCCGAATCTGAAGTGATTTTTGACCTAATTTGACTCCTAACATAATTTTCCGGAAATTGGGATGGTTCCATGGCTGTTGGCGAGCAGTGTATATCACTGAAGATGACTCCACTTGGTCATATAGTGCATTTTTGGTATATCTCTCGCTCCAGAAAATTTCAGGATCCTTACCCAACGATTACGTAAGATACAGGGGTGTTTCCATTAGGAGTGGATCACACTGTATGTCTGAATTTAGCTTTCCAACGTCTGCCTGGCTAGGGGTTAGCACCACCAGGAAGGTCTGACAACTGAGGAAACAACTTCTCATTGTTACCCAAGTAACATGTATAAAATTTTATACTTAAACGGAAGTTAAGTTACAATAATTAATCAAGGTTTAAGGGTATTCGGCATGGGGTAGGCACCATGGTAACGTGTCTGGGTTCTTACCTGTGTTGGGGGCATGCTATTATAAAATATCGAAGGTCTGGCATTCGTGGGATCTCACTC
The DNA here is from genome assembly GCA_918026855.4 of Phaedon cochleariae. Taxonomy (NCBI): domain Eukaryota; kingdom Metazoa; phylum Arthropoda; class Insecta; order Coleoptera; family Chrysomelidae; genus Phaedon; species Phaedon cochleariae. Next base: position 33,421,960 of record OU896717.1, read on the forward strand.
TATTATGATTGAGGTGTTGGGATTTCTCAAAACCTACCAGGTGTCTCTAGAATGCCACTCAATTTTTTTTTCATATGGTCTGATGAATTCAGTGATGTAGTCGCGCCAAATTAATTGGCAAAAATAATGAATAATTTTCATCACTGAACTTGGAAAGAACAAATAACTATTTTAGCAGAACACCTTTAATTTTTCCTGAGACTGGCCGTTAATGAGATATTCTGTGCAACGTTTTCTCAATGTATGCATATGTCAATTCTTGATATTTATGGGTTTTCAACATATCCTAGACAACTAATTAGTCTATGAAGATGAAATTCAACTTGAACCACAGTAACTAGATCCCGATCTACAAGTGCGAATACAACGAAAACAGTGCATGTATAATACTAGACCGTGAATTAAGAATATAAAAAAATCGTAAACAATGGACTCATCTCAATAAATTCGCAGGATTCGCAGCAATCAGCATGGTTTGATGTAAAAATGGTTTTAGGTGCGGTTGCCAGGTATAATTTACTAATTTCTTCGAAACAATGGGATATCAGGATAACTTCAAGTTAGAATTTCATTTCAATTCTATTATTTTCAAGATCCAACTTTGAGTAATGAATGTATTCTAGATATTATTGGAATATATTGTCACGAGTAGAACATACGGTATATCAGTAATTTCGAACCATGAGGGTTTTATAAACATAAAATTAATCAAATCATCTATTGACATTGAACTATGAAAACTGACCAAGGAACTCTCATGAGAAACGTGCAAATCTAATAAAATGATGTATATAAATATTGAATGTGAGGGTTCCGAAGTTAGTCTGGTCTGGGGCTACTCTTGACTTGACAAGAGCTCGTCGTAATGGTCATTATAATGTAAGTTGTTATTCGGTCTTTATATTCATTGTTGTTTATTCATATTTTTCATTGCTACCCATAATGTTTCATGCTATTATAAATATTGTTATGTTTGAATGTAGTCTCGTACTTTCAGTTACCCTTAAACTATTAGTGCCTATTTGAATATTACCTCTCGCAGAATATTAAGCCAAGCATTACCTATCGTCTCCACCCATTTGTTGTGACAATATATAACGTCTTGATTAGTCATTACATCAGGCATCCATAAATAACTTGGTATATACTTTTCGGCTAATCAGAAAATCGAATTACAAATATCATTCGATATAAAGTAGCTAATATTGAAATAAAGTCTCAATGCAGTCAATATATTATACAGAATTTCTTTATAACCAAACATATAAATGGAAACGGCAGCGTCGCAGTCGTGCTAGCAAAGACGAGTATTAGTTCTGTGTGAACATGGCAGTTTAACAATGACGTCAACATAATGGTGAAGACGCTGAAATTATTTTTTGAACTTTTCTTCTGAGTGTAATTGTCAGCTTATTGAGAAAATAAAAAATACGTATATAACAAGTTTTCATGAACTTCACGGAGAAATAAAAATCTCAATAGTAGGTAAAGAAAACACTTTCCCATTTCGTGAACGACAAAGCAACAGAATTATCTCGAATATCTATTCAGAACATCATAATTACTGTTGATAATTTCATAGATTTGGCTGCTTGGTCATTTCCTTTGAAAAGGGCAATAACTTGGGAATTATGAATACATTTCAATATATCAAGGAAATGGTTTCATGTGATCGGTAAACCATGACATTCCTATAAATATTCCTTTGAGATTATGATATATACGGATATATATTTTCAATAATGACTTGAACAGGGTACAAAATAGTGAGCTAGTCAATTTTCTGACTGATAAGAATGCTGATGATAATCATGCTCCTCAAAATTTTCTGATGACAATTTAATATGTGTATAAAAAACCCCATGAGCAGCTGTGATTATGGGATTATGACAGCGATGAAACGGAACCTAACATCTGAAACCATGACAACCAGAATGGGCGAGTGGACTTGAATTATTGGAATTCCATTTCTCCACTGTGTCGTTAGGGACCTATAGTACATTATACATCAAGGGATAGAAATGCAAGATTTTTTCCAAGGTGGTAGCTCGAGGGCGAAGCCCGAGAGATACAAAGCCCCGAGGGGAGCATTCTGTCTTGTGGTGTATATACTATTTTTTGCACTGGCGAAAACACAAAGATTTAAAAAAATTTGGTCGAAGTGTTTTGTCATAATTAGGTGTAGTAGTATAGTTTATGGAAGAAAGGGCCCTGAAATTTATTGTGCCACTGCAAACCACTACTGTAATAGAGACTAGTAATCGGTAAGCCAGGTCAGAGAGTCAACCTCCCATCTACATAAAAACTCAAAAACACCGTTCCGAATTTTCTAGTGCTCATCGGGATTCTGGGATTCACTCAGTTATTACTCCAGTTACTAACGAGAACTTAGGCAGACAAGAAATGTGAACGACCCTGGGTCTCCTGACTCCTCTAATAGGAACTTGAAAATGATGTCAGGAGACTTCAAAAGTATTTGAAGAAATGAAAAATTGAATTACTGTACTGAAAAAGTAATTAAATTATTCTGAAAGTAACTAAAATATTTGAAAAGTTCTTGAAGTATACTTAGAAGGTATTCAAAATATTTCAAAAGTAATTAGAATACTGAAAAGGTAATGAAATATTTAATAATTAATCAGAGATACTGAAGATACTGAAATGGTAATTTAAAAATAATTAAAATAATGAAATGATTTACAAAAGTAATCAAGTACCTAAAAACTCAGGTTGTAAACCATATTTGAAGAGTTGTTTGCCACTCAAAAACTTGAAATTTTTAATTGGAATTTTTTCAAATGCTATTTTTTTGTATTTCCAGGCAAAAAAATTCTCAATAAAATGTCAAGTATACTTTGACAAAAAAAAGCTCTCATGTAATTATGAGTGAAAAATCCTAAAAAAAGAATCATATGGCAGAATTTGCACCTAGATGAATGAACATCTGTATGTGCATGCTGGATGATGTAATCCAACTAAAAAATTACTTAATAATAAACTCTGGAAAGCTCATCACCTTCACAGTGCCAGATTCTCAGTTTATCAGCTCTTGATCAATAAAGGAGGCTCACCTAGCAACTTGAATAGACTTGAAAATTGTGCTCATCAGATGACACTGAACCCAGTACTAAAGGGAAACAATAAAATTCTTACCAGAGCTGCCCTGAGTATTGTTACTCTGAAAAGTGTTTATTGTAACATAATAGCCTTCACAAGTGCCAGATTCTCAGTTTGATCTAAATCAATCCTGTATAGTTGAATTGATTTTAAAAACCTACATCAAATTTGATCAATAAAGGGGGCTCACCTAGCAACTTGAATGGACTTGAAAAATTGTGCTCATCAGATGAAACTGAACAGAGTACTGAACCCAGCACTAAAGTAAACAATAATATTCTTACCAGAGCTGTCCTGAGTATTGTTACTCTGAAAAGTGTTTATTGTAACATAATCGCCTTCCATTGCAAACAAGGATGGGTACTGGGCCAAAAATTTCTTGAGACCACTTTGACTTCCCCCTGCTATTTGTCTCATTTCTTTGGTGAATCCTTTTGATCCAAATTGGCAACTCAAATCGTGTAAGGTTCTTGGTTCTCCTTTGTCCAATAGCCGTTCGAAGAAAAACAAAAGGGTCATATTACGAGCCATTTCATATTGCATGGATTCCATTATGGTTGTCTTCAAGTTCAAGAAATTCAATAAGACCTCGAATTATTGAATGAGAGATATCATAATGAGTTCAAAACGATTTCAAATCATTGATTCGAAAGAATACCAATAAATATGTATTATATTTCCGATCAGATCACTTTGAGCACTTGTAATGAGATATTCAAATGTGTTGGAAGTTCAGGAAATATTTAATAGAATATAATAGATTTTTTTTTCTTCGATGTTTTCAATATAGCTTATTTGTCGTGGAAGTTGTCATCACAAACTAAAATAACTAGAAATACTAGAATAAAGAAATTAAATTAAAAATAAAAAAATTTTGACCCCTACGACGTCAAGTTGGCTTTCGCCATCTTGGAACTTTTGACATCGAACATATGTTATTTGTATTTGACATTATTGGTGTTCTGTGAACGTGAGATGTCAAACGTAGGTCAAACGAGCGTCTCAGACCAGGAAGAAGCCATGGATGTCGGCTTCTGTCTGTTCTGGATAAATTAAGGTTTATTTCATCAATGGCGAAATGAGGAAGGATATGATAGAATCTGTGGTATGATTGTTGAATGTGACCGATAATGATCCATTATTTCTATCATATTTTCATTGAGACTCAAGCTTCAAAACGAGAAATAAAACTACTACCAAACCAACTACTACATGCATAACTAGTCAAAATGAAGCCAACTACCCTTCTATTCCTACTCCAACGCCGATTGGGTTAACGATACGAATAACCTCACGGCTACTGCTATCATCTTGTAAACTCTGATCACGATCCACAATGTGTTAAAAAAGGTTAGGCCTTTCCACTTACCACACAACTGCACTGGACTGGCAATCCGCGTGGCAATGAGCGTCACCTCTTCTATGTAAAATTTTTAGATACGCCGAACTTTTGTCGCACCGTTATTTCAAATTATCTTCGCGAGAAATTCAATTATTTGATTCTATTCCATATCGTACAGTAAACCCAGCTGAACTTGATTTTTCAAATGGCTTTCTCTGTTTACATCATGCCATGAACAGAGATAACTATGGGAAAAACATCAACTTTAACAAGTTCAGTATAAAGCGGGGTTCACAATCAAACTTTTTACGTTTTGCTTTTTACGTTTTGCTTTTTACGTTTCGTATTCTGATTGGTGTAGAGTGTCATATGTGACATATGAGTCACAGAATTACAAATTCGCATTTGCGCAATCGCAAATTGTAACAACTGCGCAACACTAGCAACAGCAACACTGCAGCTGCGATTTTGCGAACAAAACTTGAGAAGTGCGAAATTGAAAATGGCGGCTTTGTGTTTGTTGAGTGTAATTTCTCGAATACAATGCTAAAAGATAAAATAAACTCTTATTTCATAACATTATGTGACTGAAAAATACGTTAAATCAATATTGTTAATGCAATGATACTCTTCATTCTCTGAAAATCGTACTATTAGCGTATTATCGTCATAAAATATACATCTATTTAATTTATATTTGGAAGGATATTTTGTAATAAAATGTAGTGAACGAACGAAAATGGAAACAAAGTTGTGTAGAATTTGTGGAAAGTTAGGTCAAAACTTTGTTCATATTTTTAAAACAGAAGGACTCCGGAGCAAGATTGAGACATGTTTGCCAATAATTGTGAGTATTATGTTGTTTTCAGTCTGGTTCAATGCATTGAAACATCAAGTATTGCCGTACTCTGCATTGTACTAGTATGATTACCAATTATTTCTAGTGAACATGCATGAATAGCAACTCAGATATGATGGACCAGAAACAGAAGAATACAAAAAGATCTGGAGTAGAAGAGCCACATATCCGCCATATCACAAATACTAGTTCTGGAGTTCTTATGGTGGGCCCCAATTTTCGAGTGGGGAAGAAAATTGGCTGTGGTAATTTTGGTGAACTTCGCCTAGGGAAAAATCTTTATAATAATGAACATGTTGCCATTAAAATGGAACCAATGAAGTCTAAAGCTCCACAACTTCATTTAGAATATAGATTTTACAAATTACTTGGATCTCATGAGGGCATACCAAATGTTTATTATTTTGGACCATGTAGTAAATACAATGCCTTAGTCATGGAGTTGCTGGGTCCTAGCCTTGAGGATCTCTTTGATACATGTGAGCGTAAATTTTCCCTAAAAACAGTGCTCATGATTGCTATTCAGCTACTGCATCGTGTTGAGTTTGTTCATTCAAGGCATTTGATCTATAGAGATGTAAAACCAGAAAACTTTTTGATTGGAAGAGCTAGCACAAAGAAGGAGAAAAACATTCATATCATTGATTTTGGTTTAGCTAAAGAATATATTGAGCTTGAAACAAATAAGCATATTCCATATAGAGAACATAAGTCCCTCACAGGCACAGCAAGGTATATGTCCATCAATACTCATTTAGGCAAAGAACAGTCACGCAGAGATGATCTTGAGGCTCTAGGCCACATGTTCATGTACTTCCTACGTGGTTCATTACCGTGGCAAGGCCTTAAAGCTGATACATTGAAGGAGCGTTACCAAAAGATTGGTGATACCAAAAGAGCTACCACAATTGATGTGCTATGTGAAGGCCATCCTGAAGAAATGGCCATTTACATGAAATATGTCAGAAGACTGGATTTTTTTGAAACCCCAGACTATGAATATCTGAGGAAATTGTTCACTACACTTTTTGCCAAAAAGGGATATATTGATGATGGGGAATTTGATTGGGCAGGAAAGACAATGAATACTTCTGTTGGGTCTTTAACCACTACAACACATGAAAAAGTTACTTCACCCAAAAGAAATTTAGCTAAAACTAATAGAACTAGTACTGGGCATGAGATCAAGCACACTTTAGGCAACCTCACTCCTGCTGAACGTCATGACTCTGTTCAAGTACTCAGTTCCACAAATAATGAACTTAATGCAGATGGTAATACTGCACATAGTAGTGCACCAATTGCTCAACCACAGGAAATTGAGATTTTTGATGAAACAAAATGTTGTTGCTTCTTCAAAAGAAAGAACAGAGGTGTTATTAAGCAGTGATTAGTGATTTTTTGTTATATTGTAGAACTATATTATGTTATTGAGTAGCCTAAATTGTAGAACTTACTATCTACAAAAATTGTTATTGTTAGCTATGTGAATTCATAAGAAATTGCATAATTGATTTTGGTATCTCACTACCAAAATTAATTTATTGTCAGGGTTCCCATCAATAGTTGCTCATGTTTAAAACTATTCCTAACACCTTAGTGAATATGCCATGTGGGAAATGAAAATGTCTTTTGCTCAGTACTTGGGATATAATTGTTATGTAGATTACATTTCTTATTGAATTGTTGTCATGGTATCTGGAGCTCAAATGTTTATTTATTGTATCCAATCACATTTGGTTTTAAATATATTTCACCTTTCTACTGACGTGGAAGCAAATATATCAATCAGCATGGAATAATGGAAATTTGGTGGGAACCCTGTATGTGAAGGTGAGTTCATAGTGAACAAACATTTATCTTATCTCAATTTGTAAATAACTCATACAGAGTGAACCAAAGCCATTCAGAACGGCAATTGTGCTAATTGATAGTCAATATTATTTTCTTTAGTCATCAAATTACCAAAGTACATTGGTGCACTCTGGAAATATCACTATTGCATAGAAATGTGACAATTGGTTAACTTATATGTTTTAATATATACATACATATACAGGGTGTTATTTAAGTATGTGGCTAAACTTCAAGGGGTGATTTTTCAAATGATAAGATGAAAAGTTCATATGAACATAGCTCCGGAAATGCATAGGTTACAAGATTCAATGTTAAAAAAAACATTCATTCGTGAATATTGTGGGAATCATTCAACCAATTCTGTTGAAATTTGGCAGTGTTATTTGTAGGAGTAAGGGGCAGGTTTGGTCATATTCAGATTTACAAAAATCTTTTTGGAGAAACTTTGGCATTGTGTAACTTGAACACAGAATTGCCTGAGAAATCATCTCTTTTAGTTTGGCCAGATACTTAAAAACACCCTGTATTTCATTTTTCAAAAATAAATCTAATTTGATCCTGCAACTTGTGGTAAAATAATAATGGAGTATCATTTTTTTTTACTCACTGTATGCTCATCTAATATGCCTACCTTATCTTAATGAAGAACAGTTGCTGAGCTAACCCAATGAAATTCTGGATCCTCTGTGCATTATGTGCTTCTCGTAAATTTCTTCAACTCTTCAAAATGAATTGAAAAAATCTCATTGCAGTTATTTTACTCATGGGAGGTTTATGAATGATAATCATTTAAAAACCATATTGTCATATTTTGTGCAAGATTTATTAATGTTTGGCTAACTGTCTGTTGTATATAAGTACCTATACATACTTCAGATTGAAGGAAACTCAATATTCTTCATTACATAAATGTTTAGACATTTTTAGATCACAGTATGCTACAAAATTCAGAGATCATTTATTCACAAAATTATTTTACATCAACAACACCACTATTAAAATATGATATATCCGTTCAGATATTACCTATTGTGATTTGGTTTACTTGGATAAAAATAGGTATTTCATCGATAATTTTTATCAGGAGAATATTAATTTTTCTTTATCATAATTTTTCCAGCTACCCTGACATTTCAATCATTATTCAGATACAAAAATTGACCGCATCCTCGTAATATTTAGAGAAGAAAATACCTAGTGACCACCAAAAAGTTCATACCATATGGGAAAATCTTAATGTAAATTGAAAAAATATATATATATTTGGCTTGAACCAAAGTACAGTAATTTGCTGAAAAAACGTTTGTTGAAATTAATGAAAAATAGATTTTCTTAAGAAACTTTGAAACCTTTATCTCGGAAACGAATTGTTTTCAGTCATGTGTTTATATGATTTTTTTTCCTTATTCCGCCCCAAAAACTATTACCTCGAAGTTTCGTGCAATAAACACTGTATACTGTGTCCATAAAGTACCCCCTTCCCCTTATATAACGAAGTGGCAACGGCTTTAGTGCACAAACGTAATAATCAGAATCAAGTCTCAAACTTTTTTGTTAATGTCTCTTTTATCAAAATACAATGATGGGCGAGTGGACTCATAAAGAATTATTGACATTCAGTTACTACACTGTGTCGTTAGGGACCTAAATTGATTTTTGCAGCACTTCCCAAGCTTTTTTATGTAAATAATGAGTGTATGTGTTCTTCGAAATTGTTGAATTTCGGAGCTCATTTCAAACGTACCGTCTCGACCACCATTTGGCGATACGTCGAATAAAGGTGACGTCAGCTTTTATGCTGTTTCATTATTGGTCATATAATCTTCCATTCCCACTCACGAAGCAAGGTTGTCAAGTCACCAATTATAATCAAGTTATCAAAAAGATGTAAGAGTCATGTCGTTGAATAAAACATAATAGGAGGAAGATAACAAGATATCATGTAAATGTTGGAGACAAGGCAAAATTGTGCTGAACGCTGAGAAGGAACAAGACCACGCCCACAAATCGTGCGCGCCGTGTTGTCACGTTGACCGCTTCAAATGTCCTCTAGTGTGAATTATTAATACGATTACTATTATCACAAATGTATTATAAGCGATAAGCCACAAATCATAAGGGAACATTTTGAGACAATTGATTTTGTAGTACCAAATAGGAATTATCACCAATGCATAATTTAGAATTTATGAATGTTTGAATAACTAATATTTCTGAAGTCTCAATCGTAATTCTATCACAAAATATTCATGAAGAATACCACCATAAACAAATTCAAATGGCAGCTTGGTGCCACTTCTGTAATGTAAAGTCGTTCCTATTGATATGAAATTCCTCATCTTCCTGATGATTACTATGAAGATATAGACAAAGATACACCCTTTGACTACGTTATTTTTTAATTTTTGAGCCTTTTTATGTAATTTTTTAATTTTTGTGCTTTTTAATGCGTTTCGGCATTGACAGACCTTCCCCTGAACTGTTTTGGGAAAATAAGCCAAAAACTATTTATTTATAATAAAGAATCGAAAATTATATTCAGCATTGGTGTTTTTGGGGTCACTATGTAAATTTTGATTTGAAAAACTAACGTGTCTGGGAAGCTGATAGCAATAAATCATCACCTCGATAATATGAATTACTAAACCAAGATTCTGCTTCACTTCCTAAAAACCTCATTTCATGTTGTCTCTGTTTGATTCTTATAATTGGGTAATACTGCATCTTAGCTTTGCTTGGTCTAAAGGATATCTTCTAGGGTAAATATAGTTCCACTCGCCAAAGATGACCGGGGATGAAAGGAAGAGGATGAAGACGTTCAGTACGCTGAGCTTAGAATATCTAAACAATTGGGTTTTGCAGATTACGTCGCATTCATCAAGTCACGTACAGTCGTCTTCAGAGAACATGTCGCACATGGACGGTGTCACCGCTGCAGTAGGAGCGCTCATACCGTCCAACCGCGACATGTTCACTGAATACTAGTGTATGATATGACCGGATTTTTTGGATGGATTTTGGAGCCCTCAGTTCACTTAGACCGCTCGACTGGATCTATTGTGTTACCCCTGCTGTTTCGTCCCACACCTCTGACAACTTGTCTGTAGGGGGGCGGCAATTTCCTTCCATTCATGAGGTACCCCTGTGTTCCCTCTCCCGGGTCATTCCAGAACTCTAGAGGACCCAGGTTGCTTGCTTTCCCGGTGCCAGGCCGCAGTCAGTTCCGCGTATGGCTCTCCATGTGAGCCTTTTTTCGGTGCCCTCAGGTCCAGCGATCTTGCCCATGCTGCCTCAGTGCCTAAGCCTGCACGGGCCCGTCGACCGAGCCCAGAGTCCGTTTCAGAGCCCCCATTCGTCCCAACGCTAGAGCTCTTACTAGACCGGCTCCAGAGCCCGCTTCTCCCCAGCTAGGGCCCTCCTAGCCTTCTGGTCCAAGCCAAAGGATGGGGTGGGGATGAGCATCAATTCATGTGTCCATGGTCATTCCCTGAACACCTCTTTTCCTTCGCAGAAGGTCAGTATTCTGTTCAGAGGAATGTTTCTCAGCTGCTCAGGCTCCAAGTATGCAAAGCCTAGGCATAACCTTCACTCGCGAGCCACTGCGGGACTTTCGCAGAGGATGTGTGATGAGGTCTCTTCGTCCTCCTAGTATAGTCGACACATTGGGTCGTCAGCCACACCGATAAAGGTCATGTGTCTCCTGAGTCTACAATGGCCTGTTGAAACTCCTACCAGCATGAAGCATTCCTTCCTGTTTAGTTGTAGGAGGTTGTCTGATTGGCGTTTGCATGGCCCCGCGATATGGAGTCGTGCCTGCCTCATTACCCCTGTATCTTCCAAAGACCTCTGGACTTGTTGCCATAGCAGGTCATCCAGAGCCTTTAGGCCGACGAATCGGGGGATTTCTACTATGGGTTCGTGCCCGAAGGGGTGCTCTGAGGCACCTTGTCTTGCTAGGGCATCGGTGCTTTCATTTCCCTCGATGCTCTTGTGTCCCGGTAACCAGAGTACTTGTTCGTACGTGTACTTTGTTGTTGCTAGATATTGAATTGAGGGCCAACTTGCATTCGAATGTTAATCTTGAGATTAGTCTCGGAGATCGCATGGCTTTCAGGGCCGCTTGGCTGTCCGAACAAATCGAGATGAGCTTGTTGGTGCAAGGCCTTCTCTGAATTTCTTGTACGCAGACCAGGATGGCCTGTATTTTCGCTTGGAATACTGAGGAATGCTTCCCAAGACCGACCCCTTCCCATTCTTCCCGGGATGGGAAGTGGATGGAGAAGCGCTGTGAGAAGTTGTAACAGGGTACCATGCTGTCTTGGACTATTGAGAGGACCAGGCAGCTTTGGATAGCCTCGTTCCAAATGATTGAATGTCCTGTGGGCCGCCTGTTCTCCTGCCACTGTTTTCCACAGTTGAGTCGGTAGGAAGCCCTTCTGGCTTCATTTTCTAAGTGCAGGTGGAGTGGAGGTAGCCCTAACAGGACCACTATATGACCGACTGTTTTTAAATTGACAGTGAGTTGATGATATCACATTTATATTGTGCTCTGGGCTCACATTCTTTCCTCCGGTCATCTTTTACGAGCCAGACTATAACAATAATGTCTATTCCTCTGAACATATTCATCTAACTATGTATGAACAATAATTTTGGATTACTTTTATCTGAGGTAGCTTGATTGTACTAGTAATGGAAACTCAGACATAGGCATGCCAAAATTATCGACTTCCATATATTATTTATACTAATTTGAAAAACGTGCTATTTTATTGTTTCTTGGTCTGCTTTCTGTCCCTGTATTCGTGTAATTAAAACAATGTGGCTCCATGAAACAAAGCTAATTTCATTTCTCATATCCTTTTTCACAATAATAATAACACTCAACCTTGTTCGTTAGTTGATTGAACTTCAAATATTTTTTTGTAGGTATCTCCGTATTGTCTCCTACCAGATGCTATTTGTGGGGAATGCACTGCAACTGTGGACAGCTTCTATACATTCATAAAAAACTGCTTGCAAAACATCATCATACTTGAGGCACAGTATGATATCCAGGAATCATGTTTGAAGTCTAAACAGAAGAGAGACAAGGGTTCCATGGTCGATTTGAGTCACAGAAAGGCAAACAAAGGTGTCCAGACTGATGATTATTTGGACGTGTTGTCTGGAAGAAGCACCGATTTGAAAGAGTTTTGCCTAAATTTTCCTCAAACATTGACATTTTTGAACAGCGAAGCCACATTCCCAAAAAAATATTCAGCTTTAGTTGAATATGACATTGATACAGACTCGAGTTTGGATGAGAATATCTGTAATGGAAAAGTTGAATTGAGCAATGAGTTACAATCCTTCAATAAAATTACGAAATTTGTCGATTCTATTACTAGTAAGGACCTATTGCCAACAAAAATACATTGTTGCAATGATTTAGAAAAGGATTTGATAAGCGAAATTTCTGAAAGGAGAAATTTGAAAAGGAAAAATGATGTTATAGAGGTTTATAAGCCGAGAATTTTCAAACCTGAAATAACGAACAAACGAAAGAACAAAATACCAAAGAAAATAGATACTCAAGAAATTAGTGAAGAAACAGTAAGTTTCCAAAAACCAGATGAAGCTGAAATACTGCAAAGGAATGAAATTTGTGATACCCAAATCCAAACTGCTACACCATTTCAGGTAGGTAATGAATGTAAGGTCTGTTGATGTTGAATTGAGGGTTTCTTTAGAATTTTTGAAACACGACAAGACCAAAATGCTTCATAACATCGAATTTTCCCGATGTTCTCTGAACATTACAGGATATCCCTATTCCTGGGAACCAGAACATAAAAAAAAACTTTGCATTTCTTGAATATTGCCATTGAAAGTATAATTCTCACACTTCAAATCAGCATAGGTATATTATTATTAAAATTCACGAAACATGAAGCTACTGCAATCACAATATCTAATTAATAAGACACCTTCAATTCTTATTCATCGACATGAAAACGTAATGTTAATGATGATAGTTCAGCGGAAATTGTTTCAGTCAACTGGGTTGAGACATGGTTTTATTATGCACTTTCAGAAATGACTAAGAGCCCGGAATCGAACGCTCTATACTACATTCCAGTTAAGAATGAATTGTTACTTACCGTTCGGATATCTATAAATAGTCTTCCGACGTGTAGCGGAGAGAGACAAAAAATCGTGACCTAAAATCTAATATTTTTCCCTATATCTTTGTCATCATTTCCGCTTGACAAGTGTGATACATTGATGTCAGCTCTTCAGGAAAAATCTAGAAATGCGATGACATACAGGGTGTTCCGTTTAAAAAACATTCTAATTAACAATGAAAGCTTTTACCAGTCGAACATAAATTTTGCTCCATCCTTGAGTAGTGCCTTTTGAGCAGAATATAAATAATATTGGTACTTTCTGAGTGTATACCAGCCGAACATAAATGCACGACAAAAATTGGAATTGAATGCGCAATAGTGCAGCTAGTCGAATACGCTATTAATTACTGCAATCGTTCCCAAATATTTGTATTTGTCGGAGCATTCACTCCATTCTTATCTGGAATATACTGTAGATACCGATCAGTCGCTACTGTTTTCCTTATCATGCATAACAACTGTGATTGTGCAGATTCATCCTCAGCTGAAGTGAAATGTTTTTTCAGCATGAAATATTGCCAGCTTCAATGCTGCCTCAAACTTGTCTGCTTTGTGATACACAGTTCGCTAGTCCAGCTGCAGTGGCATCACATGTTTTTGAGGCTCATGGTATCGATATGGTCTCTGAGATAGTTTCATTGGGCTCAGGTGATTCTTTACCAGAAAAAAGTAAGAAGAAGATTCCAAACCTCGTCAAGATTTCAGATTTGAAGAGAAATGATTCAAATGGTATGTGATGATAACATATTGTCAGTGACATGGAAGAAGTTTATCCAATTTTTTTTTCAGATGAGACTCTAGAAAGAATGAATGAAGATCCTCCAACCCTTCAACCAAGCTTCGTCTGTCCGAACTGCCCTGGCATTTTCACCAGGAAACAGGATCTGATGACACATCTTCGTTTAAAACATCCCGAGCTTGCTGCTTATCTTTGTGGCATCTGTTTGCAACAGTGCACTTCATACATCAACCTAACAAGCCATCTCCAGGTTTGTTCACAGCAACACCAAATCAAAACCAGATACATCTGTCAGGTTTGTCAATACGGCGACGACAATTTGAAGTGGCTGGAAAACCACATTTTGGTCCATGATTTCTTGTTCGACACCTGTCGAAAGCAGCTGAAGATTTTCGATCCGGAAGATTACATTGAAGTCAACGATAATTCAGAAAACAGAAGTTCGACACCGGCTACCAAAGGTCTGAATTGCGCCGAGTGTGGTTTGAGTGAATTTCAGTCATTCAAAGAGTTCAGCTCCCATAGGAGGAATCAACATTCGATTTTCCACTGTGATTTATGTAACAAATTTTACGGTCGCAACTCGCACCTTTGGAAACACGTTAACAGACTCCACAAAAATCACCCAAGCATTACTTGTCAATTGTGTTACAAAACCTCTGCTTCAAAGTATCATCTCTTGCAGCATTTCAATAAAACCCACATGAATAAAGGCCCTAGGAGTGATAAAGAAGACTTCATGTCACAGAAGTTTTCCGCTTTCGATTTTCAGTCTGTAAAACAAAGTTTCATGAAACAAGATCTCATAGAAACCGAGGAACGAAAAGATGAACTGAGTGAACAAGACGGTGATTCAAATGATCTTCAACAGTGGGATCAAGAAGAAGAGGAACTGGTTATGATGGAAGAGCCAGCTTCAGCTCCGAAAGAAATCGATTCGTCCCACAACCTTTACACAAACATCATCACAAACTATACACCGCCTCTGAATGAAGGTGATTACAAATGTCCGAAGTGCTCTAAAGCTTTCCAGAAGAAGTTGCTACTCAAGAAACACAAGAAAAATTGCAGACCCAGGAATCAAAAAGATCTTCTTACTCGATGCAAGACTTGCTCCAGAACATTCAAGGATAGGCAGAGTCTCACCAAACATTTGGTCAACTATCATTCCGAGTACATTTGTGAGATCTGCAATGGAAAAATGCAGAGCAAGTGTGAGATCGTGTCTCACATAAGATTCCGACACCCCTGTTGCCATTTGTTCTGCAAGATATGTAGGAACGTCCTGAGAAGCAAGGCTGATATGCAGGAACATCTGCACAACCACGTGGAGTCTTACATCTGTCAGTTTTGTGGCGATCCGCTACCCAGCAAAATTAAACTCAAAATGCACATACTCAGTCTTCACCGCAAGATGTTGAGCTTGTCGTGTGGCATTTGCCTGAAACTATTTGAAACCCAGCACATTCTCAGAGACCATGTTAGATTGGTGCACAAAAATCAGTTAGCTCCGCTCACTTCTTGTCCCGTCTGTGGAAAAAACTATGGATCGAAGTGGAAGACCTTCGACCACCTCAACAAGTCGCACGGCAGAATTTTCAAAGCGTGCAAGACTTGCCTAGGAGTATTTGAAACGGATGCTCAGCTACAAGCGCACTGCGACCTTACCTCGCACGGAGGCCCTGGGGTCACCACTCCTGCTAACGCGAGTAAAACCAGTATTACGTCACAAATGTCTTCTGCAACAAGCGATATGGCAGCTAAGAACGATGAAAGCGACAGCGAGGAAGACGAGCAAACCGACAGCGAGTGTGACATGGAACAGGATCTCGAACAGAAGTTCTTGCCACAGGATACTAAAATGATGCTACTGGAGAAACGAATATCGGGAGAGAAAGTGAATGAAGACGAAGCACAAAAACTTCAGACGACTGATAAGAAAGTCCCCCTCCTTGTCGGAAAGAAGTTACCATTGAAGAGAGAGGACGACCCAGACCGAAGCAACTCTAGCAAACGTACCGTTTATGTGAATAGCAACGACCCGTCGTACTGTGAAATTTGTCTGAAGACGTGGCCTGCGAAGAAACACCTGTGGCAGCACTATATTCGCTGTCACAAATCCGTGGCGGCTACAGTTTGCGGGATCTGTCTCCAAACCAACGACACCTACGAGAGCTTACAGAAGCATCTGCGAGAAACCCATCCTACTCTGCTACACGGCCAAGGTTACGGATCGAATTTCATTTGCAGGATCTGCGGGAGATACCATAACGCGAGTTCAAAGTTGAGACTGCACATGGTCATCCACGAAAACTTCGATTGGAGAACATTGGACGATCCGAACAAGCCGACGAGGATGGATAGCGACGAAAACCCCACGTCTAATGGATTCAAGGACGCCAAAGAGGAGCCGCACGGCGACATTAACTATGACAGCTTGATTGAGCAAGTGGAATGTTCCTCGCAGTCCGAAAACGAGGATTTCGATCGCGAAATGCCGCAGGGCGAAGCGAGGCAGGCAGATTCTTCCTCTGAAGAGGAGGATAGTGATGGGTCGGCTATTTCGGAAGTGCAGGTCGCTATCGAAGAAAAGCCGGCTCTGACCAACCCGTTGGAGTATACCATTTCTAGCGACGATTCCAGCTCGAGCTTTAGCAGCAAAACCCACTCGTCCGACGAAGAGCGGTCTTTTTCCTCTCAGAGCAAGTCCAACTCCAACACCGCGGACTCGTTGTCGAACAGCAACGTTTTTTGTCGGAAGCCAGAAGAGTTGGACTCGGCCGTGCAGTCCATCAGCTATGAGTGTATGGAGCCAGAGGATCTCAATGTCGAGGATAATTATTGTGATATGCAGAATCCTTGTCTTAACGATAACGAGATTGAGTCGGCTGTCGGTAGTATTCTTTAGATTTCTGTGTTTGTCTTATAAGAGTTTGTGTTTTTAATGTTTGAAAGATTCCATGCCATTATTTAGGTTTGATTGAGGGGCCTGACACGTTTTAAAAAGTAGTCCCAGGATTTGCATTGCATGATAATGAAAACCATGAGTATTTTATCGTATATTTTCTGGAAGAAGCATTATTTTGTATCTTAATTTTTGTGTTCCAAAAAATATATTAGAAGATTGACTAATTCAAGCACTACTCATCAGGAGATATTGTGTTGATTATTAAATGTTTTGATAGATTGATCAAAATAATGCCATGTATTCCAAAAGGTGTCCCAACAAGAGTTAGCTGATTTGAAATTAGAGCCACTTCATCATGCGGTAGTTTTTGACTGCTGTCAAGTGAATACACCAAATAGAACAAATGACACTCCACCAAAGAAAGATGATGGTGGGATGAATATCAATTCAATTTGCATTTTGTATATTTTTATAGAAATGTGAGTGTGAGCGAGAGAAAATCATAAGATGAGGATTTGCCTACTAAATTATAATTTTATAAAAATTTCGAGATATAGTCCTGGACAATGGTCTATCCGGGAGCATATTGCATCCACATTTCATAACACCCACATTGTGTTGTTCCCAAATTTCGAAATTCACAGTCTCCAAACGTACCCGAAGAATGCACTGGTGCCAAATACTATGCAATATACGTAATCTTCCGAAAATTATACTTTCTAGGAAGAATGCTCAGTCAAGCCGAGTTATGTTATATTGTTTATAAAAAGTTCCATTTTCTTATGCAGAAAGGATTAATTGTCCTTACATTACGTCTTTGGAATTCATAGAGCCATAGAGGAATTTTCGACACATTGTGTTACACCTACATTTGGTAACAGTGCATTCTTCGGGTATGTTCGTGGTTCACTGAATTTCGAGATCGTAAATTTTACCAGTAATCATTTTTCGAATTCTAGTTTTTCTGACTGAAGCTGTGTAATTATTGTTCATGAAGTTAACCAAATAGATGAGGTAACCGTTTAATGTAGGAATACATCATATACACAATGACGAATTTTCAGTGTTGAATAAGAAAATTAAAACAACAGTTATCATTGAAAAAAAAATAAGACGATAAAGAAACAAGAGCTAGGTGAACAAACCAATGAAATAAAATGTGCAAATACGTTGGTTCTCAATATGATAGGTATGCCTTTACGCTATATGCATTTGGTTTCAGAACTTTTTAGATTTTTTTTTATCAGACTGGTTGTAACAATGACGAAATATCATATCTGAGTATGCTATGTAGTATCTAGTCCTACACTGACAGAATTTACTTCACATGTTTGACAAATTACATGTAATTGAGCTCTTTTCTACCTTGAAGGAGAGGAAAGTTCTCTCACCTTCCATCTTTCTCTTCAATGCTACCAACATGGCCGTATTGAAATAAAGAGAGGTCCGTTAAATATCCTTGTCTAACTTCTAGTTTGTTATAATGATATCCATTTTTTTTTAACTGACATATTTCACTTGGACTGAACTGAATCACTTAACATGCATTCTAACTAATAAAATTCTTTGGAAAGAACACATAATAACTGATTCAGTTTCAGTTCTAGTTAAATATTTCAGTTAGTTCAGATTATAATGTTGTGATACGTCTATGTTATAAATGTCATTTACTGATTACCTTTAAATTTTTTGGATGAAATTACAAATTATGTCACTTATTTTGACTGTTCTGTTAATATCGTTAATTTGACACTCTGTTGAGTTCAAAAATATTTCAGTGGCATAAACTAGATGTTGGACAAGGAAAGGGTTATCGGATCTCTCTATATTTCCTCTTTGTCGTTCAAGGTAGGAAAGAGCTCAATTTGATACAGGTGACAATAATAGCAAGAATCCGGAAATGATGAATGGGTAGCTGCTCAGCATATTGGCTTCCAGGACTACCACAGTAAGTAATTTCAAATTGGCTACGTCTTGTTGGAACTCCTATGTTCCAATCCAAAGAATGGTACTTAAAAATTGTTTTTTTTTTGTTTTACTGGGTTCCATTTTATTAAAGGTTATTTATTTTCGTCATTCCTGCTACTTATGAATGTTTTATTGAGCTTCAGAGTCTCTCATACAAATCTATTGAACCAACATTTGTGATTTAATGCCATATGTAACTATTTCATGTACTAATAAGTGTTTTCAATATGGAAATGGTCATGAAAATTATTATTCACATAAGGGTGGTATTTTTTTTTGATAAATTTTCTACTAGTCATATGATCTATATTTTTTGTGATTTTATCTCACTGTGAAATGATGAGGTGAATAGCTTTATCTGCTTCCATCCCAGTTTTAGTTGGAGTATCTTGATTTGCTATTTACGAAGACTGTTTTTCTGTACTCATTAGTCTGATTTTTTTAGGGTTTATTAGATGTTATCATGTATTTTTCTATTTATTTTTTTATATAAAATTTTAGTCATACTAAAGCTTAGATGAAATCTAACATTCCTTTCTTGTACTCATTACGGTTAAGTATCCATATGAGTGTAAATAAACGAAAGTAATAAAAATATTTTGTAAAAAGGATACAATTTTTATTGTCACCTATGCTCCTTGGGTTGCTGCTTTAATTTATTTCAGTTATGAATGAAGTAGATGTCATGGAAGGTCGAGACCGTTTCACACTGGGACCTAAATTAATTTTAGCAACTTGTCTCAATTTTTTTTGTGTAAATGATGAGTGTATGTGTTGTTCGAAATTGTTGAATTTCGGAGCATTTCAAACGTACCGTCATGGCCACCATTTGGCGATACGTCGTATAAATGGAGACTTCAGCTTTTATGCTGTTTCGTTATTGGTCAAATAATCTTTCATTCCCACTCACGAAGCAAGGTTGTCAAGTCACCAATTATAATCAAGTTATCAAAAAGATGTAAGAGTCATGTCGTTGAATGAAACATAATATGAGGAACCCATCATATTATAGTTTATTCTCAACTTCTTCGAGCAACAGCGAGTCCAAATATATCTTATACTCCATAACAAAAAAATTATGTATATGTTGGAGACTTGGCAACATTGTGCTGAATGCTGAGAAGGGGCAAGACCACGCCTAAAAGTCGTGCGCGCCGTGTTGTCACGTTCACCGATTCAAATGTCAAATCATAAGGGAACATTTTGAAAATTACCGTAGCATTATTGATGATTTGGCGACCGAAAAAACAAAAAAAAAAGATATTGAAGGGAATTTGAGTGATGATTCTATTTAAAGGTATTTGAGTGATGAATATATTTGAGAAATAAAAAAAAATAGTCCACTCGCTTATTATATATTTCTGTAGCTAACATCACCATTCATTTTGCACAGCTACAGCACAATACGAAATGGGTAAGTTTATTGGAGTGAATAATAAAATATTATCGATGGTCGATATTGAGGTTATATCTTGAGAGTTTGGGGACCAGTGATGGATGACTATGGATGCTGATGATAATTGTATCTGAACCACATTAGTGTATTTTCAGTATCATTTTGCATAATAGTAGGCGGTTTACACAAAATGTCTAGTTTGACAGTTATTCATGCTTGGCATCTTGCTTAGTATAACATGGTCTATTCATTTCATGAAACTAAAAAAAAAGCAATAGGTACACAGAAGTACCTAGAGTCTGTCGGTTATTTATTAATGGCATTATTCTAAAGTAGAAACTTCACAAATGATAAGATTTCCACAAGTAGCCCATATGAAAAAAACTTAGTTTCTATCTTAGTTTCCTCAATATCGTGAGTTATTTTCGGATGATTTTTGTAAACTCAATGAAAGTATTGGCAATCTTCTGGGACCGATTAGGGTATGGAAAATATTCTGATAACATCGTCTAAGTAATGATCTTTGGATTTCTAAGCATATCAAGCATCAAAATGTCATTGTATTCGGGCCACAGCCAACTTCATGTATTTCAATAAAATGCAATTCAACAGCCAATTAATGAACGAATATCAAATATAACATGGTTGAATAAAGAATTTCAAGGCAAATAAGATAGGCTACAGAAATATACAAAATTCCATTTGAAAACAAAAAGTTGGGTCTACTTCCGATCAAACAGGTGGTTTTGGAAAATTATCATTAGATTCAAGGAAAGCGCCATCATCGATAATATAACCCTTGTAAATTTCAAATTTTTATCTCCTCAAATAAAAAAACTACAGGCTGTAAAATGTCTCCTGTGTCACTCATGTTGCATTTTCTACTACCTACTAGATTCTGAAAGCCCATAAAAAATTCTTCATTTTTGCCCATTTGAACGTTTCTGCAAGACCAAGATTAACTGAGATAGTTATTGAGTACAGGGTGATTCACCATAATTGTCCCCCCCTCTAGCTCACTTTATTTTTGACCCGATTTAAAAATTTGAAGGATGATCTAAAATGATTTCTCAGAATTTTTTTTCCCGTTTCATCAGGAAATACAGGGTGCTCGGAACAAATGATCTACAGAGTACTACTCGATTTTTCCAAATGGAACACCCTGTATTTTATTGTATTTTTAGATTCTTCCTGAAGAGCTGATTTCATCAATGCATCACACTTGGGGTCTAGCGGGAATGATAACAGAGATATAGGGTGTTCAAAATCGAGATTCTTCAAGTTTAGGATTTTTTTGTCTCGAAACTATTCATTATTGGTCGAAACGGCTCCTATGTTTCCATCTTAATTTTTGATTAACTGTCTATTGAGATTTGATTGGAACATTTACAGGGTGGTTCAAGATTCAGAATTCTGATCACCCTGTATCTGTTCCAATTATTAAATGTCAGTAGATAGTAAATCAAAAGTTGAGATATGGACATGAAAGCCGTTTTGACCGATGATTAATAGTTTCGTCTCAAAAAAATCCTAAAGTTGAAAAATCTCGATTTTGAACACCCTATATCTCTGTAATCATTCCCGATAGACCCCAAGTGTGATACATTGAGCAAATCAGCTTTTCAGGGCGAATCTAAAAATACAATGAAAAATAGGGTGTCCCATATAAAAAAATCAAATGGTACCCTGTAGATCGTTTGTTCTGAGCACCCTGTATTTTCTGATGTAGCGGAAAAAAACTCAATCAAAAATCATTCAAGATGATATTTCAAATTTTGAAATCGGTTCAAAAATAACTGAGCTAGAGGGGGGGACATTTATGGTGAATCACCCTGTACAATATAAACAATCACCCTGTACCATCATACCAGATGAGACGTTGCAACATTTTTAGAAACATTGAATGGGTTTATCATCTAAGGCAATGTGATAACACTGGAAACAGGGGAGTTCTGGAAAAAAATTAACAACTATCAAATGTCATTGTAAGTTGACTAGAGATTATCCAGATGTTAGTGAATTGCAATATGCTTAGAGCCGTAGTGTCGAAGGTACCTATAGTTTAAAAAAGTATTTTGATTAGTGGATAAATTTAATATTCCGACATATACATTTTGATATAAGGTTCTTATATAATTAATCACAGAAACAATAAAAAATAATATTTTTCCTATTTACACACACTGTTTATTTCCATGATGAAAATGATCAACATTCATGGTGAAACAATTATACTTGTATTCTGCAGCAGCATCACACCATGTTCAAATTAATCATAATAACATACACTATATTTGGTATAAATAAATAGGTCAATAATCAGCTCATCTATTAGATATTCGTAATATCAAATGATTCAATAGTTTCTTCTAGAGAGAGTTAAATATGTCAAAACAGAAGTCAGGAGTGTTCACTTTTGAATGGAAAAATACTTCCCATGAATTTAAAAACAGTAGGTATGACTTCGAAAATAGGGCTCCCCCGATGGCGATTTTACTAAATATACTGTAGCTAGCACATACCACGCCCACCGTTATATCTCATCTTCAAAGTACTTTACTTAGGCAAAACTCAGAGACTATTTATCCTCAACGAACTAACCTATCCCTGATTGCAATATTTTTGAGGAAGGAAAACCTAATGGAGTGTAGAAACACATTGATTAATAATATATTTCAAAAGTTGAGTGCTTCAACAAAATTGAATAAAATGAGACTGTTTATCCTAAACGCACTAACCTATTTCACTTCAAATATTTTATGAAAAAGGAAAACCAGAATGAAGTAAAAAAACATTGGTGAAAAAAAAAAGTTGCAAAAAAAAGTTCAAGTTCACAGCGATTCGAACCATGGACCTTCAGACTGAAAGTCAACAGCGCTAATCAGTAGACCATTTTGGGTGTATGAATTTACTGCGTACAAGAGATTGACAACGAGAGAGCTTCAGTCGAATTCGTGTCAAAATCATAAAAAGTGTATTCTTGCGTTAGAGCACAGTATATTTAGTGCGATGTGCTGACTCCGAGTATATCGGTAATGTTTGGAGATATGACGTATTATGGTGGGCGTGGTTTGTGCTAGCGTGCAGTATATTTAGTAAAATCGCCCCCCGATGTCAAGTTCAATATAAAGTTGAAAATGAGTGTACGTCACCTATCGGGGTTCTTGAAAGCTGTCAAAGCGGCATGTTTACTTTAATTTCATTGGTTCACATTTGTTTTTTGTTTGTGATTATTGGTCATATCAAAACAAACCGCTCAGAAGTGTTCAAGAATAGACTACCTGATGTCACAAGTGGGCGGAGCTTCTGGAATCTTCCTTGCTAAAGTTGATTTTGTTTCCATGGTTGTCTTTGTTCATGGCATAATATAAACAGATGAAGTCATTGAAAAAAATCAAATTTAGCAGGTAAATCCAACACAAACAAACAGGCCTCATACTGAACCATATAATCCCTAGATATACAACAATGGCTTTGTATTTGTCATCATTTTTGTGAACTAATTCAGAGGAATCGATTTGACATTTGTATCCAACAAAGATGAATAATTCTGTAAAATGATCCACAAACCCATATAACCTGAAAGTCTATGAAATAGAATTGGAAATGTTGCTAATATATCCATGGATTTTGTGGACTACTCAAGTTTATTATTATTATTACCCCAGGTATTCTGAATTCTAGTTCAACATAATTATATGTTACAATTCATGTGCTACTAAATATGCTAAGGTTTCATTGTGTTTGGTGGATTATAAAATCTTTTTGTGGGCTCAGAGATCAAAAAAACAAACAGAAAGACTAAATTGAGATAGACCTTGTATCTGAGCTTCTACAGATTAGTTAAATTTTTTTTTTTCATTATTCATGTATATTTATCCTTCTCTACTATACAGGGAGTTCCTAAATGTAATGTACATATTGAAACAATAAGTAATTTCTTGGCTTATTTTAGGTTTGTATGACAGGGGGGCCAGTTTTTCACTCATAAAATGGATCATTATTGAACACAATAAAACATTCAGAATAATTTGAATCATTTTCAGTGGGTAAATTCTGTGATAAGGGGCATGCACATGTTATCAACATGCTGGTTGTGCCTGTATAGTAATCTCAAAATATATTTTGGAAAGAAGATATTCAAAATTGAAGAATGGTATAAGCATTGTCTGCTAAATATGGAGAAAAAATCTAGTGAGCTGAAGTTCCATTCATCAATTACATACTTTAATTGATGTTGTGTACATGACATTTACAAACATCCTGTATAAGAATGGTCTAATTTTGATACATCTAGATATATTGTTCACCATTGCTTAATTGACATAATATACAGGATTGGGCAAAAGTTAAAGAACTATTCATCAGATTTTTTTGACAGATTAACAGGGTGGTTATATAACATTTTCAACTTGGAAATAATGTTGCCATTGTTGCAGCACCTTACTTATTTCAAACAAAAACTATACAATCCTGATTGGAAAAAATGTGATGAACAGCTCCTGAAATATTGAATCATTTTGAGGGATTTGAGTCTTTTGATCCACCCTGTACTATTAAAATTATGTCTAGCAGATGCAGTGTTGGAAGGAGATTTGAAGGCGTTATTTGAGCTCATAATCATTGAACTAGAATAAACAATCAGACAAAAAACTATTGATATAAAATACACTGCAGAAATCCTGTCACTGGCCAAAAAATTCTATAAAATTCTAAGTTATCCTTATCTTACAGTATATTGAAGCTTTGAGCATAAGTATTTGTTACCTCAATTTTAAATGGGCGGGTCTTTACAAATTCTTGATGCCATTTCATTTAATGGTTCCAGTTCCTTTCTGCTGACTAGGTCAAACTCCTTCACAAAGTAGTAGAAATGTTTGTAACATGTGTTCACATGTGCCTCCTGGAATAATATATAGACCTGTTATAGGTTCATAATGACCAATTGGTGAATATTCAGAAAATAATTGTTCAGCTGT
Source organism: Phaedon cochleariae (assembly GCA_918026855.4). NCBI lineage: Eukaryota > Metazoa > Arthropoda > Insecta > Coleoptera > Chrysomelidae > Phaedon > Phaedon cochleariae. The sequence goes on from OU896717.1 coordinate 33,447,295, forward strand.
AATGCTGAAAATCTTTAGCAGAAATTATAAAAGTAGTACAAGAAAAAAGTCATTATTGTCAGCTACATTTTCAGGGATGATTCATCATAAATAGTCAGGGGCGTCCGCAGAAATGATCTCAGGGAGGGGCAGGTCACAATAAATAATGAACATTATTCAGAACATATAAAAAAAACTATTTTTGCATGACCTATAAGCGATTTCACACTGACAAAAGCGGGAATACAGGGTATACAGGTACTTATACAGAGTAGGCACTCTCTAGGCTAAAAAAATGTTCCGGATTTTTCTGGCATTAAATCTACCACTATGTTTGCTGAAGCATCTTCAATAGTTTTTCCACAAATTCCTGCAATATTTATTGAAAAAACTTTGGAAAGCAATTAAGAGAATATGCTACCACACTTTTTCCATGTTCACAAAAAGCAATATGGCTACTCTTCTTTATCGGTAGTCATGATAATCAAACTTCATTTTGTGATTATTGTGTTCAGATTTTCATTATTATATTGACAATAATTGATTTTATCATAAGATTCTTTCAATTGAAATCATCCAGTGTAAAAATGATATATAAACCTCGAAAGTGAGTTCTTTCTTCCCTCAGGCTACAAAACCACCTCAAGAAAAATCATGCACTTTACTCTCTTGATATATAATCTATTATTCTACATACAATATGGAATAAAAAATAAGAATAGATGAAACACATAGGTATTTTGTTCACATAATCTTGTTCAAACAAAAATGGCATTCTTATAGAGCAAATTTATCAATAACTATGTTGATAAAATTAACTCTTTAATATCTTTAAGATGTCCATGAATACTAATTGAACAAAGTCTCAGAAAGTCACTATAATAAGCGCTAATCAGAATAGGAATTGAATAATGCAAATGTATCTTGTTTAGAAAGTATCTGATGAGTAATGACCAGGCGCTAGGGGGAGGGGGGGGGGGCGAGCGCCCCCCTTGCCTCCCCCTCCGGACGCCCCTGTAAATAGTTATTAATTATACAAGGGAAAAAGTAGTAGATTTTAGCTCCAGGTTGTATTGTCCATGAATTAAAATTGAAATATCATTTACCTGTATAGAAAAAAGGATGAACCAATATTGAGTAGATATTACATAATATTAAAATCAGAAAATTATCAATGTGAAATTTGAAGTTTTAAACAGGAATTTCACCTGCATTACAGGCATCTTTATCATTCTTTTGAAGTAATTAAATATCCATCAGCCTAATTCTGTGATTTGATTTTAAAAAATTGGGAACTTAGTGGTTGTTTAGTAATTTGAGTAAGGGCAAAGTGGAATGGAAGATGGAAGGACTTGCAGTTCTTTCTCCCAGAGAAAGTGACATTTCATAACCTGTCAACAAATTTCCCTCACATGAAAAAAATAGGAATAGGAAAAAAAAAAGAAATTGAAAGTTCCTATATTCCAGCATTTGCCTTGAAATGTGATGTGATTTTATGTAAAAGTTGAAATCAAATTATATACATTTTCTTATAATTATATACTAGAATGCCACTACTGTTTTACAAAGAGTTCAAAACTCACTGGATTTCAAAGTTTCATGTGCCATAATTTATCAAATTGTGGGACTTTACCTGTGACTTTACCTTCCACAAAAAATGTGAGATTTCCATAATAAAAAGAGTAATTCAGTGAGAAACTTACAGCAGCTATAGTGACAACATTCTGGAAGTGATGAATATAGACATGAACAAACACCCTGTGTAACCTTGCCAAGATTTTGCTGCAGTGGCTAGAGAAATTTCTTGGAAAAGGTCTATCACTTGAACATGGAAACAAATCTTGATTATTGATTTGCATTTCAATCCATTCCATGAGATGACTAATGTATTCTCTAGCTGGAAGAGGGGTGGGTTTCTTGAATTTGTCCCCATCTGCCCAGAGATACTCAAATCGTGGCCCTCCAGACATTGTTGGGCATGTCTGCTCTGTGCAATATTCAGATATTGTTCCATAGATGAGATTTATTCTATTGAAGAAATCAACAACTGAAATGTATTGTGTAATGATTAGATTGAAGCCATCAAAATATGAACAAACCATGAACAGCTATCCAATCATTGAGGTCTTCACCCTGTGGTAATTTCACTGCTGCTCTTAGATTTATACCAGAATTCAGACTGGCTTGAGCTTGCTTATATAAACTGTAACGGATTGTGCCCTGGGCAAATTTCTTTTTTGGTCTGAAAGTCTGAAATTGCGAATAAAACTATTACTAGGCATTAGGCATAAGCATATTCTCTAGCAGGTATTTATTATTTTGAATAAGGTGCACCATGAACACTTGAAAATATAGTGCTTACTTTTCCTTTCTGAAAAAAATCGAGAAATCCATTGAGAGCCATTTTCAATTTATCACAAGCAGCAGATGTAGTTAAAACTTGGACAGAATCGAATTATATTTTATTTTTGGAGTTTTTGGAAATGTAAAAAAAGTGTAAACAAACATTTTCAGAACGTCATTATTTGACATGTAAATTTCAAACTGTCAGGGTGATGTCTGTTCTCTGCTCAGGATCCACAAAACAGACCACAAAACTGCTAGTTTCAGAATACAATTTAACATTTGAACTTATGAGAATATGGGTAATGGACTACTGTCATTCATGAGTTTGTGAAATCTAAGAAGAACGCCACTTTAAGGTTATGTTGTTGAGGTTAGATTCTCGAAATCGAAAATAAAAACAAGAGATTTTGCTCAAAATCAACTATGGCAGAGGCTGTCCTACCTGAAGATAATGACGCAAAAAAGCCAGTTTGCCTCATAGTTTTGGGTATGGCTGGCAGTGGTAAAACTTCTTTAGTCACAAGGCTCACCAACTCCCAGAACAAACCCTATGCAGTGAATTTGGACCCAGCTTGTATAAATCTACCATATTTTGCAAATATAGGTTTGTTTAAATTCTCTCCTGAACGTTCAAGTAACTACTCAAGATAATATATTTCTAGATATCAGAGATACTGTGAACTATAAAGAAGTAATGAAACAATACAACTTGGGCCCCAATGGTGCCATTGTTACCTCTCTGAACTTGTTTTCAACCAAATTTCCGGAGGTGATAGGGTTCATTGAAAATTCAAAAAATGATCTTTGCATTCTTGATACTCCTGGGCAGATTGAAGTATTCACCTGGTCAGTGTCTGGATCCATTATAACTGAAACCTTAGCATCATCATTCCCAACAGTGATATTATATGTTGTAGATTGTGTGAGAAGTACTGCACCTGTAACATTTATGTCCAATATGCTTTATGCTTGTTCAATTTTGTATAAAACTAGACTACCATTTATTGTTGTAATGAATAAGGTAGATATTGTTGATCATTCCTATGCCAAAGATTGGATTACAGATTTTGAGACATTTCAAGAAGCTTTAGAAGCAGATGAAAGTTACATTAGTAATTTGACAAGATCAATGGCTTTGGCTTTGGATGAGTTCTACCAGAATTTAAAGGTTGCTGGGGTCAGTGCTGCAACTGGGCAAGGAATTGATGAGTTATACAAGTTGATAGAAGAAGCTGCAGAAGAATATGAAAAGTATATAAAAAATAATGAAAATATGAAGGAGTTCATCATTTGAATTCTAAATTTTAGGGATTATCGTGTTGAATGGGAGAAAATAAGGGTTGAAGCAGATGCAAAGAAAAATGAACAGAAAAAAGTGAAAGATGATACAAATGCAAAATCTTCACTCTTAACAGAAGTTCCAGCAGGAAGAGAGTTGTCTGATGTTTACTTGAGACACCCTGCTAATGAGAGCAGCTCAGATTCTGAAGGAGAAGAAGCCCCATTTTCAAGTAAGTCCATACCATTATTTGCAATGAATATACATCCAATCCCTATTTTCACTGACATTGAATTGTTTAAGTAGGTAGGTGCATACAGATTTTCCTCAAGGATATCAATTTATAGCTTCCCATTTAGATATTTGTATTTGTTTCAGCTATGGATGATGAACTAGAAGCTGAAAATTTCAAAAAAGTACTTCAACAACAAAGAGATATGCAAATCAAAAGAGCAAAAGAAGCTGAGAAAAAAATAAAAGAGAATCCAAGTTGATCTGACTACTTTTGTGATGATTATCTTATTTATAATTAAGTAAATTTTTTAACATTTGTATGACTAATTTTTTATTTACCTCCTGAAGATTAACTGCTGCTATTCTTCTTGGTATTCCCTCATTTAGGATTTGAATTTAGTTGTAATCTTCCAATAATTGAAGCTTCACTAATAGTTGCTGTAAATGTGCAGGAACTGTTAGTTAGTTCATGCCTAATAAAATGCCGTTTTGAAATTTGAAAAAATTCCCCAAAGATTTTTGAAAAAAATCCGAATATTCGCGTTTCACTTAAATTTTTTTTATGACTATTTAAATAGATGTAACAAAATAATTTACATGGTGTTATACGATTTTCAAACCGACGTTTCGTTTCTGCGAGCTGCTATCATCAATAACCTTCTTTCTTTCAAATACGACCCTGGAATTTTTATTACCTATTTTGAGATCTTTCAATCTCTTGGAATCAACGGTGCACTTATTCAGACAAAGGTGCTTGTCTTTAATCCTATTAAAAATCAATTCTCTGTCTCTCTCTAACACTTGAGTTATAATGGAAAATGTGATTAATATGAATTTTTCGAATACGTGCGATAAACCATGGATTTTAGGAGATTGAAAGATCTCAAAATCCAGGGCCGTAGTTAGGAAATTGAAATTCTTATATGTAACACTATCTTGTTGAACAGAAAAAGTATAATATAGCGATGAGAATGTGCAATCTATTTAAATAGTCAAAAAGAATGATCGTGAATATTCGTTTTTTTTAATCTTTGGAAGTATATAGGTTTTCGGAATTCTTGAAATTTTGAAACAGCATTTTGTTAGCCATAAAAATGCGCAACTTTGCAATGATTTTAACCGACCCTGTATATCTTACGGTTTATGAGATCCCAATGAAGAGACTTGAATTCCAGCCACCCTGTATCTATACTTTTTCAGCACCCCATAAGAAATCTCTAATCTTAACAGGAGAAGGCTGAATAATCATGTTATCATTCAAGAAACCTCTACTTTCCACAAAAAATCACCCCCCAACTTTTTCCGCGCCTTCCAGATACTAATTTCTTCATTCATGGACTTTCTGAATTTTCATAACAAATGTAATGAAATATCACTCAGTGGCTGCTGCTTTTGACATGTTATAAAAAATAAATTAGCTGTCATCACATCACAAATTAAATATGTGCTAAAATTCCAGGCAAGTATATTCTTACTAGGAAAATTGAGTGATGCTTTGATGAGACATAATTTCAGGCCATGCTTCATCACTAAAAAATGTTACGAAGCATTTTCAGTTTAATTCAGAATATAATTGATTCAGACAAAGATTACAATAACAAGAAATCTAATACCGTTATCTATTTGATGTCAAACTCCGATAATTCCATGAATATGGACCTAGAAATCGATGGAAAAGGTAGGGAAAACCTGAAATCAATTGAAAATAAGGACAACACCGACTTGGGAAGCTTTAAAATCACCACTGAACAAGGTGATACAGTTACATGTAGACATTCCACTGATAAGGACATTCGACCAAGGAGTGCAAATAAAGAGAAACTTCAAGAAGAATACAAAGAGCAGGTCACGAGAATTGCTGAGAGAGCTACTTTCACAAATGAAGAAAAAGTTGAAGAAAGACAAGATGAGTCTTGCAAATTAGAAAAGTTGCATGGAGATACAGGAATGAGTGTTCAGGAACTTCTAACCCAATTACCTCAAAGAGAAATCAAAACTTTGGAAAAAGGTGAGAAAACTTAAATGAGATGGTGTCATCTTGAGAATGTATATTCTACCACATTTTTCTTCGACATCAAGGATAAATATTCAGGATATCCTATCTCTCTTTGGCAACTATAGTTTTTCAGATTTGTTAAGTTCTCCAAATATAGGTATTTCCAGTAGTAATTATGTCTGTTTCACAGGGGCGGATCTAGGATTTTTCTGAGGGGGCGATTCGAAATAACTTTTGAAAAAATATTTCAATACAGGCTTCGCCCCCCGCCCCTATAAAACCGCCACTGCTGTTTCACGGATCTTTCTTTCAGAATTTGTTGAAGTGCTTTATTACTACAACCCTACAAGTGCTACAACTCCTTTTCTTCAATTACACTGACCATCTTTCGAATACGCTGACTCTCCTGTAGCCAATTTTTTTTATTGATCATTATACAGAGGGTATGTCACGACGAGCTTACACTATCTTTATATCGAGAATCAGTAGGGAGAAATCTATGAAAATGTGCATGTTTATATTTTAGAATACGCTCTTTTCATTCAAAATATTTTTGACAATGCTTTGTTGCCGTTTCTACTAGAAAATAATTGATGATTGATTGATATTTCAAATGGAACACCCTGTATTTTATCGCATTTTCAGATTCTCCCTGAAGAGCTGATTTTTTCGACATATCACACTTGGGGTCTATCGAAAAAGATTACAGAGAAATATATATACAGTGTGACCCATTTAAGATGGAAGCACCCTTATAAAACTTACATTTTTCAACCGATTGGAATGATTTTTTTTTTTGTTAGGTAGATATTCAAAAAGTCTATTAGGACACCAAATATGATGAATAAATCTCCATTTCCAGGGCCAACTAATCTGATTTTTCAAGGTCAAAAATCAAAAAAAATTACTAGCGATTTTTTTAGAAAAAATCTGACTACACCACTGGATTTGTGACATTTTCAAATGGGTAACATGTAAATTACGTTGAAATGCGCCAATCAATAAAAAAGTTATAAAGGAATGAAATTTGAAAAATATGCCGTTTAATCAACCCACCAATTCATGTTCAGGAATTTTATGAAAATTCTGTATACTCCACTGGATTCAGGATGTCTTGAAATATTACTGATCACAGTTTCATCGAAATCTGTTCAGTAATAAAAATTGATGGGTTGATTAAACGGCATATTTTTCAAATTTCATTCCTTTATAACTTTTTTATCGATTGACGCATTTCAACGTAATTTACATGTTACCCATTTGAAAATGTCACAAATCCAGTGGTGTAGTCAGATTTTTTCTAAAAAAATCGCTAGTAATTTTTTTAGATTTTTTACCTTGTAAAATCAGATTAGTTGGCCCTGGAAATGGAGATTTATTCATGATATTTGGTGTCCTAATAGACTTTTTGAATATCTACCTAACAAAAAAAAAATCATTCCAATCGGTTGAAAAATGTAAGTTTTATAAGGGTGCTTCCATCTTAAATGGGTCACACTGTATATAGGGTGTTCAAAATCGAGATTTTTCAACATTAGGGTTTTTTGTGTCGAAACTATTCATTATCGGTCAAAACGGCTCACATGTCCCAATCACAACTTTTGATTCACTATTTACTGACATTTAATCGAAACAGATACAGGGTGATCATTGAACCACCCTGTATCTGTTCCGATTGAATATCAGTAAATAGTAAATCAAAAACGTTAAGATAGGGACATGTGAGCTGTTTTGGCCGATAATAAATAGTTTCTGCACAAACAAATCATAAAGTTGGAAAATCTCGATTTTGAACACCCTATATCTCTGTAATTATCTCCGATAGACCCTAAGTGTGATGTATCGATGAAATCAGCTCTTCAGGGAGAAACTAAAAATGCAATAAAATACAGGAAATTTTATTTGAATTAACAAAGTTGTTGCTACTTCTTGATAGAAATGGCAACACTGAATTGCTGAAAATATTTAAAATGAAGAGATAGCGTATTCTAAAATATAAGCATGCATATTTTCATGGATTTCTGCCGACTGATTCTCGATATAGATATAGTGTAAGCTCGTCGTGACATATACCGTGTAGGTATATGATGGACCATAGTGACTTACTATGATGATTCGTTTTTTTACTTACAGAATTTTCTGTAGTGCTATGACTATTTTTCTTCAATTCTATCATCTTACCAACTATTTTCAGAAAATACTGTAGTGAACTACAAAAACCAGTTTCCTTCAGTCATAGAGAACATGAAATTTCCAGTAGAATCACCTGTGGTGACCAACAATAACTATTTTCTTTAACACTGCGTCCTGTTTAAGAAAGTTGAGCTTTGGCGATATTTCAATGCAACATTTGAAAATAGCTCGAATCCATTTGGTACAAAACTGGACCATTGATGGACATCACGAGTTAATCTGGACTTTCATCAGCAAATTGTTACACTTTGGTGCTCTAATTTTGAACTGTGTGCGAGATACAGATGTTTTCGAAAACTACTCTACGGCGATAATTATTTGCAGAAAAATCGACATATCTTGAATTAGAAGGCCAATCAGTGTGAAAAACAATAGGTTTCTATCCGAAATAAGAGAGTAGGTACCGACTTTCGGCACACCCTGTATTGCTGGAGGTCTGAAAGTGTAGTATACCAAATTTCAAGTCAATAATCTAACTGCAAGTTGAAAAACGTCTAATGTGTGGCCTACGTGATTCACCCTGTATAAGTAGGTACTCAAGTTTCAAAACTGTTGGAATTATTCCCGCCAAACTTCATTATTTAATGGGGTTGTGCATACTAGTAGAATTTACGCCAAAAACCTATTTCATATTGATCATTCCCTGTATAAATAGTATTTGATGTAATCATTCGTTATGAAAAATCATCGCAAATAATTTTTTTTTAATAATGGAATTCGGCACCCTCGAAAAAGCCAGCTTCGATGAGATTCAATATGACCAATGACAACAGTATTCACATTTACAGAAGACAAATAGTTCGACCTGGTCCCTAATAATCACTTATTGAATAATTATATACTTGCAAGACGCTTCAGTACCAATGCAAATATCCTAGTATTCATAATAATGATTGAGATTTTGATTAAACTCAAATTATTTTGTGGCACTGGCAACAGCGTAATGCCTAGAGTCCCTAGAAATACGAGAAGAGAAGAAGACGAACTACATTGTCAGCCTAACTTCCTAACGTCACCTTCATCTTCAAATCCTTGTTTCATCTAGTCGAGATGCGAGTATTCAGAGATATTCCTCTTATTATCTGATTCTTCAGTTGTGTGTTGGGTTCTCTGTTATTGTGTTATTAGCAGTAAGTATTCAGTCCAGAAAATTCAAATTCTAGAGCGAGCACTTTCTGAAGAGGCGATTTTTTCTTCATATTTTGATTGAAATGACAATCCGAAATATTCTTGCACTTGTTTTACAGACAAGCGCATTTTTCATGTTACGAAATATTGTAAATTTCAATAATTATTTGAAAAATGTACAGAGCTCTGAGGAGAAAACGGTTTGCGACAGTGAATTAGTTAGGGTTAGCATGATAATGACAATAAGCGAAAACAGAAACAACAAAGTAAAAATACGCACTTGGAAGTTTACAAGTTATACAGGGTGTTTCCGATAAATCATTGATGTTTTGAAAGTTAAAAAAAAATGCGATCCCACCATACTACCTACATCTTTGAACTGTTATTGAACGTCCGGGAACATTGTCAAAGTCATCGACACCTCCGGTGCTTGTGATCTCGCTGAAAGCAAACGTTTGGGTTGGGCTATCAACCTTTGATCAATGTTTTACAGAAGTTTTAGGAAAACTTTGAAGCTCAATATCTCCCAAAATATTTTTCTTTGACAAAAATGTATTCCTTCATTTCGTTCGTTTTTTCCTATTCTCCCCAATTTCGGAAACACCCTGTATAGTGATATCGTGTTATTTTTTGGTACTGCTCATATATTCTTTTCTCATTTCTTTTACAGACAGAGATCAGTTGAACGCATTGTTAGAGCAGATACAAAAGATGAAAAAAGGAATGGAACGTTTACAAGAAATTGCACAACAATTCAAATGTTCTGAGAAGTTCAAACAGGATATAGAATTCTTGATTAAAAATGTCACACCAGCACTGGAGAACAATGAATCGAAACAAACAAAATTATCAACCAAAGAATCTTAGGAATGTTTTTTTTTCAATCGTAAATAACGTCTTAATAAATAATTTGTGAATGTGAGGGAAGTTTTTCAATCAATGTTAGGGATTCAATAATAAACAAAAATAGGTCATGTAGGCAATAAAATGCCTCATGTTGGAAATAACAATTATTCTAAGGAATCGAGTTACTTACCTACAGTGTTTACGAATTCCAATGAAAAAAATCCAATTTCACTTTCCCACAGTATCACTCAATAATAAAAATATGTAATTATTAGGACATGATATTTTCATCCATTTCTGGTCTGAATAATAATGGGGAAGATATTACCAATGAAATATAATTTGAAGAAATTTCTTTTTTACTGTGAACACAATTGAATATACACGATTCTCTTTAAATAAAATGATAAAAAAGAGGAAGTCTCTCCTCTACATTTTTTTACACCAACAAAAATTATACAATAAAACGTACTTGTTATATATAAATAGATTATACCTAAAAATTACTATTTCACATAGTTTTTCTTGAATAATATTACGGGTTCTAAACACGTTTTTAGAAAATCAAGTCAATTCACACACATTTCACTGAACGCAACTGCAATCTTCTTAGTGCCATAGAATACTATTTTTGCCCTGTATTTGATATCATTCTGATGTCATTGGTGACTGAACACATCAAATAAATTCAACAAAATATAATAAAAATAATAATCATAATAAGTGTGAGACAACCAATGACAAGAGACATTCCCTTAGTGAAACTTCATTCACTCTCTAAGCGTCGAACAACTTTTCTTCAGTTTTTTCTGCATCTGATTTGAGTGCTTCTATTAAATCTTCTACACAATTTTTTGGAATGAGTGTTCCTGCAAGAAAAAACTTCAATATTAAATACTGTAACATACATAAGTACTACCCACTCAAGCTTGAAATACCCTCAAAAAATCTACAGCGGATTCTTTTTTTTTTTTAAACTGCGAAATATTATTAGCGATTTTTTCGACTAACCCACTAGATGCAGCATAGGATACCGATTTTTCAAATAAAAATCTATTCGAATCGGATCCCTATAAAATCGATTCCATAAAGATTTGGATACAAATCGATTCTCAAAAATCGATTCACAAAAATTGATTCACATCACAATCCGCGCCAAATTTGGAAAAAAATATTATTTCTTTCAGATTATGTATCATTACGAGGTAACTTGAGGAATATCGTGAATGCAACAAGAAAGTATGAAAAATTAATTTAATTAATTCTAGAATATATCAATCAATTCTCAATAACAAAGGAACATAAGGAACAAAATTAATATACAGAGACGTGCACAAAAAACGGCTAAAGCTGTAACTTCTGAACCATTCGTAGCGAAAGTCACGTGACCCCGATCGAGTAGTTTATTTTTCATATTTTTTAAAGCTAAACTTAACGCTCGAGTCGAATCTCGAAATAAATAACTATTAAAAATGTTTCCCATAGATGACGACTTCATGAATGAAACTGTATAAGCAAACAAGGTTCAAGGACCCAACTCATAATAGGTCGCGTGCACGATGAAGGACCCTGAAGGTAAAATATTGAAACACAACCTCACTTTTCTGTAAAACATTGAAACACAACCTCACTTTTTTTATTTGTTTACAGAGGAATCAAAGGATTGAAATTGTTTTTCACAATATTTTGGTATACGAATCGTGTTTTTTACCCTATTCATTAATTCAAGCATGCCTTCTCATTGTGCTGTTGCACAATGCACAAAAAATGCAGCGAGAGACGAATGTATATGATTTCTTTAGGTAAATAGTCTCACATAGTTTTCATTATGAAATTTTGTAATTTCTAATTGAAATTCCTACTGCCACTTCTGCAATAGAAGCTAATACTGCTAAAAGATTGAGAATGTCTACAACACACACGAACATATTTCGTCAGCATGTCAGACCAGTCCTCCCGTTTGATTGCATGAATCCAATCTTCTTGCATCATTTTAGAAATTTCACGAGTATTTCTATTAGCTCCTATTGCAGAAGGAATTCCGATGAGAAATCAGAGAAATTACCAAATTTCAGAATGAAAACTACATGTGACTATAGTAGGTACTCAACTTTTAAATCATAATGTACCAACTGAATTCCTTCGTTTTCCGCTCTATTTTTTGTGCATTGTACAACAGCACAATGTGATGGCATGCGCGAATTAATGAATAGCCGAAAAACACGATTCGTATGCCAAAATAATTGTGAAAAACTATTTCAATCACTTGTAAACTAAGAAGAAAAGTGAGGTTGTGTTCAAAGTATCACCTCCAGGGTCGGTCATCTGACAGTTCTTGCACGCAACCCATGAACAAACTCGTCATGTTCGCTTCAAGAAGTCATCTCTTCATTTCTTTATTGCTCTGAGCGGCAGAGGCGCCTGGGATCGAACCCGACATTTCTATTCACTATTGAATACCAATGAACTCAATATAAAAACCTGGAAGGGACCCCCTGTGAACGACGAGTGAAGCAAAAATATTGTTCAGGCAACCCGCAGTTGTTACGGATACCTATCTCTTTCTATCTTATGTTGGCTAATGGGAAGAGTTCGCATTAATTGAAATATTATCTCGTTTTTTGCTTACATTCAAGACTATACGTGATTAAATATAAATATTCATGTAGGAAAATGGTTAATGTTGTAATCAATTATTATCATTAAAAAATTATGATTGATTTTTTTATTGACTTAGAAGTGAATTTTCATTGTTATTCTTACAGGAATAGGAAGTCGAATAAATACAAAATTGAAATTATATATTTCCATTCAAATGTCACAATATATTGTACAGGGTGAGCGAAGCTCTATGTCTCATCACTATCAAAAGATAAAGAAAAACAATAGAAACAAATTGAAAAGACGTTCTTGAATGGTATTGAAGGTCTATTTTATGCCTAGTTTCCAAGAGAACCTATTTTTCCATGAACATTTTACCATTGAAAAGTGAATGAAAGCTGAATAAAAGGTGAATAAAAGAACAATCTTTGGAGGAATTGTTCCATCAAGATGAATATCTGTGTCGCCCTTTCTGGAGAGGAAGAAGCTCCAAAGGCAAACCTGAAAAGAGGATATGATGTAGCTCTTGAATTTAAACATTTGAACTTGTAATTTTAACCTTCAAAATGTTTTTTAGTACCTCAACAAGATTGTCGTTCCTTTTTTTACTTTTGGTTTCAGTGTTTTCACTATTCTTTGCAATAGAATAGCCCTTCTCGAATGGAACAGTTTGTGGGTTTCATTATCAATAAACTTTGAAACTTGGGAGCTGGAAGTTGTAGAGGCAAATCAATTTCCATAAGAAAAACATCATCCTTAGAATTCAAGTTATGAACATCCACACATACATCCACAGACACATCCAGAAAATATATTACTATAGTTTTTCTAAGAATCGATCTGAACAATTTTCAACTTACCCATGAAGGACAATTTATGTTTGTCTTGTTTGTTTTGCATCCAAAGGCAACACAATATAAATAACCATTGTTTATTCAAAATCACAAACCTTTTCAACAACAATCAATTCACAACAACAAATTCAGTCCTTTTGAAGAAACAAAACACGCCAAATTTAGCGATATTTCACGTGTATTCCACATAACAAAGAAAAAGTTCGATCTTCACTTTTTTTGCCTATTCACGTAAAAGATCTTTAGTACTCCAATCATTGGATACATGAAAATGTATACACCAATCCGCCATTAAACAACACGAGTGTACGCCACAACGGCATTCAATAGCTCAAATAATTGCTTCTAACCAAAGGCGCAAATTAACTTTCGACTTGTGGCATGGAAAAGCGAGGAGTCAAAACAGCTTACCATAGACGATCTGCCGTATCTTCTCTAGGGTAATCCAAAAAAGCTGCAAATGTCGCTTCCTCCCTGGATGCCGGTGATCTTCAAAGTGTAGCACCTGTTCTCAAAGCGTAGAAAAAAGAGCAGCAATGTTATAGTTTATGCAGAGCTCACTGTTGCACTTTGGCGAGTTAGCGATATAAGCGGAAATAGCGGAAATGGAATGCCGGCGGTTTTCAAATTGGGAAATGGCAAGTCCGACGGTCGAACCAATACTGAATAGCCGGCGAATCGAGGCACATATTTGTCGTAGAAGATTTTTCGCGATCTGCTTTGGTTCCACTGTTTCTACCTCCATTCTCGCGCAAAACCACACTCGAAAATGAACCTTTAATATTTTATGTTCCAAAACCTAACAACGAGTGTGAAAGAGACAGGTTACCGTAACACAAGCTATCTTTGTTGCCGCTGCCCATGACACACTTTGTGCTATTCGAGAGGAGGGCAGTCTCCCTTCCAGGTGTTTATACCGAGTTCATTGTTGAATGCACAGCACAAAACCCCATCACTCACCGACTATCTTCAGATCGTCCTTCGTCCTCAGCCGGATGACCTGCATCTTGTTCTGCGACCCCACTTTGGCAGCCAGCACGCCCTCTACGCGACTCCACACCGACAGAACGCTGCCGGAGACGACGTTGTAGGTGCGCCGGCGCAGTCCCACCTCGCAATCGTGCCCCACCGACACGTTGCGGCAATTGCCGCGCCAATAGGCGTGCGAGCACGTGTTCACCGACGAGTCGTATTGCTTGCTCCACGAGTCCTCCGCCTCCGAAGACTCGATCTAGATTTGAAAAGTTTTCGATATTACATGTGTCCATATATCTACTACTCATATATGAATCATAGGTGTCCTCAAAGCGGGACCAACTTATGTCTCTATAGGTAACGAAATCAACCAATAGGCGTTGATGCCGACGTAGTGAAAAATTATACGAACCAATATGGCTGTTTCCATCCTTCACTTTCCGTCCTTATAGATTCAAAAAGTACCTCTCATTTTGGTCCCATTTTTGTTGAGATATCATATATGCGATGAGCCATATATAGAAATAGTACATATATGCATGTGTCATACACACAGTATAACCCTTCATTATTTACACTGACAAGATGAGAGCAATGAAGCCAGGAAGTCTATTTATTCCAAAATAATAATCAGTTCTCCAACCTTGGTCTATTCAGTAGGTGGTGGTATCTAGTATCAAGTTTATTTTAGATTTTTTATGGAAAGAAGGAATGTCGCATCAGGGCAAGATTAAAAAATTTTCATTAGATGAAAGCAAATTCCGAGAACTACGGCAAAATTTCGTTACTGGTTGGTGATTACTAATCACTGGATGGTGTTAGTTAGACAAGAGTTCGGACACAGCTGAACTTCTGTCCTTTTCTATTTTCTATATTTCAATGGTTTTAGTGAATAAAAGAATGAGACATATATTCTGCTCTTTGTCTTTTCCATTTCCCTAGTAGTGACTGATTGTCAGATACGCTTTTAGAGGTTAGATTTTCTGTCAAATCAATCATTGTCAAAGATGGAAGATAGAAATAGGGTATATACTCCCAAATCAATTCATATAGCAATACTCTTTTCGCAAAACAATAGTAATAAAAATAAAGAGAATTATGACACTTTTTAATATGATAAAATAGACACATATGGATCTACGTATAGCTAGTTCCTTATTGTTTGTGGAATTGTACCCGAGTGATAAACATGAAGATCGTTTTGATTTTCCACCTTTTGCTGCATTCACTTTTTACTGATAAGTTTCGAATTTGGTCGGTATTGAAAACGGCATTCAATGATATTATATCACGTTACAATTTACTTGATTTCCTCAGTTTCCTTCTCAAATTTTCAATTTCATTACGTAGTTTGGCATTCGGTCTCATGATAATATTGGAATACTTTTTCAATAGTCTGTTTTGTAAATCAATGGAACAACGAATCTTATGAATCTTCTGTCTGAAAATGGTCCTAAAATATAGTTTCATTTCAATCAACTATTAAAGAATTGAATTTTAATGTATGTACTTACCTCACAAATTTTCCATTACATTCAGGCCGTTTGATACATGCCTTCTATAAGGGAATGGTTAATTTTTTCTTTGGAAAATTGAAGAAATGAAATCGCCATTCCCTTCAGAATTCCCGCAATTCATTACACAGCAGGATATTTTCATTCATGCTTTTTTCTCCATAGTTAATAAAATTATATATCAATTCTGACGTTCATAAAATTTATTGTCAAATTTAAACAATTTTGAATGAAAAAGCGCGGAACGACTATGATACTGTTGTCACAATGCAAGATGTATAACTTAATAAATCTAAACATTCAAAAACACTAACAGTTGCCATTTCTGTGTCCGAACTCTTATCTACTGGTACTGGTACTGGTGGGGGACGTTTCCACGTCAGCAACTAGTCCCCAATGGGACCTTTTTGCAAACCCCAAGTGTTTTCAATGACTGATATGGTTCGCTCAAGAGAGCTGGCTAACATCCTTTTCAGGCACCGCCCATCAGCTCTCTTTTCAGAGTTTTTCAGCTGTGTTTTGTAGGCTAGTAATGTACTCACTACCATATGCGCAGTGGCAGGCCTGCTAACTATCCTCGTTAACCCCCGAGACCGAGGTCTACTTAAGCAGCTGGCCCGCTCTCACGCTCAGCTGGTAGTTTTCCACACCCACCTACATACACCGTCCTACTTCTTCTCTGATGCTCACAAACACATCATCATATCTTTCTGCGAGGAAATAATATGTCGAAAGGTAGCAATTTTTGTAGCTTCAATTCAAACTCAAAGCGATGCAAAAATTGAATGTTAACTACAATTTGCAGGACTAAAAAATGATAGCACTGATGAGTTTCCAGTGTCTACTCGAATTCCAGTAACAAAAATGAATCGAGAATTTTATCGAGGGTAATACCACAAGAGGTTTTTATTTTATCGGATAAACTTTCATTTTGCAAGAAAACTTATTTTCTTTGGTAATTGACAGAGCAAATACAGTATTTGCTATCAACCCATTCAAGTTAATCCGGTACACCGTATTTTAATGTAGATATTGTGCCAAATTTTCGAAAATGAAAGTTTATCGAACCTGCCCACAGGTAACTAATCCTTCAGGTTGGGAAAGTAGGATATATAAGCAAGCCAAGGTTAGTTTAGTTCATCGTACCAGTATATCATCTGACGAAGCTACTGTGTTAGCGCAACATGTCGTGTTTGATAATTTCGTGAAAATCTTACCGTTTGTGATGTTTATACATTCGCCATGAATTACCATCAAGTAACTGAGAGTCAATTCAAAATTTATTAGGTAATCCAAAAGATAAGGTGGACACACTTGAAAAATCAGAAATATACGAAATTAGTTGTGAAGATTCTGATAAAATATTTATAAAGCAACCAAATTTAGTTTATCAACCGTTGTTGCAGTAAGAACGAAATATCATTGTAGGGTTTATCGGTGGTGTAACCTAACGATTCTACTTATTCATTGTTTATAATGACACGCTCAATGCTCGATCTTTTATTAATCCCGAATTGCAGCTACATTTCATTTAGTACTATAAATAATCATCATTTAATTGATAACTCAGCGGGAAGTAGCATGACACTGACTAATGAGACCTGGCAGGATTTACATGACAAGTAACACTGACAAAAATAACATAAGATAGTTGACAGTAACCTGGCATACAGTGTTGCCATTTGATTACATAGAAAGGTCAAAGGACTCACCTTCTTATATTTCTTCTCCAACTCGGCGAGACTCTCCTGCCGGAACTGAAGACCGGTATTCGGCCTGTAGACGGAAAACATCATATCTTTCTTGCTCTCCTTCTTCCCCTTCGTTCCTCCACCCCCACCACCGCCTCCGCCGCCGCCAGTATCGACGGCGATTGCGAGAATAGCCGTGTGTTTGGTATTTCTCACCTGAAAGTCGATTGATTGATTGATGGCCGTTTTCCACAAGAAATATCAACGTTTATGATATGAACACTTGAACATTAATCAATTCGCGGTCGTCAAGGTCATTAGATGACGTTGCGATGACATTTAAAACTACTGGAAAACATCCTAGCTCCGAGCATAGATTGAAAGTTATACATGTTTTCCCCGCAGAACTCAAAGACCTAGAAGGCTAAGGCAAGTATGAGAAATCGCTGAAATCTGATAAAACCAGTGTGCTTACGGCAATGGTGATTATGCACACATTGTCGGCAACATTATCAGTTATATCTGTCATTAAAGAGCACCTTTTTTTGTGAAACGTTGTGGATTTTCAGAATCAGAGATTGAATTGTCGAAAAATATGTATACAAAAAAGTTTTGGTGATATTTAATGTAGTCCCACCCTGTATCATACATTCCTGAATAAAACTTCGAAATGATTTTATGTTCACCGCATTGGGCATGAAAAGTTGAGTTTTTGTAGCAAATTGCAGTATTTTATCACTTGGCGTTTCGGAAATATTCAAGAAATACCATCTTCAGGAGCCCCTGTTCGGGGGACTGTAGCTCCCTCAGGAGACATTTCTCGACTCACGTTCATTGGAACTTTTTTGGCCGGCTAAATTCGGGACACCCTGTATAAATGTGATTTTTTTTCAATCCCAGTTACATGAAAAGTATTGTTTACACTCGTACAATGATCCCACAAGAGTTCAAAACTTGATCATTTTTATTTGATAAAATATTCATATTTTATCGTCTCCTGAAAAATTTAGAAAATGACAGATACCTTCTTGTTGCTGCAGTCTTCAATTGTTTTTTCACTTTTTACCGTTTTCAAAGGCTTCAGCACTGGTTTATCAGTACAGGGTGATTCACCATAAATGCCCCCCCCCCCTATAGTTCACTCATTTTTAAACCGATTTAAAAATTTGAACAAACGATCTTCACAGAGTACTACTTGATTTTTTCAAATGAAACATTTCATTGTATTTTCAGATTCTCCCTGAAGGGCTGATTTCATCATTGTATCATACTTGGGGGGTCTAGCGGGAATGATTTCAGAAATATTAGGTGTTCAAAATCGAGATTTTTCAACTCTACGATTTTTTTCTGTGGAAACTATTCATTATAGGTCAAAACGGCTCTAATGTCCCTATCTTGACTTTTGATTCACTATCTACTGACATTCAATTGGAACATATACAGTGTGGTTCAAGATTCAGAATTATTCTGATCACCCTGTATCTGTTCTAATTATTAAATGTCAGTAGATAGTAAATCAAAAGTTGAGATACGGACATGAAAGCACTTTTGACCGATAATGAATAGTTTCGTCACAGAAAAATCCTAAATTTGAAAAATCTCGATTTTGAACACCCAATATCTCTGTAATCATTTTCGCTAGACCCTAAGTGTGATGCATTGATAAAATCAGCTCTTCAGGGAGAATCTAAAAATACAATGAAAAATAGGGTGTTCCATTTGAAAAAATCAAATAGTGTCCTGTAGATCAGACCCTCGTGTTATCAGTATCTCACCTTGCCTCTCGAAAATTTTTGAAAAAGTTCTATACAAACAAATACTTGAACATGTTGAAAATAATAAAATAATACCGACATGCCAGTCTGGATTTCTAAAACGCCTGAGTACAACAACATCACTAACGCAAGTTCTTGATGATATATTCTTCAATTTGGACATAAGATGTGCTAGCATATTAACACTTTTAGACTTTTCAAAGGCAT
Organism: Phaedon cochleariae; assembly: GCA_918026855.4. NCBI lineage: Eukaryota > Metazoa > Arthropoda > Insecta > Coleoptera > Chrysomelidae > Phaedon > Phaedon cochleariae. The sequence continues at coordinate 33,466,913 of OU896717.1, forward strand.
TCGATACTATAAACCATAAACTCATGATTGCTAAGCTTAAATACTATGGATTCTCGATTGACTCTTTGGAATTAATACAATCTTACTTTGCAGAGAGAAAACAAAAAATATTATCGAATGACAGTCACTGAAATTATGTACACATGACAGCAGGAGTGCCACAAGGCAGCATTTTGGGTCCCCTTTTCTTCATTATTTATACGGCGGATATACTGAAATCTATACAACATTGTAAAATTCAGGCGTATGCCGATGACACTCAAATCTTCATAAACTTTCCTAAAGGTAATATTTTGGAGGCCCAAAATTGGTTAAATTATGACCTTAACATAATATTTGAGAAAAGTCGGGCTCACAATCTGAAATTGAACTCTTCTAAATCAAAAGTAATTGTTTTTTCTCCCAAAAATTATTATGATGAGATCTGCTCGAATTTTAACATAAGTATTGATAATAAGCCGTTAAGTATTGTCCACTCGTCGAAAAATTTAGGTTTGGTATTCGATGATGACCTCGGATTTAAAAATCACGTTAAGCACATTCTGACCAAAACATTTATTTCCCTAAAAACTCTATACAGCAATAGGTACGTGTTGAATTTAAAACTGCGAAAAACTGCTTGGTCTTGTCCCAATTCGCTTATTGTGATTTTTTGTATGGTCCATGCCTTGATGGTTATAGGTATAAAATTCAAAAGGTACAGAATTATTGTGTGCGGTTTATATATGGGTTGATCACATATCTCAAAAACTAAATGAACTTAACTGGCTCACTATGGAAAATCGTTGGAGACTTCACCTTAGCTTTATTCATCTATAAACTTCTTAGGAATCAATCAGATGATAGTCGCTACCAGTTAATTCCGAGATCCAGCATACATTCAGTTAATATAAGACATCCGAATGCATTAACGATGCCTCATCATTCGACCGCCATTTATCAAAGAATTTTCACATATAATGCAATTAAATTGTTCAATTCAATCCCAGACCGCATTAAAAGCCTTGGTCCATTCTCCTTCCGAAAGTTCATTAAACATGAGCTACTTTCTTCACAATGAGTATTGTTACGCTCTTCAATATGTATATTATGTACACATCATCTTTTTTTCTCCCTAAGTAATGTAGACTCACCTTCCCAATTGGACAGTGAGAGGTTAGATGTAAGAGTAGCCTTAGGCTAAATCTCGCCTCCTGCTGGACAGTGAACAGTGAACAATGTTTTTCTTCTTTGTACAAATGTTTGTACAAATCTTTGTATATTTTTTTTGTATTATGGAATCACATAAATAAAGACGATTTATTATTATTGTTATTATATTATAGATCGTTTGTTCCGAGCACCTTGAATTTTCTGATGTAGCGGAAAAAAATCATCGAAAATCATTTAGGATGATATTTTGCATTCGGTGCAAAAATAACTGAGCTACAGGGAGGGGGCATTTATGGCGAATCACCCTGCACTTCGAAAGGATGAAGTGAAAGACGTTACCTGGTGCGACAGCCAGAAGCCCTCGTGCTCGCCCACCAGATCGGAGAACTTCTCCAAGGCCTCCGGCCACGACATGCCCCGTTCGACGTGCACCGTGTGCAGCTCGGTGGGGGCGGTGCCAGTCGCGTGCTTCCTTAGGAACGTCACCGTGCGTACGCGTTTCACCACCTCGCCGCCAGCGCCGAGATCGAGAATACCTGCAGGAGACAAAACAGTGTGTCCCACTCACCATGCTCACCATGGGTATCTTTTTAACGGTGAGAGATACGAGATCAATAAACAATAAACAATAACACCAAATGTGGAGATGGTCAAGGCCAACTATTCGTTTTTGTTTTATACGCAAAAAACAGATTTTGATCATTTTCATGTCTCCTCCGTAACTTCTGTATTTATGAAAATATTATGGAATTTTTGTTGAAATTAAAAAAATGGCTGCTCCAAGATGGCGGACAAGATTTGGTCCGATTCCATTCAAAATTGGTAAGTGGGGGTTTTTGAGGTCGGAGATTATGATTTTTTTGTTAAAATTTATGAATTCAAGAAGGCGGCATCCAAATAATTTTTTGTTTTTGTATAAATGACGATAACTCCGTTGTTATCAACACAAAACTTTTACTGCTTCATATCATCTGTAAGAGAAAAAAAAGTTATTTGTAACTAAGTCATAGTGAGCTATGACCTACATTTGAAAAACTAAAGTTGGTGCTGATATCTCAAATTCTAGAAGAGTTGGTATAAATTTCATATTTTTTTCGAAATCACTTTGAAAAAATGCCATGAGAATGTGAAATTCCTATTTGAGTTACGGAGGAGACATGAAAATGATCAAAATCTGTTTTTTTGCGTATAAAACAAAAACGAATAGACTTTATCAAAATATTTTTTCACATTATAGTTGGCCTTGACAAACTCCACATTTGGTGTCATTTAACCGACCTCGTATCTCTCACTGTTAAAAAGATACCCATGGTGAGCATGGTAAGTGGGACACACTGTATGGTACACAATCACACAACTCAAATACCTAGAAGGGTACGTATGAGAGATAGCTGAAATATTCAAGATTTCAAGATTAATTCAAGATTTATTCAAAGAGTTGGAGATACAGTATAACAATTTTTTTTTCGTAGATTTTTTTTTCTCCTGTGAACATGAGCGAAAAACGCCTAGGCAACAGACTGCCTGTTTTGCATTTCCCCCTCATGAAGCATGGGAGGGTTATCATGTTAAAATACATAACAAATGTTTTATTCATTTATTCTATGAACAAGAACAGTGCTTTTCTATACTTATGATTATTGGAAAGGGAAAGAGGAGAAGATGAGTGAAAGATAGAGATGGCATTTTTTTTCAGGAAATTTTGAATACAGATGCATTGTGAAGCATAAATTGTTTGAGAGCAGTTCTGAAATTTTTTATTTCATTCGTGTTTTTTAAACATACAGGCAGAAGGTTATACAGTTTTGGTCCAAAGTAGAAAACAAAACGTTGTGTATGGCTCTTTTTATATAGAGGAATTTGAATAATTTTATTTTTCACTGGATCGGGTTATCCTAGAACTTTGCAATCTGAAATTATGAATATTTATGTACATCTAGATTAGGGACCGATAAGTGTATAAGAACCTTATGTCAAACACATTTGTTTCCTTATACAGTATCTCTGTTGAAAATAGTTTACATTTTCTCGTTATTATTTTAAGTATCATGTTTTGTGCTGATTGTAGGATCCTTATCGTATTATTGAAAGTACCGCCACATGCTGTTATGCAATAATTTATTATTGACTCTACTAATGAATTGTATAAAATCATTAGATTTTTTCGAGAAAGAATATCTCTGAGAACATCGAACTTATGCATGAGTAGCCTCATTTTTTTTGTAATATATAAAATATGTTCATTCCACCTCATATACTGATCCAGAATGAGTCCTGGATATTTGATAGATTCAGTTTTCTCGATTTTAGAGCAGTTACAGTTTTTTTCATTTTTACAACTAGGTTTGTGGATACTTATCTTTGATGTATCAGGTTGGTCAGTAGAAGTTGAAGAGAAAGTCATAAATTTTGTTTTTTTTACATTCAAAGCCATTTATTCGAGATATGCTGTTGATGTACACAAGAAACAGTATCGGACCCAATACTGTACCCTGCGGCACACCTACAGTAATATACTGACCAGAACTAAGTTTTTCTCCAATTTTCACCTTTTCTAGTCTGAGTGATAGATAGTTTTTCATTAAATTCAATGCTATTCCTCGTATGCCATATTTATATAATTTGTTCAACAAGTGTGCTTACGGCAATGGTAATCATGCACACTGAATGCGCACATTGTCGGCAACATTGTCAGCTATACAGGGTGTCCCAAAATTAATGGGACACAGAGCTACCACGTGTATAGGAGGTCAAAATGAGTTGATTGGACCCAATTTATTCATGTGCCAAAATGTACCGTTTGTCCGTGAGAAGGGTTTAAAGTTCACATAAAAAAACACATTTTTGTATGCTGTTCAGGAACAAGTGAAACGAATTTGATGAAATTTAGTAATAGTGTATTTCAGAGGTTTAATTTCGTTTTGGTAATCAAAGAAGCCTGAAAGAAATTGTAATAGGGTTGAAACCACCCTCCCCCCCTGACATTTTTTTCAGAACTTTTTAGAGGTCATAATACGGTACTGAAATTTGAGCTTGAAGACTAATCAATTACCTTCATTTTATTGCTCTTGTAAAAATGTTCTATACCGCATAGTTTCGAAGAAAAAAAAATGTTCTCTCAAATAATGCTGACATAAAACTTAGTTGGCAGTGGAAACAAAAAGCAGAACGTTTCTTCATAATAAATGTTCAATATTACGCCCACCTTCATTAAAACAAATATCAATTCGACGTAAAAAATAGAAATGCACCCTCGATCCTTATTAGGACATCGTCGTTGTCTCGTAGTGTGTCAACGGCATTTTGGAATCTGTTCCACGGTTGTATGAAAGTATCAATTTGAACTTCATACACTTGTGTTTTTAACGCTCACCAAATGAAGAAGTCTCACGGATTCAAATCTGGAGTCCGCGGAGGCCATTCAATAGGTGCTTCTCCTACCAATCCATCTATCAGGAAATTGTTCGTTCAGATATTGTCTTGTTGTCTGAGGAATTTATTGAAACATTTACAGACAACGTCAACAACAAACTTGAATGACAATAAATTTGTTTCCTGTCAAAATCACGACTTGCCTTCGTTTCCACTGCCAACTAAGTTTTATATCACAATTTGATTTGACTTGTACCGGGAATATCTGGTAGAATCATTTGGGAGAACATTTTTTTTTCTTGAAACCATGCGGTATAGGAAATGTTTACACGAGCAATAAAAGTCTTCAAGCTCAAAAAAGTTCAGAACCGTATTATAACCCCTAAAAAAGTTCTGAAAAATTTTTCAGGGGGTGAGAGTGGTTTTAACCCTTCTAAAATCTCTTTTAAATTTCTCCGATTACCAAAAGGAAATCCTCTGAAATACACTATTGCCAAATTTCAACAAACTCGTTTCACTTGTTTCTTAACAGCGTACAAGAATGTGTTTTTTATGTGAACTTTGAACCCTTCTCATGGACAAACGGTACATTTTGGCACATACTTCTAATTTCTTAAGAGTTCATTTGGCAACAGTGTAAGAATGTACCCATGTCTTTTTGTCTGTATTTTAGTGTTTTGCTTTGCGTTTGAAGTCCTTCGTTAGTGAATTTGAGGTTATTGAAGAGTTTTGGTGAAAAGATACAATTTTATTATGTGAAACGACTTTCCTGAATCTGTTGTTGAAAATTTGATATTACCTCCATAATTGTGAATCCTTTGAATCTAGCAAAGCTAAATAGTTTCGTTGACAAAAAAGGGATGATTGAAATGTGTATTCCAATCATCCAATCAATTAAGTGATCATTTCAATAAACTCACCCAAATCGAATCTTCCCGACCTTTTAGCTGACGTGATGGTTGCTGCTAATGTATCTGTGAAATACCTGAAAAACATATATGTTCAACTGCTGCAGCTAAAACCAGAATAACACTATGCATTGTTATAATATTCTGCACAAAAATCAACACTACAACTCGAACATTTCAATGCATTTCATGCCAATAAGTGAACAATTTCAGTTGCAATTCTGATTCTTGACTGATAGAGTAGTGTTATATTAGTACTGCCAAGGTCGATAGTATTATGAAATGGTTCCTTTTGCAAAACCATAGAAAAATTCCGAGATGGCAATTTCAGTACCAGTTCATGGAACAGGTACTTAGTACATATCGAGTTACATATTATTCATTGCAAAGGACAGTAGGTATGACTTGTTTCACTCTTAAATTCAGAGTACATCAAAATTTCCATATTTCATATTTCCGGGTTTCCACTGTGAACAGGTGATAAGTTCCAGCGGCTCCCGGGCTATGAATAACTTGACTTCATCAAGTTTTTTTTCATGGTAAAAGTTGTGTTATAACAATATGTGGAAACAACTTTAATATTGCATTGAACTCAATGTAAACAACTGGAAGGGATCCTCTGTGAACGACGAGTCAGGCAAAAATATGGTTCAGGCAACCCGCAGTGGTTACGGATATCTATATCTTTCTATCTTATATTGGCTAATGGGAAGCGCTCGCATTATTTGAAATATTTATAGGTTAATGTTGCAATCGATTATCATTCAAAAATTATTATTGATTTTTTTATTGACTCTAAAGTGAATTTTCATTTTTATTTTCACAGGATTAGGAAGTCAAATGAGTACAAAATTGAAATTATATATTTTCCTTCGAAGGTCACAATATATTTTGAAGGGTGAGCGAAGCTCTATGTCTCAGCACTATCAGAAGATAATGAAAAACGATAGAAAATCTTTGAAAAGAGGTTCTTGAATGGTATTGAGTACCTAAGGTCTATTTTTAGCCTAATTTTCAAGAATACCTATTTTTCCATGAACATTTATCCATTGAAAAGGGAACGAGAGGTGAATAAAATGCGAACAAAAGATGAATAAAAGAACAATGTTTGAACGAATTGCTTCATAAAGATGGATATCTGTGTTGCCCAGAATGAACACCTTCACTTTTTTTTTCTGGAGAAGAAGAAGCTCCAAAGGCAAACCTGAAGAGACAATATGATGTAGCTCTTGAGTTTGAATATTTGAACTTGTAGTTTTAACCTTCAATTGTTTTTCAGTACCTCATTAAGATTGTCACTCCTTTTTGCTTTTTGTTTCAGTGTTTCCACTTTTCTCAATGTCCATATGAAAAACATTGTCCTTAGAATTCAAGTTATGAACATCCACACACACATCCTGAAGATATATAACTCAAGTTTTCCTAAGAATCGATCTGAACAATTTTCAACTTACCCATGAAGGACAATTTCTGTTTGTCTTACTTGTTTTGCATCCAATGGCAACACATTATAAATAACCATTGTTTATTAATTCGAAATCACAAACTTTTTCAACAACAATCAATTCACAACAACAAATTCAGTCCTTTTGAGGAAACAAAACACACCAAATTTAGCGATATTTCACGTGTATTTCATATAATAAAAAACAATGAAGTTTCTTCACTATTTTTGTCTGTTTAGGTAAAAATAAAGATCTCAAGTACTCCAATTATTGGATGAAAGAAAATTTATACACCAATCCGCCATTAAACAACACGAGTGTGAAAGAGACAGGTTACCGTAACACAAGCTATCTTTGTTGCAGCTGCTCCTGACACACGTTGTGCTATCCGAGAGAACGGCAGTCTCCCTTCCAGGTGTTTATATTGAGTTCATTGTAATATCGGTGAAACATTCACGTACAGTCTATATAATATTTCTTTGCGCCTACGTCACAACTTCAAAAAACGAAACGAATCAATTCAAGGTCATATGTTCCAGTGAAGCAGTACCGTGCTGTTTCAGAAATTGGGTTAACATAAATAATAATAATAATCAGAAAATTTTTTTTCACTACTGGTAATTTTGACTAGGAAACATTTAATAAAACATAGGATTGGTATATATATCAAGTTTCAAATCTTTGATTCGTCAATTATTGAAATCAAAACCATGTATCAGAACTTTGGCATGTATATACGTATGGGTTGGTATATGACCAGATACACACCTATTCAATGCTTTTATGAGGTAGTCTGCGATTGTGACAAAGCCGAACACTGTTGAGTCGTTTTAGGTATTTGGCATATTACTATGCAGCATTTTCCACAAAACCACCACTATGGCCAGCATGAAGTACAATAAATCGTTTTCCATCATAACCTACTGGTTTAGGAACGCTTTTTGTACTTTGATCTTGCCATGATCTCATCTCATTCACTTTCGCAAATATCCAAGTTTCATCTAAGAAGACGATTTGTCTAGGGTAACTAGAATTGCGATTTTCATAAAACTATCTGAAAATCTCTGCTCTCATTTAGGATATGTCCGGCCTCTCAACCAAATGCAACCAATAACCGTCTGTTGTCTTCTTTTTTATGTTTGAATCCTACTTTTGTGAGAAGTTTGCTCAATGTGCCTATACTTGTGTGTATCAAGGATATGTTTAGTTCTGAGTTCTTCTTTCAAAATTCTAAGTGATGTTTTTCTGTAAAATAGTCAGTTGAAGGTAGTCAAATGAAATCACTTACTTTCTGCATACATAGTATAGATCACATTGCGTACTCCCATTTTCAAATCATCATCCAGATCTACTGTCTTGGGTTTTTTTAGTCCTAGATTTCCCTGGCGTACTCAAACTTTCGTTTCTCTCAGAACGTACTTTAATACTCGCAACTGTCCGCAGTCTAATATTCAGGGCATCAGCGACACGCTAAAATTATGTACATCATGATGATATTCTTGAAGTAAGGTCTGACTATGTTTATTATTGATCAGGAAGAATTATGATTTACCTGTTGTATGGAAGTAAACGGGATTGAAGGACCATTATTATCTTTCTTTCTTGTGATATATTGTCACAAATTCGATACGAGACTTCGTGCTTGCGAATTCAAACGTCTTCCTGGCATGTTGAATATTTGACAATAGCCACGCTGAACGATGGCATTTCAGCACCTACTGCGCGCCTCTGAATTAGCCGACTAATATGTGTCTCGACATACGAACTTCTCTGTATTCAAGCTTTTAATCCGTAACTTATGTCAACAAACGTCATGATAGACATTGCTGCTCTATATGCAAGTCTGAAGAGGATAGCAAGTTGCGCGTAGGTCTATGCTAATTTCTGTCACACGCATAGAAATATTAAACAGACTGTAGATAACTTTGAACCGAATAAACCCACCTGAACAGCCTGTTCTGCAGCTCGACCGGCATGCCGAGTATGCGATTGAGGAACTTTGACATGTTGTTGTAGTCCTTGTCGAGCGACAGCACGCCCGGCATGCTCTCGCTGTTGACGATCAGCCCGACGCCGACCAGGGCGGCAGCGACGTCCTTGAAAAAGTCGCCCTTGTAGTCGCTGGGCGGCGCCACCACCGGCCGCTCGTACCTGGGGAAGTGACGTGTTTCAAATAGGGCATTTTGCTAGTCTGGAACGAATTCGGCCATACTTGCCCCGGTACAACTAGAGTCACTGGATGGTATTAGTTTGATAAGAGTTCGGACACAGCTGAACTTTTGTCCTTTTCTATTTTCTGTTTTACAATGGTTTAAGTGAATAAAAGAATAAGACATATATTCTGCTCTTTGTCTTTTCAATTCCCCTAGACGCGCCTGATTGTCAGATACGATTTCAGAGGTTATATTTTTTGTTAAATCAATCATAGCCGTAGATGGACAATGGATATAGGGTACAAACACCCACTTCAATTCATAGTGATACACTTCTAGCAGAGCAAAATTTATATAAATGAAAAAAATGCATGCAACAACATTTTAATATCAGAGAATATATACATATGGATAAACTCATAGCTATAATTCCTTATTGTATGTGAAACTGTACTCCAGTAAAGTATTCCTGAGACAATTTCAAGAAATAAAGTCTATATAAGCTTGTGTCTGGAAATACTTCATTTCTGAGATACATGGTGTTGAAATACAGAGAACAAATCATTTTTCGATAAAGATTTCATGGGAAAAAAGTAATTTATCTTGACGAGACCTACCAAATACTTGGTTTTGTTAAGTTCTCAGCAACTTCACTTAGCGCCCGCCCTAAGAGCTAAGTAACATGGATCGATATAGATAATATCTCCAAAACGATAACCTCCAGCGTAATTAAGGCCCTTATAATAATTCCCTTGATACAAAAATATCTATTCACTTTTCACTGTTGAATTTTGAATTCGCGGTCAGCACCAAAAACGCCATTCAATAATATGTCACGTTGTAGTTTACTTGCTTTTCTTAGTTTCGTTTTCAAATTTTCAATTTCATAATGTAATTTTGCGATCATTTCTCCTTCTTCCATGATCATTTTGTTTTGTATTTTGTGTAATGATAATAATGGAATTTTGTTCTCGAAATCGCCTGCTTTGTAAATTGATGGAACAGCAGATTCTCACAAACAGATTTTGAAATCTTCTGTTTGAAAATGGACCTAAAATATAGATTCATTCTAATCAGATGCTGTTATAAGAAGTGAATTTCAATGAGTACCTCACAAACTTCGCTCGTCTTCAAATTGATTTTCCACCCAGGCCGTTTCATATCTTCCTTCCATAAGCGAATGCTTGATATTTGAATTGGAAAATCAAATAAATGATATCCATTTGTTTCAAAATTGGCACAATTTATTATACAGCAAGTGATTTCCATAGCTGCTTTCATCTCGAAAGTATAATAATTATGAAATTTTATTTCAATTCTGACGTTTATAAAAAGAATTGTCAAATTCAAAAAATTTTGAATGAAAAAGCGCGGGACGACTATGGTGCTCTTGTCACAATGCATGGTGTGTAACGTTATAAATCTAAAACCCAAACCGTTGTCATTTTTGTGTCCGAACTCTTATCAAACTAATACTATCCAGTGACTCTAGGTACAACTAGGGTCCCCTGATGCAGACTGACGTATTTGTCAGTTATACAGTGTCATTCATAAAGTCGGCATCATATGGGAAATACTTTTATTAATGACTTATTTTGAAATTCGAGTTGGACGTTAAGTTTTGCTTCAAAAAAGATGAAAAATGGCCTACTCAATCAGGGTCACGTGACTTTCGTTACATGTTAAAAGTGACATTTTTTCAAATTAACCGCTGAAAGTAGGCTTATTTGTTCGAATATCGAAAAAGTTTACTTGAAAAAGTTGTTTCTATTTCAATTTTACACATGCTTCTCGAATATGATCTTTCTATTGCAACTTTTAGATTTTGATTTTTTTTTAATTTTTCGAAATTTCTGTAATATTTGGAGAATTGTTAATTCCACGAAACTACTTCATACCAGTAGCTTTTTCATGCTACTTACTTTCAATTACTTATTATCACTGATTATGGACAGAAATATGATTTTCTTCAGAAAATGATAATACCCACTTCCAAATTCTGTTATGTTTGATGCAAAGTTGATATATCGTCAAGCATTTAGAAACAAAATTCATTTAAACTGATCTTTTCAGTACTGGAAAAATAAATTCAAATGAATTTCGTTTCTAAACGCTCGATTCAAACATAACAGAATTTTGATGTTATGTTTGCATCAAACATAACAGAATTTTGAAGCGGAGATTATAATTTTCTGAAGAAAATCATATTTTTGTCGATAATTAGTGATAATTAGTAATTGAAAGTTAGTAGCATGATGAAACTACTAGTATGAAGTAGTTTTATCGAATCAACAATTTTTTTAATATTAATTTTATTATTACAGAAAAAAATATCGAAATCTAAAAAATGTAATAGAAAGATAAAATCCGAGTCACATATGTAAAATTCAAATAGAAACAACTTTTTCAAGTAAACTTTTTCGATATTCGAACAAATAAGCCTACTTTCAGCGATTAATTTGAAAAAATGTCACTTTTGACATGTAGCGAATGGCACGTGACCCTGTTTGAGTAGGCCATTTTTCATCTTTTTTGAAGCAAAACTTAACGTCCAACTCGAATTTCAAAATAAGTCATTAATAAAAGTTTTTCCCATATGATGCCGACTTTATGAATGACACTGTATATCTTTATACAGGGTGTTTCAGAAAAACCTAACCCACTTGCTAGGGTAGGTAGAACATTACAAAATAAGTTGGGTTTGCTCAGTGAAAAAATGTCGTAACGGCATCCGTTTTCAAGATACAAGGTGTTGAACAAATATTTTATTTACACACTACTTGCAACATTGTGATGAAATTTTGTATGGATGTGTTCTGAAAGCTGACACACCGCATGAATTCGTTTTTATATCTGACACTCATAGAGGGAGCTAGTTACACGGTTCGTACCGGGTACCTCTGAACATAACTTTATTGAGGTTAGATTTTTCAGTCCAAATTCAATGTGAACTTGAACACCATTTAATTTTACACCAAAATGATGCTCTTGGTAAAACTCGATACTGTGTACCGTTTTCGAAATATTTCTATTTGAAAATGCTCAACGGATTTATGTGGTTAGATTTGTTGTTTAACATTAATTTTCTCAAGAAATTTTCAAAAAGTGAATAATAAAATGATACAACGCACTTAAAATTCGAACAATTCAGCATTTAACCTCACAAATTCAGATTAATCGCTTTGCTTGGTCAGTCTGATGTCAATACAGAACTCAACTTATAATTCATTAGTTTTGACTTTTGGAGGCGCTACAAAAAATTGATTTCTCGAAGTGGGCGGTGTTAGAGAACCACCGATTTATAACGACAATGGGTCATCGGTCTGAGTTCGTACCCCATGATGGCCTTCATCGTGGCCTCCAGCGCCGACCGGCCATACTTGTTGTCGATGTTGAACTGGCTGAGGTCCCTGGTCTCGGTGGCGCGTCGGTCGCCGTGCGTCAGCGCGCCCAGGCTTTCCAATCGCTTGGCCACGATGGAGGCGAACCGACGCTCGCCGGCCAGGTCCGAGATGAGGAAGATGTACTCGGGCGCGTTCACCTGCAACACGCACAACGTCATATTAACAAGTTGAAAATAGTTATTTATACAGCAAGGTAGTACTGGTACTGGTGGGGGACGTTTGCACGTCAGCAACTAGTCCCTAATGGGACCTTTTTGCAAGCCCCAAGGTGTTTTTAATGAGTGATGTGGTTCGCTCAAGAGAGCAGGCAAACATCCTTTTCAGGCACCGTCCATCAGTTCTCTTTCAGAGTTTTTCGGCTGTGTTTTGTAGGCTAGTAATGTACTCACTACCATATGCTGCAGTGGCAGGCCTGCTAGCTATTTCGTTAACCCCCGTTAGAGACCGAGGTCCACTTAGCAGCTGGCCCGCTCTCACGCTCAGCTGGTAGTTTTACACGCCCACCTACATACACCGTCCTACTTCTTTTCTGATGCTCACAACCACATCATCATCTCTTTCTGCGTGTTCTGTGTAGGCTTTCTTACTGACTCTATGCGCCACTTTGGGAGCAGAACTATTAATTGGAACGCAACAGCGAATCATGCAGGACTATCTCCAGCCGACGCTCCGGAACTTCACAATATTCAATACGTGAAGGTAGTAAAGAATATCATTATTACCTAGGGAAGGGACCAAGATTATATCCCTAGACTTCAGCCGAAAGGTATAAGGTCCTGTGGTGATAATATTCTGCACTACCAAGGTGTATAATATTTTTTTTACCACTAGCGATATATTTATTTTGGCAACAAATTCATTCAATTGAAAATTAATACTTTGCAACGCATAAATTTCACAAATGAAAGTAAGACTTACATTCTCAATATTTTAGCTCAATGGAAATAATGTTCTTCTATTTCAAGGCCTGGATTTCGTCATTTTATTTGTTTGTGGAGTGTATAATATTCACCCTGTAGATGTGAGTACTCTAAATATACATAAACGACGATACAAAAGTGTCAAGTACATTTCGTTATTTACGGTGGAGTACAAAAATTGAAAAAAACCATAGAATCTGAGGGATAGGGCTAAACATATTACGATTTCGCGAGAAATTATTCATTTATTGATCATGTTTGTTATAGGCAATCCATTTAACGATCAATTCTCAAATCAGTGCCCGAGAGCTGCTGCCTCTAGCGAGGGAATATGGAAAGACTTTTTTGTCTTTTTTTGTTTAACGATATATGTACAGTCGTATTCAGAAAAAAAGCGTACAAGTATATTACAGAGAGAAATTAACGTCATTCTATTTGCGTAAAATGGGCTATCGGGAATGATTGTTTACCAAATGTTGACAGTAAAGTTGTCATAGGTTCTCGAAAACACAAAGCATTGGCTGAGCCAGTTTCACACAACCAGAAAAAGAATGACAAAAGCCTCTCTTTTTAAAACTTGTACGCTTTTTTATTGAATACGACTGTACTTGACTATTAGCAATTCTGAATTTTAACAGACGTGATGGTACAGTGGACTGTATTGAATTATTTAAAATAAGATCTTTCGCAACCGGCGGATTTGATTCATCGATTCTTTTGACGGTGGCTATTACTGTCAAATCTCTCTCACGAGGATTATAGTATCAGTTGTTTTTTTGTCGAGAAAAACAAACGTCTTCGGATTATTTAGTGTCCTGATAATCGAAGGCGAGTTTTACAACTTATTCACACAATCAGAATTTTAAAGTACCAATTATGAGTTCATGTGATCGTTATTCTCCGTACTTTTGTTACGTATTTCTTGTCAACGAGGCATTTCTTCCTTTAGGCGTATTAATGGGTGACTATTATAATAACCATCTATCCTATCTATATTCCCTCTCGCGAGAGTAGGTGCACGACCCTTTATCTCCTATACTCATCATAGTTGTGTATTATATTACTATAGGTATTTGGTTGTAAACAAAGCTATTTTCTATCATATTCAATTCACGAGAATATATTTTTTTCAGAGCTTCCGTGCCTTGATAATAATTTTGTATATACCAAGGACTGCAGAGAAATTTTATAGGTTCATTTTCTTAGATATATATTATATCTTTTGTAGATGTCATCAGGTGGGTCTGTTGGATGAATTTTGAATCTATTGGCGCCCTTCATAGAATTATATTATAAGACCTCAACATTGGACTCTCCCCCTCTCCCTGCTTAAAAGCTATGCTATGAGCTCACAACCAACCCTCCTGTCATCGTATCAAAATATAAGGTTATTTTTATTATCATTATTATGTACATCGGTAGCATTCGGCTAAGTATATATTTATATATGAAATAATACGTAACAAGCAACTCTCATCTCGACCGCTCATCTGATTACTCCTGTGCGTCCTACCGAACTGCTGAACCGCCGACCACGGCAGCTCGAGCGTGATGTGCACCCGCCTTCTTGATTCTTCACCCTTCTGTCGCTCTGCAGCGATATACCGTAGAGTTATAGCCACCATTCGAGATTTATTTATCCGTGTTTAGCGTTGGTTTGGATTGGCTTCTACTTTTTCATGATTTTTAAATCGATCGCGGTGTCTATCTACTGTCATTTAGTCTGATGTCAGTGCTTGTCAGCATAACGGTACTCCAAATATAAAAAAAACGTCGACACAAAAGTAAAAGAGTATTGGCGTAATCTACCGGGCCTAGACCATTCCAAAGCATTCATTGCTTGTACAAGGAACAAACAGGATTCTGACAAACTATTAGAACTCAGTGAAGTACATATCAGAGTTATAGTAGGTACCACATGCACAAAATCGGACTAGCAGTCAAAGGAGTATGAAACGGCTAAACACATTCTGTACATGTACATGCCCTGCAACGACCAGAATCAGATTTTCAACATTTGGCAATACAACAGGAGGTCCATAAAACCTGATAAAGTCTTCTCACAACGTACTCCTTAATTTTGCCAAGAGATTAGATATACTGGGAGAAATATTGATTGATTGTCTTTATTACCCCAAGAAACATTTCTGTTTATGATAGGGATACATAAATACATATAAAAAAATAATAAAGGGTTAACTATAATGAATTCCACTCAGTGCTTAGAGTAACCTCAGAAACTTCCTGAATTTTTTTCGAATTCATTCAGGATGATGTAAAATTATTTTCAGGACCCTCACAATCGTGTTATTTGGGAGTGATATGAAATTTCAACTCAGAATGGAGAAAACGCTGATCATGGAGAAATATGTATTTATTGTTTATGGATTGTTATGAAAATTGACGAAACAATTACTTTCATTGTTCAAGCACAGGCACATTGCATTTTTTACATCTCGTTCTTGAACGGCTACCGAAACTTTCCAGTCAGCAAGTCCGTGGTGGTTTCGGAGAATCAATGACAGGCCAGTGGTCAATTTCATCATATCGTTTGTCATTTGTTGAAATAGAAGCTTCTGTATTTGCAAAAAGAAAGATTGGTTTATTGGCATTTTCATCCACCCACTCAACAAATATTCCTCCGGCACTTCTACCTGTTCATGTGCATTCAACTCCCACTGGTCATCTTTACCGGAATCGATTTCCAGATCTAATCCTATCTGATCCAACAAATCGTAAATTCTTGATATTTATGCAATTCAAAATTCTTGGAATGGAGGAAGTAGTAGTAGTAGTACTGTGGGGAGGCTGTAGCCAGGCAAGTAGGCCCCCATGGGCCCTTTATGCCAACCCCTGCTCTCCACATATCTACACATCCCTCTTTTAGTTGTCCTTTTCGAACCGTCCCGTCCTTCTAATGAAGGTCAGGATGTCCGTCCACTCTAATTCGAAAAAATCTTCCTGTTGTAGTTTATCTACTCCAAAGATTTCGAATCTCATCCTTCCATATGCCTCACACTCTCCGAGGAAGTGAAGTGATGTCTCCTCATCTTCTCCGCATTCGCGGCAAGTGGGACTATCTTCCACACCTATGAGTGATAGGTGCCTGCGTAACCTGTTGTGCCCTGTCAGTATCCCTATAAGAAGGCGCAGGACTTGGCGATCCCTGCCCAGTAACCAAGCCGTCTTTGGCTTGCTTGGACCGGCCACCAGGTCTCTCGATTGCCTGCAGCCGCCTATACGTCTCCAATATACTTCTAGTGCCTCGTCCGCCCATTTGTTAAGGGCAGACGAGGTTTGGCTTCTTGTTATGCCCAGTGCAAGCTCCGGCCCCCAGAACGGTGCCCCGGAACCCATACTAGTTCGACTTCCTTCTGTTCAGCTAGTTTCTCAAGAGCATCGCCACATTCCAGCACCAAAGCTGAGCTTGGTTTAGGATGGCAGACAGCCCTGGGAGCCGCCTGACTATCCGAGCAGATGTAAATCTTCTGCTCTGGTCACTCTTTCACCTCTTGCCTCTCCGCTACTGCCAGAATGGCAAAGACCTCAGCCTGGAAAACTGTGGTATACTTTCCAAGAGCGTAGCTCTCCCTTATGCCTATTCCTTCTAGGTAAATTCCTGCACCTGAGTCCTGTTTGTCGCGATCCGTCCGTATAACATACTAGACTCCCCGGGCGGAATTCCTCTCTGTTCTCTTCCCATTGTTCCCTGCTTGGAATAGTGAGGGTGAACCTTCTATTCCATCTCAGCCTATTTTGGGCGTTCTTTACTCTTAGGGTGGAGATAGGGATCTCCTGCTGCCTGGAATGGAGGAAAGTTTTGACACACTGGAGTGTTTAGATCAAAATCGATAACAATCATTGATCCGTAGCAGTACGCTTCCGGAGCACACAAATGTGATAGTACGCAAAAATGTCCTGAAATCTGATGTCGAAAAAAATTTTGGAAACAGCCACTGTGAACCACCATGTTGAATCAAGTTTTCATTTGCCATTCAATGCATAAGATCATTCACAATATCATATTTAGTTGATGTTTTTGATTCACTCACCTTCAGAAAACATTTATGAGTTGAGACCAATTGCACCACACAATAATTAATTTCCTTTACGCCGCCTGAAAATGAAATAAGCAGCAAATGCGGTTTGTTCCGTGCGAATAGAACACTCACAAGCATAGTGGCTGGTTCTCAATCCAGCAAAATGATATTTTGATCCTTATAAACCACTTAGATAAGTCACGTACAATGGTGAGGGAACGACGCGTAAGGGCTAACCTAACCTAACATTGGGAAATTTCGCTATTTACGGCGAAGCACAAAAATCGAAAAAAACCATAGACTCTGAGGGATAGGGTTAAGCAACTCTCATCTCGACCTCTCACCTGATTACTCCTGTGCGTCCTACCGAACTGCTGCACCGCCCTGTCGGCCGACCACGGCAGCTCGAGCGTGATGTGCACCCGCCTCCTCTGATTCTTCACCCTTCTGTCGCTCTGCAACGATATACCGCTCGACGCCGCCTCCGAGATGATGGCGACGTCCTTCTCGCCGTCCATGAAGCGCTGCTTCTCGGTCAGGTTGAGCGTCTCGAGCGGCACGTCCGACTCGGAGCGACTCTCGTACTGGATACCGCCGTCTTCGGTCGACACGACGCGGCCCTTCCTGCCTGGAATCGGATAGGTCAGTGGATTAGAACATTTGCCGCATTCAAATTCGCATTACTCTGTAGTTTATGAAAATTCACTAAACATATATTTTTAATTTTTTTCAAATTGGTGTTTAGAAAAAAAAATGTATATACACTCCCCGACTATAAATTCCGGACAGTGAAATTTTTAGCAAAATTGTTCGCCCTGTAACTTTCGTTATCCTCTTCCGATTTCGATGAAATTTCTACCAAAGCGTAGTATGATGTTTCGCAAAATCAGCCTGATATTTTGTTCCGAAAAACATCTATTGTCCCAATCATTATACAGGGAAAAACAAAAGTAACTTTTTTACCCTCAACTTCTTAACGCCCTGTGGCAAAAGTGAGCAATTAAAATCAGTTTCATTAGGTTTAGTATTGAAGTTTGATTCCTTCTCAATACATCTGTTCTTTGATTCACGTCAATATCTTCTTTTCAAGAGAAGATACAAAGGTTTCAAGAAAGTATGGCATTTTCTAATTTTTATCAACATAGTGTCAGTATTCTGCTATTCCATAATAAACTGTTTTTTTTTGTGTGTTGAAGAGAGGCCTGAGGATGTTGCACGTGCTGTTGCCTTGAATGATGATGGTCGTAGTATACGGTATATTGCAGAATACTTAGGCACAGTAAAAATTACTGTACAAGATGCGATAAGTCGGTTTCGTCAGACTGGTGAGTACATACGACGTAGGGGATCAGGTAGACCACGTGTTACAATCAACGTGATGACCATCTCATCAATCTAACAGCATTACGAGATCGTGGCACACCATCTACAGTTATAAGTCATAGAATAAAAGATGTACGAGGTATAATAGTTTCTGAACGAACCATTCAGCGTAGATTGAAAGAAAGAGGATTAATGTCCAGAAGACCTGCTGAATGTCCTCTGTTACTTCCTGCGCATACTGGAGAGCCGAAGACTGGGCGAATGTGTAATTCACGGACGTGAACGTGTCTGGAGGAGGCCGGGTGAACGATTTGCTCAGTGTTTCATATCTCCAAGGACGCCATTTGGAGGCGGTAGTATCATGGTATGGGGAGGAGTATCATTAGATTCTCGTACGAACCTGGTGCTCATAGAAAATGGTTCTTCAACTGCTGATCGTTACATCCGACAATGTTTAGCTGAACATGTGGTACCCTTTGCCGGCTTTGTTGGGAATAACTTTATTTTAATGCAAGATAATGCCAGGCCTCAAGTTGCGCGAATCGTGACAGAATACTTGGACGAGGTAAATATTCGGCGATTAGAGTGGCCCCCGCGTAGTCTCGACCTGAATGCTATTGAGCATGTGTGGGACATGCTGGGTAGACGTGTTTGCAATCGCCACCCAGAAACATTACGGGATTTGCGGACAGCCTTCCTAGAAGAATGAGAAAATATTCCACAAGAGGCCATCGACAACTGCATTGAGAGTATGCCTCGTCGCATAGAGGAAGTACTAAGAAAACACGGTGGCAATACGCGATATTGATTTTTAGTTGTTTGTTTTCTATTTCAAGTTGTTAATGTTTTTGTAGTAAAGCTATTTTGAAATTATCATACACGAGTATTATCCATATCCATAGTAATATTCAGCAGTCAACAATTGAGCAAAATGCACATTTTCATCCCATGGAAAAATAGCATGGGAATGGTTCAGAGCTATGTGAAGATTGAACAAACATTCAATAATATCGGAGTGATCCATAGAACTCAATTATCTCTTTCAATCTGAAACGATCCATTCTTTATATATGAGAAGTTGTATTGTTACCTCTCACTCTGTAAATATTAATATTTTCTGTAGCAACGGAATAATATTCTATAACTTTGTTGATTGCATGTGAATGTGATGTATTTAAATCTTTTTTCACATAAAAAAAGCCCGTTGCTGATTGTATTTGTAAACTTCAGTTTGCTCTCACCTGTCATTTCAGCGACATTCTCAGGGCCACCTAGTTCATCGATCAACTGATCCAATGTGTTCGGTGGTAATTTATCTCCTAATTTTTCTATTGCTACAAGAAGTTCTTCTTTCATACTGCAAGCACGTTCGATGGCATCCATCGGGGGTGCGGATGCTTTAATACCAGTTCCATTGGTTTTGGCTGAAAAAAATCTTCCAAGTTACTTCTTCGCTCTTACCGGTTAATGTCATGCACGAAAACAATTATTACTTCCCCCCTCCCTAATGTGGAACTATCATTTTTTGAATTAACTCGTTACTTGATGAAAATCCATGACAAACGATAAGATTTCCACAAAATTCTCAACCCGAGTAGTAAACTCTAAAACTAGAGGATTGTTCATCTATATCGTGGTATAGTTGAATCAGGAATTCCATATGGAAATTACGTATGATACGCCAGTGACCTCAATATAACCTAAAAAACAACGAATGTCAAAAATCTAGTGTTTATCCCCAGAATTGAATAAGGATGGAACTATATAACTGTTTCACAAGCACTCTAGAGTGAGAGGAGACGAGGATCTGTCCGTACCCTGTTAAGATGACTTTAACGTCGATTTCCATCAAGGGACCCTACCTGTAACTAACTAGGTTGTCATCTAGAACGACAATGCACCTACCTTTACTATTCGTTTTCCTACTGAGCAACAGCGACAGCTTGTCCTGCGTCGACACCTTCTTCTTCGGCGTCTTCTTCTGCTTCTTGCCCTTCTTCTTTCTGCTCCAAGGGCAATCGTCCGAGTCGCTGCCCGAATTGAAGGGATTGAAGTCGCTGCTGGCGTTCGAATCGGAACGCTCCTCCGATATCACACTCTCGTTGTCGGACATTTCGTAGTTCGAGCCGTCGCTCTTCATCGAGTCGTCCGTATCGGAGGTCGACCATTTGTTTCGCTTCACCGCCCTAGCGGCAGCTTGACGCACTAAAATAATATTGAATGCAACGATGACAAAACGGAATCTAACATTTGAAAGCAACATAGCCAAAATTGTTAACAGATCTTTGATGGCGTTTATGTCAATTTTTTCCAAACTTGATTTGTCAGTAAGAATATAATCTGTGGAATTGTTGCGATTGAGGGGGTGTCCGAGTGGAGAAATTGCAGAAACCATCAACAATATTGTGATTTACAGTTGTGTTAAAAAAAGCTCTGATACTTATAATTAGAGAGAGATTCAAGAATGATTAGTTGCGTTTTATTTCAATTCACTATGACGTTTAGGCCAGGCATATGTTACTTTCGAAATTGAAATAATTGCGGTAAACATTTGAGCTGTTTTTGTGATGCGGGCCTCTAGGCTGCAATGTTGCCATGCGTTCAATAATAGTTGAAAGATGTAGTATGATGGGACCGCACATTAAAAAAAAAACAAAACCATTTTTTCTTATGATTTATCGTATTTTATTCATCGCCCCAATTTTGGCAACACACTGTATAGTATGAAGACAATTATTAATAGTCTATTATGGTTCGCCAGTGCGTGGATTGTGAAAAAGTTCACCATTCAAACTCAAAATTGGTATTTCGACGGTAAGTAAGTTTGTGTTTCTTTCAACTTGAGCAGTGGTGTAGTTCTCGCAGGTTATTCAACTAAATTATTGCAAGAAACGTTGTTTATTTTGTTCATATTCCACTGAATGATGGATCAAAATTAGGCAAGTACCAAAGGATGGTACTACGAATATTTGGTATTAAAATTCAGACTAGACACCCAACAATCTCTAATAGGTATAATAGCGTTGTCATTGTATTAAAATTGCCTTGCCCTCGCTTAACCTACGCGACTGGCAAAGAAAAGTGTGAACATTGACGCACGGTTTACAGCGTTGCAATTTTTAAAGCCACCTCTTTCTAACTTATTTGAAACTTTGGGAGTATGTATGATTGTAAACAAATAGTGTTTTATGAATGAAATGTCTCCCCTATTGATATATGTCTATGAGAATACCACTTCAACGAAGTAAATCGTCCACGAACCATTCATTTAGATGCGTTTAAGTAGAAAAAATCACTAGTTGGAGGAAAAGTAGGAAAAGACCGCCTTATTTATTCACTAAGGCCACGATCGAGTGAGCATTTAATGAAAAGTTCCATACTTGGCTTTCGTTTTCCGGAACTGTTAGCATCTTCATTGCCGTTCGTGGTTTTCTTAGAGTTCGACGGCGGATCCAGACCCAGCAATCTGTGAATTCTACTTCGGTCGGGAGCGGGGAAATGTTTCTCCACCAAAGTCTGGAATACTCCTGAAAAATAAGATGATGAACAGTGTTGTGTAGTTCCCAGAGTTATCGAATAGCCAAAATGCTCAAAGTGGAATGAAGTGTCAAATGAATACAGAAAAAGCTCAGTCATTTCCACGAATGTTCATAAGATGATTAACAATGGTAGATAACGGGAGAAAAACAACTACTTTCCTGGCTAATGCCACGCAGAACATTGAATTACATCTTCCCGAAATCTATGCATCAATATGTATAAACGAATACTAATGCAAATGTTAATACCGATTGATTTCGATTTAGCCAGGTTAACTCAACACCTACAGACCGGTTGATGGCGAGACCTTTTGTAATCGATTGCGAAAAAATAAATATTAATCACAAATAACATTCTAATTTCATTAGATATTCAAATTTAAACAAGTATGATTTTCTTTGTAAGTCATTCTCATAAATGGCTTAATTGTCAGTAGTCAGTCGTACATGACGATCGTTTGTCACCTAAACGTTTTGAGGTAGTTCAAAGTCTGAGCACCCTTTATCCAAGGTTTTGGCCTCATCTTCTCCGATTCACACGATCAATGGACTTATACTAACCTTTGGCAGTCGAAACGAAATCAGTCAATTCGCCATCGTCCCTCTCGAGCTGCTCCAATGTCCTAGCCTCGCCGGTACTTTGCAGCCCTATCACCACGCATTTGCCCATCTTGATAGCCTCGTGTGCCACGGCGACCGCATGCGGTACCTTCAATCAATCAATCAATCAATCAATCAATCAATCAATCAATGAATCGAGCTTGTTTGTTTTGACCCCAAAGATTCAGTATGTTTTTTTCTCTGTGGAAATGATATCTTATCTATCTTTGTCTTATTTGTCAATTCCTTAATTACACTGTTCGTTCTTTTATAACATGTGACATTGACGTGTCCTATTTATTGTTACCGATAGTCGAAAGGATCAATGACCTCTGTGGAATCGCTGCCGAATGAACAATTCAAGAGGATAATTTGGTTGGAATATCTTAGTAGTAGTGATATATGTACTTCGTTGGAATGTATGTACAAACCAACTGGCCATCGACCTTACGAGAGGTTCTTCAGCCCATGTGTGTTCTGTGTAGGCGTTGTTACTAACGCCATACGCCACCTTAAGAGCATCACTGTTAATTGGAATGCAACAGCGAATCGTGCGGAATCATCTCCGGCCGAGGCTACAGAAATTTGAATTTATCTCGTTTTATAAATAAAAAATCTCTGTTCTGCCGGGATCAAATCTAGTAACCTTTCGGTGTTCTGATTGCTAGTCGAGCGCACAACCACTGCGCAATAACGCCGTCGAAACATCTTATAGATTCCATGAACGCCAGACCTTCGTTTTTTTATAAAAGCTGAAAGTATATCAGCGCATGCTCCCAATACAGGTAAAAACGATGGGCAAATATGAAAAGTAGGTCATGTTGCCTTTGGGAGGTTACAGGGAGCAAAAGTGTTGAAAATACCAACTGGCTTTCGTCATACTATAAAGGGTAATTTTTTTATATTATTTTATTCGGGATAATATTCATCAACTACATCATCCATCGCCAGACACGATACAATGGTGGGTACCCCTTGCCAGACACCCTTAAATCTTGATGAATTGTAACTTAACTTTCGTTAAAGTATAAAATATGGATTTTATACATGTTACTTTGGGTAAATATTAGAAGATATCAGTAGCCGGACGGTTCTGGTGGTGCTAACCCCTAGCCTGACAAGACATTTATTTTCAATGTGTTTGACTTGATAATCAAATGAAAGTAAACAATATCATTGTTTGAGACAAAAAAACTATTGCTTGCCGTGATTAATAAAACACAAGTTATCCATTCCGAGAATAACGAATGAAATACAGATCAAGCAAGTATGTGAATCTTGAAGGCTTCCCTGGACCCTGATCAAAACAAAAATACTCAACTGAGATGTTTATAATTCCTATACTCAACTATTATAAGGTGCATTTATATCTCCAGCATGGATATGGAATGCCAAATCTGCCGAAATCGGAAACAAATCAGGTATCCGTCCCAACCCAAATAACCAACCAACTAAAGTAACTAAAGTAAATGAACGACTTTTCTGTCGGTTGCAGAAAAACGATATTTACCTTCGCCGCTATGCACAAGTACTTGAAGAAGCGCTGGTGCGCCGACCAGAACTGGCCCCACATGGTCTTGCGCATGCGGTTCTCGGCGTCGACCAGCTCGGCGGCCTCGTGGAACTTTTGCATCGCCTCCACCCACAGCTTCACGCTGGCGTCGTACACCTTTTCGAACTCCTTCGACAATGGCACCTCTTCGATCTTGAAGGCGACGCCGTGGAAGCTGAGCTGCCGCGCTATATACATTCCTTGAAACGAATGGATTTATTGTTACGATATTTCATTTATATTTGAAAAAAATAATTAGATTAGGAGGAAAACTAGTATTTGTAACGATTGCTTTTGTTTCGGTAAGAAACCACATCTCTCTGTATAAGTTCTTTTCGAATATAGGAGTCAGGAAAAACAAAACTTTTTGCCAAGAGATAAAAACGTTGATTTGCTCGAACGCGGTTCAATTGATCTGTAATCGAAGAGAATTGGGTCCATTTGACGAGTATTGGTCAAAACGCAGCATTTTTTAACGTTAAAGTTCAACTTGTTTATCCTACACCACTCTTTAAGGTCATCTATATCTATTATCAACCTCACAGAGTCTCTAACCGTCTGGATGCGCTTGAATATTTTCAAGTCATCAGCAAACATAAGACACTCTGATGACTTGAATAGAGCTGGTAAGTCGTTAATGAAAATAATGAAGAAAAGAGGCCCCAGGTTTGACCCCTGAGGAACTCCCAGGTAGTTCCGCGATTTTATCTAAGAATATACCATTATGTTTAACAATTAGATATCTGCTTTCTAAATAGCTCCTGATCAATCTCAAAATAGTATTAGATAATCCAAATCTACTCAATTTATACAATGTGGTTAGCAGAGGAAAAAAGATTTGTATTAACAGATCTACTGAATATAAAGCCGTGCTGTTGTGATGCAATATATTTCTCAGTGTAATTATATAATGCTGAGTAAATAATCTGTTCCTATAGTTTGGCTGGCGCACACATTATGGACACTGGTCTATAATTCTTTACATTCAATTTATTACCACTTTTGACAACTGGGGTCACGATCCCAGTTTTCCATTTAGTAGGAAATATTGCAGATGATAGTATGATATTGACAATATTATGAAATTGGCACTAAGTGTAATCTCACCTCTCAACTTCATGTCCATAGCGACAATTTCCATCGCGCCCACGCCCCTCTTCTCCACGGCCGATATGAAATCGGCGAACTCCCGGAAGGGCGTGCCCTCGCCCCACAGCCCCAACCGCACCATGTACGCCATGTTGCGCGGCTCCGAAGCCCCCGTCGCAGACGCGTACACCACTCTCGCTTTCGGCAGCTTGTTTTGTATCTCCAAGACGGTCAAACCTGCGACCAGCAATCAGGTTATTCGAACGGTGAATGTATTGATTATATACACTGTGTCCAAGTTGAGGATGTCTATCATGGGGATCGCGGAAACCATAATGGATAGGCAGATTATCCAGTCATTTCATTATATTTCTTTCTTTTTTTGTTGATCAATATTCAATGGTCTAAAGGCATATCTGCTAATTATATTGATTTTAATATACGCGCGTTTTCCAATCACAGAGTGTCCTTCAATAAGCCACTAATGATGGTTCCATGGACATATTCCCCACCTCCATTGAAGTACCATGAGTACTTGAGAATGATCTATCTCTCTCTCGCAAAACTAATTCAAAACTGAAAATTATAAAAATTGCAATATTAGGTAATCAGTTCATGTGTTCTGAATTTTAATCCCTCTGTGAACGAACTCGAGTGGTTTTCCAACCCCTGAGGAGGTCTACGACGGTACCGTCTCCAAGATATCGACCATTCGGCGTGGTGAAGAAGACATCATCGGTAAGTGGCCATGTTAGAACGCTCTGTGATTTGACGAATTTATCTGATGACAATTTCCAAAATACAGTCCACTTTTATTATAAACAATCCGAAGATGGTTAAATTAGAGAAAAGTCGCGCATTTTATGACAGTCACTATCTATTGAAAATGTAGTCAGTAATGGACGATAAACTCGATAGTTGTAGATAGAATATCTTACCGGTTTTAGTTGGTTTCGACGAACCAACAGGACACAAATTCTTCGCCCTGTGACACTCATCGAAAATGATGAGCCCGTCAAAGTCAGGTCCGCACCAGTGCAACAACTGCTTCAGCCTAGATTTGTATTTGCCTCCTGCCGAATTGCTTTCCCCGATCAGCGCCGAATACGTGCTGAATATCACACCCTTCTTGATGTTATTGTTGACTGCCGACGAGATTTTGGCGTACTTCAGCTTGTTCAGAGGGTGGACGTCGATCTTGCCGGCGCCGATGTCTTTCAGATCGCGTTCGGCGTCGTACTTCAAGTCGTTGGACACCGACACCCATATGGCCCGCTTCCTGCCCTTCAGATAGTTCTCGTAGATTATGCCGGCGATGGTACGACCTTTGCCGACTCCAGCGCCATCGCCTGACAGAAAAGTGAATTACTAGGAAACGTATGGTCGAAATTTATAAGTCGATTTTCATGAATACATGTCACAAAGTGTGTCTTGAGATTAGATGTGTATCTTGCATTCCATAAAAAATGATATGGGTAGTGGCGATGTCTTTCAGACCGCGTTCAGCGTCATACTTTACAGAGTCCCGGACTTGTCCGGGAAGTACTTACTTCCCGGACAAGTCCGTAAAAATGCTACTTTCTCAAAGAAAAAGCGCCCGGGAAGTCGGTACATTCCGTACGGTTGTCCAATAAATCAATTTACAATAATCCAGTTGAAAGTTAAGAGCTATCAGCCAGGTCAAAATTGAAAATTCGTTGGAACGTTTTTTTTTACATATTTTTTCATTGAATCGGTCAGTGTGCCGTGCAAATTGAAGAGTAGTTCCTATGGCGTTTTGTCTGATCTTTCTGGATCTGATGAAATTTTTCGAGAAAAGCGATCACAAAGTGAACTTTCTGAACATAATAATAAAAAATGAATTTTTCTCCGGACCTGTTATTTTTTTCTCAATATTCTATCTTGAGAAGTTTCAATAGAAGAACTTCCCTGCCAAATTTCAGCTAATTACGATGAATCATCTAAGTTATATGGCAATTTTACATAATAGCCTGTGTATCGTCCTTATAGATGGCCAAAAAATGTTTTATATACATACATCAACTCGTCTTGATTTCCCCTATTCACCATTTGGCTACGTGGTTCTCCTCATGAATCACCCTTTATTTTCGTAAAGAATATCAATTCTCTGACAATGATTCCACAGAGTTATCAACACCATTCGCGATTACATCCATTTATACGTCTTTGCCGTATAATTTTTAATGATTTCATGAATCGCGATATCTATCGTAATTTGATCTATGGTCAAACCTATTAAAAATCCAGCCCTCGATCCGTCAGGCAACATGCTCGTGTGCCTGCGACGCATAAGTGATGCTCTGTAGCTGCAAAGTGGACAAGTGTCCACCACTGATCGTCTTCTCCGGTATCGCCATCTTGTACCACAAGACATCAATTCTCTCGCAATGATTCCACTGAGTTATCCCCACCATTCGCGATTTCATTCATTTATCCGTCTTTGGTGTGTAATTTTTAATGATTCATGAATGAATCGCGATGTTTATCGTAATTTAAGCCATATTTGTGCGAGTTAGACGCGTTAAGGCGCTGTAAGTGACCACATTTGATCGAATAAGTCATGACGTCACGCTTAAAGCCGCTTTAAGTGAGAATGCGCGTAGTACAGAGACCGCGAACCGGGTATAATAGCAGATTGAAGTGGGGATAAGTGACTGTGTTTTCAAATTGTTTGACACTTGTAAGGTTATGTGCATATTTTATTTCTCTCTTTCTCTCTTTTGTCATCGGAAATAAGAGAAAAAAGTCTAGATTCAAAGTATCTCTGATCCCACTCATCCTCATAAATGAAAAGAACATGTTCTTATCTCATATTATACAATAATAAATTGCGAATCAAGGCAGAGAAGCATCTTCTTCTAAGCCACATAACCATGATTGCAAACACACAAAAATCTTCTTGCATAAAATGAACAATTCCTACATTATCGTTTTCCAAACACTGGAACAGCACAGAAACAAATATTTTATACCAATATATATTACTATTATGAACAAATTTTCAATAAATAATTTACCTTTTGCAAATATACTGAGAAAAACTATTGTCAAAACATGTCAACTGCCAGTAACGGCAGCACCAAAACATCAATGACGTAACGCTAACTGGCGCTTGTTTTAACGAGGCAAATATTTGATGACGTCACACATAAAGACGCTTCAAGATTAGGCTAAGGCGCCAGATCGCACAAATATGGCTTTAGTCAATGGTCAAACCTATTAAAAATCCAGCCCTCGATCCGTCCGGCAACATATGCTCGTGCGCCTGCGACGCATAAGTGATGCTCTCCAGCTGCAAAGCGGACAAATGCCCGCCCCTAATCGTCTCCTCCGGTATCGACATCTTGTACCACACATCCGCAGGAGTGACAGACGACAGCGACGCGGTCTCCACCACCGGATCGGGATGCTTCTTGCCCAGCTTCAGCTTGGCCGGCATGTAGTCGGCGTACGTTTCGGCCACGCCCATCTCCTCGTCGTCGACCTCCTCCTCTTCTTGGTGCTGCAGCTGCTTGTTGTCCATCTGGTTCATCCACAGCGATTGGACGGCCTTGTTGCTGAGCGGTCCGCCCCATTGCGGCATGGGGCCTTGCGAGCCGTACAGCCAGGTGGCGAGGGCCACTTGGTTCTTGAAGTTCTCCATGTAGGGGCTGTACGCGGCCATTTCCACTGCGGGAGAGGGTAGGATTTAGGGGCAAGGTGGCGATAGACGATGGATATATTACGAATTCGACTGTCAGTAGGTTTCACTGTGATGATGCTATATTCATCTGGTGAATAGGTGAATCAATGTTTAGAGAAAAATCTAGAGGTTAGATTTGTATTATGGGTCTATACAGATTTTTTATCGAATCGTTACATATAAGAGTATTAAGAAAGGATGGCAGAGAGAAGGCAATTGAAAATAAGCGATAAGCCCACTTGTGGATATTCATTCAAGTAACTAATGAGAAGTTTCCATGCATTTTATGGAAAGTTTAGTGGTCATTGTGATATTTTTTTAGTTTCAATTCCTTAATAGGGTATAATGAATCATTATTGCTTGGTTTCACAGGTTATTCATGAAAGTTATCTCACTGCATTCCACAGAAAATGATAATTTCAATCAGTGATTAATTGAAAGATGTCTTGTTCTCCAATTGAAGAGAATGGGAGGATGGAAATCGAGTACCGTGGCAGAAGGCAATGTAGAGATACTTTGTTCTCCAATCAAACGAAGACTGCTAATCTGCTCTCTGGCGAAACTACTTCCTCCAATCCTTCATCAGTCACCATGAAGATTTCATCATCTGTACCACAAAAACTGAACTTTTCAAGCAAAGAAATTACGCAATGGTAGATGGTTTCTGTAGCATCTCACAATAGTTCGACCATAACGATCAATTTAAAAAATGTCAATAATCTTTAAATATATGTACATACAGAAATTATTAATCCTTTGTTTGAAAAGTTCAGTTCTTGTTAATTTTGTGTTTACTGATCCTAAAGAACTCAAGAAGTGCTAATGTTGTCAAGTGTGCTTATAAGTCTCAATAAAATCAAATAGGTAAATGAACTTTTTATTTAAAAAACTTAAGAAAGACATCTTCTCTCAAAATTAACAGAAAAAAATCCTCTCACGGGTGGAAAATTTCCCACCCACGGGTGGAAAATTTTCCATTCGAGGGTGGGAAGTGAAAGTAGGTAATATGTCAGTTTCAGACTTTTTAAACGTCAGTAATGATGACATTACATATCATATAGTTGTAAATAAACATTTTTAAATCACATTTCAATTTTATGCAACCTTCAAACGTATGAACTAAAACGTCACTAGTACGCTGGATGTTGATGGTGGCTTCAGCTACCCCTGGAGGAATACATTCTCGATATTGCTTGCAAAAGGTAGGTAAATACATCAAATCGTTGACATGTCGGGAATTTTTTGAAAAAATATTCACCTCCCCGCTAACAATTCATCCCAGTTGAAGTCTCCACACTGTATATGTAACGATTGGGCAAACGATCTGTATGATGTCTATATCAAAGGTATAACAAATCGTCATCGAGCAGCAACGATAGTTGAGAAAAATAATGTCATATTCAGTAACAAAGAATAATATATTATCAACCTCATTGTTGTCAGATTGCTGACTCCAAACCACCTTCTGTTGGTCAGAAATTTCAACAAAAATTTTGCCCGAGAATAATCAAAATGGACAGACAAGATCTTGTCACTGTGCACTGTGCATTTTGTTGATTTTAGTATGAAAATTCATTAGATTTAGTACTGACAGTTGAATACGTTATATACCTGGACCATGAAAGCCTGATGTCAATGACAGTTACAAAAAAATGTTATTCTTGTCAAAACGTTTCCGAACAAACCCTCCAATTTTTAGTGAGCTCACTCAATGTGTTCACTATATTCATTTCATTGAAACCCTTTTTTGACAAGAATGATGTTAGAGACCTTCATATGACGTCACAACTTTCCCGGTTCATTGTGTTCTAGTTAAGGCAGCATACATAAATAGACAAAATCTGGGTTGGGAAGGAGCAAGGTTTTTTTATTGAAGCAATGGATCACAATCAACGGGGGGTGCATCTAGTGAAAGTAGCATTAGTATAATTGGAGGTTATTGACCAGGTTTTCCAGAGATCGAAGAATCATCAAACTTCGGTCTATCTTATATTCACTATGTACGCTGGTGAAAGCAGGTGTATTTATTATTTGCGTATCTAATCAACTCAATAACTACGAGAACTTCAAAGTTCATGGAGCTCAGTAGTCAAATAAAGAAGTAGCAGTTATTTCACAGCAGTTATACGTGCAGGGCAGAAGATCAAGTCAATTGTGAGTCTATGTAATCAATTAATATTAACGATATTATGTGAGTGTATACATGCCACATGCATAAAGATAAACAACAGTATTCACTTTTTCTAGAATAAGTGAGCTGACTATTCAATCCAAAATAATAGAAATAAAAAAACATCAAAAAATGAATTATTTACAACACTCACAATGCATTAGGCCATTGTCTCATGGTCAATTTCATTCCCATCCAATCCAGTTTTCCCTCGAACAATCCGAACGTGTATCGACCATGAGACAACGGGTCGAGATCAGAGATCTAATGATATATCAACTACTAGACGTGCCTTTGCCCTACCACCCTCTGTTGAGCATTGAAACGAACATGAAAGACAGAAACGACCGTCTAATTGCTGCTTGTTTAACAACGGCAGGTGAAGTTTTGCTCATTGCCAATCTCTCGTTCGTAATTTCATTGGTTAGGTTCCATGTGAGTGGGGCGAATACCTCCCCTCCACTGCGACCCCAGATGAGTCTATTGTGGCTCCAATTTCATTGGTTGGATCTTTTTATCTTTATACAGGCGCGTTCAATTATTGGCCTCAAAGTCGGGAACATGTTGGAGATGCAATACATGACGAGAGCGATGATACTAGTAAGGCAACGAAATATAATGCAAGGGTTTATGTATTCGACTGTGTTCATTCCTTTGTTGGTCGATGAAAAATGATATCAACAAATTGATGAGTGTACTCAAACCCCCTTTGTTGGATCAACGAGAGAAGAATCACACGATGTGTTTGTGGAGGATGAAACGACTTATGAGTACTAGAAACTTTATTTACTGCGCATGTCAGCATTTCACAGTTGATTAAGGCAAGAATTTTGGAATCCTATAGCTGCAATCACTCAACTTCACTCAATAAAACACCAATATGTAGACTCTGTGAATCTATAATAGTTACACTGAAAACTGATATAATTATCATCTTAAGAGAATATTGCTAACTTCGTGGCATGGTAGAGGTAATTCATTGAAAATGAGTGAACCAATAATTTGATTTGAATACAGCAAGACAAAAGCGATCAGTGTAAACGAAATATTTTTATTGAAAAAGAAAATCAAGTAGGAAGGTGTGAGCATTAGAAATAAATTTCAATGATATACACAAAATGGAAAACACTTGGAGACCTCGTTCAGGTCTGTACATAAAATCAGCCTTAAGAAAATCTCGAGGATGACTGTCCAAAATGTGTATATAGGACAAACAGGAAATTATCTACAACAAAGGAAGACTGAACACAGCAGATATTGTTAAAAATATACACAATCCGCTGAAAACAATGGTTCAAGTTTCGTTTAGCTGAAATCAGTTATGGAGAATTTGTTGCTATGGTGACCGTTGTCAAATTCAAGGAACATAAGAATCCGGTTGAGCCATCTTCCCATTATTATTTTAGAGAAACCGATCTGGAGATATACCATTGTCCTAAATCTTGAAAATGTAGACAAGATATTTCAGTGGTGAAAGGTACATGGATTGATAATAGCAACTTGTCTCCTCAGAATGAATCCAAGTGAGTATTTTGTGTCCCAATACATA
The DNA here is from genome assembly GCA_918026855.4 of Phaedon cochleariae. Classification (NCBI taxonomy): domain Eukaryota; kingdom Metazoa; phylum Arthropoda; class Insecta; order Coleoptera; family Chrysomelidae; genus Phaedon; species Phaedon cochleariae. Next base: position 33,499,832 of record OU896717.1, read on the forward strand.
TTTCTTATTAAGTAGTTGATATCCATGGGTAATTTAATTTTGCTAACTTGACCTAATCTGACCTAAAATCACCATTCTTTAAAACAACACCTTTTACTCTCCAAAGTAATGTCGTCAAAACTTTACTCAATAGTAAATGCCTCTACAGTACTTTTTGGGAGGAAGGAAAATATCCCTCCTGCATACACTACTTTTTTTGAACCATCTAACCTTACTAGACCTAAATGCACCTCCTTCCTAAGGAGACAGTTGGTACTTTTTTCAGGGAGGAAGGAAACTATCCTTCCTGCATAAAAAAAGGACACCACTTTTTCTAAACAATCTAACCTAACTCGGCTTAAATGAACCTTCTTCTTAGAAGAAATATATTTTTCAAGGTATGGGTGAATCGAAATGAAGGCAAATGGAATGGAGGGTATAGATCGAAATTTGGGCCTAACAAGATGTTTCTATCTGTATTTAGACAACGAGTACCTGTGTCTATTTTCCTATATCCTGCGCGATACATTGTAATGAATATTCCATAATGCCTCTGTTTCTTTTTGATTTTGTCGAATAGCTTGGCACGAAAAAGATGGTATTCTTCAACATTTCGACCGAATTCCCGCTAACACAACCAATGTATTCAATTATTAATATCGTTGCTTTCAAGGACACTTTTGTATATCGTCGCAGATCATGTTCGTTTCAATCTCCTCCTCTCTAGGCGCCATCTAGCAGAGATACATATCATCGGATCCGGGCTCGAGATGTGACTTACTCTGCTGCAGAAACTGCGCGGCGTTAAAACCGGCCGCAGCCCCAGCTGCCGACTGCGGCGCCGCCGAGAACATCGAGTTCATGGGCCCCCCCAGGCTGCTGAGCATGCTCGCCATTGCGGCCATGCTGCCCATGCCGTACGGGGAACCCACTGCAAACAAACACAAGAATGACAACGAATAGCTCAGGACTATTAGGTTTTAAATATAAAATCTTTTATAACTGCATAGGTACTCATAATACTCAGAAAATGAATGTCCTGAAACTCCCCACCCCTCTGCCGCTTGCGTTCCAGAATACACCGCCGTCCCTCTCCCGTCCGCCCACGCTTCGGGAATCGAGTAAACAACGCCTGCTACAATAGTACTCTCCATTCTGCGTTATCTTCTAGAATACCCATTTCTTCTCAGTAAACTAAAAACTTACGACGAAGGCTAACGCTGTCAATAAAGTTCTTGCGGAAATTGCAGCCTAGGGAACCATTAACCTAGTTGAATTCAGCGCCACCAAAATTCAAGCCTGTATTTTCTCTAGAAAAGCGGAACTCAGTATGCCTGATAAAACAATGTTTGGTACCATACCATTCCCACCAAGACCACTATTCGCGATAGAAAATAAGCATACGGCACCTATCGAAGTACATGAAAGCTGTCAAAGCGACATGTTTATTTCGTTTTAATTGGTTCACATTTGTTTTTCGTTTGTGCTTATTAGTCATATCATCAAAACAAACCGCTCAGAAGTGTTCAAGTTGCTGCCGTCAGATGGGGCCACGTGCTATTTTCTATCGCGAATATGTATCTATGCACGCTATTTTCCCATCTGACCCATTGGTCGGGGTTCAAAGATGTTATCTGTGTCTGTTTGTATGTTTCTCCACCGAAGCAATACACTTGAAATTGGTAACAAGTTTGTCAACTAAGGCGTTTCTTGGAACCTCGAGGAGATTTGTATCTCGCAGGGGTAAACCCAACATCATTCATTCAGATAATGGATCAACATTCATTGGGACGAAAGAGTTAGACACATTAGTCAAATTTTCGGAAAAAAAGTGAGTCATTGGAATTTGGAATTGCAAATTCACCAAATTTCGGTTGTTATGAGAAGCAGGGGTGAAATCTTGCGAATTTCATTTGAAAAGGGTAATGAACGTTTTTTACACACTGGACACATATGGACGTTCTAACCCCATCACATTCATGTTGGAATTGATAGTCAGTTGAAGGTAGACTCTATTATTTCACAATGATTCTAGTATTCATAATTGTAAATGATATAGCACCTGTGTCAACACCCCACGTTAACTGTAGGTTAAGTTAGCAGCATAAATATTTTAATATGCCTATTTTTTTTCCTCCTAAATTAGTTCTTCATAATTTTCCTCATATTATTATTAGGGATTAATTTTGCCATGAAATTAAATATTCACCATCACTCTGTATAGTGATTTCTATATTTTCCTTCTTCTAATTTGAAGGAGTTTTTGTCTCATATTTCTTGTGACTGTCAAAGCTTTGAGACGGACATGCCGCGAACGGTCATATAGTCGCATTGATATTGATATATTCAGTGAAAGACGCGTACTCTCTCTGTATCCATTCCATTCACTGTGTATAAGTGTCTCTTTTTCGAACAAATGCAAAGCAAATCTAGTGTGCAACACAGCCAGCCCTTTATACAGTCCACAAACTTTTTGATCAGCGGATAAGGTGGTTGCAACCCCGAGGAAGATCGGATCAGGGAAGATTTCAGGTGAGTCCATCTCTATTCGACCTTTTTTGACAAGTCTTGAACCGGCCAAATTTTAAATCTAAAAACCACACCTTATTCGAAACGTAACAACCTGAATACTTCAATCAGTTTATCAACCTGAATAATGACATTCATACGTACAACACTAGAAATTCAAACAATATACAATCATATAAACAGAACGGCTTACAGAAGTACCATGAACTGATAATTTTTTCGAAGTTGCACGAATACAATGAATTACCTGAGGTATTGAAAGAATTATCTAATTTTGAAAATTTTCAAACAGCACTAAAAGAATTTGTCAAAAAGAAATAAAAATTCGTTGAAGAATTGTAATAGTCATCAAAACTCGAATGCGCCTGATAATTTACTGAATCTCATCAGCTGTGGTTGTAAAAGTGGATGTGAACATTGGTGCGAGGGTAGAAAAGCATCAGGTTTGATGTGTTCGGCAATGTGTCGCCATTCTGTTTGCCATAATCTTGTGAAAATTACATGCTGATGATATGGATTCAATTTCACTGATCAAAGAATTGTATTTTTTCCTGTCTGATAAATATTTTCAGATCTATTTTGTACTTTTTTTTAATATTTGTTCCTTTAGGAAGATACTCTATTGTAAAAAAAAATATGTACGAATTATTTTTTTAACACCCTGTATGTATTATGACGCAAGTGGCGGAAGCTTGGGGAGTTTTGACTAATTGTTAATTATCAAATACATCGTCAGTATACCAAATTTCAGCTAGTTTTGAAGGATTTCATGTATTCGGTCAATTTAAATCTGATAATCCTGAGCTGAAAGTGAGAAGAGCTCAGTCATTTCCACTTGATGTATTTGACACTTTCGTTTCGAGAAGTTTTTATACTCGTCTGGCAACAGACATCTTCTCATAGGAGAATCATATATTGATTGAATAAACATAAAAAGGTTCATGATAAAGGGAAAGAAACGTAAGCGACGATGCCATTATACCTATTTGTGCGACTAAGCAAACGCGATACGTAGGTGGAAGGCAAGGTTTGGCAGTGTTGCTCTGCTTTCCCCTCATTCAGATACACGTGGAACTCAATAGATGGTTTCCACATGAGAATTCTTTTGCCAGACGTGTATATAAAGTACGGACACTCCACTGATATAAATTAACAACTACACAGCTAATGCCAAAGCTCATTTATTCACGAGATCAAACTGGTTCTCTTGCCAGACGTGTATACGGAGTGACTCACTGACCCACTTTGAATTTCAGCGCTCATTTCAAACGTACCGTCATGGTCGCCGGCGATACGTCGAATAAATGGTGACGTCAGTTTTTATGCTGTTTCGCTATTGGTCAGATGATCTTCCATTCCCACTCGTGAAGCAAGATTGTAAAGACATCAATTATAATCGAGTAATCAAGAAGATGTTAGAGTCCTGTCTTCTTTGAATATTTATGGCTTCAGTGCAGTAGGAGTGTGAATTCAATGAGTACAATCCACACAGTCTTTGAATATTTATGGCTTTAGTGCAGTAGGAGTGTGAATTCAATAAGTACAATCCACACATTCTTTTATTATTTATGGCTTTAGTGCAGTAGGAGTGTGAATTCATTAAGTACAATCCACACATTCTTTGAATATGTATGGCTTTAGTGCAGTAGGAGTGTGAATTCAATAAGCACATTCCACACATTCTTAGAATATTTATGGCTTTAGTGCAGTAGGAGTGTGAATTCATTAAGTACAATCCACACATTCTTAGAATATTTATGGCTTTAGTGCAGTAGGAGTGTGAATTCATTAAGTACAATCCACACATTCTTAGAATATTTATGGCTTTAGTGCAGTAGGAGTGTGAATTCATTAAGTACAATCCACACATTCTTTGAATATTTATGGCTTTAGTGCAGTAGGAGTGTGAATTCATTAAGTACAATCCACACATTCTTTGAATATGTATGGCTTTAGTGCAGTAGGAGTGTGAATTCAATAAGTACAATCCACACATTCTTAGAATATTTATGACTTTAGTGCAGTAGGAGTGTGAATTCATTAAGTACAATCCACACATTCTTAGAATATTTATGGCTTTAGTGCAGTAGGAGTGTGAATTCATTAAGTACAATCCACACATTCTTAGAATATTTATGGCTTTAGTGCAGTAGGAGTGTGAATTCATTAAGTACAATCCACACATTCTTTGAATATTTATGGCTTTAGTGCAGTAGGAGTGTGAATTCATTAAGTACAATCCACACATTCTTAGAATATTTATGGCTTTAGTGCAGTAGGAGTGTGAATTCATTAAGTACAATCCACACATTCTTTGAATATGTATGGCTTTAGTGCAGTAGGAGTGTGAATTCAATAAGTACAATCCACACATTCTTAGAATATTTATGGCTTTAGTGCAGTAGGAGTGTGAATTCATTAAGTACAATCCACACATTCTTAGAATATTTATGGCTTTAGTGCAGTAGGAGTGTGAATTCATTAAGTACAATCCACACATTCTTAGAATATTTATGGCTTTAGTGCAGTAGGAGTGTGAATTCATTAAGTACAATCCACACATTCTTTGAATATTTATGGCTTTAGTGCAGTAGGAGTGTGAATTCATTAAGTACAATCCACACATTCTTCGAATATTTATGGCTTTAGTGCAGTAGGAGTGTGAATTCATTAAGTACAATCCACACATTCTTTGAATATGTATGGCTTTAGTGCAGTAGGAGTGTGAATTCAATAAGTACAAGCCACAAATTCTTAGAATATTTATGGCTTTAGTGCAGTAGGAGTGTGAATTCATTAAGTACAATCCACACATTCTTTGAATATTTATGGCTTTAGTGCAGTAGGAGTGTGAATTCATTAAGTACAATCCACACATTCTTTGAATATGTATGGCTTTAGTGCAGTAGGAGTGTGAATTCATTAAGTACAATCCACACATTCTTAGAATATTTATGGCTTTAGTGCAGTAGGAGTGTGAATTCATTAAGTACAATCCACACATTCATTGAATATGTATGGCTTTAGTGCAGTAGGAGTGTGAATTCATTAAGTACAATCCACACATTCTTAGAATATTTATGGCTTTAGTGCAGTAGGAGTGTGAATTCATTAAGTACAATCCACACATTCTTAGAATATTTATGGCTTTAGTGCAGTAGGAGTGTGAATTCATTAAGTACAATCCACACATTCTTTGAATATTTATGGCTTTAGTGCAGTAGGAGTGTGAATTCATTAAGTACAATCCACACATTCTTTGAATATGTATGGCTTTAGTGCAGTAGGAGTGTGAATTCAATAAGTACAATCCACACATTCTTAGAATATTTATGACTTTAGTGCAGTAGGAGTGTGAATTCATTAAGTACAATCCACACATTCTTAGAATATTTATGGCTTTAGTGCAGTAGGAGTGTGAATTCATTAAGTACAATCCACACATTCTTAGAATATTTATGGCTTTAGTGCAGTAGGAGTGTGAATTCATTAAGTACAATCCACACATTCTTTGAATATTTATGGCTTTAGTGCAGTAGGAGTGTGAATTCATTAAGTACAATCCACACATTCTTAGAATATTTATGGCTTTAGTGCAGTAGGAGTGTGAATTCATTAAGTACAATCCACACATTCTTTGAATATGTATGGCTTTAGTGCAGTAGGAGTGTGAATTCAATAAGTACAATCCACACATTCTTAGAATATTTATGGCTTTAGTGCAGTAGGAGTGTGAATTCATTAAGTACAATCCACACATTCTTAGAATATTTATGGCTTTAGTGCAGTAGGAGTGTGAATTCATTAAGTACAATCCACACATTCTTAGAATATTTATGGCTTTAGTGCAGTAGGAGTGTGAATTCATTAAGTACAATCCACACATTCTTTGAATATTTATGGCTTTAGTGCAGTAGGAGTGTGAATTCATTAAGTACAATCCACACATTCTTTGAATATTTATGGCTTTAGTGCAGTAGGAGTGTGAATTCATTAAGTACAATCCACACATTCTTTGAATATGTATGGCTTTAGTGCAGTAGGAGTGTGAATTCAATAAGTACAAGCCACAAATTCTTAGAATATTTATGGCTTTAGTGCAGTAGGAGTGTGAATTCATTAAGTACAATCCACACATTCTTTGAATATTTATGGCTTTAGTGCAGCAGGAGTGTGAATTCATTAAGTACAATCCACACATTCTTTGAATATGTATGGCTTTAGTGCAGTAGGAGTGTGAATTCATTAAGTACAATCCACACATTCTTAGAATATTTATGGCTTTAGTGCAGTAGGAGTGTGAATTCATTAAGTACAATCCACACATTCTTAGAATATTTATGGCTTTAGTGCAGTAGGAGTGTGAATTCATTAAGTACAATCCACACATTCTTTGAATATGTATGGCTTTAGTGCAGTAGGAGTGTGAATTCATTAAGTACAATCCACACATTCTTAGAATATTTATGGCTTTAGTGCAGTAGGAGTGTGAATTCATTAAGTACAATCCACACATTCTTAGAATATTTATGGCTTTAGTGCAGTAGGAGTGTGAATTCATTAAGTACAATCCACACATTCTTAGAATATTTATGGCTTTAGTGCAGTAGGAGTGTGAATTCATTAAGTACAATCCACACATTCTTAGAATATTTATGGCTTTAGTGCAGTAGGAGTGTGAATTCATTAAGTACAATCCACACATTCTTAGAATATTTATGGCTTTAGTGCAGTAGGAGTGTGAATTCATTAAGTACAATCCACACATTCTTTGAATATTTATGGCTTTAGTGCAGTAGGAGTGTGAATTCATTAAGTACAATCCACACATTCTTTGAATATTTATGGCTTTAGTGCAGTAGGAGTGTGAATTCATTAAGTACAATCCACACATTCTTTGAATATTTATGACTTTAGTGCAGTAGGAGTGTGAATTCATTAAGTACAATCCACACATTCTTTGAATATGTATGGCTTTAGTGCAGTAGGAGTGTGAATTCATTAAGTACAATCCACACATTCTTAGAATATTTATGGCTTTAGTGCAGTAGGAGTGTGAATTCATTAAGTACAATCCACACATTCTTAGAATATTTATGGCTTTAGTGCAGTAGGAGTGTGAATTCATTAAGTACAATCCACACATTCTTAGAATATTTATGGCTTTAGTGCAGTAGGAGTGTGAATTCAATAAGTACAATCCACACATTCTTTGAATATTTATGGCTTTAGTGCAGTAGGAGTGTGAATTCAATAAGTACAATCCACACATTCTTTGAATATTTATGGCTTTAGTGCAGTAGGAGTGTGAATTCAATAAGTAAAATCCACACATTCTTTGAATATGTATGGCTTTAGTGCAGTAGGAGTGTGAATTCAATAAGTACAAGCCACAAATTCTTTGAATATTTAAAATCACTAAAACAAGGTAACAGGGCAGCCTTATGTGTCAAGTCAACACCAAGACCCAAACAAGAATTTTTTTTCAAGATTTGCTTACCAGCCTGTTGACCTGTCATTTTTTTATATACCAGGTAGGCCATTTGAAGACTAGAACTAGATAATTATTTCACATAGGCATTTTTGAATGCTCAGGAGGCACCAAGGGCAATAAGGATAAAAACTTGATTTGAATGTTCAAAAGGCTAATGTGTTTTTGCATGTGTTTTTGTCTGTTTGGCATGTATTTTCAAAGAATAATGTTTTCAATTACCAGGGCATCTTTATAGTAAAAAATGATAGGATATTATTATTTTTTTTAAATTTTGATTCCAGGACAAGATTTAGGAGTCCTCAATTATGGTAGGCCCAAAATTGCACTGAAAAATATTCAGTAATGAAAAACTCACTCTCAAAAATCAATAGATTCAAGATAAATGATTTTGAAAAAAATTACTTCTCTGAGGACTTCTCATAACATAGATTCATTATAACTTTTTGGTTATCACTATCAGTATACTGAAGTGAAACCTCAATGTACATTTTGATTATGAAAATGATCACTTCAATTTCAGAAATAGAAAAATCAAAGATTATGTTTTGAAGACAATTTCTATGGAATAATATATTCAATTAAGGATAAAGATTTGAATGCTAACTATTTTATAAGTAGTTACTCCTGAATATAGGATATTATCAAAATGATTCATTTCAATAATTATGTGAAATATGAAAATTATTTCCACATAATTGAATGTCCATTATGTAGGTTTTATTGCTTGCTAGAGGTAATAAATTGTTAGATACTCTTCAAGTCTTTCAAACTTTTTCCAATTGAATAATAATTCTGTACATCAATCTTGCAATAATATTAACCTACTTTTTTGTAATTGGTCATCAAATCAATGTGTTTGGTGAAAAAAAAAAAACATATTTAATTTATAAAAAATGAAAATCAATTCAAGATCAATGTCAGTATCAATTGATTGATTAACTTACTAGCAGGTGGACTTTGCATCATATCAAAGGTACTGGGATGCATTTGGGCCCCCATTTTAGGATTATAGCTGCCCATCCCCATCTGCATTTGTCTCATCCTAGGATCAGGTTTGAAATCTGTTTCTTGCTTAACTTTTCCTTCTTGCTTGAGTTTATTCTCCCTTGTTTCCATGATTGAAGCAGCTGCTGCCAAATCTTTGCCCCCACCTATATATGAATTAAACATTATTTAAACAAATAGCTCATCACAGAATCACATGACTATATTATCTTCAGAAGATCTCAATATAGGAAAATAAAAGACAAACCTAAACCTATTTTTGTAAATGGCAATAGAAAATCAAAAGATACTACTTTTGTAGTGCAATTTTTTACCATTATTGTTAACTATAACAGTATTATCAGTTGTTTCTTTAGACATCTAAAGATTGTTAGTGATTACTATAAACCCAAAATGTATGAGAACAGTGATTCAAAATATCATTCAATGAACTCACCAGGAACTTCGATTTTATCAGGGTCTTCATCTTCACCAAAGTCGCTGTCAGACAAATTATCATCTTCGTCTGTCATCTTTTTAGACTAGCAACAATAAATAGTAACAGTAAAATTTATGTCTGTAATATAAACAGTAGTGTTAAAAGAAACAAAGCCAATGAAAAAAAAAGGCAATTAAAACAGTTCAATTCTGCATATTCAAATTCATTTCATATCATTATATAGAGACCTTTCCAAGACAAAAAGGCATAGTTTTATGAAGTATCATCAGCCAATGCAGGGGCATAAAGAATTCATGAGGAATATGAGTAATGGTAGGGCTACAATTTTTATTCTAAGACAAATATGGCGTGAACCAACGCCCTGAATTTAAAGAATATTGTCTTGGGAGTTCCAGTGATTCCACAAATATAAATATCAGCCCCTATCCTAAGCCACAGATCGAAAACCAAGTGGTGTTTTTTTTGTATTTTTTGGTTATGAATTTTTAACATTCTGCGCCCAACAAAAAAGAAGACTTAAATAATAGAATAAATCAATATCTATAGATTCTGAAATAACATCTTGGTCAATTTTCAAGAAGATATAAGGCTGTTATATAAAGAAAATGCAGAAATAAACATAATTAGGCAAGAAAATAACTTAAAAGAAAAAAAATGACATTACCATTTTACACTAATTCACAGACATGCAGGAAATCTATAAAGCGTCTAATAGAAATGAAAATAGAATATAATGATATTCTAACTAATCACCGACACTCTTATTAACTTACAACTTTTTTAGAACGCGGCATTATTTTAATTCAAAGAAACAACGGGAGTACACAATCACACTAAAACGCCATTCGACTTCACGGAATGACTGAGACTGACGCTACCAACATTGATTTCTGGTGACAAAAGAATAGCAAAGACACTAAAAATTTAGGGACTTTTTAATTAATATAGTTACACAATTCTCCGCAAGAGGACTCTATTAAGAAAAATCTAGTTTTTTGTTTTATTGTGTTGGCGACATGGATCTTCTACCTAAATGGTCCATAACCACAAGACACCTAGTCAGTACTTGCAAAATATCAAATTCAAGAGATTTCTGTTATCAATATCATAGATTAAACACACCCTCAATATCGATAGATAAGTTAATATAATCTTGTTTAAATATTCATATCTTTATTAATGGTGTTGAATATCAAGTTACTACGAAAGCGTAGAAGCGCCACATGATATATTTTTTTTAATAATTGACAGATATAACTGTCAACTAGCCTAATTGACAGATACTAAGTCGTAAGTAGTATACTTGACAGATACCTAAGTCGTAAGTAGCATACTTGACAGATACTAAGTGGTAAGTAGTATACTTGACAGATACTAAGTCGTAAGTAGCATACTTGACAGATACTAAGTGGTAAGTAGCATACTTGACAGATACTAAGTGGTAAGTAGTATACTTGACAGATACTAAGTGGTAAGTAGCATACTTGACAGATACTAAGTGGTAAGTAGTATACTTGACAGATACTAAGTCGTAAGTAGCATAATTGACAGATACTAATAAGTGGTAATGAGTAGTATTCTTGACAGATACTAAGTCGTAAGTAGCATACTTGACAGATACTAATTATTATTGAACTGTCACGAAAGCTTCCCCTTGTTATAATATGTACATTACTTCTAATGGAAGCACACCTGTATCATATGTAATTGTTGAGTAAGGATCCTGAAATTTGCAGGAGCGAGAAATATACCAAAAATACACTCTATGACCAAGTAGGGTCATCTTCAGTGATTTACACTGCTCCCAACAGCCATGGAAAATGATATTAGGAGGCGAGATAGGTTGTAAATCACTTCGGATTCGAAATCAGGATGTTAAATTTACTAACTATTCATATATTACGTTAATTATATAGAGGTCTCTGATGTCTGATATCTGACGGCCTGAAATAGTTGATACAATGATTGATATGGTATGAAAAATTAGTAGAGTATCACTATATTAGATTTGAACTCACTACTATCGCTATCGGTGTTGTCGGCAATAGTGGCTGGTGCTGGCACTGCTGTGGTAGTCTCATAGTCATAGATAAACAAATGTATTTTCAATTTGTCTATGGGTAGTCTTGTACATAGATGTCTTGTGGGAGTTGTGGGTGCTCTCACGACATCTCATGAGGTCATAATGGAAACCGCGAAAAAAACCGGCAAAGGAAACTTCTCTTGTTTAGAATCGACAAAACGAGTGCACCCAGGTTATATACATTTAGTATCTGTCAATTAGACTAGTTGACACTTAAGTATCTGTCAAGTATACTAGTTACCACTTAGTATCTGTCATGTATGCTACTTACGACTTAGTATCTGTCAAGTATACTACTTACCACTTAGTATCTGTCAATTATGCTACTTACGACTTAGTATCTGTCAAGTATACTACTTACCACATAGTATCTGTCAAGTATGCTACTTACGACGTAGTATCTGTCAAGTATACTACTTACCACTTAGTATCTGTCAAGTATGCTACTTACGACTTAGTATCTGTCAAGTATACTACTTACCACTTAGTATCTGTCAAGTAAGCTACTTACGACTTAGTATCTGTCAAGTATACTACTTACGACTTAGTATCTGTCAATTAGGCTAGTTGACAGTTATATCTGTCAATTATTAAAAAAATATATCATGTGGCGCTTCTACGCTTTCGTAAGTTACTTTCACTGATAGTTTTGAAAATTAATGGAACATGAAACTACTGTACAAGAGGGCTAGCTACCCGTATTGACAGATGACTGGAAAACATCACTCAAAATTGAAATTCAAACAAAAGTGAACAAAACTCAAAACTTTTGAGAACAAAACCAACAAAATCAAAAAAACATCAAACTGATAAAAAACATAAAAAGTGTTGAGGTAGATTATTTAACCATTTTTTTTATATTCCTTTTAGAAGTGTTTCATTTGGGGATGTTCAATTTGAGATAAAAAAAGAGATATTGAAATTCAGTGCCATTTGAAAATGTGGCCAGAAGTAGAGAAGGCTAATACGGAAAACAGGCATGAACTTGTATTATCGGGAAAAGAAATAAGTACAAGAATAGAAAAGCAAGGATTGGATATATCCATATTCGATTTAATAGGTTTGAATTACCTGAATATCAGTGAAACAAACTTGAGCCATGTTCCTGATGGAATTGAGAAACTATCAAATCTCCAAACACTAGTACTACATTCTAACAAATTCGAAGAAATCAATGAGAAGATAGGTAACTTAGATAAATTGAAGATTTTGGATTTATCTAGAAACACTATTAAAGTCATACCAGATAGTTTTGCTAAATTACCTCTGGTAACAGTAAACTTGAATAGTAACCAGCTAGAAACTCTTCCTGAGTTCATCATAAATGTGAAACTTACTGTTCTTGATGTTTCCAATAATAAACTGAAAGAATTTCCAAGAGTATGTTCAAAGGAGTTAGTTAATCTGACTGAATTGAGATTGACTGGAAATGAAATCACAGAAATACCTAATGATATAAATGTATTACCTTCACTGAAACTAGTTGAACTAAGTTCAAATAGAATCAAGACAATTCCTGGAGAACTAGCAGATTGCCAAAAGCTTAAGGGTAAGTTTCTGCTTGGAATCATTATATCCTAAACTACTCAACCAATGTTGATAATCTATAGAAAAAAATATAATATGAAGCAGTAAAATAACTCTTGTACAAACATATTTCTATACTAAATTATACATCAAATCCATTCACTATATGTAATTGTATCATTGTAAAATACATTTCAGATCTTAATTTGAAATCAAATCCTATTTCTGACCGCCGACTTTTAAAGTTGATTGATCAATGTAGAACAAAACAAATAATTGATTATGTGAAGCAGCATTGTGCCAGAACAAGTGCAAATTCAGAAAATGCTAGCAAAAAAGGGATGAATCAGAAAAAGAAGACCAATAATGAATCTGATGAGGAGACATCTGTGAACTATAAGTACAAATTAAATGTCAAGTATGCTGATGAAGATTTTAAGGTTTCTTGTGAATTTTATTTAGGCAATGATTTTGAAATACTGAATAATCCTTTTGGGACTGCCATCAAATCAAGATAACAAATGTGGCAAAAATCCAAATATCAATATGTTTCAAGTTACATTAAATCAACTGTCATAATAAGGAGAGGCCATGATATAAGTGGGATGTATCAAATAATGGTTCTTAAAAAATGAAATTGATGTGTCCTAGTTTTTTTTTTTCACAAACTCAATGAATAATACAACATTTTTCCACATTCTAGCATCCTACTGTATGTATTAGCTGTCCCTGAAGGATTGAAAAATTATTTTACTAGGCTGAAGGACCTCCATTGATGGCCTTTTGAGTATTCATACTCAATAAAGTTAATTTATTATAATTATTCATTTCACTATTGGCCTGTGTATGAAAAGTAACTTTTGATTTGTTTGTAGATTATTATACTGAATTCTGTGAAAACTGTTAGAGAACATCTGTTATCCTGTATTGTTAATAATGTAAAATTCACAGAAGAATCTTTCAAAAAATTCATACAGCTTCAAAATAAGTTGCATGATACAGTGTGTGAGAAAAGGAACTCTGCAACTATTGCTACACATGACTACAATAAGTTGGTAAGTTTAATAATTTGAAATAGTATGCAGTGTGGAAACCTAATATGGAATAAAATTATGGGGCAGGTAAATTTTCATTTTTGAAAATGTATTATTTTACATACAATTATACAAATTTTCAACTACCTCTCAACCTCCTACTTACTCTACATTACATATCAACACTTTCAACATTTTCAAATTGTGCAAGAGGTCAAGTTACAAGGTATATAAAACTGACACAGCTGTTTTGGAACAATCAACTAAAAATCATGTACTATTCAATAACTATTTATTTACTATTTTTTAACACCAACCAGATTTGTTTAACTCAAGCTGAAAAAATGGTGTTGTGGCAGCTTATCCTCAAGCTAGCCCAACTGTTTCACAACTTTCCACCCAAATGAGTTATGAAGATGATTCAAATGTTCAAATTTTTAAGTTTTAACTTTCAAATGGTGTAGGGATAATTTGAATTTGAGCAAATTTGATTGTAGCAACAATCAACAAATTTCGAAAATATGATGTGAATTCACATTTTTTGAAATTTCAAAATGGTACAGTTGTGATCGGAAATATTCGAAAAATGATGTATCAAAAGAACAGAAGATGACAATATGATGAATCCAGGGTTTTCATTGACCTACTATTTAATAACTCCAACACAATCAGTTGAAATTGAAATAATTTGGATCCAGATGATATATTTTTCAAAAATAGTACAGTTGTGATGGGAAATATTCCACATATGTTTATTGTACTCATTAAATTGCACCTTAGTATGTATGTAAAAACTCTCAACATGTTGTCATAGCTATTAATACTTTGTTATAAGTTTACATGTTACTATGTATCTTCCTATTAAAGTGAAAAACTTATTTCAAATGGGGGTGAATTAACTGTACAAGTAATTCAATAGAACAATTCCTACCCAAGGGGTGGCTTACTTTCCCAAATTTTGTACACCATATTACCAAATCAGGTAATATCAGTAATATTTAGGAGATATTGCCATAATACCAATAATACTCAAGATATCACGAAATATTACTGATTTTATAAACTATTACTGAGTATTACCAAATATCATCAGATAATACCAAATATCATTTTACCATAAATATTAATTAATATTACCAAATACCACCAAATATTACCAAATACCACCAAATATTACCAAATATTACCAATATTACCTTCGATAAACCACATTAATTTCTAACTTATAGTAAGTGAGTAAGTAATCTTTATTGGCCATATAAAAATACAAAGTACTGGCAACGTGGCTTATCACTATCATCATTTCAACTATTATCAACTATCGACAAATAAACTGATCAACAAACAAAAATTCATGGTCAAAAATTTAGGCCAAAATCTGAATAAAATTACCTACTCATGGATCCACGGAGCAGTATGAGACTACGAAAATACCAGCTGAAAATTATGATATTTGAAGTAGTGTAAAATTACAGCACTGTCGTTGTGATGCCGTTTGAGCAAATATTTTATAACTTTTTTTCGCGTTGATTGATCATTGTGGAAGGAAAAATTATGAAAAATAATTTGCTCAAACGGGATTATTACGACACCGCTGCAATTTCACCTGGAATTTAACACTAGCTTCAATTATTATCCAGTTCACAAATTTTTGTAGTCTCATATTCCTCTGAAAAGTAAGTGAAAAATATTGGGCTAGCCAACTATGAAAACCGAATATAAATTCATTATTGGATCCATCATCTGATAATAGTTAAATTAACAATAAGCAAGGTTACCTGTATAAATTAGTAATTAATATGGTCTCAATGAAGACGAGGCAGGCAGATAAATAACAATTTTATCTGCAATGAACACTGTATATACCTAACCCACCATCATGCACCTACCTCATTTTCAGAGAGGGTTTATAAACGCCGAGTTGATACTCTCCCCTTGTAAGTGTACCAGTCGTGTTTCCATAAAGACATAAAGGTGAATATCTGTCTATATGTTTCCTTGAGATACAGGAAAGGATTTGAATATATCGCCTTCCGTACGAATATAAGGATCTTAATTCTGTAAAGTATACTCTGGTCAGTTATCTGCGGATGTTCTATTCGGTTCGTATTGACTGGGTGGTTTTCTCCGATTGTGTGACAAGTATCAAATACTGCTTTTCGGATCTGCAACTAAACATCACCTATTAATCAAAGTACATTTAACTGAGACATACCTGGATGATATTTTCATCGTCCGTAAGTGGATTGCTACTTATCCGCTTTCTTTCCGGATAGTGGTTTTACCAGTAGGCATCTTCCACATTTTCAATTACGTGGGTTATATTAAGGACCTTGAAGGCCAAACAATAAATAATGTACTGCTCGGATCTAAAACTAAGTATCAATTTCAAATTTGAATCGTGAGACCTACATAAAATATAAATCTATGAAAAGTCTGGATATTGTTTTCAACATTCGTAACTGGAACGCGATATATTTTTGTAATTCATCAACTATCTCAATGAAGACGAGGCAGGCAGATAAACAACAATTTTCTCTGCAATGAAGAACACTGTATATACCTAACCCACCATGCGCCTACCTCCTTTGCAGAGAGGGTTTATAAACGCCGAGTTGATACTCTCCCCTCGTAAGGGTACCTGTCATGTTTCCATAGAGACATAAAGGTGAATATCTGTCTATCTGTCTCCTTGAGAATCTGGAAAGGATATTAATATATCGCCTTCCGTACGAATATAAGGATCTGAATTCTGTAAAGTATACTCTGGTCAGTTCTCTTTGCGGATCTTCTATTCGGTTCGTCTTTACTGGGTGGTTTTCTCCGATTGTGTGGCAAGTATCAAATTCTGCTTTTCAGATCTGCAACTAAACATCACATATTAATCGAAGTACATTTAACTGAGACATACCTGAATGATACTTTCATCGTCCGTAACTGGATTGCTACATATCCGCTTTCTTTCCGAATAGTAGTTTTGCCAGTAGGCATCTTCCACATTCTCAATTACGTGGGTTATATTAAGGACCTTGGAGGCCAAACAATAAATAATGTACTGCTCGGATCTAAAACTAAGTATCAATTTCAAATTTGTATCGTGAGACCTACATAGAATATAAATCTATGAAAAGTCTGGATATTGTTTTCAACATTCGTAACTGGAACGCGATATATTTTTGTAATTCATCAACTATCTCAATGAAGACGAGGCAGGCAGATAAACAACAATTTTCTCTGCAATGAAGAACACTGTATATACCTAACCCACCATGCGCCTACCTCCTTTGCAGAGAGGGTTTATAAACGCTGAGTTGATACTCTCCCCTCGTAAGGGTACCTGTCGTGTTTCCATAGAGACATAAAGGTGAATATCTGTCTATCTGTTTCCTTGAGAATCTGGAAAGGTATCAATATATCGCCTTCCGTACGAATATAAGGATCTGAATTCTGTAAAGTATACTCTGGTCAGTTCTCTCTGCGAATCTTCTGTTCGGTTCGTCTTGACTGGGTGGTTTTCTCCGATTGAGTGGCAAGTATCAAATACTGCTTTTCGGATCTGAAACTAAACATCACATATTAATCGAAGTACATTTAACTGAGACATACCTGAATGATATTTTCATCGTCCGTAACTGGATTGCTACATATCCGCTTTCTTTCCGAATAGTGGTTTTGCCAGTAGGCATCTTCCACATTCTCAATTACGTGGGTTATATCAAGGACCTTGAAGGCCAAACAATAAATAGTGTACTGCTCGGATCTAAAACTAAGTATCAATTTCAAATCTGAATCGTGAGACCTACATAGAATATAAATCTATGAAAAGTCTGGATATTGTTTTCAAGATTCGTACCTGGTACGCGATATATTTTTGTAATTCATAAAGGTGAATATCTGTCTATCTGTTTCCTCGAGAATCTGTAAAGGATATCAATATATCGCTTTCCGTACGAGTATAAGGATCTGAATTCGAAAGTATACTCTGTTCGGTTCGCCTTGACTGGATGGTTTTCTCCTATTTAGTATGGCAAGTATCAAACACTTTGCTCCTCAGATCTGCAAATAAACATGACATCAAATATCGAAGTCAATAAAAATTAAAACTGATTTTCATGAGAGGCGGAACATGGATGTTGAATGTGAAACAAACCTACATCCGTAACTGGAAAGCGATATATTTTTGTAATTCATTATTTCATCAACTATCTCAATGAAGACGAGGCAGGCAGATACTGCAAAAATAATCTTTCATTTCCACTCATGAAACAACGTTGTCAAATCACCAATTATAATCAATTTATCAAAAAGATCGAGTTCTGTCGTTGGGTAAAACCCGAGATAAAACAATATGAGTAAGCCATGATATTATAGTTCATTGAAAAGGAATATTCTCAGATAAATCATGAACATATAAAAATGGATATATATTTATATAAAGCAATACATTGAGAATTCGCATTCTCTATGTGATGAGAATATTTACTCTTTTTCAGTTAATTCAATAGAAAACAACTACTTTCCTGGCTATATGCCACGACGAACATTGAATGATATCTATTGAACACACACGATAAGAGTTTGAAAATAAAATATAAAAATTTCTGAAATTGAGAATGTCAATTTATCATACACCCAAAAGCATTATAGTTCATTCTTGATTTTTTCGAGCAACCAGCATGTCTGAATATCTTTTGTACTCCATAACAAAATATCATGTTGATGTTGAATACTCGGCAACAATGTGTTAAATTTTGAGAACTGACAAGACACCGCCCACAATTCCTGCGCCGTGTTGTCACGTTTACCCTCAAATCCCTCTATTTTCAGAGCACAAGATTTTCATTCTCGAAACTGTGTGTTTAGTTCACAACAATAAATCATCATATGATGCGGTTGTAAGTTCCACTCGCCAAAATAACAATTTAAGACTTATCCCTTCAACGAATTTAACTAAAAAGTCACTAATTTATAATGCTGTTAAATTATATAACCATGTTCCAGTCAATTTCAGAAATATTGTCTCTCCAGTACACTTTAGGAGATCTGTGAAACAACATCTCATCAAAGAAACTTTCTATTGTGTTCAAGACTATATTGCCAAAGATTGGAATGAATCTTGTTGAATTGAACTGGAATTTATTTATTTATTCATTTATTTTGACATCATTATAGATCCTGTCGGACTATTTTTCAAGATTTTCTTCACATAGGTGACGAATATTTCGAAATTTCTTTCATAGAACGTGGCCCAAAAATTTAAACTTTTGCCCCATATGAAATGACCGCCTGGCCCGAACGTAAAATACCATGGTGAACAAAACGGCAGTCAACGTGTTCATTTTTGTGGGTGCTTCCATGGCTATTAGCAAGCAGTGTATATCACTGAAGATGACTCCACTTGGTCATAGTGTGTACTTTCAGTATATATCTACCGTTCCTGCAAATTTCAGAATCATAACTAAACAAATACAAAAGATACAGGGATGCTTCCATTAGAAGTGCGACACACTGTTCAATATTCATCTTTGAGTCATTTCTGGTCTCCATATCTCTCCATCTGAAGTTTCATCTTCAAAATGAGCCTGAGATTTCAAAAATCGGTTGACAAGGAAAAAAGTTATGACTGCAAAACCTGAAAGTTAATTTCTTGATATCACTCTGTGAGTAAAAGAGATAATGAGACAATTTGAGAAATGTCTCAAGGTAATCTGCTGTCAAAGTTGGAAAAACAAGTTTTAGTTTATTTGGGGTCCTTTCGAAAATTCCAATATTCTTCACAGTGTCAGGTGTCTCCCTGTAGCGAGTTTATATGAAGAACCTCATGTTTCAAAGAGGTACGAGCTTATAGCTGAAGGACTGGGCTAGCGAACAGTGTGAACCGAATTCAAATTGTTCAAAGCAGAAAAAAGTTATTCATATTTTGACAGGGAGGCAAAATTTTGGGGTGCCACGAAATAAGTGTTGCGTAGTTTATATGAATAATCACCATATACAGGAATGCGGGCTGGATATAAATATAATAGGAAATGAAACAATCAGTACAGGGTACTTCCGGACAAATTTCCAATCGAAGTTTTGACAGTTCGTATGTGACCATTTCAAAGAAATTTTGACGACTTCGAAAATTTCTCCGTGAAAATCACAGGTAAAAATTGGCAGTTGCGGTACCTAGCCTAGCACAGTCAAAAGAATCGTGCCTACTTTCTGCGATACGGATTGACAAATTTTTCTCGGGTTTGTTCTAATCGCATACATTTCTCACAAAAAATACGTATATGAGCCGCAACATTGGTCACACGTAGTGAAAATGAATCAAAGGAGTACCTACTCTAAGCTTTCCAGATGTATCGAGTGGTATCGGCTCAAAATACCTATCACCTATCAGATTATACTAACACAATACTAAAAATTAAAAATAACTCACCAGCGTGAATAAAGTGAAAAATGATTTCTGCAATTCCATTGTTTGGAATTTTCGATTTTCCACAGCACGAAACACCAGAACAACACAAGATCGCGATATGAATTATTGAATGAGGGACACAAACACATAACTATCACTCATTTTTTAGAGAACACTCCGTTTGGAACGATAAATAATTCCTTTTGCGTATTTTTTCAATGTCGATCACAAAATTCGACCGTTCGTGATGACATCTAATATAAGACTGTCTTAATTTACCACAGGTCCCGAATGAATGACTAATTAAATGAATCATGCTGCTAATCGATTAATTCCCGAACATATGATTTATCTATGACTCATGATGATAATAAAATTAAACGGGGGGGATGGAAGATAATTTGTGTACAGGTGGTATTTTTTTCTCGAAAATCACTCACGATATGAAAGAATTTTACACAGGCTGAAAATATATGTCTTCCAAAAATCTTTCGTGATTATGGAAAACTTTAACATACAATATGTAGTGAAAAGATCGAACCCTTCCCATTATCAAGAAACAATTTACCATAGTGATATACAGGCAAACCATTTTTGTTTCAAAAATATTGTATTGGAAAATATGTATTTGTATTTTTGAAAATCTTACGATTTGAAAGGATTACTCGATAATATTAAATTTGGAATCTCACGATGAAAGAATCCAACACAAAGACTTAAATGGACAACAAATATTTTCTTGTGTAACATTTCTCAAGTAGAAAAAAAAATAACACGAGGACGAATAGGCAAATAGGCTCGTTCCTACCATTACAAAAAAATTAGACAACTATTTGAACAAATTTGGAATCTTTTCACTCTTCGACTTTTCTCATGTGGATATGGCTCAACTGAATTAAAAAACAAAAGACTATGGAGATTTGAAATACCTCTCTAACAAGGTCCAACTCGACCCCTTGTACAATCAATTCAAAAATGTTGAAGGGGTTGCTCTGTAGAGTAAGGGGTTGTAAATTTATATTTTACCTGAAAATCGAATGGAATTATTTTTTGAAAATTTATATTGAATTGAATGAATTACAAATGAATTTGCCTCTGGTTCCATTTGCAGCCTCCTGGAGACTTAACATATACCACCGCTCTTCCAAATGAACTCATGATAAAGCCTCTTGGTAGGTCAGTTGAGATGACTGGAGCTGACTTATTCAATAGGCTCCAAACAGAAGCAAACAATTTGAGGAAAGAAAAGAAACGCAATACCTATAGTGGTATTCACAAGTATCTCTACCTCATTGAGGGAAAGCAGCAGTATCCTTGCCTTTTGAATGAAAAAAAGGAGGTCATTTCATTTCCACCTATAACCAATTCGGACATTTCTAAGGTAATATTTGAATATATGGATATTCCAAAAGTATAAGGCCAAGACTCACTGAACTGCTATTCCATTTTTCACATTGAAGAATTTTCATCATGAGCTAATGCACTGTTTGATATTCATCTTTATGAGGTCAGTTGTTACCAAAGTCGCAAATTATACACACACTGGCACAATTAGGGGAACGGGCAAAATTTACACTGAGTTTGACATCAATTTTCTCTAGAACCGATCGCTCGATTTACTTTTTTTTCACGAATTGTAGCTTCATTCTTCACGAATACATATGAGAAATCACCACCTTCAAACGATTCGTCTCTATATCATATACCGGGGTGTAAAGAAAGTACGGATTTTTCAGTATTTTTTAAGACATCCTGTGGAGTGAACCACTGATAATTGGAAATTCCTGGGATAAAAAAAGTCATTTTCTTTGAGCTAATGAGTGGGAAATTCAGAGTACGCAGTTAGAAATCCTGGGTTTTTGTATACAGTGTATTTCATTTTTAGATCAAAAACCTGTAACTGCAAATTTAATTTCCCCAATTGAAATTTGATATTTTCAACTCAAAATTCGGAATTTGATTTTTTCGACTTCAAGCTTTTTTTCTACGTATCAGTCGGAAAGTTCGAGTTTGCAGTTGTAAGTTCCTATATAGCTTGAACTGGAATTGTAATGTTCCTTCATGTTTGAACTTGAAAATTTCGACCACAAAATCGAAATTTTATGTTTCTGAAGTTGGAAATTCCTATAGTTTGAAGAAGGAAATCTGTAGTTTTTATTCATTTATCTTTTTTTTTCATATCTATCATGAAACTTTTATTTTTGTGGAATTTTCCCAAACTCAATTTGCCAACTCGCCTTGGATTGGGGGGGGGGACAGATCCTCCCCACACCTCGTCACTGGCCTCATATGCTCATCGGACATCCTGTTTATATGTCAGAAAATATCCTGCAATTGATTGATTGATTCCCAAAAAATTATTCACTCCGCAGATTGAGGTTGGAACCACCAAAATGATCATTGAAGTTACAAGCACAATTTCCCAGTTTGCCTGCAAAAAAGTGCTGGACACTTTATTGAAAGACATGGTACTACTGTTTGAAGCAGATTTGGAAGTCCAACAAGTTCGAACAACAGATCTTGATGCACATTTGAAAGCAGTGTACCCATCTAAAGCCGACCTGAAATTTGAAAACTCTGTGCCTATCAAAGTAGTTAGAGATTAAGGATTAATGAAATGTTTTCAGAATTATATTTTGATTTTTGCCAAATTGGTCTTGCCTTTTTTTTTCTGGTACCATATGGATGAAAGTGTTCGACACTGGAAATGTTTACGAACCGTCACTGAAAACATCGGTATAGTATGGCGAATTTGATTAAATTTTGTTCCCATTTCATAATTGACCTTTCGTCATCAAAACATTTTTTGTGTCTTAGAAACAGGCGGCCGTTAAAATTTGTCAATCTTCAATAGGTTGGATTTTATTCTTGAACAACAGATAATATACCTTATTATTGAGTGGATCGGTGGACTCATTTGGTATTTTACCTACTTACTTTTAAAGTGTTCACCATTTCCTTCACAGTATCACAATTTTCTTTTTATCTAAAGACTAAAGCGACGATTTCTCTAGTAATTGACAAAAATTAATTGATGAAAATCCAAAATTTGATAATTTATGGAAATCCAAAATTGGACGAATATACATACTGGGTGATCTACGTCCCAGCCAACCATGAGACATAATATACATGATGTATACGCGACATCACTTTGTGACATGCGATATCGCATTTGAAGTCACAATCATGTTACAAAGTGACGATGTGAACATGTCCGACTCAAGGAACATCACTGTGACGTCGTTCAGACATGAAATGCGACATCACATAAAACAGTTCACATGCAAGCAGTGTACATTTTATATTACAAATACGTCACACTACGACATCGATTATAGTGTGGTCCGTATAGGACCTGTGATATTCGTGATAGATAATATTATATAAGTATTCAACTACGGAGACACCTTTATTTCATTTTCCGAAATTAAAAACAGATGATATACAATACACTTATGTCAATCACCCTCATTATTAATATTGAAGTAACCATGATGCATATCAAATGCCTTACATATTTTTTATACCCACCTTGCTTGAGATATCCCTATCTCAGAAGTCATAGATGACAGAGGTGATATAACTGCAGTGACTATAATCAAGATGAAATGATTACAATATTGTGATTTTACTAACCATCGTTCCTAAATAATCGTACCCCAAATTTGAAGCTGATTGTGCTATTGAGTTCTCAGATTATTCAGTTCGAATGTCCCTACCACATTACATATTTTCCGGATTGTGATGTAACCTTGTGACTTTGATATCGAATCTACGTCGATTAGATTGGATGTGTCAACTATATATTGCATTTATGGAAGGTTGTTATAATATATCACACTGATGATGTCGCATGATATGGTTGGCTGAGGTAGAACCATACCTACATTAGATAAAAAAAATTAAAAACTTGACAATTAGTTATAATAGCGATCATTTCCAAACTACCTTGAATAGTTTAGTCCTTTAGCTGTATATACAATGAGTGCCATATACAGGGTGGGCCACCAGTAACGCCTCGGTCTCTAGAAGGCTAACCACTTATCTTCTTGGAATTCTTCCTCTCTAGGAAGTTGCATGTCAACATAGGCTACCATTTAAAATTATTTCGAAACATACAGGGTGTCCCCAAAAACCATAAAACACTGAAGTTAAACTTTTTTCTATCGAACACCCTATATATATATTATTTCATTTTGAGATTCTCCCTGATGAGCTGATTTCAACGACCCATCATACTTGGGGTCTAGCAGTTATAATTACTGAAATATAGGGTGTGAAAAATCGAGATTTTCCAAGTTCAAGAATTTTTTGTGTCGAAACTATTCATAATTGGTCAAAACGGCTTACATGTCCCTATCTCAACTTTTGATTAACTATCTACTGATATTTAATTGGGGGTGATCAAGATTCTGAATTCTGCACCACCCTGAATTTGTTTCAATTAAATGTCAGTAGATAGTTGATCAAAAGTTGTGATAGGGACATGTGAGCCGTTTTGACCAATTATGAATGGTTTAGACACAAAAAATTCTTGAACTTGTAAAATCTCGATTTCTCACACCCTATATCTCAGTAATTATAACTGCTAGACCCCAAGTATGATGGATTGTTGAAATCAGCTCACCAGGGAGAATCTCAAAATGAAATAATATATAGGGTGTTCGATTGAAAAAAGTTCAACTTCAGTGTTTTGTGATTTTTGGGGACATCCTGTATGTTTCAAAATAATTTCAAATTGTAGCCTATGTTGACATGCAACTTCCTAGAGAGGAAGAATTCCAAGAAGATAAGTGGTTAGCCTTCTAGAGACCGAGGCGTTACTGGTGGCCCACCCTGTATAGTGCACCAAATTTCCTATTTTGAATAGACCCCTAATTTTTTTTTCACGCCATCTAATTCTGAGTTTATAGACAACTAAAAAAGGGCCCAACGAGACCTATTTGCTTGGCTACAGCAATTTAATTATATCAACTCATCAATAATAATAGTTGAGGTATGTCAATATTTCTGAAAATAATTACCATCCTATACTACTTTACGAAATCATTTGCCTCACAAACCATTCAAAATTAGACAGATTAAACATAGTTTCAACTCCATCCTGACTTTGACTCTTTTTTTATCAACCATCATTTTCTACAGGAATTGATCAATTTACTTGCGGTTTTTGGTATAAACTGTTATTTGTTTTATTTTCAAGGACATCTACGAAAATGACGTAAAATCAATAGAAGAAACTTAGACAGGAAGTAAGACGGAACTAATACATCATGATCTATGTTCTATATTCCATCATGCCTGATTTCAAAAAAATTCTGGATCATCTTACATAAATGTACCTACCTTAATCATTTCTGTTCGTCACTCAAATATTGATTGGGCAAGAGAAAATCAAGTACATTTAAAATTTTATTCGATTACACATCAACAACAATAAAATATCACATTTAGGGATTCATATAAGTACCTTATAAATATAACTATGGGTCCCTACCTACTTATACTTTTATTCAAAATTCAGATAAAGTTAAACCAAGCAAACAGTAGCAGCTGGTGCCAAAGGAGCAATGATAGGCATTAATCCCATGTAAGAATTATTTACCAAATTTAAAATTGTTGGATATCATTTGAATTTTTATTGATTCAATTATTATATTGTTAATTTTTTGGAAAAGACCAATCATTTCATTCTAGTTCATAGTGAAAAATTGATGAGCACATCAGATATGAATTTTGTTTTCAAGAGTATGTACCAAACCTGAACATCCTAACTGAAAACAGTTCCATCTGTGGAAGAGTTACTCCACTTGAAAAATCATATTCAGCCACCACTGCATGCAAACAAGTAAAACCTTTCTACAAGAATACACTTTTGGAAATTCCAAATTACAGCATCTATTAGATGAGAAATGACTAGCACTGTAAATGCAATTATTTTAATGGTTGTCATAAAACTAAATTACTGGAAAAGAGTTGGAAACAATAGTTTTCACTAGAGTTTCTATTCTTAGTAAGCCTTCTTCATGATATTCTTCCTTTCATTAATATCAATGATTGCCAGATTCTTGGAAGCAACTATAAGATGCAGAAGAGATATGCCTGTCTTCACAAGACAAATTGGAGCAGAGAGGAATAGTATTATTTTGAATAAGCCCAAACCTGCAACTAAAAGGAAACCATTACTACACCTCCATCTGTATTTCAGAAGGTATCAATTGTATTTTGGAATAGTCAATTGAATTTCAGAAAATATATTAGGAATTGAATTGACATTTCCTGAAATTCAATTTACTTTTTTAAAATACAAGTCTTTTTCTGAAATTGAATTGAGGCCTTATGAAATACAACTGAAGAAGTTGTAGAACTGAAATTAATTATAACTATTAAAATCATTATTTGAGAAGTCATAAACTACCTGGTCTGCCTGCCTTAGAAGTTGAATTAATATAAAATTCAATTAAATTAACATCATTGCTGTCAACTGTTTAAATTTAATGGAAGCCACAATTGATCATTCTAGAACACGTGATTTTGACATGGTTTCTTGAGGGGCACACAAACTATCTGTTAGAGGTTACCTCTGATGAGCATAGCCCTGGCCATCCCTGCCGCATCTACAATATAATAACAGTTTCACCAAACACAATTATGGAATTCTTTCTGGTTCCAACTTGGATTCCAAGGAAAACGATCCTACTTATTCTGGTTTTATATGACATATCTTGACAAAATACAATGTTTGCCCCTCAGCAACCTGTCAAATGACGTAATTCTGGAATGATTTATAGCATAGTGGCAAAATCAATTGAAGCCACAAAAATTCAGTTTGTAATTTAATACAGGGTCAGTACTTTTTGGCATAACTTACTCATTGGGCCCTCAACAAAATGCAACAAATATAAAGATGCATAAAAGGCTTCATTTCCTGCACACATGATGAATAAAACAGTCTTGTTAGAGTAATACACACTCATTATTGGGTTTTCTGACATATCCACAAATTTGTGGCTTGTTTTTCCCTGCAGAATAGAGCTGAAATAAAAAAAATGAAACTAACAGAAGCTTTTCTCAGTTTCAACTTACGTATGAAGGAAGATCCAGTGACAGGCTATATCAATACACATGGACATGATGAACAGAAACATGTATTTTGGGTAGAAATGTGCTAGAACTGCTACCAAACCCATTGTGCCACATCTATCAGTTAGCTGATCAAGCATAGCACCAAACTTTGTACTCTGGTTAAAATACCTGTAATAACAAAAAACAAATACAACTTCACATCATCTAGATAACTCTATAAGATCAGGAATCACCTGGCAGCATGTCCATCAAATGCATCAAGAAGGGCTGAGGTCACATAACAAGAACAAGCTACCACATAATTTGTAGGCATGAAATAAAATGAGATTATGGCTAGAAATATTCTACCATATCCTGAAAAGTTTATGATTATTATTCTACCAAGAAATTTGAAGGAAGTTATACTTACCAATTATGTTTGGTACAAAAATGAATATGCTTTCTTCAGTCATATTGTTTACCCTCAATTGCGATGACACTAATGAGTCTAATGACTAAAGGGGAGTATTAACTATTGACTATGAGTAAGTAAACTCAAATCTTAAATCGATGTAAATTCAATTAGAGCAAACACGATAGCAAATATGTGGAACATGAATAGCAGACTTGAACTAATTCAAAAATCAATAAACAAATGAACAAACTTGACACCCTGGAAATCTGATTGACACGGAACAACAGAACCAAAAATTGAGGGATGCTATTCCTTGAAACGTTCTTTTCTGCAATTTTCTGTGATGTTCGTAAAAAAGCCCTCAGACAGTTCACGCATACTACATCCATCATTATGGCTTTCATCAGGACTGTGCACACGTTGGGAGATTGAATTCTTTCTTCCAACGTATATTATCAAGGGAGCACATGATACAGTGAGCCAAGCGAAAAATAGGCTCCACTAATTTTCCGGATAAAATAGTTATTATAGGAAGTAACTACTAATAATACTCGAAGTCATCTCCACGACATTTTAAGAAAATTACTTGCTACTTGTTTCGGACAAATATATATCCTCAGCCTTATCAATTAAGGTCCAAAAACATCACAGAAAAATAAGGAATAGGAATAAGGAATAGCACTATGATTGGTTCAAAACGCGTAATGAATTTGCGTATTCGGAGTGCTCACCTGATATTTTCATTTCATCTGAATCTGAGAGTTACGAGTCCCAAAAGACGGATTCTAATAGTTAATATCCAACCTACCGATATATAGTGTTTCATGTCTCATTGTTGTATGTTTTGAGATATTGACATAACTTGTTGACTAGTTGTTTTTTATTGATATTTTTATATATATAATATGTTAAATGTCCCTATTATAAACAAGTATGTTTCTTGGAATAAAGCACAACAACAACACCAACAACTCCCCTAGAATTTCTTAGTCCGGAGATTCTAATTTTATCAGAATGGTATTTGTTCTCTTTATTACATTTTATTATATTTATCGTACTTATATTACACATTTTGACATACAATTTCAATGTAAATAAGTTACAAATTTCTTCGTCACGGATATAATGTCGTGGATATACTGAATCGCGGATTTAGGGGTCTAAATATTGAAGAGCATCTGGTAATAAAATTGTTCTTCATCGTCCTCTCATGGCTCAATGGTGTTGAGTTGATTTCAATCGGCCTATTTTCGTATCTAGGTCACTCTGTAGAATTTATGGTACTTTGTTCTGGGACACCTTGTATATCAACGAAAATCACATTTCCTTTGTATATTGACCGATCACTAGTCATCATAATGTCAAATTATTTTTACATGAATGTCATTCATATTTTGAGTAGAAAACGAGATCGTGAAAACGAGACACATTCATAAAATGATTGTCAAAATTGAGATCGTTATAATATAATTATGGTTTCCTACATATATCAAGCAATCGGAAACCTTTTAGGTGAAGATAAACCATCAGAAGATTTGGGCGATCCATTGGAATTCGAATCTGGTCTATTCTTGGATTGCGGAATATCATGGGTGTATGTGAGTTACTTTTGACTGTTTTTGATTGATTTGATACAATGGATTTGATCTTTCAGATGATGGAATTTTCATTTTCTTTCTTTTCAGACATTTAAAAAACTAATCCTTCCCAAAGAACTTCGGAGCAATATTGTAGGATGTCGTTGTCCAACTAATAAGTCTCGCAAATCGCAATTACAATGCAAACCATGAAATTGTGTATTTATTTGAATAAAATGTATATGTTGAGATTCTGAATAGAGGCATCGTAGATAGACATATTTTTCACACTTAAACACATTTATTCACTCAGGATAGCTTGTACCAAGAAGATCGGTAATGAAATACATTGGACGACCGTCTCCTTCTGCCATATGATGCTAATGAATGAGAATGACTGACAGCTTCGATCCGATCGCATATCGCATGGCATGTTATAACCTTGTGATAAGTAAGTCATTCCTTCTGATTCACGGTTCATGGGATGATGTGAACTTCGTCGCTAACAATTCGCGGTAATAGCCCTCGTTCGTCATCATCCTGACGTTGCGATGACATAAAAACTATGTAGTGGAAAACATTCCTAACTCCTGGTGCACCTGTCTTAGATTGGAAGTTAGACAAGTTTTTCCGTAGTTATCTCTGGATCTATGGCATTTGCTAGTATACCGAGTGTCCAAACAAAAAAGTATATGTACACCGGGTAATTGAAATTCGAGGACCACCATTTTGGAATTTCGGAAACTATATGGGATACGAAGATGGTTAAATTAGGCAAAGCTGGCTTACAAACAATATTTTTTATATGTCTCGATCAAACTTCGATTCATTATCATGTGTTGAATCGTGATATACCAATTTTTGTTCAGTCTTCTATACCTACAACCTAGTAAATGATAATTTTTAGTACCTCTGTATGTGTAAACAAAATGATTTATTTTATCCAGAATTGATATGAAATTCAAACTTTCTCACTCGAGTTATTTTTTATATCACTCAAATCGACCTTAGGCGATGAAATCTAGAACGAGACTGCTGATTGTTTTGATTCATTATCCTATCATGACTAATAAGTTACGACAGTAGAATTACTCATCTGAT
The DNA here is from genome assembly GCA_918026855.4 of Phaedon cochleariae. Taxonomy (NCBI): domain Eukaryota; kingdom Metazoa; phylum Arthropoda; class Insecta; order Coleoptera; family Chrysomelidae; genus Phaedon; species Phaedon cochleariae. The sequence goes on from OU896717.1 coordinate 33,530,486, forward strand.
GCAGCTATGTATATCTTGCAAGCATTATCCTATATTTTCAGTATTCTCAAATATTCTCATGATTTTTCAATGCAAACTTCAACAATATCGATAATGATAGGTAGTTTCATTGGGAACTGATGAAAATAATAAAAAACAGTGCAACAATCCTCATTTACACGTCACCAATCAGACTACGTGACGCGTGACGCGAAAAGCAAAAAAGCTGCATTGGGAACTCACCTTAAGTCATCCTTTCAATCGAATAAATCCCGGAAAAATACGACTAATTTCGGTATCGATAGTAGGTGTACGGGGTGGGTGAAGATAAATTTAAAAAACAGTGTCACCGTTATAAAGTCTGCATCATATCGGATTTTTTTGATATTGAGTTTGTGCACATTTTTGATTCATGAACAGTTTTTACTTTGGAAGAATCGCAATATGAATTTCATAGTTTTTTGTTGAATCTTCCGAATATAACTATAAACTATATGTATAGTACACAAAATGAATACGAAATTTGAAAGGATTCGTTTCAAATCTGAATAGAATGGCAAAAGTTTCGCGACTTGTTGCATCGATATCCATCTAGTTCTTCTGAATATATAGGTATAGGAAGCGAATTTAAAATTTTTGCATCATTGTATGAAAATTCACAGAAGCAAAATACCAGCCATATGATGAATACTTCTATATTCGTGTACAAAAACACACACCATATTGGAAATATACCACTTTCACACACTCAAATAAAATACATTCACCAAACCGAAGATTAATTATTATTCTTATACCACCTGAGTCGACCGTACCCGATGAGATCTAGAACGAGACTGCCGGTTCGGTTGGTTTCATTCATCATTGTGATGATTATTCAGTTACGTCATCCCTTTAACCGATTAATTCCCGTACAAGTACGACTTATTCCGATATTGATGGTAGGAATGCAGGGTAGGGTGAGAAGAAATTTGATATACAGTGTCCTCGTTGAAGTCTGCTTCATGTGATTTTTTTCTCATTATTCTGTTCTTACTTTGGAAATGTTGCTAACTTGAAGATTTTCTTGATCAATCGATAGCTGTCGAATTAGAAATTTGCTGTCAGAAAACACAATGTCATAAATTTCATTTTTTGAATATTAACGGTTTTCAATCGGCACATAAATTCAATACTAGCTGAAAGAAAATAACTATTTTACATAGCAGAGAAGTAACGATTGCTGTACCTGCAGATGTTAATCAGAACCGAAATACGAACAAACCTGAGAAAAATTTGATAGTTATTATAAATAATGTTCCTACAAATTTTGTTATGAAGAGAACAGATGTATTGAACTCAGGAGAGAACTAAGTAGATCTCTAAAAAAAAATGATTGAAATCAGATGCAGACATGGATGTCCGTTATTCTTTATGTTCATTCACTGGTGCATTCCACCCATATCCAATGTCTACATGGGTGCATTGGCCCCGATGCCCCCATGCACTCGCCGCCCCTGTGAGTGAAAATGTTAGCCCTCATTCATTTTCATCCACTTGGTGAACAATGTGAAACCAAGGATCTCAAAACTCATTTAGTACTAGATTTCATCAAAATGTACTTTGGTATTGAACATCTTCGAATAGTACTAAATCTAGTACACTAAAGTATTGACTGGAACAGCCCTGTTTGTAAAGAAAAGAGAAAAGTGAGGTTGTGTGTTGTGTTGTGTGACTTACTTTTACTTTATCTTTATAATATTATTTTTTAATTTTTGCACAACGTATCAATACTTTGAAAATCGTGTTTGAAATCAAAGATAGTTCGATAGTTCCTCTCATTTTAAGATCACTACAGAAAATGAATTTTGAAAATGTCATGATAAAATCTGAAAGTATAGATGTCGACGAGGACAATAATATTGTTGAAGATACAGTGGACTCCAAGATTAAAGAATCAGCAAACGATAAGTTATCGAAATGTGGGATTTGTGGACATTGCACTACATCAAATATACTTTTACGGCTCCACATGAAAATGCACTTTATGAAACGCATACATCAGTGTGGTGTATGTAGAAAAACTTTCAGTTTTGTTACTGAACTCAATGCCCATATGGTCAATCATCAAAATATTGATGGGAATATAAATGACTCAGTGAATGATTATTCCTATCTTGCACCACATTCTAACGGAGATACTACAACACAATTGTCAGGTGAGAAATGTTCAAATTGTTTTTCAAATTATTGCTAAATACTCTAGCCCTTATTGCTAGTGTATGATATTCTATAAAAAATCTCTTCACACTATTTCTTCTCTTGATGGTTTCATTTTATTCATCATTGTTTTTAGGGTGTGTTCAAAAAGATATGGCAACTAAGGTAAACATTATTAAATCAATTGTAGATTATGGGAATTTGCAAAGGACATTTTTAGAAATTCAAAAATAATCCTAACCTACCTATGAACACAGAGGAAAAACATATATTACTCCAGTATGTTGAAGAGATGGAATTAAATACAAAATATGTTGAAATGGAAAGTTTGAAAAGTTATCTGAGAAAGAGTTGGATCAAGATGTCAGAGCTATTTGCCAAAAAAGAATATGATAGAAGTCCAGAAAAACTAGCCAGGACTTATATTCACATGAAAAATCAGGCTAAATTGCATATTGAACGATTTTACAAACATAAAAAATTACCAAGACCAAGGCATATGGACTATTTGTTTGTCAAGTTGTGTCCTGCTGATTTCAAAGCTATAGGTTTGGATGTAATGGAGATAATGGAAGATGTAAGTTCAATAATTTCAACCTTCACATACTGAAATGATTTCCAGTAAAAACCAATAAGGCAACATCAACTTCATTATATTTGAATGCCATGGTGTCAATTCAAATATTCAAAATTTAAATTAGTTTCTATGATATGGAGCTTCAACAAGAACAACATATACCTCTTTTATTATGAATAATTATGTTACATTGCAAAGAAACCTGTTACAACATCATTGTTACCTACCTTGCTAGATCCATCTTGCTAGCTACAAATGAAAATTTAGTGGGAGAAAAAAATCCAATCAGTGATAACTTTATACTTTTAAAGTTCAATAATAATTCATATCAGTTTTATCCCATTCAATCTGAACTATTAAATTTGATCTACTCACTACTCAGTACATTATATTTTATATTATTGTACTACTGCATTTTCCAGTTTCAATGTGTGTTCAACAGGAGTAATAAGTACTTTGTGGTACTACCAAAGATTCATTTTACTTGATTATTTGGGAGTTTCTCTCAACTCTCATCAGTGTTGTTCCTGGGTCTGATTTTTTCGTAATAGATTTTCTTGGAAAAAGGTAACAGATTTGTATCAAAAGGTAATAGATTCGAAACATCTGACATTTGACATTTTGAATGTCATTCTTGGCTCTTAGGCTGCCGACCGTTCGGCTGACAAGTCTTTGTTTAGGAAAGTAGACTAAAATTATCAATTTAACCCTCATTCATTCGACGCACTGTTTTTCTGAATGTAATAAAATTACTGTATTGTATTGTTCTAGGCTTAATTGGTAATTTATGGATCAATTAAGGTTCTAATCTATTTCTATCAAATGAGGGCTAACATGTGGCGCTACTAAAACGTGAGGTCAGTTTCAATGTCAAAAATCCCAAAATTTTGCCGGATAGCCCAGAATACTATGGCCTGTTTGATCGAAAATATTCGAAAAAAAAATTAAGTAGAATAATTGAACAAATCAAAAAACTTGAGCCGACTCACTTTTGTTTCTCTCAATGCAAAACTTTACGACCATGTTTACGACTAATTCTTGCATTGACGGAGAATATAGTAGGAAGATACCAAGTGACACGAAAATAAGAAGTAAGCCATTATGGCCATTACGACAGTTTGCCGCAGCCATATTGGTTGTTAAAAAAAATGTAATCTGCACATTATCCCATTTTGGGAAACCAAATTTAATCTGTTTGTACCGTAATTAGCCATAATGTTTAATGTTACTCAACAGGACCAAAGATATTTTTATGGATGATTTTCTTGTCAACCTGACGAGTATGCACTGATGAAGACTGTATAGTCGAAAACGCATTTTGTACTATTTTGGTTAATTTTTTTATCGTATAAAGTAATTTTGCGACAAAAAATTTAATTTGGAAATTAGTATAGTTCTCAGATCTTTATGATGATGAGCTTGCGAAATGGTGAACATGTATCTCAACACGAATAAGGTCAGAAACTTGCAATATCTGATAGGTCATCCTGACATTATAAACTAGTGTGGAAAAGCATCAAAACGAATTTTTTTGAATATCTCGAAAACCAAGAAGAATTATAAGAAAACTAAATTCAGAAAAAAGTTAAATAATTGATTTTGCCGTTCACTGAAATATTGAAATGCGGCCAGTGGCATACCCCAAGAAAGGTTCATCAATTTTCATAAAAGAGAATGCCAAATATCTATCTCTATGTGTATATTGATCACATTGGAATTACATGTTTTCCATGCACATTCACGATAGTCAATTGCCCTACGAATTATAGAGAGTAGTACCATTCAAGGATTTTGAAGTATCCAAGAAAATCTGAAAATAAAATTATTCTCCAGTGCCTTCTCACGGCTCAATGGTGCATTTTTCTATATGTGAAGTTGATTTAGATCAGCCTATTCAGGTCTCTAGTTCACCCTGTAGAATTTATGGTACGTTGTCTAGGACACTTTTTCTACATCATTAGGTCCATGTCAGGGGTACATCGTTCTAAGAAACAGGTGGCAGGAGGTGATTTTTTTATAGCTGATATGTCATTAAACGATTGGTACAGTTTCAGCTTTCATCAAGTTTGACATTACCCGTTTTTAAAAACATTATTGATAAGCTGCTGAATTGCTGCTGATAATCGTTGTCCCATGATTGTCCCGATGATGCGCCGGCAGGAGTTGATTTTATGTCTTGAAGGCGTTTATATGACACGAAAGTGATGAAATTATTCTTCATCAGATGTGTCAAAAAAAATTTCGCTGTATCCCCTTGCCGTTTTAAAATTTCAATTTGTACTAGAAATCACTCCGAAATTGTACTAAATTCAAGTATATTGTACTAAATTGAGGAAATAACAAATAAATAATATACAGCACATTAAAACACCTCTGTAGAAAAGAAATAGATCATATTACAAATTTAGATCAAATACGACTATCGATAAGATAAAATAGACGAATCAATCAATCAAACTTCAAAGTCAAATCAATTCATCATTAACAGCTCATTAATTGTTTCTCCGTTGAATTGTAAATTATGGACTTTTCATCAACGAGGATTCCAATTATAACATATCTTCTCCAAATAATTGTTTTGTATACGATAATAGCTTGGGCTATCCCAAGGATGTTTGACTGTATCTGTATAGGTTCTCGTTCTTGTACTATGTTAGTGTTAATTGTGTATGAAATGTACTTTTAATAGTACTAAAAACGGCAACTCATTCCTCAACTATTTTATTTGCCCTAGCAATGACGGCTAAATATCTGGACCGTCTGACGGGTTATACCCTACAGACAGTCCAGATATTTAGCCGTCATTGGCCCGAGATTTGCCCACTGCGGCCCAGATCTCACGGAACTTTTGTAACACCGTCGGACTGTATGAGAGTCACTGCCACTGCCGTACAGGCTGGTCAGAAAAATTATCAACAATGAAATCAACATCAGTAATCATACCATACCATACACAACAAATTATAATATGAAATTTATGATAAATGGCCAAATTGGCAATGGTGTTTTGAAGGTGTTTAGTGTGGTGTTAAATTGGACTTATTGGTGTTATGTGTTCAATTTTCAAATGTGTTAATAAATTTTCAAGTGATAAATGTGGACAGTGAACCTGAGAGGTAGTACTTATAAATAGTGTAGAAAAGTTTATCAATGGCTCTAGGTTCTAGAAATTATTAACCTACTAGCACTACTAGCAGTACTGGCAAAGAATAGTAGGTTCATGTAGCAATATACATTCATCTCAGTGATGAAATAAACCTAAAACGATACTTTTTCAGTTCAATACAAACATAACACATTGTCAGAACCTATTCCTGTTAGTATGTTCAGAACATACAAAGTCAAAATGAATAATAGATTTGGAACATCTTCTACAATTCAGATTAATGATTTAATTAAGAAAAAAAGAGAACCACTGAATACAGTGAAATCTAAAAAGTCCGTATGGAAGCAATTTATGCTGTTTTGTGCAGAAAAAAATTATATTTTGGATGGATCTACAACAAATCAGGAAATTTCAGACATACTTAAAGATTGGGCTTACAATATGCGAAAAGTGAATGGTCAAGAGTATAAGGAAAATGTTGTTAAAATGATTTGGAATCTAACAGCCAAACTACTCCAAGAGAAATATATGGAAGAACACCAACGTGAAATTGACCCTTTTGGAGATATCGTTTTCAAATCGGCACGAGATGCCAGGAATGCAAAGCGTAAGATACTACAAGCTATCCCTGATAAAAGGACCAAAAGTGCAGATGTCCTGCAAAACAATGAATATGCAGCCATGATCAATGTATGGAATGAGGACACCCCAGAAGGATTGCAAATCAAATTTTTCCTTATTGCTTCTTTGGAATTAGCCTGGAGAAGTGGTGAGGCTGTATCATGTTTGGTACACTATTTCCAGGAAGAACTATCTAATGATGGCACTCCAACAGGACGAATACGGTACAATCGGGGTGGACCCCTCAGCAAGTGGCTAACGAAAAATACGGAAAATGAACAAAAATGTCCAGTACGATTATTCAGAAAATTAATGACAAAGAGAAATGAGAATAAAAACATAAAAACCGACAGACTATTTCTGAGTGTCAATCCATTTTGGAACAACCCAAACAGTAGTGGCTGGTACAAGAATATGCCAATGGGAAGGAATGAAATATCTAAATGGACCAGAAACTCTGCAAAACGTGCAGGAGTTGATGTCAACAATAAAAAAATTACCAATCACTCCAATAGAGCCACTGCTGTTTCAAATCTTACCAAAACAGGTATCTGGAACAGCAACTTGTTATAAAAAATATTGCTTCCCTATTAGTTTTAACCTCATTACAAAGAAATACATGGTGTAACAATTTTGTTTCACACCATTGGAATTTCAGAAACCCACATTTGAGTGTGACTGATGAGACTTGGCAAACCGAAACAGTTTTGGTTTGCAGCAGCCAGAGATTATACATATACATACATATACAACCTGTTGAAGAACATTTACTAAAATCTCCTAGTTTGGATATTTCAGGTTTCTCAACACTTGTTTGTGGAACAATAAACCACTTTGAGCTTTCCAGGTGTATTTGTTTCCAGAGTTGAGACATTTTGTCTTTCTGCAGGGCAAACATAGGGTTTGCATTTGTTAGATTCACTGCCAACTTATACACCTTAGCCCTTTTATCATACTATATGTGGCACTGAAGGTTGCATAACTTCATACTTAATTAATTGGCACTAAGAAATTTTATATCAATTAGGCGCTTATCATTTTCGATAAAAAACAGTTTTTTTTTCATGCATTATTGAGACCCATTGAGACCTAAATTCACGAGATTCACGAAGTGGGCGACATCTAGGTTACATAATACGAACTTCAAACTGGGGGAAAACAAACTGTTGTCTATGGATAAAGTGCATAGACTACATTGCATACAGCTTGCTGTAGCTGTAGTTGTCAAACTTGTCAATGAAACAAAGTGTTGGCACTGTTGGTGGTGATGATGTGGGGAAGATTTCATCGCCGAAGTTTCTAGACAAAGTGCAAAAATGTGCCTTTTGTTGAACTCTTCTGCCTCACACAAAATCACATGATAAGCACGGAAAACTGCTTCTCCTTCCACTACTGGTCGGATTCTTCCATCTAAATAGAGCAAAATATCTGCCAAAACAACATATACAACAGGCATTGTTAGCGTTTTCGATCGAATATTGACAATAAATGTCAAGAAATTTAAAAACATGACTCTTATCGGTATACAGTACACAAGCTAATGTCACTAATGGGATTGAGTGAGGATTGAGTTTGTTTTCCCCCAGTTTTGACGTGCCTTTGACATGGAACGATGAAAACCGAGCGCCACCTGTTACATTGATTCCCGCGATTAGAATAAGAAAATTCCCAGATCTTTTTGATTAATCACCATGATGAACCAACATTTATTTTCACAATATCAATATACAAAACATCTTGCTCTTTAACATTTAATAATATCTAGATAAAATTATCAATGGAAATGATTAGCCTATTTTAATATTTTACAGATATAGGCCTGACTTTTTTTTTCAGGAAACATTGAACCTTCTCTAACAAGAAGATTTGAGAGAAGAATATTGCCCAAACCTACAGTACTTGCTACAGTACCAGTATGTTTTTTTGGGGAAGATAGTACTAATTCACAGGTGAAAATAAAAACACTTTTGAACATTAGAATCTATTTGAATTTAACTTTATGATTCGATATAGTTCAAGGAAATCGAAAAGTGAAGATAATAATCATAGTTCATAACATCATTGTTCACATTAATTTGAATATACAGGGTGATCCAGGTTTTGAGGTAAGTACAAACTGAAATGGGTGATGGTTCTCATCATTTCAATCAAAAAAGTTTATAAAAATATGGGTCCTATCTCGATCAGTAGTGAAGCTACAAGGGGCTTTTATCAATTGAAATATCTTGCTCACGTCTAGAGATATCAATTCCAAATTGGGTGTGGTCAATACTTTCTAGAAAATCATCATTCGAAATTTTTCAAGGATTTTCAAAATCTACAGGGTGATACATTTTTGGGGGTAGAGGCTTCTTTATCCCCCCCCCCCCCATTTTTCAGTGTACGCCTTTGACATCTTCCAGTTACCAAATAGGAACATGTTAGATTTGCCCGATTTTGTCTATGTTTCTCTTGTTCTTGGACAAAATTCGTCAAGAATGGCTATGAAATGTACTAAAATTGCAATGTTTTTATAATCATGTGTCCAATCTGGATCAGTACGGTAGAAGGTCAGGTTTCTTTTAATACAACGATGCGGTTAAACTGGTTAAGCCCAATCCACTTTTGTCTAATATATTTTTCAATGTAATTGAAGGAATTGAAAAATAATACAGGGTTCAACCCTCGGTTCAACCTGTCGAGAAAAAAAAAAATTAAATTTCACCCTTTGTAGCTCCGCTACTGACCGAGATATGACTCATGTTTATGTAAACTTCTTCAATTAAAATGATGGGATCTATCACCCATTCCAGTTTGTACCTGAAAATCTGAATCACCCTGTATAATGTGGAAGGACATTTCAATTAAAAAGATGCACAAACTCATTTAGAAACATCTATCAGGCGTATGATGTTTTTTGAAGTGTATAATGAAAGGTTTCAGATACCGATCTCTCTAAATTTTCCATCCTAGATAAACAGACAAAAAAATTGAAATTATTAGCATGTGACATTTTCTGTGGTTGAGTATTTCCTGATGATATTGATTTCTTGAAATTTTGTATCAGAATTATTCAAACGATTTTCGTTTGTATCAGAATTCTTCATTAAAAATATATGCGAAATGTAGAAGAAAGTGAAATCGAAGAGAATGTTTTGGTACTTGCATATCTCCAAGAAGTGTAAAAATGAAGCATCCATCTTTAAGAACAATTTATTAATTCTGCGCTAAGCATGACAATAAACGTGAAACAAAGGTTAGTAAGTAATTGACTGGGCACATCTACAACCAATATCACTTATACGTGTCTCGCTGGTTGCATGCAGTTGCATGTATTATGTTCTCAATTCCCATTCCTTTCGTATTATTTTGTAGGTTAACAGGAATTGCAGGTATGTTAATGTAATTTTCGGAGTTCGTAGAAAAATCATAGTATGTAACGCGTTTATAAACTCTTCTAGACACTCGTTTATTAAACACTCGCTCCGCTCTGCTCCGCTCGTGCTTAAACTACTCGTTACTAAAAGGACGTTTATAACACTTATTACATAATATACTATTATATGTGGTCCATTTCATAGACCATCATGCTTTAAGGAATATGTGGTGCAGAACGTGGACCACCATGCATCAACTAGTTTTGATGGATTCATATGAAAATTAATAGGTAACAATGGTATAAACAGGGTTTCTCTGAAATGAAAAAATTTAGATATCAATGACATTTTCAGATATTAATTTGATGGATGGGTATAATGTTTAGTGAAGTTTTATTTTGATAGTTGTTATTGATGAAAGTTATGACCAACAAATATATATCACAAATTGTCAAATGTCTACAGCACCCTTTCACGCACTAGCTGCAATGCGGCCAGTACTAAACCTCTATTCACGCGAAATATGTCACTCCCCACAAAAGTTATGTAATATAAACTGCCCAACACTCAAACCGTAAAATCGACATTTTTCGTTCAATTTGTATTCATAAAAATATTCATGATTATCTCAGAAATGAGTGTGACAATATCAACAAATACGAAATCTTTTCAAGAGAAACGATGGTGCAATATGTTTGTCACCCCAGAAGGAATTAGAAAACTGTTCGTTCCAAACGAGAGTCATTTTGGGGCTTCTGAAAACTGGCACAGCTTCGATTGTCATCAGGGGCTTCATTTCAGTGAATACTAGGGGAGTCGGTCAAGAAACTCAGAAAACATAGTCGCGCGGTGAAAATGCGCCGCAGGCGAATTTGCTTTTGGGTTCAAGGTAGTATACTGAATGCTGTTTAAAACATTGTTAAACAATATGTAATTTTTTAAATTTCGAGTACTGGTGCAATAGCATTATATGGTTTTAGAAAGGTACTAAGTAGAATCAATTTTTCTAGAAACTCAGAAACTAAATGACTCCCATGATTATCATGAAGAAATGCAATAAAAATTTTCATGGGTTCGATCGAGAGTTCAATAGTCAATGAAATGAATTGATTCAGAAACTGAAATAACATTTTGATTTGACGATTTGAGTGTTGAGCAATAATTGATGGAATTCCTGCCCCATAATAATAGGTTTTTCATCAAATGAAAATAACATTTTTTCATAGATGAAAATCCAAAGTCATTTCCACAACTTTCATCAGAATGATCAAAGATCAATCGTAACGGAACATGTTCGGGCTTATACAGTGTGTCTAACTTCTAATGGCGAAACACCCCTGTATATCTTACGTAATCGTTGGGTTAGGCTCCTCAAATTCGCTGGAGCGGTAGATATACCAAAAATGTACTCTATGGATAAGTGGCATCATCTTCAGTGATATACACTGCTCGTTTACAGTCGTGGAAGTATAAACATGTCCGGAAAATGATATTAAGAGACAAGATATATAGGTTGAAAATCACTTCGGATTTGAAAACAGGACATCCAATTCACTAACATTTCATGTTTTGACTTATTACTATCGGTTACGATTTTCCTCATACTATTAACGAATTCATTCATTCATAATGCACCCGTCATGATTTTTGATCCATTGGTTCACTCCTGATAATCTATTCGATTGTACTAGTTCTGATTGTATTTCATTATCTCTGATGAGAATTAACTTTATGATTATCAATTTCAGAACAACAATTGGGTGAAGTTCCCGATTATATGAATTAAAAAATTTCAGACTCCTACAACAATAACTACGTAAAATACTGGGGTGCTTTCACGAAAAGTGAGACAGAATTTATCATTTCAGACTGAACATTTCTCAGTCAGAAGGAATATAAGTACTTAGTGAATTAGACGTTCTGTTATCTGTTCTCGAATCCGCAGTGATTTCCAACCTATCTCTTCTAATATGATTTTCCGGGCATGTAGGTGGTTCCATTACTGCTAGCGAGCAGTGAATATCAATGATGATAATTTCAATTGGAATATTTCTTGCTTCTAGAAATTTAACAATCCTAACTCGATAATTACCTGAGATACAAGGGTGTTTCTATGAGAAGTGAGACAAAAATGAAATTTTCATAACTGACCAGAAAAAATATGAATAGTTAGTGAATTGGACGTCCTGATTCCGAATCCGAAGTGATTTTGAACCTAGTTCAACTCCTAATATCAAATTCCGGAAATTGAGATGGTTCCATGGCTCTTGGCGAGCAGTGTATATCAGTGAAGATGACCCCACTTGGTCATAGAGTACATTTTTGGTATATATCTCGCTCCAGCAAATTTCTAGGATCCTTACCCAACGAATACATGAGATACAGGAGTGTTTCCATTAGAAGTGACAAACACTGTATAAGCCCATCATAAGCCAATAGTTCATAGTTCTGCGTTCGTATGACTCGAACCCACGATCGATACCTCGACGTGAATCGATATTGAAGCATCGAAGCACTGAGGTACGCCGGCCTTCAATATTATAAAGAAAATTGATTTCGTTAGGCAGCCGGGAAAATCTGATGTAATGACATTTATTTACATTCAAAGATAAGTAATTGGTAACACAGTAATTCTGTAGATTATTTATATCACGTTGAAGTAGTCGGCTATCTGTCAAGGTAGATATTGACTTGAACATTTTAAGATCATCAGCATATATATAGAATGGTGTGAGTTTGCAAAGCATGAACCAATGTTATGTATGAAAAGATTGAAGAGAAGGGGACCCAAATGAGACCCTTGCGGAACTTCCGAGGTGACCCTGACTGGTGATGATAAAATATTGTTGATTTTGACAACCTGGGATCTATTACTTAATTCAGTAGGATTCAATCCACTGAAGCAGGTTACCGTAGTACTTAGTACTTAACTCATTTTTGCATCTTTATCCCAAGTCAATACCGATTTCTGTAGAATTATGATACTTTCTATCGGCTGATGATGGGCTTATATAAGCCCGAAACATGTTCCGTTACGATTGACCTTTGATTATTCTAATAAAAATTGTGGATATGACTTTGGGTTTTCATCTATGAACTAACCCAACTCCACTTAAAGTTATCATGGACTTCTTCCAAAGATTACATTTTTTTCAGTTTCGCATATTTGAAAATGGAAATCATCCACCAATTAAGAGCGAGATTACTTCGGAGATTACCTTACAAACGTCAGAAGATGAGATGAATAGTGAAGATGCACCTGATCTTATGTAAGTCTGAAAGCTTTATCAGAAGTTCAGTCTACTATTCAATGTTTTTTTGTTCACGCAGTTTGCCTGAAGATATTCAAACAGACAATTTGGATCCGGAAAGTCCGTTATCTCGAAAGATGACACACCCAGAAATTTCTGAAACACCCCACAAAATTCAAAGGCTTGATTCTGATGAACCGTTTTCGAAGGACATCAACGAATTGAAAATCAAGTTTCTTATTGCTGAAGAACAGAGGAGGAAACAATTGTACAGCAATGAAATTGCACAAAAAGATGAACTTTTCCAATTGGAGCTGAGGCATAAAAAGGAGATACATGAGAAAGAGATGGAAATAAAAAAATTGGAATTGATTTTGTTGAAACAGAGGTTGCAACAAAACCATTTATGATAAATACTCTCTGTAGGTTAATCCAGGAGGTCGAATATTCATTTCTCTAGATTTTTGTGAGTTTCTCTCCTTGTCTATACAGCGTGTCTCACTTTGAACGTCCACCTATACATCTCAGCTAGTAGTCGTGCAATTCGTACCAGTACAGGGTGGTTCAGAATTGAAATTTTTGACCACCCTGTATCTATTTCAATTGAATATCAATTGATAGTACATAAACAGTCAAGATAGGGACATGAAACCGTTTTGACCAATGATGACACAAAACATTCTTGAAGTTGAAAAATCTCGATTTCTCATCATACCCTATATCTTTGTTATCATTTCCGCTGGACCCCAAGTGTGATAGATCGATGAAATCAGCTCTTCAGGCCGAATATGAAAATGGAATAAAATACAGGGTGTCCCATATAAAAAGTCGAAGTTATTGCTACTTTTCAATATAAGCGGCAACGTCGCAACACTGTGAATATTTTAGGTCGATAGAACACAACTAATTATCCAAGACACCAACTTTTCAGAATGATCCTGAGTTGCATGTCTATATGTGCCATCCATCGTGAATCATCCTGTATATATATGAGTGAAAATCCCAGAAATTTTGAGAAATGGACATTTATGATATGTTGTGTTATGTTAAAATAGTTTTATATTTTTATTAAAAAAGTGACGATTTTCTGTTTATATTCACCCTACTTCTTTTCACCAACCAAAGTTACCAAAAATTTGTCCATATTTTTGTTCCGATATGGGCCATGTTCGTACCAAATTGACGGACGAGCAGAAAAAAATCGGACAATCACAAACGAGCCAGAGTGAAAAAATATAGTCATTCAAAGTTCGATCGTCTTATCTCATTTCCTCTCCACTAACTTGTATCGACATGCACTGGATGAATCTACCTTATTGAATCCATGCACCCTCTATAAAATCTGGTAGAGGTCATAACAACCGAACCCAAGCGTTTGTTTACGGCGAGGTCATATGCACAAGACTTTTGCAATGTCGTCGGACGTTCATTAATAGTTGAAATATATGGTATGGTGAGGGCATACATTTAAAAAAATCGAGGAATTTCTCTACCACTATTGAATTCATGGAATCGTGCTATATGGACGTTCTAAAGAAATAAGCTTCGGATAGTCGTGATGTCCCAATAAATACGTCCATTTTAGTACGGCGGACTTCTATACATGATGTCCATACCCATCAGTTAGCACAGGATATCTTATGGATATCCATTTCAAATCCTATATTCAAGGCGGGATATCCGTAGACATAAAATGTATATCCATATAAGATATCCGATTGCGGATGTACTTGAGATATCCGAAACGAACGTCCTGAATACGTCCATAGGATATCCTTGAGATACAGAGACAAAAGATCAATACATAGAAATTTCAAATCAAGTATATACAATGAATGAAATTATTAATAAATGAATAAAGGAGATCCACAAAAGTAACACTTGTGCGTGGGTCTTCCAAAAGATAGCACACATTGTGATGCACTATCTGCTATTATTAATAATTCGGTTTTCAAAAACAGCGCGAGGGGGCCTAATGTCTCAAATAGTCCAAGATTGGAAGAACTGATGATTATATTTATAGACCATCATCATGGATATCCATAATGGATCCAAATAGGTCACACTCTGTCACATCCTATATATGGACTCCCATAGGATATTTTATGGACTTACATCAGCACATTATCCATGATATGGATATCCATAGTATATGCACAAGATGTACTTGTGCTATCTGGGTAAGATATCTATACAGGGAGGAGACTTTAACTGGAATGAATTCGCTACTGGCGAAGTGAATGATTTTTATGAAGATTTGGCGAGTAATATGAAGAATATAACCCTTCAGGGGTAGCAGCCCGAACAACACAGGGATGTCCTGGGTACGTCCCTTTTTTGTCCTGCGGTACAAGGACATGATTGGGGCATCCAGGGGATGTCGCGCAGTGGTTGTCCAGTGGACATCCCGCCTGGTATACATCCCTTGGTTATCCTATTCGTGTCCCTGGAATATCTGATATCCATTCACATCAGAGTCATTGGATTTCATCAAAGTATTAAAATAAAGAATGAAGTTTCAGAACTTCTTAAGAAATAATAACCATTTTTCGCAAACAGAAATCGTACATGCATAATGCCCCTCATTTTTAAACACCCAAGAATGATAATAATATAATAATTATACCCAAATCCTAACTAAGTTGTATTTATTCAGGTTTCTGTAGTTAAGTCCTGTTTATATAAATCAGTTTAGTACATAAATCTTCAGGAGGCTCAATAGCCAATGGAGTAAGATGCGTGCTCCGCTCGTGCTTAAAATACTCTCTTTACTAAAAGGACGTTATAACACTTGTTACATAATATACTATAAAACAAACATATTGTTTGCCTGTATATCACTGTGGTAAATTATTTCTTGTATAATGGGAAGGGTTCGATCTTTTCACTACATCTTGTATGTTAAAGTCTTCCATAATCACGAGACATTTTTGGAAATAATATATTTTCAGCCTATGTAAAATTCTTTCATATTGTGAGTGATTTTTGAAAAAACAATACCACCTGCATACAAAATATCTCCCCCCCCCCGTTTAATTTTATTATCATTAATCATAGATGAATCATTTGTTCGGAAATTAATCGGTTAGCAGCATTATTCAACTTATTAGTCATTCATTCGGGACCGGGTGGTAAATCAAGACAGTCTTATATTAAATGTCATCACGTACGGTCGCATTTTGTGATCGGCATTGAAATAGACGCGAACGGATTTATTTATGGTAGGTACAAACAAAGTGTCGTGTTCCCTAAAAAATGAGTGATAGTTATGTGTTTTTGTATTCCTCATTTAATAATTCATATCGTGATGGTGTGTGTTCTAGTGTTTCGTGTTGTTTCATCAGAGCTTCACTTTTTTCACGCTCGTGAGTGAAGAGAAATCCTCTGAAATTTTCCTCAAATTTCCCTGTATTATCATTCAACTTCATTACCCTTCATGTTTTGTACCGTTTGTTGTATTATTTTTCGATCAAGGAATACTTTCTTCTGATTTTCGTGCTTTCTGTTCGGAACTGTATTTTTTAAAAACAAAATAATGCAAAATAGACCAGTGCTGAAGCCTTTGAAAACGGTAAAATTTGTAGAAAAATTATAGTAGGATGAAACTCATTGAAAAAGAAAGAGAAATATAACAAAAAGATGAAAGGGAAAATAAATTACGGGCGATCTGAGGTCGGGAAGTGGTAGGGGGTGAGTTTTCAAGGGCAAAAAATTGTTTCTCTTGATTTTCAGCAAAACTACTAGCCCTATGGAAAAAAGTTGAATAGCGAAGTTGTAGGTAATAAGGAGACCTACAACTTTAATTATGACACTTTTTTCATATGACCTCAAAATTTATGTGAAAAATTCAAATAATGAAGTTTTTGGTTTTTTATTTTTGTCTTATGCAAAAAAAATTTATTCCACGGAATTTGGTGAAAATTCACCTTTTTTATGTCCTGAAGATACTGTAATTATTTTGATTTGAAATATTAATTTTTTCACCTTATTTTGACTTAATATCGAAAAAACACCATAATTCTTAATCAAAAATTCTCACGTCAAAATATCAGCTTTTTAAAAAAACTCGGGGCGTTTTTTGTTCGTTAAAATCTCTTCTTTCTGATAATGTAAAAAAATATATACCTACATTACAATAGTAAATGTTCTCAGAAATGCAAAGGAAGGAAAAAAACTCGAATCCGAATTTTTTTTTTATCACTATATGTACAATTTTGAGCTATTTAGTGAAATTTACACTTCAATTAAAGATTGCGAATATTCGAAAATAGTTGTTCTAAATATTGAAGATAGAATTCAGAGGGGGGATTTCAATAAAAAAATGTGATCGCTTCAATTTTTTTCAGTCAAAATGTTGATTTATTAAATTCTAATCAAATTTATGTCATTGAGAATCTCATAATATATGAATAGAGATGTGAATCATACTATATTGGATTTAGATACATTATACTGATTATTATTATCCATGATGATATCTTAATTTAAATGCATTAATCTTCTTGTTTATAAATTTTATCTTGAACCCTAATCACTTATCCATTACTTATACATTACATTACAATCACAAATTTATTTTCAAATTGTCATGGTTCTGAAAAATGCACCAATGTGGAAGAAAAAACTACGATGAAGTTAGTGATTCAGATGAAATTGTGGATGAAGGACCAATTCAGACTAAAAATAATAATTTCGAAGATCTACTAGAATCGGGAAGGTTTGTCGAATCTAACGATGAAGAAATGCCACCGAAGAGACAAAAAGTAATGGATAAGTGATTGGGGTTCAAGATAAGATTTATAAATGAGAAGATAAATACATTTAAAGATATTATTATGAATGATAATAATCAGTATAAAGAATCTTAATTCAATAGTACGATTTACATTTTAATAAATCAACTTTTTGACTGGAGAAAATTGCAGCAATCACATTTTTTATTGAAATCCCCCCTTTAAATCTCACTTTAAATCCTATAATCTTTAATATTTGGACCAACTATTTCCGCATGTTCCTTGCAATCTTCATGTAATTAAAGTGTAAATTTCACTAAATAGCTGAAAATTGTACATAGTGATTAAAAAAAATTCAGATTCCAGTTTTTTTCTTTCCTTTGCATTTCTGAGAACATTTAATATAAAGCTGATATTTTGACGTGAGAATTACCGATTGAAAATTAGGGTGTTTTATCGATATTAGGTCAAAATAAGGAGAAAAAATAAATATTTAAAATCAGGGTGTTCTTTCGATATTAGGTCAAAATAAGGAGAAAAAATAAATATTTTGAATCAAAAAAATTACAGTGTCTCAAGGACATGAGAGGGTAAGTTTTCACCAAATTTCGTGGGAATTTTCTTCTGCATGAGAAATAAAAAACCAAAAACTTATTATTTGAATTTTTCACAGGAAGAATGAGGTTATGTGAAAAAAAGGTAATCATGAAAGTTGTAGGTCTCTTTATTACCTACAACTTTGTCATTCAATATTTCTCCATAGGACTTGTGGTTTTGTCGGAAATCGAGATAAACCGTTTTTTCCCTTAAAACACCCCCTTCCGCTTCCCGACCTCAGATCGCCCGTAAATTGTTTTTCTTTTCATTTTTCTTATATTCTCGTACTTTCTCAACGGGTTTCATCCTACTATTATTTTTTTTGTTTAAAAAATTATCGACCCCGGCCTAAAAAGAACAAATCAGGATGAAATAAGAACGATTCGAACATTTTTCATGAATGAATATTTTTAGCGAGACACTTTAGTGGTTCCAATCACCCCCTATCGATGTGTCTACCATTTGTAATAATAATTGATACAGAACGTAATCTTGATTTTGGCAAAATCTCCATCTATGGTCAGGTCATAATATATGAACCACTGTGTATAATCGATTCATACTTGGTAATAAGTATATTTAACTGATATTTCTCATCAAAACTAAATGGAATCGAATTCAGAATTCAGATCCGTCTTCAGGCAAAACAGAAAACTTGTTCTTTTTTTAACAGTGCGCATCCGTTTTTAAATATAGACTTTTTATACAACTCTTAATATTCAAAATCCAATTTTATTACAAAAAAATAACTAGTCCTCAAACTTCAACTCAATTAGAGCCGAATTAGGATGGATTTCGTTCCATAGAATAATTTCTCAATTATTTTAGATATAGAATTCTCATTTCATTTCCACACACAGAAATGTCAAATTGTATGCGCGCTCATAAAAAGTAGGCCACATTGTTCATTATTTCCCTACTCTTTCTAGTTATCGAAACATCTAGAGATTTTGGGAAAGATCATAAATTCAGCCTGTGTTTAAATTTTTTCAAATCATTTTAGACTCTCGAAAATAATACTGGCAGTATATCCGTGTTCAATACTTCATCTTATATTTTGTATACTATATACCTTTCCCTCCCTTATAATTCTATTATCATCATTAGTCATAGATAAATCATTTGTTCGGAAATTAATCCGTAAGCAGCATGATTCAACTTATTAATCATTCATTCGTGACCAGGTGGTAAATCAAGACAGTCTTTTATTAGATGTCATCACGTACGGTCAACTTTTGTGATCGACATTGAAAAAATACGCGAAAGGAATAATTGATCGTTCCAAACGGATTTATTTTCACTACGTGTGACCAATGTTGTGGTTCATATACGTATTTTTTGTGAGAAATGAATGCGATTAGAACAAACCCGAGAAAAATTTGTCAATCTGTATCGCAGAAAGTGGGCACGATTGTTTTGACTGTGCTAGAGGCTAGGTACCGCAACTGCCAATTTTTACCTGTGATTTTCACGGAGAAATTTTCGAAGTCGTCAAAATTTCTTCGAAATGGTCACAACACACGAATTGTCAAACTCTTATTATGTCCATATACTTCGATTGGAAATTTGTCCGGAAATACCCTGTACTAATTGTATCATTTACTATTATATTTATATCCAGCCCGCATTCCTGGATATGGTGACTATTCATATAAACCAGCGTACATTGTATGTACGCTGTATAAACCATACCCCAAAATTTTGCCTCCCTGTTAAAATATGAATAACTTTTTTCTGCTTCGAACAATTTGAATTAGGTTCACACTGTTCGCTAGCCCAGTCCTTCAGCTATAAGCTCGTACTTCTTTAAAACATGAGGTTCTTCATATAAACTCGCTACAGGGAGTCACCTGACACTGTGAAGAATTTTGGAATTTTCAAAAGGACCCCAAATAAACAAAAACTTGTTTTTTCAACTTTGACAGCAGATTACCTTGAGACTTTTCTCAAATTGTCTCATTATCTTAGTGGACTGTGTTGTGAATCTTTCTTTGTTTTTAATTTTTGTAGGTAATTTCGGAAGTAATTTCAAGTGTGTACTGTATGTGTACTGTATGTGATAAAACTGTTATTCTGTAATTGGGCTGAAGCGTGTTGTTTAAGCAGTATAAATAAATGAAATGAAATGAAATCTCTCTTACTTACAGAGTGATATGAAAAAATTAACTTTCAGGTTTTGCAGTCATAACTTTTTTCCTTGTCAACCGATTTTTAAAATCTCAGGCTTATTTTGAAAATGAAACTTCAGATGGAGAGATATGAAGACCAGAAATGACTCGAAGATGAAAATTGCACAGTGTGTCTCACTTTTATTGGAAGCATCCCTGTATCTTTCGTATTTGTTGAGTTTGGATTCTGAAATTTGCAGGAGCGGTAGATATACAGGATGTCCTAAAATTAATCTACCAGCGGCTATTACGACCAAAAATAGGAAGAAAACCTCCAATGAATGAGCTACGGTCCCCTGAAAGGGAGCTCCTGAAGATGATATTTATTGATTATTTCCGAAACTCCATGTGATAAAAAGATGCAATTTGGTACAAGAACTAACCTTCCATGCTCAATGCAGTGAAAATAAAATCATTTCAAAATTTCAATCAGGAGTGTATAATACAGGGTGGGACTACAATAACAATTTAATCTCGGATTATGAAATTTCACATCTCTTTGAAGGAAAAGGGTACTCTTGTTCCGAGACGATCAGATGTATTATTCTAGAGTAAATGTAATTTAAAAACATTGTTACATCTCAGATATAATGCATAACATTGCAATGGGGCGTAGTGATAATGGAAAAAAATGCACAAGAATTGGAGTAATTTTTTAATCATCATTGTCCTATTTCTTACGTTTTTATGAGATTGTTAAGTAAAAAGAAAGTACTTGATTTATTTCTAGCCACTATGATTTGAAAATTGGCAACGTTATGCATAAGTTGTGAGTGGAATTATTATATGTTCACC
Organism: Phaedon cochleariae; assembly: GCA_918026855.4. NCBI lineage: Eukaryota > Metazoa > Arthropoda > Insecta > Coleoptera > Chrysomelidae > Phaedon > Phaedon cochleariae. The sequence continues at coordinate 33,551,868 of OU896717.1, forward strand.
GCATTGGGCATGAAAAGTTCAGTTCTTTTGTACCGAATTGCATCATTTTATCACAGGTCGTTTCGGAAATATACAAGAAATATCATCTTCAGGAGCCCCCTTTCAGGTGACCGTAGCTCCCTTACATTTCTTTCTCGACTCATGTTCATTAAAACTTTTCTTCCTATTTTTGGTCGAAGAAGCCGCTGGTGAAGTTTGGCAGGCTAATTTCGGGACACTCTGTATACTGAAAATGAACACTATGACCAAGTGGAGTCATCTTCAGTGATATGCACTGCTTGCTAATAGCCATGGAACCACCCACAAAAATAAAATAGGCAAAGGCAAAGGCAATATCCAGACTTTTCATGGATTTGTATTCTATGTAGGTCTCACGATTCAAATTTGAAATTAATACTTAGTTTTAGATCCGAGCAATACATTATTGTTTGGCCACGTAATTGAAAATGTGGAAGAGATGCCTACTGGCGAAACCACTATTCGGAAAGAAAGCGGATATGTAGCAATCCAGTTACGGACGATGAAAATATCATTCAGGTATGTCTCAGTTAAATGTACTTCGATTAATATGTGATGTTTAGTTTCATGCAGATCCGAAGAGCAGTATTTGATACTTGCCACTCAATCGGAGAAAACCACCCAGTCAAGACGAACCGTACCGAAGATCCGCAAAGAGAACTGACCAGAGTATACTTTACAGAATTCAGATCCTTACATTCGTACGAAAAGCGATATATTGATATCCTTTCCAGATTTTCCAGATTCTCAAGGAGACAGATAGACAGATATTCACCTTTATGTCTCTATGGAAACACGACAGGTACCCTAACGAGGGGAGAGTATCAACTCGGCGTTTATAAACCCTCTCTGCAAAGGAGGTAGGCGCATGGTGGGTTAGGTATATACAGTGTTCTTCATTGCAGAGAAAATTGTTGTTTATCGCCTGCCTCGTCTTCATTGAGATAGTTGATGAATCGATGAATTACAAAAATATATCGCGTACCAGTTACGAATGTTGAAAACAATATATCCAGACTTTTCATAGATTGTTTGGCCTTCAAGATCCTTAATATAACCCACGTAATTGAAAATGTGGGAGAGATGCCTACTGGCAAAACCACTATTCGGAAAGAAAGCAGATATGTAGCAATCCAGTTACGGACGATGAAAATATCATTCAGGTATGTCTCAGTTAAATATACTTCGATTAATATGTGATGTTTAGTTTCAGATCCGAAGAGCAGTACTTACCACTCAATCGGAGAAAACCATCCAGTCAAGACGAACCGAACCGAAGATCCGCAAAGAAAACTGACCAGAGTATACTTTACAGAATTCAGATCCTTATATTCGTACGGGATGCGATATATTGATATCCTTTCCAGATTTTCCAGATTCTCAAGGAGACAGATAGACAGATATTCACCTTTATGTCTCTATGGAAACACGACAGGTACCCTTACGAGGGGAGAGTATCAACTCGGCGTTTATAAACCCTCTCTGCAAAGGAGGTAGGCGCATGGTGGGTTAGGTATATACAGTGTTCTTCATTGCAGAGAAAATTGTTGTTTATCTGCCTGCCTCGTCTTCATTGAGATAGTTGATGAATCGATGAATTACAAAAATATATCGCGTATCAGTTACGAATGTTGAAAACAATATCCAGACTTTTCATAGATTCATATTCTATGTAGGTCTCACGATTCAAATTTGAAATTAATACTTAGTTTTAGTTCCGAGCAGTACATTATTGTTTGGCCTTCAAGATCCTTAATATAACCCACGTAATTGAAAATGTGGAGGAGATGCCTACTGGCAAAACCACTATTCGGAAAGAAAGCAGATATGTAGCAATCCAGTTACGGACGATGAAAATATCATTCAGGTATGTCTCAGTTAAATATACTTCGATTAATATGTGGAATGATGTTTAGTTTCATGCAGATCCGAAGAGCAGTATTTGATACTTGCCACTCAATCGGAGAAAACCATCCAATCAAGACGAACCGAACCGAAGATCCGCAAAGAGAACTGACCAGTGTATACTTTACAGAATTTAGATCCTTATACTCGTACGGAAGGCGATATATTGATATCCTTTCCAGATTTTCCAGATTCTCAAGGAGACAGATAGACATATATTCACCTTTATATCTCTATGAAAACACGACAGGTACCCTTACGAGGGGAGAGTATCAACTCGTCGTTTATAAACCCTCTCTGCAAAGGAGGTAGGCGCATATGGTGGGTTAGGTATATACAGTGCTATTCATTGCAGAGAAAATTGTTGTTTATCTGCCTGCCTCGTCTTCATTGAGATAGTTGATGAATTGATGAATTACAAAAATATATCGCGTACCAGTTACGAATGTTGAAAACAATATCCAGACTTTTCATAGATTCATATTCTATGTAGGTCTCACGATTGAAATTTTAAATTAATACTCAGTTTTAGATCCGAGCAGTACATTATTGTTTGGCCTTCAAGATCCTCGATATAACCCACGTAATTGAAAATGTGGAAGAGATGCCTACTGGCAAAACCACTATTCGGAAAGAAAGCGGAAATGTAGCAATCCAGTTACGGACGATGAAAATATCATTCAGGTATGTCTCAATTTAATGTACTTCGATTAATATGTGATGTTTAGTTTCATGCAGATCCGAAGAGCAGTATTTGATACTTGCCACTCAATCGGAGAAAACCACCCAGTCAAGACGAACCGAACCGAAGATCCGCAAAGAGAACTGACCAGAGTATACTTTACAGAATTCAGATCCTTATATTCGTACGGAAGGCGATATATTGATATCCTTTCCAGATTTTCTAGATTCTCAGGGAGACAGATAGACAGATATTCACCTTTATGTCTCTATGGAAACACGACAGGTACCCTTACGAGGGGAGAGTATCAACTTGGCGTTTATAAACCCTCTCTGCAAAGGAGGTAGGCGCATGATGGGTTAGGTATATACAGTGTTCTTCATTGCAGAGAAAATTGTTGTATATCTGCCTGCCTCGTCTTCATTGAGATACTTGATGAATTGATGAATTACAAAAATATATCGCGTACCAGTTACGAATGTTGGAAACGATATCCAGACTTTTCATAGATTTATATTCTATGTGGGTCTCACGATTCAAATTTGAAATTAATACTTAGTTTTAGATCCGAGCAGTACATTATTGTTTGGCCTTCAAGATCCTTAATACAACCCACGTTATTGAAAATGTGGAGGAGATGCCTACTGGCAAAACCACTATTCGGAAAGAAAGCGGATATGTAGCAATCCAGTTACGGACGATGAAAATATCATCCAGGTATGTCTCAGTTAAATGTACTTCGATTAATATGTGATGTTTAGTTCCAGATCCAAAGAGCAGTATTTGATACTTGCCACTCAATCGGAGGAAACCACCCAGTCAAGACGAACCGAACCGAAGATCTGCAAAGAAAACTGACCAGTGTATACTTTACAGAATTCAGATCCTTATATTCGTACGGAAGGCGATATATTGATATATTTTCCAGATTTTCCAGATTCTCAAGGAGACAGATAGACATATATTCACCTTTATGTCTCTATGGAAACACGACAGGTACCCTTACGAGGGGAGAGTATCAACTCGGCGTTTATAAACCCTCTCTGCAAAGGAGGTAGGCGCATGGTGGGTTAGGTATATACAGTGTTCTTCATTGCAGAGAAAATTGTTGTTTATCTGCCTGCCTCGTCTTCATTGAGATAGTTGATGAATTGATGAATTACAAAAATATATCACGTACCAGTTACGAATGTTGAAAACAATATCCAGACTTCTCATAGATTCATATTCTATGTAGGTCTCACGATTCAAATTTGAAATTAATACTTTTGAAACCACTGAACGAGTCACGAGTCTATACGTCTTTAATATTTAGTGGAAGTGCATTGCATATTTTCATTCCCATATATCTGAAACTATTCTCCAGTTTCGTCGTTTTGTGTGCATGAACACATATAGGTGATCAGAATTTCTGAATCATAATAGTGATTCGAGGAATTGAGTTGAAATGTATCAATATTTTTCCTCACATACAACATACTCTGATATATGATGTATATGCTGTAGAGAGGCATTATCTTATATTTCAGGAATGTGGACTTACACGTTTGTCTGAAGTCTAGACTGAACTTTTTTTTTGTGTTACATACCTACATACTTTTAGAAAAACGTTAAAACGTATTTTTTTGATTCCTTTAACCCCGTTTGACGGTACGTATTTTCTTCGAGATTTCACTTTAGTTGTGAATCTGTTATCCTTCAGCAAGATTAAGTGAAGTGCATTTTTCATGGTCGTGGTTGTGAAATTATCAGTAAATTATTTATAATGGGTGTTAGTTCTTGTGTGGCGAAACGAGAAACATGTTAGGTACGTGAAATCAACTTAGCATTACGAGAAGATAAATATAAATTCAAAAACGAATAAATATTTTTACTAAGAACGGCATAGGAAGTGGCTTTTCTGTGATACTTGGCAGGCAGCAAAGGTGTACTTTGTCTGCCTAGGCAGAAAAAGTTCGTTTTCTATGCAAAGTTTCGAATTATTTGAATGAAATTGGTGATCAAAATTGACACTGACAGTGGGCGAACACAAAATGATGATATTTTGAATGAAGATATATACGAAATGGGTTTTCTTACGTCCATTCAAATACATTCATTTTCATTAGCTTATAATTTTTATCATTTCGCATCTTTGTCATTCATAATAAATTAATAAATCATATATCGCGAGTCATAACCTCGTTGCTGTCTTCAACAGCGCTTGGGTCATCTATCGGGTAAGCTTGTAACTGCCAATGTTAATGTTAAGTTATTGTTAAATCAATGTTGAGCTAATGGTAGGTTGATGTTAAAGTAATGTAAAGGTAAGTCAAGTTATGGTCAAGTTGATGGAAAGTTAGTGTAGATTTACCATGAGTTATTGTCGTTAATGATGACGTAATGTTGAGTTGATGAGAAGTTGAAATCAAGATAATTTCAATTGAAAGTTGAATTAATGTCAATGTATTGGCAATTTAGTGTTTAATGTGGAGTTAATGTCATTTAGATATTGAGTTAATGTTAATTTGATTTTAAGGTAATGTTAAGTTGATTATGAGTTAATGTTGATTTAATGTTGAGTTGATGTTGAATAATTATTGAGTTAATGTTCAGTTGATGTTAAGTCAATGTCAGATTAATTTTACGTTAATGTTAAGTTGATGTTGAGTTAATGTTGAGTTGATTTCAAGTTAATGTTAAGTAACTGTTGAATTTATGTTAGTTGATGTTGAGTGAATGTTGAATTGATGTTAAGTTAATGTTGAGTTAATGTTGAGTTCATGTTAATGTCAATGTTAAGTTAATGTTGAATTAATGTTAAGTTATTGTCAAGTTAACGTTAAACTAATGATGTCATTTAAATATTGAAGTAAAATTAAATAATAATGATAATGATATCACCTTCATGTGATCGAATATGATTAATAACATGATCCCTACTCTGGTCTTATGAACACTCATGACATATAAAATGAATATTTGTGGTCGTAGGAAAAATAGTGTACAAAACTCGTTGGAAAGTGCATTTCCTGCGCTCGTTTCGTCACACACTAGTTAGAGTCTTGCTGTTTGTTGGATGAACGAGTCTTTGGAAAGAGATGTTCTGCAGGTCTTCAAAGTGACCACGAAGGGGTGCGAAGCCTCAACTCGACGGGGTTATCTCGCGGGGACTGCCAATGGAGGAACAATTCAGTATTTGAGAAGAGCATCGTCCATGAAAATATCTATAAAATAGGACCAGATCGCCAACTTTTCTACGGTGTTCCAGAGAAGTGAGTGAGTTTGTGAGCGAGGCATCACCCACGAGACGAATTCCCCTTTTTTGGACAGAATCCAACAGTTTCAGAGTATGTTTGGGTGCTGCACTCCAAATATGGGAACAATATTCCAGGACAGGTCGAATCTGTGCCTCATAGATAATAAGCAGCTGACTGGAAGTGAAATAGCTCCTGGCCCGAAAAAGAAAACCAAGTTTTTGGGATGCACTTTTAGCGATTGATATCACGTGATTTCCCCAAGAAAGATTATTGCAGATAGTAAAATACCAAGCATCGAAATGGATGTCTGAATCAAAAAGTAGGTATTGAAAGTGTACGATAGGGCTTTCACCAAATTTTCATGTGCCGTCACCATTTTATCAAATGTAAATATTACAGTCACAAAAATGATGGACCCCGCACTATTTATAGGTAAAATGGTTCACGACGGTGAAAATTTCTGAATCCTCAGTAGGTAGGAGGTATTGTCTGTTTTTATTTTTATTGTATATGTAATTTGATGATACTCTGTATATGGGTATTTGAGACACGAACAAATATAGAAAATGCAATCACACCAACTATTCCAATTTCCGATGCCATGTGAAGCATGTTGTGAGACATCTTAAAGCTCTAGTAACTGCTGTAATGCCACCTAACGAAGGATGACAAACATTCATTTTTCTTTATAACAATTTTCACAGTCAAGGTTTATCTCTCCGAACAATAGGTTCTCTAAATAATATTTAATCGCAATGGCAGAAGAAACATTCTTAGTGTTAGTGCTTTTGAGTTCAGTGAATGCTTACCGATATTATCCCGAAGAATCTCCTAGACACAGTTTTATCGATATCTATAGCAATGATAGACACATTGAAGATGTTATGAAGATGAATTTCCAGGATAACCATTCTCATAGACGTCCACATATGATTGAAAGAATATCTGACCATAGTGGGGAGGGGAATTCTGATATGGACACAATCGATTTCCATTATCCACGTGTTGAATTCTTGACTAAAAATCACGAGAAGAACGTCGACTTGGTATATGTACCGACTTCTTCATTAGCTTCGTTACAAACCCTTCCCACAGTGGATGGTGTTGAATATGCGGACAGAAAGAGGAAACCAAGGTTGAAAATGAAAACTAACAACCATTCTGTGCCCGAGTACGAACCAGTAACTTTATCATTTGTTCAGAAAATTCCAAAACCTTTAGTACCGGATACTAATGATATCAAGGACACGAAATATGAAGAATTAGCAACAGGTACCACAGAACATAACTCAGACGACCAGAACACTGTTAAAGAAAGAATACATTTACTTCTGAACAAGTACTTGACAAATCTATATTCCCAAAAGTTCAATAATTCCTACGAAGTTGCAGATACAACTTTTACAGCCGACGATGCAGATGTTGATGCAAAAACAAATTATTTAGATAAAAGTTTATTGTGGAGTCTGAAGAACAAAACGATAAACAAGATCAATAGATTTTTCAGCTTATTCACAATTCTACAGTTCAACAATACCCAATGTAATGTCACCAATTCAGCGGGATCTTACTTGGGGATCTGTTATACAGCCTCAGAATGTTCAAATTTAGGAGGAACTGCCATTGGCAATTGTGCCAATGGGTATGGAGTTTGTTGTGTGTGTAAGTTTTCTACGATTTATATTCTACTGTGAAATTTCGAAAATTAGACGTGTGTTCGTTCCATATCTTTCCAAAACACAAATCCACTCGTTTCCCTTTGGTGGGATTGAAGTATTTCTTTAGCCCTATTCAATATGGTATAAAGTAATTTACAAATAATATGGCGCCCATGAGATAAACAGAAGTTGCATGATTACATTTCTATTTATGGGAAATTTCTTCCTGCAATATTAACCAAGAAAATAAGTGAAAACATAATGAGCGATTTTCAGTTTTTTCAGGAATATCTGAAATTTTTCCCAGTTTGCAAAACAGTATATTAGGATGTCTAATCCACTCAACATTTGTATAATTTGATCAAATCCTATCTCTATCATATCCTATCCTATCCTATCGCGGGAAGTTTGAATCATTCTGTACATAGGACATACCTCTACCATAAAAAAAAACAATATTTAGATTTATCAATTCGATGTAATTACCAAGATACGGAGTCGTGTTACTTTTTTTTGATATAATTGATTCCCCTTGTACCTTTTTAATCGTTTGATCAATTTTCCTGAAATATTTTACAATCAGTGTACCAATCGAAGTCAACTTTTGGCAATCCAAAATGTAGCCAAATTCCAGGCCCGTACATGAAGAATTTTGATCTAAGGTCGATCTCTCGCTGCTTATTCTTCTTGAAACTACATGGATTAATGAACGAAAGAAAATCACTAACTTGTTTGGCACATTCAAGGTACCCTTGAAATCGAGTATGAAATGAAATATCGCTTTCCATGATTGAAAAATCAGAAAAAAATATGACATGGAATTTACAAAATGCATTCCACCAGCCTCCCTGTATTTTTGTGTTCCTTTTCATGAATTTTGAATTGAATTTCAAGCCATTTCTGGACAAAATAACATAACATTTGTTTTTCTATCAAGAAGGTGACCAAATAGGTACCTGGGCTTGCATTTTTCCGGTGGATCACAAGCCACAGAAGGACGGTTTTTCGGACATTATTTTCAGATGAAGCCCAGCTTACACTAGACGGCAAGTGAACATATACACACAGGAAGACAAGCTCGTTAAATTTTCAATTGATGTTTGGTGTGGTTCGCTAAACAATTGATTATTTGGACCTATGTATTCAATCGAAGGTTTGCGTGCGCTGTTTATTTGATTTACTTCAAAAAAATGTGACTGGATTGCTAGAGAACATTAAATGAGAGGAATACATAGCCAAAATGATGATGCTCCGCCTCATATTGATGTTGCCATTAGGGAACACCGAGATATAAGATATAATCAATTTCCAAATCGTTGGATTGGGAGAGGAGGGCCACTTCCTTCACCAACTAGGTCCCCAGATTTCAACCCTCTCGATCATTCTTGGTGGGGACATTTGATGCAGGAAGTCTACAATTATCCTATTGGACACAGAGTACAGTTGTTGAACCGTATCGAAAATTATTGTGATGAAGAAATCAAACAAATCCTCAAATGATTCGAAATTCTATTGAATGTTAATTTCAGAGAGCACAAAATGTATGTCCGGGCCTGACATTTTTTTACATTTTGTATTTCAGGAAGTTGACACGAACAACTCTCTATAATGCATTAGGTACCTGTCAGACTCAAAAAATATTTTTGTTGAGAAATTAAAAAAAAATACTGAAAGAATACTCAGTCTCTGACTCTATTATTTCTTGACGTGTACATCCATCTGTTGTATGGCTGCTATTGCAAGTACTAATAAATATATTTGTATTTGTGTTTGTATTTGTATTTGTATCATCTTGAATCAAATCAAGAACTTATCCATATCAAACAGTCTCAAAAAGAAACAACATTATATGTGCTACAGATAAAATTATTTGATAACAGACTCATGATTCAAAGATAATTATCTGAACGTCATCTGGTTGCCTGAGACTGCTAACCGCCCCCTTTTCGCCGCAATTTTCCAGTTATCGGCACCTGCGGCGGCTCGGCCCAGCAGAACTGCTCCTACTTCCAGAGCCCCAACTACCCCGACTTCTACCCCCCAGGGGGCGCCGTCATCACCCCCACCACCGCTGTCCCGCCCGCCCCCACCGGCAACCCTTCGCCCACGCCCGACCCGCGGCTTCCCGCCTGGTACGACTTCCAATACAGAGACGAGATGGGCAGGCAGAGAGATGAGATGGGCAGGTATAGAGATGATATGGACAGCCATAGAGATGAGATGGGCAGGCATAGAGATGATATGGGCAGGCAGAATGAAGAATTGGGGAGGCAGAATGATGAAGTGGGCAGGCAGAGCAACGAGTTGAGCAGGCAGAACGACGAACTGGGTAGGCAGAGTGACGATTCGCTGTCGTGCGTGTTCAGGGTCTACAAGGTCAACAGTGACGTGAAGAGGATGCGCATTGACTTTCTGGATTTGGAGGTGAGTCCCGCTGACATACCTAGTAAACACAAACATCCCTTGAAAAAACATCATTGGTATTGCTAGGGGACTCCTTATTTTACAAATTATTCTTCTGAATATTCTTCACATTTCATTGACTTTGAGGCTTCAAAATGTAGGTGAATTTGTGATGCTCCCTAACAAACAAGAGAGTCATTGGAACCTCACATTCTTGTCTATTTATGTAACAAACGGAATCAATGACTTTCGATGTTGAATGAGGAGTCGCTTCAATACGTACTGTGAGTTTAATTTGGCATCATAAAGTGAAACATGAAAAGACCAACAGGGTCCGGAATAGCAGTCATTGTATTTTCAGTGAGACTCTCAATTCAAGTCACAGATGGGATGTGTGGCATGAATGTGATTACCTACCTCTTATATCTCTATCAAGAAATCAAGAAAATTCACTGAAATTGAATGATCTCGAGAATTACTATTTATTCTGAATATCTCCGGCTCAGATTTCTGCTGAAATTACTGACTACCAAAAAGTATACTATGGAGTCAACAATTTATCAATAATGATGTGAACATATTTTTAGTGCATGAAAATATCATAATTGGCTCCACATCTCGTGATTAAATTATGATTATGCTCGCAGTGACAATACTGTTTCTAACTCATTTGTTTAGTGTTAGTTACTTTTATGTCCTTTATTGCCATTATTTAATGAAGAAGAAGAGTTTATGATTATCTTACCTGCCCAATTAGTCTGTCCTAGTCCTGCACCTGACATTTTTCTAAATTATTATTCAAACTGACAGATTTTTTGTGTTGAGTAATCACTCATGTCCCCGAAACAAGTAAACAACCAAAAGCTGGAAGAAAATATGGTGTTTTTTTTTAAAGAACCTGAATCAGATAACCGAGAAAACTAACGTAGCTGGCTTATTCAAGCGAAATAGCTTGACAAACTATCCATCAGGCAACTCAAATGGTTTCCTGGTTTCTCTCTGATATGTCAAAATTGTAGTCTCATACTTTCTCTACTAATTGGAACTTCAAGGACAGGTTTTCAAGTAGTTGGTCACACAAGTAAACCTATATGTTTATAATCACCTATTTTCTATTTTTCTATAATTTCTCTCAAGTGAACTCTCATATGTTTTTGATTACCTATTTGCCGGGGTAGCTCATAGTTTTTGGGATATCCAATGGTATGAAAAAATCCAGATCCGTATTTGATAAAGAAAGGAGTTGATGGTTTCTGAAAGACGAAACGTCGGATTTAAAATTTGGAAACGCAAACTTGAAGGAAAGAAAAAGTGGCCTTGAGAAGGAGCCATCAATTGCGATCAATCTCTTCAAGTTACTTGGAAGAATAAAATGAAAGAGGTTTTAGGAAATTTCGGTTTGTTTCGCATATCAGTTACGTTTGTGTCCCTAGCAGTTATTCGTAGAAGCACCTCAGTATTTTTTGATACCGATTTAGTATTAAATAACTCTTTTTCAACATTCACTCTACATACAATAGAATATTGTCTTTTCTCGATTCGTTTTCAAATGAAAACTACCAAAAAGGCCCACTAATTTATTGATGAATTTGAAAATGTGACAAAACTGGAATGCTTCATAAAATACATTAGTTATGTAATTAAGTGTGTTAGTTTCTTTCCTAAAACCAACAAATTCTATATTGTTTCCGCCTTTTTTCATCACAAGAACATATCAAAATGGTGACCGTTAGTTTCGGATTCAAAAGTGAATTTGATAGAGGGAAGCAATTATCCAATTCTGAAATGAAGTTATCTACATCTGTGATTTTCGTATCAAAAATAGCAAAAATATCGTCGACATATACAGGGTGTCCCATAATTGCTGTGGCACAGAGCTACCACCTGTAATACAAGTCAAAATGAGTTGATTAGAACTTATTTATACCACAAAATGTACCGTTTGTCCGTGGGACGAGTTCGAACTTTACATAAAAAAACACACTTTTAGACACTGTTCAAAAAGGAGTGAAACTAATTGGATGAAATTTGATAAAAGTGGATTCTAGAGGATTACCATCCCGGTAATCAAAGAAACCCAAAAGAAATTGTAGAATGGTTGAAACCACCCTCATCCCTGCCAACATTCTTAGGGTTCTAAAAATTCCTAAGCGATATGACTGATCAATTATCTTCATTTTGTTACCCCTGTGAGAATTTCGTAGTCCGCATGGTTCCGAAAGAAAAAAATGTTTCCTAAAATAATGCTAACAGATATTCCTAGTAAAACTTGATACTTAATATTTTGAATTATTCAGGATTATTCAATGTATAGTATCTTCTTGAAACTCTGTTTTTTATTGTAGCTTGCCAGCCCCACAAACGGAACTTGTACCACTGAGAGACTGGTGATTTCTGGTCAAAATACCAACGATGTTATAACATCCATTTGTGGTTACAATACAGGAGAACACAGTGAGTCGCAAATATGTATAACTAGTTACTTAGAAAACTAAAAACATGAAATATATCCAGAAGCATTTTTATATTTTGCTCTGCAGCAGAAAAATGTCAGACAGGTGATTCTTCGACTGTGAAATATCAGAAATAAATAAAAAAACACTTGTCTGACTACTTGATTGAACAAAATAATTCCTGAGAATGATTGTTTCTACCCTTTCAACTTATGAACCTATTCCTTGTGTGATTATAAATAATACCCAAAAGTTGAAAAATATACTCATAGAATGTTAAATACTGTCTGTGAATCGAGGAGGTGGTACATTCATTATTCCAGATTTTTTGGGATTTTCTCTCCTCGTTTCTATAAAATAAAAATATGAATAGTATTTCAATATACGTGTAGTAAGGACAAATCAAATTATTATTATAATGTGACTGCGTTTAAAGAATTTTTCTATCAGAGAGTCTAAAAGAAAAATTCACTAGCTTGTCAGTGACAATTTGTATTGAAAAAGGTTTGGAGAAGAGAAATAAAGGTATATAGAAAACATATCAAATTTTCAATTAGCTTTAGGAGACAATAGCATTGCTTCTTGTTCAGATGTTCAGATTCTTGTTCTGATAGATAGAACATGGTATTCACTACTTACTAATATCTGAGAATGAAAATGCTATAATTCAAGATCAATTAATGAAAACATCCTGTAACTCATTTGATTGCCAACGTCACAATTTTCACTGAGAACTGAAAAGTTTCAAGACAGATACGAATTTGCTATTCAAATAATTATTTTTTATGTTTAAAACGGCAGCAGATTCGTTCCCGAAACGTCCAAAGCTGAGTGTGTGATTTTAGGTAACCTATAACATTGAAATTTGGAGACAAACCAATTCTTCATAATCCTCAGAAGCTAAGAGATATACAAATATAATAGGGGACAAGATAATTGTATTTCCGATTGTTCAATCTTATCAAAATATCGAGCTTGGAGAAAACTATGATGTAGGTACCTTATTTAGAATACATATTGAAAAGGTGATCCAATGCGATGCCACTGGAATCATTATTTCGAATCTAATTACACCAAAACAAGCTTCTTGATACCGTTAACGGAATCACCAAGTTTCATTAAAATTGATGAATTGCATTTTGAGTACTTAATTAATGAAAACATCCTGTAACTCATTTGATTCCCAACGTGACGAATTGTCAATGAGAAATGAAGAGTGTCAAAACAAATACGAATTTGCTATTCAAATATTCATTTTTCATGTTGAAAACGGGAGCAGATTCGTTCCCGAAACGTTCGAAGCTAAGTGAAAATTTGATATTTTCTCTATATACCTATATTTCTCTTCTCCAAACCTTTTTCGATTCAAATTGTCACTGACAAGCTGGTGAATTTTTTAGTAAAATTCTTTGAACGCAGTGACATTTTGGGGAAAGTCATCTGATTTGTCCTTACTACACGTATATTGAAATAATATTCATATTTCTATTTTATAGAAACGAGGAGTGAAAATCCCAGAAAAACGATTTTTCATTGAAACTGTGTTACCCTGTATCTTGCTGAAGAATTATTTCTGGACCTAAGTTTATATCATCTTTCCGTCTCAGAATCACCCAAATAACCACCCCTTGAAGTTTGGCCACATAGTTAAATAACACCTGTATATTTGAAATGGAGTAGGTAAGCATAATCCCACGAAACACACACACAGACACATTTATGTCTCGCTAGGTGATAATGCGAATTACAAGAGAACATAATTGGTATTGCCAGGAGATTCTTTATTTTGAAAAACATTCGCAATATTCATCAAATTATGGCTTGCCTCCCCAGTTATGTTCTCTGCTAGCTAGGTTCATCTCAAACAGGTCTCTCCATGTAGTGGTCGACGGAGTTTCATCTGACTCTCTTATCATAAATGCTGGTGTTCTGCAAGGATCAATTCTAGCACCAACTCGATTTCTACTCCATATCAACGATTTGTTGGAAGCAACTTCATGTCCAGTACACAGCTTCGCGGATGATAGTACACTTCATACTGCCTTCTCTTCCAGAGCTCCAATACCAGCCAGGCAAATCAGAAACGAATGGGGAAGAAATGTTGACAACATAAATATATGGACTTGGCAACTATTCTCAAGTAGGGATCCAATAACTTGGTAGATTTCAATGCAAACAAAACACAAGCATGCCTTTTCTCTAGAAAAGCCGATCTCACTGTGCTCAACATGTCAGGAATAACTATACCTTTGAAGACATCCATTTCGATGCTTGGTATCACTATCAGCAATAACCTTTCTTGAGAAAATCACGTGAGATCAATTGCTAAAAGTGCATCGCAAAAACTTGGTTTTCTGTTTCGGGTCAGGAGCTTTTTCACTTCCAGTCAGCTGCGGCACAGATCTGACCTGTCCTGGGATAATGTTCCCATATTTGGATGCTCTTCTGAAATATCAACAATTATTCCTCCCTTGGCAGTTCCCGCGAGATTGACCCGTCGAGTTGAGGCTTCGCACCAATTCGTGGTCACTTTGGAGACCTGTAGAACATCTCTTTCCAAAGACTCGTTCATCCAACGAACGGCGAGGCTCTGGAACCGTTGCCAAGGGAGGTGTTCCCCGAGGCATATAACGTCCAGAAATTTAAGAAGAACACCAATACCTACCTTATTTCCCTTGGTTCTCACGATGTTCTCTGAACATTACAGGATATCCCTTTTCGTGGGAACCAGAATATAAAAAAAAAACATCTTAGTGGAATTGAGACATATAGAATGTAGGTGAATTTGTAAGGATCCCTAACAACCGAGAGACTCACTGAAACCTCAGATCAGACACAAACCGACTCAATCAATTTTGATGTTGAATTTGGCATCATGATATCAATCATAAAATGACCAAGAGGGTCCGAAATAGCAGTCATTGTGGTTTTAGTGAGACTCTCAAAACGAGTCACGAATGTGATGTGTTGCATGAATGTGATGCCCTCCAAAATCTCTGGAATCAACCGTTTTTAACAATCTGAGGAGAAAAAGTTACTTCAGGCCCTGACCCATATCCAATATAGTCGTTGTTATTTGTTATTGTGATTAGATATTCTGAATTTGAATCGAAGGATAAAATCTATAAAACTAATTAATTCTGGAATTTATTACATCACCTGACAATGTTATTTTCTTTACTTACAGTTTATGTCGACGTTTCACAGGTGTTTGGCCCTCTTCAGCTCATGGTACTTTCGAACGGGGTCTACCGTAAGAGGTTCCGTATCCGTGTTTGTCAGTTTTCTGACCCTTGTTCGGAACCAACCAGCAATTGTTTGCAGTACTACACCGGTGTCACTGGCATTATCTCTTCTTTAAATTACAATCAAGCTTCGATGTTCAACAGAAGCGTTCCCGGATATTTTGTGAGTCCGAAATCAACATATTTTCTATAAATAACTTTCAATGAACTCGATCCTACTAGGAAATAGTGGAATGAAATGTTGAATAAATACAAAAAAGCTCAGTCATTCCCACATTCATTTTACTTGATTATTTGAGATGCACTCTCCTCGTTTGAAGAAGAAAGAAAATGAAAATATTAGTATTATTTCAATATATACAGAGAAGTGCACAAAAAACGACCAGGACTGTAACTTTAGAATTATTCGAGATAGGGTTCTGAAAATCGATGGGTAGCAAGTATACCAAATTGTCCATTAATGGATGAAACAATTGTTCTTCTATCACTTCCAATTTCACCGGAAACGACCCCAACTTTTGATTTTTCAATGGGATACCCTGTATTGTATTGTATTCCATAATCGGTTAGGGATTATCATTACGAATTCAACGATACCGTGCTAGGGTTATTCCAAACAATCACAAAGATATTTGCGTTCGAATAAGTTTCCATATGCCCAATGGGTGTGACTTCGCAATATCAAAACTTCTTTCTCACTCATTGAGCATACATATCTGCGTAATCGTTTGAAATACCCTATATATCAAACCCTGTATCGATGAATTCGTTGTGACAATCCCTAAAAGAATGGACGATTCAATATTGAGGAGATATTACATTATTTTGAAAACTGAAAATTATCGACGTGAAATTTTAAGTTTCTAACAGTAGGGACACCTGCGTTGTAGGCATCTTTATCATTCTTTTGAAGTAATCAAATATCTGATGACAGTTCTGTCAGTCTAATTCTGTCATTTGATTTAAAAAAATTGCGAATTCAGTGGTTGTTTAGTAATATATACGTGACCGCAAAGTCGAATGAAAGATAAAAGGACTTGCAGTTCTTTCTCGGAGACGGTATTATTGACTCATTTTTCGGAACTATAGCACAACAAAAGCCATCAGCAGTGTATATATATATATATGTGATATATATCCAGGAAAAAAGTACTCAATTTTTTCCCACGGGAAAAAAGTAATTTATGTAAAGTGACATTTTATAACCTGCCAACAGAGATGAAATGCCAAACTTTTTTCCCGTCACAGAAAAAACACATTTTTTTGGCTGACCTATACAGGGTGTCCAGAAAGGTCTTGTAGTGAATGATAGAGGTGATTGAGTGAGCCAATAAAATAATATTAGTACTTCTTATAAAAAAATCTATTTTGATTTGTGAATGTTTTCAGAATAGCGTTTGTTTAATTTTCAGAATAATTTGAATTATGGAATCTGCATTCGGAGGGAGGCAGGATACTGTTCGATAACATACACGAATGTCAGGAATGGGGTTGAGAGTCCCTTCCAAATCCCTAATGTTGATAATGGTAAGAATAATAATTTTGCTAAGAAACCTAGAATCTCAAGATTAGGACTGTTTCATAAGTCACATCAGTACCTACCACTAGGCCAGCGACAACCGATTCACGAAAAGAACTCTCAAAATAACAACTAAAAAAGAAGCCAAAATGATCAAAGTGGAATGACATGTTAAATAAATACGCGGAGCTCAAAGTCATTCAAAATTACAATACTTGATTTCAGTTTGGGGTACAGCTATAGGTTATCAATTATGAAGCCAATCAAAATCCTTCAAAACAAAGTTATTAAATGTATATACAAACTAGATTACTTGAAACTAACAAGAAATCTTTATAAACCTATATAGGCTTCATTCACAAATTCAAAATAATACATTTCATCCATTCCGTCCAATATAATTATAAACATTCAAATCTGAATTTCGAAGTCAAAAGTCATAAACACGAACGCACATAACTGAACAAGAAGATATGTTAATCTCATCAAAATTGAATCAGATATGGATAAAAGATCTATTTTATACAATGGAACAATTCTCTATAATGAATTACCTGCCAGACTGAAGAAAAAATTAAGTGTTGAGAAATTCGAAAAAGAACTGAAAAAATACCTATGTCTTTGATTCGCTTATATCATCCTAAATCAATTCAAGAACTCATATTCAACAGTCTCTAGAATAAACAACATTATAATGTACTATCTATATGATTGAAAAATGATTATATGATTATCTTATTTTATTATTTTTTAGTTGCTCTCCCATAATTTTTCCTGCTTTGAACATATATGTTCCGTGGGAATAATGAAGATTATTATTATTATTATTTCCACAAATGTCCATAAATGAACGGGAGAAAAACAACTACTTTATTCCTGGCTGTATGTCACGCATAACATTATTTAATAGATTTTGGGAGGATGTAATTCAATATTCTGCGTGGCATACAGCCAGGAGAGTAGTTGTTTTTCTCTCGTTTTCTACCAATTTAGTTTATTCATGGACATTTGTAGAAATGACTTTGAGCTTCGCGTATTCATTTTTATAGACGATCATAGATTCTGAGCAAATACTTGTAAGATTTGGCACTGTTTTGGTTACCGGTTTCTGCTACTCTCTCGAGCTTGCAAAGTTGATAATGATTAGTGTTCACTCGTCGGCATGTGATTTTTTTTTCGAACTCCGAAGTCTATTGCGGGGGCCCCTTTTAGCCCCGGACGCCTTCCCCTAAATCCGGCACTGGGTATACATAGAGGTATACCACTTGGCATCACATGTAAGAAATTTTAATGAATTTATTCTACAGATGGCATAGTTACTCTTCCTAGAGGCATGGCAGGAGTTGATTCTATGGACTGTCCTAATGATTACATAGTTATTGCTGGTACCAGACTATGTGGATACCGATTCAATGACGGAACTGTGAATGCAAATTTGACAATGAATGCTGCTGTAACAGGTATTTTGTTCTCTGTTCATCTAGTAATGGTCCAAGAGACCAAGGCCCCCCCGACATAACTTATTTTCTAAATTACGAAATGTGGGGCATCCAAGTAGTGTTTATAATAGTTTATATGTACAGTGTGTCCAGTCTCAGATGCTTTTGCGTGATATCTCAGTTATCTTTCGAGATAGAAGCTTGCGGTTTTCGCGGTCCTGTGCCACTTATTTGTGAAACTCAAGATGGCCTCATCAGATTTTGCATAACTGTTTCCGTTTATGAGATACAGGTCAATTTTGAAAATTTATACTTTTTGGAGCTCCTCTATATCTATGTAGTATCTTAGCGAAAATCTCATTACATACGCAGATTTCAGTGGTGCACTCAAAATTTTTTGTCGGGGTATGCTTTTGGAGATACGACTCAAACTTATGATTTTTCAAATGGAACACCCCGTATTTCATAAGTTCATTAAATTCCTCATTTCATTCTCTCCAAAAATTATACATAATGTATGAATATCAAATTTTCAAAAATGCTCCAAAATCACTAAAACATTGAATTTTAACAGTGGGCTATGGATTTTTCACATAAAAAAAAGTTGAAGAAATATTTATTTTTATTTTTTCATGAAGATGACAAAAATAATACCAACACTAATTAACTGAGAAAACACTTAAATTAGGTACCTGATAGCAACAAATTCCTAGTAATGGAAACATTTTACTTGATTTGCCCCAAAATTTCACTGCGTTTAACAAATTTTTCTATCAGGGAGTCTACAAGAAAAATCCAGTAGCTTGTCAGTGACAATTTGTTTGAAAAAATGTTTGAAGGAGAGAAATATTGAAAAAATATCGAATTTTCACTTTCGGGACCGATTCTGCTCCCGTTCTCAACATGTAAATGCAAATTATGTTTCTTTGAAAGTTGTGCTGCGTATAGTTTGACACTTCTCAGTGTCATACTGATGTTGGCATATGAATGAGTGATTTTAGTCTACAAATGAGTTACAGGATGTTTTCATTAATTGATCTTGAATCTACCATTTTCATGTTCAGTTTTCAGTAGTGAATACCATGTTCTATCTATATCAACTGATCAGGAATCAATGCTATTGTCTCCGTTTGGAAGAATGCAAGCGGATTCCTTGATTTTTCTTTTTTGGTTGTTATCTTCATTTCCTATGATTTTGATATTATTCCACTCTGCCATATGTTGTCCATCTTCAGTAAGGATATGTTCAGCAAGCTTCGATTTATCGATATGTCTTTTCTTGATATTGTACTTGTGTTCATAAGTCCTTACTGAGAGAGGTCTTTTCGTTTCACCTGTATTATATACTTTCCACAAACATAAGGTATACTATAAATACAATTTTTTTTATTTAGTAATGGAAAGTTCATAATGAAGAACGAGCACCAGATTTAGTATTCACAAAAACAATTGAATTTAAAAATTATTCAGTAACTTATTCATTGAATTGTTCAAATTGATGTCCATTTTCCGTAACATACAATTGACACAGTTTATCAATACGTCTTGATACAGTAAGAGGCACAACAATCTTGAAGACCTTCGTGCAAGACCAGAGGCAGTTTTCCAGGAATTACAAAGACATCTTTCAATGATTTTGAATGAATTGAGACGTATTGAGAAAGTGTGTGAGGGAAAATGGACATCAGTTTGAACAATTCAATGAATAAGTTACTGATTAATTTCAAAATAATTTTTTTTTGTAAATATTCAATCTGGTGCTTATTCTACTTTATGAACTTTTTATTACTGCATAATTCATCTTCAACGAGACAATCCTTGATTTATTGGAGTGAAAAGATTTATAGCTATGATCAATGATTTGAAACACTTACGGAAATCTGTCAAAGATATGGAATATGCTTGCATAGTTTAGATGAATACTCAACCTACAAATTCTAATCCTTCTATGATATGTGAGAATTATTAGAGATTCATATTATTGATTTTAAAGAGACATGTTCTTTGTGATAATGAAGATACTTGTTCTATGTTATTTTATATATATTTTTGTTCTATGTTATTTTTATATATTCCTCTTTTATTCTATTTCATTTATTCACAATGAGAAATATACCGGTCTTGTATGAAATAATGCACGTATTTCGGGCGTAACTTGCTTCTATGGACCTTAGGCGTGTACTTACACGCCAGCCACGCTACGGTCCATAAACGCCTATTTTACGCCATTTATACATACATAACTATTATTCAACGTTAGTAAAGTCAGTATTCTACATATAAAGAAAATCTTCAGTGATTTGAAAGTTTATGTATATATCGTTGTAATGTTGTAATACTGCAGTTTGTAACATACTTCAACTACTGTACTGCAGTAGTAGAATCCTTCTCAATTAAAAATACGAAAACGTTGATCACACAATGCTGAATAGATGCTCAATTTAGAAATAATTAGAATTTGGAACATGGCTTCAGGAAAACTCTAATTCTGGTAACCTCTCGAAATTTTCACTGTTTCAGAAATTGAATGATTACATTTTTCATCATTGAAAATTACACGCATGGAACAGCGGCCATTGGAAAAGAATATTGAGACATTTTATGAGAAATTAGATTTTTCAATTTCATTTCAGATAGCAGCGCTGGACCCATTGTGATACCAGTCAGGACAAACTCTGCCCTCACAGGACTTGGTTTTAGACTATATTACACCCAAAATCGTTGTTCTAATTGAATTGGATTATAACCCGGCCATCAATATCTAATAACAAATATTTATTTCAAAAATATTATAATTCAGTATTTTAAGTGTCTATTATTTATTTCGATTTATTTGATAAATGCTACTACATAAGAAATCGTTATCTGAAGAAAGTGCTGGTTTTAATTCCCTTATACCCATTTTGTTTCATCCATACCATGTCTGCGAATAGTGCAAGCATGATTTTCTAGTTTAGGTGGAACGGTGGTTCGTGACATCAACGATATATTTTTCTTCGTGTTTTTCAAAGTCGGCATCAAAGCTTTCGCATCTGGTAGTTGGGTGATATGTGCTTTAGTCATTAACTTTTGCATAGCCTCCGGTGAAGCATATATATGACTTATTGAAGGATGGAAAACAATACTCATGTGAGTCCTAAGGTAGTTCAAATTATAGTCTATGAATAAAAAAAAAATACATAAAAAAACTATTTGAGAACAACCTTCCATAAAAATGCACTAAAAGGAAAGATATAGTTTCATGTTTGATGTCTTGGAGCGCACGAAAGGAAATTCCTATAATGTTCGTGGAACATCGTGCGTATCTAGGGAGGACTCCCTCTAACAGATTCAAAATCTTACCGCGCAAAAATTCCTATTTTATATCCGCGCAGATACAGAATAACCTAGATCAAACATAAAATATCTATTTATATATATATCAAGGGAGCAAAGGTGGGTATTTTTTTTATCCCGTGAGTTAATTGACAGATTAGTGTCCTTACTTTCGACACATCAGTGAGTAGATAAAAATATTTTTCTTTTCCAGTGCATTTGTATAAAAGCTTGTCTTTGGGGAGTTTTTCTTTCAATGTTTATTCAAACTTTTCAGTATTTTTATGATGTTCAATAATAACTTCAGTAATTTCTATCGTGTGAATGTACATACATACATATATTTCATTAATAGTCAAAACCGTTTATAAAAGCTTGTAATTGTAAAAATATACGACAACAAAAGCCACAACATACCAATTTTGAATATAATATCGGTCCATAATAATCATGAACGAAACTCATCCGCAATTGAAGTGGCCAAGAATTCCCCAATTTTGACGAAAAAATCAGAATTTCCGACTCCGATTAACCCCAGATACTAATTTTGAATAGAATCGGATCATGATTACAAAACTCGTTCGCCATATTGGATTCGTCATCTTGACATTCCCAATTCTGACAAAAAAGCAACAATTTCCGACCCCTAAAACTCACAGATACGAATTTTTAACAGAATTGGGTCATAATTACAAAACTCGTCTGCCATATATTGGATCCGCCATAATAAATTTTCCAACTTTGACGAAACAAACATAATCTCCGACCTCGAAAACCCCCTGATACCTAATTTGAATATAATCGGATCATATATTTACGAAGCTAGTCCGCCATATTGGATTCGCCATCATGAATTTTCCATTTTTGTTGGAAGAATCATGATAATGGCCCCCAAAAACTCCCAGATATAAATTTTGCATAAAATCGAGTCGACAACAACGACAAAAATTTCATGATGCATTGCCATGAAAAATATATACACCTTCCTAATTTCCAATCAATCAGACGATTAGAAGTGTGACATATTCAACTTGCAAGATCTAATTACAGACACACAAACACACCAAGATGGGTGAAATAAATGAAAGCTCGTGAAAAATAGAAGCGACTAAATACTTTTGAGTGTAACCATTTATTGATGAGATAATTCATACCGCAACTAGAAGCCGAAATGAAAATATAGGTTGAAATTGATTTTATACACTGTATATATTTGTGGTTTCTATGGCTATACTTTATTAAATATTGAACTGTGTGAGTCGATAACAATCAAACAAAACCGTCCCCTGACAGATAGTAATAGAATGTTTTGAAACAAACGGTACACGTTACTAGTAACCTACTTCAATACTCACGGAATTTTTTCGTGTAATTCTTTTCAAGTTTAGATTTGAAATCGTTACTGTTTCGAGAAATTGGACTGAAACATTTGACCATCATCAACTCTTTGCGTTTACAAATATTGTGTGATTATAGTGTTAAGTATAAACATGACTGAATATCCAATTCTTTAAATTCGGAAATGGATCCTGCTAGCAAGGATGTGAATAGTTTGTTCATAGAAACTGAACGACTATCCAGGTCTAATGGTGAGTTCAAGAAGGATTTTTCCACCACTAGCTATACAAGGTGTGCCTAAAAGATCTGTATAAAATCTCAGCACATCTTCCTGAGGTAAATATTAGCCGATTCAAAGCAAAATCGACATGAACACTCTAAGAATGTGTTTTGAAAAATCCATCTACGCACTGCTAATTATTCACTTACCAAATTACATTTAAGAAGATAACAACAAACAGTTTTTTTTTCATAATAATTTAAATATTCCGGTGCTGCATCGAACATTGAATAGGTACCGAAATATCTCGAAATCGGCTTACTTTAGCGTATTGTCAAAAGAGTACCTTTTTTGCTAAGAAATGTACAGGAAATGATTTCCTCAACAAATACAGTGAAAAAATACACTGGGAGAAAAATTATGGCCATTCTAAACTATAAGAAGTGCATTGAAAATCGCCCGTATTCGTATGTCGCATCCCGAAAAACCTCCAAATATCAATTTTTGAAGTGATACGTAATTTTCGGAAACTGAGCAATTTTTGACTGAGGTAAGTTACTTTAAATCGGCTCATTTTGAACTCAGGAATATTTGCTGAGATTTTGTTCCTGTCTTTCCGGGACACCCTGTATTAATAACCATTATTTATTCCTTTTCAATCCATCATTTTAGTATTGAAGAATGGAAATGGAAAACAATATTCCATTTCAACTGAATCATAGTCAACTATGATTCCCTTAGGGAAAAATCGAGTAAAGAATGCATCTTTATATGTTCTATCTCAAAATTGCACTTTTCTTTCAAAAATGTTCAAAGCCCCCAGATTATTCAGAAAAAATATCTCAGGAATGTGAGAGATATTTTCAAAAACTTCAAGAACAACCACGATATTCACATGATTTCAAAAGTAAAAAAATGTTGTTTATAATTCATAAACAAAAGCTGACAACCGCCTACAGTTATCCATAATTTTATTTCTGAAGAATAAAAAGAGAAAGAAATATTCCAATCTAACTGAATCATAGTCAACTATGATTCCTATATTTCCTATTGGGAAAAATTGAGTAAAAAATGCATTTTTATATGTTCTAACTCAAAATTGCACTTTTTTTTCAAAAATTCCCAACGCCCCCAGATTATACAAAAAAAGTCTTAAGAATGTGAGAGATATTTTCGAAAAAATTCACAAACA
The DNA here is from genome assembly GCA_918026855.4 of Phaedon cochleariae. Lineage (NCBI taxonomy): Eukaryota > Metazoa > Arthropoda > Insecta > Coleoptera > Chrysomelidae > Phaedon > Phaedon cochleariae. The sequence goes on from OU896717.1 coordinate 33,576,494, forward strand.
ATCACGATATTCACATGATTTCAATAGTGGAAAAATGTTGTTTATAATTTATAAGCAAAAGATGACAACCGCCTACACGGAATGATTATGAAATAACGCGAAAAGAAATCCATAATTTTAGTATTGAAGAATGAAAATGGAGAAAAATATTTCATTTCAATTGAATCATAGCCAACTATGATTCCCATTGGGATAAATCGAGTGAAAAATGCATCATCTTTATATGTTCTAACTCAAAATTACACTTTTCTTTCGAAAATGTTCAACGCCCCCAGATTATACAGAAAAAAATGTGTCAGGAATGTGGGGGATATTTTCGAAAAACTTCACAAACAACCACGATATTCACATGATTTCAAAAGTGAAAAAATTTTGTTTATTATTCATAAACAAAAGATGATAGCAAATTTTTATTTCCACCTGTGAATTTGTGCATATATTCTTTTTTCAAGTTATATGGAGAAATTGATCGAAATGGATAACACTTTATCAAGTATACTTCTTCTTTCCTATAAGTTGGCGTTTTCAAATCGGAAATCCGACGTTTCGTCTTCCAGAAACCATCATCAACTTATCCGAACCTATGGATTTTTCATTTAATTTTTTCACACCTTTGGATATCTCGAGAGCTATGAGCTATCACATAAGTTCATTTTCAAATGTTCCATTTACAAAAAATTACATTTTCTGGCATTTTCAACAATATTCAATACGAAACTGTCAATTTTCGTAAATGAAACACTCATAACTTTTGACATATCCAGAGGTGAGACAAAATGAACTAAATAATCCAGTTCCCTATTTAAAAAACAATAGATTGTTATGGTTTCACGAAGACGAAACGTCGGGTTCCAAATTTGAAAACGCCAACTAGTAGGGAAGAAAAAGTGGCTATGTCAGTGTCATTAATTTCGATTAATTTCTTCAAATTACTTGAAGAAAAACATAGAAGTTTTGAGAAAGTTTCGGCTTTTTTGTATCTGGAATTTCATTTCAAAAGTTTCAAAACGGCATTTTGTTAAGCATGAAATTGCGCAACTTCGCCAAAATTCAACAATTCAATTCAATTCAATTCAATTCAATTCAATTCAATTCAATTCAATTCAATTTATTCAATAATAATAAACATGTGATACATACATATAAGTGATAATTACAAGTTCGTCTGTACATTTTCATAGTTATGCACCTATAGGTGAGTTAACACCTGTGTGTGTAATAATACAAAATATATTATGAGTTGAAAAATAATGGTAGTAGTAAGTATTGATATGTGAAGACTAGTGTTACAATTGAGAAAATAAATTCAATATAGTACTATAATATTAATATTAAATAGAGATGATGATACATCAGTACCTATATAAATGCTAGTTGATGTTATATTCATCAAGTCAACTTTTCATAACATTTTATTTTTGTGAGATTACTATTCAAGTGAATGAAATGTTTACACTTATCAACAAAGAGTTTGTACTTAGTTATCACTTTAATTTCATTTGGTAAGATGTTATAGATTTTTGGTGCAAGAGTTGTTATAAACCTTTGGTTTCCATCATATTTTCTGAATAGTACAACCATATGTTTGTTTGTGTACTGTCTAGTTTGGTAGCAATGGTTCACAAAATGTTTGTTTGTGGATTTGAAACAGAAAATGCAGTTACTAAGATAATATAGGCATCGGGAATTCAGAATCGATTTGTTATATAGACAATTTGTAGAATATAGTCTAATTTTGAATAATATTATTCTTAGTATATAGTTTTGTACTACATTCAGTTGATTTAATGCATTCTCATATAGTCCCCCCCACACAATGATTCCATAATTCAGAAGTGATTCGACTAGGGACTTGTAAATTTGTAAAAGAAGTGTTTGTGTTAAGATTTTGCGTATTATATAAAACTTATGAATCAATCTTCTCATTTTGTTAGTTAAGTCTTTAATATGATTTGTCCATTTCAGATTTTTGTCTATGGTGATAGATACCTAAATATTTTATGGAATTAGTTTCTTTTATTTTAAGATCATTTATCGTGATGGAATTGAATTGTGGTCTGTTTGAATCTGTCATTGAAAATGCAATATAATATGTTTTATCAGAATTTAAAGTTAGTTTATTTTTGTCGAGCCAACATTTTACCAGTTGAAATCCATGAGACACCATATTTTTAACTTTTTCCCAGGTTTCACCTTCAAAAAGTAGAACTGTGTCATCTTTATACCTGATAGAGATACCATTTATATTGAGGTTTAGCAGTGAGTTGATGTATGTAATAAAAAGAAGTGGGCCAAGCACGGTTCCCTGCGGGGAACTCAATATAATCATCCGGAAGGCTCTGTGAACGACGAGTGAGGCAAAAAGATTGTTCAGGCAACCCGCAGTGATTACGGATATCTATCTCTTTCTATTTTATGTTGGCTAATGGGGTTCGCATTATTTGAAATACTTTCTCGTTTTCTGCTTTTACTTGAGAGTATAGGTGATTAAATATAAATATTCATTCAGGAAAAAGGATAATGTTGCAATCAATTATTATCTGACAATAATTATTGATTGTTTTATTGCCTCAAGAGTGAAATTTCATTCTTATTCTTACATGATTAGGAAGGCAAATGAATACAAAATTGAAATTATATATTCTCATTCAAATGTCACAAGTTACTGTACTGAAGAAATAGAAAAACGATAGAATCAATTTGAAAAGAGGTTCTTGAATGGTGTGGAGTATACCTAAGGTCGATTCTAAGCCCAATTTTCAAGAGTACCTATTTTTCCATTTAAAAATATTTCACTATTAGAAGGCGAATAAGAGGCGAATAAAAAGTGAATAAAAGTACAATGTTAGCACAAATGTTTTGATCAAAGATGAATATCTGCGTCGCCCAGAATGTACACCTTCATTTTTTCCTTTCTGGAGAAGGAGAAGCTCCAAAGGCAAATCTGAAAAGACAATATTATGATGTAGCTCTTGAGTTGAAAAATGTGAACTTGTAGTTTCAACCATCAATATGTTTTTTTAGTACCACCTCAAAAAGATTGTCATTCTCCTTTTACTTTTTATTTCAGTGTTTTCACTTTTATTTGCAATATAGAATAGGCCTTCTCGAATAAAACAGTTTGTGGGTTTCAATTTCATTATCAATGAACTTTGAAACTTACATGGAAGCTGGAAGTTGTAAGCAAAACAATGTCTATATGAAAAACATTGTCCTCAGAATCCAAGTTATGAACATCCACAGACATTTATCCTGAAAATAAATTAAGGACTATAGTTTTTCGGAGAATTTGAACAATTTTCAAATTACCCATGGAGGACCATTTCTGTTTGTCTTGCTTGTTTTTTGCATCCAAAGGCAACACAATATAAACAATCATTGTTTATTAATTCGAAATCACAGATCTTTTCAACAATAATCAATTCACACCAACCAATTCAGTCCTTTCGAAGAAACAAAACATGCTAAATTTAGCGATATTTCATATAACAAAAAACAATAAAGTTCTGTCTTCACTTTTCTGCCTGTTGGGATGAAAAAAAAAAAAGATCTCAAGTACTCCAATAATTGGATTAAAGAAAATGTATACACCAATCCGCCATCAAACAACACGAGTGTGAAAGAGACAGGTTACCGTAACACAAGCTATCTTTGTTGCAGCTGCCCCTGACACACTCTGTGCTATTCGATAAACTGGCAGTCTCCCTTCCAGGTGTTTATAGTGAGTTCATTGTAATTCAAACGACCTTGAATCTATTACAATTTACGAGATACTGACGATGAAGCTCAAGCGCCTTTTTTTTTGTAAAATTCATAATTTCCTGTAGATTCTTCACGTCGTCCTAGCAACGAGAGCACTTGCAGCCTGAACGTACCGTTAGACACCCGTTTCGAACGCGAAGCGACTCCTCAGGTCAACAGCACGGTGATCGCGAGTCTGTTCGACAAGAGCCGATCGCAGCCGTTCTACGACAACGTCAGTCGATTCACCGCCAAGTCTTTTCACGATGGTGATTTCTGTTTGAACGGCATCGAGGAAAGTCCCATCAGGGAGGCAGATATGGACATTTATAGGAGAGGATCGTTGCCCTTCGAGAACGTGAGTTCAACCTGTCTGATGGAATGACAGGTTACCTATAAGAAGCTTTATTTCAGTTCGTTTATGTAATAATTTTTCGTGGCTATCACTGAACATGATAACATAACTAAACCCGGCGTCACCCAGGTGGAAAATCTTTACATTATCACCCAGGTGGGGTCTGATGTACCCCATAATTAGAAGCACGAGGAAAAAAATTAGAAATTTCTACAGATTTTTATGTGAAATGAGTTTTTCGATGTATTTACTCGATAATTATTATAAACAGAAACTTTTTATAATAAGTTCAATCTATGAAATTTTATCATATATAATACCACAAAGTGATGATATTTTGCCGGAAATATTCGGTGATTGTTACGACAGCTTGTTGCCTAGTAATTTCGTGAATGACATTGTTATCAAAACTACGAGCCGTAGGCGAGTAGTTTTGGTTGAATGTCATGAGCGAAATTAGAGCAGCAAGATGGAGTATGTCAATCGACGAATATTTCCAGGAAAAATAGAGTATCACGAGTTGTATTCGTATGACTATTTCATGATTGAATGAAACAATATAAGAAATAGGAAACATAATTTAAGTATATTCCAACTCGAACGAAGAAGAACGTAATGATAGTAATGAAATACAGAATTTACTATTTTAGATATTAACTACCTACTTATAGTTATTCACAAAGTGGAATGTACAATTTTGATAAACAGTATTTTTTTATTATCTTGGAGATGGTTGCTCTCAAAAGAGTGTATACAATTACTATCCAATTCAAACAAAATAAATTGAATTTATGTGACATGGAATAATTAAAAAAAAAAAGATATCGTCGCCGAGGGCTCGAACCATCGACTTTCGTATCCTGGCGCAACAACCCTAAGAGTTGCGCTACATCAGCTAGTAATTATATCAGTCAGTCACAATGACTTGAGAAATTGAAGAAGATTACTTCAAGAAGGAATTTGAATTCTATTATTGTTGTGTCAGACCAATATGCAAACTTTTTAAATTACACATGAAACGTCCAGCCAGAATAAAATTGTCTCGCCTTTCGTACAAAATATCTCACTAACGTGAATTATGAGTAAATGAAATAAAGAAGGAACTTAGATTATTGTCTCAGATTTGAATCCAAAGCAATCTTGACCAGACACGATGTCAAAATTTTATCGCTGATAAACGAGGTTAGTTGGTCACGTGTGGGTCAATTCGGCTTCTGTATTGGTAGAGCAAGTCCGATAAACTTTAATAAACAAAAAATATCGCTAGAATACAGAAGAAACCATGAAGATGGTCGATTCTGATTGGTTCTCGAGATCTAGAGTGGAATAGTCAAAGACAAATTGCGAATTTCTCGCGGAGAAAAAGATATTTTTGAGAACTGTTTACAATTATTCACCTCACAAGTGTGAAAAGACATTTTCCGCAAGAGTTAGGTAGGTACAAAGTTTTTCCTACGAGTGTTTTTGCCCATATTATTTATGAAAAAAATGGTTTTTTTCTGTGACGGGAAAAAAGTTTGGCATTTCATCTCTGTTGGCAGGTTATAAAATGTCACTTTTCATAAATTACTTTTTTCCCGTGGGAAAAAAGTGAGTACTTTTTTCCCGGATATATATCACATATATATACTCTGCTAATGGCTTTTGTTGTGCTATAGTTCCGAAAAATGAGTCAATAATACCGTCTCCGAGAGAGAACTGCAAATCCTTTTATCTTCCATTCGACTTCGCGGTTTCGTATATTACTAAACAACTACTGAATTCGCAATTTTTCAAAATCAAATCACAGAATTGAACTGACAGAAGTGACATCAGATATTTGATTACTTCAAAAGAATGATAAAGATGCCTATAAAACGCAGGTGTCCCTACTACTAAAAACTTGAAATTTCACGTCGATAATTTTCAGATTTCGAAATAATGTAATATCTTCTCAATATTGATTCGTCCTTCCTTCTGTCACAGAAAAAAATAGTGTATTATACACGGGAAAAATATTAGATTTTAGCTCACGGTTTTTTGTCTCCCTCCGCTACGCGTCGGGAGACAACACAACCTGGAGCTAAAATCTACAACTTTTTTCCCTTGTATAATAAATAACTATTTTATAGACAATATTTTATAATGATGCTACAAAATGACATATGAGACAGAATAATTACATGGATCATCTAGTTGGTGGAAAGCTTTTACCAAATCTATTTTCGAGATTATCTTCTTTCCTTCCAAGATGAATGTGAAATTTTCCATGTTTCGAAGAGGATATCAGTCAGGTACTGTATGGGCATTGTGTAACCTGTACTCACCACATGGACGCCAATATCCATTGGGCTTGCGAACCATATGCATTGGACTTGCCCATGAACTTTTTGAGGGTGCTGCTAACTTCTTAGGATTTAGTCTACGAACTTTGCAATGTATCGGAGTTTCAATTGTTATAATTTGATGCTAGATACTGTGCTTGCAGTTTTGGTATCACGATTGATAGAAGAACGTGTTAAATTTGGAAAAATCTGATTGACATTTTGTGGTAGTCGGAATTCTGGTTGATAGTTCCAATGCCAGATATATTCGTTACCCTTCTGAGATTGGTTCGATTATTCTTTCATTTTGCAGGTCTACTAGAATTCCGTATCTTTCAATGAAATCTGCTCCAATTATTGCATTATCACAATTGGCTTTAACAAATTGCCAGTTGAACAGTTTTTTTGTATCCTAAGGAATTTGTTACCAATTTTTCACACATAGGTTTGAATGAGGGAACCATTTGCTGCGTATAAAGGTTTCACGTGCAATGGCAAACCAACTTCCTTTTTTGGCAAGACTGAAACGTCAGCTTCAGTATCGATTAGGAAATTTCACTTTGCATGTGGATCTTGAATAAACAGGCGACAATTATTTCAGTTTTTGTCATTTGTCGCCATTAATGAATGCCTCGAGAGTTTTCCAGATTCTCAGCTTTTTCAAAATTGCATGGTTTGGTGCATCTTGTTGCTCGTTCTTTGAAACTTCTATGATACAAACATATATCGTCATCTCGAGGAAGCGACTTTGACCTTGAATTGAATCTTCGACTGGGTGTTCAATTTCTTTCCCTTGATCTCGATGGTCTGGATTTTTTTGAGTCATCGAATTGTGAATGGTCCATATATACTCCATTGAAAATTGATCACCCACTATATTGTACAATGCCATACAGTCTTTGTACATTTCTTTCTTTAGAAATCAGATCCATTGATTTCACGCGTGTCTTTTGTAGGACTTTCGATTGACATTAAACATGCATTATAGACGAAATAGACGTGGGTGTTCTTACAGGCTTCCGTGTTATTATACCGATAAGTACACGTTATTTGATAATGTCGTCATACTTATCAATATACAATGAGCATCGTCACTCCGTGACTCCATCGAAATATTCTTTGAAAATCTTATTCTTTTCTCGAATCTTTAAGATCGATGAGAAACAAACCCTATTTTGTTCGTGAGTAAGTCCAAGAGCATATTTAGAAAACGCGTATTGACGAGTTACTCATATTAGATTTTGATCTCCAAGGCATTCGATCGAGTCTGGCACCACGGACTCCTCACCAAGCTTCCATCTTATGGCCATCCCCAGTTATGTTCTCTGCTAGCTACTTACTCTCAAACAGGTTTCTTTATGTAGTGGTCGACAGAGTTCCATCTGACTTTCTCATCATAAATGCTGGTGTTCCGCATGCAAGGATCAATTCTAGCACCGACACTATTTCTACTCCATATCAACGATTTGTTGGAAGCAACTTCATGTCCAGTACACAGCTTCGCGGATGATAGTACCCTCCATAACGCCTACTCTTCCAAGGCTCCAATACCAGCCAGGCATATCAGAAATAAACGAGGGAGAAATGTTGACAACATAAATATGGACTTGGCGACAATTCTCGAATGGGGATCCAATAACTTGGTAGATTTCAATGCAAACAAAACACAAGCATGCCTTTTCTCTAGAAAAGCCGATCTCACTGTGCCCAACGAAAGCTTGTCAGGAGTAACCATACCTTTGAAGACATCCATTTCGATGCTTGGTATTACTATCAGCAATAACCTTTCTTGGGAAAATCACGTGAGATCAATTGCTAGAAGTGCATCCCAAAAACTTGATTTTCTGTTTCGGGCCAGGAGCTATTTCACTTTCACTCAGCTGCTTATGATCTATAAGGCACAGATCCGACCTGTCCTGGAATACTGTTCCCATGTTTGGACTGCAGCACCCAAACATACCCTGAAACTGTTGGATTCTGTCCAAAAAAGGGCAATTCGTCTCGTGGATGATGCCTCGCTCACAAACTCACTCACTTCTCTGGAACACCGAAGAAAAGTTGGCGATCTGGCTCTATTTTATAGATATTTTCATGGACGATGCTCTTCTGAAATATCAACAATTGTTCCTCCCTTGGCAGTCCCCACGAGATTAACCCGTCGAGTTGAGGCTTCGCACCCCTTCGTGGTCACTTTGAAGACCTGCAGAACATCTCCTTCCAAAGACTCGTTCATCCAACGAACAGCGAGGCTCTGTAACACATCGCCAAAGGAGATGTTCCCCGAGGCAAATAAACTCCAGAAATTCAAGAAGAACACCGATTCCTACCTTATTTCCCTTGGTTTTCACGATGTTCTCTGAACATTACAGGATATCCCTTTTCTAAACTAAAGATGCATTTGTGGGGCGATTGGTGAGGTGGATAGTTGAATAGTAGGACCTCTTATCTTCTTCCATTGTACAGGGTGGGCCAAATTGGAGACTTTTTAAGGGAAAGTTCTTTTTTCGAACCAGATGTCGGTGCTTGAGGGTCTATTCTCATGAAAAACTCAATGTTGAAATCCGCATATCGATATATAGCCCAGTCACCTTAGGAAAAATAGCGGGAATCGGAGCCAAAGTTTTGAGAATTGGTGTACGTGTTCCTTTAAGCATTACATCTTACCAAAAAAAAGTCACCACCCGTACCTGTAGAGCTTTCGCCGCCATCTTGGAAAATAGGTGCAATATTTCAGTTTCTCACGTATATCTCGGTAACTATCAACTTTATCGCGATAAAGGTGGTGAGGTAAAAGGAAGCTAACAAAATTTCTCGTAAAAAAGGAGCTATCAATCATTTCCGAAATATCCACGGTTTTGGACTTATGTCGCCACAACGATTTGGCAAAATATGAAATTCTACTGCAAACCGACTGGACAAACTATAATTTAGTCATATACACTCCTGGTGACCTGCAAAAAAGCATTTTTAGCTATAATCGTTCAATTCAAGTCCAGACTGGCTGAAATCATAATTATGTTTTATCCTATCAGTATTCGCTTTTTTATGTTCTGGTTCCCCCGAGAAGGGATATCCTGTAATGTTCAGAGAACATCGTGAGGACCAAGGGAAATAAGATGGGGATTGGTGTTCTCCTTAAATTTCTGGAGAATAAAGCATGTAATCTTGGGTTCGTCTGTATTCATTACTTATGAGGGATGAAACGGAAAAAAACGATGCCGTGCATCCTTCCTTGCAATTGCAAGAAATTATCTGGAGCAAAGAATCTGGAGCAGCAGGTAGGGTAGTTGGCACAGGTACCAGACTAACAGCACTCCTCTTCCACCCCCAAAGCTCAGGACATTTCTGATTACCTAACCACTTTTGTACCTGGTGGTTGACTCTGTAGGAGTGCTGCCTCAAACCTGCTTCCGTCGGTGGCAGAGAAGCCAGATCTACTTCCTTATTGGTAGCAGATTTAGCGAACATATTGTACCGGAGCTTGTTCAATGATGTTTCCGTTGTATGGGCACCATACAGAGCTAGAACGAATCGTTCACCTGCTGCAGATACTTCTTCACTCGTAGCTTCCGGGTTGTTGAAAGTCTTCGCAACTTCTCGTAATGATGGCTGGTCCGTCATGAGTTTAAAGCATTTTGACTTTCCTTTTCTGAAGAAACATGATGTGGTATCTCAACATCCAAAGGCATGTAAGAAAAGGATAGTGCTCTGTAATTTAGTACTGGTTTGTAGTTCGCGTCAACCTTTTTGCCTCTACATTGCATCTTTTTGGTTTGACAAAATGAATGTTGCGTTCTGCTGGAGCCAAAGCTATGGGTAGAATAAGTAGATCTACATATTCTCCAACAACGGTGACTTGGGTAAAGGAAGACATTTCAATAGATGTCTGTATTATTATCAAATCCGCATAGTCCACTGCTTACTTTGTGCCTTGTACCCTTCGTTTTTTGTATCTGTATGAAGTTCAGCTAGTTTTGCATGAATGGTGAAAGCAATTTTATTTCAATATTCATTCAAGATGTCTCAGAATCATCTCAAATCTGATTCGATTGAGGTTATGTAGGGGCTACAATTCATTTATTTCAACATCAAACTCTTGCTCTTCGAGCTACTTTAGGTTACAGGACGGCTCACTTGAGAAAACCTGAATATGTGGCAACACTGGTATTCTGTAATGGCCGATCGCTGTTGCTAGGATCCTCGAATGTGGCGCCGACTCTCTGACAGTAACTTGTAGATGGAATATATGTATATCAGAATTATTGTGAGGAAGTTTCTCAAATATCGCATATTGGTCAACGATTTACTGATGAACCATGCACTAAACGAATATTTATGTGGGAACCTTTTTTTTTCTAAATTCGATTACCTTCATTTCACCTGAGCATATTGATCTCGATAAAGTCAACAAATATTGAGATATAACCGAATAACTGAAAAAGTGCACACATTTTTCAAGATGGCGGAGTTAGCTCTACAGGTACAGCTGGTGACTTTTTTTTGGTTGAAAGTTATGCCAAAGGGAACATGTACACCAATTTTTAAAACTTTGGGTTCGATTCCCGCTATTCGTCAAATTTGATACTAAGGTGATTGGGCAAGGGCATTATTTTTGAAAAGTGGCTATGGATATTTTTTTGCAAAAATTGTCTGTTCTAATGAAAATAATTGCAAGGCATTAAGTTTGTGATAAAAATTGTTCCCGAGACACTGAAATCAGCCATTCTATATCTAGTTCAATGATATTACTTGTTCTTCTTGAAAGAAGAGATCTATTATGAAACTAGGTATATGGTGACTTATTTCAGTACCTGATGATCAATTTTCATGACAAACACAATGCTTTGGAAATGTTTCCATCAAAACGAAGAATTTTTGACAAAAAAAAAGTTCAAGCCTTTTTTCAAAAATCCACATTTCATTAAAACACCTTGTAACTCTGAAATAAGATAGATATCGATATGCAGTTTTCACCTTTGATTTCGTCATGTGAATTGATCAACAGCCACCGAAATCAGTTCTTTCTATTTTGTACGGAAATTGGACTTGAATTTTCTCAAGGCGGCAAGTCGGCACTAACCTAATATCTAAAACGAAAGCATATTCGTTCCTGAAATCTCCAAAGATAACATTTTACATTTTTTCAGAACTATAGTCTCCTTTTAACAATTTTCAAGCAAGCTGTTATTGACTAGCGTTTCAATTAATTCTCTTCAAGGTTTCTAATAGTGAAATTATAAGCGCAGTAAAATGTCGGGGTAAATCATCCGAAATCTTTCTCACTACTACTCACTATCGAAATATCACTAATAAGTTGATAGAAAATTTAGAGGAATGTATAGCCCATCACCCTTCGATCAACCTTTAAACGATATATTTATAATTCTTTCTTCCAACCAATTTTTTCAAGGAATCCACTTTGGATTGGATTATTCATTTCTTTAAAGGTTCTTATTCCATTGAGATTCGATTCTGTTCTATATAAAATCAATATAAGATCTAAGTAGGCCATATTAGCGTAATTATAGCGTCCTGAAAATAGGTATATGTAGGTATCGACAAGCACCTATAGACTGCACCCACACAATATCGAAGAACTTCTTCGTAATCGACGAAATGTATATTTCAGCGACCTAAATAGCCAAGAAAAGATCATATTGACATTTCTTACTGATACACACGAATTTAAAAGTTTATCTCTTATATATTAAATATGGAACAATGGAAACTCATCATCATCATTCAACACTTTTGTGATAATTTATTATACAATGAAGCAGAACTCAGAAGATATGTTTCTTCATTATCAGTTACTGGGTAACTTTCCCAACATTTCACCCTTTATAAAGGATGTCCCAGAGTCTTATTTTCACATTCGAAATACGCCCTGATAGTCTCTAGTGAATTTCTAGAAAATACTCTAGATGCATCAACCATCAGTACCAACCCAGCTAACACAGACTGGCTTCGATTCGATCTAGCTTCGGCTCATCTTACCTGACGGCGAAATTGGCATAAAGCCTTTGCCATTTTTAAAAGTCAGTTACATGACCCAAAGTTCTTTGAGAAATCCTAAAACTGCTGCTGAAATTTCAATGAGGTAACCTCGAAATCATTTCTAATATATAGGATGAGTATTCAACCATTGCTCAGAATTGAGTGAAACAGGTGAAAATAATACCGGGTGACCGGTTATATTCTGGCCCATTTCAACTGCTCATATCTCCGAAGCTATTCAAATTATCGTTGTGCGGTTTGGACTTCTCTATTTTGATATTCTTCAAGTTTTTTGACTGGTTCACCTTCTCACCTGAACTTCCGGTTCTACCGGAAACAAACAAGCCTTTATACAGGTATAGGGCAACTTTGATAACATTGCATAATCTCATTAAAACATTCCACAAGCAGTAGTTGTTTCAAAGAGTTATAACTCTAATAGTTTTCTAGGAGAACATAACTTGTAATACATTGTCAGATAGAGAAAAGACCAGTCTTTCTGAATGTGCAAAAATATACAGGGTGATTCAATGAAATAAAAAAGTTGCCCTATACCTGGATTATTGCTTGTTTGTTTCCGGTAGAACCGGAAGTTCAAGTGAGAAGATGAACACGTCAAAAAGAACTTGAAAAACATCAAAATAGACTAGTCCAAACCGCACAACGATAACTTAAATGGTTTCAGAGATATGAGCATTTGAAATGGGTCAGAATATAACTGGTCACCCGGTACCTACTGCCCCTACTGGAACTAGGAATTTTCCCCTAAGTCGGAACTGGGATAATTGCCCTGGAAGGTAGACATCAGAATAGTTTTATTTGATGACTTCTCAGCTGCCATATTGATTCGATTGAGATGACTCTTTTGATAATTTATCATTCAAGGGAGCAGAAGATGTTTTTTCATTATCAATTAGTGGGTAACTTTCCCAACATTTTACCCTATATAAAGAATATCATAGAGAGTCACATTTTGACCTCCAAAATACGCCCTGATAGTCTCTAGTGAATTTCTAGAAAATACTCTAGATGCAGGAACCATCAGTACCAACCCAGCTAACACAGACCTGGCTTTGATTCGATCTAGCTTTGGCTCATCTTAACTGACGCCAAAATTGGCATAAAGCCTTCGCCATTTTTTAAAGTCAGTAACATGACCCAAAGTTCTTTGAGAAATCCCAAAACTGCGCTGAATAGATTCTGCTGAAATTTCATTGAGGTAACCTCGAAATCATTTCTAATATATATGGTGAGTATTCAACCATTGCTCAGAATTGAGTGGACACAGGTGAAGATAATACCTACTGGAACTAGGAATTTTTCCTCAAGTTGGAACTGGGATAATTGCCCTGGAAGGTAGACATCAAAAGAGTTTTATTTGATGACTTCTCAGCTGCCATATTGCGATTGAGATTATTGTCGAATGTATATTGTGTCAGCATACATATTATCAAACAGGGTGTATCTGAATAACACTGAAAAATTTCAAGGGATGATTCCTTGTGATATATTGGGAAATCACGAATTTGAGAATTAACATCTTATATAACATTGAATATGAAACAATAAAAACGCATCATCAGTTCAACACTTTTGTGATAATTTATCATTCAATGGAGCAGAAGATGTTTTTTCATTAGCAATTAGTGGTTAACTTTCCCAACATTTTACCCTATATAAAGTATGTCATAGAGAGTCACAAAGTTCTTTGAGAAATCCTAAAACTGCGCTGAATAGGTTCTGCTAAAATTTCAATGAGGTAACCTCGAAGTAATTTCTAATACACAGGGTGAGTATCAATAATTCCTCCGAATTGAGTGAAAATGGTGAAAATAATACCTACTGGAAATAGGAATTTTCCTCTAAGTTGGAACTGGGATAATTGCCCTGGAAGGTAGACATCAGAATAGTTTTATTTGATGACTTCTCAGCTGCCATATTGATTCGATTGGAAATATGGTCGAATGTATATTGTGTTAGCATACATATTATCAAACAGGGTGTATCTGAATAACACTGAAAACTTTCGATGGATGATTCCTTGTGATATATTGGGAAAACAATTTGAGAATTTACATATGAAACAATAAAAACGCATCATCAGTTCAACACTTTTGTGATAATTTATCATTCAATGGAGCAGAAGATGTTTTTTCATTATCAACTAGTGGGTAACTTTCCCAACATTTTACCCTATATAAAGGATGTTATAGAGAGTCACATTTTGACCTCCAAAATACGCCCTGATAATCTCTAGTGAATTTCTAGAAATACTCTAGATGCAGGAACCATCAGTACCAACTTAGTTAACACAGACTGGCTTCGATTCAATCTAGCTTCGGCTCATCTTCGCCAAAATTGACCTAAAGCCTTCGCCATTTTTTAAAGTCAGTTACATGACCCAAAGTTCTTTGAGAAATCCTAAAACTGCGCTGAATAGGTTCTGCTGAAATTTCAATGAGGTAACCTCGAAGTAATTTCTAATACACAGGGTGAGTATCAATAATTGCTCAGAATTGAGTGAAATTTTCCCCCAAGTTGGATCTGGGATGATTAGCCCTGGAAGGTGTTTTTATTCATTTCTCAATCATCTTTTCTTCAATTCCAATAAAACGTTGTGATTTGTTGATAGTAATATGGACCTACTTCTAGTGCAATTAGCTTGACATCAGAGTAGTTTTATTTGATGACTTCTCAGCAGTCATATTGATTCGATTGAGATTCTGGTGGAATGTATATTGTGTTAGCATACATATTATTATACAGGGTATATCTGAAAAACACCGAATAACTTCATGGGATGATTTTTAGGATAAGAAGTTTATATAAACATGTGTCCTAACTTGCTTCGTTTTCGAGATACAGGGTATTAATATTTCCATGAAAAATCTTGTTTTTATTCATTTCTCAATCATCTTTTCTTCAATTCCAATAAAACGTTGTGATTTGTTGATAGTAATATGGACCTACTTCTAGTGCAATTAGCTTGACATCAGAGTAGTTTTATTTGATGACTTCTCAGCAGCCATATTGATTCGATTGAGATTCTGGTGGAATGTATATATTGTGTTAGTATACATATTCTTATACAGGGTATAACTGAATAACACCGAATGATTTCAAGGGATGATTTTTAGGATATGAAGTTTACATAAACATGTGTCCTAACTTGCTTCGTTTTCGAGATACAGGGTATTAATATTGCCATGAAAAATCTTGTTTCTATTCATTTCTCATTCATATTTTCTTCAATTCCAATGAAACTTTGTGATTTGTTGATAGTAACATGGAGCTACTTCTAGTGCAATCAGATTCGAAATAATATTTCCAGTGGGTAAGTTTTTCGATATTCATGGCGAATGTCATTGTACACCACCGGTTTTTCTGAGTTTCATCTCTTTATTAGATTGAACTATTGAAATGACAACTTTTTTATCCTTTGTGTGATTTTTGTATCTAGCTTAGTTTTTGAGGAAACAATAAACAATTGATTTGACTCCAAATTTTGATGTAGGTGTATTCAAGACTTTCATTGAGATTACTCAATAACCCCAATAAGAATCATTTCAAAATTTTTGGGTTTTCTCAGTCTCCGTCCATACTGAATTTTGGCACAATGAAAGCTTGTACAAGGGGGTTATGAATAAAAACAATTAATTCTTACAACTTCAACATCCTGTATCTCAGAAACGTTAAGACAAATGTTTATATTAACTTTATTTGCTAGAATGTCACAAGGATCGAACTTCTCTAATAGATCAGGAAAAAGCTAGATATCATTCATGATTTCAAAACTTCTCAACTGTTGATTTTGGAAGAAATTTAGTACTTCAATCAGAGGCCTCAAAAAGATAGGAGCAGAAAATGAACGCATTCACCAAAATTTTCAGTA
Source organism: Phaedon cochleariae (assembly GCA_918026855.4). NCBI lineage: Eukaryota > Metazoa > Arthropoda > Insecta > Coleoptera > Chrysomelidae > Phaedon > Phaedon cochleariae. Next base: position 33,592,782 of record OU896717.1, read on the forward strand.
TTAATTTCATCAAATGTATAATAATTATAACTGACCCTGTCATAGTTTATCTGATGATTCATATACAAAGCTCAGACGTAGCACTTGGATTGTGCATACCTACATAGTAATGATAATAATAATAATTAAATAATTGAATAAGAATTGAAACCCTCGTTGAAACCGTGTGATACATGTTTGTATTGTTGAACAATTACTATATGAAGATAAATATTTTTTTTTTCTGTGACGGGAAAAAAGTTTGGCATTTCATCTCTGTTGGTAGGTTATAAAATGTCACTTTTCATAAATTACTTTTTTCCCGTGGGAAAAAAGTGAGTACTTTTTTCCCGGATATATATCACATATATATATATACTCTGTTAATGGCTTTTCTTGTGCTATAGTTCCGAAAAATGAGTCACTAATACCGTCTCCGAGAAAGAACTGCAAGTCCTTTTATCTTCCATTCGACTTCGCGGTTTCGTATATTACTAAACAACTACTGAATTCGCAATTTTTTAAAATCAAATCACAGAATTGAACTGACAGAAGTGACATCAGATATTTGATTACTTCGAAAGAATGATAAAGATGTATATAAAACGCAGGTGTCCCTACTGTTAAAAAATTTCACGTCGATAATTTTCAGATTTCGAAATAATGTAATATCTTCTCAATATTGATTCGTCCTTCCTTCTGTCACAGAAAAAAATAGTGTATTATACACGGGAAAAATATTAGATTTTAGCTCACGGTTTTTTGTCTCCCTCCGCTACGCGTCGGGAGACAACACAACCTGGAGCTAAAATCTACTACTTTTTTCCCTTGTATAATAAATAACTATTTTTTGGTCGATGATTTGCTTCAGCCAAGAGTTATCGGTTCAGCAACAGCTAAAGATGCCTTCGGCCCACAGCTGATTGATGAATCCCAAATGACAATACCTGGAACGCCAATTCCTTCTTTAGTACAAGAATCAGCAGAACATTTTTTCGATGCATCTCCACCAGTAACCCCCATCCAAAAGGAACAGGTCAGTATCCTTTTGATTCGAATTTTCACTTATAATATCACGAGAGCTTCAAAAATTCCCGGATATTAATTGAAGCTAAAGTGGTATTTGGTAAGAAAATTTACATGTTGATGGTTGTTTGTGATGAAATGTAAGAACTAACGTATAGAGTAGAGTGGAGTAGAGTTTTATTGACTACTTGATGTACATGAATGTAAAAAATGATGATTTACAATAAAAGACAAAAAATATACAATCAAAGACGAATAATATACAATCAAAAGCAAAAACAAAATACACATTTACGTTTCCCTCAAGAGTGGATGTATAAATATACATTGAATGTACTGATATTATTTTGTGATTCATGAATGAATCACGACACGAATCTCTGTAACCAAATCCAACAAGAATTCTCAGAGCCTTTTTTTGTAATATGAAAATACATTGGGCATCACTAGAATTTCCCCATGAGAAATATGAGATTGAATTAGTGAGCAAAAAACTATTTTTAATGTCGTGAAATTAGTTATAGGTTTTAGTTGTCGAAGTAAAAATAGAGCACTCGATAATTTACTTTTCAAACCTAAAATGTGGTTGGACCAATTTAACCTATTATGCAAGGTGAAACCCAATAACTTAACAGTTTGGAACTCAGGTTATGGCTGAGCCGTATATATCACCATGTTTTGTGATTTATCGTTATTCATCATAAGTTTATTAACACTAAGCCAATAGTTGGCTTTTCCTTGTATTTCAACAGATTGATCAGCAAGAGATGAAAGATTTTTTGAGGAGTAAATGAGAGATGTATCGTCAGCAAATAATACACTGTGACATGGTTTCATATAGTTGTAGAGATCATTAATATAAATCACAAACAACAGCGGACCCAATACCGATCCCTGAGGCACACCCAAGTTAATTGGTTTCAGCTCAGAAAGTTCATTGTTATAAAAAACTGCCTGGAAACGAGTATTCTAGTATTTTTTTTTTTTTTAGTTCTGAGGTCATTCCTCTAACACCATAATATGAAAGTTTTTCGAGTAATATGTTGTGGGAAACACAGTCAAGAGTCTTAGATAGGTCCAATAGTGTAACTTCAACAACGGTTTTTTGTCCAACACAATCTAAAGCTAAAATCTACTACTTTTTTCCCTTGTATAATAAATAAGTATTATTTTACCACAGATGTGCAAATATCAAGTTTAGGTTGGTTGGCGTTACATATATCGAAAACATATGACATAAATTTGAATCTTTTTGTATCCACCGATTGTCAGTGCCATTTCCAATTTCTTTTCAGTTCCTGGATATACAAAGTGGCCCTTTGAAAACGAAACAGAGGCTCTGTAGGTCGCCAAAATCGAATTATGAAAAAAATCTGAAAATTTCAAATTTAGGATTTTTTTGTGTCGAAACTATTCATCATTGGTCGAAGTTGAAAAATCTCGATTTTGAACACCCTATAGTTCTGTAATCATTGCCGCTAGATCTCAACTATGAGGCATTGATGAAATCAGCTCGTCGGGGAGAATCTAATAATGCAATGAAATACAGGGTGTTCCATTTGAAATAACAAAGTTGTTACTTTTCGTTAGAAGCGGCAACGTCGCAGAGCTTAGCATAATTTAGAACGATGTCCCGCTTGAAAATGTAGGTGATTTTTTTCATAATCCGGTTTTGGCGACCTACAGAGCCTCTGTTTTGTTATAAAAGGGTAACCCTGTATACTTGGTGTATTGTTATACGAGGTGATGCGTAATCTTGTACAATATTTCGGTAATATCTAAAGGAACACGTTTTGAAATGTATAGCTTGCAAACAATGGAAAACTTTTGCTTATTTCGATTGAAAGATCATGTTACTGAAAACGAATTTCTTCAAAGGTCTTCGACCTAGTACAGGGCGAGTTTAAGGCAATATATTCATAGGTAGTTTTTGCCATAACTATTTTGAAGGGTTTAACTAAAAATTTAGAGATCCTATTTCAGAACCACACTGTAGATTCTTTCACGATGTGTTGTAGCCCTATCGTGTTGAAAAACCAATCAAAGTGTAAGGCACACAAGGCAAAAGTTCATGCATGAATAGTTGGTTATTATTGAATATCGATATTAATTTCAATCTGATATCACAGGTTCTGGATCCAGAAAGTCTACTTTTTCGAGACGGTCGAAGAAAAATAGATATGGTACTTGTATACGAAGAAGAAGAACTAGGGGTGATGACAGAAGCAGAAGCAAAAAGAAGGGACAAGAGAAAAACGTTTCAGGTAGGTATAGATATTCCAGGTTCCATCGTATATGCATTTAAAAAAAAAATACATATTTGATTTCATGCATTAACCGAACTGAACTGAATAATTGAAATCGAGTCATGAAAATCCATTAATTTTTTTTATAAAACGTCTGTGAAAATTTATACCCAGATAGGCTAATTGATGATTATGATAGAATGTTTCGGGACCAAGCTATCATTAATCACGTACTTTTTATGCGTCACATATTTAGGTGATTTCATTATAGGTGGATAATATAATTCTTGTTCTCCAATAATGCTGGAAATTATTCAATGGTCTTTGAATTATACAGTAGGTTGTTTGTGACGAAAAGAGTTGAAGTTGTGTGAAATTTATTTTTTTTTGGATCAATCTGGCACCTATTTGAATTAGCGAGTGTTATTCAAGTATGAGGCAAAAAGGGGTGATTTTTTGGGTGATTCTAAGATGAAAAGTTCGTATGAACATTGGTCCGGAAATACAAAATTTTCAAAATATAGGGTGTCAATCTTCTTTAAAAAACAACAGGTTCTCGTTAATCTGATTATGACTAACTAAATCAGTTCCTCACTAATATAAATAATAATAATAATGTTTATTTTCACTTTCTGAAAGGTACAAATAGAAAAATATACATACCTACTTAATATTAGTGATAAATAAACGCTGACAACCACAAGGAAATAAATCCGCGCGTGGTGAGTATCTACGTTAAAGATATCGTGGAATTAGGTATACTTAATCTAGTTACAGTTGAGTACAGATTACATACATACTTATACATGGATACACATACACTCATACACCCGTGTATATATATACATACATATATAAAATGAGAAAGATAAACATGTAATACATTATATTATTAGAAGATATTTTTATTATATTAGTACTACGCACTAGTTCAAAATCAGCTGAATTGAAGTTAATCTATAACATGTTCTGCTTGTTGATATACAATTTTGAAGGGTATCTAATGGAATAGTATGTATCCAAATTTTGACTTTTTTCTTGAATAGTACCACTGAGTTGATACTCTTCAAGTCAGATGGCAATTCATTGAAAAGTTTAGGTCCAAGATAGGTGTGACATTTTTGTCCTATTGTTTTCTCAGTTTTCAGTATCAAAGCTTTAGTTTTGTTTCTTGTGCTATACTGGTGATTGGGATGTATCAGATTCGACTTATTCTTGAATTGTTTGAGCAGGATTATCTTGGCATGAAGTTGATATATATTCAATATGGAAGCTTCTTGATATAGATTGTTAGATGGGTAGGTTCTTGGTTTTTTATACATGTTTTTGAGATTACTTTTTTGAATTTTTTGTAAGTTGTTGATAAGAGTGATTGACGCACCTCCCTATGCAATAATTCCATAGGTAAGGTGACTTTCGACCAAAGCGTAGTATAATATCTTAAGATAATTAGGTTTGATGAAATCAGAAAGATTTTTGAATTTGTAGACCATAGAGCGTAATTTTTTGATCACAGAATTAATCTGCTTTTCCCATTTGAGGTGAGAATCCATATATATGCCTAGGTATTTAATGTTTTCGACAGACTTTATCCTTATTCCATTTGTTTCGCCAATACATGGTATATTCAGTTCATTATATGTTGGTAGATTGGAAGAGTACGATGTAAATGGTAGAAAGAATGTTTTTTTGTAATTAATTGTGAGAAGTTTATCATTGAAGAACTCTATTACATGTTGGAAATCTATCTCAATGTTATGTTTTAAAGTTATCCAGTCAGTTCCTCTATAAAAGATGGCAGTGTCATCTGCGAAGCTCACTACCTCTCCAATAATTTCTTGTTCAAATAGGTCATTGATGTAAAGGTTAAAAAGAATTGGGCCCAGAATTGTGCCTTGAGGTACCCCATATCTGATTGTTCTGAAGTCACTCAGTGAAAAATGCCCAGAGAGTTGGATACAAGATTTTCACAATATTTATCTTGAAAACCATGCAGTTCCGGACTTTTGTTTATATTAACTTTTCGCTTTAGACTCACCCAAATAATGGTTGCTGGAAGTCTGACAACATACTTAAATAACACCCTGAATGGGCGATCTAGTAACAACATAATTTCGATCACACAGAGTGAGTATAGTTTATGTTATGTAGCTTTGTTGATGAAAGGAATATTGAGGGGAATGTTGTAAACAACGGAGAAGGAAATAGTGGACAAAGCCCTCATAAAAAGATAACCGTAGTCACGTGTGTTAGTTGTTTCCCTGAATACTCAGGGTCTTCTGACCAAAACCACAATTGTGCGGCTGGCTTCTGTTTGTTGACTCCGATATTTTGTGTTTCGTCTTCCACCAAGTGTTGCCTATCTTTCGCACTTTTTTCACCGTACTGATGAGGGTCGGAAGTCCGAAACACGTGTCTACGGTTATCTTTTTATGAGGGCTTTGTCCACTATTTCCTTCTCCGTTGTTTACTAGCTTTGGTTAACATTTTAGAGCCTCAGTGACGAAACTTTTTAATGAACCTATGGGCCCTGACGATTTGATAGGGACAGTATTGCTATTACCTAAACGATGAAATATAGAAAGCTGACTGAATAAGAAGGAAGTTGCCAAATCTGAACCTTCCTCAATATGACGTTTCGCAATTTGGAAAAATGTCAGTCTTTCCTGAAATAATTTGAAAAACCTCAAAAGGACTGATTTCGTTTTCATTTATTTTCTCAGTTAATATTGGAGGAAGAAATTTGACATCCACCTGTCTTGTTTTCTCCATTCAGCTCTACGCATTCGATTTCACTTTGTCATCGCTTTGTCACTGTTTTTCGCTCTTTGGATACATTCAACTGAAATCATTCAGCAATCAGACATGAAACTCTATCGTTGGTACCTTGGATATAAACTATTAGAATCCGTCTTATATGGGACTCGTAAGTCTCAGATTATTGAGATGATGAAATGTAAATATCAAATATCTCAACCTAATATCAGGTGGGCACTCACCATTCTAAAAGTATCTTCTATATTTTGTTTTTGTTTTACGTATTGAAAATTTGAACCCAATCGGTCAAGCCGTTTATTAGTTGGCATACCGACAGCAGCGCTCCCTACCGCGTTCAATTGTATTTATAAATCATCCAGGAATATCCATATGAAATTTCAACCCAATCGATTCAGCTGTTTAGAAGTTATGTGAAAAAGATGCCCAAGTATGGAAGGATTATAATTTTTACTACCCGTTGACCTATTACCCATTATCCCGTAGGAATGCAGCATTTTTCCGCGATAAAAAGTAGCCTATGTTCATCAGGAATAATTTCCACTTCTAATGGTGGAAGAATTTTTCGAATCGGTCCAGTAATTTCGGAGCATTTTCAATACAAACAAGCATTCTTGAACTCTAATTGAATAATTAAATTCTTGAGACTTCAGAGGATCTACTTGTTGATTTCTAGGAGAATTTGATCAAGGAAGGACTGGAACTAGAATTGGAGCACAAAGATTTATCATTCGATGGAAGAACGTGGTTTCTGAAAATTCATCTTCCATGGAAAACGAAAACGAGATATGCAGCTGTCATGGGAATGAAATTACCGATCAAGAGGTTCATCACTATCTCTGTCAAAGCATGGGTTAGTGGAACATTTCAAATAGTATTCAATGCAAAGATTATGTAATGATAGCTACTAATCACGGGGTGAGTTACGATACGAGCCAAATAGATCGAGATGTCACTGGCACAAAAATGCAACATTTTTTAGCCTGATCAAATGGTGTTCAATAGTGCTTGTCTCGTAACTTTAATCCGGTGAAAGCTTTGTCAATGAGATCATATGTTTCTAGTTTTGATCTGAAGTTTGCTGCCTCGTAGCAGGACAGGCTCAGGTCAAAAAATGCAAAAATCCTGAAACATTTATTATTTTTTCCGGATTTCCGGTCTTGCAAACGAGCAAAAAGTTTTTCTATATTTTTATTCTTTTTTCACTTTTTTTTATGACTGTGAATAGGGTCCCACCAGCCGGATACCTTATTGTATCATAATAAGTTTCATAATGTTTATTTATGATTAGAAGAAGAAAAATTATACGTCGAATGATGCATCTATCTTTCTACCTATTCCTGAATTTATAAGGTCGCTATGGTCATTCAAAAAATGACAAAATTTACTACGCAGCAGGATTTTAAAATTGGTCTATCTCGAAAAAGGTGAAATGCCACGAAAACTGAACAGGAGTACCATTTATAAGTAAATATATTGAAATTCACATATTTTCTGGGTAATCATCCGAAAATTCCATCACCAAAACCGATGGTAGAAAAATTTCCCCTAGCCCCACAAATTTTCCATGCTCCTGATGAAAATTTCCTTCAGATGGTTATAACCCTCCCAAATGGAATACCCTGCATATTCATCCATATACGAATTTTTTGTGCCAACTCAACTCAAAATGTTGTGCATTATAACTTGTATTAAATCCTACAAGTTATTTACGTGAAGTAGATAGCTGTTTTCAAATTACAGTCGTCTAAAAGTGAGTATATTGCAGTTTTCACAAAAGTTGCTGAATGACGATAGCGACCTCACAAAATTGGAAATGAGGAAGATATAGATGTCATTCGGCGCAGAATGTTATGCTCTTCAACTTTGGAAACTATGATGTTTGTCGTCCGCTAAGTCGTCGTAGAAAATATGGAAGGGAAAAAGTAACAACAGTCCCTGTAGCGCACGAATGGATAAAATGTCCGGAATTACTTTCTGGTCGAAAAATGACCCATTCATAGATGAAAGCACATACAGAATTTGCATGCAAAATTTCCAATCATTATTTTTATAACTTTTCAGGATGACAAGAAGGACCAAACGAAAACAGAACATTTCTACTCCAGGTGGCAGAAGAAGTGGAAGGAAATTTTCGAGTTCAATCATGATTTGATCAGTCAGGAACCATCCTTTTATGATTCTACTGAAGGCGGTGATCGTGAAGAGCAGTTGAGTTTTTTACTTTCTCATCAGTAGAAGATACTCAATTAAAACACTTGGTTAAACGTGGGTTTCAATTATATTTCTTTCAGGTTTGTGGTCAAAGATAGAGTGACGAGCTATTCCAGTGCTCAAAGAAGTCTGATTGTGATGCAGATATTATTGAGGGTGAAGTTTGATGACACAGACAAAGTACGTAATAATAGGGAGTTTCGTGATAAAAGTACAATACTTTCACATTAAATCACAAAGGAATACCAATGCAATCGAGGAAGGAATGAATTGGTCATAATAAGTAACCGCTTCAAAATTGGCAGATGAAAATTATCTATATTTTGCTCTATTCTTTATCACCTCAAAGGACTCAAAAGAGTAACTAAAAAAGAATGTTTTCTGAATGAAACTTTGTTGATGACGGTATAATCCAAGAGGATTATTGTCTGAGAAAATCTGGATTTATTGTTTCGGAGAAAATGAATGTGTGAGTACAGTTTGGATATCTTGTATTCAAAGTTCGTCTTCAATTCCTCAACTTTATAATTATTGTGAGAACACTGACACTGACTGTCAGTTTCATTGAACAACTGTGAACGAGATTTTTAGGATATTTCGACCATTGTTCCATGTTTATAACCACTCAATCTACCGATTTACACCAGAATTTAAATTTAGTTAAACTTACTCATACATTGTCATTTTATCACCATTATTCTTCTCCATTCCTCATTTTCGAAGTAAATCCCACTCCAGAAGAGTAGGATAATATCACCTGGATTCAGTTACATGTTGTAACGGATGAAGTAAATAATGTTCTAGTAGATACTAGTATATAATGGTATATTATTTGTAGGTTGGTATTAGAAGACTACTGAATGATTATACTTACATCGCATGTTTTCCATTACACGAAGGCAGATGGGATAGAGAAACCAGTGATGGTAAACTATTAGACAGAAGGGTAAATATACTTCGAATAAGCTAGTTATAATGTTGAAACATTTATTATGTGATATACAGGGTGTTTCCTTACTATGGTTCCTAACTGCAGGGGGTGATTTGTTAGGTCATTTTTAGAAGAAAAGTTTTTATGAACATATGTCTGGAATTGCTTCGTTTCTGAGATACAGGGCGTTGAAATTGAAGAAAGAAAAACGGTAATTTTAAAGCATCATGAATATTCTGGAACCGATTTGGTTGAAATTTGATACTCTTATTTGTCAAATTTTTTAAAATTTCAGCATATCAAGTGTCAAATACATATTTGGCGGAAATACTGAAAAACTCATTTCTCCAATGCATATGTTCATGATTTTTTTTCTCGAAAACGAAGCTGGATATGATGAAGATACAAGAGACCAAAAAGTTGTATTTCGAGTTGCTTGATCTAAAAAAAAATTGAAATTTACCAAAAAAAGTCAGTGGCGTACTTTTTTCTACAATATTGTTGGCTGTGGTGCCCACTGAAACGCCACTGGCCCCAATAATTTCAATCTAAATAGGGCTAAATAAGAGCCTCATTAGTTTAAATTGAAGTACCAAATTTCAACCAAATCGGTTCTAGGATATTCATGATATTTTATAATTACCGATTTTTTTCTTCAATTTCAAAGCCCTGTATCTCAGAAACGAAGCAACTCCGGACATATGTCAATAGAAAATTTTCTTCCTAAAATGACCTAACGAATCACCACCTGCAGTTAGGAACCGTAGTTAGGAAACACCCTGTATTATTGGGTAACCTCAGTGAAATTACCCATGTAAAGGGCTTAACCCTAGGCATATGCACCCACATTCCTGGCCAACACCAGCCACCTCTGCCTTGTTCGTAGGATTTTAGCCATACAGTTTTCAAATTGTACATATTATGTATATTTATATACAATCTGAATGTACCTATGTGTTGTAAACAAAAATGTGGAAGAGAATAAACAACATCTAAGGGTCGTGGGATCGATCCCCGGTAGGAGCACTTTTTTTATTTTTTTATCAGAAATAAGATTTTTTATACCCTGACTAGGTCTCTTTTTTGACTATCCGAGTAAAAAAAATGTGGTTCTACGTTGATTCAGGTATTCATATTCCCGTTCAGACCTGAATAGGACCTTGATCTTACTTCCTGGGGACCGCTGGTTGAGTAACATCGTATGTCCCCAAAATGTCCTGAAAACGTACGCCGTATCTGAAATGGACATTCTGGGGACGTTTCCAATGTCAGAGGTGTACGGCTTGAGGACATTTTCGGGACGTTTCTGTGTAATAGACAAGTGAAAAATGAGTCATTTCTTCATCATCATAATAATTACAATCCAAAATTTGTTGAAATTGAGTACTGCAATTATTTTGAAAACAAATAGGTGTAACTCATCTGAAATCACATAAAGATTTCATAAGTAGTAAAATAATTGTGGGCTGCAATTTAAAATTTCAGGATTAGTTGCCCTGACGGTGAAATAGTGAAATGTAAAGTAACAACAAATACCTGAAAAGGTGTCTTTCTAGGGGACGTCTTTTCATAATGTCATCAGTTGGAGAAATATTGAGTTTTTGTTTTGCAAATTGGCTCCCTGTATACATTCGACTTTGTGCATTATCATTGATGTGCTTGAATTCGAGAACCACTGAGAAATTCTTTATGATCAATCAGATTGTACAATGCAACAGGCAAACAGGAATTCGTTTTCTCATATACGAATATTTTTGCAGTTGTTATATTTGGAATGGGCAAGACCTGCCAAGTGGATGAAACGACAGCCCCTACATTTGGTGCGAAAATATTTCGGTGACCAAATAGCCCTCTATTTTTGTTGGTTAGGTTTTTATACGAAGATGTTATTCGCTCCAGCAATAGTAGGGACGCTCTGCTTTCTATATGGACTGTTCACAATCGATGGAGACGATAACAGACCAACGTAAGTTCATAGCATGATGGTAGAATCAAAAAATTGTATACAGAGTCTACCAACGAAAAGTTGACCCCCCTTTAACTAAAAAAACCGAATCTTCTACCAGAAATTGCCGGTAACCGTCGAATTTGATACTTAGGGGGAGCATTTTTGACAGTTGAACGAGCTTGATGTGTTCATCCTCCTAACCACCAGCAAACTCAACTTTGGAATTTCAAATGGAATTACCCTACTTCAACACATTATTTTGAATAACTTTCTATAGCGAATTATCATCGTTTTTGGAACTCGGTTGAGATTTGACAGTTATTGAACAAAATCAATGGGTACTTGACAAAAATTGTCAAATAACTGACATTCGCGTTATAATTCATAACTAAAATTGCGCACTAATCAATACAATAGAATAGATGAAGAATAGAAATGTAGATTTATTTTCAAGAAAACATGGTACACATGTGTAGGAACAAATTTGAGTGTGTACAAATGTATAGGTACTTGACTAAGTACAAAAAATAATAATTTATAGCAGGATTGAAACATCGCTATCAGAAATAGACACATTTGGATAGAACAGAAAATACGTTGTGAATAATGAATATTTTCAGTACAAACAAGAGAAAAAAAAAACCTCATACATTATTTGTTGGGGCGAAATTATCATTCAAAAGGTATTCACCAACTGTATAGTAAGCCTTAGTAACTGAAATTTCTTTCATTTTAATATAAAATATTCTAGAATTGTAGTAAGCAATAACACGATCTGCTGAGTTTAGTATTCGTGAATTTGATGTGTTCCCTCCATGAGAAATAACGATCGAGTTTAAAACCCAGAGATTCTATCATTTTTACCGATTCAATTTCAAATGACAGCTTATCGACCTTTTTATTCGCAAAAGGCATGCATAAAGTTTTTCCAAAATTCATTTCAATTTTATTTGTTGCACACCATCGAACAATATTGTTCAAACAGAGTGTGATTGTATCCTCTGAATAGGCGCTGTCGCGACTAGGGCTGCGCAAAAATATCGATATATCGATATATATCGATATATATCGATATATCGAATAACGATACCATAGAAAAAAAATATCGATATATCGATATATCGATATATATCGATATTTATCGATATGTATCGATATGTATCGATATGTATCGATATGTATCGATATGTATCGATATGTATCGATATGTATCGATGTGTATCGATATGTATCGATATGTATCGATATGTATCGATATGTATCGATATGTATCGATATGTATCGATATGAATCGATATGTATCGATTTATATCGATATATCGATACATATCGATACATAACAATATACAACAAACAAACCATTGGTATTATTATTGTGTAAATTTGTACAATCTCAGAATATCAAATATCTGCTGAGAATTTAGGATATATTGCATTATGAAAATTTTAATACAGTTCAACAGCAGGATATATCGATATACATATCGATATATATCGATATACAGTATGTCCAAAATTGTTGAGGAGTGTATTGGGATATCGGAAACTAAAGGAGATGGAAAGTCGGTTGAATGGGGAAAGTTTCAGACAACTTCATAGATCCAGACAAGGTATTCAACACAATATCAGCCATTCTAAACAAATATTGTATTTTCAATCTTCCAATGAATGTATTTGCTCGGTTTTTTCCATTATCTCATGATTGTGTGTGATGCCTGTGTAGTGTGTGTGTACTTGTGTAGTGTACTGTGTACACTCTGTCTGTACACCTGAGGTGTACGGTGTACACTGTGTATTGTGTATATCGATAAATAGGTACATATTGTTATATCGATATATATCGACCTGCATATCGATATATCGATATATATCGATACATATCGATATATATCGATACATATCGATATATAGTGTTATGAAAAATGTTGATTAGTATAGAAATTTATTAAAAAAAAATTATCTTGTAAAGTGATTCAACTCTGAAAAATGGTGAAAAGTTGGTACATATCTTTAAATTAAGTTAATTATAAATTTGTACAGTTAGTTTTAAGAAAAATAATAAAAAAAATATAATGTTTTGAAATTGAATGCTGTAACACTAAATACAGTGAACGAATTTCGGAGTGGAGTGTGAAAAGAAATAGAGGAAATCTAGGAAGAAGGCACAGGGAGACTGTTACCATGGAAAAGTTTGTTTTTTTGTTTGTGGTTGTTGTTGGGTGAAGCCATTTGGAATGAGGGAAAGAAAAATTACCGATTTTTACAACAATCAGAAAATTAAAGAAAAAACCAAATAGAACTGATAAAAATTGGCATAAGAAAAGCGACTAAACATAATTGGACACTGATTGAATGAAGAAACTCACCTGAAGCTGCATTTTAACATATAAAATCCAGGAGGAAACTACATGGATACACTACCAGTAAAAGAATAATATCCAAGGTATTTATCTCAGGATCCATACAGTACTGAGTATATTTCGACAAACTTCCTGATGCTCTCTTCAATGAATTTGAATCACAATCTCACATGAAAACAAGAAATTTATCTACTACAAACTTTTATGCGCTCTAAGTGACTTTTAAAACTCCATAAAAAAACATTTCCTACAGTAAATACTACTCATTATTCTGTATAACAGACTCTATTTATACATTAGCAGACACCATATCTCCAATGTTGGGAGAAATTTCATAGTTTGTAAACAATAAGTTTGGTTAGAATATCACCGATCTGACAGAAAACCTAATCATTAATTCCGTTGTGGCTAGTGAATCAGCACCGTGACCATAACACATGAAAGGAAAGGTTCTGTGGTATTCTTACAATTTCAACTTTTTTGATAATAGAAAAACATTGATAGAATTAAGTTAGCTAGCACAGAATAGGGTAGAAATAAGGTAAGACTGATTTGAACACCATAATTTTCATGGTTTTTCTTGATGAATGTTTATAATAAAACCAACAATCAGAGTTTGAATCATCTTTATGTAATTCTTTTGGTACAAAAATAGTCAAAGTATCTTTAAAAAAAAAAATATTAAAAAAAAACCTTTCTGAGAATTCTACCTGAGCAAGAGAGTTCTGCATGTTCTTGGGTACCGACTGAGCTGAGTTAGAGTAAAAGAAATAAAAGGTAAGAGACAACAATGAGAAGAGTGTAAGTATTTATCTGGGCAATCAATAATATAAAAAAAAAATACAAACTATAACAATAGATACATATAGATATATCGATATATATCGATACATATCGATATATCGATACATATCGATACATATCGATATATCAATACATATCGATATATCGATACATATCGATACATATCGATACATATCGATACATATCGATACATATCGATACATATCGATACATATCGATACATATCGATACATATCGATACATATATCGATACATATCGATACATATCGATACATATCGATACATATCGATACATATCGATATATCGATACATATCGATATATCGATAGATATCGATACCAAAGCGTGCATCGATATCGATATCCAGTTTTCAATATCGCACAGCCCTAGTCGCGACTCTCAACAATGAAAAGAGCATCATCTGCATACAGCAGAGGCGTTATTTTCCCACAATTACTCGGAAGATCGTTAATAAAAATGAGAAAAAGCAGGGGCCTCAATATTGATCCTTGTGGTACCCCAATTCTGATTTCTGCGATATCGAGAGTTGAAAGCTCTTGATCACATTCGTTATTATTTTTCTACACATATCGTTAATGGCGATTGATGAAGATTTGCCTGGAAGAAACCCGTTCTGGCAAGCACTTGATAATCCGTTCGATTCCATGAACGAGATCAGTCTTGTTTGCATCAGTTTTTCCAAAAGTTTCGACAAATGGTCGACAAAAGTGATATAGGTCTATAGTTCTCGAATTTGTTTACATCTCCATTTTGAATCTAGGAACCACGTGCGATTTTTTCAAGCATCTTGGGAATATTTCTGACCAGTTTCAGCATTTTTGAAGAAATATTATCGTAACCGGCCGAGTTTTTGGATTTCAAGAAAGTTCTGTCATGTGGACAATTCTGATTTTTCAAATAATCCCTGATCTCAGTTTCATTTGTTCCTCTATCAATTTAAATTGCGTTCAAGAAGTAATCATTGAAATTTTGGTATTTTTATAGTTTTTTTAAATTTTGTGTCATTTTTCGTTTCCCTGTTCATGATTTCTCAAGTTTTCTTCATTTTATTCTCACTGGTGAGAATTTCGTTTTCCAAAAACAAGGCTCTTTCTTTGGCTGTAACTCGTTTTAGTATGTAACAATATTTTTTTCTGAATCTGTTGAGTACTTCGTTATCTATTCCCCTACAGAACGCTGTCAACTGTCTTTCATGTAAGCAGGAGCAACTCAAGGTCTGGGTAAGGTGAAGGTAAAGCTTCTTACCTTATACACCATTACATATTTATTAGTATTTTGAAAGATATTATCCTACGAGTTTTTTCTATGCACACAAATTAATATAAAATGTGATAACTTCTATAACATAATACCCCCTTATTATGCTGTGACTGTGCAGATGATCATTTCCCAGGTCATTGGATTGGTAGGAGAGGTCCCATCGAATGGCCACCAAGATCACCTGATCTTACCCATTCGAACTCTTTATGGGGTCATTCGAACTCGCGATTGTATTCCACGCAACCTGGAACACTAGATGTGATAAATAAATACAAAGAAGCTCGAAGTCATTTCCACAAATGTTAGATGTGATGCTACATATGAGAATTATGGAAGAATGACGATTAATAACACCAGATGTCTTCGGAAACGTTCGAAAAGAATTTGAAATGAGTTTGTATCACTATTTGCAAGTTATTGAAGGTCATTCTGAACTATACATCGAATAAATCTTCAATTTTTGGACGCTTTTTCTATTGTAGACTACTTCATTTTTGGTGAATCGATCGACACAACAAAATAGAGGGATGTGGTTACGTAGAAAATTGAAAGCTTTCAATTGATGGGCAATTTTTGTAAGAAATTATAACGAGAGTGTCGGGCTTGCCAATTATTGTCATGTATCAATTTTATTCAATGAGTCGGTCAAATTTCAACTTATTTCCAAGAACGATGCACCAGAGTATTCGAAATGGAAAGGGCTTTGAAATGATTTGTTGTAAGTAGGGTGGTTTCATTTGAAATTCCAAAGTTGGGGTTGCTAGGGGTTAGGAGGATGAACACATCAAGATAGTTCGGCTGTAAAAAATGTTCCCCCCAGTATAATCGACGGGTCCTGGCGGTTTCTGGCATACCGCATTCGGTTATCTAGTTATGAAGGGTGGTCAAGTTTTCGTTGAAAGACCCTATACAGTGCTAGTCAAAAGTCCCCTCCCCCCCTCGTATCTTTTGAACGGGTATACTTATAATAATGGCCTTGTGACGTCATTTATGACTATTGCGTCACCTGTTATGACCAGTTGAGAAGCCTACATCCGTTTATTTCCACTCTCCAAATTTCATTATTATAAGTATACCCGTTCAAAAGATACGAGGGGGGGAGGGGACTTTTGACTAGCACTGTATACTAACAATTCCACGACCTATATAGAACTGTCTACTCCTGTGATATAAAATCAGTAAAGCCACGACGTCACGGCAACCACGAATTTAGAACAACATCTTGTCACCTCGTGGGACATTGAGATGACACTTTTATATAGGTCGTGGAATAGTCTCAATAAATACAAATCCTGCTCACAATACTATCGAAAATCATGTCAGAAATTTTGAACATCATTGAATTGCTTGGTTGATTTCTGACAGAACTGCTATCGATAGTATTCTAGCATTCATGGTATTACCCCTGATAATGCTGATATTTTCAGGAAAGAAATATGTGATCCTAATGGTCCAGGAAATATAACGCTGTGTCCTATGTGTGATAAAGCCTGTAAATATTTGAAACTTATAGATAGTTGTAAATTTGCTAGGTTGACGTATCTATTCGATAATCCAGCAACGGTTTTCTTCGCTATATTCATGAGTTTATGGGGTAAGGAGAACACAATGACTATTATGATAATGTATATAGACATTCAAAATGTATGCAATAAAAAATAGTTATAATACAAGGGAAGTTAAAAAATAGGTTAACAGAATTATGCTTT
Source organism: Phaedon cochleariae (assembly GCA_918026855.4). Classification (NCBI taxonomy): domain Eukaryota; kingdom Metazoa; phylum Arthropoda; class Insecta; order Coleoptera; family Chrysomelidae; genus Phaedon; species Phaedon cochleariae. The sequence continues at coordinate 33,610,055 of OU896717.1, forward strand.
GAATGGAATCTTTGTAGTTCATATAGTAGTGTTTTTGTGATGACTTTAGCAACAGTATTCTTGGAGTTATGGAGGAGAAAACAAAGCGTTATACAGTGGGAGTGGGACTTGCATGGTACAGAGCAAGACGAAGAACCTAGACCAGAATTCGAAACAAGTGTCAAAACATACAGGACGAACCCCGTTACAAGAGATAAAGAGCCTTATTTGCCTACATGGTCTAAAGCTATGAGGATGGCCGCTACTGGTTCCGCAGTGTCTTTCATGGTAAGTATAGTGATTTTTTTTTCGAACTCACAATTCAGCCTTGATTATTCTAAGATTCAAATGACGCATTACGAAATTCAATGGGCTGTTTAGAAATACAATAGATCTGATATTCAACCTACTACTATGAAATACAGTTGATGCTTTCTGGGATATTATATAGTTACTATACTGGGATAAAATTCATGATTTCTGGAATTCGATTGATCATACTTAGATCATTGACGCGTTCTCAGATACAAACGACTATCTTGAAATGGATGGATCATTCTAAAATACAGTCATCACACTCTACGATTTTTGTAATACAAGTAGTAGTAGTAGTAGTCGGTGGGGCTGTAGCCAAGCAAGTAGGCCCCGATGGGCCCTTGTTGCTAACCCATGCTCTCCACATATCTACGCTTCCTTCACCTAGATTTCCTTTACGAATATACCTGACCTTCTGATGAAGACGAGTATGCCCGTCCACTCTAATCTGATCAACTCCTCCTGTTGGAGTTTGTCGACGCTGAAGATTTCAAATCTCAGCCTCCCGTACGCCTCGCACTCGCCGAGTAAATGGAGTGACGTTTCTTCGTCTTCCCCACATCTACGGCAAGTGAGGTTGTCCTCTATTCCCAAAAGTGGTAGGTGTCTGCCTAGCCTGATGTGTCCTGTGAGTACTTCTTTGAGGAGGAGGAGTACTTGGCGGTCTCTGCCAAGCAACCAGTTCTTCCTTGATTTGCTCGGACCGGCCACGAACTTCTTGGCCTGCCTGCAACCTGTGATATCCCTTCAGTATTCTCCTAGTGCCTTGTCTGCTCATTCATCAAGGCTGACGTAGTTTGGCTTCTTACTATACTAGTACAGGATCCGGTCCCAGGAACGGCTCCGCGGATCCGGCCCTAGCAAGTTCTTTTGCTGTTTCGTTTCCGGGCACACCACTGTGACTCGGGACCCATACCAATTCAACTTTCTTTGATTCGGCTTATATCTCAACTATTATCCGAACAGATATATGTGGATATAGATCTTCTGCTCTGGTCCCTCTTTCACCTCTTGCCTCGATGCTACGACCAAGATGGCGAATGCAATACAAGCGACTATACTGAAATACAATTGGCATTTTCTGAAATACTGTTTTAGAATAAAATCAACTCTCTTTGAAATTCAATTGGCTCTTCTGAGATACAAGTGACTATATACTCTGAAATACAATTGAAGCTTTCCCTAATTAAATCGTTGCTTTCTGAAATACAACAGGAAAATTTGTGGTTCATATATCACTTAGTAGGGTTGGTTTAATGAAGATACAAGGTGTTATTAGCAATCACAGCAATTGCAATAACATATACAATAAGCATAAGTGAATCATTAGCAGTTTTTATACATTCCTATTTTTCTGGTGAATTTCCAGCGAAAGTTGGTTGTGAAATCTGAAAGAGCAACAAATATAGTATAAAATTGAGCAACACAAATCAACTGCAATACACTTCTCCATGATTTATATAATGAAACATGATCTAGTGAAACAGTTGAATGCATGGTCCAAATAAGAATTTCTGACATACTTAGAAACTATGGCCCTCAACACCCTAGATGAATTAATTACCATATATCTGACGACTAATTACCATATATCTGACGACTAACTCCTACATGGATCGAATTTTATCTCTTTTTCTGCCTAATGTAGAAGAGTTTCCTATAATTTTCAGTATGTTTAGAGTTTATTGAAATGCAAATGAACACGTGGTTAAGTACCTCGACATAAAAGTGAAAAAATAAATTTCATGAAGAAGCATGTATAGAGTTTATGGAAAGGTTGTAAATAATTACGTGGTTTGAAAGTACCTTGTCATGAAAATGAAAAAATAAGTTTCATGAAAAAGCTTTCCATTCCGAGCAAATTAATTCTTCTAGTTGAAACCTGATAACGGGAACGAAACGACGAGATTATTTATTGTACTCCCAATTATCATTACTGTATCAGGTGTTTACTAAATATATACATCGAAATTACTGGAATTCTATTTGAAAGTATACAGGGTGGTAGAAAATCAGGTCCATGTGTAGATTCTCTTCATTTCTATGGTTACTTTCAATTTAGTGATTGTATATTGAACTTATACAAGGTATACTCAACAGTTTTTGACTGCCCATCGTATAGTTTTGTTTCTTTTCAGCTAGTGGTCGTCCTATGTGCCGTACTAGGAACAATAATCTATAGACTGTCCCTCGTTTCAGTGATATATGGTAGCAAATCGTTTTTCTTGAAGAAACATGCCAAAATATTGACTTCTGTGTCAGCAGCTGTCATCAATTTGATTATTATTATGTGTCTTACTAGGGTGAGTTCCTAATATGATGAACTATGCAATCGTATGAACTTTCAGATAATATACATATACAAAGTTGGAATTGCAACCTGTCTTTTTTATTGAAATCAGTAGCAGTCGATGAAAGTTACAAAACATGAGAATAATACAGGGTGATCTATATGAGGATGATGAGAATTATTCAGTGGGTTGACCCCCAACGATAGAACTTTGGATTGAAGCGAAATTCAAATGATTCAAAAATCAAAACACCCTTTATTATTTATAGCAATTCGCATTCTTACATAGATTACTCGGTATAGGGATGGAAATGGAATCTACTTGTTCACATGATGTTTTTTTCAGTTTTATCATAGGATAGCGATATTTCTAACAAATTTAGAAAGTCCTAGGACCCAAACCGAATACGAAGACTCATATACTTTTAAAATTTTTATCTTCGAATTTATGAATTTTTATTCTTCTTTGATATACATCGCATTTTTCAAGGTAACTACTTAGATGATATCATAATATGTTTGAATATATCGTTAGTTTATTTTCAGGGTAGATTTTACGATTACCCTGGTGATACCATCAGCAGAGAGTCTGAATTCTTGCGGGTTAAAGGAGATATTTGTGATCCAGCAGGCTGTCTAAGTGAATTATGCATTCAGTTGTCCATAATAATGATAGGAAAACAAATTTTTAATAATTTTGTTGAACTCTTCAATCCGTAAGTAATAAGTGATATATTTTTTAGACAATTATTGAAATTCGTGATATATAATGAAATGACAAAAAAGAGAAGAAGTCGCGATCAACCCAATTCAACTCTGTACGATGCGATGTTTATATAGTAGAGCAGTTTGAGGAATTGGGGTAGAAATAATTTCCACAAAAACGCAGTTTTCATTTTCTGAAGCCTCATTCCTGCCCTTACACTATATTGAAAATATAGATGCATTCTTTCATGCAAAAATGTTTTGATGCAACTTTTCATATTTCAGGTGCCCGAACCGAAATGATTGTTTCACAACTCAACACATGCTCCGCTACCTATGTTAGGATCTTCAGGATAAGATTCAAACGAATTCTATAATCATCCTAGAAATGATAATATGGTTAGCAGATCTCACAATTCGTGTCGAGGTGTGAAACAATCATTTTGGTATGTGATTGAAACTATTCTTTGTGATCGTGAATGAAAGGTTCCATTATTTGATACATCATTCCAGGTATATCTGAATATATTGAATTAAAAGCAGCGATGGAAGATAACAAATGTTTGTTATTTTCGTTAAGTTCTGATGATAGTTCGAATTGTGTTAAATTGACTGCTGAAGGTGTCCAAGGAATTACAAGTGCTAGCAAGTAGGAGCAAGACAAAATAATTGAACTCTTGGAACCAGTGCCTATTCATCCTCTAATTGTTCACGTCGAATGTCGTCGTTTGTACGTAAATCCGAACAAGATGAAGAATGATCTCAGGTTTAAATCAGATCCTGATTGAGAAACATCAACTAGTAGCAGCAGCAGCAGCAGCAGCAGCAGCAGCAGCAACAGCAGCAGCAGCAGCAGCAGCAATAGAGCTTCGTGATCTGAGCTACCGACATTCGCGTTCAAAGATAATTGCTTGTTTTGTGGCCAATTCATCAAGGAAACTGAGAAAATAATTAAATCTGCAATTTTACTAGTACGAACTTTCGCGTTTCGACAAACTATTATCGATGTGTGTGATGCAAGAAACGATTTTTGATCATCAAATGTCCTTGCACGTCTTCTTTCCGTTATCGATACTTGCCAGCAGCAGATGCTCTGTATAATCAGAAATGTAGTGTGAATTTTGGAAAAGACTACTCTATTCCTAAGAAACATCAACATGATATTCCCAATGAACAGACAAAGTTAGCAGGACGTCCTTCTGATAAAAATAAAGAAGATGCCTTTTTAGAAATATGCAGGTGGCTCAAGAAAAATGATGAACCAATTTCAGTTCAGGAGTTGCTGGACAAGATTGCAGAGCTGCTGCCAGAAAATATCGAACCTTACACTGTTCGTCGTATGCATAAAAAATATTTCTCGGATGATATTATGATATTGAGACAAAAAGGTAGAGCTAATATGATCGTAACAGGGAAAACAGTTGCCAATATAATTTGTGATTATCAGCGACAAAAGTGTTCAGAAGATCCTAATGCTGAAAAATTTCGGATAGTTGAAGCAACAGCTAAACTGATTGAGAATTCAATCAAGTTGATGAGAACATCCTTAGAGTTTTATCCTTCACCAGAAGAAATAAGTTCGGTGCAGGAAAATAATAACCTTTGGCCCGACATTTTGAAAACATTCTTGGATGTAATAATCAACAAAAAATCCTCAAGTTTGAAGAAAAATTCAATTGAACAGGCACCAATGCAAGCTGCAAGGCCACGATCTATCATAAGTTCAATTCATCTAGGTGTTGGTGTGCATTATCATCGAGATTTCCGATCTCGGTTACTTGTCGATGAACTTCATAAACTTGGGTTTTCTGTATCATATGATGACGTACGAAAGTACTTGCAAAACTGAAGTAGATGAACCTTGTGGAACCAGATGTAAATGTCGACGATACGGAATTTTTTGCACAGTATTGTACAATAATTGTTCGAGAAGGTACCAATATTCCAATCGAGGAAGTTGAAGATAATGAATGAACTTCTGTTACATGCAAAATATGCCATTTTTATTAGGTTTATGATTTAAACGTATTAACGAATAAACGAATATTGGAAACACTGTATTTTCATTTTGCAAAAAAGTATCATTCTATATTTTCTCATATGTGTAATTCTATGCATTCTGAACTGAGAAAAGCAAAAAAAATTTTTGTGGGAATTATTTCCATCTGAGACAATTTTTTATCGCATATCTACTACACTTACACCCCTATGGGGGAAATGAAATCTTGCTACGTGCTAATGATTTTATTGGTGATTCAGAAATATGATACTAGTGCTTTTATCACAAAGCTAGCTGGAGGAAGGGAAGGACTTTTAATATTAGAACCAATTTTATGTTTCCTCATTCATTGCCGATCGGTAATCAGAAAATAAAAAGTTTTGGAGATGTTTCCTTCTGCAATCTATTACCTTTATAATGTGCTTGTAGTTTGCCTCTATGCCTTATGAGTGATTGAGTAATTATTTCAGTGCCTTTTACAATTGGTGGAGATGGAGAACTCATAAATCCAACACGAAAGATCCTACGAGAAAACATACAAGATGGGAGGAAGACTACCATCTTCAAGATCCCGGTAGATTGGCGTTATTTGATGAATATCTAGAAATGAGTGAGTCTGTAATCTGGATCGAATTTAATATATTTTTTTGCTATTTTCTGTTATTTTAGTGGCGTCATGCCACTCAGCACTTCCAGCATAGATTCCTGATGCACCTGCACTTTTACAGATGTTACGGATATATACTTACATGCACTTACAGTTGATCAGTAGTTGTTGTTGAAGGATTGTGAGGAGGAAATTGAAGTATCAATTGATGGTGAGAAAAAAATTAAGAAGAAGATGGCATTTTGTATTCTAATAGAAACTAATACACATATAACATCAACGAATATCACTAGCTCATCACACATGTCAAATCACTGTAAATTTATCAGACAATGAGAAGAAACCGAGAATCTGAAGTCTAAGAGATTCTAGGGGATTGTAAAAACTACACAAACGATAAGATTTCCACAAAATTCTCAAACACAAGACATGTTTCGCTAACACAGTAGCTTCGTCAGGTGATATACTGGTACAATGAACTGTTCATTGTCACTGACAAGCTAGTGAATTCCTCTTTTAGGCTCTCTGATAGAAGAATTTTTATTGAGAAGTGGAGAGAAAATCTCAAAAAAATCTGAAATAATGAATGTACCACCTCCTCGGTCAACCTACAAACAGTATATAAGGAATTCACCTCTGAATTTTCTCGCATGCATCCATCCACACCCTGTACATATATCTATCATGATACATTTCACATACTTAATATCGTAAATTTGTTCGATTTTGTAGTTCTGCAGTATGGGTTCGTAACTCTATTCGTGGCTGCGTTCCCATTGGCACCATTGTGTGCCCTATTGAACAACATTGCCGAAATAAGGCTTGACGCCTACAAAATGGTGACACAAGCAAGAAGACCTCTTGGCGAGAGAGTGGAAGATATCGGTGCTTGGTATGGAATATTGAGAGCAATAACTTACGCAGCAGTAGTATCCAATGTTAGTATATAGTGAACTGATTTTCAGGACACACTTTTTTTGTATGCCAAAGAATTTTACTTGAGGCATGTTAGAAGTTATATGGAGAATGATGTTCATATGAGTCTCATGATTTCAGGGATTCGTCATAGCATATACCAGTGATTTTATTCCTCGAATGGTGTATCAATACAAATACTCTCCTACTGAAGATTTAACTGGCTACATAGATGCTTCTCTATCAGGTACCTATCTAAAATCATTATTCTCACATCATACAGTGCTTTTCTTTGATGTTCCACCTCCCCATTTAATTTTTGAATGGGTCAACTGAAAAAATTGTAGCTGATAATGAAATTGATGCATGATCATGAGGTGAAATCGACAGATGAAAATTTCAAGATGGCGACGGAGCGCTATCTGAGAAAATAAATTTAATGGAAAGGGTGACACATCCTTTTGATGATCCTGACGAGTACTTTACAACCCTAGAATATAGGCCGTGGGCCCACCATGCACTAACGGCGTCGAGTGGGGGTAGCCCCAGGTGATTCCAGGCACCTCTGGTTAGAAGCTTGAGGTCCCCACTCTCGTCATGGTAGCGGTACGTGTGGAAGGCTGCGAACGGTCACTCATCAAACGGGACTGGAAGATTCCGGTCGACATGAGCAGCTGGGCTTGCTCAGCGAAAACTGGAACTTTGGAGTAGAGGGGGCAGCCCTAATCGATCATATCGCCAGTCATCGTAGGCAAAGCCTGTAAACGAGGTAGAGGAACGTGTGAAAGTCCTCGAACGATCACTCATTCAACGGGACGAGAGGATTCTTGCCAACATGAGTAGCAATCAGGTCAAAGCCTCTTGCGACGGCGACCCATCAAACGTAACAAGGGGAATCTTATCGACATGGGTATCTGAGGTGATGAGGATAGCCCCATCAGGTTGTACATACGACCTGGTGCATAGCAAATTGGGTTGGACACCAGGGGGCAGTTGTTTTTCATAAAACAACACCGGTCTACGGTAGAGGAGGTGAAGAAGTCGAAAGATAGGTAACCGGCAGTCATCCCCTATGGGAGTCTTGTGAGAGGGGGGTGGGAATTGGTACCACCTGGTTGCTACCCTGGCAACACATTGATTGATTGATTGATTGATTGATTGAACCCTAGAATATAAAGTCAATATCTCCACCTATACTACAAAATGGCGGAGCATAGTTGCCTGAATACAAAAACATAAATATCTATCCATCGAACAAAATTTAACAAGGAAACTGTATTTGAATATGCCGAAAAGTACCTACTTTTGACCCTCTAATCACCGAAATCGTCGAAGCAAATCCTAATGAATTCGATATGGATATTTGATTCCAACAAGATGGAGCACCACCACATTCTACAACCTCAATGAATTTTTTGCCTTATCTTTTCCGGAAAACTATATAGTTTGATCTATTATACTACTCTTGATACTTACGTTATTATTATCATCCATTTATTATTGTTGAAACTTCTCCTTTACTATATATCAATATGATATCATTCATTCATTCATTTATTGTCAAAATAACTAATTTGTAAATACTTTACTCATGTCAAAATTAACTGATTTGTAAATACTTTTCTCAGTGATACTATTCCTTATGCCAATGGCTATGTACACCCTGTTGTATATTGGAAATAAAATACTTACTAAAAATACTTACATTACTTTAGACCAGTGAGAACCTATTTGGATAATATTCCTCCGGTTGTTGGATTGGCTGTCGAGGTCCTGCGGAATATTTGAAAAAAAAGGTGTACGGAGCTGAACCTACTTCAATATTTGATAAACGGACAAGAATAATAAATATTTGTATGAATATCGACGTAATTGTGTTCAAAAATGTTTGGCGTGAAATATCGGATAGGCTGTTTATATGTCAAGCAGTTCAAGGCCACCATTGCGAGCTTCTTCTGAACTGAACTCAGCTTATTTCCTCAAATTATGAAGTTAAACGTCGATATATTCAGGCGCCATCTTGAAATTTTCATCTGTTGATATAGTTTTCAAGTTTAACTTCCTTGAGTTGACCTGTTCAAAAAATGAAAAAAAAGGGGGGGGGGGGAGAGGGGATATTGAAGAGAAGCACTGTATTGTTTGAGTATGATGGTACCACGTTTGATTTTTTTCAGTATTCAATACTACAGATTATCGAGAAGATATGAGAGTAGACGATGACAATCCGCCAGTTACTTGCCAGTATAGAGGTGAGTCTTCATTCGAAAAAAATTGCCTTTGCATCTTCCTTCATTAACTCTTCTTACCTACTGAAATGATTGATTCGTTTCCACAAACATTAGGAAGTGATTGTGCCTGAATAAACAAGCTTGATTCTCAATTTTGATAACTGTTCTGGAAGATACTTCCAGATTGAGCTCAATAGGCTTAGGCTTTCACATAATATACCCAACAGCTAACGTTATAGGAGGAGATACAGTTACTGATGTTCCAAGCAGGGTACACAGCTCTCAAATAGGAACTTTATGTGCCAGTAATAAATACAAATTGATTTGGCTTTTGCAGCATTTTGTCTAAATTTTCAGGTTGCTTTGATTGAGCATTCGCATTATCTAGCGATGTGTTTATAGTCTTCTATTCTGCACTATTTAAAAACTGTTTCTAATCATCTACAACATGAAATCGCGGCAACATTGTTCAATGAGCTTTTTTTCATCTCATCGGTTATTCAAGTGAATCGCAATCCACTATAAGCTGAAGGTCCCGCTCTTCTACCCGCACATGTTTCCACATCTGGGGAGTTGGTTTCCAACTTCGAAGTAGCGATGGAGAAAAAAAATTCAAGGCATCAGAAAACAACGTTCCATGATTTCCATAAAGTGTACTAGAGGCACAAATAGGCCGATCGAAATCAACTTACCTGGAAATGCCCGACCAACGAGAGGGCTATTATTTGTCGAGTTGAGTTAAAGTAACTTTGAATCCCTAAGGGTTTAAAGTAGGTACCACTTTTATAAATGAAGGTACCCTTTGAATCCCTGAAGTGCATGAAATTCGTCACTATCGTGAATGTGCATGAAGAACATGTTATACTAATTTGATCAATATACAGGGAGATAAATATTATGCATTCTCTTCGATGAAAATTGATGTAACTTTTTTATAGTACGCCACCGACCATAATGTAATATTTAAATGAATGACAAAACCAATCGTGTAACTTTTTTCTGACTACCAGTTATTTTTTTATAATTCTCCTTGGTTTTCGAGATATCTAATCCGAGAACTAACATAATTCATTCTGGTGCTTCTTCATACTTGTTTATGATGTGTCAGAATTATCATATGTTTTTCTCAAATTAAGTCTTTTGCGAGAAAGAAGAAAGGAAGTTTGGAAATGAACAGCTCCCAGACAAAATGATGATGAGTTTGCGAAATGGTAAACATGAATATCGTGGTCAATAACTCAACACAAATGGGGTAACAATACTTGCAAAAGATGATAGGTAATCCCACAGGGTAATCCTGACATGAGTTCTGTTGTATATCTCGAAAACCATGGGGAATAAGACAAATTGCAATTGTAAAAAAGTTAGAATACTGAATATGTCATTTATTGAAATATCAAAATGTGGTCAGTGGTGTACTCCAAAAAAGTCACCTAAATTTTCATCAATTGCGAGAAGTGCATCCCAAAAACTTGGTCTTCTGTTTTGAGCCAGGAGCTATTTCACTTCCAGTCAGCTGCTAATGATCTATAAGGCACAGATCCGACCTTTCCTGGAATACTGTTCTCATATTTGGAGTGCAGCACCCAAACATTCCCTGAAACTGTTGGATTCTGTCCAAAAAAGGGCAATTCGTCTCGTGGGTGATGCCTCGCTCACAAACTCACTCACTTCTCTGGAACATCGTAGAAAAGTTGACGATCTGGCTCTATTTTATAGATATTTTCATGGACGATGCTCTTCTGAAATATCAACAATTGTACCTCCCTTGGCAGTCCCCGCGAGATTAACCCGTCGAGTTGAGGCTTCGCACCCCTTCGTGGTCACTTTGGAGACCTACAGAACATCTCTTTCCAAGGGAGATGTTCCCCGAGGCATATAACCTCCAGAAATTCGAGAAGAACACCAATTCCTACCTTATTTCACTTGGTTCTCACGATGTTCTCTGAACATTACAGGATATCCCTTTTCGTGGGAACCAGAACATGAAAAAAAAATCTATCTCTGTATATTTGCCCGACGCATTTTAGATCAGTAGTTTTCAAGGATTTTAAAATATTCAAGAAAATCTGTAAATTTTCTTATTGAGGTTAGTTGATTTCAATCGACCTATTTTGCCCTCTATAGTTCACCATGTAAAATTTATAGTAGGTACGTTGTTCTGAAACACCTTGTAAAGCAATAATTATTATTATATTAGCTTCATAGAATTGGAAAGTGATAAGCATACATGTAATAATATATGCAGAGTATCCATTATTCCAGATTTTTTGGGATTTTTTCTCATATAAATATGACTTAGCTTTGGACGTTTCGGAAACGATATGGATATTTGTATAGTAAATTCGTATGCGTCTTGACACTTTTCAGTTTTTAGTGACGTTGGCAATCAAATGAGTAACAGCATGTTTCCATTAGTTAATTTTGAATTTATCATTTTCAGATTTCAGTCGTGAATACCATGTTCTATCCATAAGAATACAAATAAGCTATACAAATACCCATTTTTCATGTTGAAAACGGGAGCAGATTCGTTTCCGAAACGTCCAAAGCTAAGTGAAAATTCGATATGTTTTCTATATACCTTTATTCCTTGTCTCCAAACCTTTTTCAATACAAATTGTCATTGACAAGCTGGTCAATTTTTCTTTTAGGCTCTCAGATAGGAAATTCTTCAATAGCAGTGACATTTTGGGGCAAATCATCTGATTTTTCCTCACTACACGTATATTAAAATACTATACATAATTTTATTTTATTGAAACAAAGAGTGAGAATCCCAGAATATCTGGAATGATGAATTTACCACCTCCTAGATCCGATAATTGAGATAATTATTATGGATACATATAGGTCGCGTGCACGATGACCGACCCTGGAGGCAAAATATTGAAACACAACCTCACTCTTCTGTGAATTATTGAAAACAACCTCACTTTTTTTATTTGTTAACAGAGGAATCAAAGTATTGAAATAGTTTTTATATTTTGGCATACGAATCGTGTTTTTTGCGCTATTCATTAATTCAAGCATGCCTTCGCATTGTGCTGTTGTACAATGCACAAAAAATCCAGCGAGAGACGAAGGAATATGATTTTTCAGGTAAATAGTAATCTCACATAGTTTTCATTATGAAATGTTGTCATTCCGTATTGAAATTCCTTCTGCCACTTCTGCAATACAAGCTAATACTTCTAATAGATTGAAAATGTCTACAACACACATGATCTTATTTCGTCAGCATGTCAGACCAGTCCTCTCGTTTGATTGCATGAATCCAATCTTCTTGCATTATTTTAGAAATTTCACTAGTATTAACTATAAGCTCCAATTGCAGAATGAATCCCGGTGAGAAGTCAGAGGAATTACCAAATTTCAAAAATGAAAACTATATATATGTGTGACTATATAGTAGGTACTTACTTTCAAATCATAATGTACCAACCGGATTCCTTCGTCTTCCGCTGCCGTTTTTGTGCATTGTACAACAGCACAATGTGATGGCATGAGCGAATTAATGAATAGCCGAAAAATACGATTCATTTGCCAAAATAATTGTGAAAAACTATTTCAATCACTTGTAAACAAATAAGAAAAGTGAGGTTGTGTTTCAATGTTGTGCGTCCAGGGTCGGTCATCTGACAGTTCTTGCACGCAACCCATTCGATCTGTTATTGTAGGTTACAGGAATGGTCCAAATGAAACAGACCCTTACGGCCTTAGTCCGCAATACTGGCACGTGTTTGCCGCCAGACTTGCCTTTGTGGTGATATTTGAGGTAGTTTTAGAAATATGCCAACTTCAATCACTTTATGAATATTTGAAACGTTTTTCAGCATGTCGTATTCGCTTTGGTGGGAATCATGCAGTACGTCATTCCAGATGTTCCATCAGAGGTAAGAGTATCTAAATAGCTGGTGATATACAGTGCTATTCAATAAAAAAACGTACAAGTATTGAAAAGAGCTAGAGGTTTACGTCATTCAAGTTCTAGTTGTGTGAAACTGGCTCAGCCAATGGTTTGTGTTTTTGAAAACCTATGACAACTTTATCGTCAACCTTTGATTAACAATCTTTGCCGATACCACGGTTGTTTCAAGAATGCAACTACAAAAATACATCATCAAATTGAAAAGGAAGATACAAATATATGGTAGTGTGGAGAATATCAGATTATGATATATTTTTAGAACATTCAAGTTCACTCAAATGGACTGCTGATCGCCTAAATTGAAAATTCGGCAACATTAAATGAAAAGGGCAATGAAGTCCAATGAAATGGTAAAAATGCAAGTAGTCGGTTTCACTACGCTGATCAGAATTCTGAATCTTGAGACACCCTATATCTATTCCGATTAGATATCAGGATTTAGTGAATCAAGAGTTGGGATAGGGACATGTGAGCCGTTTTGGCCGATAATGAATAGTTTAGTCACAAAAAAATCCTAAAGTTGAAAAATCTCGATTTTGAACACCCGATATCTCTGTAATCATTTTCGACAGACCCCCCAATGTGATATATCGATGAAATGAGCTCTTCAGGGAGAATCTCAAAATGCAATAAAATACAGGGTATTTTGTTTCAAATAACAAAGTTGTTGCTACTTTTTGATAAAAGGGGCAACACTGCATTGCTGAAAATATATTTGATGGAGAGAGCGTATTTTGAAATATAAGCATGCATATTTTCATGGATTTCACCTCACTGATTCTCGATATAGAGATAGTGCGTAAGATCGTCGTGATATACCCTGTATAGTTTCCGAGTTATCCAATATCTCGGAGCGCTCCAGGAAATTTTGTTTGCAAACTTCAGATTCGGATTCAGCACCCCAAAAAACATATCGAACCATAGAGAAACCTACTGCTTGAATTTTTTCCACTAGAGAATTTTCATCGTTGCCGTTTTACTGACCTGATATGTTAACATCTCTCAGAGAGACCAATATCGTTACTGCGCAATTTGAGTGCGCATGTCAGCATACAGCTGAATAAGGCAGGAATTTTGAAGTCTTATCACTCAAATTCACTAAAGAAAAAACGAATCAGTGGATTTAGTAAATCAATAACCCAGCGAGCACAAACATCCCTGGGATGTTTTGAAAATGTTGGCATGAAGATGTTATTTTGAGACGTAATATGCACTGACCAAAGAGGTCTTTGAAGGATATTGAAGTATTGTTTTTGTTCTTCTGTGGCATTTCTTTGTTTGCCTACTGAGATGTATCCCTGGGATGTTTTGGGATGTTTTAGAAATGTAGGCATGTGGATATTTTTTTGAGGCGTAATATGCACTTCCCAAAGAGGTCAAGAATATTGAAAGTATTGTTTTTGTTCTTTTGTGCCCTTTCTTTGTTTGCCCCACCACAACGTCTCATGCTTACGTCACAATACGATGAATTCTGATTTGTTTTCGATTTTGTTCTTCTTGTTCGCAATTGGCATTCGCGTTTGCAGCGTGTCACGCTTACATCACGCTGCTAACGAACAGAAAGGAATTTGGTGAAGTTTATTGTGTTAGAAGACTTATTTAGTTTGTAATAATGACCATCAGATGCAAGATGTGTTGTTCGGTGCCTCAGTGTAATCATTATATAAAAGTACGAATTTATCAATACACAGCTTTTCCGCAGTTGCAAAATTATCCATTGTGGAGAACATTTCAAAAATTGGGAAACCTATTTCCAATTATATGTCTGTGTGTAGTAAGCACTAATCAGAAACCGATTAAGAAGGTAATCTCATATCAAGAAAATATTTTCATGATCAATCTATTTTTAATGCATTTTTTCATTCAAGGGAAATGGAATCCTAATGCAAAAGTTCATTTTGACAAAAGGCTTCAGAAAAGTACCTCGAAAATGATTTATTTACAGCGATTCAATGTGTGCAAGACGCGTTGAAAATGTTTTGTTGTGTCCATGAAAAGGCTTCAAAAAGAACTAGGGAGAAGGTAGTTTTGTGACATATCAAGGACATCTCGATAATTGCCGTCTGCGGCGGACATTGGCTATTCTATAATAGTTCTATTCATGTGTGAACAGAACATGGCAGTGGAGGTTCGTACTTTTAACATCTCTGAGATGTTTTTGTGCTCGCTGGGAATGAGGGCACTGAGGTAGTTAATGATCTCATCGTCGATAGATTATTCTTCCAAATTCATAGATTATTCCAAATTCTTGTAGTGAGGTCCATAGAATATACCAGATCCTCCATAAAAAGTACCTGAAGATCAGATGTATCATCCTCGAGTGAAGTCGGTCCACAAAGAGGTGTTTGTTCCAACTTATTCCAACGATTTAATCACTTCAAAATGTGATCTTTATTATCATGTATTGAAATTATAGATATGTAGGTATATAATTCGAGCAAAATTTCTTGTAGTTGAAAACTCAGATGCAAAGAGAATCTTTGCTAGCCAAAGAAGCTAAATACGAGCATGGACTGAAAAAGAGTGACTATGACTACGATGAACTCTTACAGGCCTTCAGAGAGAATAATAATGCTTCTAGGAGTGAGAATAGAATGGGTAGGTGGAAATTAAAATATGTTATAATTAAAAAGTTTCTAAAATTATAATTTTTCGACAAAAATGAATACCCTATTCATTTAATTTATGTACTTGTCTTCTATTATTCACTTCATTTATCGCCCCAATATCCTATCATTATCCTACAATTTCTACACTATGGTCAAACTGTGATATTTTCAATTTGAAGGATGAAAGATAGGCTAAAATCATCTCCATGATAATTCAATAGGGTTGACTTAGATGAGGGGGAACATGTTTTGAACTCAAATGATGTTCATCATCAGCCTGTGCATAATGAAGTCATTGTTAAAGCAGTCACGCGGATGGAAATAGTGAAACTGTAGTAACATAAACAGGTAGTTAAGTTGAGAAAAACCTATGGTCTAAGACTATTGGGGGCATTGATCTCTTAGATCGCAATGTATTTGCACCTTATGCATACAATACAATTATTATTGGGGGTCTACCCTTCACAATCTACTAGGGTATCGGAGGAAAAAATACCACGTATAGTCATCGAAGACCGAATCTTTATTAAATGGTAATGTTTCAGATGCCTGTTATTTTTCAAAAATCTTCAGAATAGCTTCATGTATTTTTTTGCTTATAAATATTCAGAATATTATTTACTTGACAAAGTAAAAAACCAGTGGCGGCTCGTGACTTTCATGACAGAGGAGGCTGAATGATAAGAGATTTATTGTGGAAAAGAACTCTCTACTCACCCAAATCGATAGCTTCAATGACATTCTGTTTACCAGTTAACCTGAACTTAATACTTGAAGAGATGTGTTCCTGTGATTTGCAGTGTCTATCCAATCCGCGAGACAAATTTTTCAAATCATTATATCCTAATCGCCCCCAACATGATGACTTATCGGTTGAAAATAATACGCAGTACCAACGAAATAGCTTATTCCTTACCTCAGATGCCGTCAACCAGATATATTTTTTATAATTATCAAAATTGAACGAACGATTTTGTTTGTTACCTGTTACAATCAGATTTTTTAATTCCGGTGTCGGACGTTCATTTTTCACAATCAATTTATCTTCATAAGACAAAGCACTGAATGGGTTCACCAAAAAGTATTCCACTAAATCGCAATCGTTTAAAATACTCATTTTTCAGGAATTTCCCCTAACCATTAACCTAACATAAACATAAACAATGCACTCGCGTTTGTTCGCAATTCGCGAAGCGACACGACAAACACGTGCTATTCGGGCGTATTCGGGCATTCGCATTGCGCGCGTAGGTTGCGCGATGTGAAGGAGTCTAGCCTCCTATAGATGTTGCCAAGTTGAATATTTTACGCGTGATTTGCAGACTTCAACGTGTGATGCGTGGGCAAGCACTGTTGCCAATTCAAAAATATTTAACTAAAAACAGGGAATAAAATCAAAATCCATGTATTTTGGTGTCCTGTCAATGAGAAAGAATGAATAATATTAGTTTAAGGAAAATCTCTGAGGAGGCTCAGCCTCCGTTGCCTCCTCTGAGAAGCCGCCACTGTAAAAAACTACACTACCAATACTACCATGGAAATGGTTTTCGGCATTCCTTTCTCGTTACTTATACCCAATGTCGTTCTAGATGACAACCTAGGTAGGTAGTAAGGTTTTTATTTGGATCGACAATGGTTATAACTGATACCTACTAGTTCACTCATAATAATTGGAGTTATTATAGAATTTGCTGAAGAATCAGTGTTCTAATAGTTCTTCTGAATATTTTTCCAGCAATAAGAGGTTCTTGGGCCAGGAGATTGAGCAGACTATCAGATGGACTGGACGCTCATGTTGAGGTGACTAGCCGGAAGAAAAACTCGAAGGAAACAACAGTTTGGGAAGACTCTTACTGACATTGACTTTCACAATATCAATTGAATTATACGTATATCAAATTTGTTTTTCATTGTGTTGAAATATATCATTATCATGTGGATGATTCTGGGCGATCTCACTTCTTTGAAAAATCTTGAAACATTTCAGATTACCGAGCATATACATATCAGGGCATGAAATTACAATTCATCTTAAAGCTCGAGTTTTGTATCACACTTCTTCTACAACTACATACCAAACTATCTGTTAGGACAGAGAACAGAGAAATTGCGGATATTTTTGATCATCAAGCTAGGCAAGAATACATTATTGTGAATAGTAATTAGTCCTAGGTAGTTTCTTCGAATAGTTGAATATTTCATCCATTCAGTTTATGACTGAATAATGGCAATTTCTACTTCATATTCATGGTGAATTCTACTTGCAACAATATTACCCTTCCTCCCCAATCATTTCAAAAATTCGTAGGCGTGGATAAACAAACATGCTCCATCCCGTCTAGAATATTTTCATCAATACAATGTTGCCGCTAATATTAGAAAGTAAAAGCTACATTGTTATTCCAAATGGAACACCCCGTATATTATGTGATTTTTGGAATGTTCATTTATAACTTCTACTGATAATTCTCGATACCTATCTGTGACAGCTTTCGCTTAAAAAAATATTTTTTCTCCAATCGGCAGGGATAGTGGCTTTCTCCTGCCGCTCAACAGGCAGAAAAGGTGTACTTTTACTGCCTAGACAGAAAAAGTTTCAAGAAATTCTAATGAAATTAGTAATCAAAATTGACACTGACATTGGATGAACACAAAATGATGGAGTTTTCAATAAAATAATGACACAAAATTGGTTTAATATCATTTGGAGAAAAAATTCTATGTTTTAAACGACAGCAACGCTACGCTCGGCTATGAACTATCAGCCCCGGCAGTCAATCTACTACTTTTCTGCCTAGTAAAACAAATGACTATTCTGTGACGGGAAGAAGTTTGAAATTTCATATCTATTGACAGGTTATAAAATGTTGGATAATAATATATACCATTGATAGCTTTTGTTGTGCTAGTTTTGAAAAATAAGCCAATAACACCGTCTTCGAGAAAGAACTACGAGTATCCGTTTATTTCCCATTCCACTTCGCGATTACGTAATTCACTAAACAACTACTAATAAGTTCGCAATTTTTCGAAATCAAATCACATAATTAGATTGATAGATATTTGATAACTTCAATTCGATTTCGATCCAATTCAATAACATTCATTGTATCTGAAGAGGAATCATCATTACAAGAAAATTGGTTCGAACAAATACATAAATTATTAATATAACAGTGTTCAGTTTAAACATACACTGAGAAAAAGAGAAAACAGAAATATGTTCAATTTCATGTGATAGAGAAAACAACAAATAGTATGGCATCAGATAATATTTAGGATGCCATCAAGATATAATTTGAATTGAAGTTCTACAGTAAGAGCTAAGAAGGAGAAACATAAGAGGCATGCGGCTCATTCATTGATGACGGAAGATCGTAATTTCAGGATATTTATCACAATCGTAGCTAATTGTTCCAATGATACATATAAGAATATCTATCAGGTCGTCAATGACTCGAAATTCAACGAATACATTCATCAGTGAAAAATTATTAGCTACAGCATGAAATCATACAAAATCCGTCCACTTTTATTCAGTGTTTCATCAAAACTCAGCATATTTGGAAACAAAACAAAAGTTTCAAGTAGTTGATCAGGAATCGCGCCAATTTCACCAACTCTGCGATTGTAATCTCCAAGTATAATAATAATATAATCTCTAAAGTTTCGTGAATGTTGTTAGAAGTAATTTGGAAGATTTCTAGAATATCCTGACGGTCAATGGATGTATTCAATAAATAACTATTGTGAACTGTTTGTGCATCATCTTTATTCCTTTTATTTCATTTGTGTTGACTGATGATTCTTCAATATTTCATTGCATTCATTAAAAGGGTTATTACGTCGCTTATTACGGAACAGTGATTTATTAGTTTTAACAACATCTAAGACAAACTGCAAGACATACCTGTTCTTCTTAGAATAAGTGAGTGGAGGTCTATCTACTCTAATAATGGGTAACTTATCTCTGATAATAGGTAGCACCTACGTAAAATCGTGAATGCTATTATTGTTATCGTCGAGATTATTATAGTTATGTGACTATAGTTTTCGCCCTGTGTCCTCTATGTCACGTCTCTGACCAAACATTACTCAATCTATATATCTACTTCATCTTGTATTAGAACAATAAGAGTGTTCTGAGTTCCTGGAGTTAGTTTCATTGTTCCTAGAACGTGTCCAATCACATCCAAACTGAATTGAATAATCATTTACGATTTTATGATTTTGAAAATGAAGCGTAGAATTGCAATGCCACTAGGACGTAAGTGACAACAGTTCCAAATATCTGAAACAAAAAACACCACAAATTGAATTCATTAGAAATATTCATCGAATGACAGAAACAAATCAGATAATTTGTCCCAGTATATCATCTTTACTAAATCTATATATTATCTTTACTAAACTCAGACTCACCGATGAGAACAAGTTTGTTCCGACAGTGAAAATATTAGAAGCCCTCAATTCTGGTCTTTTCAAAGTTAATGTAGTAATCAACGTTTCTACCTGTAAATGAAAAACCATAACGACATCGTTTTCTGATATTCATAAATAATCTAACCTGTGCTGCTTCCAATTGGGTTAATTTACTTATTGGATATTTGAACAAGAACGATATCAGATCTTCGCTCTACAACAAATAAGGATAATCACGTTATACAGAGTGTATGCGATTGGGAACCGCAAAAACTTCGTTTTTATCTTGGAATTGGTTGACTTGGCGTTGACTGAATGATGGCAGAATTTGAAAAATGGAAATTTGTACAAAAATTTGTCTCAATATCTAATTATGTGATTTCAGCATATCTTAAATACATACACCGAGAGAAAAATCCTCGGAAAAATCATTAGCTGTTATATAAAGCTGTTTATACTATATGAGATTCCTGTATTTATGTTTTTCTTATGCTCAAGATCAACTCAAGATCATCATTTCAAACAAAAAGTGTAACTGTAACGATGCACTCTGATGAAAATGAATAAATTCTCACATCAAGATATAATATAGTGCTCAAATGATCAGGTTTGTCAATATTTTTCGATGTTTTCCAGAGTTTGAAAGTTACTAATGTCAATGACAAGTTGACTTGATCCAGATGGTGAGAAATCAAGAATCCATATTCGCGATTTCTTTAGAAAAAATCCACGTACGCTACTAGAACTGGCATCCTCTTTAAAATAGATCTGTATCAAGTTTCATGGAGAAATATTCAACTTTAACGATTCTACAGTGTGTCTCATTTCAAACGCCTCCGCTCTATATTTCAGCTATTAGTCGTGCGATTCGTACCAAATTTGGACCAGTATGAATTTCCATCAATATTATCAAATTTTCAGAGACGAACATCATTATGGATATTGCGGTGGTTTTTTATTGGAATTAAAAAGAGGTCGATTTTTATGACATCATATTATAGGATTTTCTTTTGAAAGACAGCTAACTTCATATTATAGTTCCTATATGCTTTCAAACCTCTATATGCGAAAAATCACCTGCTCATTCCAAATAACCAGGATTGGTTCAATTTTTTTTCAATTTCAGCCTCGAAAAAAAGGTGAATTCAAATTAACTGCGAGTTTTGGAATCTTCAATAGCTCCGGTAGGTAGAACATCGTAATGTGAAAGAAAAAACAAGTAATATTATTTCATGTGTAGTAAATAATTATCAAGCTCTCAGAAATGATTTCCAGAAGTGCCTGTTTTCTTGAAATACTTTATAATGATAAAAGCTCGAATAGAAGGTGATTATCAATCTCGAACATTAACGCTTGCTTTGCTCGCATGTTGAACTATCTCTATCATGAATCAGCTTCATTCATATACTATATAGTTGGATGAATAACTATTGATATGTAACTAGTGGTGGAGGTTGAGAGAAAGTTTTGTAGTTTTAATCCAATATGGCGACTGTTTGTTTACATCTTGTATGCCAAAATGGTGGTCATATGAACAGTATAATGTCAAAACAAGATATCATTCACAGGGTGAGTCGAAAATGTGTACCCAAGTTTTCCAGAGATGAATGAACTGATAATGGCCAAGAATGGGTATCGAGGAAGATATTCAATTATATTAGTATCTGTATCAATCAATAGATCAAGTATAGGATTTGTGGGGATGCAGTTAATATGAGACTCAAAAGAAAACTCCTACCACTTCATCTATCAACATGTTGATGATATTGGATATCCTATGGATTTTTATAACATCTCTATATTAAAAACCGATCAAAATACTTTCGAAAGACGTTGTTCAGAAATGATTTATATAAAAAATTGAGAAACTCAATGAACAAGAAAATCAATATTCGAAATTCAAATGTAGTTCTTTCAAATATTCCAGAAATTGAGGAGTAAATGCAAGATAGACATGATATATCAAACAACTCAACTTCATCAACCGTTTACATATATATTCATATAAATATATTTATATATTTCTCAACCCCATGTATTTTTTCATGTTATACATATTGTAATTTGGAAAAAGTTGTATTTGGTTTGAATCCATCAATTTATGATTTTTTTATAATTTCATACAGTTCTGATTTGCTTTTCTACAATCTCATCTAAGGTAAGTAATTCGAAATCCCCATTTTAGGGACTCGTAGTTTTTTCAGAGGCAGTTTTTTTCGTCAGATCGCCAGGCTCTCGTGTAATTATAATTGAAAATATAACTCACCAAAGTCAATATCCTTTCCGTGCACTCACAGAAAATAAGAAAAATCAGTAAGAATAAGTAATGCCTACACGAGAGATCTGCCAACAAGGCCAAGTCATCTCGATTACCGAAACGAACGGCACTGAGGAGAAGGCACCATACAACCCCTAGAGAAGACATACCGAGGAAGATAATTATATAAAAAATTAAATTTGCGAATGAAACCATATGTTGTTCATAGTTCCTAGATACTCTGAAATAAAATATCTGTAGATGGTGAAGACGGTTTGTTATTGTGATAGTCCCCAACATTCTTTCCTCGTCTTCTCCAGTTTGTTCTAAAATTCTCCTCAATTCATTCAAACTTTTCCTCATGATATACCAGTACAAAACAAGTAAATTCAATATATAAGCACCCATATTGTCGAGGTTTGAATATGCCAATGCAATTCCAATATGATAAAAGATCGTTTTGAAAGTGGAATGGTTGAAAGATACCTTGAAAAGTGTTCTTCCAAAAAGATATGAGGTGTTCAAATAAAACACTAGTACGTTGACCTTCACCAAGTACGTTGAAAATGTAGCAGATAGAACTGAATTCATCCCATATAACTTCCGCTTCTCAATGAGCTGTATGAAATAGTTCAAATGAATGAGGTTTTTGGATCTTTCGTAATGGAATATAACAGCAGTGGATAACGATAATAAAAGAATTATAAGATCCAACAATTTCTGATAGAATGTTGCCGTAGAGATTTGTTTTTCACTCAGAATATCTTCAACGGTGATATAAAGGGTTCCAAATAGAAATGCTACGTTGAAAATTGAAAGGACTTCTTTGAATTTATTAGGTTTCAGCCCAGGTTTCGATCCATTCGTCACATGACGGCATGTTAAACTTGGATAGTGACATATCATATCGAATACCAGTGTTTTTCTTAAAACACATGGTATGCAGTCTTGAATATGTAGATATTTCATGATATTTCACTGAAAAATATGACGAACTGATTTTTGTTGTCACTGATTCGTTTCATTTTTGTTGGTGCTAGGGTATTTTCTTTTTATTAGTTTCTATTATACTGATCATGAAACGAATTGAGGTACTATAAAATTGAATAGAGGTAATTTTCTTCGATGGGAAGACTGTGGGTATTTTTTCCATTTCTGATTGGACCATCTACATATTCCAGCTGGAATATAACGAGAGAATAATGTCGACTACTGACATCGACAAGATATACGGGGAAAACCGAAAATCAAACTGAAAACTAGAAGGCAAGAGTTTGAACTAGGTTCTATACAAAACATTTCAAAATGTATATATATATATATATTTATCCAACTATCTTTACCAGACCCGATACGTTGTACAGGCGACCTCAGACCCACTGGATATATTGATGTGGGGGGAGTGTATTTGTTATGGAGGGGCTTATTTTTATTCATTAAATAAGGGGAAAGTGAGAGGGGTAGGAATTTTTTTAAAAAAAATTAAAAGACATGTTGAATAGTCCCTATCAGCCCCGCTATATGAAACAGTCAAATCAGACCATCTGTATGAAACTTAGACGTTCAACCCACGTTCACGAACCCTCCAATGTTGCCACGTTTCCAGAGGTCTGTTAGCGTCGCAATTTTTCATTGACTACTGTTACTCTTGAAAATAATATGTGTATAATTTGCGGACTGGAACTAAGACGATATGGACCGGAAATTTTCAACAAGATGTACTACTATATTCAATTTTTGCATCCCTCATAAAATTCTAGACATAACTTTTTGTATGTACTAAGTGTTTTAAAATTTATTGCAAATATTATTATAAAAAAATATTCGATTTCAGAAATGCGATACAACATACTCAATACCTATTTTTCAGTTAGGTCTCGATGATGAGGTAATAAGCAAAAACCATTTCGGCGTTTCTTTTCATGTGAATAATTAAAAACCTATGGAGAATTATGAATTTCTGAAAACGTTGAAGATGGGTACATATGTAATTTGTCTGAATTTTTCTGAATAATTCAAAAGGTGGATGATATACAGGGTGTTGCATTCAAGATAAGAAGGTTGGCATTGGCATTGAGTTCATATTAGAAAAAAAAGCTTTTTTGAAGACCATTCGACGTGACTGAGCATTTTCACACACACACACACTTTCAGTATTTTATTGTATTCTTCTTATTAGTTGGCTATCTATAGAATCGCGATTCTGTAGTTTTTCAAACAACTATTTATTTTCTGTTTCTCTTCAGGTTGGCTATTTATGAAAGCATGTTTCTTTGTTTCTTTTAACTTCTATTTATCACAAAGCTCAATCGCCATATTGTATATTCTATTCTTGGATTTCCCAATTTTGACGAATTAATCATAATCTCTGACCACTTGAAGCCCCAGATATACCTCAGAAACCATTTATTGATTGAATTGTATCGTAATTATAAAACTTGTCGGGGAAATTAGATCGGCCATCATGAATTTCCTAATTTGAAGAAAGAATCATAATCTCTGACGACGGAAACCCCAGATATCAATTTTGAATAGAATCGGAACATTTTTTCAAAACTAGTTCGCCTAATTCAATCCGCTATCTTAAATTTCTTATTTTTGACGAAAGAGTCATAGTCTCCGATCCCATAAACCCATAGATATCAATTTTGAACAGAATAACATCATAATTACAAAACCAGTCCGCCATAATATTAGATCCGCAACCTCGAATTTTCCAATTTTGAGAGAATCAAAATCTTCAAATTCTCCAACTTCCAGATACCAATTTTGAATGAAACTCAAATCGTTCGCCATATTGGATTCGCCATCTTGAATTTCCTAATTTTGACGTAAGAATAGTGGTGCCCGCGAAAGTCTCGTTTTCGAGAGTCTGGCATGGTCTCGTCTCGTTTTTGAGACTAGACTCGAGACGAGACGAGACTTTTATTAGTCTCGTCTCGTTTTCGAGACTAGACTCGAGACGAGACGGGACTTTTATTAGTCTCGTCTCGAGTCTCGTGCAAGACTTCTCGAGTCTCGTGCGAGTGTCTCGCAGGTAAATATTTCTGCGTGCCGACTGCATACTTGAGAATTTCATACATAATACAACATATTTAGAAATAATTCAGACTATTCAGCACAGATAGACAAAACATTTCATTCATTAATACTTCAAAAACACACTCCATGATCTCTTATGGCGGCGGAAAATGAAGGCAATTCTGCAATACCGACAGATCGCAAATTGAATGACTACCTGAAAATCTATAAATAAGTCATTCTGTGCTAAATAGTCTAAGATAAAGAATACCTTTGTTTTGACGGGAGTATGGATGCAGGAGCTTCGGAAAAATTATTCTGTGCCTCGGTATAATAGAAACACAGATATATTGCAATGGTGGAAAATTCATGCTTCTGAATTTCCCGTTCTAATTAAGTTTGAGTAAGCATACCGGCTACTTCAGTCCTGGCGGAAAGATTCTTCTCACGTGCTGCGTTAACTATAAGAAAACATCAATCTGCACGATGTTGAAAAACTAATGTTTTTTCTTCTTGTTTAGATGTATGATGTAAGTATGTACCTATTAGGTACTTACTTTTCAATAAATAATGTTATTTTTGTTGTAAGTTTGTCTTCCTACTTCTACATCATACCTACGAGGCAGGTAAAGGTGAATATCCCGTACTAGACTGGAACAAGATTATGCATGACGAAATTGCGATACATTTGCGAGACTCTCGTACGAGACGCGAGACAAGAAGAGACTGGAGGCTGCGAGACTATGAAAGTCTCGTCTTGTTGGTCTCGTGTGAATTATAACGTAAGAATCATGAATATCCGACCCCGTTAACCTCCAGATTCCAATTTTAAATAAAATCGAATCATAATTTCGATCCTCGTCCACCATATTGGATATGCCGTCTTGAATTTTCCAATTTTGACGAAAAAATCAAAATTTTCGATCCCGCAAATCCCTTGATACCAATTTTTAACAAAACTGGATTATGATTCATAAACTCGTCCATTTTATTCGATTCGTCATCTTGAATTTCCTGAATTTGACGAAAGAATCATAATCTCTGACACTGTTAACCCCCAGATACCAAATTTGAACATAATCGGATCATAATGTCCAAACTTGTCTGCCATATATTGGATACGCCATCTTGAATTCTTTAATTTTGACGAAAGAATCATAATCTTCGACCACGAAAACTCCCAAAAATACCAATTCTGAATAGACTCTGATCATAATTTACGCACCTCGTTCGCCATATTAGATCTGCGATCTTGAATTTCCTGATTCTACCTGAAAAATCATGATCTCCGACCGCAAAAACCTGTAGATACCAATTTTCAATAGAATCAGATCATGATTTCGAAGCTTATTCGTCATATTGGATTCGCCATCTTGAATTTCCCAATTTTGATGAAGTAATCATAATCTCAGACCACGAAAACTGCCAGATACTAATGTTGAATAGAATCGGATCAGCATAATTACAAAACTAGTCTGCCATATTGGATCCGTCATCCTTAATTTCTCAATTTTGATACTATAATTATAATCTCTGGTCACGATAACCCTCAGATATCAATTTTGAATGAAATCGGATCATAATCACAAAACATGTCCGCCATATTTAATCTTCAGTCAAACTAGTCATTTCCGAGGAATCTTCTGAAA
Source organism: Phaedon cochleariae (assembly GCA_918026855.4). NCBI lineage: Eukaryota > Metazoa > Arthropoda > Insecta > Coleoptera > Chrysomelidae > Phaedon > Phaedon cochleariae. The sequence continues at coordinate 33,636,982 of OU896717.1, forward strand.
CGAGTTATTGGATTGAATATACGTTAGAGTTCAAATGGAACACCCTATATATTATTCAATATTTGGAATCTCCATGGAACGACCTCCTATAACTATTTTATTTTTGTTAATAAAAAGATGTAGAAAGCCTTACAGGAGATTTATTTTTCTTCTCGAATCAACACAAACATATTCAACAGCTGAAGAAATATACAGGGAGCAGCAAATAGTGTGTAAATTTTAAATAGACCACCCTAAGAGCGTTCCTAAAATACTGCACCCAATATATTCATCTTCTGTATTTCTCAAACAATGGACTTGAAATACTAACAAAGTTTGATCGATTTTGAATAATTTGCGAAGTATAGGCCTCGTCAATGATTACAATACTTATTGATATTCAGTGATCACTGCCAATGATATTTGATTGTCATAGGTAGCAATATACCGAATATAGAATTGCCATTATTGTCATGACGTTTTTTTTCTGAAAATCGTTCAGAAATCGACCAAGCTATGTTGGTTTTGAATTACTATAAACTGAGAAATGAAGCAGATGATTATATTGAGTGCGGTATTATTGGAAAGCTCTTAGAGGGGTTTTTCCAATGACGAGAAAATTCATAGGGTGGTATATTTTACATTCATGCACTTATATATATATATATCTTCCATGATAGTGAAAACGTGTCAGCTGCTTCAAAAAGGGAGAAAAATGCCATGTGCGTCTGTTTTTTTTATTTCTCTCCTACTGTCAGAAATGAAAGATTTATTGAGGGGGCGATACATTTTTACGTGTCAATCGGTGCAATAATAATGATTTTCGAAGCAAATCTCGAGAAAGTGGTAGTAGTATATCATTATGTAGGCGCCCTAGAAGTGGTTCGGATTCCACTATAAGCTGTAGGTCCCGCTCTTCCTAACTCCGCACAAGTTTCGACTTCTGGGGAGTTCCAACTTCGATGTAGCGATATACACATTTAGTTCGTTGGTAGTATAATATTATGTACTTCGTTGGCATGTTTGTACATATATACCAACTGGCCATCGACCTCACGAGAGGTCCTTCAGCCAATGTGTATTCTGTGTGAGTTTTGTTACGAATTCCATACGCCACCTCAGGAGCAGCACTGTAAATTGAAACGCAACAGCGAATTGTGTGGAGTCATCTCCGGCCGAGGCTATATGAAAATTAGAAATAGAATTTTTATAGATGAAAATTTTCTGCTCTGCCGTGGATTCGAACCCAGCAACATTTCGATGTTCTGATTACTAGTCGAGCGCCACAACCACTGCGCTATTTCGCCGTCTGTCTCGAGACATTTCAGCAGGTGAATATTTCCGTAGTTTGTATTTTGACATCATGAGGTGAGTTATTTCGTGTCTGGTCTGGTCATGATATTAGCAATTGCATATATCCTTCCTAGGTACGCACGATATGTTCCTCGAACATTATGAGGATTCCCTTTCGTGCGCGCCAAGAGATAAAAAAAGGCCACAACGTGATTTCCTCGGTGTTTTCGATGCTGTAAGGTTGGTTATAGAATGCATCAATTCTGCCCATCAAACGTGTTTTTTTTTAATCACTCGACAGAATCAAATGCAATTATTTCACTTGTTGAATGGTTCAAAGAGTGAATAGGTAGAAAATTATAACAGTCCTAATATGAAGTCCATATGGTATTTTGCTCCAATATCTGTTCATTGTCAATACAAAACAACCATTCACCTATGATCCATATTTATTGCCTTGTTCCGCGTTATGAAGAACCTCTTCGTCTACTTATTTTACTGTGAGCGCCACGAATTAACTCACTAGCCATAAATCGAAGAAAAATGCCAGAATTCATCATAACAATCTCCTCACGCAGTGTTGCCAAAATCCGGGATTGAGAACGTCCGTACAATGAAGCGGGTCTGCATGAAGTATATAAGATATACAGCATCGGTGAAAGCGACCCCTGGTTATTGGTCGTGTGAACTAAATTCGTATATAATGCCATATTTTACCGTTTTTCCAGACCCACCTGAAATTTTGTGTAGAGACCCCTTAAGGCCTATCCAATGTCTTAGCATTGAAGAACGTTGTCAGACCCTCGACCGGGTCTGACAACGTCATTTTTGGTCTGGGAAAGTCGGTAGAATATAGCGATTCGGGTCTGTATAAGCGGTTTAACAAATCTATATATATATATATATATATATATGACAGAAAACATGCAGATACTAAATGTTGATGAAAAGTATGATGCATTTGTACCTTTGCATTTTTTAAAAGGATCATAATAGACAAAATCACCGAAAATTACTCATATAAAAGTTAAGACATAACGATGTTCAGAAACGCACAGATAGAATTGGCCCTATTACGGGTCTGAACATATTTTTTTATCACGAAGTACTTCATCGACACATTTTTAATTTGAAAATTTACTGGAAATATGATTTTCGTGCGATTATTTCATATCTTTTATTTAGTGAAAAAACGCACCAGCCTACCAGCTGACGGTCATTCTGTCATTCAATTATCAAGAACATCTCAAATAATTATTATGGAATAATCCACTTCCACTGTGAGTAAATGAGAAAACTTAATTTTTTCTGAAAATTCGTATCACACGACTAGTTTCAACCTGAAAGGGGAAGAAAAATTGAAGAAGGAGAAATATCTTCCAAAATAATGTGTATACCGTAATTCTTAATGCAATTTGTCTTAAAAATCATGTTCTTGTGAAATCTGTTAACATTTGAGATCTAAAATCGAATGGCTGTCAGCTGGTATGATCAATGATAAATTTGTTATTATAATCAATATGAATTTCATCATCTCCGAACTTCTGGGAACTGGATTGTCTGCCGCTGTTCTGTCTGTCGCTATTTTGTCCTGTCGCTATTTTGTCATGCCGCTGTTTTGGCCTCGCTATTTTGTCCGTCGCTTGTTTGACGATCGCTATTTTGTGCGGCCAGTAATGAGATTCTTTCATATAGTGTATGACATATTCAATCGATAATATCTCTGTTGTATTGCAAATTTTATTGGGGCGATATCTAGTAGATCTGTATATTCCAATGAATCCGACATCTCCTTAAGAAAATACCTCGCCTGTGAATAAAACCCTGTATAATAGACTTCTATAGATCTTCTATAGTTTGGCAACGGGAACCAAAAGACTCCCTACTATTGGAATTGCTTCTGGTCGAGAAAACTAAAATAATATTGGTATTCAGTACCTGCCTATAAATGCGATAAAAAAACAAAAATAAAATCTTCAACATAATAAAGACAAGTTTCTTCGGAATGCAAGAAATACCGCAAAACATAAAAACTACAGTAGTCAAAAAGATTTTTCACCCAACAATAATGTACAGCAGCGATACATGGAGTAGGTGAGAAGTAAGTACCTGCCTATTCTAACCAGAAGAAAAAGATAAGGACGCGTCTAGATTCAATCAGCAAATGAAACTACCGTTTATAACTTCAATACTGTTCTAGCTATTAGAAGCACCTACTAAGCACCAATAAGCATTTCTGATGAAGGACTCGAAGGATAAATTTTTGATATTTCTACCCTTGACGTCCATATGGGATGTATACTGGAGATTTTTTCAAAGAATATTGTACGCCCTCGCTTTTTCCGGAAATAGAAAAAAACACGGAAATCAATATCTCACAACAATTTAACTTCTAGAATATTTTCTATTCTATGCACCATTTTCGCGTGAGCAAATATAAACCATTTTCTTGCAATTGTGATTCAAAACGAACTCATTTTGAACTAGTAGACTCTGGTGCCCTATTATTCATTCGAAATAATAACATTTAATCGATTACTTTGCGCATAGATTATATAATGACTCCGTTGCGATTTATTCCGACTTGTACTCATGAACGTGATAGTTTTCCACATCGTGAAAGTTTTACTAGTAGAAATTTGAAAAAAATTTCTTGCATCAAAAATATTTATTGGTGCTTATAGTAGGTGCATGTCTTTGATGAGAATATCTTTTTCTTAAGATTTCAACACACATGTTCATATGAAGTTTTCTTCTTGAAATGAGCTGAAAAATCATATTACGTGTCTTTACCCATCAATTAAATTATGATGGAAACAATATTCAAGAAGAAGTACTGCATTCCAATAGTGTACGATTTCCAACATTTCCGTCGACAATGTTATCACTTCTCAGAATTCGTGTGAAATATTATAAAAAATGGTATGTAACGAAAACTAATGTTATTATAACATTATTGCCAATAAAAATTCTGCAACTGCACACAAAAAAAGAATCTCTTGTATTGAGCATGACTGCATTGGTCCAAGAAAATAATTTGTTTGTATATAACGAAAGAGATGATATTCTTGTTCCGAAACAATGATTTATTCAACAACTCTCTTGTAGGGAAATCAAGATATGCATGGTTGGAGACGTTTGTTATGTTGAAGTGAGAATTGAAATAATTCATATTGACAAAACCATTTACTTATTTCAGGAAAACCATGATTTTGGGATATGGAATCCATCCACCAAATGAAAACAATCATTTTCTCAATATGCAACTATGGATTACTATTATTGAGAATTGTTCTATTTCATTTCAAAATGAACGATTTATTTAAGTCAAAATTCCGTAAATTTTCAATGAACACATTGATATTTTCGATTCGAATTTATGAGTTTTTTATAATAAATATTAAGCTCATTCTCTCCGATGGGACTATTTTCTTGTATCAATATATTGACTGCTTGGATAAAAATATAATAATGTTTTTGATTCAAAACTGTGAATGATTCCTAATGAGATAACTAAACTCCACAGAATATTCGTGAAGAAATATATGTTTGTTTCTTTAGTTGACAATAATCCCATGTATAGGTATGTACATCTTGGATCAGTATTGTCCATCAAGACCCCAAATGGTTATAGAATAATCACATGCCTTGATTTCGTCTTCTTGAAGTTTCGCTGGAAATGATAACGGTCACCAACAATGACATAAGTATTATTATTGATCAAAAACTCACCTCTATAATATGTAATATCGTGACTCCAGTAATATCATAATGCCTTCTGGAAGATATCGGGTATATAGATTCGAGATACCCGGCAGGAAACTTTCTCTCACCTGATGTCAAGGTTCTTTCAAGTCTTTGCAAGTCATTTGTAGATAATACTTCTTCATTCATCAACCAGTCGTAATTTTGCTACAAAAAAAAAAATTTCGAATGAATTAATAAGCATATTTTCATAGCAGGATACTACTAAATCCATGTTATTTTGATTGAAAATTTGTTGATATGAGGAAGGTACCTACTTACCAAGGGAATTCAATGTTGTACCTTCACCAGCTCTCTACAAGTTCTGCATTTGTTAGATATTTATATTCTAAGACATTTCCACCAATACACACTCGATAAAACATTCAGAATTTTCAAACTTCGCAGCTTAATGCCGTTTCGCCGTTGTGGGCCTGTCATAATGATGTGAGCATGGTCAATAATGATTGAAGACTGAGGCCTGAGTTTTGGCAACAGGATTGCTTACCCTTGATTTCCGAGGGCATATTATTTTCTTCCAAAGAAATACCTATTCATAGACTTGAATCAAGTAAATAAAGTATTGAATCAAAATGTGGCTTCTTCAATTAAAGAAATTATTAATATCATCAAGTTCATCAAGTTGAAGATATTATATTCCTTTCATTTGAGAAAATTGATATTCATATCTTTGAATCAAGTAAATATGGCATAGAATAAAAATATCAGGAGTCTTCGATTCGATGAAATCATAATACCAATATGATGAAATTAGAATGCTTCATTTGAAGAAATAATTATTTATATTTTTGTTTCAAGAAAATGGCGTATTGCCTCAACATATTAGGTTTTTGCAATTCAAGAAAACTGATCATGTCATTCGATGAAATGGACATTCTTTGATTTGAAGAAATGTATACTTATATTCTTGGATCAAGCAATAAATTTATTGAAACAAAATAGTACGCTTCTGTGAATTGAAAAATCGTTTTGATTGAGTTGAAGTAATTAATTTAGTAATTCAATAATTACATTCTTGGTTTGAGAATATATTTCAATAATATGACACTATTTTCTTGAACATACCAGATTTCTCGAATCGAAAGAATATGCTCAATTCAAAGAAGATATACAATTGAATTTTCAAGAGAATGGGTTTTCTCATTCGAAGAATTTTTTTTTCTGTGTGTGAGCTAATCAAAAGATGCTGAATCCAGTGGTATAATTGATTGTTTTTGAAAAAAAAAATCACTGAAGATATTTGTCAATTTTCTTCATAAAAAAATAGTTCATTCTGATAATTGGAATAATATTTTGCAAATTGTTCTAGACAAAGATCTATCTCAATAGTCTTTCTGCTGCTGGGACTGGAATTGAATCGGTTGAAAACGGTAGATTTGATAAGGGTGCGCTGATGTTTAGTGGATCACACTGTATGTTTCCTCATTTGATGTTCAATATCTTTCAATTGCAAATTTGGCAACTAATACTTCTTGCCTCATTTCAAAATAATTATTTATCGACTCACCGAATGATGGACACCATCAACAACGTTGATAAAAGTCAATATCAAGAACGCATTCACCACAGTATTGAATGCGTACATATAATTGGGATATATTCGCTGCTGAATGCAGTAGCAGTAATACAAGAAACCTGAAACAAAAATCATGATCTCCGAAAGAACCGTCCCACCATACAGCAAAAAGTTTCCAATCGACAACATGTGTTTCTTGTGGTTGAAATGCAAAGACATGTAGTATCTCTGCAGGTACTGAATATTCTCCATGAACCTAGCCCCTCTATGTCGATCATTAGCTGAAGCATCAGTGAACACCATTTCCACGTTCTTGCAATAACTCTTGAAGACACAGAGGTAAATCCTCTCCACGTAGATTATGTGACCGCTCATATTGCAGTACCCAAGGTAATGAACCATAGTTCCAACCAAATATGGTATATTTTGGCTCCTGAGGTTTGTGTGCATCAGTGAATGGAAAGGCAGGAAGATGAGGAAGATGGCGAATCCAAGAAAGTGACAGAAACTTAGAAACTGTATATGTTTGGTATCGCTCCTACTCAGAATCGTATCCACTCCATAACATTTCCTTTTCTCGATTATCGCTATCAAGTTCATGATATATTTCGTGAATTGATTCCGGTACAATCTTGTGCAGCCTAAGTAGCAGAGTATGAATAGAAATTCCAGGAAATAAATAACTTCTTCCATTAGGTGTTTCAGATCATGCGTGCACCGGAAGATTCCTTCTGTGTGCGAATATAAACAAATAAAACAAGCTATCATGTAGACATAATGCAAAGTAGGGATGTATCTGCTTTCTCTTAGTCTTGCTTTGGTTAGTGGTAAATAGTGCTGGCACTCGATGATTCCCATGTAAGTCATCCCAAGACCGCAAGTTAATACAAGCCTCATTGTGCAAACATAACAGTTTTGGATATTCTTCTTGAAAAAATAATGCATCTCTCCGATACGATATACCTACCTATAACGATGATAATATGACAGTGTTGGTCCTATTCACAAAGGCGTTGATTTGGTACAAGTTTATTTCCATCCGAAAATGGGATAATAATTATAGAAATAACGGTTTTTTTCTGTTAAAATAATGATAGGTCTTGCATTTGTTGATGTATATCTGATAAATACAGAATGGTGCTATCGTTAGTGATCAGTTAACAATGCAATGGTGGTAAAATTGAAGTGATAATCAAATTGGATGTTGAAAACGGAGAGAATGAGAAGAGCAAACATTGAACCACCGAAAGAAGACCGATACCGAGGTATTGGTAATGGGCCGATGATCTCCCGAAGGTAAGTTACCATCTTGTGTATCTCATTCAATTCTTGTCAGTAAACTTGAAGTATATGGTATAAGAGGGGTAGCTCTTGCTCTTTTTGAATTATATCTATCAAATAGACAGCAATGTGTTGCACTCGATTCGAATAATGTTTCTGAGATGGAACTCATCGAATGTGGAGTACCACAGGGATCTGTTTTGGGCCCTCTCCTTTTTATAATTTATATCAATGACCTCTTCACTTACATGCCTCCTTATGGCTGTATTGCTTTTGCTGATGACACCACCCTTACCACGTCTGGGAAGGATAGACAAGTGCTTTTAAATGAAATTAATCTGAAGAAACAATCTGATGTTGAATTCGAATAAAACTCAACAAATCTATTCTTCTCCAACGTTCTCTAACAAGAACTCAGTCAAATTGTTGGGCATTTTTCTAGATGACACACTGAACTGGTCAGTTCACAAAGAGCAGCTTAGTAATAAAATCTCCAAATTCATATTCCTTCTCCGAAAACTGAAGAATATTATTGGCGTTCAGGCACTGCTATCAGCATATTATGCATTCTTCCACTCCCAAATTTCATATGAAACAATTTTATGGGGCAATAGCACGAAAGCCATTGAAATATTTATTCTTTAAAAGAAAGCAATAAGAATTATCGCTGGTGCTGGCTACACTGATTCATGTAAACCATTATTTAAATCCCTAAAAATCATGACGCTACCATCTATTTACATATACCAACTTTTGTTGGATATTCATAAGAATAAAGAAGATTACCGAAAAAATTCTGACTTCCACGATTATCCCACCAGGAGCTGTCAATTGATCAGGCCAATTAGATTCAGAATGCATAAATCTAGCAGAACTTCTCTGGATGTGAATCTCTACAATGCACTCCCTGTATGTGTATGTGTAAAAATCTCAATCTATACAACTTTAAGAAACATTTGAAAGATTTCCTCATTTCGAATGCCCTCTACTCCATAAAAGAATATATGGCTGCCCTGTGCTTAATAATGATACTATCTATCTTGTGTATTTGTGTATATTATAAGTATAGGCAATTTACATATATGTATATTTTTTTAATATCTTTTTTAATATGTCTGTATTTGTGCAACTTTCTCAATATGTTTCTAATACTGAAGGTTTTTATCTGTACCTCATTTTTTTTAGGCTTGACTTGTCTTATTTGTATCACATCTGTACACCTAAAAGGTCAATAAATTATCTATCTATCATCAGGTATCAAGATACGATGATGGCCTTGTGATGGTAAGCTGTCCGGAACCAGTTGAACACTAACGAGTTGTGGCCCTTTGGTGGTCAATATCCTGTTTACTACTCGTCCCCCTGGGTGGATGTTCTGGGAACGTCTACACCAACAATCAGCTGATCATTTGAATCATTATTATATGTGACTCTAGTGATAGCGTATATTTCGTTTTCCACTGGTTTGTTGTCGAATTAATGTGTTCCTCACTTTCCCTGGTCGTTATTTATGATAGCAGGAGTAATCTCAATTGATAATATAGAAAATGATTTCTTCAATTATGATAATATTGAGTAAGTTTCAATCTATACCAACTGATTATTAAAGATATGAAATATAAATGAGAATGTCACTAGAGTTCTTCAATGTACTTGACCGATTCGTTTTTATATTTTTTTAATCCTGAGGAAATAGATGTGAGGTTTGCTGACTCTTATCTTGCTATCTACATATTTTTGTTGCAATTTATTTCATAACTCTCTAGAAAGGATGGTATAGATTCAAAAGTGCAGTTAGTCATACCGTTCATGACTTGAATGGAATCGTCGTCATCTGCAAAACGTAATTGTTTAAATTCTCCAATCATTCACGTATCTTTTCATTCCATACATTATCATCAGGTACCAATACCGCCTTGGAACATTTGGAAACATTACCGCATAGAAAGTCCCCGGAACTTGATAACATATCTGGATCAGTCCTGCCTAACAGTGCTTCATCATGAATTGATATGTAGATATCAGTAAACTGAGAACAGCGGGCGGTAAAGCGCACTTTACGGCCCGTGGGCCATAATGAGCCCGCGGGCGGTAAAGTGCAACTTAACGCCCGCTAAACCGGACTGTAACGTGCATTTTACGGTCCGCTAGTGCATGAAGTAAAATATGTTATAACTGGTGATAAAATGTTCATCTCAACACCAGTTACGAAATTAAAATATGGATAGTCGAAGAAAATAGTGAGTTTCGTGCTGATGCTTTAAGGCCAATTAGTCTTCTCCCTACTCTTTCAAAAGCCTTCGAAAAGATCATAAAAGAACAGGTTACAACCTATGCGAGTGTAAAGAATCTTATAACTGATGTTCAGTCAGGATTCTGCCCACAATACAGCACTACTACGGCATTAAGTCTGATTACGGATGACATTTTCAAGAAACTTGATGAAGGGTATTTCACATGTCTTATTCTGCTAGATTACAGTAAAGCATTCGACACTTTGGACCCGTCTGTTTTATGCAAAAAACTGAGATATTTCGGTTTTTCTGGAGAAGCAGTTGCGCTCATTGAGAGTTATTTAACTGATCGGACTCAGAGTGTTAGCCTAGAGTGCCTAGACGGTGACCAGTCTTCTTCCTTGAGTAGATTATACGGTGTACCGCAAGGTTCTGTGCTAGGACTTCGCGCTTTATATAATATGTGATTTTCACGAATTTGTAAGACTAAGTGAAATACATCATTACGCGGATGATACCCAGTTGTATATGTCGTTCAATTTCAGTGAAGTGAAAGCAGCTGAGAGACATATAAACGATAATCTTCAGCTGATATTTAATGTTTCCAGTGCTCACAACTTAAAATTAAATTCCAAGAAATCGCAGGTAATGCTGTTTGGTGCCAAAAACAAGAGAAATACCGTGCGTGACTCACTTTCTATATGCATCAACAATGACGTAATTCCATTTGTAAATGAAAGCAAAAACCTAGGTTTATGGATTGATACGGATCTGAGATTTACAAAACACGTCAATCATTTATGTTAAAGTATCTTATAATGTACTACGGCAGTTCCTAGTAGACACTTAATGTCAAAAAAACTGAAACTCAGTCTATGCGAGTCCCTGATATTTTCAAGATTAGCCTACTGCGACTCTATTTATGGACCAGCTTTACAACAACAGAATGTTTCACGGCTGCAAAAAATCCAAAATAGTTGTATTAGATTTTCATATGGGATACGAAAGTATGATCATATTAGTACCTCGTTTGAGGATTCTGGTTGGCTAAAAATGAAACAGATAAGAGAAATGCACCTCCTCACCTTCACGCATAAAATTTTGCATTCAAGAACTCCACCATATTTACGTAGGAAATTGGTTCCACTATCACAAAATGCAACTTCCCGAAATAAACATTACTTGCTGATTCCTAGACATTCTACCGCAATGTATACACGAAGTTTCTCTTATAACGCTGCTAAACTGTACAACAGTATGCCAATTGATTTCAAAGATTGTAGTTTACAAAATTTCAAAAAACGATTGAAAAGCTATGTTCAGAACAAGGCAATGATAATTCAATGACGTTTGCAGTGGTTTCCGGAATTCAAAATTTGATAAATATTTAAAAAATTAAATAAATACTTCAATGTTGGAATATTTAGTTTCAGTGTATATGTACATGAATTATATTATTTTTCATTGTTTGTCAATACTATATATTTTATATAATATATGTATTTGAAGGTTAGGTTTAAAAACAGCTTCATCAGCTGAACCTCGCCCATTCTTCATTCATGTATTATTCTATGTTTCGTAACATGTTTTTTTTTACAGAATGATGAATAAAGCCTATTATTATTATTATTATTATTATTATTATGCTCTTGCTAGATATCACTTGGTTAATCTATTTGAGTCAGACATTTCCCGTTAATAAAATTATCAAACGAATCTGTTTCATCGCTGGTTTGTGACCGTACTATTTTTCAAGTCAAAATCAAAAATAATATTGTACGTAACCAGTTGGGAAACGCGTCATTTTGTGTGACGATGGGGTTTTGCGGGACTAGCCAAAAAGATCCAATTATGACTATATGTACTTCAGTAATTTTTGGATAATGAGAAGAAGTACCGACCATACCAGATAGATCTCTGAATCATCTATTGATAAAGGTATCATCTGACAACTAATTTGGAGAGGAAAAAGTTTCATTATATTAGAATATTGAGAATAGAATGAGAGTATACCATTTCAGAATATTATTCAAAAAAATTTGAATTGTAGAACATTATCCAAAGCACGTGGACTTATGATCAGGTTGTACTTTGACATGGGTTATAGTTGATAGCTATAGCTGGCATCAGAATAAAATAAGTTAGTTTACATACTGAATGACCCTGTAGACACAATACTGATAAGGATATCGACCAGAGTACCAAACTACAATATTTCGAAAGTACTTATATCATTTGATAACCAGCATGTCCGAACAGATCGCTGCATCTTGTCCAAATAATTTGGAAGGTACGGCTGCCCAGTTGTTCCTTCTTCTGGTCAATCATCTGGTCCAGGCCAAGTGCTCTTTAGGCTCGCCTGAACAGTACCCACCAGATCATGGACCGAACCTGAAAGACCTTGACGAATTCGACTTCATAGTAGTGGGAGGTGGTTCCGCAGGTTCGGTAGTGGCTAACCAACTGTCTTCGAATGGAAAGTGGACGGTGCTGGTTCTTGAAGCAGGTGGATATCCATCTGCCACAAGTGATGTAAGTATATAGTCTATGAACCTAGCCAAGATTTTGGTTAATTTTGGTGGCACTAGTATTCCTTATCAAAATGCGGTAGCTAATAGAAATTATGATCATTACAAGATGACGGATGTTCACTGTTGAAATGAAAGGTCATATCTCTGTAAATATATTGATCATATTGTGATACTATTTATTTCAAACTAGCAGACCTCGCAAACGTTGTTTTGCTACATACATTATTTCTATAATATATTTTTTCCTTTCAATATTTATCAAGACACTGTTATTATTTCATTTTCTAATCCTTTTTAGTTTTGCTATCTATAGAAGCGTGTTTCCTCAGTTTTTCAAACTACCATTTATTTCAACTTCTTATTAGTTCACTTGAATTTCCCAATTTTGACGGAAGAATCATAATATCCGACTCCTAAAACCCCAGATGAAAATGTTGACTAGAATCGGAACATAGTCACAAAACTCGCCCGCAATATTGGATCTACCATTTTGAATTTTGACGAAGGAATCATAATTTTTTATCTTGAAAACGCCCAATCACAAATTTTGAATAAAATCGATATATAATCACAAAACTCTTCCGGTATAATGGTTCCACCGTCTTGAATTTCCAAATCTCGGCCTTTCCAAATTTTTACAAGAGAATCATAATCCCCGACACCGAAAACACCCAGATTACAATTCTGAAGAGAGTCAGAGTCGGATCCTAATTACAATACTCGGCCGCCATATTGGGCCCGGCATCTTGAATTTCCTGATTTAGACGAAAGAATCATAATCTCCGACCCCGAGGACCGCCAGATACCAAATTTGAATGAAATCGGATCCTAATTACAAAATCCGCCTTTTGGATCCGCCATCTTGAATTTCTTCGGAGGAAGCATAATTCTCGATCACGAAAACCCCTAGGTACCAATTTTGTAAAGAATCGGATCATAATCAACAAACAAAACTCGTTCGCCATGTTGGTTCCGCCTTCTTGAATTTCCAAATTCCGCCCGAATTTTCAAATTCTGACGGGTGAATCATAATCTCCGACTCCGAAAACCCCCAGATACCAATTTTGAATAATTTCAAAACTCGTCCGATATACTAGATCCGCCATCTTCAATTTCCTAATGGTACCGGGATAAAAAGAATCCTTCAACCTTCTCCTGGCTCTAAGCTACCTCCCCACCAATTGTCAGCCAAATCCATTCAGTAGTTTCGGAGTCTATTCAATACATACAAACGAACAAACAATCAATCAAATCTTCGCTTTATAATATTATTATAGATGAAAGCTGGATAGGTATTTTTGATGCAGGAGATTTTTTAATATTACCACCAGTGGAGTCCGTATTGGATGTATGCTGGAAATTTGAATGAAGGTACTCCCTTGCTTATTTCAGAAAGAGAAATGATTTTTTTAATTTTCATTTATTTTGCAACAACTTGACCCCTCTGAATATTTTCTGTGCGGTTCACCTTACGCGTTAAAAAATAAAAACCGCTTTGGCTACTTTAATGAATTGACTTTAATTGAATAAAAAATAGACAGAAACACACCTCACATACAAACAACCACATGGTGCTCATTCCAAATTTCATGTAAATATCTAGAACAGTATTGAAGTCATGATATAAAGGAAACAAATTCTTTCTTGAATATTTAACACCCTATAGCTGGACAGTTGAGGGGTTTATCATGTTTATATGAACTATTCTTCTTGAAATGAGCTGATAGTAGGAGAAATGTCTAGGTGCCACCATAGATGCAAGGCTCACCTGGAACGCCCACACGGCAAAAACTATCAACAAAGCCAGATTTTCCCCCTGGAATCACAGAACGGTATGCCGCAGATCTTGGGGAATGAACCCCAAACTGATTTACCTACACTTACCAAATATGATACTAATTATCTTCCTCTTGCTCACAACAGCAGAGGAAACTCTCAGCGGAGAGGGGAGCATTCAAAGTTGAAACAATGATCGTCACCCTTTTGACCTTCTAGTAGCAAAGCTGTGACCTCACAGAAAATCACGGTCTATGGAAAGAAGGCCTATCAGCCCCCATAGTATATATACCAATGGGTTCCGCACCAGGCAATAGGCGCAGAGATTTCAGCAAGGTTCAATTTTGCCAATTTAGCCCTTACGGGGCGCTGGAAATATTCATAGGAGACCTACACTTATGTCATCAATCACTAATATAAGATTTGGCTAAGGTAAACTCAGGCAGGCACTGTAAGCGAATACTCCCAGATATGCTATTTTCTTGTTGAGCAGTCGCATCTACACTATAACTAGATAAGCAAGCAGAATTAGCTACGATTTCTTGCAGTAGCAGGGTAGCATATCCTACAGCAGCACAAAACTCAGGGAGATGGCTAATGGACAGATCTTACTTGGATTTATCAGCAGATTGTTGGAGTGTCATTCCAATCACTAGCTAAGCTCTGGTGGTAGTTTTCCTGGCCGGAGTCTGGCAGGAAGTACCTATCTGGTAGTCCTAGGCTACTATTTACTAATCAAGCTCCGACAGCGGTAGTACACAAGGTGATCAGGGTGAACCAAGCCCACCAGCGAGCTACGGGGGAGGTGAAGAAGGCCTCGAGATGGTGGGTGGCCTTCGGCGAGTTTCGCAGTGGAGAGTGAAGGGAGCTGATCCACAAGATGTGTTATTATCATCAACTGATAAAATTGATTTCCCTCACTATAATGCTTTTGTTAGAGCTGAACAGATCCGCAATACAAACGATTTACCGAAGCAAACGCATCCAATAAAACAACAGCCTAACAAACACTCCCTCAAGACATCCAGTTTTTGGAGGCAATGGTCACGTGTGGCTCGGTAGTCTGGTCGACTAAAGGTCTAGATGACTATCACGTCATAGAAAGTACATCATAGTGACGTCATGAATTGGTGTGTGACGTCTCTGACGAAAAATCACCAATTAGTGACGTCACATTGACGTGATCATTCGCCGTCTGTTTGCCTGGGGAATAATAGCAGTAGATAAATCGCTGTGCAAATTTCCGCACAGGAAAGTGCAACTTTTTGATCATTTTGCTCACGATAGTGATTAGCACAGGCGCCGTTCGATAAACTACAATGGTTTAACATGCTTTTGGGACGGTCGAAATTTGCAACCAGCTCTTGGACTATAAAGAACCATATCCTTTATTTTTAGCTATTAATTAAATAATACCGTGTATAAATATAAAATTCATTATCTAATCGATATTCTTATCTTCCAGAATTTGATTTATTTCTTTTCTGCTGTAATCATGACTTGCATTTATTGAGATTGTCTATCACAACTTATGTATATAGGTATAGTGCATCGACCCTATTGTTAGCATTATCATGATTGTTGTTAATGTGATCATTATAGGGTTGGGCAAATATGTGTGGAAGAACCACATTTCTGACTAAACCAAAAGTGAATAACTTCTTCCTTTTCTTTCAAGGCTTCTTTAATTTTTTCTGTTCTACTCAGTATTCAATGTTGATTACTGGTAGCTATCATATTGTCTTAAATATGGCGCATATTGTCTCAAATATGGCAAAGTCAGCAGTCAGCACCTTGTATCTAAAAATATTTTGGACTCGTATTCTTCTAATTTATATGAAGTTTTTCAAATTGTAAACCTTCAGGTGCTTTACGAATTCTAACCTATCAACGAACTCTCTCAGAGTTTTGAAAAAAATGTCAATATTTCTTGAGGAGGTTCGTCGTACAGGGGATTCGTTAATAGGTTAGGTTAGCAGAAGAAGGTCTTCTAATGAACGCTTTTTATTAGTTTTCTAACAACTTGTATAACGATGAAAACCCAAATATTAGTCATTTTTCATCAATAATTATTTTATCTAAATTTGCGACTCAAACAAAGTCACTACATACATATAAAAACCATGGGTCGTAAATGATAAAATCAATAACGACATATTCGAGGTAAGATACTATGGGCCAACAGGCCTAGGTGTCACCAGAGACTTCGATCATACGAGCCTCGAAATGAGGTGTAGTGTTTAGTGAGTATTCCTTCATGAAGGGACTCTGTGGTGTCCATGAAGGATTACTAGGTACCACCTCAGGAACAAAAAAGCATGCACGAGTTTGCCTAATGGGCATGGATCATCAACCCATTGTATACTGTTGGATTCTCTCAAACCTGTTTAATTTTGAGTACCCTGAATGCCTATCCCGAGGGATATAGGTAGTTTACTTTTATTATAGGGTGTGAAATCTCTAATAGAATGTGTATACAAATTTCAAAGGTTCCAATATTATATGGTGAACTGGCCAACACACACGAAGACTGGCAATACGAAACAGAACCAAGTGAAGGAGTCTTCTTGGGAGAAGAGAATGGGAGAAACAAGTGGCCCAGAGGAAAGGCGTTGGGAGGTTCCAGCAGCATAAACTATATGCTGTACACGAGGGGCAACAAGAATGATTACGACCGTTGGGCCCACCAGGGTAATACTGGATGGGACTGGAGCAATGTCGAGAGGAGTTTCGAGGAAATGGAGAATTTGATGGACGACAGTGGACAAAAGAAATTGCTGAGCTTGCATTCTTATGAATCAGGTGGGTATGTTAGCTCACCTTTGAGCACAATTGAATAGATTTTAAAATGGAGATTTTTGTGAATACAGTTCTCAACACATCAAATGGACCACTCATAATTTGACTCTATCTCGAAGACCTGTATTTTTCGAAAAAATTTACCGATCTTCATGCGGTTTTCGATATCAGATGTGATGTTTCATCGGCCTCAGAGAGAGCTAGAACACTCTGAAAAAGTCCGCAAAACAAAACTTACACAGGGTGTAAAATGGAACCATTACACTATGGTTCCGCCTTTCTAGAGAAAATACAGGCTTGAGTTTTGGTGGCGTTGAATTCAACTAGGTTGTTGGTTCCCCAGGCTGTGATTTCAGCAAGGTCTTCATTGACAGCTTTGACCTGCCTGCGCCGTGAGTTCTTAGTTCCCTGGGAAGAAATGGAAATTCTGGAAGAGAACGCAGTATGGAGGGTACTATCATCTGCAAAGCTGTGGATGGGGCAAGTTGTTCCTCCCAACAGATCATTGATTTAAAGAAGAAATAATGTTGGTGACAAAATTGATCCTTGTGGAACGCCGGGATTGATGCCAATGGTATCAGACGATACACCGTCCACCACCACATGAGGCGATCTGCCTGAAAGAAAACTCGATATGATATGGCATAGCTGAGGTGGTAAGCCGTATGATGGTAGTTTGTAGAGGAGTCCTTCGTGCCAAACACGGTCAAATGCTTTCGATATGTCCAACGCGACAGCTAGAGATTCCCCGTGTTTTTCTACTGAAGCTTGCCATAAATGGGTGACGTAGGCAAGTAGATCTCCAGTAGATCTTCGGTGGCGAAAGCCGTATTGTCTATCATTGATGATTCCTGAGCTCTCCAGATATTTGATAAGCTCAATATTGATGGCTTTCTCCATCACTTTGGAGATTACTGATAACAGGGCAATGGGCCTGTAGCTGTTGGGCAGGTTATCTTGTTCCCTTTTTTGGGGATTGGTTGGACTCTAGCTGTCTTCCAGCATGATGGAAAAATACCCGACCTGTACGAGACGGAAAACAACTTGCAGAGAATTGGTGTTAATTCTGGTGCACATTTTTTGAGAATAATGGATGGGATTCCATCAGGACCGTTAGCCCTATTCGTTTTGAGACCAAGCAGAATTCGTCTGATAGTGCGACGATTTCGGGCATTCGACTCTCAACCGGTGGAATGTCTGGCGGCACTTTTCCTTGGGAATCTAAACTGGAGATTGCTGCGAACATCTCTGCAAAAATATTTGCTTTCTCCTGCGATGTTGTTGCTAATGTGCCGTTGGATTTGGACAGTGGTGGAAATTAACTATTAGTGAAGTTTCTTCCGACCGCTTTAGAGAGGGGTTAGACTGAGATTGAAGACATAAAAATACCAAAAAGATGATTACTGGGACATATATTCAGGTGTTATGGTCAGGCAACAAATTGAGAATATGATTGATTACATTTGAATCCATCATGTTGGTTCCATATTGTTCACTTCTTATCAATTGACGACATCACTTTCACGTTTTGGTCACAAAATATCACAGTTTTCAATCGATTTACCTTTTCGATGTCCAGATAGTCAGAATCATGAGTGAATGTATTTCGGAGACTACCATTTGTTAGACTGATGTAAATTGGGCGTGGTCCCTTCATTTCAGCTTCAGGATTCTGTGTTCGTGTTTTGTATAGATCTGTATATCATCATGATCTAGCATTTTTTTGGTTTCAGGGGAACCTGTAGTAAATATTGTGAAAGAAGCAGCTTGGGAGCTTGGATATCCAACAGTCGAAGGCGAGAATTCTAACGACCCCCTGGGATATTTCAATGCACCTCTCACAGTGGAAAACGGTACCAGATTGAATGCAGCCAAAGCGTTCCTTGGAAAAGTTAAAAACAGAAAAAATCTGTTCGTTGCAGTGCACGCATTCGTTCCTAAAGTAGTGATAGATCATGATTCAAAAACAGCAACTGGCGTTGAAGTTAAACTCGGGAAACAAACTTTAATTATCAAAGCAAGAAAAGAGGTGATAGTTTCAGGCGGAGCTGTAAACTCTCCGCAACTCCTGATGCTATCCGGAATAGGTCCTAAAGATCACCTGCAACATTTTGGTATACGAGTAGTAGAAAATTTACCTGTTGGTGATAACTTGCAGGACCATCCTGCTTTCAAAGGTTTCCATATGAAGTATAGTCCTGATCTTGCAAACAGCTACACAGAACAAGACATTTTGCATGACGCTTTCGAATACTTTGTCCACAAACAAGGAAAGTTCGCGGAAGTATCCATGATGAATCAGATCGGGTTCATCAATACGAAAAATAGTTCTGCATATCCGAATTTAGAAATCCTCAGTTTCTTGAGTAACCCTGAGAACAACTATGCACCGTTTAAGACGTTGAGGAAAATTGTTTGCGCTTCTTTCTTCGACAGCCTCGTTGAATATGGATCCGGGAGTCCCGTGTTGAGCACTTTTGTAATTCTTCTCAAACCGAAATCACGAGGACGAATATTGCTTAAGTCTAGAAATCCATTTGACAAGCCTCTAATCCACGCTGGTTATTTTACTGACGAGAATGATGAAGACATGGAATTCATGCTGGAAGGTGTGAGGTAGGTGCAATAAAAGAGCATGAATGGAAACTAATATAAAATGGGTTCTTCGAAAAGGTAGTGTCTATTTGGTCAACATGTCTCCGTCTCAAGTGTCAGTCTCGGTCCTAGAACCAGTCATTATCTTGGAGAATAAGGACATGACTATTCATACAACTCATGATATTAGGACTTATGACTTCGACAATGGACACTAATGACAGTGGTTGCTTCAAATTTGAATGACTCTGTAAGCACTGAGCATGTGCTTTGACGTCGTGGTCTTAGTCCTAAGCTGAAGTTGAAAATTGCTAAAACTCTCAAGGTCAAGTTTTCAGGACTGAGACTTGAGATTGTGACAAAAACTATTGTGTAAATGCTCTAATGCGAATGTGTAGAATCAGCTTGGATTAAAGACTGAAATCAGGACAGAGACTGAGACGAAGACAAGTTGACTAAATAGAAACTTACGCACATGCGACGATATCCTCTGTAGCTTATGCACTGATAAAAACGCCATCAAATGGTTGAAATAACTTCGCACAATCAAGAAATATATGCAGAGTCGAGACTCTCTTTCTTATTTTTGAATAATAATCAAATCTATAGTGAAATACCTATTAAATTAGTGTCCACGGCAATGGAAATCTTATTAATGAATCAATATTGTGCTCTAAAATTGACGGAAAATTAGCAAACTATAAAGGGTAAACAGAATATCGTCGAAAATGATTACCAAAAGCACTACAGCCCTCTGAAGATAAGTCCTCAAATGCAGTTTCCTTCAATTATCTTTGTTATCATTGATACTAGAATTGAGAAATTGGGTACTTAAGGGTAACAAACAAAATTGAGATAAAGTGCATTAAAAGACTGTTTCTCAATTTTACATGTAGTAACGAACGTTATTCTGGGACATCCTGTACATATACTATCTAACTAACAACGAAAAAGTTAAAGGGCGATTCTGTGATGCAAATGGAGGTGGGTATTTGATATACATTCTCATGACTCCTCCTCGGAAGATAGTTACACCCAATGTTTTTTTCATTTACCCTGTATATTGAGTTTGAGATACAGAACTTGGTGAATACTATTTGTCAATAGAACTACACATTCTGAAATTTTTACAACCCTTTTACAACTTTTTGTTCAATGAATATTTTCCATTTCAAAAAATGTGGCTGAAAAGCCAACTTCATTTACTATCTTTTGTATCTCTGAATGTTTTTTCGAAAACTCAAGAATTTGCCATATCACCTCTCGATGTGCGTCCCACACATTACGAAACACCCCGTATAAGTGTTGAATTCTCTTGAAAATGACATAATTATATTTATTTCATCTTTCATTCCTACTAGTGGTTAAGCTTGATCAAACCATACTTATAGAATAGAAGACAATCGGTAAGGCTAAATGGCCAGTTATCTGAAGAGTTGCATGTTATATCAGGGATACCACAGGGCTCTATTCTAGGTCCTGTTTTATTCCTGATCTACATCAACGATTTGCCTAATTCCCTCAATAATGCAATTTCTATATATTATGCAGATGACTCAACATTTTTTATTTCCAACAAAGACCCAGAAATTTTAAAATCTCAGTGCATAGAAGCATTAGCAGATGTTGAACGATGGTTCACATCAAATGGTTTCCTTCTGAATAAAACAAAGACCCAAATAATGATATCAAGTACACGTGACTTGAGTAGCGTCACAGATAATCCAACTAACTGTAAAGCTCTGGGAGATCTTATTATTATCTTATTGATCCTGAACTAAGATGGACTTCCCACACTGATTGGTTGGCAGGTCAATTAGCAAGAAGTCTCAGACAATTAGCACAATCTATCTATCTATCTACCACCTATATACTTACCATTTCAGGTATCTGGAGAAGGTGACTAGAACACAAGCTTTCACGAAATATAATCCAGAAATATTCAGATCAAACTTTTGTCAAAATTTCGATTATGGATCCGATGACTATTGGAAATGCAGTATCAGACATCTTGTTGCAACTTTATTCCATCCTGCTGGAACTTGCAAGATGGGTCCAGTTAGCGACGAAACTTCAGTAGTGGATCCAAGATTGAGGGTGAAGGGGGTAAATAACTTAAGGGTAGCAGATGCCAGTATTATGCCTGAGATAGTTAGTAATCACCCGAATGCAGCGAGTATGATGATCGGTTACAAAGCTGGGCAAATGATTATTGATGATTGGTCGAAACAAAAAGAACACAATGAATTGTGAAATTCACAATGATCTTGGATGGAATATTATTTTTAGGTACTTGGTAACTGATATTTTTTTTAGAAAAATGTTATGTGAAACTGGTGGATTTTGTAACAAATTTTGTATACTAAACGCAAATAGCAATAGCAAGACAGTTTGACCATAGATCTATGGTTTGACTAAACCTACACGTTCACAATTGACATTTACCATCATTGATATTTAGTGTAGTTTCACTGTTGATGTTCCAATTGTTCAAAATGGTGATCTCCATTGCTAATTGAACCATTCGCCAATGAATATTATAAATATTCTCTGGATTTTTTACTGAATCACTTCCTAGAGTGTTTGCCAAGTTAACATATTTGGCCCTAAAATAACTTCTTTTGCTTCCTTCGAAAGTTTCCCTTCTATATTTGGAGAAAATAATATACTGTAATATTGTTGTAGCGAATCTTGTAATTCCTTTGGGTATGCAGTCAAAGTAAAACAAAATGTACTCTTGTTTCTGTTCAAGCTTTCGAATCTCTATCGGCTCTTCATCTAGAACTCTATAATATGAATTTTAATGATTCATAAAGAGTTCCTGATGAAGAGCAAATGAAGACTTGAAAGCTTCAACAACAAGAGCAGGTATGTACCCACACTTTGTTTTACAAGATTCGCTACAACAATATTACAGTATATTATTTTCTGAATCTGATCTCTTAATGTAACGGGATTAGATCTTGAACTCGAAGAAATTTTGCCTGTGGCGCATTTTCTTCAACAATGAAATAAAATTTTAATGGGATAAAATTCATGAGTTTTTCCTGTTATGATGATTCACAACCACAATATACATATATAACTGAGTTGACAATTCATGACCAGAATGACTCTGAATAGTTCAATAGACTTCTAAAATATTACACCGAAATAGCTAACTTGTGTTCGTTTTATCGGTTTTATTTCCTGATATCAAGTAGAATTTGAGAATTTGGCAGCAATGCATCGCCCTAGAATAATAAGGTACTATCTGGACCAAGTTATAGTTGCTCAAAATCGTGCTGTGAACTTTCGACTATTTCGGTTCATTTCAATCCATCAGATTTTTTGTTTTGATTAAGTATATTTAAATGGGTTGAAGTTTTTATGAGTTGATTTTTTTCCTTTCCTCATTCTCGAATAAATTTTAATTCCGACATCTAAAATGTAGATAGAACTTTGTTCCAGAAAGATTTTCTATCGTAGTAATTGAACAAGGTTCTAACACAGATTCAATAACTGACAAATATACAATGAAATACATCTCTGTTTCATGAAATAATACGATAAAACTAATTCGAATTGTCTTGAGTGCCATCAGATTCACTTCTGAATCAATGAATATGAGTAAAAGTATATGTGTATGGGTAGTAATAATAGTAATATGTTGAAAAAAATTACGGCACGTATATTTCGAATTAACGAAATGGCGAAGTACAAAATGACTGATTCAACTTAGATCTTTCAGGAATGCGGCGAAATAATTTCTGTCAGTCTCGTTCATGCATCATTCATTCCTTTCGAATGCGTTCACCTTCTCTCAATGCAGCAACTTGGAAGGAAGGAAAATTTTTGTATTGGAGTTTCTTGATACAACTTTCGAAATCTTTGAAATCGGTAACTTTCAGTTACTCAGATGTAGTATGGCTTCTTTTATACACTGCTGTCAAGTTCTTGATGAAAAATAACGGTGAAAAAATATCAATTCCAATCCATGCACTATGACTGTGAATATTTAATTTTCATGAACTAAGACAACAAGAGTGTATATGTATTGGTTTGATGAAACAAAGTTCTATCTGGGTGTAGATTGGACTATGATAAAACAAATTTTGTAGTTAGGATGTTGTTACACCAACTTAAGAGAGAAACATTCTGTAGATGAAAAACTGCATTATGACTAACTTATTTAAATTCTAACAGATTGCGATAGTTGACCTCTCAAAATGAAGAATTCATGAGATAGAACCCTAAAATACCATAATCTCAATTTCGACAAAAAAGGCAGATAAAACATTATTATTCTAGGGCGACGAATGCTTTATTCATACCTAAAAGTATTCAGAGTAGAATACAAATTTGCGACTTGGCAACATCCAAGCAAACGCAGCCTCTGACCAATGAAATTTGCCAAATTAGCAATTTGCGAAGGAGCACGTGTGACTGAGATGTTTATAAGTAATGGTGTTTCCACTCATGCGCTTTTGTTTTGTCCAAACTTGGCAATAATAAATAAACAGTATATAAAATCGCAATACTTATAAGGTTCATCTCATTTTAACAGATTTCACTGTACGAATTCTCTTCAAAATGGAAATAAAAACTCTATTATCAGCAGTCCTGGGTAGGACCGGCGGGCAACCGGGCAGCGATTTTACTAAATATAAACTATTGCAGCACAAGACACGCCCCCTACTACGGCATTGCAAAATATAATCGAGCCCAGCACAATCCTGCAAAATCTAATCTTTGACAGCACAACGTAGCTGATTCATATAAATAAATCGATTGAAAAAGTAGCACATACCACGTTATATCTCATCTTCAAAGTACTTTACTTAGGCAAAACTCAGAGACTATTTATCCTCAACGAACTAACCTATCCCTGATTGCAATATTTTTGAGGAAGGAAAACCGAATGGAGTGTAGAAACACATTGATTAATAATATATTTCAAAAGTTGAGTTCTTCAACAAAATTGAATAAAATGAGACTGTTTATCCTAAACGCACTAACCTATTTGACTTCAAATATTTTATGAAAAAGGAAAACCAGAATGAAGTAAAAAAACATTGGTGAAAAAAAAAAAGTTGCAAAAAAAAGTTCGAGTTCACAGCGATTCGAACCATGAACCTTCAGACTGAGAGTCGACAGCGCTAACCAGTAGACCATTTGGGTGCATGAATTTACTGCGTACAAGAGATTGACAACGAGAAAGCTTCAGTTCTTGCGTTGGAGCACAGTATGAGATATGACGTATTATGGTGGGCGTGGTTTGTGCTAGCGTGCAGTATATTTAGGAAAATCGCAACCGGGCAAATGCTAATACGGTCCTGACGTGTTCTGAGTGTGCGTCCACCAGATGCTGTAAGCTTTTCTTAATGTATTATGCAAAATAGTTTGAATGTGTTTCGAAATTCCGAAGAAAAATATCATTAGTTTCAATTCCTATTGATTTGCAACTCCTACTCTTTAGTAATAACACATACCTTATTATTTTTTATTTTTTTTTTCATGTTTTTTATTAAGTAAACTTTTTCCACCAATAATGGTAGGTACATTTAGAATTCTAATAAGCATGGTTTCTTTTTACAGATTTTTTTTTGATACATTTGCTGATGATGGAGGATTAATCATTCGAAACATGTCCTTACTTATGTCCATGACCGGCGGTCATTATTAAAAATTTTTTATGTGTTGGAGTTGTGACTGTAAGTTCTTTCACCCCTCCTGATACTTACCTTATTATTTTACTACCTACATAGCATAATATCGTCTTATTTTGTATCGATCTATTTGATAGAACGAATTATTTCATAATTGAACTCAAAAAAACTGAAGACATCGAAAAAATAATTGTATTTCTATTCATCAGAAGAAACTTGTAAATATAGGTATTGAGATTTTTCAGATAATTAGAACCAGTCGATAATATATCAGTGTGTTGACTCAATTTTCTTCACAATAAATGAAATGGATCATAATTTTTCTTCAGAATTTAGAGTTACAAATGCTTAAGAATCTGTGAACACCTAATCAGGATCGTAGAGATGGAAAACAAAACATAAATCTAGACTATTTTCAGATTTTTTATCATATATTTTATTATTGTCAAACTCTAATAACAAAATTCAACTCTTTTCGATATAACTGAAAACCTGAATGATTTTGAAATTTTTCGAAGGCTGCTCTGGATGCGCAACTTTTGTCCGACTTAACCAGTCACACTTTGTATCATCACATAGATTATAGATTAACGACTTTCAACCTATGATCATCATTATGAAATAACGATTATTTATACCCAAGAAAACGGACCTGAAAATTGCAGGCCGTTCAAGGAAATTGCCCGATAGCAAAATAGTAGCCAGTCCGGGCCTAGCTATCAGAATTATATGAACACTTTGAAAAATTATTTTTTTGTCGTGAGTCGTGAGTATAAGTGATTTGGTCCGATGGCCCTTGAGAATATGACGATATCAGCGCCTCTCACGGATTATTTATGAACAAGAAACTTATGTGTCGTCAGTTTTACATTCACACTTCTCATTCAGCCTCCCCTGCTGAAAGGAGCACGAGCCGCCACTGATGTCATTTTCGAGAAGTGACTTTGAGAATTTCGCACAACTTTTCATAAACTCTCCCGAACACTTTGGTGTACCCGCTATTCGTCAGATGCAAATAGTCGTGCATGATGTGATGCGATATGGTTTGATCGTTGCCGATGATGTGGTCGTCTATCACTACCACGTGAACATTTTCTGTGACCTCGTCTACGTTGGCTTCGTTGAAGAATTTGTCCAGCAGAAAGGTGTTCACGTGGTCGTTTCTGTCTCTGTAAGGATTCGGGTACTGTCCTTTCGGAAGTAACGTCTGTGGACAAAAAAATATAAATAAAATTTCTATGAACAACGACTGGTGAATATCAGAAAAACAAATTCAATTCGATGTGTAGTGACAGATTTTCAGACGTGACTTCACCCAGTTTGTCTTTTGGAGTGTATTAATTGCCAGCAAAAACAGTTACATCACAGAGATATCGCAGCGATGTAACCATTGACAAGACGTCGCTGCGATGTCATAGGGATGTTATTTTGTCGCACTCAAGTTTCATCCATGCGACGTCGCTGCGATAAGTTCTCTGCGATATAACAGCGATATATTTTTTGCGATGTGATTGCGATATGTTATTTGTGATGAAAAAGCGAAGTGTTTTTGCGATAACACTTGATATGCGATGCAAGTAAAACAAAAAGAGTGTTCCTTCAAACATGGTGTGATAATAGGCACACCACTGACTTCTGATGACGTCTAATATTGATTAGGTGTTGTTTTGACTAGAGTCACTGGATGGTATTAGTTATCTAACTGATACCATCCATAGTGACTCTAGTTGTGACTGGTTGGTGGTTCTTCGGGTATCCATGTCCATTCACTCGTCTATTCAGCCTTGGTACCCACGGATCTCTATCAGAATGTGATCAATTACTAGTATTTGTATAAAAAATTATGTAGTGTGTGTCGGCGAGATGTAATCAAACCAAGAATAGTTTGATAGCAAAGTAACGAACTCAGCTTCACTTTGTTGAGTAACCTATATTGATGTATTGTTTTTCACCGAACAAGAATCTGAATAACAGTTTTTTCTAAAATTCTCGTCTGGACCACATAAATTGTGAAGAAGGTAATAATTAAATTCAACCTCACCGGCAGAATTATTGCTACATTTCCCAGTCTACTCTTGATCTCTTTGATGATTTCCAAAATTCCCTCGAAAATTTCGTGGGGAGTACAGTCCAAGTTATTTGTTCCTACGAATAATACAACAGCCTTAATTCTGGTGTTGAAATCCAGTTCGCCATTCCTCACTCGCCATAGAACGTTTTCAACCCTAAAATCATTAAAAAAAAATTCAGAACAAGTATGAGGTAACATTACTCTCCCCCCCCCCTCCTTTCCCTAATTTCACAAAGTCCCCTAGCCTCGACCAGATATGGTTCCGTAATGCGTTCCAATTGACAGTGCTGCGCCCGTAAAGTGCCGTATGGAGTTAGTAACAATACATCCACAGAACACAAGAAAAAAATGATGATGTGACTAGAAGCATCAGAGAATTAGGAAACCTACGAGTTGAGCGTGAGAAGGAGCAATGCCGATGGCATTGGTTTATCTTGCCCAACGTCCCCCACTTTTACCAGTACCAGTACCCTCCTTTGCCTCCGAGCAACTTCATATTTTGTAATATTGGAAAGTCAAGAAAGTGATTTCTGAGCACATATACAGGGTGTTGAAAACGCCACCTCGAGTTGTGACTATTTTCATTCGATTTCAACAAACAAGAAAGAAAAACAACAAATCCAATGGTTTGAAAAATTGAATATGAATTTTATCCAAAATCATATTTGGCAAAGGAATAAGAAATCTGTTTGTTCCAAATATAGAGTGATATACGTGTGTTGCTTTATCGAATTCAGCTTACCAATAAAATTAACAATAAATATCACACAAGTTGATATTCTGATTTGGATAATTCATAACCCACTAAGCTGAAAGCTATGTTGATGCAATGTTGAAGCAATTACTGAAACAGACGTTCAGCAATATTGCATATTGCTGTGACATTGCTGGAACGTTACATTTACAAATTTACATTTGCAATATTGCTGCACGTCCGTTTCAGTAACTGCTACAACCTTGCATCACAAAGCTTCCAAATTTGCTAAGTGGGAAAATGTGTTCAAAAATCCATCAGAAGTTATGGCAGAGTATATAACTTCTTGCGTTTTATGACAAGACTTGAAAAATGCAAAAACAACGCGCTAGACGGCTCTGGAGTTACAATGTTTTGATCGTTTTTGCTTCTAAACTTTGAGACGGCTCATGAAATCTTTCTCAAATTTGGTACGTTGACAGCTTCATTGGGCAATAAAATCCAGTATCATTGATTTTTTCAGCGAATAAACATCTCTGAAACTTCTACGTCAAAGGAAAGGAAGGGTTCGAATATGAAATTTGCATTGTGTAACTTGATTACTACGAAAAAGGTAACTCTTGATAAAATTAGATCACTCTGATGGTTTCGACAAAATTTTAATTGTAGTAATTCAAAGAATCAGTCAAAACTAAAACGATTGAGTATAGCAAATATCTCAACAATTTTTCGAAATTTCCATCATTTTCACGTATACAAAGACATATACGACGATGATATCGAGTCATGTCTCTTGGAGTTCAGAATCATAAGTATAAGACTGAGATTTATCACAGGTCCTCAATGCGCAAGCTCCTTTGGACCAAGTTCGATCTCGTGAATGAATAAGGGCCACTTTATATAAAACTTTGAGACTAAAGATTTATTACCTAACATTTAAGACTCATCACTTATGACAGATAGAACATGGCAATTTCATTGGTTATGTTATAAAACCATGATTCAACATTTAAGATTTAAGAGGATGACCAACTTCAAACTTAAGAAGTGCTGATAAATGATCATAAATGGAATAAGGAGTGCGCATCCGAAAGTTACATCTCAATTTCCCGCCATTCAAAAATAATTCAAAATATCTTGTGTTGTTATTCCTGAATATTTGCTTTTCTTCTGATGGATACTGAACCGTTCTTCAGAAATACGCTAGAATGTCGTAACTCTGTTGCCTCTATATTATCCAAAAGATCCAAGGAGTTAGCCAAATTCTGCTGGGTAAGGAATAGTCATTACTTTCAAAATGATGTGGAGATATAATGGATATGAGTATTATTTTAGGAATATAAATATAAATCAATAGAATGATAGCATAACATGAAATTGTGATTTCCAACCAGTTTCTATATTTGAAGATAATATATCGATGGTATCTTTGCAAAAGGGCGAATACGCCAAATGACGGTTTCGAGAAATACGGAAAAAACTGTTCCAGATCACGTCAGCAAGGTGCTGGAAAAAAGTTCACAATTTAGTGTGTCAGTTTGGTTGGTGATAAAACTGAGGAAAAGTTGAAAATATCGTTATAAAACTCATTTTTGTGAATATTCGCCGTTTTGGTGAATCACACTTTCGTACTTGGTATATTCGCCCTACGTTCGTCCTAGTTTTTAGAATATAAATAACAGTCGCCCATCGTCGTCTGCAATTCGCACTGATATTCCATAGTGAGAAAATAGCAATAATTTCCACAAATATATTCTGGAAAAATACAGAAAATAACAAAAAAATACATGTGTTTCATCTTAGAAGCTACTGGTTTACAATTATTATTAGATTCGTCTTCTCCATCCGTTTCTGGTGAAACATCCTGAATATCAGATTTATAGGAAATAGAAATACACTCTTGGTCATAATTCTTTGGTATTGTAAGGTTATTGCACCAACTTCTCAAACTCAAATATATAGTATATTGTGCAACAAGTGAGAAAAGTGCTTTTTCCCACATGTTGCACACTACTTCTTTTGTTTCCTCGCATATTCATGGGAGGCATGAAGGCATCTACTGTCTGTGTTATAGTCAACACTACTTGATGAGGCCCCACAAACAGTCAGTCGATATTTTTCCTCGTCAAATTGACATTGCTCATAAGTGTAATTTGTCTTTTATAACTTTCAAGATCAATCTCAGTGCAAAACAGTACTGCTGGCAATCTGAATTAATCTAGACTCAGACAGGTTAGGTTTCCTGATATGACGTTTAAGTACTAATATCCCAAATCTATGATTTCCTGCAAAAATGTCAAAATCGCAAATATCAAATATGGCGTATTCGCCCTTTTGCAAAAATACCATCGATATGGTTGTGTAACAGAAACTAGATGTCAGGAATGACAGAAGACATGTATCGCCCTATAGAATCTTGATTTTTTTTATAACTGAAACCACTCAAGATTCTTAAGTCTTAAATGTTTCAATGTTGAATCTTAAATGCTCAAAGTTTTTATAAAGTCACCCTAAGCTTTGACCTTATCAAACAACTAGAAATATTAATTTACCGATCGAATTTTAGAAATACCCGGAATAGCCAGTCTTGAATGAATGATAAGAAATTACAAGTTCAAATAATGCTCCCCTGCTAGGAGCAGATTGTGCTCACCTGTCACCTCCAATTCCAAAATTTATACAATGTAAGGCACTAATTTTTTCAGACCATAATGTGCTAAACTGCAGCTGCTGAATGATAGAATCACCTATGAAAAGAACTTCCGATTCGCTGGTTTTTGCTTCTTGAATATATCGATTATGCTGAAAAAAAAAAAAGGTTTCGGCAACAATTATCAAAGAAATGATTATTTCAACACATTTCAATGTTATCTATTCCTCTGTATAAAATGTCATTTAGTGTCGGTAGGTAGGTACCTACTAAAAATATACACATATGATTTTTCAACGGATGAAATTGCATACAGAGTGAGATAATTTACATGAACCAGTGACGTGGTTATGGACGTTTCTGACTATATATTTGCCTCAACATCTTCTTTTGACAGGTGATTTTACGAATTAGTTTTATATAGGTACCTAGATCTAAAGGTTTACGAGATAATCGCAAAAAACTAAGGATATGTTAAACTACGAAGTGTTGAGTGAAACATAATTGATCTATCGGAATATTCTTAGATATTCCAGAAGTTTGTCAGTATCTACATCGACTATGTAATCTATTAGTGACCCACGGAAGATATAGGCTATAGGCTCTGACCCATTTCTTAAGTGGATGATATCAATGATACTTCAGTTTCTCCTCTATTAAGGGGTAGGAGACGAGGTGAATATTTGAAATTCCAGAACGGACTCCGTATTTCTCACTAAATACCTATCTCCGCCTCGCTCGTTAGATAGCCGCATCTTATTACCGCGAAGAAGACATACGGGGGAATGTCCAAGATTACTTGAGAGCGAAATATAGAAAAGTGAAGGGTTTTTAGATGCTGTGAGATAAGTCGCCGTGAATTTTCAAAGCTGCTCTTGTGTATGATAGTTAGAAGGGTCATTATATAACATGAATGCAAAACTGCTGTTGTTTTTTTTTTCACGAAAATTACTTCATAATTATCTTGATCAATTCACCATATTTCTCGACTTTTGAGTGAAATAGGAATTTCCACAAGGATACAAGGATTATAATATGCTAGTAAAAGAATGAAACAAATACATTGAGTGCAAAAACACTCCACCAGTTCCTGCCTATGGAATTCGCTATAACTAATTTGTGTTTTGATTGACATGACAACAATTATTGTTTCCCACATCAGATCAATTGAGGGCTATAGGGGGATTTATATAACAATCAATTACTATTTTTCAATATTTCGTCATTCATAAATACTGCAACAAATAAACCTAAAATTTTCATATGCACTCATATTATGCGAGAATATTATATAAATGTTTTTCCGCACTAGTGTGGGGAAACTTTTCCGCACTACTGCGGGAAAATGCCACTTCTCAAATTAAATTGCGTGCGGATATAGAGTGACTCACGTACGCTTGTAGAAAACATGTTTTTCATAGCATCGAATTTTATTTCTCACATTCATGAGATATGACTTGAAAAGAAACCACGATATTTCATTTTGAATGACGCACTCTATTTTCATCTTATGTTTATTTTGAAATTTATTGGAGAATCCGACATTAATAATGTCTTGATATCTTTATTCCTTGTTTCACTCTTTCATTGCTTTCCGCTGACATATTCTCGAAATGCGTGCGATATAGAGTGTAAATATAGAAAATATAAATCCGAATGTTCACAAGGCCAGAAACGCCTCACGACGAAATATAGAGTAATTAATTATACAATGGAAAAAAGTATCAGATTTCAGCTCGGCGTTGAAAACCGAGACAGTCACCAGCCCTTTCTTCCTAAAAAGTATCTGAGGATTATCAAATAATCTCAAAAAATACACGACGTGCTTACACTATCTCTATATCGAGAATCAGTCGGGAGAAATTCATGAAATGTGCATTACTTATATTTCAGAATACGCTCTCTTCATTCAAAATATTCTCGACGAAGCAGTGTTGCCAATTCTTCTAGAAAGTAGTAGCAACATTGATATTTCAAATAGAACCCCCTGTATTTCATCGTATTTTCAGATTATGCTCATAGAGCTGAATTCATCGATGTATCACGGAATGTTCAAAATCAAGATTTCTCAACTTTAGAATTTTTTTGTGTCGAAATTTTTCATTATCGGTCAAAACGGCTCACTTCCCAATCTCAACTTTTGATTTACTATTTACTGATATTTAATCGGAACAGATACAGGATGGTTTGAGAATTCCAATGTTTTGGACATTTGTGTATGGTCACATCGAGAGATAAAATGAACGAAAATGGTAGATTACTAAAGAAAAACAACTATACAGGGTGTCTGTAAAAGGTCTTTACCAAAACATACCACATTTTCTCTAGACCAAAATAAGTCGATTTAAGTAAAATTACCTCAGTACAAAGTTGCATCGTTTGGGCTCCAGAGGGCCTTGAAGTTACAATTTTTAAATCGTGTTTCCCATATAAATTTAAAACGGCATGTGCGATTTTGCTGAAATTTATTGTATTGATAGAGTTTTATGTGGCAAAAATTGTGTCCGATAATAATACATAGGCGTAGAACTTGATTTTTTAAATAATTGTACCATTAAGAATTCTACGCCAATCGAAGAAAAGGAGTTTGAGTATGAAATTTATATTGCGCAACTCATTTATTTTAAAAAAGGCACTCTTGATTAGACTCGATTGCTCTCATGGTTTTGACGAAATTTGCATTTTAGTAATTTTAGAACATAAACAATAATTATAAAAATACAAACTTTGTCAAAACCATGAGAGTAAATCGAGTGTTATCAAGGGTACTTTTTTGTAGTTAATGAATACCCAATAGAAATTTCATACTCAAACCCCTTTTCTGCCATAGGCGTAAAACTTGATTGTTTAAATAATTGCACCTTTAAAAAATCTAAAAGACTAAAAGACCTACCTACAACAGATTTAGTCTGCTCAATGAAGACTTCTTAAGTAGAATCAGCAAATTTCATATCTATGTTACCGCCTGAGCAAAATAGACGTGTAATCGCAGCAATTGATTCATAATCAGTTTTGTCAGTGAGGAAATTTGGGAATGTTACACTCTCATCAACATTGTTTACATTCCACATACCTTCCTCATGTGATGATGGAGGTAACTTGATCAGAATGTGACGATCTCGCAAAATATTTGGCTGTTATGAAATCTTATCGAGCACGTCTTTTTAACATTCTAAAACAGCTCATCAGCAGAAATCCAACTATTTTTTCCAAGAAAATCTTCACTGCATCACTTTTTCATTATACAGGGTGTATCTAAATAACACCGAAAAAATTCAACAAAGCGTCTCCTTGTGACATTCTAGCAAATGAAGTTCATATGAACATGTCATTGTGTCCTTACTTGCTCCGTTTTTGATATACAGGATGTTGAAGTTAGAAGTATTAATTGCTTTTATTTATAACCCCCTGTATAAGCTTTCATGGTGCTAAAATTCAGTATGGATGGAGACTGAGAAAGCCCCAAAATTTCAGAATGATTCTAATTAGGGTTATTGAGTATTCTCAATGATAATAGAAATCTAAGCTAAAAAAATGATAACAGGACAGACACAATAAAACTACAATTCAGGTTCACCACCTCCAGATGCAGCTACCACGGAATAATTTCAATTTCATATTACAGAGCGTAGAAAGTTTAGTATCTGTGAGAAATTTTGTTGATTTATCTCAAACCGCTCGGAACTTTTCATCAAAAAACAATATTCAGACTCGTATTTTCAACATCCTATATCTCGAATACAACGCATTTAAAAGTATCTTATTTGTAGTTATTTGAAATCAATGTAGGGATGTTTATATGAAATGGAATATCACAAGGAGAAACATCCTGGATTTTTTCACATTTATTCATTGACACCCTGTATAAGTACAGTTCATTGCCGAGTTAATTGGACTGCAACCAACGGCTTATTTTCTGAGGAAGCATTTAATAAAAATAGTTGAACACATTGTGGTGATTATTTGATTAAATATTCGAGAGTATACAGCGTGAGGCTATAGGGCAGATTGTTTGGACCAAAACATGCCTCAATAAAATATTGCTGTGGAAAAAGATACAGGGCGTTGAAGTTGATTTTCTGAAAGATAATTTTTTTACTGAACTACGAAGTTCACTTCGCAGTATTGCCTCATCGCGACATCTCAGAGATGTTATGTCGCAGATGTGTTGGCTAGGACGATTCGGCAAACAATCTGTATACCTTTCACCTTCACCTATATATGTACAGCCAGATGCAAATCCTACCGTCCTGAAATTCAACTCAAAAAGAGAAAGAGTAATCGAAATGACTGCATGTGCAATAAAAACAAACAGATTTTCACCAAATCATCAGATGCGTTAGCTGATTGTTGCACAGAAACGTACCGAAAACGTCCTCAAGCCATACACCTCGGCCATCGGAAACGTTCCCAGAACGTCCATTTCAGGTACGGCGTACGTTTTCAGGACGTTTTGGGGACATACGATGTTACACAACCAGACCAGAGGTCCACAAAAAGTACGATCAAGGTCCTGTTCAGATCTGAACGGAACCATAAATACCTGAATCAAGGTAGATCCGCCTTTTTTACTCAGAAAGATGAATAAGAGATCTGGACAGGGTAGAAAAAATCTTATTTTGAATAAAACAATGGAAAAAAGTGCTCCTAACGGAGATCGATCCCACGACCTTCAGATTACCGGGCAGATTCTATACCTATTACTGTAAAGTAGATTTGATTTATATCAGTACACAAGACATTATGCCCTAATGTCGATTGACCTTTCACTTCGATATATTGAATTAGATGATGACGGTAGAGACTACCTGAATAGATGTTTTGTGATCAGGTGCGGCCAGTAAAAAATGAATTGTGAGAAATGTATTATGCTCATGTTTGCAAGCTTCCTAAATGAATAGATATCAGAGATCGAGGGTAGAAATTATATGCAATGATTTCAATTATCATTATTGTACATATATACAAGTTCATTCAATCCCGTCCACTGAAAGTCGATAACGTCCAGAGTTGGACGTACCCAGTACATTGGAATCGTACGTACCCAGTACGTCCAGAAATGGACGTTTCCGGTACGTCTCGAAAAGGTCCCGCGGACGTTCAGACCTAAATCGGGCCTAAACTGGACGTCTTCAGGACGTCGTGTGCTATATGGGTTCATTGGTTGGCTCTCTCCACATATTGAGTGAAATGATTTAGTCAAATAAAAACAAACAAAAATCCCAATACCTACCTCCTATCCCTATCCTCCATAGGAACGCACGATGTTCTTTGAACATTATAGGGATATCCTCTCGTGCGCTCCAAGCGATAAAAAAAGGTACATAAATTCACACTAAAAATGCAAATTTAATGAAAATAACATTTATAATAATATTAGCTGAATATGTGGCACCATGCGTCTCACTCTTACGTTGTCATCAATTCCTCTCTCTCCCTCTCTACGCACAATTTAGGACTTTTAGGAGTTATAATATTATTGGATCATTGGATGCGAAGAACATGTCGCGATTGGATGGAGTTAGCGCTCTTATTGCAGAAGTGCCTAAAGTTGCTATCACCGTCCAGCAGCGACATTTTCATTGCAAATGACTGTACTCATGCATGACTTTTTATCCATGATAACAATATTATCATTCTGTCCGAATCAACCTCACGTCATGAGACAGAAACAGGACAGATTCAGAAAATTTTTGACGCATAGGTATACCTTCATACGTACCATAGACATCCACCTGCCATCTCCAACAGTATCTTCTGCCGGTTCGGGTATTACACAGGGGTTCATCATTCTCCTAATCAATTAATAACCGTCCAATAAAAAACTATCTACCTTACTGTACAGTCGCACTTGCAGCGCTTGAACAGCTTCCTGCACTTACTACTGATTCCACTAACTTCACCTCGACATTCGTACCCATTCATAACTAAAATCATATAGAGCATAACGCATAACCTCTTGTTAGCGTATTATTTCCGGTCTTCAGTCAGCGTGCAGGACGTGGTACGTTTCGTTAGCCCGTGATTGTTTGCAGCGAATAACAAAGCAGAAAGGAGGAGACAGCAGGAGAGTTGTAGAAATGTGGTGTGATTCGCCAAATCGTTGCGTTGCAGGAATTCGCGTTTGATTGTAGCTGTTGTTGAGCTTTCAACTGATAGAGGACGCTACATCATGTGCTTTCCAATGACTTCCTAAATGGACCTGTCGCAAAGACACAAAACATCTCAATTCGTTTTACCCCTATAATATTGATCTTGAAATGCTAGATCTCATAACTAAGAGATCCAGGATGAACATCAGAGTTGCCCCAAATTGTCAGCAGGAGCGAGACAGTACTGATTCGACACACCAGGTCTCATCAGCCGCTCTCGGTCTGCTGACAACTGGGACAACTCTACGCTTCGGGTATATCAACCATTTCGAAGACGCAGGGTATAACATGAAGTTATAGCCATTTCATCCTCATATGCTCAGATAGTCAGGCGGCCATTCAATCTTTAACATGCAATAAAATCAGATGAAAACTGGTCTGGGATTGCCTTCAAAGCCTGCTAACCCTGGCTAACCCCAACAAAGTAACTTTTCAATGTGTGCCAGGGCATAAGGGAATTGAAAGCAATGAAGCAGCTGACGCTCTTGACAGGCAAGGGTCTGCGGCGTTGTTTATGGGACCGGAACCTGTGTTCGGTATCCCCAAAACCTCAATACGCGGCTGGCTGGCAAGGTGGGTGCAAGAAAGACATCAGGCATACTGGAACAATGTCCCAGGACAAAGACACAGTAAACTGATGGTTGGAACACTGTCCAAAACAGTGACTAACGTCATTCTGAGCCTAAACAGAAGTCAGATCAGACAAGTGACGGAACTAATAACCGGTCACTGCCCCTTGAGGAAACATGCATCAAATGGGCATCTATACAGTCGAACCCATATACAGACTATGCAATGAGGAGGAGGAAACTGCCACCCATGTAATATTGGAGTGCGAAGCACTAGCGCGTTGGAGATACAACCTTCTGGGAGCAGTAAACTCTCAAGAGGCCTTGCCAAAGAATGATTTGGTGAAGAGGCTGCTAAAACTTATCAAGGTAGCGAACCTGTTCACCTAAGTCAACAGCATGATCAGGTAGTGTCATCTGTCAGCAGAGTGGTTTACTTGTAGTACCACTCTGTAGCGTATAGACGTAAGGGTCTTTACGCGTGACTATAAATGGCAGCGCCATATTGGGTGTGTCGTGATCTCTGGATCCTACCTTAGAGCTTTGCCACTAGATGGCTACAACGTGACTATAGCTTCATGTTATACCCTGTGGATATTGATCTTGATGAGGGCTTGGCGAGACCAAGAGTCTAGTCTTGGTCTTGTCTTCGTCTTGATACAAGACCAACACCAAGACTCAATAAATCTTCCCAAGATCAAGACCAAGACTTGACTTTCGGGACCAAGATTCTCTCCCGAAAGTCTTGGTCTCGGAAAAAAAAATAATGAACTTGAATCTTCTCAATATCAAGAAAAATCTGATGAAAAATGTAATGGCATTATAGTTCAGTTTTTCATTTGTGATATTGTAGGTTTCTAATTTTTTTTACTCAAAATCCGAAATACATTTTCAAAATTGAGTATTGCAGTTTAAAGGTATACTTACAACAAATAGGTGTATGTTGTGAGGTCACAGTGGTCCATACCTCCTCCTATTGAAGATAGAAACGAATTTGATACAAAAGTTATATGAAGAAATACAAAAAACTCAAAGTCATATCCACACAATGTTCATAAACTGAACAACAATGGTAGATTTCGGGAGAAAAACAACTATACTTATCTGGCTAATTCCACGCAGAACATTGAATTACATCCTCCCGAAGTCTATGCATAGACTCGTATAAACGAATACAGGTACAAGTGAATCTTTCCTGGATGCCTATTGATTTCGATTTAGCCAGGCCACGCTAGACAGCTACAGACCAGTTTCGAGCTCTTTGACTCTCATCAGTGCAGGGAAATCTGACCACTTCCAAAAATTCGGAATTCCATTTTCTCGACTTCAATTTCCAAATCATCTACTCATCAGTCGGAAACTTCGAGTTTGCAGTTGACAGGTCATAGTTTGAACTGAAAATATAGTTTCCCTTCATGTTTGAACTCAAAAATTCTGACTATAAAATCGAGAATTTCTGTTTCTGAAGTTGGAAATTTCCTGTTTAAAGTCGAAATATGCTATTGAATAAATCCTAGGTATACAGGGTCACACCGAAGTGCACCTCAACGTTCTTATTTGAATAGGGACACCCAGTATATCATTCCATTATCAAGTTAAGTTCATTATTATAAATTCAACAATGCCTGGTTTGATGAGATTTTTTCAAATGACTACGAAGATATGGCAAAAAATAAAATGATTCAATAAAAAATTTATATATGACTAGATTTTATTATTGTAACAAGATTGAAATCGAATGAGAAAAAAAATTAGAACCTCAACTGCTCATTATGTCGTTCATTTTGCTCTAAACATTTCCTAGCTCTTTTGATAACGTTCATTGTGACCCTATATGTATCACGTTGCGATCAGTTTGTGCGCATAAATTTGTGATTTTCTCTTTCATTTCTTCCATATTCACCATTGGCGACTCATAAACTTGTTGTTTCAAGTAGACTCACAAATAAAAATCAAGTGGGGTAAGGTCTGGCGGCCGAACTGGCCAGTTGCAATCACCATCGAGACAATTGGTGGTTATTTAATTTTCTCCAAACCGATGACGAAGATATTCCTTTACGGCTAGGTATGCAGTTATATATGCAGAACACCCATCATTCGATTTCAATCGTGTTATATCAATAAAATATAATGATATCAATTTTTCATTAGGTAGTTTTATTTTTTGCCATATCTTCGTGGTCGTTTGAAAGAATCCCATCAAACCCGGCATTTTTCAATATGTAATAATGAACTCTACTTGATAATGGAATAATATACTGGGTGTCCCTATTCAAATAAGAAAGTTGAGGTGCACTTCGGTGTGATCCTGTATACCTAGGATTTATTCAATAGCATATTTCGAGGGAGCATCATCAAATATACTAGGTGACTAAATTTCAAGTCATTCGATTGCGCAGTTGATTATTTACAAGGGGGGACATTTTAGCTGGGACACGGTGTACACTATGAAAAGTTCTTTTTGTGATACTAACCCGAACTCAACTTGCCAACTCGCTTAAGATAGGGGGGAATGAACCAATTCCCACCTCTCCACGGGCTTGTTCCCAACTTCATTAGCGTTAGCGCCTCAGGTTCCACTGTTAAATTCGTCCAGTTGTTCCCGATATTTTTGGTAGGTATATTGGAATGATATATTGAAAAATGCAATGGAATACAGGATGTTAAATTTGAAAAATGAAAATTGCTGCATTCTTTGAAATATTTCGGAGGTGTAGATGTCCATTTGTACATAACATCGAATTTTCAGATTCATCAAGTGCTTGGTTTGCCAGAAACGTATAATTAACGTTTATCATAAAAAAATCCTGTATTGGGTGACCAATGAATCAAACTTTGTTGTTTTTTCTGATTAGATATTTCACGTTTGGAAGGTACATCGGTACATCGATTTGATAAAATTTCAACATTTGAGTCGGTATGTTTATTTTTCGGCGTCATTTAGATAATCCTATATCAATATTGTCAAGCAAGAACATGAAATG
The DNA here is from genome assembly GCA_918026855.4 of Phaedon cochleariae. NCBI lineage: Eukaryota > Metazoa > Arthropoda > Insecta > Coleoptera > Chrysomelidae > Phaedon > Phaedon cochleariae. The sequence goes on from OU896717.1 coordinate 33,677,519, forward strand.
AAAGACTTATATTTTTCCTAATATTTATTTTGATGTAGTTTACAATCTAAATTTGCGTTGATTCAATCCAGTGGCGTAGCGTAAGTTTCGTTTCGGGGACACAAAATAACAATAGCTGCGCAGAAAGCGAACATTTTTTTTATTTTTCAAAGTCAAGTCGATGAACTGTACCTGGTCTAGTATTTTTTTATGTTCTGGCTCCCACGAAAACATATATCCTGTAATGTTTAGAGAACATCGTGGGAACCAAGGGAAATAAGGTAGGAATTGGTGTTCTTCTTAAATTCCTGGAGGTTATATGCTTCGGGGAACACCTCCCTTGGCAATGTGTTCCAGAGCCTCGCTGTTCGTTGGATGGAGATGTTCTGCAGGTCTCCAAAGTGACCACGAAGGGGTGCGAAGCCTTAACTCGACGGGTTAATCTCGCGGGGACTGCCAAGGGAGGAACAATTGTTGGTATTTCAGAAGAGCATCGTCCATAGAAATAACTATGAAATAGAGCCAGATCGCGAACTTTTCTACGATGTTTCAGAAAAGTGAGTGAGTTTGTTCGCGAGGCATCACTGGTAAAACAGATTCATAGAGGAATGATAATCCTCATGCCACACCGATAATTTGTTGCCTCCGTAAAAATATATTTCTCAATGAAAAGTATCCAATGTCCTATCTAATACATCTGAGAATATGTATACAAAATTCCATGATAAATGGTTGAGTAGTTTTGGCGTCAAACCCCGACAAACAAACTTACATTCACATTCATAATATTGGCATTGAGTAGTCACACTAGTGTATATAATCGAGGATATTAGTATGGATAGGGATTTATAATATTAGTAGGGATGTTTTGGAATGATTGAGTTCTCGAAAATTTTGACTAGCCCGCAAGTTATGGATTTGCATGTAGTAAAAATTACTCAGTGAACGAAAAAAAACATCAAGCCTATAACTAGGATGGAAAAGATTTCTGAGATGATGACGAAGTATAATAATGTTGAAAATGTTCAATGATTTTAGAGTATATCAAGGACGTTCTCGATTCAAACCAAATTACATTAATCATGTCTAATAATAGGATTATGGAAATGTGGTCAGTGGCATACCTTAAAAAAAGTTTCATCAAATAATATCATTTTTATGTAATTTTATGTGACTATGGCATTTTGCGGGACGAGCGAAGCGAAGCGAAGCGAAGCGATATCCGTTATAATAGTCACAATTTTGAATGATCGTTTTTAACGTTACTCACAGTGCCTGTATAACGCATTATAGGACGTATGTTCATATAAAAAAATCTCATTTTCCTATTTCAATGAATATTGCAGATAATTCACAGGAGAATACCCTACACGTATCTAAGTAACACTGGAAAAATTCAAGGAGTGATTTCTAGTGATATTTTAGGAAATAAAGTTCACATAAACATGTGTCCTATCTTGCTTCGATTTCGAGATACAGGGTATCAATATTTAAATGAAAAATATTTTTTCTATCCATTTCTCAATTTCGATAAAACACTGTGGTTTTCTTAATAGTAATATGGAGCTTCTTGTAGTGCAATTATATTCGAAATATTATTTCCAGTGTCGTCACAGTGGGTAAATTTATCGATATCCATGGTAAATGTCATTGTACACCACCGGTTCTTCTGAGTTTCAAATTATCACTAGATTGGACTATTCAAATAACAACTTTTTTCTGCAACCGACACAAAAGTCGTCCATTTTGATACCAAAATTAGCTCTTAAATTGACGTTTCTATTACTGACACAAAAATAGGTATGTTGCTAGGCAACATATTTAGTTCCTAGGAGCTAAAGTTGAATTCTAGTTCCTAGGAGCTGAAGTTGAACTTTAGCTCCTAGGAACTAAAAAGGATCTACTGAACGTCATCAAGAATAAACAACATTGTGACGGTTAGTTATTTGGGTTGAGACGCATACCTGATTTGTTTTCGATGATTTGGCATTTCATACCCATGCTGGAGATTTAAATACACCTTATTATAGTTTAGTATTGGAATTATAAACATCTCAGTTAAGTATGTTTGTTTCGATCAGGGAAGCCTTCAAGATTCAAATACTTGCTTGATCTGTATTTCATTCGTTATTCTCGGGATGGATAACTTGTTTTTGAATAGGCACGGCAAGCAATAGTTTTTTTGTCTCAAACAACGATATTGTTTAGCTTCATTTGATTATCAAGTCGACCACATTGTAGTATGGAGAGGAATAAATAATCACTATTATCATTGTTGATATGCTCACTAACCTAACATTTTCCACGTCTTGTTCCTATAGCTGGCACTGGCGCGGTATTTGCCATTAGAGCACCTGGTCCATACCACAGTAGAGAGCTTAGCTATTCAGATACGCCCTGTATATGACAGAAATTTTTGTACCGCAGATTCTCATGGTAGAAAATAGATTTTTGAGGAAAAAAAAAGATGAGATTATACATTTACAGTGGTTTCAGAAAATTATCAAATTACGGAAGCACTAATCTGGTGAAGTATTCGGAATTTTGTTCTATACATATAATTAGGTTTTCTTAAGCGCGTGTATTACCATTAGTAGTAGAATCTTTCTACTTTTAATGAGTAAATAAGTAGTTATACCTAGAACTCATAATGATACTTTTGCGTTTAAGAATGGCCTCGCTTCGCATTCGAGATGCAATAGTTATTTATTACACGAGGGAAAAAAGTATGGTAGGTAGATTTTAGCTCGAGACAAAATACCGTGAGCTAAAATCTAATATTTTTCTCATGTATATTACGCTATTATTTTCTGTGACAGAAATGAGGACGAATCAATATTTGAGAAGTTAGTACAATATATTGAAATCGGAAAATTACCGACATGAAATTTGAAGTTTAAAACAGGAATTTGCAGGCATCTTTATCATTCCTTAGAAGCAAATATCTGCCAGTCTAATTTGATTTGATTTTTAAACATTGTGAACTATGTGGTTGTTTAGTAATTTACGGAACGGCGAAGTGGAAAATAAAAGGACTTGCAGTTCTTTCTCGGAAACCAAAGCCATCGACATTGTCTATATATATCCACGAAAAAAGTGTTCACTTTTCTTTTCATGTGTTCACTCTGGAAAAAGATGTTCTGCAGGTCTCCAAAGTGACCACGAAGGGGTGTGAAGCCTCAACTCGATGAGAAAATCTCGCAAAGACTGCCAAGGGAGGAACAATTTATTGAGTATCGTCCTTGGAAATATCTATAAAATAGAGCCAGATCGCCAACTTCCATACAGTGTTCAAGAGAAGTGAGTGAGTTTGTGAGCGAGGCATCACCCACGAGACGAATTACCCTTTTTTGGGCCGAATCCAACAGTTTCAATGTATGTTTGGGTGCTGCACTCCAAATATGGGAACAGTATTCCAGGACAGGTCGGATCTGTTCCTTATAGATCATAAGCAGCTGACTGGAAGTAAGATAGCTCCTGGCCCGTAACAGAAAACCAAGTTTTTGGGATGCATACCATTATACTTATGAAAAATACAGAGGACGCCTATGTTCACCTTGAAATTATAAGATGCCTACAACCTATATTAGATGAATGGGCCAACTCAAATATTTTCGTTCATTCGAGATCTGAAAGTGAGTTGAATCTAAAAATGGATCGTTGGGCAGGACAAGTAGCTATAGTAACAGGGGTTAGCTCTGGAATCGGTGCTTCTATAGTAGACAAGTTGCTGGATCATGATATCAAGGTATTTAAATCTATATCAAAATTTTTATAACTCGAAAATAGCTCCACAACCACCTATGGAGTGACCCTATACATAACCGAGATACAGGGTGATTTATTGATATCCTCCGTTTTTTCAATTGATCATAACTTATGAACCACCCTATACAATTTTTTGATATCTGGTTTGCATGTTCCTCCTCCACAGTGGTGAGGATTGACATAATGAAAAACGTTTTATTCCACGGCCAGCTTCGAAAAAATTAAGGAGTAGGTTTAGAGTCGAAACAACACTCTATATATCAATATTTTGAAACCTCATTCACAAATTTTGAAAAAGCAGAGGAAAAAAAGTAAATCTGAAATTATTTCCGTATACAACTTTTTCACCTTCTTTAGTATCATTTATACGCCGTCTCGAAAATGTCAAGAAGCATATTTTCTATTTACTATCAGTTAGAAATATTTGGTTGTTAGATCTCATCATTCAAATCGAAAAGAATTATATAATCGTGGGTCCTATCTCGATCAGTGGTGGAGCTACAAGGGGAAGGGGTCAAAATTCAATTATTTTTTTGTAATAAATGAAATATCTCGTTCACTTCTAGAGATATCAATTTGAAATTGGGTGTGGTGAATACTTTCCAGCAGATCAGAGTTCCGACTCAGTACCTATATCGAAAATCCGACTTATTATCTAGGAATTATTCAAATTCAACTTATTATGTCGGAATCCTGACATTGTATCTGGCAATTAGTTTCCATAATTCTGATTTAGTATCTTGGAATTCCGATATAAAGGGTGTCTGTGAAAATTCTCCACAAAAACATACCACATATTGCGTATACCAAAATAAGTCGATTTAAGTAAAATTGCCTTAGTACAAAGTTGCATCGTTTGGGCTCCAGAGGGCTTTGAAGTTACAATTTTTAAATCATTTTTCCCATATAAATTCAAAACGGCATTTGTGATTCTGCTGAAATTTGGTATATTGATAGAGTTTTATGTGGCAAAAAAAGGGTGTTAAAATTTTGTCCGATAATAATACATAGGCGTAGAACTTGATTTTTTAAATAATTGCCCCTTTAAAAATTCTACGCCAATGGAAGAAAAGGAGTTTGAGCATGAAATGTAGATTGCGCAACTCATTTACTTTAAAAAAGGTACCCTTGATAAGACTCGATTGCTTTCATAAAGTCTCGTCTCGCCGATGAAATATGAAGTCTTGTCTCGAGTCTCGTCTCGCAGCCCCGAGTCTCGTCTTGCCTCGCGTCTCGTACGAGAGTCTCGCAAATGTATCGCAATTTCGTCATGCATATTCTTTTTCCAGTCTAGTATGGGATATTTACTTTTACCTACTTTTCAGGTATAATGTAGGAGTAGGAAGAGAAAATCACAACAAATAGTTATTTTTCTACAAACGTCAAAAAATGACAATGTTCGCGCATTGATAACAAATTGTGAAGTGACACTTTTTTTCCAGTTTCCTACGTTACCATGATACCTTGCACAAAACAATGCGCGAAGTAAAACAGTGCGGGAAGTACCTACGCTTCGCGCATTGTTATGTGAAATATTTGAAATATTTATATTTCAACTTTATGGTCCTTAATCGAGCAAACATCCACGAAATATTTTATTTTTGAATGTTCAACAATAACTTTGTTTTATCTCTTGGAGCGCATGAATGGAAATTCCCATTATGTTCGTGGAACATCGTGCGTACCTAGGGAGGATAGGGGGAGGCCTTTTGAGTCAGATCAACACCATTTTTTATATCAAGCTGAGCATATTTTTACCTCAGAACTGTATTTTTTGACGTTTGTAGAAAAAATGTTGTTTGCAACTCGAGCGCGAAATACTTTGGTCATCTCGACTATTTTTTTAACTCGGTTACGCCACGTTAAAAATATCAAATATCGATCACCAAAGTAGCATTTCGCGCTCTAGATACAAAAATAACTAATTATGAATAATACGTATCCGTATAAAGTATCTCAATTCAATAGAACGATTCATATTTTTTTTAATATATCATGAGATTTTCTATGACATAAATATAGATTGTAGGAGTAGCAAGAAGGAAAGAGAGACTAGACGCACTTGCGAAAAAGAGCGCGAGTAGAAAAGGATCTTTCCATCCTATCCAAGCAGATATCTCCAAAGAAGAAGACGTTCTCAGAGTGTTCAAATGGACCAAAGACAACCTAGGGCCAGTCAGCATCCTCATCAACAATGCAGGCACATTTAGAAGTGGATATCTCTCAGAAGCAAAAACTGAAGATTGGAATACAATTCTTCAGCTGAATGTTGTCGGATTGTCGATGGCTACAAGGGAGGCACTGAAGGTCATGAAAGAGAATAAAATCAAGGGGCACATCATCCACATCAACAGCATTGCTGGGCATCACGTGATGAATTTGGAGGGTGGTTTTGCTATGTATATTGCTAGCAAACATGCTGTCACTGCTCTAACTGAATCCCTGAGGATGGAGTTGAGCACTTCAGGACACAAAATTAAAGTAACGGTGAGCAAAACCTATCCAATCTCCAATCTGACTAATACACTGAGGAACAAAATTCGTAGCCATTACTGTGAATATAGTAACTACGACAAATGAATTTCGTACGATTGGGGACAACAAGGATAGGTTGTTTCTGCAAATGATTTTGATTTTTCGGAAACACCTATTTGTACCAAATGGACTTAGTTGTTACATTCACAAGGTTTTTTGCGTTTAATAATTGTCCTTAGTTAGGAATAATATTAGTCACAATTAGGATACTTAGTAAGAGATTACCACTAATCGTTATTGTAGCAGATTGATGGTATTTGTATCAAACGAATAAATTAATTGTCTCAACGAATAATGTAGTTATCTCCACAAATAGTTTTTGTCTAATTCGCATCGGATAATGACAAAAAATATTATAACTCCAATTTTTCAACAAATACAATTTGTTTATAATACCTATGTGCTGATATATACAGTGTGACCCACTTCTAATGAAAACACCCCTGTATCATACGTACTCGTTGGGGAAGGATCCTGAAATTTGCTGAAGCGAGAGATATACCAAAATTGTCCTCTATCACCAAGTGGGGTCATCTTCAGTGATATAAACTGCTTGCCAACAGCCATGGAACCACCCCAATTTCTGGAAAATGATATTAGGAGTCAAAATAGGTTGAAAATCACATCGGATTCGGAATCAAGACGCCACTAACTAGTCATAGTTTTCCTAGAAAATTTTCAGTCACGAAAAATTAAATTGGAACGTTGGTCAAGAATCTTGAAATGTTGCATGATCATCATATTGATGAAGTGATACAGATACATTGTTCTCCACCAGAAAGAATATTAGAAAGATGTTTCTTGAGATTTTGATTATCATTCTGTAGGATCTCATTCTGGAGAGATGCAATAATAATTTCCAGAAGTTTTATAGTGGATGAAACGAAACTGAAAAAAAAATCGGTTATCAATTATCATATTATGAATCAAAATAAACTACTCAACAGTAATTTCGTCGCACACCAAAATGTCGCCCCTGTTAGAATGTGACTAACTTTTTTCAGTTCAGAACAATTTGAATTTGTTTTACACCGTTCGATAGCCCAGTCCTTCAGCTATAATCTCGTACTTCATTGAAACATAAGGGTATTCACATAAAATCTCTACATGGTGTTTTCCGACACTGTGCAAAATTTCGGAATATTCAAAAGGCTCTCAAATGGTGAAGAATTTTTTTTTCTCGACTTCGACAACAGAGGCATGGAGATGATTTCATCACCTCGGGATGTTTCGCGAATCAACTTCCTATCTCTCTTATTTACAGAGTGATCTCAAAAAATCAACTTTTTGGTTTTGCAGTCATAACTTTTTTCCACGTCAACCGATTTTAGAAATCTTAGGCTCATTTTGAAGATAAAACTTCAGATGAGGAGATTTGAATATCAGAATTGACTCAAGATGGCTATCAGAGATCTAGAGTTTTCTTGAAAATGACCCAAATCTGGAACGCCCTCCGAATCTCAGTTGGGAGGAAAATTGAATGAAAATCAACTTGTTCTCGGAAAAAAAATTCATTCTGGATGCGTTTATATTTTCCTCGCTCTCAGTAGTCAAGAAAGTGCGTGAGAAAACACAATTGAAACATGTTCTTGCAGAAACATCAGATAATTTCTCCTCTGTAATGCATGGCCCGTAACCAACGTTACAAGAATCATAGTAAGTGACTGACAAGTCAGGTTAGACGTCGTTTTCGAATCATAAACAGATTTCGATAGTTTCGATGCCGCATCTAACGCGAATGTGGGTGACAACTTTGTTCTCGTTGATGACAATGCGAGACCGCATAGGGTTGTTGGTACATCATTTATGATGAGCCTTGGATGGTCGGGTTTGTCAGTCCATTGTGATTCTTGTAACGTTGGTTACGGGCCATGCAGTACAGATGAGAAATGGTCTGATGTTTTTGCAAGAACATGTTTCAATTGTGTTTTCTCACGCACAATTCTTGACTACTGAGAGCGAGGAAAATATGGACGCATCTAGAATGAATTGTTTTTCCGATAACAAGTTGATTTTCATTCAATTCTCCTCCCAACCGAGATTCGAAGGGCGTTCCAGATTTGGGTCACTTTCAAGAAAACTCAAGATCTTTTATAGCCATCTTGAGTCAATTCTGATATTCAGATCTCTTCATCTGGAGTTTAATCTTCAAAATGAGCCTAAGATTTCCAAAATCGGTTGACGTGGAAAAAAGTTATGGCTGCAAAACCAAAAAGTTGATTTTTTGAGATCACTTTGTAAATAAAAGAGATAGGGAGTTGATTCGCGAGATATCTCGAGGTAATGAGAACATCGTCATGCCTCTGTTGTCGAAGTTGTGAAAAAAATTGTTTTCACCATTTGAGAGCCTTTTGAATATTCCGAAATTTTGCACAGTGTCGGAAAACACCATGTAGAGATTTTATGTGAATACTCTTATGTTTCAATGAAATATGAGATTATAGCTGAAGGACTGGGCTATCGAACAGTGTGAACCAAATTCAAATTGTTCTAAACTGAAAAAAGTTATTCACATTATAACATGGGCGACATTTTGGTGTGCGACGAAATTAGTGTTGAGTAGTTTAGATCGAAAAAATTTCGATTTGACGTAAAAAGTGCTGATCAGCTTAGCTTATCTTTTTTTTTTTCATGAGTTATTTTTTTCATTTCACAGAGTGTCAGCCCTGGTATGGTAGATACAGAGATCATCCCAGAGGATTTCAAAAAAACCGAAGGGTATAAGAAAGCTATAGAGGAAGAGAGTATCCTTCTTCCCGAAGATATTGCCGATGGGGTAATGTACGCATTATCCACTCCACCACGTGTCCAGGTTAGTTGTGGAATAATCACATAATTTCATCATCATTATGAATAAAATGTCATCATGTTGTGATAAGTGAATGTTTATTCAATTTAGATGACAAACTGGTGAAGGCTGTACACAAACGTATTATTTTTCCTTGAAATCAAATGCATTCAAACTTAATTGAATGGAAAGCAATCAAATGTTCACCCTCGTTTTCTGACAATGAGTGAATCCTCCACAAGAAGGGCTATATACACATTAACTAACGCACCTTAAAACATTTCAAAAAAATGAAAACCAATAAATTCAACTTCCATAAATCACAACCAATCAATTCTTAACATTGATCGTCATCATTTCTCAACTGAATTTCTTGGCGTCATTTTATAGCTATATATTTCAAGGGCTATAGTATACAGTGGAATATTTGAAAAATTCATAATGAACAAAAACAAAATGGCGGATTCTACCAAAGTATAGTCATTTACAAAAACCGCTGGAGAAAAACAAAATCAGATTTTTTCCAACCTGTACCGATGTCATCTTAGGCTATTAATTTCTGAAGAGAATGAGTATTCGGAAATCGAACAAATAGTCCGGTCATTTCTTTGCAATTTGTTATGGAGTGAATGTGCTGATCTCGTATGAACGATTATTATTATTTTGCTTCAGGCTTCATGAAAATTCAATCGAATTTGGATTTCTTAGAGTTATTTCAAAGATAAAGAACTGTAGTACACAATGGAACAAATCCAATAATTGAAAGAAACAAAATGGTGGAGAATCCAGAATTTTTGTGATTTTCAAAAATCTCTGGCGAATAAAAAAATGTTTATTCTCCCAATCAGGACCGATACAATTTTAGATCATTGATTTCTAAGAAGAATGAGCACTCGAACATCTGAATCGAACAATTAGTCCAGGAGAAACACGTTCTTTTTGGCAAAGTGTTATGAAGTTTGCTTCTGGCTTTATCAGAATTCTATCGAATTTGGATTAATTAGTACAAAGTGGAACATCTGAAAATTCCATAATTGCAAAAAAAATGGAGTGTCCCTAATTTGAGTGATTTTCAAAAACTGCTGGCGAATAGAAAAATGTGTATAGAGAATTATTTCTTAATCACCTTCTAAATGACGTGGTAGCAATCACAGATGACTACACTTTTCAACAAGCTGAATGAAGATTCAAATCACGTTGACTAGTGGATTTTTTAATTCATTATTTTAATTTATAGGATGGTACTCCTGTGCATACGGCGAGCGCAAATATTGTTTATCTCAATAACAGAGTTTCTTATCTAATCGAACCAACAATGTGGCCTCCAAATAAACCGGACTTGCACTCTGTAGATTTTAATGTCTGGGGTACCTTACACGAACGGGTATTTACAAATGAAAGAAACTTCGAGAACTTGGAAGAATTGAAGGAAAAAATTGATTACTGCGTAGAAAATGCAACGCCTCAGTTAGAAATAGCCCGGTCGATACAGTTGAAGCAAAAGGGAGACACATTCAGGTCATTTCAAAATTCGTTATGTTTTGACTACAACTAGTATAAAGTTTCATATATTTTCAGGGTTTCACGCAATCCTCATGGACTTACATCTCGATGTCAATAACAACATTTTTCTATTCGCTAGCGGCTTTTGTAAATCACGAAAGTTATGGTTACTCCACCATTTCGTTTTTTTTTTTCAATTATGAAATTTTCAGATGTTCCACTGTGTACTACAGCTATTCAGATTTGAAATGGCATTAAGAAATCCAAATTCGATTGAATTTTCATGAAGCCTGAAGCAAAATAATGATAATCGTTTATACGATAGATTAGCACATTCACTCCATAATAAATTGCAAAGAATGAGTGTATATCTACTGGACTATTTAATCGATTTCGATGTTCGAGTACTCATTCTCTTCAGAAATGAATAGCCTAAGATGACATCGGTACAGGTTGGAAAAAATTTGATTTTCTTTTTCTCCAGCGGTTTTTGCAAATGACAAAACTTTGGTAGAATCCGCCATTTTGTTTTTGTTCATTATGAAATTTTCAAATATTCCACTGTATACTATAGCCCTTTAGCTATGAAACGACGCCAAGAAATTCGAATTCGGTTGAGAAATGATGCAACCACGAGGAAAATAAAAACTTCCGGTTTTTTGTGACCACCCGATATATAAACAAGCCATAATCTTCATTCAAAGCATATTTTATTAAAGGAAAGAATTATTTTTACGTGTGTACTATCGGGCTACCGGATGCCTCAATTACAATCAGACCTAATATAGTTCTAGCATTTTCATAACATTCCGAGATCCATCGACAATCCTCAATCATGTTCCACGTCAACATCCTAGTGCGATGCGATCCGAAGAGTTCTTCCGAGAACAGCGGCTCGAGTCTACTTCGCAAAGAGTAGTCTGTCTATAACAATACTTTAGGAGAGGAACATAGGGAAATATGATCGAAAACATTTTCAGAATAGAAACCAATTAATTGTTTTTCTCGATTTTCTCACAGAAAATAGGTCGATATAAGAGATAAATTAGAGATGAATTAGAATTAGACAGGGAAAATATGATTTGGAAAATCTGTATACCTAATAAGAATCGCTTAAAAATTTCGTTGAATGCTTTCCAAAGAAAGTAGGTTTAAATAGGAGAAAACTTTTGGCTACCTACACATTGCCAAACATACCTACCCTAGAAAGGGAGCAATAGGAAAAATATGATAGGAAAATGAATAAAACGGAAACCATTAATCCGCCTTGATTTCCTTAGCGAAAATATATATAAAATACTAATATTTATTTTTTATTTCAGATACATGAACTGATGATAAGGCCAGTTGGAGACTCTTTTTAGATCATTATTTCAATCATTTGATCCTTCAGAAAACCTTGGAAGTCGCATCAGTCCATCAGTCCAGAAAATGTGGAGAGAGAAATCTTTGTCGAAATGATGAGTTGTTATAAATTTTCTGCTATTCAAATATATATTACACATACATCTGTCTCCAAATCTCTATGGAAAATTCCATTACATTATTTCACACACATATGAACTGCTCAGCAGAAAGTAGGAATCGAAATGTTCGTTGAATTTTCGGAGAATGATTCCTTTGGCAAGGAATTCCCTAAGCCCCAGAAATATTAAATTCAGACCACCGTGTAAGGTACACCGGGGTGAGGGGAACCCCGGATTTCAAAGCTCCGCTTCAAACAAAAAATAATAAAAATAATTATGGGTCATTCTCGTTCCAATCACGTCAGCTTAATGATGTATAATTATTTAAAGACCCATAATATGCTGGCCAGAATCGCTCATAGCGGCAAAATTCCTGTGAACTCCTGTGGGCCAGTACTTAAGACGGGTAGTTTATTCTCGCAGTTTTTCAAAAATCCTTGCTGACCGAGCATTTCTGGTTCGTAATTTTCTATCAAATCACTTATTTGAATATCTTATATTGATATTCAGATGCCACCAGTGGAATTAGCTCGATCCACCACTTAAGACGGGTAGTTTATTCTCGCAGTTTTTCAAAAATCCTTGCTGACCGAGCACTTATGGTTCCTAATTTTCCATCAAATTACTTATTTGAATATCTTATATTGATATTGAGATGCCACCAGTGAAATTATCTCGATCTACCACTTAAGAGGGGTAGTTCATTCTCGCAGTTTTTCAAAAATCCTTGCTGACCGAGCATTTCTGGTTCATAATTTTCCATCAAATTACTAATTTGAAAATCTTATATTGGTATTCAGATGCCACCAGTGGAATTATCTCGATCCACCACTTAAGAGGGGTAGTTCATTCTCGCAGTTTTTCAAAAATCCTTGCTGACCGAGCATTTCTGGTTCATAATTTTCCATCAAATTACTAATTTGAAAATCTTATATTGATATTCAGATGCCACCAGTGGAATTATCTCGATCCACCACTTAAGAGGGGTAGTTCATTCTCGCAGTTTTTCAAAAATCCTTGCTGACCGAGCATTTCTGGTTCATAATTTTCCATCAAATTACTAATTTGAAAATCTTATATTGATATTCAGATGCCACCAGTGGAATTATCTCGATCCACCACTTAAGAGGGGTAGTTCATTCTCGCAGTTTTTCAAAAATCCTTGCTGACCGAGCATTTCTGGTTCATAATTTTCCATCAAATTACTAATTTGAAAATCTTATATTGATATTCAGATGCCACCAGTGGAATTATCTCGATCCACCACTTAAGAGGGGTAGTTCATTCTCGCAGTTTTTCAAAAATCCTTGCTGACCGAGCATTTCTGGTTCATAATTTTCCATCAAATTACTAATTTGAAAATCTTATATTGATATTCAGATGCCACCAGTGGAATTATCTCGATCCACCACTTAAGAGGGGTAGTTCATTCTCGCAGTTTTTCAAAAATCCTTGCTGACCGAGCACTTATGGTTCCTAATTTTCCATCAAATTACTTATTTGAATATCTTATATTGATATTGAGATGCCACCAGTGAAATTATCTCGATCTACCACTTAAGAGGAGTAGTTCATTCTCGCAGTTTTTCAAAAATCCTTGCTGACCGAGCACTTATGGTTCCTAATTTTCCATCAAATTACTTATTTGAATATCTTATATTGATATTGAGATGCCACCAGTGAAATTATCTCGATCTACCACTTAAGAGGGGTAGTTCATTCTCGCAGTTTTTCAAAAATCCTTGCTGACCGAGCATTTCTGGTTCATAATTTTCCATCAAATTACTAATTTGAAAATCTTATATTGATATTCAGATGCCACCAGTGGAATAATCTCGATCCACCACTTAAGAGGGGTAGTTCATTCTCGCAGTTTTTCAAAAATCCTTGCTGACCGAGCACTTATGGTTCCTAATTTTCCATCAAATTACTTATTTGAATATCTTATATTGATATTGAGATGCCACCAGTGAAATTATCTCGATCTACCACTTAAGAGGGGTAGTTCATTCTCGCAGTTTTTCAAAAATCCTTGCTGACCGAGCATTTCTGGTTCATAATTTTCCATCAAATTACTAATTTGGATATCTTATATTGATATTCAGATGCCACCAGTGGAATTATCTCGATCCACCACTTAAGAGGGGTAGTTCATTCTCGCAGTTTTTCAAAAATCCTTGCTGACCGAGCATTTCTGGTTCATAATTTTCCATCAAATTACTAATTTGAAAATCTTATATTGATATTCAGATGCCACCAGTGGAATTATCTCGATCCACCACTTAAGAGGGGTAGTTCATTCTCGCAGTTTTTCGAAAATCCTTGCTGACCGAGCATTTCTGGTTCATAATTTTCCATCAAATTACTAATTTGAAAATCTTATATTGATATTCAGATGCCACCAGTGGAATTATCTCGATCCACCACTTAAGAGGGGTAGTTCATTCTCGCAGTTTTTCAAAAATCCTTGCTGACCGAGCATTTCTGGTTCATAATTTTCCATCAAATTACTAATTTGAAAATCTTATATTGATATTCAGATGCCACCAGTGGAATTATCTCGATCCACCACTTAAGAGGGGTAGTTCATTCTCGCAGTTTTTCAAAAATCCTTGCTGACCGAGCACTTATGGTTCCTAATTTTCCATCAAATTACTTATTTGAATATCTTATATTGATATTGAGATGCCACCAGTGAAATTATCTCGATCTACCACTTAAGAGGAGTAGTTCATTCTCGCAGTTTTTCAAAAATCCTTGCTGACCGAGCACTTATGGTTCCTAATTTTCCATCAAATTACTTATTTGAATATCTTATATTGATATTGAGATGCCACCAGTGAAATTATCTCGATCTACCACTTAAGAGGGGTAGTTCATTCTCGCAGTTTTTCAAAAATCCTTGCTGACCGAGCATTTCTGGTTCATAATTTTCCATCAAATTACTAATTTGAAAATCTTATATTGATATTCAGATGCCACCAGTGGAATAATCTCGATCCACCACTTAAGAGGGGTAGTTCATTCTCGCAGTTTTTCAAAAATCCTTGCTGACCGAGCACTTATGGTTCCTAATTTTCCATCAAATTACTTATTTGAATATCTTATATTGATATTGAGATGCCACCAGTGAAATTATCTCGATCTACCACTTAAGAGGGGTAGTTCATTCTCGCAGTTTTTCAAAAATCCTTGCTGACCGAGCATTTCTGGTTCATAATTTTCCATCAAATCACTTATTTGAATATCTTATATTGATATTCAGATGCCACCAGTGGAATAATCTCGATCCACCACTTAAGAGGGGTAGTTCATTCTCGCAGTTTTTCAAAAATCCTTGCTGACCGAGCACTTATGGTTCCTAATTTTCCATCAAATTACTTATTTGAATATCTTATATTGATATTGAGATGCCACCAGTGAAATTATCTCGATCTACCACTTAAGAGGGGTAGTTCATTCTCGCAGTTTTTCAAAAATCCTTGCTGACCGAGCATTTCTGGTTCATAATTTTCCATCAAATTACTTATTTGGATATCTTATATTGATATTCAGATGCCACCAGTGGAATTATCTCGATCCACCAATTAAGAGGGGTAGTTCATTCTCGCAGTTTTTCAAAAATCCCTGCTGACCGAGCATTTCTGGTTCATAATTTTCCATCAAATCACTTATTTGAATATCTTATATTGATATTCAGATGCCACCAGTGAAATTATCTCGATCTACCACTTAAGAGGGGTAGTTCATTCTCGCAGTTTTTCAAAAATCCTTGCTGACCGAGCATTTCTGGTTCATAATTTTCCATCAAATTACTTATTTGGATATCTTATATTGATATTCAGATGCCACCAGTGGAATTATCTCGATCCACCAATTAAGAGGGGTAGTTCATTCTCGCAGTTTTTCAAAAATCCTTGCTGACCGAGCATTTCTGGTTCATAATTTTCCATCAAATTACTTATTTGAATATCTTATATTGATATTGAGATGCCACCAGTGAAATTATCTCGATCTACCACTTAAGAGGGGTAGTTCATTCTCGCAGTTTTTCAAAAATCCTTGCTGACCGAGCATTTCTGGTTCATAATTTTCCATCAAATTACTAATTTGGATATCTTATATTGATATTCAGATGCCACCAGTGGAATTATCTCGATCCACCAATTAAGAGGGGTAGTTCATTCTCGCAGTTTTTCAAAAATCCTTGCTGACCGAGCACTTCTGGTTCATAATTTTCCATCAAATTACCTATTTGAATATCTTATATTGATATTCAGATGCCACCAATGGAATTATCTCGATCCACCACTTAAGAGGGGTAGTTCATTCTCGCAGTTTTTCAAAAATCCTTGCTGACCGAGCATTTCTGGTTCATAATTTTCCATCAAATTACTAATTTGGATATCTTATATTGATATTCAGATGCCACCAGTGGAATTATCTCGATCCACCACTTAAGAGGGGTAGTTCATTCTCGCAGTTTTTCAAAAATCCTTGCTGACCGAGCACTTCTGGTTCATAATTTTCCATCAAATTACCTATTTGAATATCTTATATTGATATTCAGATGCCACCAATGGAATTATCTCGATCCACTACTTAAAAGGGGTAGTTCATTCTCGCAGTCTTTCAAAAATCCTTGCTGACCGAGCACTTCTGGTTCATAATTTCCCATCAAATTACCTATTTGAATATCTTATATTGATATTCAGATGCCACCAATGGAATTATCTCGATCCACCACTTAAGAGGGGTAGTTCATTCTCGCAGTTTTTCAAAAATCCTTGCTGACCGAGCCTTTCTGGTTCATAATTTTCCATCAAATTACTTATTTGAATATCTTATATTGATATTCAGATGCCACCAGTGGAATTATCTCGATCCACCACTTAAGAGGGGTAGTTCATTCCCGCAGTTTTTCAAAAATCCTTGCTGACCGAGCATTTCTGGTTCGTTCCTTTCCATCAAATCACCTCCTGAAGGGGTGGATCGAAATAATTCCACTGGTGGCATCAATAAATCTATATGAGATATCCAAATACGAACCAGAAATGCTCGGTCAGCAAGGATTTTCAAAAACTGCAAAAATAAACTACCCTTCAAAAGGGGTGTATCGAAATGATTCCACTAGTGGCATTCATAAATATATATGAGATATCCAAATATGTAATATGATGGAAAAATACGAACCAGAAATGCTCGGTCAGCAAAGAATTTTGAAAAACTGCAAGAATAAACTACCCCTCTGAAAGAGTGGATCGAAATAATTCCACTGGTGGCATCTTTAAATCTACATAAGATATCGAAATATGAATTTGAAGGAAAAATTCGAGAAATGCTCGGTCAGCATACTTTAATTTTGGTCAGCAAATTATACACCCCCTCAATAATCGATATCAGTCTCATTTGATACTAAGGAAGTTACGAATACAGAGTCGGCCTATTTGCGAAATATAAGTTTTTATACGTTTTTTCATGAGTGCTAAGGAGGACTGCATGCCATTATACTTATAAAAAATACAGAGGACGCCTATGTTCACCTTGAAATTATAGGATGCCTACAACCTATATAAGATGTATAGGCCAACACAAATATTTTCGTTCATTATTTGAGCTTTGATAGTGACTTGTTGAATCTAAAGATGGATCGTTGGGCAGGACAAGTAGCTATAGTAACAGGGGTTAGCTCTGGAATCGGTGCTTCTATAGTAGACAAGTTGCTGGATCATAATATCAAGGTATTTATATTTATATCGAAATTTTGAAATTACTCGAAAATTGCTCCACAACCACCTATGGAGTGACCCTATACAGGGTGATTGATGGGAAATGCGCATACGAGGTGCATCTGACTAATCCATATTTCATGAGTCTTTCATTCTCTATGAAAGGAGGTACAGTGGTGTCGATTGACATAATGAAATAAAGATTTATTCCAGGGCCAGCCTCGAAAAAATTAATGAGTATAGGTTTCGAGTCGAAACAACACCCTATATATCAATATTTCAAAACCTCATTCACAAATTCTGAAAAAGTAGAGAAAAATAAGTAAGGCTGAAATTATTTGGTGTTTCCGCATACAACTTTTTCACCTTCTTTAGTATAATTTATTCGCCGTCTCGAAAATTTCGAGAAGCATATTTTCAAAGTAGTTTTTATCTAGTTACTATCAGTTGGAAATATTTGGCTGTTAGATCTAATCATTCTAATCAAAAAGAATTATATGATCATGGGTCCTATCTCGATCAGTGGTGGAGCTTAAAGGGATCAAAATTAAATTATTATTGTATATATTAAATGAAATATCCCGCTCACTTCTAGAGATATCAATTTGAAATTAGGTATGGTGAATACTTTCTAGCAGATCAGAGTTCCTACTTGGTATCTCGGAAATCGGACTTATTATCTAGGAATTATTCAATTCCAACTTATGTCGAAATTCTAACATTGTATCTGGGAATTATTTGTCATAATTCTGATTAAGTATCTTGGAATTCCGATATAAAGTTTCTCGAAATCAATAAATTCCGACTTATTATCTGGGAATCATTCAATTCTGACTTATATTTTGTCAGTACAAAGACTTAGACTTATTACCTAGAAATTATCCAATTCCGAATTCATGTCGGAATTCTGACTTATTATCTGGGAATCATTTTTCATAACTATAATTTGTCTACGGCTATAATAGATAATAGAGGTATTTTCGATGTCTTCGTCTTGTAGCCATCCGATGTCCTGTCAAGTAATGCTCATCTATTAGACAGAGCTATCATTGCTTCACATTTGACATTCTATGAGCGATGAGATTTTTTTAAATAATAACACAATGGAGTGAACACAGTCAAACGAGAGCAATTTTGTGTTATAGCCGCAGAAAATGGTATATTGTTTAACGAGCATGGAATGATAGTGATTTCCTACGAGAATGAAGTTTGCAGCATAAGCCATAGGCGAATGCTGCATTCATTTGAGTAGGAAATTAGCATTCCATGCAAGTTATACACTATAATTTTTCTGCGTTTATAATAGATACCAGCGGCATTTTCGATTTCTTTGTCTTGTAGCCATCTGATTTCCTGTCAAGTAATGAACAGAGTTGTCATTGCTCGAAATTTGACATTCCATGGGCGATGAGTTTTTTTTAATAATAACACAATGGAGTCATTGTGATATCATAAACGGAAATAAAATTGATGACAAACAAAGTACCTCATTGATGTATCGAACACATCAGTAAAACAAGGGCAATCTTTTGTTATAGCCGTAGAAAAAATATTGTGGTGGCCCTTCAACGCCTTCGTACGTATCCTCGTCATATACGTATTGATAATCAATACGGATAATCTCTATCTGTTTCCATAGCGAAACATGAAGCCGATTTTTGAAAAGAAATGACTATCCATAAGGAAAAGTTTTGAAACGATCGGACACATACTGCTTTGATTGAAAGGCTAGTAAACGTCATTGTCCACCGAAACGCATGTCTTTGATGACTACTATAATAGCGCATGGCGCATGCGTATCATGCCACCAAATCCTTATGGATATTCATTTGTTTCATATTTTTGGCTTCATCCTGGCACCCGTTATGTTCCGTATTGTTTATTAATACGTATATGATCCTCGTATGTTTATGTCAGTTGGAACAACACATCACCGCAAACCGTCGGTCCTATTGAGAGTTCAAAGAGTGCGGCAGCGCGGCCCTACATTCGTTTGATGATCTGTTCAACTGACTTTGCATAAACCTTATCAGTCCTAATGAAATTACCAGGGCTATCACCTCTAAAGCTTTGTCGTTCGAATACACAGGTTGAATATCGCAATGGTGGCAATATCCTGTAGATATCACAGATATCAATTCACATGTTTTTATTAATGTATGGTTACATGAATGGTTTATTCAAGATCGTTGGAGTAGCAAGAAGGAAAGAGAGACTAGACGCACTTGCGAAAAAGAGCGCGAGTAGAAAAGGATCTTTCCATCCTATCCAAGCAGACGTCTCCAAAGAAGAAGACGTTCTCAGAGTGTTCAAATGGACCAAAGACAACCTGGGGCCCGTCAGCATCCTCATTAACAATGCAGGCACAGTTATAAATGGCTATCTCTCAGAATCAAAAACTGAAGATTGGAATACAATTCTTCAGCTGAATGTTGTCGGATTGTCGATGGCTACAAGGGAGGCACTGAAGGTCATGAAAGAGAATAAAATCAAGGGGCACATCATACACATCAACAGTATTGCTGGGCATTACGTGAAGAATTTGGAGGGCGGTTTTGCTATGTATATCGCTAGCAAACATGCTGTCACTGCTCTAACTGAATCCCTGAGGATGGAATTGAGTGCTTCAGGACACAAAATTAAAGTAACGGTGAGCAAAACCTATTCAATCTCCACCCTGACTAATACACTGGGGAACAAAATTCGTAGCCATTATTACTAAAAATATAGTAACTACGACAAATAAATTTTGTACGATAGAGGACAAGGATAGGTTGTTTCTGCAAACGATTTCGATTTTTCGGAAACACTGATTTGTACCAAATGGAAAGCTTAGTTGTTTCATTCACAAGGTTTTTGCGGTTAATAATTGTCCTTAGTTAGGAATAATACTATTCACCATTCTATTAGTCACAATTAGGATTCTTAGTAAGAGATTACCACTAATAGTAGTTATTGTAACAGATTGATGGTATTTGTATCAAACGAATGAATTGATTGTTTCAACAAATAATTTTTCCACCACTAGCTATAGAAACTGATGCGAGATTCGCAGGAATGGCACTCGAATCTAGTAGGTATTTGTCAATAACTACTTGTCATAATATGTTGTCATTGTAATGGTTACTAGATTTTGATTAGAATTGAACAGAAAGTGCTTTCATAGTGACAATTGATCCATATTTTAGATTCACATAACTATAATGATATATTGTTAGTTGTGAAAATAAAAATATACAGGGTGTAGGTACCACTGAGAAAGGACGCCGGCTGAAGCACAGGTTTCGAAAAAAAAAATTGTATTGAAAGTGGCTGAAAAAAATTTCTGGAAATTATTTTCAAGTTTTCGGGACGGCCGCCAAAGGGCGTAATTGCATTAACCAATTTAAAAAACGGGATTTTGTGAGGATTTGGTTTATCAAGATATTTCAAAAACCGTTCTTTCATAATCTCAAGTTGATTTCCAATCATTTCGATGGAAAAATGGCGTTAGCTCTTGAAATCATTGAAGGATGGGAGGGTGAATTGCGGTATGGAAAAACTCTTATTACTATATACAGTTTGGTGTAACGGAATTCAACGAATTTGACTTTATTATGAGGGGATATTCTAGTTTTCTCAGATTGATCACGAATCGAGTCGATTTTAATCCCGTGATGGCCGCTAGAGGGCACTTTTTAAAAATCAGACAATTTTCCATTTTCTCTGAAGAAAAATGAAACTTTTTGAAAGTAAAAGACATTTGCAGACATTTTCATCGTAAAGTTCACAAGTTTATGATTCTTTCAAGTAAGACAGGTTCCATATATGATGATCATTCCCAGATAAAATTAATTCTCTCAATCTCAAGTTTCTCCAAACACCACAATCACTGCTCCAAATATTCGTTGAATGATTTTCTAGATTCATAACTCTAGTTCTAGTATAATGATTTTGCAATTATTTGGAGCCCCATTTATATAAATATAACCTCCTATGCAAAGTCATGAAGTTTCTCGTTTTATTTGTGAACGTCATTCTGTTCCCACCACTGCTACCAGAATGGAATAAATGGAACGCAACTACTGATAAGAGCCAAAAGCCATCAGTAACCGGTCTGTAGGTATCAAGCGTTAGCCTGGCTGAATCGAAATCAATCGGCATTAAGGAAAGAAACACTAGCATCTTTATTCATTTATTCGAATCGATGCATATATTTCGGGTGAATTCAATTCAATATGTTCTGCGTGGCATCAGCCAGGACAGTAGTTATTCTTCTCCCGTCATCTACCAATGGTGTTCATTCTTAACACTTGTGGAAATGACTTAGGCAATTTGGTCATTTCGTATTTGATACAATTATTATCAATCCAACAAATCACATTTGTTAAAAAAATTTCCGTCATCCTGTTTCAAACGGTGGTCAAAAATCTTGAAATGTTGCATGATCAACATATTAATTAAGTGATACAGATACATTGTTTTCCATCTGAAAAAATATTAGGAAGATGTTTCTTGAGATGTTTATTATCATTCTGTAGGATCTCATTTTGAAGAGATGCAATATTAATTTCCGAAAGTTTGATAGTCAATGAATCAAAATAGATCGAAAAATTTCGATTTGATGTGAAAAGTGCTGATCAGCTTAGCTTATCATTTTACCATGAGTTATTTTTTTCATTTCAGAGTGTAAGCCCTGGTTTGGTAGATACAGAAATCATCACAGAGGATTTCAAAAAAACCGAAACGTATAAGAAAGCTATCGAGGAAGAGAGTATCCTTCTTCCAGAAGATATTGCCGATGGGGTAATGTACGCATTATCCACTCCACCACGTGTCCAGGTTAGTTGTGGAATAATCACATATTTCTATCATCATTATGAATAAAATGCCATTGTGTTGTGATAAGTGAATTTCCTGAAGAAGAAAGAGGTTGAAATGAGTCAAATCTTCACCTCTTTTTCCACTGTGAATAAGTTTAGGAGAGAATAAGGAGGGCTATATACACATTGACTTACAAACCTTGAAAAATTATTGAAAGTTCTCAAAATATCGGAAATAATCAATTCTACACCTTTTGAATTTCTCACAGAAAGTTGGTTTTATACATGTTTTATACCTAATATTTCATACAAATTAACTTATATACACTAGCAGCAGAGCAGCGTAAATATGATTAGGTACCTTTAATGATTTATAAAATGAAAACTAACAAATTCCATAAATCACAACCAACCAATCCTTGAACTCATTTATCAAACTGCTTAGGAAAATATCAATGAAATGTATGACTAGAAAGACATCTGACTGTGACACTATGACATATGACTGATGAAGTATTAGCACAAACATAAAACATCCTGACGACTGAAGTTTGACAGATGAAGCGCCAGTGGCGGCGGTCACAGTTTTAAGGAAAATCAATAGCTCACACAAGAATAAATAACAATAAGCATAGAACATCAGAGAATAAGCTTTTTGGGATAATTCCAACAATACGATTTAATCGAACAAAAACGCGACACGGAATTCCAATAACTGCGTATTTTTCTATTATAACTCGCAAAGCACCTATACCTGATTTATAAAATCTCTTTCTTTCTATAATACTACTAATATCGGGGTACCAGATGCCTCAATTACAATCGGACCTAAGATGGTTCTATCATTTTCATAACATTTCGAGATCCTTCGACAATCTTCAATCATGTTCCACGTAAACATCCTAGGGCGATGCGATCCGAAAAGTCCTTCCGGGAACAGCGGCGCGAATCTACTTCTCAACAGGTAGTCTGTCTATAACAATACTTTAGGAGGAAAACAATAGGGAAATATGATTGAAAACATTTCCAGAATGGAAACCAATTCATTGTTTATCTCGATTTTCTCACAGAAAATAGGTTCATATAAGAAATAAATTAAAGATTAACTTACGTAGGAGGCAAGCAACAGGAAAAGTATGATTGGGAAAATCTGTAAAATAAGAATCGCTCAATAATTTCGAAGAATACATGGAATTTTCCAAAAAGAAATAGGTTTTAATATAGGAGAAAACTTTTGGCTGCGTACACATTGCCAAACATACCTATACCCTAGAAAAGGAGCAATAGGAAAAATATGAAAATGTATAAAATGGAAACCATCAATCCGCCTTGATTTCGTTAGCGAAAATATATATAAAAAGAAAGAGCTTGATTATATACAAATCCACTTTCATATCCTAGGAGGGGAGAAATAGGAAAAATATGATTATCATCGATTCTATGAATAATTTTATCTCGAATATTTATTTTTTATTTCAGATACATGAACTGATGATAAGGCCAGTTGGAGAAACTTTTTAGATTATCATTTCAACCATTTGATTCTTCAGAAAACCTTGGAAGTCGCATCAGTCCATCAGTCCAGAAAATGTAGAGAGGGAAATATTTGTCGAAATGATGAGTTGTTATGAATTTTCTGATATTCAAATATATTATATTACACACACATCTGTCTCCAATTCTCTATGAGTAATTCCAATACACTATTTCACACACATATGAACTGCTCAGCATGGAGTAGGATTCGATTTAATCAAAGAAACCTAAAAGAAATTGTAGAATGGTTAAAACCACCCTCATCCTCCGACATTTTTCTCAGAACTTTTTTATAGGTCATAATACGGTTCTGAAACTTTTAGAGCTTGAAGACTAATCAATTACCTTCATTTTATTACTCTTGTAAAAATTTTGTATACCGCATAGTTTCGAAGAAGAAAAAATTCTCTCAAATAATGCTACCAGATATTTCTATAGTACAAGTTCAATTGAATTGTGATACAAAACTCAAGTTGGCAATGGAAACAAGAGCAGAATTCGACGTGAAAAATTGAAATGCACCCACCTCAGGACATCGTCGTTGTCTCGTAGTGCGTCAACGGCATTTTGGATTCTGTTCCACAGCTGTTCGGAAGTATCAATTTGAACTTCATACACATCATACACTTGTGTTTTCAACGCTCCCCAGATGAAGAAGTCGCACGGATTCAAATCTGGAGACCGCGAAGGCCATTGAATAGGTGCTTCTAGTCGCCTACCAATCCATCTATCAGGAAATTGTTCGTTCAGATATTGTCTACTGCACGTGCAAAATGAGGTGGTGCACCGTCGTGCATGAAGAACATGTTTCGACGAACTTTGAGGGGCAAGTCCTCTAATGAATCTGGCAAAATTTCTTGAAGGAAGTGAAGGTAACTAGCACCATCAAGGCAATCTGGCAATCGGATCGGCCCAACCAAAAATGTTTCGATAAATCCGATAGTGTCTAGCTTTAATGGCATGTGGGTTTTCATCAGCATATACATGCTCATTGTGCAGGTTCGTCATGCCACGACGTGTAAAACGAGACTCATCAGTATAAAAAATATTAGTCTGAAACCCAGCGAGCACAAATATCCCTGGGATGTTTTGGGATGTTTTGAAAATGTTGGCAAGAAGATGTTATATTGAGACGTAATATGCACTGACCAAAGAGGTCTTTGAAGAATATTGAAGTATTGTTTTTGTTCTTCTGTGGCATTTCTCTGTTTGCCTACTGAGAGGTATCCCTGGGCTGGGATGTTTTGGGATGTTTTAGAAATGTAGCCATGAGGATGTTTGTTTGAGGCGTAATATGCACTTCCCAAAGAGGTCTTAGAAGGATATTGAAAGTTTTGTTTTTGTTTTTTTGTGCCCCACCACAACGTCTCATATGCTTACGTCACAATACGATGAATTCTGATTTGTTTTCGATTTTGTTCTTCTTGTTCGCGATTGGCATTCGCGTTTGCAGCGTGTCACGCTTACATCACGCTGCTAACGAACAGAAAGGAATTTGGTGAAGTTTATTGTGTTAAAAGACTTATTTGGTTTGTAATAATGACCATCAGATGCAAGATGTGTTGTTCGGTGCCTCAGTGTAATCAATATATAAAAGTACGAATTCATCAATACACATCAGCTTCTCCGCAGTTGCAAAATTATGCATTGTGCATGGAGAACATTTCAAAAATTGGGAAACCTATTTCCAATTATATGTCTGTGTGTAGTAGGTAAGCACTACTCAGAAACCGATTAAGAAGGTAATTTCAAATCAAGAAAATATTTTTATGTTCAATCTATTTTTAATGCATTTTTTCATTCAAGGGAAATGGAATCCTAATGCAAAAGTTCATTTTGACAAAAGGCTTCAGAAAAGTACCTCGAAAATGGTTTTTTTACAGCGATTTAATGTGCGCAAGATGCGTTGAAAATGTTCTGTTGTGTCCATGAAAAGGCTTCAAAATGAACTAGGGAGAAGGTAGTTTTGTGACATATCAAGGACATCTCGATAATTGCCGCCTGCGGCGGATATTGGCTGTTCTATAATAGTTCTATTCATGTGTGACTAGAACATCGCAGTGGAGGTTCAATATGTCTCGAAATCTCGTACTTTTAACATCTCTGAGATGTTTTTGTGCTCGCTGGGAATCTGTTGTCAAGTAGTCGGCGTTGCCGAACAATCCGTGAAAAATTTGAACGTAATCCGTGGTCAAGTGGTAATAACTCTTGCACAAACTAAATATGAAATGGATGAAATAATTGTTCTGTGCAGATCCGAATCACAGTGTATTTTGGAATTTTTCGTCGCTGCACAGATCTGGTACTTTTCTCGGGATTGTCATTGATTATTTCAAGAACAGCTTCTTCGGTATTAGGTCTTTGGACTCGGGGTATTTCAGCATTACTTTTGACTGGTATCAAAATCCCTGTTTCCAGAAGACGTCTCTCAATTGGGGCAAATAAAAGTTTTATGATTCGGAATTCTATTGGTACACGCGGGTACTTCTGCGACAGTTTCCTTGACAGAATCCAAGAACTAAGATCATATCGGTCTGCTCATTATAGGAAAAATCCATATTTGATAGCAGTTGAAATAACAACAACGATTGAATAATAATAAATGGTCGGTAATGGTACTCGCGGTGATAATAAAATTGAAGAGTTTATTGAAACATTAACCACAAACTTGAATGACAACAAATTTGTTTCCTGTCAAAATCACTACTTGCCTTCGTTTCCACTGTCAACTAGATTTTATATCTCAATTTTATTAAACTTGTACTGGGAAGTAAGAGAAAACTTTTTTCTTCGAAAGTGCGATATACGAAATACGAAATAAAATGAAGGTAATTGATTAGTCTTCAAGCTCAAAAAATTTCAGAACCATATATTATATTAGACAAACGATACATTTTGGCACATAAATAAATTGGGTCCAACCAACTTATTTTAACCTCCTCTACACGTGGTAGCTCTGTGTCCCATCAATTTAGGAAACCCACGAAAAGGGATATCCTATAATGTTAAGAGAACATCGTGAGAACCAAGGGAAATATGGTAGGAATTGGGGTCCTTCTTGAATTTTTGGAGGTTATATGCCTCGAGAAACACCGCCCTTGGCAATGTGTTCCAGAGCCTCGCTGTACGTTGGATGGACGAGTCTTTGAAAAGAGATGATCTGCAGGTCTTCAAAGTGACCACGAAGGGGTGCGAAACCTCAACTCGACGAGTTAATCTGGCGGGGACTGCCAAGGGAGGAACAATTGTTGATATTTCAGGAGAGCATCGTCCATGAAAATATCTATAAAATGGAGCCAGATCGCCAACTTTCCTACGGTGTTCCAGAGAAGTGAGTGAGTTTGTGAGCGAATTGCCCTTTTCTGGACAGAATCCAACAGTTTCAGAGGGTATTTGGGTGCTGCACTCCAAATATCGGAACAGTATTCCAGGACAGGTCGGATCTGTGCCTTATAGATCATAAACAACTGACTGGAAGTGAAATAGCTCCTGGCCCGAAACAGAAAACCAAGTTTTTGGGATGCACTTTTAGCAATTGATCTCACGTGATTTTCCCAAGAAAGGTTATTGCTGATAGTAATACCAAGCATCGAAATATGGATGTCTTCAAAGGTATGGACTCCTGACAAGCTCATGTTGGGCACAGTGAGATCGGATTTTCTAGAGAAAAGGCATGCCTATGTTTTGTTTGCATTGAAATCTACCAAGTCATTGGATCCCCATTCGAGAATTGTTGCCAAGTCCATATTTATGTTGTCAACATTTCCCCCTCTTTCGTTTCTGATTTGCCTTTGCCTTGCTGATATTGGACGGAGAATCGATATGAACGTTCACCTTTCAATGAATTCAATGAAAAATCCGATCTGCTATCAAGTTCAAAAAGAAATGACGCAACGACACCACGGCGTCAATTTCAGGAAACTAGGAATACATGCTTCCTAATGCGTCTGCGCCCTTATTTTCGATCCATTTTCAGTTTCAGTTCAGCTCACTCTCATTCATATTGTTGATGATTCCAAGTACAATGTGACGGTAATAAATGATTATTCTGATTATAATCATGAATTGAATGAATGTGCTTTGAATATATTACACGGCGCCCCTTTTCGAATGCAAGTGCAATGTCTATTAGTGGAGTTTTGGTGAAAGTATAGATTGAATATACCCGAATGAACAATAGCCTGAAGATTGCCACATCTATGTCAACTTATACGATACTGATAGGTGGGTGCTTAGAAATATTCCTTTTAACATTCCGCAAAATAAACTTAGTAGGCATATATACCTTTACCCTTTTTCATATCATGGAAATCTAATCTTGTTAAGTGCTAAGTACATAGTTTGATCAGAGCAAAACAAATAATATAGATTTAAAAGATTGAAATTCTGCTAATAGTAGGAGAACCTGCTGCAGATTTCTACCGTCATCTGATAACGAGATGATATATGTCCGAAAAGAAAGTAAAAACATTGTAGTTCTTCGAACGGCACCTGTGCCAATCACTATCCAGAGCAAAATGATGAAAAAAATCGCACTTTCCTGTGCGGAAATTTGCACGAGATCAGAATTATGCCGTCCGATACCAATTGAATGGTAGATCTCAAAAACCTATGTTACAAATATAACATTTTAAATATTTTATTCATTGAATTGACAATTGGAAATCTCCTGAATTACAGATAGTAAACACACAAATATAAAGATTCAGCCCATGAAAATATTGCTGGTTTAAGAGATACAGGGTTAACCACTATTTTGTAATAATATTCGAATAATCTTGGGATCTCCCTAGGGAAGTTTACATCAATTATCTAGAAATCACTGAAAGTAGATTTATCGGTTTTGGCATTCTTGTTCCTTAATTTTTATTGCTGAGTTAATTATTAATTCGAGTATTACATACTTTGATGCTCGCTTTGATGACAGGATATCTCTAGCAAACATATATATAGCGGTACATTAAAATTCATTCAATAATTATATGTTTTGGTTATGATTTTGATGCTTCCGCTACGATTAAATAGTTTAATAGTTATACACAGTGGTTCAACAAAAAGTATGCCCCTAGCTTCTCTCCTTATTTTTGGAATTATAGTTGAAATGCTCGGGCACGTATATAGGTTTTGCTTCTGAGGGGAACACATTTCAGACATATTTTTCGACCTGTGCCTTTGAACCACTAGCGAGGGGGATGGTGTCACAATTATTAACCCCAAAATTTCAATAGAAAATGGAGTCATGTCATTTAACGGGCACAAAATTACCTTCTTAATTACCCAAAGTTAACGTTTCAATAAACCAATTTGATAGCTTGTTTACCGTGTCTTATTCTCACAAAGAAACTGTCATAATTCACTAACGAACATTATTGAAACGTGCTACTGATTGTACATTCTTCAATGCAAACAAAACACAAGCATGCCTTTTCTCTAGAAAACCCGATCTCACTGTGCCCAACATAAGCTTTTCAGAAGTAACCATACCTTTGAAGTCACTTCCAGTCAGCTGCTTATGATCTATATGACACAGATCCGACCTGTCCTGGAATACTATTCCCATATTTATAGTGCAGAACCCATGGACGATGCTTTTCTGAAATAACAACAATTGTTCCTCCCTTGGCAGTCCCCGCGAGATCAACCCATCGAGTTGAGGCTTCGCACATCTTCGTGGTCACTTTTGAGACCTGCAGAACATCTCTTTCCAAAGACTCGTGCATCCAACTAACAGCGAAGCTCTGGATCACATTCCCAAGGGAGGTGTTCCCCGAGCGTCCCCGAGGCATATAACCTCCAGAAATTAAAGAAGAACACCAATTCTTACCTTATTTCCCTTGGTTCTCACGATGTTCTCTGAACATTACAGGATATCCCTTTTCGTCGGAACCAGAACATGAAAAAAAATATATGGCCAGGAAAGTATTTGCTTTCTGTTGGATAAACCGAGGAAGAATTGATATTTTCATCACATATAGAATGCGAATTCTCAATGTATTTCTTTCAAATGAATCACTTTTTGTAATAAAACACTCCATCGATAGATGGTTAAAGGCACAGGCAGAACATATCTAAAATGTTCCCAAAGAACTTATAATCTACGATGATTGAAGAACATTTAATTCCTACTCCCTCTCCCTATCCTCCTCTTTAAGTACGCACTATGTTCTTCGAACATTATATGAATTTCGTTTCGTGCGCTCCAAACGAGAAAGAATAAAAAAGGTGGTTCATAGGTACTTTTTATTGAACTTGTTTGTATATCATAATGTACAGAGTGATTTTGTGCATGAACAATAAGTCAATAACCTATTCACTGATTCGTCTGTGAAATGTTCTCATTCTCTTAATTCTCCAATATATCTTTACCGGGCGTCTCATAGCTTTGAGGCCTGCAGATCTCTGGGTTATCTAACGTAAAATAATTTCAAAAGATTGTGGAGAGTATAAAGGCGAAAACTCTTCGAAATATGGTGAGATCAAATCATACCCTTATGTCAAACAATATACTAGAAATCACCCCTTTGGCTTTTCAAATTGCTCCTCCGCTGTTTTTTTTTGGTTCATCTTAAAGAACTCCAATTAAGTGTTCGTAGAATAACAATAACGAACAAAGTGGCAACTCAGCAACTGAGAAAGTGAAATGCTTCGAGTCGAGGAATGGATTTGTTGAAAAAAAAAACCAAAATGATCTAAGCAAGCATCAGCAACTACTAGAAGCAGATGTTTGAAAAGAAGAAACTGGTAGTTGTGTACTCTGTAGATTTTCAATTATTGAAATATTGAGTTGTCAATAAAAGTTATAAAAACTTTAAACGTGTAATACTTCATGTTGTTAGATAAATAATCTCAAGAAGTTGTGGGCCCAGCACTTGCAATCGTCTAATTAAACGGAGTTGTCTCATTGTGCACGTGTGAAAATCAGGGGAACCATTATTCTGGAACCATTATTCATTCAGAAGATACTATGGATTTCAAAGCGCATATTGAGAAATTGGAAGGAGCTTCAAAATGGTCGAAATATAGACGCCAAATGTGTTGCAACATCATGAAGTACTAGAAGTGGTTAATAGCGATTTGGAACAACCAACTGAACCAGCTGCAACAGAATTTCCTGAAATAAAGAATAAATATATCTCTGATCTGAAAATATTCAAGAAAATTGATGCTTTAGCCCAATTGATCCTTGTCAGTAGTATGAACGATGCAAATATTGACCTTAGAGCTACTGCCTGCTGCACTTGGTGATAGCTTCACGACCAGATATAGCTTATGCTGCAAGCATTGCCTCGGAGAAAGTGAACGCACCATGTGTAGCAGATTGGCGTTCAATCAAACGTATCTCCAGATATCTGAAGGAAACAATCAACTATAGAATATTCAATGATGCTAGTAAACAGCCAAATAATGTATTTGATATTTTCTCTGATGCAGATTATGCAGGTGATGCAGAAACGAGAAAATCCAGAACTGGAGTTGTTTCGAAATACTCAGGAGCAGTAATAACATGGTTCAGTCAGTAACAAAGAAGTATTGTTTTGTCAACCAGGGAGGCAGAATATATTTCCGCAAGTGAAGCAACGAAAGAGATAATCTGGATCGAACGATAACTAGAAGAAATCACCACATTGAATGAGGATCCTATATTCTTCATATGGATAATACAAGCGCCATTAAGCTTGTGAAGAACTCTGCATTCCATAAAAGATCTAAACATATCGAAATAAGGTATCATTTCGTTCGTGAAAAAATAACAAAATAATCTAAGCAAACAGCAGCAACTACTGGAAGCAGATGTTTAAAAAGAAGAAACTGGTAGTTGTGTACTCTGTAGATTTTCAATTATTGAAATATTGAGTTGTCAATGAAAGTTATCAAATAAAAAGTTATAAGAATTTTAAATGTGTAATACTTCGTGTGGTTAGATGAATAACCTCAAGAAGATTGTAATAAACCGCGCGCCCCGCCATTTTCTAATGGCCGAGTACTACCCAAACCAAAAACACATGGTTCCTATGCCCCACCCTGTATATAGGAAACTAACTGAAACATCATTCTATTTCCAGGTCGATGCTGTGAGAGACTATAATCATTTGTGCACCATGAGCAATAAACAGCATTCAATATATTTATCCCAGTTGAAAGCAATGTTGAAGAGGAATATTTTATTGAAGAAACGAGAAAAACGGAAAACAATTGCCGTAAGCATTTTCAATATTCGAAATCGGGAACAAAAATAACAATTTTTCAAGCATTCAAATGTATACTTATCGATATTTCCACATACATATATTTATTTTACCTTCTTCATCGCTCACATTTAGAATCAAAAATCGAAATAATATGGACCGGGAATATTTCTCTCAATTATTCACATAAGCTGCCTGCTGTGACACTTATAATACACCATGTATAGTGCTTTCCACAAGGTGTATCATAAATGATACACGGACTATTAATCTGTATGAACAGACCCCTATAAAATACAACGGCAATAATAAATATACCAACTATGAAATAGTCACAGTGCTCAAATTGAAGGAAAATGTGAAATAAATAAAAAACTCAAAGTCATATCTACACAATGTTCAAAAAATGAAAAACAATGGTAGATTCCGGTAGAAAAACAACTACTTTCCTGGTTGTTTTGGATGTGTGATAAATTGACATTCATCATACAGGACGTGGAAAGAAATTCAACAAATATAATGCAATGTTCGACGTGGCAAATAGCCAGGAAAATAGTTGTTTTCTGTTGAATATTCAGATTTATTTTATATGCATATCTTTATATGAAGGAGAATGCAAATTCTCTACTTCAGAAGATTTTGTTTTCAAATTCTTATCGTGTGTGTTCGATAGATGTAATTCAATATTCGTCGTGGCATATAGCCAGGAAAGTAGTTGTTTTCTGTCGAATATACCGAGAAAGCATTAATATTTTCATCATATGGAGATTGCGAATTCTCAATGTATTTCTTCACATATATATACAGGGTGGGTCACGGTGGATGGCCTATCAGAAGTATCTGGAGAACGAAAAAACAGAACATTCTGGAAATTAGGATGCTTCGATAATTGAACATTCTCTATTCGTCTAAAATGTTTTCATCGATACAGTGTTGCCACTCCTATCAGAAACAACTAGCAACTTCGTTATTTTTAATGGAGCACCCTGTATTTTATTGCGTTTTCAGATTCTTCCTAAAAAGCTTATTTTATCAAGCTTTCACACTAGGGGTATAGCAGGAATAATTACAGAGATATAGGATGTTCAAAATCGAGATTTTTTAATTTTGGGATTTTTTTGTGTCGAAACTATTCATTGTCGATCAAAACGGTTCACATGTACCCATCTCAACTTTCGATCCACTATCTACTGACATTTACTTGGGACAGAAACAGGGTGATCAGAATTCTGAATCTTGAAGTACCCTGTATTTTTTCCAATTAAATTCCAGTAGATAGTAAATCAAAAGATGAAATAGGGACATGTACGCCGTTTTGATCGATAATGAATAGTTCCGACACAAAAAAATCCTGAAACTGAAAAATCTAGATTTTGAATACCCTATATCTCTGTAATCATTTCTGCTTGACCCCAAGTATGATACATCGATGAAATCAGCTCTTCAGGAAGAATCTTAAAATGCAATGAAATACAGAGTGGTTCATTTGAAATAACAAAGTTGCTGATAGAAGTGGCAACACTGTATCGATGAAAACATTTTAGACGAAAAGAGAATGTACAATTATCGAAGCATTCCAATTTTCAGAATGTTCTGTCTTTTCGTTCTCCAGATACTTCTAATAGGCCATCCAACGTGACCCACCCTGTATATCCATTTTTTGTGTCCATAAATATATATGAGAATGTTCCTCTTCAATACTTTCCTGGTATTTGTATTTCGCCAGTCGGGCAACCAGCCACTCCCGTATTATATGGGAATTTCAGTTTTGGAGTGTTTCTCTCCTTCGTTTTCACTCAGATGGCGTTGCTTTCATAGTGTATATTAAGGAAGCCTCTGGGGGAATATAATGTCGACTTGATTTTTGTTTGGCTAGGCTACTGCCATGATGAAAATAGACTGGTGTAACCACTTGTCAATTGTTTCTTTCCAAAACATGTAGACCGCGAAACACCGTAGCAAGGCCGCACCGGAATGACTGTAGATGGCGTAGGGAACATCGTGCCACATATACTTCACAGATATAATGAAAATTTCACGTTTTGTTCATTAAATCAATCATTGTGTAGCAAGATCAATTCGGGAACAGCGCCATCTAGCGTTAGTTTTGCGCGGCCTTACTACGGTGATAGAATTCGACATAATCAAGTAGGCCAGAGGTCTACAAAAATATCTAGGGTTTTGTAAGAGGGAGCTATTTCACCATACATATATCCACCTTTGCTACTGCTGACTGGAGACTGCCCTACACTGATGAGAGTCAAGGAGCTCGAAACCGGTCCTTAGGTGTCAAGCGTAGCCTGGCTAAATCGAAATCAATAGGCTTTCGGGAAAGATTCACTTGTATCAGTATTCGTTTTTACGAGTCGATGCATAGATTTCAGAAGGATGTAATTCAATGTTCTGCGTGGCATTAGCCGGGAAAGTAGTTGTTTTTCTACCGATATCTACCATTGTTTTTCATTTCATGATTTCATGAACATTGTGTGGATATGACTTTGAGCTTTCGGATTTATTTTATTAAGAAATACATTATAAGCTTATGGTCTGAAGCTGCCTGGCAGCATAAAGAGAAACTTAAAAATTGAAGTCTTGACCTGGCAGGTTTTGGTGAGGGGACCATTGTGTGGGTATAAAACGAATGCTTGAAAAAGGTACCATTGGTGAGGGGACCATTGTGTGGGTATAAAACGAATGCTTGAAAAAGGTACCATTGGTGAAAATACTTGCTTCTTCGACGGTTTTTCGATTTACAGGAAGTCCTTCTACCTCTGTATTCATTGGCAATATTAATCATTATAAAAATAATGTTCCCAAACCCAAATCTACCAAAAATTGATACCCCGAGAGGAGAAGCAGAATTGTTGGCGAATTTCGGTGAATTACCAAGCCCAACAGTAGCAATTGTTCCTAATTCAACAGAAATTCTGGTAGGTACCTATACCTAACATTCACTAGGTATGCTATAAAGACATTTCAATTCATTATTGACCGATTATTCCAGGATTTCTTGGATAATATCGATATTCTTTGGAATCTCAGTAAGCCCAAAAGTTCCGAGATAAAATGGGTGATTTTTAGTACAGAAGAAGACCTTATTGCTGCATATTGGAGAAGATCCAAGGATATTCCGATTGCTGTATTATTTGATAATCCAAATCCAATAACTGGACCTCTTCGGTAAGTACCTAGCAGTGGCGTTGCTTGCCCTGTATAAAAATTTGTCAGGAGGGGGAGGGCTCTGACCCAATTACGGCCAAGCCCAAATGGAGGGTTACGATAAGGTGAACAAAATCACTAAAAATGGATATACAGGGTGGTCCGTTTTTTGATACGGAAATTTCAACAGCGTATAGTACTCGTTGAAATAATAAAAAAACTTCCTATGAACATATACTTTTAAACGCTTCGTTTTTGAGATATTGGGTGTCAAAAATACGTTTCTGAATATAATTTTTTAATCAAAAGTTAGAAACAGTAGATAAATTAAAGACATTTTTCACAGATACTAAACTTTTTGAGCTTTATTAGATTAAATAAAAATTATTCATAAAAACTATTCAGTGGCGGCTGAATCTGGGGTGGCGAAGGTAATAATTACACAAATTATTCGGGTAATTATTTTTCATTTATTTTTCAAGTTTCAATGAAAAAAGCTCGCTTGTAAGATTTTATAACATTTTTCAGTTAAATAATACTACTTGATATCAATTAAATAAGTAGGCTATGCTCAGTTGCTCACTGTTCACAGTTTTGAAGACAAATAGCAGGATATCCACTACTGCGGTCTATGATGGCCTAGTGTGACTCTTCTAATACGTAAATGATTGATTTGCAATGGTTACATGATTGGTTTGGTAAACGGCCAATGCTTACTAGATTTAATGCATTACAATGTTTTTTTCATTGGGTTCAGAGACATGCATAGGTTTGGTTTTTATTTTTCCTTCTGAAACGAAGCTATAGATGAGAAATCTAATTAACTCATTCAAGAACTGTAATAGGTCTAAAAGTTAGCTCATGATATTTCATTAGCATTACTGAGAAATCAATAAATAATCGAGTTTTTAAAGAAACTTGAACACCCTACACGAAAAAAAAGGAATTGTTGAATCAAGCAAAATCTAATTGAATGGAGCAAATAAAAGTGTCATATATGCACGACAAAATATAATCTTGAAATGAGTAAATCTATATCTTGTTTCAGAGCGAATTTTAAGTTTGAATCAAGTAAATATGTCTTGCATGAACACTGAATCTTCTTCGATCAAGCACATCTATGAATTGTTTATGAAGAAAAATTGAATTGGCTCAAACAATCATTTTGTTTGATTCAAAATAACAAGATATTGTTCAATC
This sequence comes from Phaedon cochleariae, assembly GCA_918026855.4. NCBI lineage: Eukaryota > Metazoa > Arthropoda > Insecta > Coleoptera > Chrysomelidae > Phaedon > Phaedon cochleariae. The sequence continues at coordinate 33,714,170 of OU896717.1, forward strand.
AAATATTTAGTTGAATTCAACGAAATATTTGGTTGATTCAAAGAAATATTTGGTTGAATCAATAAAATATTTGGTTGATTCTATTAAATATTTTGTTGATTCAAGAGAAACTATTTATCCATTCGAAAAATTGTTTTGTTGAACCAAATTCAATATTCGGAAATTTTCTGAAATTTCACATCAATAGAATGAACAAAACTAGGAAACTAGTCGACTTCCAGCATGATCTCAAGTCTTCACTTCTCCTAAGGTGATGGAAAACTATTTCGGATTGCTAATCATCCTAAGTTCGATTCATCCAGCTTATATTTCAAACACGAAGAATCAGGCTTCACGTATATGATGAATTCGAGGCAGGCATAGACGAGGCGAAATGATCGCCATCTAGAGGCGAAAATTTACGTTGATGTAGAATGAACAAAATAGTCCATTGATTTTACATATTTCGTTGCTCTATTCAAGCAAATGATCCGTTCGGAACGAGTTTATTGCTACATCGGAATAAGAAAACTATTATGTTGTTTCAAAGATATAATCTCATCAAAATGATCATTGTTTGATCAAATCAACGAAATCTTTATAGTTGAATCAACATCGACATTATTTTGGATCGACATAATTTGTTTTTCAAGAAACCATATATTTTGTTGATGGAACTGATATTATACTGTTGATTCAATCAGCCTACATTCTTGATTTGAACAAGCTGCTTCCATGGAATAATCATGTATCTGGTTGATTCAACAAAAATAACTAAAGCATAAATAATTTGTTGATGCAACAAATCCTTTTTTTCCGTGTATATCTCGAAAACGAAGTGTTTAACAGTATATGTTCATAGGAAGTTTATTTATTATTTCAACGAGTACTATACGCTGTTGAATTTTCCGTATTAAAAAACGGACCACCCTGTATATTCAATATAAGTAATCACTCACAACTCACAATTGATACTATTAAAGGAGCAGTAGGAGCCAAGAAATCTCATAGGCAAAGCTACTGTGTTAGCGAAATATGTCGTGTGTTTGAGAATTTTGTGGAAATCTTATGGTTTGTGAAGTTTTTACATTTACCATGGATTTCTATCAAGTAACGGCCAAGTCACTTCAAAATGATATATTCTTTCAGCTATGAAATCCGCACGAATCCTTCGGTTCATGGCATTCCTACCACAACCAGTTTATACAGTTCCCCTTTGACTTGTAGAGACACTAAGAGGAAGTGGTATAGTAGTTATGCGGGGGTGATACCGGCAATCGAAGGGGGTGATAGCTGTCCGGTGAATCAATACTATTTTTCTGGATTTCTAGCTCTTCAAACCTTATTGGACTACACTAAAATGAGGGTAAGTGATAGCAATGTGGCAAATTCGTTTGAGCGACTTGATTCAATCTGATTCTATCACCAGCCCCAGAGGATTCTTTTCAACTTTGGTTTCATAATTATTTTTCATGTATACAGGGTGTGTATACATTGTTCAGTTTCATGTTTAACTCGAAATATCTCGAAATATAATAACTTTATCGCTATGGAGAATATCAATGTAAAATTTGCTGGAGAATCGGAAATTTTGACAAAACTGCTATTCCGCCAGTGGCGTAGAACTTGGAAGGTATCAACCAGTCATTTCCCCCTGTCGTACGCCTCTGGTAGTAGCCAGAAACGTTTATTTAACATAATTTAGTAGGGTGAATAGAACTCACACTCCCTACTAAATATGACAATAATAAGGTGAACAGTTTTGGAGTAAGTACTTGGCACAAATGAGTTTTAAATTTTCGAATAAAACACCCTGTAACTCAGATAGGCAAAATATATTATCTGGGTGATTTGAGTATAATCATCATATTTTGAGTTCAGGATTTCATTGTTGAAATATTTCCAATTAGTAAGGAATCACCCTGTATAGTGCGCTCCAAGCGATAAAAAAAATTCGTGGGGTGATTCCTTGTCCTAACTTCGTTTTCGAGATACAGAGTATCAATATTTCCATGTAAAATCTTTTTCTATTCATTTCTCAATCATTGTCTTCTCATCTATTTCAATAAAACATTGTGGTTTTGTTAATGGTAATATCCTAGTGTGAATACTAAATGGTAATATGGAGCTCCTTCTAGTGGAATTAGATTCGAAATGATATTTCCAGTGGCGTCACAGTGGGTAAAATTATCGATATTCATTGTGAATGTCGACACACCACCGGTTTTTATGAGTTTCATATTTTTATTAGATTATCCTCTGTGAGATTTTTAGTTTTTGAGGAAACGATAAAAATTCAATTTGAGTCCAAATTCTAATGATGTAGGTAGGTGTGTTCAAGACTTCCCTTGAGATTACTCAATAACCCCAATTTTTTTTTTTTCGCTTGGAGGGCACGAAAGGAAATCCCGATAATGTTCAGAGAACATCATCGTGCGTTCCTAGGGAGGATAGGAACATGAGGTAGGTATTGGTATTCTTTTTGAACTTCTGGAGATTATATTATGTTGTTGGGAATACTTCCTCAGGCAATGAATTCCAGAGCCTAGCCATTCTATGGATGAAGGAGTTTTGATAAAGTGCTGCTCGACATCTTTCGAGGTTGACAACGAAAGGATGTGCTGACTGGGCTTGTCTAGTTCGTCTGACTGAAATTGCTAGTGAAGGGATGATAGCAGAGATTTCCGAAGAACATTTCCCGTGGAAGTATCGATAGAAAAGTGAAAGGTCGCAGACCTTTCTACGGTGTTCCAATGATGTCAAAGAGTTAGTGAGTGTGGCGTCACCCACCAGGCAAATGGCTCTTCTCTGGATGGAATCTAAGAGCATATCAGCGTATGTTTTGGTGCTGAACCCCATATATGTGGGAACAGTATTCTAGAACAGGTCGTATCTGCGCTTTGTAGATCATGAAAAGCTGTTGAGGTGTGAAGTAGCTTTTTGCACGGAACAAGTATCCGAGTTTCTGTTAAGCAGCTTTTGCGATGGATCTGACATGATTATCCCATGAAAGAGTGTTGCTGATGGAAATACCGAGCATAGATATGGTGGGCTTGGTGGGAATGGTGGTGCCAGACATTACAAATATCGGGCATACCGAGTTCTGCCTTTCTAGAGAAAATACAGGATTGAGTTTTAGGGGCGTTGAATTCAACTAGGTTGTTGGTTCCCCAGGCTGTAATTTCAGCAAGGTCTTCATTGACAGCATTGACCTGCCTGCGCCGTGAGTTCTTAGTTTCCTGGGAAGAAATGGGAATTCTGAAAGAGAACGCAGTATGGAGGGTACTATCATCTGCAAAGCTATGGATAGGGAAAATTGTTGCTCCCAACAGATCATTGATATGAAGAAGAAATAATGTTGGTGCCAAAATTGATCCTTGTGGAACGCCGGAATTGATGCCAATCGTATCAGACGATACACCGTCCACCATCACGTGAAGCAATCTGCCTGAAAGAAAACTCGATAAGAGATGGCATAGCTGAGGTGGTAAGCCGTATGATGGTAGTTTGTGGAGGAGTCCTTCGTGCCAAACACGGTCGAATGCTTTCGATATGAATTAGAATCATTTTGAAATTTGGGGGCTATCTCAGTCTCCATCTATACTGAACTTTGGCACCATGAAAGCTTATACAGGGGGGTTATAAATAAAAACAATTAATACTTCCAACTTCAACATCCTGTATCTCAAAAACGGAGCAAGTTAGGACACATGTTTATATGAACTTTAATTGCTAGAATATCACAAGGAAATACCCCTTGAATTTTTTCGGTGTTATTTATAGTATAGTTGTGATTTTCATATCTGAATGTAGATGGACAATAACGTAAACCTGACCGTGCCACAGATACTTCTAGAAATGTTTCCGAAAGGAGCCCATACGGGAAATTGGATGGTTATTATTCGTACAGTTATTCCCATATACATGGTGATGGCATTATCGCAATTCATCACGTATTTGCTGATTCTCATAGTTGGAGAAAAAGAGAATAAGATTAAGGAAGGCATGAAGATTATGGGTCTGAGAGATTCAGTATTTTGGTGAGTTGGCATGAAAACATTTTCACAAAACAATTTGTCAAGATGATGTTTAAATATCGATGATTATGATCTGTATTTTTGCAGGCTCTCTTGGTTTATTATATACGGAATTTTCGTCATTTTCCTGACAATAATATGCTGCGTCCTACTCTTCACTCTGAAGGTTTTTGTGAATACCAGCTTCTTACTTATATTCACTCTAGTATTGCTTTACTGTCTCACAATAATAATGTTTGGTTTTATGATCACACCATTTTTCGATAAATCGAGGGTGAGTTATTGGATCAAGTAGGTTGATTCTTTTTATTGCGACCTGTGACATTTTCAGACAGCCGGTGTGCTAGGAAACTTTGCCGTTACTATCATGAGTTTATTCTACTACATCCAAGTGTTTCTTCACGACTCCAATCCTTTGGCGTTATGGTTCTTATCTCTGATCAGTCCATCTGGATTTGCGTTAGCCATGGATAATGTGAGTACGAATTTATTGAATAGTTTATCGACTGTATTATATTTATCTTGATATAATAGGAAATATCGTAGAGTTCAGTCGATTGGGCTACAAGTTAACTACTTTATTGCTATGGCAAGCTTTCGAAAATTTTCATTTTCTTCTTCAAGGCTGAAACAATATAATTCGCGAGATTCACGAAGTGGGCGACATCTAGGTTACATAATACGAACTTCAAACTGGGGAAAAACAAACTGTTGTCTATGGATAAAGTGCATAGCTTACATTGCATTCCGCTTGCTGTAGCTGTAGTCAAACTTGTCAATGACATAACGTGTTGGCACTGTTGGTAGTGATGATGGTTGAGTTGGTTAATTTTTTCACATTATTACATTTTCATTAGTTAAGTGAACAGTGAACGGGTGAAGAATTGGAGATAGTTCAAACAATTCAAACTAATTATGACGAGCAAATCAATTGACATATAAAAGAACAGCTACAACATGTTTACAATACCCAGATTGTCCTGCTTTGCATAAAGAAATACGAATCCATTGTTCTACAGGAGTTCCTCTGGGAACCAACTTCAATTTTACTTCATGTGGGGAAGATTTCATCGCCGAAGTTTGTAGACAAAGTGCAAAAATGTGCATTTTGTTGAAGTCTTCTGCCTCACACAAAATCACATGATTAGCACGGAGAACTGCTTCTCCTTCCACTACTGGAATAGAGCAAAATATCTGCCAAAAGTACATCTACAACAGGCATTAGTAGCGTTTTCGATCGAATATTGACAATATTATTAATGTCAGGAAATTAAAAACCTTATCACTCTTATCAGTGTACAGTACACAAGCTAATGGCACTGATGGGATTGAGTGAGGATTGAGTTTGTTTTCCCCCAGTTTTGACGTGGCTTTGACATGAAACGATGAAAACCGAGCGCCATCTGGTAACATTGATTTCCGCGAATATGGTATATGAAACATCTCGTTACAATTCAATTCAACAAGAACAAGAACTTACTTGCAATGTGAGTTAAAAGGTTCAAATTGGAATAATAATGAGTATAGAAAAATATAGAGGAAACCAAAATTTTGCATTCAGAAAAAAATAAAAAGACTGTTTTAAGAGATGGTTGAAATTAATAATGAGAAATAAACTATGAATAAGGAAACAGATATTGATGCTCTCATGTCAGATATATTCTCATTTATTATCGTTTCTTCATGATGATATTCGAAATGACCTTACCTTATAAGATATTCAACATAAATCTAATATTATAATTTCATTTTTTCCGGTATATAAATTATATGACTTTTGTCACTATCCTATCAATTTTATGTCTACATCATCCTAATTTTTTATACTCATTATTATTCCAATTTATGCCTTTTAACTCACCTTGCAAGTGAGTGTTTATTAATTGGTTTGAATAGAAATAAGACTCTTAGTAGATTCCAGATTTAATTTTGAAGCTCCTTCAGAATATCTGGCATCTCTCTTATCTTGACGAAAATATCTGAAGTTCTATGCTCACTTCATAAAACCCAATTCTATACAGAATGATCTAAATGAATAATTACCTAACACAACATCTCCCTTTTTATAAACAAAAGCTGAAAAAGGATAAGCTAGGTGAGAAAACGTATCCACTCCATCGTGTGCAGGTGCTAATGTTAGAGCAAAAAGGAATACACAGAAACCAAGATGGATGACTGATTTTCTCACCTAGTTTATTCTTTTTCAGCTTTTCGTACCATTAGAGCAGCTTCTTCCAGTTTCAGGTCAGGTTTCATTTGCAGTTGTTCACTGACTCTCATATCCAGAATTCCAATGACTATCCTGTCCCTCAACAATTCTTCTCTCAATGACCCGTATTCACAACTTCTAGCTAAAGTATGTAATGATGCTATGAAAGTATCAGTCTGCTGATTAACCTTGGAGTTGTACTTTTGAATTGAATTTCAACCTCTCAAAGATTATATTTCTTTTTGGATTGAAATATTCATCGAATGCATTCAACATTTCATTATAAATCGAAGGAACGATTGGGAATTGTAGTAAAATTTCCTCACTTTCTTCGCCCATCAAATATAAAAATATATTGATCTTCATCTTCATCGCTCTTCCCGGATAATCCCGAAACAACCAAATACCTACCTTTCAAATCGTTTCTTCCATTGAGACCAGTTGGATGGAAAATTGAAGGTGAACTTGTCTGTTTTACCGCTGCCACCATGTTTATATAGTAATTGGTTTGAATAGAAATAAGACTCTTAGTAGATTCCAGTTTTATTTTTGAAGCTTCTTCAGAATATCTGACATCTATCTCTTATCTTGACGAAAACATCTGAAGTTCTAGGCTCACTCAATAAAACCCAACTCTATACAGGATGATCTAAATAAATAATCACCTAACACAATAGTGAGTTCTTGTTTTTGTTGAATTGAATTGGGACAAAATGTTTCATATACCATATTTTTTTCAGCCTTGACAGCCTTGAAGAATAAAATGAAAATGTTCGGAAGCTTGGCATTGCAATAAAGTAGTTTGCTTCCAGCCCGATTGACTCCCCGATATTCCCTATTATATCGTGAATATGAATATTCGGAAAGAATTCTGCTACATTCTTCAAAATCATTCGTTGTGCAGGCACTAGTTATGGATCTTTCTGGAGATGGAGTGAATTTCAATAATCTCTGGTCGGGATCAGGAATGCCTTTCGGGGGAAGTCTCATCATGCTTGCTTTCGACTTATTGTTATATGGGTTTCTTGCATACTATTTGGATAGCGTCATTCCAGGTATTTATAAAATAAATATACCTAATTATCTTCATCAAATTTCAGAATCACCATTTGTGATTATTGTAGGTGAATATGGCGTGAAGCAATCTCCGTTCTTTTGTTTCAAGCCATCTTTCTGGTGTGCTATGAAAGATATACACAAAGTAAGTACCCATTTACAAAGATTTAACAAGAATATATTTTCAATGACAGGTTGATTTTTCAGCCTTATAATCTGACATCAATTCATGCATGAGTTTCTAAAATGTTTATTTCTTTTCAACACACAGGTACCATCGGTTTCAACTAATATTGATGGATCTCATCATTCTTTGAATAACTATGATGGCACTTTAGATGTGGAGCCTGTACCGAGAGAAATGCGAGGCAGAGAAGCTATCAAAATAGTAGATTTATACAAAAGTTTTCATGTAAGTTCTTCAGAAAATCTATAATGGTGTCGTGTGATTGAAACAGCACCACCTCATTATCACTCAAATAATCTGCTTCTCAGCGGCATCGTTGAATCGGTTCAACAAAATCAGAAAAAGTGTCGCACCGTACATATGTATGTGGTGGCATTTCAAATCATAATGATTATCTAAATCAGTGTTTTTCAGTCTCATTGATTTCGCGACAGATTGAAAAACACTGATTTGAATGAAGGTGGGATATTGCTAATGATAGCTCTTGAAGAATTGCAGGAAACCGGAAATGAAAGCAATCAATGGAATTAATTTGACCATCTATGAGGGACACATAACTGCCATCTTGGGGCATAATGGAGCAGGAAAAACAACTTTATTCAACATCCTAACAGGGCTAACTGCTCCGACAGCGGGTACAGCACTCATCTTCGGGCATGACGTAAGGTATCATCCAACACTGCACAATATTTCTGTTAGTTACATCATGATAATTGAAGGGACCCCAAAGAAATGGATGAAATTCGCAGAATGACAGGGGTATGCCCGCAACATGATATATTATTCGATAATCTATCACCAAAAGAACATTTAGAGTTTTTTGCAGCCGTTAAGGTTGGTACATAGGGAAAACTAACATTTTACACTAACATTTTACATCGTGCGTCGATTCAAAAAAATTTCAGGGAATCCATTCCTCTGACGTGGAGTTTGAGGTAATGAAAACATTGAGAGATATCGATTTGACCGATAAAGCAAATGCGCCGGCAAAACATTTGAGTGGTGGTCAAAAACGTAAACTGTCCGTCGGAATTGCCGTTATAGGGGATCCGAAGGTATAGTCCAAGAACCGTCATCTGATAACGAAAAGACATTTAATCTATGCCCAAAGGCATGTAAAATCATTGTACTTTTATCGAATGATAATGAATAATTGATGCCAATTGTATCAGACGATACACCGTCCACCACCACATGAAGCGATCTGCCTGAAAGGAAACTCGATAAGAGATGGCATAGCTGAGGTGGTAAGCCGTATGATGGTAGTTTGTGGAGGAGTCCTTCGTGCCAAACACGGTCAAATGCTTTCGATATGTCCAACGCGACAGCTAGAGATTCCCTGTGTTTTTCTAATGAAGCTTGCCATAAATGGGTGACGTAGTGACGATAATACTGCCTATGCGAGTACCCGAACGTTCCGCGATTCAAACTGATTTAAGTTAGTGGCAGAGCGTGAATGCTTCCTAAAATATTTCGCCCCCTCTGAAAATAATATTTGATGGACCAGTGTAAAACTCAACATACTTGTAGTGTGGACACCCATATATCATTTCGTTATCAGATGACGGTAGGAATGTGCAGCCGAATCGGTTCAATCTGGAAAATTTCATTTCACTCTTTCAGATCATCATCCTTGATGAACCCACCGCGGGTGTTGATCCCTATTCGAGGAGACACATGTGGTCAGTTCTACAGAACCGCAGACATGGCAGAGTTATTTTGCTAACTACACATTTCATGGATGAGGCCGATATTTTGGGTAGGTTAAATACTCACATATACTCAGATTTATAGAAATCATGGTTCAATTCATTCATTGGTATTATCGATGACATACCCTTAATTCCCTCTGTCCATGATTTCGCAGAGTTCTCCCTGCATTGTATTGAAACACTGCCTCATTGTAAGCGCACTTGCACAGTAGATTATAATGTAGAACAACTTGAGCTCTCTCTTCCACGAAATCTGCTATCGAGATTACTGATTCTAAATGATGTCTGACTCTGCTGGTATAAAATAAAGAGTATGAACTGTCATGTACAGTTTATAAATCATAATAGTAGAATCTCAGCTGGCATTATAACAAGCTGCGGTGAGATAAATGCAACACCGCATCGCCTGAATCCGGAAATATCGTTTGTTAGGTGAAATGAAAAAAATCCTACAGTTCCTATAGTTCATACACAGAATGAGAAGTGTATTGTAACACAGGAATATCTATTTTTTGTTGTTTCAATATTATATATTCTAAAGTTGTGACCACCTACTCAATTTCGTATCATAGGGAAAAATCAATTTTGAATCATTGAATCCCAACTCATTATCACCTGGTAAAACTTGGACCTGCATCTCATTCAATACTACAACTTGTGAAGCTTATTTCAATACATCTGGCTGTGAACCTAAACCATTGTATTTTACTTTCTGTCTCAACGCCTTTCCAATCCCAACAACTATCAATTTTAAATTTTTCTGCATATTCTCCAACTACCTGCTCGTAATTTTTAGAAATTAGGTATTAGGTTTAGGAAGATAACTTGGTGAATTTGGAAATATAGAGGGAACTGCTGTTGAACTGAGCTGAAGTGAATAGCACACACTGCGGAATGTAGAGATGGGGACCAATTTTTACGAGGTATCGAAGATATCCACTTTTTTCGCAGTTCTTCATCTTCCTGGAAAAATTTCTTTTCCGATGCGTAATTTGACTTACTGTCACACAGCAATTATTATTGGCAGCTCTTTATGAAAAAGGTTGAACTTACCTACTTTGCTCCCAGAAATAAGGCAACAAAAAACATAACTTCGATTCAAAAACAATTTTTGATGAGACTTACACATACAAACACACACTCCTTCACTTATAACTCGATCACTAGAATATTCTTCACTTTTTTTACCGGCTTTCAACAATATTTCACATTGTTAACACATCAATTTCCACTTGAAAACTAAAAATAATCACTCTATTACATCCAGAACCCATATATCGCAAAAGGAATATTCTCAGATGAATTATGAACATACAGAAATGGATATATATTTATACAAAGCAATACATTGAGAATTCGCATTTAATTTATCATACACCCAAAAACCATATATCGCAATTGCAAATGGAGATAGACCTTTTGAACAGTGTTGCCAGACTGGGATCACCGCGGCTTTCCTCTTCAAAGATGGCTATGGTGAAATTATATACATGAACATTGCAATCCCCATCATTCATCAATTCGTTTCAGCGCTTAGGATTGTCGGCATACATTTTTTGCGCTTTATGAATGAGTCACATTGTATATTCATTGTTATGTAGCCTGTAGTATAACTATATATTGGTTATCGTTTCGAAATCAATGATCAAGATATAATCTGATTGAAAATCCACTGATGGAGAATACCTACACGTTCAAATTACAAATTACACGTTCAGATTATCTACAGTAAAAAAATTTCGGGTGTAATTTCAATAGAGTGGATTTCAAGAGTAACTCCGATAGAATCAACACTTGATTAGCAATATTATATCAATATTATTAGAAATTCGATAATATCGTGTACAGTGGTGTCAATTTACACCTTCATAGTGAAAAATCGCACGGATGTGGTCATTGGGAGCGGTTCTGAAATATCCATTCAAAAGAAACACCGAAAAGATGAAAAGTATTAACTTCCGATAGTGGTAAAAAAATACAGTCATTATATGAAATTAACACTCAGTAACATCCTGACCAATCAAGAAAAAATCAAAACCATGTATGAATAATGAGATTTGGGGCTAATATCATTTACTCATCATCTTGCATTCTCCCAAGTGGATAAATAATGTTGCTGATGTTGAAATTACCCCCCGTAAATAAACCAAAACTCATTGAGGAATGGATAAAAATTGTGGAGGTTTATCATCATCCACGAATTTCGGTATCCAGATTGATAGATAACAATAAGAACGGATGATTTCATGAAATTATAATGCATCAAATAAATTTTGGGTTGATTCATCAATAATTATATGATGATGTTGAGATTGCGAAGCTATATAGAGTACTTATATCGAAGCAGAGATTGAAACATAAAACTGTATATCAAAGTATGAATTTTTGCACAGAAAAATACTGGGTAAATATCTTGATAGATGGCGACACTAGCGCTTCTTCGACGCTCGTCTCTCGACAGTCATCAAATAGCATCAGCTCAGAGATATTTTGTAATGTCTCAATTCTCACTATACAATGGATTATTTCATACTCTCAATACTGATGTTACTATATCAGAGTCGTGTTTTTCAACACTCAGATGCAGACAAGAATGCACCGCTTCTCATCGTGATAACACTCAATAAGTGTGTTTTCACATCGTAAATATATCCGAAAAGTATTCGCATATCATAATATTATCAGTAGAAGCAAGAACGCAACAGATACAGTGTCAAAATAATCACCAAATGATTGAATAGTACACCACTTTGGTGTTGAATAACACGAACCGATCAAATTTGCACTAGGTAGTAGGTAGTCTAGTAATGATTCTCACTAAAATAATCAGGACCTCAGGGGATAACCCAAGAGTGTTAGCTGGTCTGAACTGGTGTTATTTTTTCTTTTCACTGAGTGTATGATAAAATAATCTACTATAGGTTTCCTCACTTTTTATTCAAATTTCAGCTGACAGGAAGGCAGTTGTTTCAAAAGGCAATATAAGGTGCTGTGGCAGCTCACTTTTTCTCAAGAATAAATTTGGAATCGGCTATCACCTCACCTTGGTGCTTGAGGGAATTTGTAAAGAGCAGGCCATCAATCGATTGGTGAAAACTCACGTTTCCAAGGCTGAAAAGGCCAGACGGCATGGCAGAGAGCTGAGTTTCATTTTACCTCATAATGCAGTGGAAAAGTTCGCGTCTCTCTTTTCAGCTATAGAACAGGAGATAAACAATAAAACGAGTAAATTGGGTATGTGATACTAAACATCGCACTCAGTTAAAATCGCGACATAACAATGCTTTTACTTTTTCCAATTTTAGTCCAATAAATGAAGGAGGAAAAAAAGGCAAAAACGTTAATTACGCACTATTTTCATCTTCCGGTTGGAAGTAGCTTTTGGTACCTCATTAAACATGAGACAAAGTTTGACTGGAAAACGCGTGCGATGGCGGAGAAAATGGCCTCAAAAGACCAGGAAAATAGGTTTTCAGCCAATATCTCCTAAAATATGGCAGTTAGAGATTTTCGGTTCAGATAAAAATTGAAGTTCAGTTAATTTTCTACAAAAATAGTCTCTATCATTTTTCTCGAAAATTTGCTCGGTTTCGAGAAAAACGACACGAAGCGCACCTCGAATAATGAGCTTCTGTGTTGTATGCCGGAGTGCACAGTCCGTGTATTTACACATCGGCGGGGGGACAAATTATTCAATAACTTTGTTAAAAATGCATATTTTCTCATGATTCAAAGTTCATGTGAAAGAGGAATTCTGCTGCTATCATAACCTGCGTGGCCGCATGGTTTGTAGCAGACGACCCGAGCGCCACGTAGAGCACACACGCGGCGAACGACGGAGGAACGAAAGTAATAAATTATAGCGTGTACATTTAGATATACTGGTTTTATCCCGGGATATCAAAGGTATGCCTTATATACATCGATGGAAAGGTGGGAATTTCCCTGTTACACTAGTTAAGGTGTTAAAATGTTAGAAATAAAGAGCACGGAGAAAAAAAACACCGAAAAAAAGTGCGTTTTTTCCTTGACCCCGCTTTTTCTAATTTTATTGAAAAATGGACGACTTCGTCCAAAAAAGTAATTGCACAATCGAAAAGTAGACCTTCTTAGCTTTCAAATGATGTATCATAGAAACCAATCGGATCATGTATAAATTTTTAATTGATGGTTGTTCACAAAATTTCCCCGCGCTCCATAAAAACAGCAAAAAATTGGGATTCAATAATCAAAGATTAAATGAAAATTAAAAAAAAATAGGGTATACAAATTTCAGGGATGACAAAGGACCTTATGAGGACCCATAATCAAGAAAATTTTGAGAAAATTAGTGCAATACAAAAAAAAATAGGAACAAATTCCTGGGGAGGTCAAAATTGACCGGGAACAGAAAGTTTGACCCATGTTCCGATATGGCCAAAAGAGTCGAGCGTGACTCAATCCACAGGATATGATAGCAGCAGAATTCCTCTTTCACATGAACTTTGAATCATGAGAAAATACGCATTTTTAACAAAGTTATTGAATAATTTGTCCCCCCGCCGATGTGTAAATACACGGACTGTGCTCTCCGGCATACAACAGAAGCTCATTATTCGAGGTGCGCTTCGTGCCGTTTTTCTCGAAACCGGGCAAATTTTCGAGAAAAATGATAAGGACCATTTTTGTAGAAAATTAACTGAACTTCAATTTTTATCCGAACCGAAAATCTCTAACTGCCATATTTTAGGAGATATTGGCTGAAAACCTATTTTTCTGGTCTTTTGGGGCCATTTTCTCCGGCATCGCACGCGTTTTCCAGTCAAAATTTGGCTCATGTTTAATGAGGTACCAAAAGCTACTTCCAACCGGAAGATGAAAATAGTGCGTAATTAATGTTAACTTTTTCCCTTTATTTATTGGACTATTTTCCTTCAGGAATATCAAGTTATGGAGTTTCAATGACGACCCTTGAAGAAGTTTTTCTCCATCTCGAAAGAGACGAAGAACCTGTTGACACAGTAGATAATTTATCGAAGAGAATTGTAAGGAACAGAGCACTTAGTCGAAGTTTAAGTTTACAGAGTAAGAGTACCAGTTATCAATCCTTACAGAATGAAAGTCACAATTCATGTTCTGGTGACGGTACAGGTACGTAATAATTATCACTTGTGATCCCACTAGAGGTCGAATTATCTCCGGAAATTTTTTCGAGCTCATGGATATTTTGAAAATCATTCTGAGAAGACGACCGGAAAGTAATTTAACCTCGTGTGGTATTCGGTAAGAAAATTCCACACCAGATTGTGTTTGGAAATTAAATAATTTTGGAATTAATTTGTTCATTTGATTTGCATACAGGTTCATGTATAAAGTCAGTTTGGGTCGCAGTTTCGGTACCAATGATAGATTCCTGATTTCTACCTATATAATATATTTGCAACAAAATAATAGTTTAAAATGTAACATATTGTCACGAGTGGCTCTAACGCCCACTATCGCAACTCGAACTTACTCGCTTGCAAGAGGTTTTTTTGAAAATGATAACTAAATAATTTAACTCCACTTCACAAGTTTATTCATTTTGAATAAAAACAATCAGGGCATGAAATAAATTGACCATTAATTATCCAGCAAGATACATCCAACTAGAATCGAAACAAAACAGGAAAACTAAAACTAATAATACTCAAAAAAGGTACTTACAGAAGGGCTCGCTCTTCGTTGAAGGATTGAACTGCCACTCACGAAGTTTAGACATGATGCAAATAAGTTTGAGATTTACTTCTATTAGAAGATTCGAAAAGACTTTACGGTCCACTGCTCGAACCACAACTGCCGGTTTTTTCTCTAATACTTTTTCATCTTGGTTTTGGTAGTGGTAAGTGATTCAGCATAAAAACTAGTGTTTTCACCTCGATTAGAAAAAATCCAAAACCAGCAGTTTCTGCCCGTCAGCGACTTTACTTGAATAATAATAAAATTGAAATCCGAACCATAATTCCCTTTAAATGTCGTAATTCTCTACTGATATCCTATAAGCTAAATAATTCTAAGAATATGATCTAGACTAGGTTATTGTACTGTTCTTGAATGAAATGAGAATTTCAAATATTCTCAATAAAATTATAGTTTTTATCCATTCTTGACAATATTATAATCTTCCATTTTATATTAACTTCGGGATACTACAAGTGATAAGAAATTATAATTTTGTCAATTAATTTTTCCTATGTATAGGTACATACTAGTAGTAGTAGAGAAAGGGGAGGCAATCACCTTGCAAGTAGGCCCCAGTGAGCCTTTTTTGCCGACCCCTGTTGCACACGTCATGTGCACATAATATCTACTATTCCTTCTCCTAATTCTCCTTTTCGAACCTCTGTGGATTCCTGATGAAGGTCAGTATGTCCGTTCACCTCAGTAATAATTTGATCTTCCTGTTGAAGCGTATCAGTACCATGGTGATTTCGAATTTTAACCTTCCATAACGAGATATACACTGGCCCAGGTTCTATATAATACACTTAGTTCCAAAAAAAGTGACGCACTTGATATTTGACTTATCTTCTTAAAAATAAAAAATAGTAGGTCGATTTTTATTTTTTTCTATTTGTTGGTAGGTAATGCATTTGTCTTTGAAAAAAAGATGAAGAGGTGAAAATTGTTTCAAAGCCTCCTTGATGGTGGTGGGAATAACTCGAAGCATGATTTATTCCTAATTTTTGGCTTACCCTGTGTGTTGATTGAGTAAGTGCTTGCACCCTATACGAAAGATGCTTCTTTTGCGAGCATTTCGTTTTTTTATTCATTGATTTATCTCTGAAATTTTCCGAATTACAGCTTTTTTGCTGATACCTCACGCTTATCCCACAAATTAAATTTATTGAAGGATCAGAGTACTCAAAATTGATTGGGTTGTACTCTGGTAGGATCACTTTGTCTTAAAAAAAAACAAATGCCGTTGCCATAGCAACTAATTTGTTTTATGCCTCCATATTTGACCATTTGTCGTTGTGTCATTAATTGAGTGTCTTGTTTCATTGACTAAAATTACATAAAATGCCTCAAATAAATCCTGAACAAGTAGCAAGATGCGTTAGTAAACGATGGGCGTAGTAAACGTTACGCCGCTCGTGCAGTGGGAGTTCATGAAGCAACTGCTCGTAGAGCAATCCGCAAGTACGAACAAACAGGAAGCACCGCTCGGAGGGTCGGTTCTGGTCGCCCCCGAAAAACTTCTCCAAGAGATGATCGCTTCTTGAGATTGCGGATTTTACGGAATCGATCAAATACTGCGGTAAAGGTGCAGCAAGATCTTCGCCAAATTCGTGATGTTGCAGTAAGTAAGCAGACGGTATGTAGACGTCTAAAAGAAGTTAATTTGAAAGCTAGGAGACCTGCAAAAGGTCCCAAATTATTGCCCGAACATCGTGCTGCTAGAAGAGATTTTGTTGAAAATTATGGACAGTGGAATATTCCTGAATGGCCGAATGTCTTATTCACGGATGAGTCATGGTTTTTCCTTAACATGGTTGATGGAAGAATGAGAGTGTGGAGATTAACTGGTGAACGGTTTAATCAAAATTTGATAACAGAATGCGAAAGTTTTGATGGTGGGTCCGTTATGGTGTGGGGAAGGATTTCAATGAATGGAAAGACACCCCTTCATGTTTTTCAGGTGAGGCAGTCGAGGAATGCCCAGATTTACATTGACATTTTAGAGCAGGATAATGCCCGACCACATACTACAGCATTAGTGCGAAGCTTCTTAGACGCTACTGGTATTACCACATTACAATGGCCTGCGAGAAGCCCCAATATGAATCCTATAGAACATTTGTGGGATGGATTAGGAAGAAGGGTACGTTCTCGCGAGAGGTCTCCTGAAAGTCTCGCAGAAATGGCAGATGCATTAGTGGAAGAATGGGATATTGTATACCAATGGAAACGATAAGCAACTTAATTTCCAGTATGCCTCGTAGATTATAAGTTCTTAGAGTTGCTAGAGGAGGCAATACACGGTATTAAGCAGTCATCCCAATTTATAATTTTGTGTTTAATAAAAATGTTTTTTAAAACTATTGGTATCAGTTTATTCCATTAGAAAATTGTTTCTCGATGAACTCAGAAAGTTGGTAATCTGCAAGAATTCAGCAAAAGAAGCTGCAATTCGGAAAAGTTTGGAGATAAATCAATGAATAAAAAAACAAAATGCTCGCAAAAAAAGACTCTTTCGTATAGGGTGTAAGCACTTTCTATGCCATTACTCAATTAACACACAGCGTGAATAAAAAATTAAGAATAAATCATGGTTCGAGTTATTCCACCACCATCAAGGAGGCTTTGAAAAAATGTTCACCTCTTTATTTTTTTTTTAAGCAAATACAATCATTACCCACCAACAAATAAAAAAAATAATCGGCCTACTACTTTTTGTTTTTGTTTTTTAAGAAGATAGGTCAAATATCAAGTGCGTCACTTTCTTTGGAATTGAGTGTAGATGCAGTTAGGACTTCAAAATATTATTCGGTCATCAAAACGTCATAAAATGATTTCCGATTTCATACGCTGGTGGGTACCCACGAGAAAAAAAATCCACTAAAATACATACGTTACTATGGTAATTTGTCATTAAAACCCAATGTAACTGTTTGAAAATCACTGGTGTGGAATTTTCACAAAAATTCATTGATCTTATATTATGAATATTTATTTCAGATACTATCGATACAACTCAAATGGGAGGACTAGAAATCATCAGTGAAACAAAATCACCGATTATAGGCATTGGATTGGAAAAGATAGAATGTCGCTCAAATTGTCTGCAAAGTTTTGCAGCACTTTTGCGGTTGAGAATTTTACGATTGATTCGCGATTTACAAAAATTATATTTCGTGATCCTATTGCCCTTAGCTATAGCTACTCTGGGACTTTATTTCAACAGTACCCAGCGGGTTCCCACGAAAATGCATCCATTAGCTTTGAACTCTAGTACTTATGGGGAAACATCGATCGCTGTTCTTAATGAACAAGAAGTCGATTTGTATAGTTTTTATACGAATTTGAATATGTTGGGAGTCACTTCCTTGACTAGTTATGACGGAAATTTTTCATCGCTACTTTATGCAGAACCACATATGGCGGCTCTGGTCATCGATGAATTTCAGTACCTGAAATATAGTATTACTGTGCTTTACAACGATACCCAACAGCATAGTCTACCTATCATCATCAATACCATCAATAATGCCATATACAGGTGAGAGAATACATTCTAGGGACCTAATAAATCGACACTATATGATGTTTGATATCTTTCAGGCTTATTAATATTGAGGGTCACAACGATACAAACTGGAGCCCAATTACGGTTAGAGCCCAATCGTTTCTTCAAATCACTGAACCGGATTTCAACTTTGGTTCGTATACAGCAACTTTTACAATGGGAATGATTTTTGCTCTCCTTCCAATCAGTTTTGCAATCGATATGGTTTACGACAGAGAAGTAAGTATCACCCTGATGAATTTCCCTTTATCCTAATAGTCAATCAAGAGTATACAGAGTGATCTACAGATTGTGAAAAAGAAGGTGTATCGGTTTATCACTTGAGAAACTGCCTGCAAAGTTTCAGAGCAATATCCTAGTAAATTTAAGAGAGTCATTCGAAATTAAACCTGCGTGGAAATGCAACCTTAGGATTTGAGAGAAAAGCTGTTTCTCTTTCAGTGAGAATATTCACAACCGATAAGTCTATAGAAGCAAAAAATTGAAAAGATTCCAGGCCGAGCAAAAGGTGACGGGAATGAATTAATCCTGGAAATCTAATGGAATCAATTACTTTGTTCAATATCTTTGGATATTTGGTTTTTCATACCATGCATAATTTCTAAACACCATTCGACAATCGACTCTATCGAACAATATCATCAATAATATTGTTATTTCGTGAGTTTATCGAGTATCATTTTACGAAGGTGTCATGATTTTACATAAAAATATGACACTCTTTAATGGGCAAAACAAAACGCATACAAATAATACCATCTGTTAAATATAAAAACTAACTTATCATATATTCAGAGGAATGTTCCTTATTCTATTATTAGCATCTACAATAAGCTCTGAAAATCATTGAGATTGCTACCCAGCAAGAAATTCAAGATCAAATTGAAAACAATTCTAACTTCAACAGCTTATTATACTATTGAAGAATATCTCAAAGACAATTTTTAATCTGTGACGATAAAATGCTGGAAGGACCATGTATATTTGTGCATGTGTGTAGCAATGTATATGTATTCATTTATTTTTGTATAGACCCAAAATGTGCTATGTGTCTATATTATCTTTTTTTTTTTCAGCATAAGCTTACTGTTTATTTTTTTATGTATTCTGTATTGTCTATATACACAATTATTAATTCAATGACATGTTCTCCACCTTGTATAAGGTATTTTCTATTATCTATATTCAGATCCATATTCTTGTGTCGATATTGAAGAATTGATTGTCTTTATCACCTCGAAAAATATAATTATTGTTCAAACTAGGGATACATGATCAAAACTAATATATCATTATAAAAAATACTAAAAGGTTAGGTGTACCTTATGAATTCTTACTTTTTGATGAGGTATTACAAGATCTACGATAATGAAATATTGTATTTTGTATCACATGTGCCTATAATAATTGAATGTTTTCTGTATTTTTAGATAAAAGCAAAAAATCAGCTTCGTGTCAACGGTCTGTCCTTCTCGATGTATTTTGTAACTTATTTCATAGTATTGGCAGCAGTCATGGTGTTCATTTGCGTTGCACTTGTAATCATCATGCTCTTATTTAAAACAACGTCTCTCACTTCCTGGCCCGCATTGACCACATTAGGGGTGTTATTGTTTCTTTACTGCCCATCCTCAATACTGTTCAGTACTTGTGTCAGTTATGTATTTGATAAGACTGACAATGCACAATCGATTCTACCAAATATTGCAACGTTGTACGGTTGCATACCATTTGTTTTGGTCTCTATCTCGGGTAAGTTGTTGGTATACTTACACCAAGAGCATTGCTCTAATCGATGATTGTATTGTTTCAGGTGTTGTTTCAGGTGGTAAAACCGCTTTTATATTACATGTGATATTTTCTCTTTTCAATTCCTTGTATTTACCTTATGGTATTATTTATTATGTCCAAAAAGTCGATGTCATGTGCAAACCATATTTTGGATGTACTCAACTTACTTTATCACATTATTTGACGGATGAAATCATCGTGATGTTTGTCAGCGTTCTCCTTCACATACCGATCTGGTATTTTTTACTGCTCGTGATCGATGTCAAGAAATCTGGTGGAAAACTGAAGGATATATTCAAAATGTCCAAGGTATACTATCTATCGAAATAGGTAAGTATGCACTGAGTTTCACATTTCCAAACTGCTTCAGACTAATCGCAAACCACCTGAGAAAGACGCAGATGATGATATGAATTATATTGGAGAATATGAAGACCAAGATGTTAAAGCCGAACGACAGAAAGTAATGAATTTGATGCAATGCCATATAGCCCATCCTCCTGTAGTGATGGTTGAGGTAAGAATAACTATACAGGGTGAGTCATGTCTAACTAGCCATAGCCTAACGGCGGATAGAATAAGTCACTGTGAGTTGATACAGTGTGACCCACTTAAGACCGGAGCACCCTTATTAAATCTTTAGTTTTTAACCGATTTCTTTTTTTTTTGTTTCAGCAGAAGGACTATCCGGAGATCTATACGTTTACACAAATTTGCAAAATGAAATATCAATCTACAGGGCATAATACTATGTTATTTCTTTCATGTTGAAAATTGCGAAATATCATTAGCGATTTATTCCGAAAAAAAAAATTATTAGAATTGTAGTAGATTATGTAATTTTCAAATTTTCATCGAAATGGCTGAAAAAATCTATTGGAACAGGTATACTGGGACACCCGGTATATTAACTCATCTTGACTTCCTCTATCCGCCATTAGGCTATGGCTGGTTAGTCATTACTCACCCTGTATAAATAAACCTAAATATCTGCTACATTTTTCGAGGCAGTATCAATGTAGGATGCAATATTTCAGAATCTACACAAAGAATATGTCAAACGAGATTCGGGACTATGCGAATGTGGCAAATCTGGAAAAGAAAGCGAAACATCTAAAGTGGCAATCAATTCCCTATCTCTAGCAGTCGATGCAGGAGAAGTATTCGGTCTTCTTGGACACAATGGAGCAGGAAAAACAACTACGATGAAAATTATCACAGCAGAAGAAGCCCCTACAGGAGGAAGGGTAAAAATTCGGACCTTACAATGATTTTCAGAACTGAAATTCCGAATCCGAAGTGATTTTCAACCTAAATTGCTTCCTAACACCCTTTGCCGGAAATGGGGGTGGTTGCAACGCTGTTGACGAGCAGTGTATATTACTGAAGTTGACTCCACTTGGTCATAGAGTACATTTTTGGTATAATGATAATAATAATAATGAATCGTCTTTATTTGAACAGGTACAAGATAGGCGTAGTTTAGCCAATGGCTACTCTTACACTTGACCTAGCAAGTACAATATTAAACAAAGTTATCAGTAATAAAGCACTCTGTGCAAGAAACTACTTCATTAACTACATAACAAAATCATGAAATGAGAAGAACATATATCTCTCGATCCAGAAAATTTCAGGATCTTATAGCCCCACGATTACGTAAGATATACGGTGGTGTTTCCATGAAAAGTAGGACAAAGAGGGAATTTCCAGAACTGAAAATTCCAGGAAAAATATTAATAGTTAGTGTATCTTATATAATTTTCCAGAAATTGGAGTGGTTACATGGCTGTTGGCAAGCAGTGTATATCACTGAAGATGACCCCACTTGATCATACAGTGCATTTTCGGCATATCTCTTGCCCCAGCAAATTTCAGGATTCTTACCCAACGAACACGTAAGATACAGGGGTGTTTCCATTAGATGTGAGACACACTGTATATACCAATGAAGGGAAGTGTTGTAATTCGTGCAAGATAATTTATTCAAATTTATTACTCGTAGCAGAGCGCTTTCGACAGTTAAGTCATCATCAGTGCATACCTGTGAGTAATTAATCTGCTTCTAGCTATTGGAAAAAAATTGGAAATTTAAAAAAATTTGTTTGAAAAATAACGTTTTTTTGAAAAAAAAAATTCATTTTGAAAATTAGATAATGAAAAAAAGGTTGAATTAAATTGGTGACTTGTTACTTGTTGATGAACTCTTGATTTTGAAAAATACATTATCATGAAATCGAAAATTGGAAATAGTTAAATACGAATTTGGAAATCGATAAAAGTGAGGTTACTCACTCGTCAGGTTAACAAGGGAATTTGTCCATGAAAATATCTCTGGTCCAGTTTGAAACTATCGACATTATGGTAAGATACGGTACAAACATATTGAAATGTGTTTCCCAAAAGGGGGTAAAATACAGATTACATTCTGATAAGCAGCCATTGCGACATGTCGTGTTGAAGTGAACTTGATGAGTGACTTACCTTGGTTTTATTGTCATTGAACGTACTGGAATAATGGAGGCAAATTTGAAGTTGACATGCATGACATGACATCCAAGACATGACATGTGTCAAAGGAATAATCAAGAATGATTATTGTCATGAAACAATTAGGCGAAGATAAACAATATGAAGTCGGGAAAAGATAACTAAGTCCCTGAGGAGCGAATGTTTTGTTGGTCTAATGAGAACCTAACTAACATGTCACTCAGTAGTCTGGATTATCAAAATGCAACAATTCAAGTGTATACACCAGGGAAACCTAGTTGAGCCTTATGAGAGCTCACAAAAGTTATTCCAGATGTAATCAAAAGTTGCATTAATTCATTTGTCTGGCAACTTATTAACACAAAAAAGGTTTGAGAATCCGGTTTGTGACGAATTATTCTTAGAAATCTTTGTGAAAACTCAAACTTCCAACTGTGAAGGAAGTGAAAAGTCTTATGAGAACTTCCACAACTCACGAAATTGAAACATCAAGAAACCACTCCAACTCTGGAATATGAAAAGAAAAGAAAGAAACTATTGGTGTTCTCAGTGTTATGGTAAACTGCTTGGAAAGATGGTGTACAAATCGCTGATTTGGATATCTAATTAAATCATCATAGAAAAAAAGGAGTTTTTGATAATTCTGTGGGAAAATATTATGAGTGAATTAATTATTAGGCTATTTTAACCTTCTATGGAGTGGAATATATTATGGTCTGTTCAAATTAACCTGGGTATTCAAACAATAGTCAGACTCAACAGTCGATAGCCCTCTGCTACGAGTAATAAATTTGAATAAATTATCTTGCACTAAATACAACACTTCCCTTCATTGGATTCGGAATTTCAGTTCTGAAATTTCCATTTTTGTCTCTC
This sequence comes from Phaedon cochleariae, assembly GCA_918026855.4. Lineage (NCBI taxonomy): Eukaryota > Metazoa > Arthropoda > Insecta > Coleoptera > Chrysomelidae > Phaedon > Phaedon cochleariae. The sequence goes on from OU896717.1 coordinate 33,737,775, forward strand.
TTGTCATGGTAATAACGCCCCCGTATCTTACGTAATTATCGAGTTAGTATCGTTAAATTTTCAAGAGCAAGAAATATTCCAAAGATACAGTCAATGACCAATTTAAATTACCATCAGTGATATTCACAAATTTCAGGATCCTAAGCCAACGATTACGTAAGATACGGGGGTGTTTCCATTAGTTGTGAGACACACTGTATATACCAATGAAGGGAAGTGTTGTAATTCGTGCAAGATGAATTATTCAAACTCATTACTCGTATCGACAAAAATGAATTTTTCAGAACTGGAATTTTTTCAGAAAAAATATGAATAGTTGGTGAATTGGGCGTGCTGATTCCGATTCCGAAGTGGTTTTCAACCTATTTGGCATCCTAATATCAATTTCCGGAAATTGGAGTGGTTCCATGGCTGTTGGCGAGCAGTGTAAATCACTGAAGATGACCCCACTTGGTCATAGAGTGCATTTTTTTGTATATCTCACGCTCCAGCAAATTTCAGTATCCTTACCCAACGGTTACGTAAGATACAGGGGTGTTTCCATTAGAAGTGAGATTTTGATACGATTCTTAATATCCTCAGAATATTCGAAAAGAATATTCTCAGAATATCAAAGAAAATATATTCTGAGAATATGTCAAATGGGATGTTCATTGAATATTGTTTGCAGGATTAGAATATCCTACGATCATTCGGAGAACATTCTATAAATATATTCTAAAATATATAATATTTGAACGTTGTCAGAATATTCATAGAATATTCTATGCTGTCTGAGCCCCGGTGCCAAACTCTAATGATACAATTATGTCCCATCCTTAGGACGTCCCGTCGAGAAATTCAGGACGTCCATAGGACGTTCGAAATTGGTACCGTGGACGCCCATTGGACGTGCAGATATATTTGAAGGAATGTACCATCAGGGACATTTCATGGTTGTCTAGAAGGGACATTATATGAGATCTGAAGTCATCTCAGAATATGTACTACTCGGGACATCCAATGGATGTCCCTGAAGGAACGTTTGAAATCATATCCCATCAGGGACATGCCAAGGACATCCTTGCATGGACATTCTACAATATGTACCACGTGGGACGTCTAAGGGATGCTATTTCTAGGACATTTGAAATGATGTACCTGCTGGTACATTCTGTGGACGTTATTGCTCGAACATTGCTTGAGATGTACGGGACGTCCCAAGGACACTTATTTTTGGTACGGAACATTCGGACTTGAATTGTACCAAATAGGGACGTCCCTATGACGTTGTGTGCTATTATTGTTTATTGTTTATTGAAAAAAAAAAAACTAGCTTCCAGTCAGAAATAAAATTCTGGTATGAGGAAGTTGATTACAAACAACAATAATAAAATAATATAAGGTGACAACAACAACAACAAAAAAATATCTAAAAAATCTAAAAATGCTTAATCGATCAAGTCATAAAAATAGCCACAGGGACTAATCAATAGATGGCAAAGTATAAATTTTATTTATTTCGTAATGAAATCATGTATTTTTTTAATTCAATTTTAAATTTTGAAATATGTCTGCAATTTTTTATATTATGTGTTAATTTATTAAATTCAGCTAGAGCAGCGTGAGTAAATTTTCTTTGGCCAATTATAGAAGTAGCAGAATCGAGACGAAATAAGTTTGATTGTCTCGTGTGATGACCATGAATTTCTGAGTTTCTTATCAAAATAAAATTGGATTTCAGATTATTGTTTATTATATTATATGAAACTTTAAGAGAACCTATTTTATATAATTCATCCAATGAGAATGTTTCTGTTATGGCATACAGATCATTTGTTGGGATATCAAATGAGAGGCGATACAATACTTTCAGTGCTTTCTTATAAAGTGCAGATATTTTACTGAAATAATTTTTTGAAGTAACCTTGTTTCACGGTATATCTTCATCAACTTTTAGGTGAAAATCGGCGGTGAGTGCATCACCTCCAACGTGAACTCGGCATTCCAATTGCTGGGCTACTGTCCCCAACATGATGCCCTTTGGAAGAACATAACTGTGCGCGAGCATCTCCAATGCTACGCCGCCATTAGGGGAGTGCCGAGCAGACATATCCCCGGAATAATAGACAAATATTTGGACGGCCTGCAAATACGCGAGCATGCTGACAAGCAGACACAGCATTGCTCCGGCGGTACCAGGAGGAAGCTGAGCTTCGCTATGGCCATGGTGGGTAGTCCTAAAGTGGTGCTTCTCGATGAGCCCAGTACCGGGATGGATCCCAGGAGTAAACGTTTTCTATGGGACACCATTTTGGCGAGTTTTCAGGTAAGCGATTTAAGGCTGTGTCTCACGGTCCAACAATTTGATCAAACTACAGATCTGTGATGTCATCAGTGACGTCACGTCAAACAGCAGCTGAAATCTAGAACTAATTGTTCGAAATATTTGTCATGTCAGATCAAACAATAAGGTTAAGATGTTTGTTTTCATGTTTTCTTCATTGATCATTATTTTATATCTTAGGAATTAACAAGAAATACTATCATTAATATTATCAATAGGTACTTCAAAAATGCCTGTCCTGGTAATTGAACTGAGGACCATTTCGGATGAATAAAGGAGTAATTTTATCTTGCTTCAATCCCAAATTCATGCTTGGTTGACTTTTTTTTATGTTCTGGTTCCCACGAAACGGGATATCCTGTAATGTTCAGAGAACATCGTGAGAACCAATGGAAATAAGGTAGGAATTGGTGTTCTTCTTGAATTTCTGGAGGTCGGGGAACACCTCCCTTGGCAATGTGTTCCAGAGCCTCGCTGTTCGTTGGATGAACGAGTCTTTGGAAAGAGATGTTCTGCAGGTCTCCAATGTGACCACGAAGGGGTGCGAAGCCTCAACTCGACGGGTTAATCTCGCGAAGACTGCCAAGGGAGGACAATTGAAGGACAACTTTTCTGCGGTGTTCCAGAGAAGTGAGTGAGTTTGTGAGCGAGGCATCACCCACGAGACGAATTGCCCTTTTTTGGACAAAATTCAACACATTCAGGATATGTTTGGGTGCTGCACTCCGAATATGGGAACAGTATTCAAGGATAGGTCGAATCTGTGCCTTATAGATCATAGCTGACTGGAAGTGGAATTGGTCCTGGCTCGAAACAGCAAACCAAGTTTTTGGGATGCACTTTTAGCAATTGATCTCACGTGATTTTTCCAGGGAAGGTTATTGCTGATAGTAATACCAAGCATCGAAATGGATGTCTTCGAAGGTATGGTTACTCCTGACCAACTCATGTTGGTCACAGTGGGATCGGCTTTTCTAGAGAAAAGGCATGCATGTGTTTTGTTTGCATCGAAATCTACCAAGTTATTGGATTTCCATTCGAGAGTTGTTGCCAAGTCCACATTTATGTTGTCAACATTTCTCCCTAGATCGTTTCTGATTTGCCTGGCTGGTATTGGAGCCTTGGAAGAGAAGGCGGTATGGAGGGTACTATCATCCGCGAAGCTGTGCAATGGACATGAAGTTATGCTTCCAACGAATTGTTGATATGGAGTAGAAATAGTATTGGTGCTAGACTTGATCCTTGCGGAACACCAGCATTTAAGAGAGTCAGATGAAACTCCGTCGACCACTACATGGAGAGACCTAGCTGTTTGAGAGATTTTGTCATGATTTCACCTCATTTCTGCAGGCATACGTTCACGCGTATATACGGATTGATAAAGATCTGAAACATCTCCCATCCATTCTTAGGTAGTTTTGAATTTTAATATGGGATATCTTCCAGTCTGACTTCATCAAAAATCATAGGTAGGTCTTCTCTACCAATATTTCTTCTTCGAAGTCATTATCTTGTACATATCCACCCTGTATCTCAAAAGTTAAGAGTCATAGCAGGATTCTAACCGACAGCATCTCTGCATCATAAACGACTGTCTAACGAAATTTAGTGTTTTTTCATTTTTTGTTATTCCCGCAAAATTCAATTCATTCTTCTGGCCACTCGCGGAAAAAATTTTCCCACCAGTGGTTAGTGAGTCTTTCCATTGAACAACAACTTTCGATGGTCTTTTAACACTTTCAATTACCCTAAAAGAATATTTTTGTTCTATTTTAGGGGTCTAGAGGAGCTATCCTCACAACTCATTCGATGGAAGAAGCAGATGCTCTCTGTTCTAGAGTTGGTATTATGGTAAAGGGTGAGTTGAGGTGAGTAAACTGGAATCGTGAACATTGCTTGAATTTAGTTGCAGTGAGCCATTAGCTTCCATTGATTCTCGAATAATATAAAGAAAGTAGAGTTTTCTTTCTTGTGGCTGCTCGCAATATTTCCTACGGACTACTATCAAGGGTTTTCTGGTTGATCTAATGACAAACATTATCTTCCCCCTGTATGTGATTCTGTTAATTTTATTGGGGCTATAAAAATATACTTAATGTCAGATAGGAATTCAAGAATACAAAAATCATACAGAGAATTAAAAAGTTGTTATTGCAATAGTTCAATCTAGTGAAAATATGTGAAAATATGAAACTCTGAAAAACCGGTGGTGTACAATGACATTAACTATGAATATTGATAAATTTATCCACTGTGACTCCACTGGAAAAATCATTTCGAATCTAATTGCACTAGAAGAAGCTCCATATTACTATTAACAAAACCACAACGTTTTATTGAAATTGATGAAAAGACAATTGAAATATAAATAGGAAACGAAGCAAGTTAGGACACATGTTAATATGAAGTTTATTTCCTGGAATGTCACAAGGAATCACCCCTTGAATTTTTCGGTGTTATTCAGATGTATCAAATAAACTGGATTGGATCGGATTGAGATCCAGTCCACCCAGATTTGTTACAATATAACTGTTTCTTTTAGATGTCTTGGTTCGACGCAACATCTGAAAAATCTTTACGGAGCAGGGTATACGTTAGAAATGAAGTTGGGCGGAGAAGATACCACCCCAACTTCCGAACACTGCGATCGCCACAGTCGATTGAGGGAGTTTGTGTTCTCCTTGTTTCCCGATGCAACTTATGTGGAGAGTTTCGCTGACAGATTGGTATTCAGTGTACCTCAACACAGTGTGCCATCTTTAGCGAATTGTTTTCTACAATTAGAAAAAGGTAGTATCACATTAATTTTTGTAGGCACCGTATTCATCTTCATTCTTCATTTCAGCCAAGACTGAACTGGATATAGAAGAGTATAGTTTCAGCCAAACGACATTGGAGCAAGTTTTTCTCAAATTTGCCCATGAGGATGAAGTGAATGCAGAATAGAAGTGATGATTATAATCCTGGATATTTTATCTTCTCGTCCAATTAAGTATACTCAATTTTAGTGCAGAACTAACACTTGCTAGTTTTCGATCAGTTGAAATATTTTAGTTCCAACATTCCATTCATTTAAAAACGTCTTGTTTAATGTTGCTTTTTGTGATATTGACTAGCCAATTCGTGAATATTAATTTCTGTATGACAATATCCAGCCTACTAATTGCCCATTACAACATTGAATTCAACAATAGTCAACAAAATATCAAGATTTTGTTGAAAATATTCGATGTTGAAACTCCATCGTAAAAGAAAATCGAGGAAAGTATAAAATAAGGCGCAAAATTATGCTTCTTAACAATTCCGTAGAGGAATTCAGGAAAGGGAAATCATAATTCTGAATTTACATTCGACTTGTGCCTCATAAGAATTTGTATATAATATTGCTTGCATTAAAAAGTTGCTATTTTAAAAACCATTTTATCATTTGTCACGAAGAGAGACAAGTTCTGAAGCAACTACACAACCTTATACTGTTGACAATAGGCAATTTCACTATGATTGAGAATAGCATTTTTATATGGCAAACGGTCTCATACATGACTCAGTATATCAAACAGCACTTCGTCTCCTCTATTGATTCTTTTACAACCGTTTAATTAATACTTCAAAAGTGCTACAAATTGAGAGAGTCCCAAACGACCATTTTTCGCGGTGTGACGTCACTTGTATTTTCTTGAGGCTCCCTCTGATGACCCAAAGAGGATGCGTTGCACAAAACCACAGACACAGAACTCGAGCACAGAGTGGTTGGGTGATCTGTGACTTGAGAGAGAAATGGCTACAAAGCAAACTATTTCATTTTCAGTGCATGATCTATCAGTGTCATATTAGTGATATTCTTTCAATCTTAATTAACTGAAATATTTCACTTGAACTACGTTCAGAACGGAAGAATATCACTATTATAGTTTTTATTGAGTGACAAATGTAATGACAAATGTTGACAAGACCAAGTGACAAGACGAATTACCCAATGAGAATGTCCATCTGAAGTGTATGACGCACCTTGTATTCGTCCAATGAAATGCCATCAATATTTAGCGCACATTCGAGATATCGTTTGAATTTGGGTTTCATTTGATAATTTTTTTCTGGGTCAACCGCAATCGTAGGAAAATTGAAAAAATGCTGAATTCATCCAGTATGTGTTCTGAATCGTGAATAAAAATTCAAAAAAATCATGGTGAAATTTCCTATTTAACTCATGTATGAAAAAAAACCATAAGCCGCTGTGATTTTGTCATTATGACAGCGAAGCGTTAGCGTTTGCCCTAACTTCTCCAGCGACAATAACGGGCCCTAACTTTTGAACGCATGACAACCAGCCATAAACAAAATGTTTGATGGATTAAATTGTTTTACCGAATTACACTCTAGCTTTTTTTCTGTTAGTCGAAGTAAACTTGGCATTTATAATTCGAATTTTGTTGCCATTAGGTAATTCATTTCAAAAAACTGCCAGAAAAAATTACTCGTCCTACGGACTCGTAATTTTTTTAGAGGCAGATTTTTTCGTCAAATTGCCAGGCAACAAAATTCTCATTTACTTCGAAAATAAAAAGCTCTCATGTGTGAAAATAAGAACATCTCATCAGTTTGTATATATTTGATATATTTCTTTCTCTAAATACACCATAATAATATTTCTATATTAATAACATTACATATATCATGATGATATAATTATTATTCAACAGATTTGATTGTTTAACATTGAAATGAGTTAATCGCATTTGTACTATTAATGAAACTGAATAAAATTACATAAGGAAGTTATGGATGAAACGTGAGGTACAAACTAATAAATTAGTTACATATTTTCGTATGAATAAACTTGAATTAGTGGATCAGAGATTCTCAGGTCTTACAACATTTAATATAAACACGGAATTAGTGAAATGTAGAAAATACAAAACTCAACATTTCCCTAATTTAAATAAAATCAATAGTACCTTATAATTGGCGAAAATGATGTAAATCTCAGAAAGATATGAATGAGGTTAATGTGACAAAGTAAAAGTAAAATAAAAGGAATTTACTCTACCGATACCTTGGCATGCATCTAATTTTGATTGCTTCGTTTCGAGTTTTGTTAATTTCTCATAACAAATAACTCTATCAAGGTCCAGTAGAATTCTTAGAATTCAAAAGGCCGTGAAAAATGCTAATATTTGTAATATTTAAAGCACTTCACCAAAAAATCATACTTCAAAAATAAAATTGATAAATAATACAGACAGGCACACTTAGTGTTGAATCATAATATTTACATGTTGGAGATATCTGCAATATGATATCTCCATTGATGATGATATTAAAAATAAAATTTTCCTATTCTAAGAATGTTCATCAAATAAATAGACTAGGTATCAGAATTTTGTAACAACCGAAATATGTTTGCAACGATTAGAAATAAAAGAATGCTGATGTGTTAGGTTGGTTGTTTTTGGTATCAATATCATTATAAAACTAATTTCCTCACATGGATTTGATTGAATCTTATTAAGAACCGATACGTGGATCGTTCACAGAGATTTTAATTCAACTACATATTTTCCATATACCAACGACAATCAATTTAAAAAAAAATAATTTCGAATAGTTGCCAAAGAAAGAACGATAATGAATGTGTGATGTGTTAACTTTTATGCACCCTTTTCCCCTCTGTTGATCTACACTATATTGGGTTTTACTCCACTGGAAGTCAAAACTTTATTGAGAAAGTTTACGATGGCTGTAGCAGGCTGTTCTGGTTCCAGTTCTGCGAATAGATGGCACTGATTGTCGGGGTTGCTGACATTTGGTTTCCTTGCTACGAAGCCGAATATTCGACTAGAAAATAATGAAAATGTCAGTTGAGTACCTAGGTGGCAGATCCAATTTTCATCAATCATATGTTGTGAAAAACACCCAAATTGACTTTCTTATGCTGGCATCTTTGATAAGTAAGCGACTGTCAATAAATACCTATTACTTGCTTTCTGGGTTCTCGACATTAGCTTGCAATTAAAGAGAAACGAAGAATTACCAAGAACCGTTCAACGCGTTGAAATGATCCAATTGTTTTCGTAGAAATAATAATTGTACGAACTCTGTATCTGAATTTACGAGTAGAATAAGGAAAGAATTGATAGTTCTATAGTGATAGTTTTTGGGCCTATTTTATGGATCCCTTTGGGCGCGTTCTGGAGCGTGTATCGGTGGTTCAGTGATCCGTTTCAGAATGTGAACCAACATAGGAAGCTCAAATCGGAAAATTAAAAGCGTTTTCCACTTGCCAATTTACGGAGCGCACTAGCACAGATAAAGCACAATTGGCGCTGGCTTGGTTCTTTCAAATAGTGCTCCAGCACAGATGAGTGGAACAGAAATAGAATGGAATATAGTGTTATTGGTGCAACTATCTTTTCCTTGTCGTCAGAAATGTCAGAATTGCGTTGTCAGTCAAAAAGTTAAATTAACGATTCGCGATAGAAAATAAGTGTACGTCACCTATCGGAGTTTTTGAAAGCTGCCAAAACGGCCTGCTTACTTTTTATCATTGGTTCACATTTATTTTTTGTTTGTGATGATAGGTCAAACCTTAGAAACAAACCGTTCAGAAGTGTTCAAATTTTTGCCGCCAGGTGGGGCGACGTGTCATTTTCTATCGCGAAAAGCAGATTGATAGTACATTTGGTACCACTGGTCCACATAAAATTGATTCATCTTCCTGTTGTGCTCTGTGAACACTGCAAGCAACAGTCTTATGTATAAAGATGTTCTCTTCATTGTCAATATGTTTAATTGAATGTCGACAATAGTGATTTAGCATTGAATTGTCATTCACGAAATCACTATTTTTCAACATTACTGAATCAACAATTCAATGTTTCAATACCTGCATATCTTTATAGCTTTCAATAGCTTTCAGGTGATTTCGAATTTTTGGTAAATGATATTTCGTGAAGATGACCTGTATTTCAATCATCATTTCCGAAACTATCGCAATAAACTTCAATGAGACATTCATAATCATTCAAATTTCAATTATTTCAGATAGTACTCAGTGCCGATAAACTTCGAGCTAGTGCGACGAGTGGAGAACGCTATTTAAGTTCGATGAAAAATTTGCAAATGAAGCTAGTCGCATTCACTGTTTTTGATGAAAAAACCATTTCAATCTTCTTTATATAAATTGATGTATCCGAATATCAAATTATTTATAAGTCGGTATATCATTGTTAACTACTTCTTTATACCAGAACTTGAGAAGACACATTTTCAATGAATAAATAAATGAATTGAATGAACGTACTTTGTGCTTTTGGAAGCACCCGCTTCTTCGGAATCGACCAACCAGCGCCGATCATCCGGGTCGACTCCGCAATGCGAAACCGCCCCCACCGGATAGTGACGCCGGAAGAAGAGTTTCCGCTTGTTGTCGGTGAGCGTGACGCCCTGATCGCTGACCTTGAAGTGCACGGTAGCGGTTCTGGGAAGGGGGGATTCCTGGAAGAGCTGAGTCACCGCTTTTTTGACAGCTTGCGGACCCGTCAAAGACTCCATGTCCATGGTAGCGAGGTAGAGGACGTTGCAAGCGGCGCCTTGCGTGAACAGAGACTGCTGTTGCTGTTGACTGCCGTTCAGCTCGCCGTATCTACAGAAAGAGAAACGATATTTAAATACCTGAAGATTCATAACAAACGAATATAATATTATCTCCAGTGTGAGAATCATTACAACGTTGGATTCATTTAGTTATGTATACGAGGATCGGTACAGTTGGCGCCCGAGCAGAGACCTTGATATGCAACGAGACATTGAAACAAAAAATATGATCAGGAGGATAATGCATGGTCAAGTGGAGGCTTTGTATATTCACGACAGCACCAATCGAAAGAAACATGATTTCCCAAATGTAAGAATAATTATTGCTGTCAACGGAATGGACTAGATTTTCATGCATCAACTCTTGGAATGAGATAAATTTTCTTGATAAAATTGAAAATCATTAATGGTGGATTTATTTGGTTCTGTATACATGACTCGTTACATTTTGCGTCTCAGCAGGGATATGAAAGTGCAACAAGAAATTACAACAAAAAATTGGAATTTGGAGGATAATGCCATGGTTCCGCGATGGTCCAGATTTTTTAACATTAACTCCGAGAGATGATATGAACATTAGAAATTAGAGGAATTTTCTCGATAAAATTGAAATTTGTTTCATTGATATTTGAAAGAAAATAAACAGAAAACTACGTTGGATTCGTCTGATTTTGTATACGAGGATCGCTACATTTCGCACCCGAGCAGAGCGTGTACCTGGTGAAAAAAGGATATTACAAAGTCAAAGAAATAGAAGATAATTAATGGAATGGAGGAATAATACGAACATCAGAAATATCAGTTGTGCACAACAAATTTCTGGAGGTTATATGCCTCGGGAAACACCTCCCTTGGCAATGTGTTCCAGAGCCTTGCTGTTCGTTGGATGAACGAGTCTTTGGAAAGAGATGTTCTGCAAGTCTCCAAAGTGATCACGAAGGGGTGCGAAGCCTCAACTCGACGGGTTAATCTCGCGGGGACTGCCAACGGAGGAACAATTGTTGATATTTCAGAAGGGCATCGTCCATGAAAATATCTAGAAAAAAGAGCCAGATCGCCAATTTTTCCAAGGTGTTTCAGAGAAGTGAGTGAGTTTGTGAGCGAGGCATCACCCACGAGACGAATTCCCCTTTTTTGGACAGAATCCAACAGTTTCAGAGTATGTTTGGGTGCTGCACTCCAAATATGGGAACAGTATTCCAGGACAGGTCGGATCTGTGGCTAATAGATCATAAGCAGCTGGCTGGAAGTGAAATATAGCTCCTGGCCCGAAACAGAAAACCAAGTTTTTGGGATGCACTTTTAGCAATTGATCTCACATGATTTTCTCAATAAAGGTTATTGCTGATAGTAATAATAAGCATCGAAATTGATGTTTTCAAAGGTTTGGGGCATTTCTAGATAATAGGCATGCTTGTGTTTTGTTTGCATTGGAATCTACCAAGTTATTGGATTCGAGAATTGTTGCCAAATCCATATTTATGTTGTCAACATTTCTCCCTCGGGTATTGGAGCCCTGGAAGAGAAGGCGGTATGGAGGGTACTATCATCCGCAAAGCTGTGTACTGGACATGAAGTTGCTTCCAACAAATCGTTGATATGGAGTAGAAATAGTGTTGGTGCTAGATTTGATCCTTGTGGAACACCAGCATTTATGAATAAATATTTAATGTATCGCTTAACCAACAAGGATTGTGGCCACTTTCTTACCTCAAATCGTCCTCGGGAAGAATCAACTTGCACGGGAGCGCCATTTGGGTGATCGAATGCTGGTAGATGAGTGCAGATAAAGAAGTGAACACTGGTTCGTTTTGGCAGCCCTTCAGACGAACTCCTCGTGACGTCGGTTCGATCAAGAAGTGCCTGATTAGCTCGTCGCTGGTGCCTGTCTTGTTCTGCACGTTCGAGGGTATTGTGGCCACTCGCAGCGCCAGACCGAAAGCGCCAGGAAAAGAATTCGAATCTCGTACGACGAACGTACCAGGTTGCTGATCTCTCAGGATGGTAATCGCTACAATTGAATTATATCGTAATGATTATATGAAAGCAGTGTATATTGGGGATGGCAGCAATGAAGAATGATACTCCTTAATGCTAATCCTAGCTTTCGGAGATCTTCATTTCCATCATCAGGGAGACTAAATGTTATGAGTATGAGATAACAAATAGCTACATACTCGGACAGAAAAGATTCACTCATTCAGCCTCAACTGAAGTCAATAAACTACCTGCCAATATGAAAAACTGCAGAAATATTAGTACATTCAAGAATTAAGTAAAAAAGCTGAATATTGCTGAGTGGACTGGATGAAATTGGTCATGTTATTTTACTTTGTTTGTTTCTACAAATATTATATTTTGTTCGGCAATTTATAGTTGATGTATTCTGATTGATGAAATAGGTATATAATTTTGTACTTCCTCATACCAAATCCCATTGTGTGTTCAATAAATAAATAAATGAATAGATATTTGGACAACACAACACATAACATCGTTGTGTCCCTGATGATGGAATTAAAAATTTCCGAAAGCTCGCATTACCTTCAAAGAGTACTTCCCTTTCGTGATGATTATATTCTAGAGGTATCCCCTGTGTTATAGAAATAATGACCACTTTTAGTTCTCGCGAGGACACCCAATAAGTAAGTATATCAATAATTAGGATTATTATCTGGATGAAAAGTTATCGAATCAATATGAAAGTGTTTGCCACTCACCTTGTTCTCGACTTATGGTTGACTTGTACCAATACTTGGAAGAATCTCTAACGAATTTGACATTGGCAGCTGAAACTTCGTGAGGAGACTCGTTAGAATTGACGGAACTTCTTCTGAAACAACAACGAATTCATGTATGTGATAATTATTAACAAGATGATCCACCTCAATGTAAATATTAAAGCCAAATTTGGCCTTAGCTCTTGGTAGCCCTGATACGACATTTATTCTTGCATAAAAACATCTAAAAACAAATTTAGAATTCTTTCTGCATTCCCAGGCAACCAGGTGAGAAATAATCACGTAATTGTGACGTTAGGTTTGTGACATACCTACCTATATATACAAGATGGGCATTTTCAGTGTCGAAAAGTTTTCAGAAAAAATCGTTTTTTCCTCAATTTTGCACACATATATAGAAACATGTACGTCTTGGTAATTTTATATTTATGCTTCTAACGGCGATAAAAGTATAACTCATTAAAGCAAACCAACATGCAAGTTTTATTGGAGTATATCCAAAAAGTAAGAGAAAACTTTTTTTAACTTCGATACCGTGTATATCTCGAAAACCAATCAAGCTATATATGTATATATCGTCATTTCGACGTCAGACCGACGTCACAGTTTGGTCACGTCATTTATCAGGTCATACGACGTCAACTCCTGACGTCACCTTGGGCATTCACCTGACGTAAAAATACGTCACTGTAACGTCATGTTGTTGCCTGGGTACCGACCTCAACTCTTCGCTTTTCAACAAAAAGTAGTTTTTGTAATTCATAGATATCGCTTCCTGCTGAACAGAATTCCTGGCTTCTTTGCTCTCATAAGGATGGTTCATCTTGATAGTGTGAATGATAGAGGATAGTTTTGAGCATTATAAATATTATCTTTATAAGCTTACCTTGACGTTCCGTAGTAAACGGTCGGAGAATACGATCCATTTTGAGTGTGACTTTTCGGACTGTGCTGGTAAGAAGTTTCGGTGCTCTCTCTGAAGCTTGAATTTGGCGTAGTCGATACGCTACGGTGCGACAGGGTGTGCGAATATTCCGTAGCAGAGCCGTTCGAAAGTTCGGTCGGAGAAGTCGGTCGGTCCTTTCTGATATATACCATTTCAAGAAATTAGATACACATGCATGATGATAAGAACACGTTTCAGATAGATAGGAAAGTTGCGAAATTTTTTCAGGCGTTCTATGCTATCAACACGTGTTACTGGTGCATTAGTTAGTTTCCAATGATAATAATAATAGTAAAAATAATTATCGTTATTCATTGATTGAATCAAATGGCCATCGACCGAGGTCTTTCAGCCAAAGTTAGCTTCTATTTTATGTTCATACTCATATCATTACCATACGATAATAAATCGAATCAACAAATCATTAACCATTTGGGAAAATCATTAGAGGTTTGTGTGATATCAGTGATGTGAAAAAATACTCGTGATGATATTTACAGTTCGAATGGTGAGTCAAACAACATGCTTCTTATTTACGAACGAGCAATGTGCAGATTTGAATAATATTTTACGTTACCTCTCTGGGAAAAACGACCACTTCATTGAATTTTTGTTAGCTGATGATGATGGGAAACTCAACCGGCTATAAATTATAATTTATTTTTAGTACAAAGCTTTGGTTCACCAGCGACAGATGACATATTATCACAAACAACCGTGGGATTCATATAAAAAATAGCCCCCCAGGCAAAAATATTATGGGGATATTCACGATATTCATGTCATCAATACACTTGGAATCTCTCAACTATAAGTTTCATAAATTGACTCTGGAATGCGACAAAGAAAAAAGCAACATCATTCCAACAATTATTTAAAAGTGTTTGCAGAGGTGAGGAATCTCTAAATGTAGAACTCATGAATGCATAATAACAAAAATAGTTTTGAAATATAATCGAGTACGGTTCTGGAGTGTGGAATAGAAGTAATACTCCGTTCAACGTGATATATGTGGAATCAGTCGACCTGGGTGCTGAGTGTAGAACGTGTGTTTTCTGACATTGATACAACAGTAATTTAACATGATATTTGGTGATTTTATATGGTGAAAACATTCAAAAAACTACTCGACACCACCCATAATTTTATGAATAAAAAATGAATGAGGAAATACATGCTTTTCATAAACACACCAGCACTCATTTCGCAAATTTTATAGAAACAAATTTTCGTGAAATGACTCAAGAATACGTGTTCTACATTGAAATAAGTACAGTGGGTGTCCCAAAACGAGACCCATATTGATGGTTTTGGAGATATTGACACTTTTATGAATTTCGTGAAAATCGAAAACTCTGATCAGCATTTTGAGTGTCGCAGGTACAAAACTTATTCATAGTTCGCGGTTCTGATTTTTGTTATGCAACCTGTCGTAATAACCGTTTTATGGATTACAATATAACATAAAAATACTGGGGGGCAATACCTTCGAAGAAAAAAATAATGTTTGTCCGCATCACGAGATATAATTTATTTCAATTAGCTTACTGAGACTGGCATTGCACCATTTTTATTTTGAATTTATCGAACTTCGGATTGTAATCAATTGAAGGGTTGCATAACAAAAATTAGGATCATAAACTATGAAGTTTTGTACCTACGACAATCGAAATATTGATCAAAGGTCTCGATTTTCAAAATCATGGAAGTGCCAATATCTCCAAAACCGTCAATATTACTAAGGTCTTATTGTGATATTCTGGTCAGTCATGAGCTGGACTATCAGTCCTTCAAAGGACACGCTGTATACAGGCTGACTGACAAAAAACGCCAGGAGCCATTGGGCCGCTATTTATTATCCGATTTTGAAAAAATGACTTGGATACTACAAGATAACTCTGACTATTTCTTCTTTCAATTACAACTCTAACGACACCAATTGTCATTTTTTTTTCAAATGGCATTCTATATTCTTCAATTTCTTCTGATAGAGATTTTTTTTCAGAATACAAAGATGTACACACTTGAGGTCTAGTAGGAATTTTTACAGGGGGATATAAGGTGATGTTCGAAATCAAGATTTTTCAAAAGGATTTTTTTTGTGTCGAAACTATTCATTATTATTGGTCAAAACGGCTTGTATGTCCCTATCTTAAATTTTGATCTACTACCCACTGACATTTGATTGTAATAGAGACAGGGTGATCAGAAGTCTGAATTTTGAACCACCCTTTATCTGTTTCAATCAAATGTCATTAGATATTGAATCGAAAGTTGAGATATTTACATGTAGGTCATTTTGACAAATGAATAGTATCGACACAAAAAAATCCTTAATTTGCAAATTCCCGATTTTGGACACTCAATATTCGCGACAGAAAATGAGCTATTGGAGTTTTCGAAATCTGACGAAGCAGTATGTTTACTTTTATTCATTGGTACGCATTTGTTTGTGCTTATTGGTCCCATCCATCAAAACTGCAGCAGGACAAACCGCTCAGAAGTGTTCAAGTGTCAGGTGGAGCGACGTGTTATTTTCTATCGCAAATAACTCTGTGATCATTCCTGCTCTACAAAAATACTATGAAAAATATATAATTGGAAAAAAGTTGACAATTGGTGTCTTTAGAGATGATATTGGAAGAGACATTGTTAGTGCCACCTTGTAGTATCTCATGAGTTATTTCATTTGCTCTTTTGATTTTCGAAACCGGATAATAAATAGCAGCGCTATGGCTCGGGGCGTTCTTTGTTAGTTAGCTAGCCTGTATGTCTCACCTTTGAAAACACCCCGCACAGTGTTATTCTGTATGCCTCACCTACCCTACCCTATACAGTTCATTGAATATGTTTTCAATTTCCTCCCCAAAGAAGCGATCGTATGTAAGTACTCACCGTTGGGTGGTAGGACTCTTGGGCGGTAACCGTTCGGCGGTCGCTGACAAATCGAACTGCACGTGTGCGGTGGGCGTGGCAGAAGAGGAGGAGTTAGAGTAGGGGGTTCGCGCGTGCACCGGGAAGGCGGGCGTTTGTGGGCGGGGCGAAGAGGCGTGGGAGGGGCTGGAGTCCGGCTCTGTGGTCGTGCCCCCCGATCGCCACGACTGGACGGACTCTTCTCGTCTTAGCTACAAAATGTATTCTTGTATGTACACCTTTTTCAATTGTAATTCAAAAAGGGTAACTTGTAATTCAGAATAGTTGATTGTAATTAAGAATAAAGCGTCAATTGTAATTCAGATATGTCAATTGGGATTCAGAATCCATGACATAAAATTCAGATCAGTGAAATGTAATTCAGAAAGTGTAACTTTCAATTCAGAATAGTCAATTGTAATTCATAAAGCGTAATTTGTAATTCACGAAGCATCACTTGGACTTAAATAAGGGTATAGGGAATAGAAATCAACGAATGGTTCATTTTGTGGTGAACATCAATATTTTATATCATCGACCAATGGCCATATCTTGAAATGCCAGAGCTGCAGCATGGTGAATGGGCAGGTCGCATCTGGCATATTTCTCAATGGTTGAGCACATTTTTCATGAAAAAGATGCCGACACGGTTCGATTCTGATTACTTCTGAATCTGGAGTCATTACATTTCGGCAAATTCCACAATTATCTTTGGAATTCAAAATGTCACTTTACTTGTATGTGATAAAACAACAATATATTTTCCTGTGAAATTCTCTTCAATTGCAATTTATTCGACATTTATTTAATATTTCGTAATCACTTTCTATGACAACATGGCTGTGGATGTTGGTAACTTGATTTAACGTTAAAGTCTCAACGAGAATGGATGCATACGGGTTGTTCCTACATAGTTTCTGAAATACTTTCTGAATTAAAAATTATGCTTTCTGAATTACAATTGACGGTTTCTGAATTACATTTCACTATTCTTAATCAAAAGTTACACTTTCTGAATCACATTTCACTAATCTGAATTACATATTACGCTTTCTGAATTACAATTAACTAATCTGAATTCCAAGTTATACTTTCTGAATTACAATTAACTGTTCTGAATAACAACTTATACTTTCTGAATTACATCTTATACTTTCTGAATTTCAATTGAAAAAGGTGTATTGCGCGAAATGGTACTTTGGTGATCGAGATGACCAAAGTATTTCGCACTCGAGTTGCAAACAACATTTTTTCTACAAACTTCAAAAAATATAGTTCTAAAGTAAAATATGCTTAGCTTAATATAAAAAATAGTGCACGATGTTCCACGAACATAATAAGAATTTCCTATCGTGCGCTCCAGGATATAAAACAAAGTTATTTTGAACATTCAGATATAAATGATTACGTGGATGTTTCTCGATTGAGGACCATTAGGTTAAAATATAAATATCTCATATATTTTACATAACAATGTGCGAAGTAGGTACTTCGCGCACTGTTTTACTTCGCGCATTGTTTTGTGCAAGGTATCATGGTAACGTAGGAAACTGAAGAAAAGTGTCACTTCGCAATTTGTTATCAATGCGTGAATCTTGTCATTTTCTGACGGTTGTAGAGAAAAGTTATTTTTGTATCTAGTGCGCGAAATGCTACTTTGGTCATCGAGAACAAATTTTTTCAACAAAGTGCAGCCAATCAAAAGAATAGTTGAGATCGCGAAAGTTTTTAGTGCACGAGTCGCAAACAAAGTTTTTACTACAAACGCAGAAAAAAAATGTTAAAAATAAGTAATATGTTCAGCGTAACAAACCCCCGGAATATTTATGTAATTTCTCATAAGGCTGATGATGGACATATATATGTCCGAAACATGTACCAAGCAATTCTGATGTGTTAATCACATTATATGTCGTGGAAATGACTTCCTGTATCATTAAGTATTTAATACTTGACTCTACTCTGAGAAACCATGGACTTCTACCAAAGATTAACGTTGATTAGATGTAGTTTGATGAATGTCCCTGTCACATTACATATTTTCCTGGTTGTGATGCAACCTTTGTGACTTTGATATCAAATCTACGTCGATTAGATGTGTCAACCAGATATTGCATTTATGTAAGGTTGTTACATCACACTGATGTTGATGACTCACGATGATTGGCTGGGATGTATATCAGAAAAACATGCAAGTGAAAGCTACAGTTTCCAAATTTGAGACATTCGTATACATTCACTTTTCGTTTGAAAGAGGATATTTTGCAAGAAATAATAAGTTTAAAAAAAACAGGCTACTAAGAAATAGAAAAAACCAGAAGAATGTGTTAGTACCTGCCATGCAGATGTAGTGTTAGGACTGTTACTGGACTTATCGGAACCACTAGATAAGTTAGCTATGAGATCACCGAGTGCATCAAGCCGAGTGCTATCGCCAGCTGCGAGTCTGTCTGTAGGAGAGCTGACATTGCCAGTTTCGCTGTCAATACCCACCGTCCGTTGGCCATTGTATCTGGGCTGTTGACTGCTGCCCAACTTGTAGAGTACCTGTTGCTGGTGCTGCTGCTCTTTAACTAGCGATAAGAGACCGCTGCCGTCTGGTTGGTCGATCCCCTCCGATTCCCCTTTCGTTCTGGAGGGAGAACCTACTATCTGGCCCATGGGATGGGCAGCCAGGATTTGTGCGGGAGTTGTAGTACCGTTCTACAAGGTCGGTGCAAAAGTGTTGTTAAAAAATGTGAGAACCTTGAGAATATGGTGTTTTTGAAATTTCAGCAAGTGTCATTAAATTGAGTTGTTAAAGTTGCCAATGGAGGAGACCATCGAGGAATGAAATGCGTCCAAACCTCTTTCAATCGATTGATCATGATATAAATTTAATGTACAATCAATATTATAAGTTAAAGTTGAAGGAAATCAAATCTATAGCATTTTTAAATCAGCATGTTCGATTCGATATTTCAAAAAGACAGATATGAAGGTGGAGCCGTGACATATTAGTCCATAACTGTAGCTTTATGTCTCTGATAGCTTGCCATTTTGAAGTGTGATTGGTCAGCTCAAGGACAATAGGCCTCTTCGGCCTAATACGTCACAGCAGTCACACCAATGAATTGGCACAATTTCAGATGGTGCAGGAAGTGTGTATTTTGAAATGAACATATTTTAATTCATGTTTTTATCGTCCTAGTATGAATGAAGAAATGCAGTATTATATTTGATGGTCTCATGGCAATCAGTAGTCCATGCTGTCTGAAATACATAAAAAAATCGATGGCTATACAGTTATCAACGATATGTGATGTTGAGTAAAGTAGTTCAATGGATAAACTGACATTTCGAGAAATATTTATGAATATATTCACTGACCTATTGATTTTTAGAAGCAAGTGAAGCATAAGAGATGATACACAAACGTAGAGATAAGAGATAATAAGACTTTGAAGAGAAAAATCAACTGTAATTTTGAGGAGACGCAATACCTGGGCATATCTTTCATGTGCCCTCTTGACAGTCATGAAAGGTCTCTCGTTATTGACGGTGGTGGAGTAGCTGTTGCCATTACTCGACTTGTGACTGCCGTTTTTGTGCGCTGTATTGATGTGCAGCGGTATCCTGTAGTCTTCGTCGTCGTCGTCCGCGAAAGCAGTGGTGTCGCTAGTGTATCCGTCCAGCCTGTGACTGGCCGTAGGGCGCATGTGCCGACTTTGAACGGTGCGCAGCTCAGACAGTAGGCGAGTCTCGTGCGGTTGTCTTTCTTCGCGTAGTACCAGCTCTCGCCGTTCTTTCAGCTTTTGCTGCTGGCGCTGCAGCCATGTCAAATTGGAACCACCTGTGGCGTATCTGTAATAACGACTCTGGTCACTATGTTTTCTCATTTTCTTCATATAAAATAATGGATCCTCTGATGCCTTACATATACATAAGAGGCATGTGATGAAGAACAAACAGCATCAGCCAATCTAATATATTGTGATTGTTTGTGTAGGATATTGATGAATGAAATCCATATCTGTGAGATTCGATAAGTACTAAAAGAATATCAATTGATCTATTGTATTGTAGATTGAAGTTGAATTTATTTTAACGAAGTTTTTGTCAAAGTAATAAATTAGTTTTTTGTTATTTGATATAGATCTCAGCTGCCTGAATCTGCGAGTCAATAGAATATAGTATATGCTTCTCCCATATCAAGTGTTGGTCTATCATGGCACCTAAGTAGTTTATATTATCACATTTTTCTATTTCAGGAAATGTGCATGCTTATTGATTTTGGCAATTATTTTCGTGCACTAAAATAGTATTTTCTCCCACTGGCTGATCAATTGCTGTTAGTGAAAATACTATATATTTGGTTTTCAAGCTCAATAAGTTTTGATGTAGCCATTTTTCGACTTGTTGTACTCCATTATTTGTATCATTAAAAACCGCATGCCATGTTTTTGCAGAAAAAAATCAAAGTAGTGTCATCAGCATAGGAGATGCTGGCATTTACAGTTCTTTGAATATCCGATACAACGTATGTATAGTTATAGTAAAAACAGGATTGGGCCCAATACGGTTCCTTGTGGCACGGCACACCCATTTTTTATTTCCAAAAGATTACTACAGAAATCTCCAAACTTGACTCTCTATAAGATCTCTTATATAAGTATTTTCGCAGCCTGATAGGCTGGTCCTCTTATACCATAATTATAAAGCTTCTCCATTAATATCTCATGCGATATTGTATTAAATGTCTTGGCAAGGCTCGTGGCAAGGTCCAGAAAGATGGCGAGCCATTTTTCCGATTTATCCAAGGCGTCAACTGTTTTTTCCACAATAATATCAAGAACATCTTTTTCTGTGTTTCTGTTACTCAGAAATCCATACTGCCTCTCATTATTAATCTCATTATTGATGTCCAAGAAAGATATCAACCGCTTTTTAATGCTCAAGTTTAATGTTCAAATACTTCAGCGAAGGTAATATTAACAAGCTTTCAATCTCCAGATTTATAAACAGGTGTAACGAGAATTTCCTTCTCATTGATGAGGTTCACCGCTTTCATAACAGAGATTTATTATCTGAACTATAGTGGATGAGCTAGATAGTTGTGTAATTGTTTTATGAATTCACTTGAGATGTTATCTGGACCTGATGGTGAGTAGTTGTTTTTGAGTGTTTTGGTATTCTATTGATGATTTAATTTCTTGTTGTGGGTTTAAGAACCATAGTAGATATTACTGCTCATGCAACCAGATGACGAATGATCACGTCACTGCGACGTCCCTAATTGGTGATTTTACGTCAGAGATGTCACACACCAATTCATGACGTCACTATGACGTACTTTCTATGACGTGATAATCACGTCATCATCTCGACGTCGAGTGAACGTCACTTAGAGGAGTAAAATAAAACGCCAGTTTCATGACGTTGCAGGAACGTCCTGTCGACGTCCATGTTTCCCAGACCTAAACCATGTATACTTACATTATCATGTGAAACCGCCAGAGTTTGTGACGTACCTATCTACACAGAATCAGGGATGGGTATTTTCAGTTTCAAAAATTTTTGTCATTTATGTTACATACATTTATATAGGAACATGTACGTCTTGGTAATTTTATATATATGCTTCTAACGTCGATAGAAGTATAACTCATTGAAACAAATCAACATGCAATTATATATAGGTACCCAAGAAGTAAGAGAAAACTTTTTTAAACTTTGACACCCTGTATATCTCGGAAACCAATGAAGCTATATATGTATATATACAAATGATAATATAGGTCTGCCTGTATCGAAACCGTCACTTTCATGATGTTGCAGTGACTTATCTATGACGTCTGAAAATCATGTTGTTGTGACGTACCAATTTGGTGAGCGTCATTCAGAAAATTTTTCAATAATTTGCTATTTAGATTTTTGTTGGGTGACAAGTAATGCATGAATATACATTACTCAACAAAGTGAATCTAAATTCGCCAACATCCTTTTCATTACTATCAAACGATTCTTGGTTTGCTTACATCTCGCCGACGCAAATTACATAATTTTTGATACAAATACGAGTAACTGATTTCATTCTGATGGAGATGAGAACTGAGGGATAGCGCTGCTGAAGAGACGATTGAATGGACATGAAACCGGAGGGATCACCAAGCAGACTCAAGAATGCATTATCAATATATATGTCATCAGAGATCAGTGGTGATTATCACACCATGTTCGAGGAAACTTTTTTTAGGTGTCAATACCAAGTTTGAACGTCATTCATCACGTTATACGACGTCAACTCCTGACGTCATCTTGGCCATTCAACTGACGTAAAAAGACGTTACTGAAACGTCATCTGGTTGCCTGGTCGTTGTCCATACCAAAAATTTGTGAGGTGATTCCACCACTGTTTGGTGTCGGAACTGAGGACGTGATGTAATGAATGTATATTTATACACAAAAGGAAATGATTCTTGCTTTAGCTACCCAAACAACTCACTATTTTCAGGTAATGAGCACGTAAAGAAAACGCCGTGGCATCTTACAAGTTTTTGCGCAACACTCGAGACATTGGCCAACCTTGTTCCTTGTAAGAAAGCCAAGGTGAGAGATACTATGCAAGTCTGTTGTCCTCGCGTATATTTTCTTCAACAAAAACCAATAGATGATTCCGAAAACTTTCTCGATATCGCCAATAGTACCTACTCATAATTATTTAGAACGTGACAATTTTTCATTGTAGCTATAAATAAACATCACGTTTTCCTGTTTACGAATACTCATGGAATTCAAATTCATCTCATGGAAACCACATTAGTTCCATCGTTACGAAATTGAGGTTTATTAGTGTTGTTTAGTGGCAGGTTTACAGCGAAATAATCAACCGTGCAAGTTTCAAGCTGATTTATGAGGTCGCTTATAATGAGTAATACAGCATCAATTATTCGAAATATGCCAAAATATATTATTGGTACCTACTCATGGGACTGATGTTGATGATACCTACTAATATGATTTCATTAGCAATTAAATTTAATGACTAGTTTTTAATTAATAATATACATTTTCATTCAACATCCAACGTAAAGTATAACTCGTTTTGCAATCACATTTCCAATTCATCGGTAGGTAGATATCTGATGAAATTTGAATTGGACAAATCATTCAAATAATGATCTATGGAATATATTAGATAAGAAAGTAGCAACTTTAATAGTTTTCTATATTGAAAACATATATCTACTACTGTATTTATGAATCATAGCTGTCCTCAAAGCGGGACCAACTTCTCTGTCTCTATAGGTTACGAAGTCGGCCAAAAGGCGTTGATGCCGACGTAGTAAAAAAATAATACGAAACTTGTTGAACCAATATGGCTCAGAATTTCGAATTTTTAAATTGGTTTTAGCGCGTATGTGATAGGTTGTGATTGAAATTCGAATATGCGTTTCTAGTTGTACAATTCTTTAGTGTTTTCGTTTATTTCTTATATGCAGTATTTGCGGAGAACAGAATAGACAGGAGTCCTCTTTTCATAAGTGATTTTGAATTTTCAAATTATCTTGTTTATAATATTCACCTGCACAAAGGTAAACACCTATATTCACATTATATTTCAGACTCAAAAAGAACCCTGAACGAAGGAACTGATGGCTCCAATCATCAGCCTTATCATTTTTCTCATACACTATCAATGGAGTTATCAATCATCCAGCAACAAGCATTATATAATGTGAATTGCCTTAAAGCATCAAATTTGAATCAGTAAATGACAAGTATAGTGTAGTGTAGTTATATCACGCTAAACAGATTTGAGTAGATCACCTTCACCACATTGAAAAATAATACATATACCTAGGTTAACACTGACTTATATTTAATATTATTCAATACCAAGATCTGAAGCAATAATGTTGGATTAAAGGGTGTGAGTTTCGAGATTCCACCGAACTGAATAACATCATTATCGCAGCTCATTTCATTATCATCTGCAATGGCTCTTTCCTGTGCCTCAAAGTTACTGACATTATGCTTCTCTATATTTTAACCATATTATAACGGAATAAATCGAAGTTGACAATATTATACTGTGGTATTATCAACAATAGATGATTTTTAATTCCTTTTATGATCAAATAATTATTTACGAACCTGACCTAACTTAAAATTTGATTCTCCCGTCCGCAGTTTCCATCCTTCACTTTCCGTCTCTATAGATTCAAAAAGTACCTCTCATATTGGTCCCATTTTAGTTGAGATATCGTATAAGCGATGCGCCATCCCAGGCAACCAGATGACGAATGATCCCGTCACAGTGACGTCCCTAATTGGTGATTTTTTGTCAGAGATGTCACACACCAATTTATGACGTCACTATGACGTACTTTCTATGACGTGATAATCACGTCATCGTTTCGACGTCGAGTGAACGTCACTTAGATGGGTAAAAAAAGACGCCAGTTTCATGACGTCAATGCGACGTCAACTACTGACGTCACCTTGGTCATTCAAGTGACGTGAAACAGACGTCACTGGAACGTCATCTGGTTGCCTGGGATATATAGAGATGGTAGATATATGATTGAAAATATATCTATGAATACAAAATTATAAACAAGGGGATATTTACGGCTTGTATAGCTTCTTATAAAAATTGCATTTCAGTCACAATATTCAGTTTCCCAATTTCTTTTTGTAAGTACCTGAGAATACATCAGGTTGCCAATCAATTTTCAACATATGCATCCAAAATTATCTATAGAACCTATCGACCTATTTTGAAACAAAAACAAATTATGACGCCACAAATTCCAAGTCTTTACACGGTTCGTTGATAAACAAACGTCAATAAAAGTATTGTTGTGGGTAGATCAAGTAGATAGGGTCAGCTATTTTATTATTAAAGTGGGTGTTCATACTATGAAATTGCCAATTTCATCGACGATAATGATGGACCGAAGACTCCAATGAGTTTTGAATTCACGGCCAGAAATTTCAGATCAGTTGAAAAACAAATTTCAGCAAACCGTAGATAATAGAATAATGTTGAATTCTATTCGCCTCATTCCTTATGACTGTCGACATTGATTAATCAAACTAACACTACTGGTGATTATTCCTTTAAAGGCATCTATCCGCATTCTCCATCTACACAGCCTACTTGAAGAAGAAAATAATATTTCGGTCAGTCTTTAGATGCCATATTTGGAAACAAAATATCACTACACTTTCATATTAATGGTAGAAATTGATGTGTCGGAAAGAATTACGAGTTGAAATATTAAAACGATTGACTATCCAAGATAAATTATAGTAAATGATGAATATAATGCAACCTTGATGGGGTTGAAATCTCATCAGTTCAGAAAACCAACTCTTTATTTGTGATCTGATCATTGTGATTTCGCAAAAAGACAATATAAATCGTTAGCTATAGAGAAAATACAATCAGATATATTCCATATAGGTCCAGATCCATTTATGGAAACGATGGATAGTAAAGTTAATATATGAATGACGTCGTTCTTTGGAGAGATTGTTCTTCGAGGTAATATTGGAAAGTTGAAGGACTTCCATATACCGATGACGAGAAAGTTGATGAATTATTTTTTAGGAATCAACATTTCGATGGCCCTGATGACCTATGAGATCCATTGAAAATTATCCAATCACTCAGGATTCTAAATGGAGAATTCGGAATGAAGAAATATAATAAAGAATAAAACAATATTATTTCGCTGCATTTGTTTGCCATCAGGATAAATTTAGCATAAACGGTTGAGTGGAACGGTGCCAGACTTCTCATTACCAAGTTTCATAAATATAACAAAAACGATTGAAAACGTATAACATTCGAAATGTGAAATCTATTTCAGATCCGATGATTCTCCTTAGCACTAGCATAATATATCGAATAATGTTTATTTAGTCAGTACGATATTTCGATTGAGATATAGCAGAAGGTTGTTCTAAACAAATCATCGAAAATAAACATTCAAATAGTCGACTCTGGCATGGTATTATGAGTATGAGGAGGGAGATAATGATGATATTTCAATCAAAAGATGGTGGTTTGACTTACCCTTCATGAAACTCTGGTGACCTGGTGGAGTTTCTGAAAGCTCCAGGTGGTGACAGACTGACCGAATCTGAGTATTGACTAGTCGGTGACACCTTGTAGCTTTTCTCAGGGTTCCTCTGGATCGTACCCTCCGTCAAGCTGCGCTTGAGAGGATCAAATCGCTTAACCTTGAAAACGACACAAATTCAACCATTTTGATTCATGCACTGCTGAGGAAAATTCCTATTAACCATAGTCAGAAATCGAATAACCCCAGCAAGAAACTCTAATAGCAGAGGGGACAAGCGAGTTATCACCTGTGATTATAAAGTCGACTTTGCTGATTATAACGCGAGTGCATCTGTATATTGATATTAGACGATGTTTCTGAAGTAGGTATCTGACTTTGCTACCGCTAGTGAGTGAATCTAATAATGGGAGTAGGGCAATGTTATAATCGTAGGTAGGGAACTTTGCTACTCTTGATGGGTGCTCATATAGATAGTTGCATGACCTTCTTGCTGTAGTTATTCAGTTATTTACCAGGATTGTTGTCATCAAGGAAGGTGAAATTTTGACTGATATCCAATGTCACTTTTCATAATTTCCACCCTGATGTTTGGTATGAATAGCAATTTATTGATTCCTGAAGAAAATTTCGGTCCAATGATCTTTAAAATTCAATAGATTAGTCGATTTATGCACTCTCAGGAAAAACAAAAGGATTTTGAGTACCTAATTAATGAAAATAAGAATGTTTCTGATACTTTCTGAAACCATTGTATTTCGAGAAATAGGCAAGTTATCACAGATGTGTGCAGGAAAACAAAATTTTACCAGTAAAATCACTCAAATAATTTCATGAACTGAACATTTTTGCCCACAATAAGTTTTTCGACCACATTCTATAGAGAAGCTCTGGAACATATTTGACAATTTCAAAGTTTCATGGTACCAAAAAGAAGGAAATGTTGAATGTAAAATATTTGAATTTCAAATACCTCGAAAAAGTTCACCTTCATCATTTCATCAATCCTGGTAATAACTGAAGCATTCAGATCTACGAATGCACTGAAAGGGACACAGAAGATTTTTTTATTCGTTTAAAAATGTTTCCATTTTATAATTGAATCCAGATTCAGATATTAAATAATGAATTGAATTCAAGAGGGGAAGTATTCATAACTGTCGTGTCGTCGAGATTGTCGTCGTGTACATGGGATTGCTGTGAATGATTGATCAAGCAAGATGTCTGAAAAATCAGCAAAATATCGAATAACGATAAGTATGCGCTAAATAACTACAAGTAGGTTCGTCAAATATTATTTTCGTGGCAGACTGACAGTTGTATTATTGGAAGTGAGTGCAGTTCTATGCGATGAACCTCGCAGCCACAAGCATATAACTCACTAGTAGTAGTTCAGCTTGACAATTTTTAAAAAAATCATGCTGTCTCAAATGGCTGCCTGATAGCGACAGTAGTATACCTTCCTGTGGCAGGAAATTCACTTTCAGCGAAGTCGTTATTGCTATCATAGGATTTCAAGGTGCTGCTTCTATTCGAAAATGTATAACGGTAATATGATTTCTGGTAATGGTAGCAAGAAATATCTCAGCAGAAACTCTAATAGCACAATTTTCCTCAGTGTGCTGAAATTACAAAATCACTCACCTCCTCTTTGTAAAACTCTTCGCGAAACTCCCTCCGGAGCGGTTGAGCTTTCAGAGCCTCCTCCGTGAAGATGTTGTCGATGGGGTCGCGTTTTGAATAGGGTAAAGTGGAGGGTTTTACGGGGGATGGGAAATCTCCCGGGTATACCCGAGTTTGCACCCTCTGAAGAGTGTCGCCGTTGCCTAATCTGTTATTGGAGTTGTTCTGGGAAATGAAATAACAAGAAATGTAATCAACCGAATGATGTCAGAAGCATGGAGACAAATATTCACTAATGATTTGAAAAATCATTGGAGTGAGAAAAAGCGAGAGGTGGATTTGAAGACACTTAGTTCTAGGAACATTATACAGTGGGAAAATATATGATGTAATAAATTTTATTTTCGATATTTTTTCTTCGTAAAATTTTTCATCCATCTGTCAACCTCCTGTCCTACATATCAACCCTTTCAAAATTTCAAAATTGTACAAGGGGTCGAATTGCACCTTGTTTATGTTAGTTATTTAATCCATATCCACAAGAAAGCAGTCAAAGTATCCAAAATTCAATGAATTCTTGTCAAAATCATTGGTATTGGTTGATACTGTTTCATTGTACATTGGAGTAATACAATGAAAGAATACCTACAATTACCAATCATTTTTCAAATATTTCGACTGCTCTCTTGCTAATATGCATCAACCGAATTGAAAAAGAAGACCGATGTGTAGAGATTTCAAATATCTCCCAATTTTACCATTTATAATAAGTAGTTTTGAACATAGTTATGCATTTTGAATAAACTTGTTTGAACTCACCATTACATGTGTTATATCTCTACTTTGAGATTTCACTTTTTAAAAAACACTTTCCTACTTGACAAGTTACTTTATTCAAAAGACAATGGTTACTTGAAAATTCTGATGGCTCTCTGCCATATGACTACTAGACTAATTCTAACTATACTAATCGCCAAGGTTGCCACGCAGGGTCCTTTTATAATATCGGATCTGCAGTGTCAGCGCTGATCCTAGAAATTGTAGGAAGCAGATAGAAATATGATCAATGCTGATTCTGCTTCTCACTATATGAAAATACTGAGAAGCTGTTATCTGGTAACTTGATATATACTGAGTGTGCTTATTTTACCATATAACAACTCCCCTTTTATTAAAAAAGTTGAGGCTTTGCGTCGACTTTTACTCAAACAGTGGCTTTACTATAATTTGGATTCAATTCGATTTCTTCTTCTTCTACTGGTTCTTGCAGGTGGATGGACGGTCTTCTTCTGGGGATGAATCTTGCCAGGGTTCTTGGTGCGAACCTGTTTCTTGAGGGTGGTGGTGATGGTCCATCGTTGGAAGTGGTAATACCTATTCTAACTGGTCTTTTGCGTCTGCATTTGCAAAAGATATACAGGATGACCAATGAAATGATCAAGGCTATTGTGAGGTACGTGAACCACGAAATGTGTTTGTTCACAAATGGTTCGTTAATCAGCTTGTCTAATTGATCTGAATATTGGCTTAATTTGTGTTCGGCAATATTCAAATCGTCCACATTAATATTGTTGAGTTTTAATGGTTTCAACTCGGGTAGACTGTGTTTTTCTGGAAGATGGCCACAGCATTCGAATGGGATTCGAACGGCATGATATCTGTACGTGATGTTCTTAGTTTCATCAAACAGATATTTGGAATGTATTCTGGTACTTCCTACGAAGGCGTTGCATTCGGGTTGGAGTTTCAATAGCGAATTTCTATTGATTATCTTCGTTGCTGCATCTTTGTTTGTGCATTTGATTGTAACAGGAAGAGGGTCTGACACTGTTATGAGCCACAGGTTTTTGTCAATTTCGAGAACACTATAGTCTTTGGCATAAATCAAGGATGATTGGCAAGTTTTTGGCAATTCACTTAATTGTCTAAATAGTTGGGCTTCACAAATTGAGTCACTATCTATTGGGTATGGTAGTACGTCTGAGCATATTGTTGCGAAGTTCTTTATCACTTTGCAATCGTTCAGATTTTGAAGAGAAATATACAATACTGAATCATCGTCTCGCGCAATGTATTTTTGGAATGTCAATAAAACATGATGGAGGCCTGTTCGATTATCTAGTATAGGTGTTGGGTAAAGATGAAAAAGGGTATATATTTCTGGTTCTACCAATGGGATTTTGAGTACAAATACTATTTTATTATCGGTTCGATAAGCCTGTAGTTCTATGATTTCTAAATATTGAGCTACACTAGACAGATAGGTAGGTAGTGGGAGATTATTTTTATTCAGAGATTGAGATATTGATTGCAATGAACTAATAAGATCTTTTGACGTTATGATTGAACTGTGAAGTATTTTCAAACGTGCGAATGTGATTGAGTTTATAGTGTCATCAAGTGCAGTTTCCAAAAATAAGTAACTTTCCATAAGTGATTCGCAAACTTCAAGTATTTTTACTTGTGCCTGATAGAATGATAGGTCATCTTCTATATTGTAGATGGATTTTTCTATTTCCTTAATATCGTTATTGAACGTTTGTTCATCTACTTGTAATTTTTGAATGGTTGAATTGAAGTTTTTGATAACTGAGGTGGTAACAGAGATTTGGTTCTTCAACAAGTTCTCTATCTGGTGTTCATCATGAGTTATTTTGTTAATGCATTCTGTGAAATATTCACCATCAGATGAATCAAGGTTTCCTGTAATTGCTTTCCAGAATGTACCTGCGCTATTAATTAAACCGCGTTTTGTTCGTCTATCATAGCTTTCTGTATCGGCAAATATTTCTTTATATTTTAGTTGTAGCGAATCGGATATTTGTTTCAAAAGACTGATATGTGTCTTCACTTGTGCTTTGAATGAGATCATACGAGGGTTATTTTGTTCAAATAGATCTACCATATTTTCGAGTATTATGTCGTTGTTGTCTAGAGCGTCTTTGATTGATGTCAAGTCTTTGTATACCAGGAGTGTCCATTTGTCGTTTGATATTTTGAGGTTGCCTTCTTCATGGAAATATACGCCTACTGAACTTTGGATTGGTTCGATTGTGTATTGCGATTTGGCGGCTGCGAGAAGCAGGGCGATCCTGTAAATAAATTAATTCTCATGATACGGCAATAGTCTGTCAAAATTGACTTTTGTTTTATTTTTCGTTTTCCAATTAGCTAGCATAGCAGAGTTCTGAAATATCTCGACTATTTCGAAAGGTCCATTAAATTTGTTTTCAAGTTTATTTTTTATTTGTGATTCTTTCACGTATACTTTGTCACCTATTTTATATTCGGGGATATTTTTGGCAATATTTCTATCGAATCTAACTTTCGATTTTTCTTTTTGTTCTTGCGTCTTAGCTCGTGCAATTCCGTAAAAATAAGAGATTCTGTTGTTGAGATCTCGTACATATTTGGAAATAAGGTTCTTTTCGTTATACAGGGTTTCTGGAGCTCTACTGGCTGTATGGCCAAATACGAGTTCATAAGGCGTGAAACCGTGAGTTTTGTTTTTGGTAGTATTATAACAAATTATGGAGTATGGAAGAATATTCAGTGGGTGTTCTGTGGGAATTTCGGCCATATGTACACGGATCATTTCAGCGAGTGTTGCGTGAAATCGTTCTAAAGAGCCGTTAGATTGAGGGTGATTTACACTGGAATATGTCAATTTTATGTCATAAAGCATGCAAAGGTCTTTCATTAGTTGATTTGTGAATTCTCTTCCATGATCGCAATGAATTCTTAAAGGCGTTCCGTAGTGTTGAAAGTAGAGTAGTAGCGTATTTACGACTGATTTAGCTGATTTGTTTTCTATAGGGTAAGCTTGTGTAAACTTGGTCAATTCGTCTCTGATTGTGAGTGCATAGTATTTTGTAGGTATTTCGAAAATATCAATGTTTATTCTTTCAAACGGTGATCTAGGTGTTTCAGTTATTACGAACGGTGTACTTAAATTTTTTCTACAAATTTTAACCTTTTTACAGATGTCACATGCTTTAACATAATTTTCTACATCTTTAACTAATCCATGCCAATTGTATTTTTCTTTTACGCGTCTCACTGTTTCATTGATTCCTCTATGTAAGTTATTCTTTCCTGCATGACAATGGTCTAAAATAATAGGGATTTGATCAGGGTCAGGTGTTTTTGTTATGTTTTGGCAAATCTTGAGCTTAATATCTTTATCTGAGAATATGAATGAAAAAATTTCTAAAATTGGTAATTCCAGATTATTTTCTACATAATATGTTTTAGAGAGATCGAGTTGATTTTGATTTTTGTAAATTATGTAAAATAATCGATCGATAACTACTTCCAGATCATAGGGTAGTACTATGATGAAATATTTTCGATCTTTGACTGTTTTGCTACTGAATACATTTATTATGTCACTGTCAAAGTCTGTGTTTTCTTCAAAAATGTCTTCGTTTATGGTAACATGAAAGTCTTTGAGTTTATTCTGCCATAGAAAAACAATGATGTTCTTGTTTGATTTGTCCAATAGTTGTGAATTGTCGAATTCAATTTTGGAATAGTCAATCAATGATTGGGTTCGGTATAGGTCTTCAAATCTGTCAAATTCTTCTTGGATTGTTTCAACTGAAAATTCGGGGTTTTCGTCTGTCGTTCGTTCGGTTTGTTCGTCTGTGGTTTGTTCAGTTTGTTCGTCTGTGGTTTGTTCAGTTTGTTCGGGTGAATCTGAATCTTCGATTTCGATTATTTCGTCATTATTTGTAGCTAAAATTGAGAATTTTGACTGCAAATTCGCACATTCCTGGAAATGATTGATTTTTATTCTTGAAAGAGAATCGGCGTTCTTATTAATTTTTCCGGGTTTATATTCAATTTGATAGTCGTACTCTTCAAGTTTTAATCGCCAACGAGCTAGCCTACTACCTGGGTCTTTGATTGAAAAGAGCCAAGTAAGTGGTCTATGGTCAGTGATGAGTTTGAATTTTCTACCGAAAAGATATGGGCGAAAATGTTTCACTGCCCACACAATTGCGAGTAATTCTCGTTCGATAGTGGAGTATTTAGTTTCAGCATTGCACAGCGTACGAGATGCGTAGGCGATTGGAAGGTCTTTACCTACGGGTCCTTGTGATAATATAGCGCCAATTGCAAACATGCTAGCATCAGTAGTTAGCAGGAATGGCTCCTCGAAATTTGGGTATATCAAAATGGGACTAGTTATGAGTGCTGTTTTTAATTCGCTGAATGAATTTCTACATTCGGTGTCAAAATTGAATACTATATCTTTCTGGAGTAATTTTGTCAATGGTTTTGATAATTTGGCAAAGTTATGAATGAAGCGTCTATAATAACCAGCTAGGCCTAAAAATGATTTAATTTCTTTTGGGTTCTTTGGTTCTGGGAAATTTTGGATACATTCGATTTTTGAAGGATTTGGTTTGACTCCGTCTTGAGTAATTACATGTCCGAGATATGCGACTTCTTTTCTTAAAAATTCGCATTTGTCTGGCTGAATTTTCAGATTAGCTTTCCTAAGTCTTTTAAACACTTCTGTCAGTCTCGAAATATGTTCATGTATTGTAGGTGAGTATATTATGATGTCGTCCATGTAGACTAAGCATCGTTCGTTTTGTATGCCTAAAAGAATATTGTCCATCACACGTTGAAACGTGGAGGGGGCGTTCTTGAGGCCAAATGGCATCCGAACAAATTCGAAATGACCATTTTCGACAGAGAATGCTGTTTTCGCAATATCTTTCTTGTCAATTTCAATTTGGTGGAATCCTGACGCGAGGTCAAGCGTGGTAAAATATTGACACTTACCAAGTTGATCAAGAAGGTCAGAAATATTAGGCAAAGGGTATTTGTCGTCTACTGTGAGCTCATTGAGTTTACGGTAGTCGATAACCACTCTCCATTTTTGTTTGCCGGAGGCATCCATTTTTTTTGGGACTACCCAAACAGGGGATGACCACGGTGAAATAGAGGGTTGTATTATACCTTGTTGTAACATTTTTGAAATCTGTGATTTAACTTCGCTTTTATGTATCTGTGGATATCTGTATGATTTTGTAAATACGGGCCTGGAATCTTTGGTATCTATACTGTGTTTTATTTCATTAGTAAATGTTAGATCGTCACCTTCGAGGTAAAATATGTCAGAGTATTGTAAACATAAGTCTGTAATCAGTTGATTTTCTTCGTCATTCAAATGATCAGTCCTTAATTGATTTTTTATTTCTTGGATTCTGTCACACGGGAATGAGTCTGAATTTCTGAAGTTCGAGTTGAGATTAAGAATTGTTTCATTAGTTGGCAAAGGTTCTAGTTCAAAGTCTGAAAAGTCGATCTTTTTGGGTATTGCATTAGCGTTTATAACTGAAGTGAAAAATTCTCCGTTATTGTTGATTCGTACTACGGCATTTGGTAGTCTAACTTTTTCTTTTTCTTGCGCTAACAGTATAGCGTCAGTGTTTGCGAGGCTACATTTTAGTTTGAAAATTTTCTCGGTACGAGGTTCGATTGAAATTTGGTTGTGAATTTTGTAGTCAGGTTCATTATTGTCTGTCACTTTAAATAGCGGTACAGTCTTAAAGTTAGTTATTAGCTGTCGGTTTTTCAGGTCTATAACACAATTGTAGTGTTCTAGGAAATCTGAACCTAATAAACCGTCAAAGTCGATATCTAAATCATAGACGTACACTTTATGGGGGTCATTTTGTTTGAAATTAATGAGAGTTGATTCGTTTATTATGACTTTTTGATCTGTGATGCCTTGAACTGTTATATTTTCTGGAAATCTGTGAGGATATTTTTCGCAAGTTTTTCGTTTGAATATTGATATGCCTGCTCCGGTATCTATCAGTATTTTGAATGTATTCGTACTGTCATTAATATAATATAGATTCTTGGAATTTACGGACAGTAAAGAACTTACATGAAGTTTTGTTCCGGGAAGTTCAGATCGGGATTGAATTCGTTGATGTTCAATGATTGGATTTGTGTCTCTAATTGGGTCATAGGATTGGTTGGTTGAGTTTGACAGGTTGTTGGATTGAGACCAGGAGGGTTGTGTTGATTCGGGAGTGAAAGAAAATCCTGATAATCAGAAGTTTCATTCAAGTTAAGCAATTGATCATATTCTTGACCATTATCGGTATAATAGTCATTTGTGTATTGATTTTCATGATATTGATTTTGGAAATCTTCGTATGTCTCACTATCAGCAGTATGATAGATTTGATTGGAGCTATCAGCAGTATGATAGTCTTGATTTTGGTAATTAACGACATGTGCTCTTTGTTGATTTGGTCGATTTTGGAAATTTGGATTTTGATGAATAACTGAAGGACGAGGTTGGTTTTGACTTTGATATTGAGGTCTATTGAAATTCTGATCGTTCATTGATGGTCTGTTTTGTTGGAAAGGGTTTGGACGTTGCTGGAAATTTTGTTGTCTTTGAAAATTTGGGTTAGGATTTGGGGTGAAATTTTGACTATTATTTGGTAGCATTCGTTGTTGTCTTAGTCGACATTCACTAGAAATATGTCCAGCGCGACCGCAAGAGTGACAAGTTCTTGTCGTTGTGAGCATTTGAGGTCTCCTAGGCATTTGTTGAGGACGTGAAATGCTTTGAGTTTCTTTCTTTTGGTTTTCAAAGTACGACAACTGTAGTTCTCGTCTTATTCGAATATGTGCTTCTAACAAGTCTGCTGGATTCGAAGCGCGAATTATTTGACCTAAACGTGGTTCGAGTCCGGTAAGCAATGTATTAAGTGCCATTGTTTCGATTAAATGAGATTGAGCTTGCTTTTGTTCAGCAGTGAGAATAGATTTTTGTACACAAGAATGCATTTTTGCATTCAGCACTTGCAAACGGTTGAAAAATGTCAAAGCACTTTCGCTCGGTAGTTGTTTGATGCGTTGGAGGTCTTGTATCAGCGACGTAAGGTCACGAGAATCTCCAAAGTGCAAATTTAGCAGATGTTTAATTTCATGATAGGTAGTTGGATTTCTTGAACTTATAAGTTGTGCGGCTCTCCCACGCAACTTATTTTTTATGTGAATCACTAGGAATAGTCTCTGATCCACTGCGGCCATGCGATACGCACAGTCACAAGCGTTCAGGAATGTATTGAGGAAGATTTGATCTCCTTCAAATTCGGGTACGATTGAAAATATTTCTGATAGTCTATACGGTTCAACTTCGACTTCATGATCTTCGTTTTCACCAAGACCGTTTTCTGCCATTATGTATAGGGAAGTTCAGGGTATAGATAATCGAACAGTTTCAAAATTTCAAAGGTGCAATTAAAAATACGAGATGATTCGGTATCACTTACAGTATTGTTCTTCTCATCTGTGATTCGTCGTGTTCTCGAAGTCGTCCAGCCAGGGGCTTCACTAGGTGTTCCTTCCGCTGTCTTCTTCAAGTGGTGACTCCTCGGGGTTGTTGGTTCTTCGTTGTTGAAGGATTGGAATCCACCGCTATCAGTTAGACCAATTTCTTGTTCTGATAACGTTTGCCGATCCTACCGACTGCGCCAATTGTTATATCTCTACTTTGAGATTTCACTTTTTAAAAAACACTTTCCTACTTGACAAGTTACTTTATTCAAAAGACAATGGTTACTTGAAAATTCTGATGGCTCTCTGCCATATGACTACTAGACTAATTCTAACTATACTAATCGCCAAGGTTGCCACGCAGGGTCCTTTTATAATATCGGATCTGCAGTGTCAGCGCTGATCCTAGAAATTGTAGGAAGCAGATAGAAATATGATCAATGCTGATTCTGCTTCTCACTATATGAAAATACTGAGAAGCTGTTATCTGGTAACTTGATATATACTGAGTGTGCTTATTTTACCATATAACACATGTTTTTCATATAAAATTTCATTATGGTACTGAGTCCCATAATGAATTCATTATGGGACTACGTACCATAATGAGCTTCTTTATGTCATCAAAATTGAATGATATAACGTTGTCATTATGACATGCCATCAGATAAAGAAATATAATGAACATTCTAATTGTCTATCTCAGCGTTACTCAGTGTCCTACATTGCATGTGGTGAAAAAAATGTAATATACACCTTGGTAGTAAAGAATATCATTCCCACGGGACCTTATAACCTCGGATGAAGAAGCCTCGGGATATACGTTGGTCCCTGGGTAATAACGATAGTCTTTACTACCTTGGTGTATAAATAACAATTATTCGAATGAAACATACTAAAGTGGAAATCCAACTCACTTGATGGTTGTTGACATGCTGCAAAGTACTGCTCCGAGACCCGCTCGCCTTCCTCACCAACCCCGGACTCGACAACCCCTGCGGTGCTCCCGTCTTCCCCTCAGGCATCGCCACCATTTCGGCACTCACCCCGTAACTGAACGGCTGGCTGGCCTGCCGCGCGTGGTACGGAATACCCCGATCGTCGTCGTCGTCGATGTACCGAACGTCGCTGTCGTCAATACCGAACCGCGCGCGCGAATCACTATCGTTAACGGGGAACCGCGCACGCGAGTCACTGTCGTCGATGCCGAACCGCCCGCGGGAGTCACTATCGTTAACGGCGAACCGTGCACGCGAGTCACTATCGTTAACGTCGTACCGTGCACGCCCCTCACTGTCGTCGATGCCAAACCGCGCGCGTGTATCGCTGTCGTTAAGTCCGAACCGCGCGTCGTTGCCGAAGTCGTTGTGGCTCGGCTTGAGGTCGGGAATGCTCTGGACGGTGAGCATCATGTCGGAGAGGAGCTCGTCGAGTTGGCGATGGTGGTCCTCGGGAGTGAG
Source organism: Phaedon cochleariae (assembly GCA_918026855.4). Classification (NCBI taxonomy): domain Eukaryota; kingdom Metazoa; phylum Arthropoda; class Insecta; order Coleoptera; family Chrysomelidae; genus Phaedon; species Phaedon cochleariae. The sequence goes on from OU896717.1 coordinate 33,775,769, forward strand.
TGGGGACGGCTGGGCCGATGACGATGTGGGCGGTGGACTGGCGGAGGCGGTGGTATTGGCGTTCTGCTGGTGGCCTGTATATGTGTATACACGGAGAAAAAAGTTTTGTTTTACCAACAGAATTATTTTAGTCTTTTATTTTGTTAATTTGAACGCAATTTTGCTTGTGAAATCAACAAAATATATGTTTATTCCAAATACAATGAACTAAGCCAACCTTGGCTTGCTTAACTTTTATCAATTAGAGCTCAATAGTTCACCACTGTTGAATTTGTTTTCTAAGTAGGTAATAATATTAATTTGCTATCAACCCTTTCCAGTTAATCCGGTACACCGTGTTTTGATGTAGATATTGTGCCTAATTTCCGAAAATGAAGGTTTATCGAAACTGTACACAGGTAACTGATCCTACAAGTTGGGAAAGTAGGATATATAAAAGTTAAGCAAGCCAATGTTGGTATAGATCATTGTACCAGGTAAATCACCTGACGAAGCTACTGTGTTAGCGAAACATGTTGTGTGTTTAAGAATTGTGTGGAAATCTTATCGTTTGTGAAATTTTTACATAGAAATATATTTTAGGGGAACGGGGCATACCTGATTCTAAGTGATTTGTAAGGAAAAATTTAAAAAGATCCATAAATGAGCAAATCTAGGCTCATTCCAAGTAAAAACAAATAACAAATTGAAGAAGACAATAAAATGAAACAGAATTCTAATGAAATAGCAGAGAATTATATATTGATGTTGAGAAGCTTCGTTCCGCTATATCTGTAGTCACTGGAAGAACGGAAAAACTTACAGTAAGACGTAAATATTAGGGAAAGAACTAGGGATCGCACAAATGAAGCATATTATAGTTCCCCCCCTGGCTACGCCACTAGAATTATCATTATTTCATCAACTCTCGAAGATGTATATCCTTGAATGAACAACGACATAATTTTTGGATCGACATAATTTTTTTATCGCTTGGAGCTTACGAAAGGAAATCCCTATAATGTTCAAAGAACATCGTGCGTTCCTAGGGAGGATAGGGACAGGAGGTAGGTATTGGAATTTTTTTTGAACTTCTGGAGATTATATGTTGTTGGGAATACATCCTCAGGCAATGAATTCCAGAGCCTAGCCGTTCTATGGATGAAGGAGTTTTGATAAAGTGCTGTTCGACATCTTTCGAGGTTTATAATATAACCATATATTCTGTTGATGGAATTGATATTATACTGTTAACTCAATCAAACGACATTCTTGATTTGAACAAACTGCTACTTTGAAATGATGATAACGTATCTGTTCGATTCAACAAAAAATTGGCTCAGTCCAACAAAAATAATTCGAGCACGAATTTTTTTTTTCGTGTAGCGATTCATCATCGTTCAATGATAATATCGAATGTCACTGTTATTATATTTTCGTTTCGAGTTTGGCATTCTGCGGTGGCCTATTTAGCGGTTCATCATCATCGTTATTAATCGTCAAATCGCATTGATTCATCGTGATATCATCAACTTCTATTAGATGTACATACGGACTCTGAGATTTACTTTCGATAATAAAGTGATTGCTTTGCGTGAAACACAGCGTGGGTTCACTAAATTGAATCATTAATAGCAAACTATGAGAATAGGTAATTATGTATGATTATTGGTGATCCAATTCGAGTTTTTATGTTTGCAACTGGTGAATCAAGCAGTCGTCAATAAATTCGTTCTATATTTGAGGTCACGAACCAGAAATACTGCTGCTATAAATTGGTAGCCTCGGTGGGTGCCGGAAAACCCGGAATAATTGATTTTTCCCGACAACACGATTTTATTATTGACAGCTAATTGATTTGCAGCAATGCCAAAAAAATTTATACATCACAATTCGTGATCAAATGTACGATAGGAGCTTTACACGGTATATACTAGATGAACTCATCTATCCACTACCAATGAGATGAAACTTGTTCTAGATCATCAGAAAATATTTCCTAATATTACACTACAAAATTATTATCAACCAAAGTCACCATTATTTCATTTGGTGATACTGATATTCAACAGTAGAGCAACCCAGCAAAATGATCACCTACCGTTATGAATATTAATTTACTGTATACAGGGTGATACAAATTCGTGGCTAAGTAAGGGTACCCCGGTGACCTTGAGAGATACAGAGTAGGTTGAATTAGCGAAAAGTTGCATCATTCCATGCTCAACAAAATGCTGCTTCAAAATTGGAAAAATTTTCAATTTCAATTCATTTGTCTGTTTATTTGAAGAGATATTTCGAATTGAATGACACTTCATCATTGCCACTTTTCCTCCTTTACGAAATGGGATTGGAATTGAAAATCCGACGTTTCTGCTTCGAGGGGCCATCATCAGTTGAATATTTTAAACACAGACCTGAATTTTTCATTTCATTTTTCGTTAGGTTTCGATATCCTTGATAAACAATTCATAAAATGTTAACTTCAGTGGAAAAATTGTTTGGAAAAGGTATAGAGATACTCATCTTTTTTTATATTAATTTGTCTTCATTTAACCCATTATTCAGTGCGAATTAGTACTTCCTACATAATTGAATTGCTCTCATTCAAAATAAAAGAAATGTATCATTAGTTATATCAAACCAAAAATAAAAATTGAAGAATTTCTTATTATCGAATGAAATAATATTTATGAATGATGGAAACACAAGTTAATCAAACAAATAATATCCAATATGAAAAAAAAATCCGAACATTCAGTTTTCTTTCATAGTAAATGCTAAAAAAATATGTACGTTTGCGTTTATGCATTAATTTGCTTCTCCTAAAACCACCACTTGATGTTTTCTCTCGGGCGCCATAAAAAGCACATTTTACAAAAACGGCTCCTTTGCCCCCATAGAAGAGCTGCGGCAGCAAATTATATCCGCTTTTCGATCTTTACGAAGGTATGATCTGTTGAAAGGTCTTTGAGAGAGTTTTAGGAAAACTGAAGGAATGCAAACGCAAACAGAAAGATTTCTGAGCATTTACTATAAAGGAAAACTTGATAATCGGTGTTTTTCGCATGTTGATTAAATTGTGTTTTCATGATTCGTTGATATTATTTTATTAAATAATGAACAATTGCTTAGTTATCGTATGACTAATGATGCATTTAGAATAAGAGCAATTCAATTATGTAGGAGGACAAAGACGAATTGATGACATAAACGCTGTGTTAGACGAAGACGAGTATCTCCATACCTTTTATAAAAAAAATGTTCATTGAAGTAAACATTTCAAGTAATGTTTTGATACACCATCATATCAAGGTAATCGAAAACTATCAAAAACTGAAATGAAAAATCCAGGTCCGTATTTAAAAAATTAAGTTGATGATGACCGCCCGAAGGAGAAATATCGGAATTCCAACTTCCAACTTCGCCCTAATTCAACCTACTCTGTATCTCTTAAGGATACCGAGATCCCCACGCTTAGCCACGAATTTGTAACACCCTGTATGTTAAATATTAAGGAAAAATATTCAGAGGCTTGAAGAAGCATCATCTACTCAGCAAGAAGTCACGATTTCAACCGAAACTATAAAAATGCGAAACCACAATAAAATATAGGCACCTATACTCACTTTACAGTCAGTCTACCATAATATACGATCGAGTTACCAACATAGGTATAATTTGTATTTGACCGTGTCACTTCCAAAAATGGACGAGCACCAAAAAAACTTGTTCTCGATTTTTGCAGTCATCTGAAGATGCAGACCTTGCATATGACCTTGTATAATACATAAGGATGAATAAATAAAGTGAAGCTAGGAATTCCGAATGATCTTTGGGAAAAATTATCTTACGCATATATACCTTTGTGATATATTCTGAAACAAGGTCTCCTAAGAAATACAATCAATCGACTGTCTTTATACTTCATAACAAAGACATCTCCTTGTTTGGATTCGTCTGATTTGGTAACTCCGTAAACTATAAATGAATATGAGTGTAACACTAACACAATGAAACCAACTATTTTCGATATCTGTAACCTCGAAGTGCATTCAATTATTTTTTTCTATAAAACGTGGAATAAACTTACCCGCTGAAGAGATGCCACTGTCCATCGACACTGTCAATGGACTAGAAACAGCACCCGGGGATAGTTCGGGTTTTTTGGCAATAGTGGCGTAGATACTGCCGTCTAATGGTCCAAAGGTATGATTCACGTCGTCTGCAAAAAAGTTGAAAAAAAATCACCATGTATACCAAACATTCATTTCGAGAACATAACATGTGGGAATAGTTGAAGTTGATGATTATGACGGGTAGGTGGCATTTGGCCCAATTTTCAATTCACCCAATTTTCGGCTGTCCCAATTTTCGATTCGTGCAATTTTCGATTCGCCCACCATCTCCGAATATACCCGAACGATGCGTTGTTGCCCAATCTGAATGAAGAATCATTCTGGGCTTACCATAACTCAATATTAAAATTTTTTGATACCACATAATATGTATGTATGGTACATATTTCAATTTGTCCAATTTTAAATTCACCCAATAATCGATTTGTCCGATTCTAGATTAACCCAATTTTCGATTCCCCCAATTTTCGATTTACCCAATTTTCGATTCACGCAATTATCGATTCAGTCAATTCTCGATTCCCCCAACTTTCGATTCAGTCAATTCTCGATTCCCCCAAATTTCGATTCGCCCAATTTTTGATTCGCCCAATTTTCGATTCACCCAATTTTTGAATCGCCCAATTTTCGATTCACCCAATTTTTGAATCGCCCAATTTTCGATTCGCCCCAAATTCGATTGACCGTAATTTTGATTGACCCAAATTTCGATCGACCCGAATTTCGACGTAATACGAAGGAGGAAAATATTCTTTTCTGAATAAGGAAGGAGACAACCTTTTTCAAACTACCTAACCTAACTTACCTTACCTAACCTTACCTACCTAACTCGGCTTAAATGAACGTTCTTCCTAGAAAGTATATTTTTCGCATACTTAATTACTTAAGAGAACATAAGAGTCTTTTTTTTAAACAATCTCACTATGCCTAAATGAACCTTCCTAAAAAGCCTAAAAAGTATATGTTTCGGATAATCACTTGGAAGAACAAAAAATGAGACCTCTTTGTTTAAATAATCTACCTTGACTCGTTCAAATGAACCCTCATCCTAGAATGTATATACATTTTTCAACAATCGAAAATTGGGTGAATCGAAAGTTGGGCGATTCGAAAATTAGGCGAATCGAAAATTGGACGAATCGAAAGTTGGGCGAATCGAAAATTGGGCGAATCGAAAATTGGGTGGAACGAAATGTTGGAGCAACGACATATTCGAATGTGAAATGATTGTTGATGCATCATTTCCGGTTCATTCAATCCGAGGAAATGTGTCATTATTTGACAACAACGCATCTTTCGGGTATGTTCGGAGACGGTGGCTGAATCGAAAATTGGGTGAATCGAAAATTGGGCGAATCGAAAATTGGGTCAAACAAGACGTTCCCATGACAACTTCAATGTACAGCATCTCATATATTTTCACTCTCACGTTGTTGGTGATTATCGCATTTTCTTATCCTAATTTCCACATAAACATTCAATGTGCTTTGTCAAGATTATTTTACACTCGGAATAAATCACAAGTAGAATAACAAACAGTGACACCTGCGGCTGCATAACAACAACTGCATAATAAAGACAATTTTCTATAATGAGCTTTATTATATATCAAATAGGGTAATTTGCAAGTTGATGTATGCCGCCTTTTCATTTAGGAATTAATTCTGTTTCTTCAGAAAACACCGACAATTGTTGCTGTTTTTGCCACAATAAAATTAAGCAATAACAAGTAGGCGTTCAGATAAATGACCATTTCATACTAGACTGGCTTCTCTGAAAGCAGCCACATTTATCCACCCTCAGACAAATGTTTGCTGATATGACTTTTCACTACTACAGTTTTCTTTTAAAGCAATCTACCTCTGTCAAAATATCTATACAGAGGAGTCCACAAAAAACGGTTAGTACTGTAAGTTTTGAATTATTCGAGATAGGGTTTTGAAAATTGGTTTGATCACTTCCGATTTTACTAGAAACGACACCAACTTTTGATTTTTAATAGGACACCTTGACTTGTATTCCATAATCGGTTAGGGATTGTCATAACGAATTCATCGATACCAGGTTTGATAGAGTTATTTCAAACGATTATAACGCAGATATTCGCGTTCTGAGTTTCCATATGCTCAATGAGTGTGACAGAGAAAGCAGTTTTCATATTGCGAAGTCACACCCATTTAGCATATGGAATTTTCGAACGCAAATATCTTTGTAATTATTTGAAATAACCCTACATCAAACCCGGCATCGTTGAATTCGTCATGATAATCCATAACCGATTACGGAATACAATACAAGGAGTCCTATTGAAAAATCAAAAGTTGGGGTCGTTTCCGGTGAAAGTTGTTAGTTGTTTCTGATAGAAGTGGCAACACACTGTATCGATGAAAATATTTTAGACGGATAGAGAATGTTCAATTATCGAAGCATCCCAATTTTCAGAATGTTCTGTCTTTTCGTTCTTCAGATACTTCTAATAGGCCATCTACCGTGGATCACCTTGTATAGTTATGAACATGAATATAGTTCAATTAGTTCATACAAATGCATGTTTAGTATGAGTTGTATAGTGTGTGTATATAAATGTATGGATGGTTTGAATCATGTATCAGTTTTTATCATTAATTTCATTAAATTACTGCTTTATTACCAATGACGCACTAATTGATGGATGATTATATAATGTCATCTATTAGAATTAACTACTGAAACATACTAAAACAATAATTTGGTTTGAGCATTAGATTTTCATATTGGAAGAAAGTTATGAGAACACAACTAGATAGGTAGGTATCTGATATCTGATAATATGAAATAGAAAACTAAGGTTATCTATATTTCATTTCCAACAGAGCAGTATGTTTTCATTTCATGCGCGAAATAATCATCTACATACATCTATTTCGTTACTATTGTTGCTAAGGATTATAAAATAGTATATTGTTGTTGTTTGATTTAGCATTCCGTGCAATTTATACACTAAAATTTTTCTACGGCTTTAACAGATAACAGCGGCATTATAGATTCCTTCGGCTTGTAGCCATCTAATTTCCTGTCAAGCAATGCTCATCTAATAGACAGAGCTGTCATTGCTTGAAATTGATGTATCGAACACAGTAAAACAAGAAAAATCTTGTGTTATAGTAGTTGAAAAATATGTTTCCAACAGCTGTCAAACAAACTGCAATTTTTTAATATGGTTTGTGTGCCTAAAGTGTAGAATTTTTCAATATCAAAATACGGTTCCATTATTTCACGGAAGTACACTTTTTTTCACGCTGCTAGGCGATGGAATGAATGCTTGCATGAGGGTACCATACACTGCATTATTGGTAGGCCGTTTTGTTCGACGAACAAATCTGTTCGAACAAAAATGACGCAGAACCGAAATGTATGGCTGCAAAATGGTCGTTTTTGTCAGCAACACACCACACCCTTCGGTTTTACGTAGTTTTTGTTCGAACATACTTGTTCGACGAGAACAAAACAGCCCACCAACAACGCAGTCTATGGGCTCCTTTACGGGATTCAGCAAGGCAACAAGCGAACAAATCAAGGCGGCTGACTTCGTATGGAGTTCCAGTGAAATTGCGAACCATTCACATCATGAATTCATTAAGGTCGACAGTTGTAGAAAAAATATTGTATGTAAAACATGCGCAGTGTTTTCTTACTCATACTCGTAACAAGAGTACCACTTCACGCAGTGAATAATATTTAAAATGCTCAACACATGAAACGTAAAATCGCATTTTTTCAATCAAATTCCAATTATTTTTCAGTTCCTGAAAGCTTGTTTCATTGAACCTATGGATATCCATTCCGGATGACATTCTACAGGAAATTTCAAACACCTCCCGTTTGAGAGAAAAACTTTTCTATTATTTTTTGGGGTCAAAAACAAATTGCTTCATATCTTTTCTCGATACTGTAGAACAATTTTTGTAATTGTCACACGCGTTACTAAAATATGAATGTTTTATTAAGATAATGCATAATTTGATGCACTAATTTCTATCGGCTTTGTGATCCTCAATCTGTTTCGAACGGTGGTCAAAAATCTCGAAATGATGCATGATCAACCTATTCTTATATACAGGGTGGTCCTCAAACAACAATTATGACATCAAGTGATAAAAAAACATTGTTTTTACGAGCAAGAAAATTTCGAAGTATGGAAACCGATTGATAAGTTTTCTGGCGACCAAAGCGTGTAGGAGAGGTCATGTCATGTTGCTACAGAATCTATTGCTGATCTTGCAATCTCGTGAATTTTCATACTTTTCATGTTCACTTCAATGTTGAATTCAATTAAAGGTGGGAGTGATGTGATTCGAACGATGAATGAAACGAGCTTTCAGAATCTGAAAATTAATTGAAATTTGGTTAAAGACATCGAAAGTTATGATAATTCAAATTTGATAGAAAAAATGCGATTTTACGTTTCATGTGTTGAGCAGTTTAGTTCGTGTCAGGTTGCGAGTACAATTATTCAAATAATATGATTCAGCGAGAGATCGACAATGAGATAAGAGTAAACAGAACAAGATGATACACCTGTCCAACGAAGCGAAAGAAAAATAACAATAATTAATTATCGTATCACTCACTTGGGCACTCATTAGTTTCCGTGACACCTACATCTCATTACGCGCGATCTGTTGCACTACCTACTACGTTTATAATGTCTCCTCTTATTCTTCTTCTTCAAAGCTGGCTTATCGGTCCAGAGTGGGAGGCTGCAGGAATCATATTCCCCACTCTCACTATGATATAGAGGGCTTAGTAATGGGGAAGTCCACTGAGAGAAGAAATCCGTGCAAACCTCTTTCAAATCGATGAATCATGATTTACGTTTGATGTACAATCAATATTATGAGTTGAAGTTGAAGGGAATCGAATCTATATCGTTTTGAAATCAGCATATTTCAAACAGCCAAATATGATGGTGGTGCCGTGACGTATTAGTCCCGAACTGTAGCTATCTCTCTCTGATACCTCGTCATTCTGCAGTGTTGCAGTGTGATTTTTCAGTTCAAGGACAATAGGCGTGTTTTAGGACTAAGACGTCGCACCAGTCACACCAATGAATTGACAAAATTTCAAATGGAGCAGGAATTGTGTGATTTGAAATGGACATATTCTAATTTATATTTTCCATCGTCTTAGCATGAATGACAAAATTCAAAATGAATTCGCTGGTAGTTTTTCAGTATAGAGTTCACGATAATGTCGTTTTAAAAAATCAGTTGTCTTCCCAATTGCGTGAAATGTCCCTTATCGGATGCTTTCTAAGTACGGAATGCTGAATTTGATTACGACTTTATTTGATCAGTGTATACAGTGTGTGCGATTTCAACCCGCAACATCCTCCTAATTTGGAATCTGTCGACCGATTTTCATAAACAAAAATTTCATAATATTGTACTCAACGTGCTTTATTTTAAAATGTGGACAAATCTGAAATATTTAGATTATCAAGGCCTACTTGATAAAATATTTGGGCATATACATCGATTCTCACTTGAAATGGGACATACACATAAATTATACTGTCAGAAAACTACAATGTGTGCTTTACAAAATTAAATGCCTAAGGAAGCTGCTACCCTTTTATCGCCTCAAAACTCTCTATCACTCATTGGTAGAAAGTCATTTGCGATATGGTATCCTAGCATGGGGTGCAGCTCTCAAAACTCATATTCAACCACTTGAGGTCATACAACGAAGATTTCTTAAAATAATTCTCAATAGAAACTGGAGATTTCCTACAGATGACATTTATCTTGAAAGTAAGGTTCTTGATATAAGACAATTATACTTCTTAAATGTAAATTTGAAATACCATACAATTCGACATCACGCCAATCTTCCTTCGCACAACTACAGAACTCGACAAAGAAGTCATCATACTATTCCTCATATGACGAAATCTTTATGCCAACGATCATTCAATTACTTGGCGCCAAAGGCATATAATACCTTATCAGAAGCAATCAAATCAATTGCCATCCAAACAATATTCAAAAACAGATTGAAAAAGTTCATCTATGATTCGCCTAGAAAGTCAATTCGGGATTTAATTGAATTAAGAAACTGAAATACATCTATATTTCTCGTATGTCTTGTGCTAATTTCTATTCCAACACTGTTTATACATTATTTTTGAAAAATAGTTCTTATTTTAATTTTGTTCGATTTTTAGTAATAATATGTTCATAATATTTTATATGATTTTTGAGGAAAATCAGTACATTGACAAATTTTCATTTAAAGCTCGGATAAAAGAGAATTACAACTATAATATTAGGTGTGATTCTCTTTTATTAAAAGTACAGTATAAAATGTACGGTTTTCCTTTATCCCTACTTTTGAGGTTCTTTTAATGTACACATATTTTCGTACACGCTACTAGGTATTTATTTGTATTTGTATTTGTATTTATATTTATATTTGTATTTGTATTTATTTTTATCGAAACAAGCATGAACATGCTTATCGATTATCGCATCATTTATACTATAGTCACCCTATATACCATATATTATATTGAGTTGTTTCTTGTATAGATCAATAAATGATATTATTATTACTTTTGATTGTTGAATGGGTCAAAATTTCAAAAACGACTATTAGGCAATTTTTTTTGGAACAGTGACTAGCCCATTCGATTCAGACATAGCTCGAATACCCCCATACGAAATTTGAACGCAAAATCACATATAGGGTGTTAGTTATTCGATGTCAAATTTCCATATTTTTGATTTTTCGATCCACCCCGTTTCAAAATCTAAGAAATTGATATAACTGATGAAGTACTCATTCAGTGGAGAAACAAATTGAATACTCGAATAGGGAGTTTCATCGTTGTAACTTCTACAGGACGATCTCTCTAGGTCAACCAAAAATCAATAAAATTGAAGTTTAGTTTCACCATTTTGAAAACTCAAGGGAACCGTTTTTCACACACTGCATCACAGTCATCACACAGTAACTTTGAAAATCATCTCGATTGATAAAGAACTATCGAATATATCACAAATAGAATGACAGACTCCTAAGACTGCAAGGAGATTTACTGATGATATTTAAAGTGATCATAATAATATATACCGATTTTGGCGAAATGGAAGGGAACTTTGATATGACAATGTAAATTGTTATGTATAGAGAATATCTCCTCGATTGAGCTACCATTATTTATATTTCCAGGAAAACAAGATATGGATCATAATAAAAAATGTGTCAACTTCAATTTCATTATTTTTTGGTTGACCAAGAGAGATCTTCCTGTAGAAGTCACAATAATGAAACTTCGTATCTACGTATCCGATGTGTTCCTCCATCGAATGACTACTCCACCGGTTATATCAACTCCTTAGATTTTGATACAGGGTGAATCAAAAAATCAAAAATATCAAAATTTGCAACTGAATAACTAACACCCTATATGAGATTTTGCGTTAAAATTTCGTATGGGAGTATTTCAGCTATGCTTGAATCGAATAGGCTAGTCACAATTTTGACAAAAAAAATGCCTGATAGTCGTTTTTTGTAATTTTGATCCCTTCAACAAACAAAGGTAGGCCTTGAGAAGTTTAATATTCCAAAGGACCCCGCACAAAACCATAAGGAATTGGCCCACAGTGGGATTTGCCTGAAATTCGTCTATGTTATTGGTATGGAGTTTCTGATCAAATGTCTTCATGTGACCTATCCTCTAAGACCAAAGATTTAGCTCTCAGGGCCGTATTTAGTATAGGTGCCAAATAAACAATGACACTTTTTTTTCGAGCCCATGATTTTTGTATCTCCCATTATAATTTAATTGAATGAGAAATGTTGCAAAATCTTGGCATTTGTCTTTTAGCACAAGTCCTCTGTAAAACATGCCTTGTCCTACAGGACCGTATTCAGTAAAACTGTTTTTGCCAAAGTGCCGAATCGAATTGATTTTGTTATTACTTTCTTATTTCTTGTCCTATTCCAGTGGTTGTTCGATAGGTGAATGTAGATTTATCTTTGTGCACATAACGAAAGTGGTCACCATCTTAATATTCAAGATGGTCGGCCTAACATCTAATCTTTATGTAGGACTTATCTCGTAGCTTTTTAGGAATCATAGTAACAGGAAAAGATTAGAACACGTTTCGATTGTTGAAATCGGCCATTTACTTTTTCAATTACCTAACACTATAATATAAATATAACTATACTATCTAATTGAAACTTCATCTAACTCATTACTAACAAAGTTGAAACCGATATTTCTTGAATATTAAGATGGTGACCACTTTTGTTATGTACACAAAGAAATCTAAATTCATCTATCAAACGACCACTGAAAAAGGACAAGAAATAAGAAAGTAATAACAAAATCAATTCGAATCGGCACTGGCAAATACAGTTTTACTAAATACGGTCCTGTAGGAGAAGGCATGTTTTACAGAAGACTTGTGCTAAAAGACAAATGCCAAGATTTCGCAACATTTCTCATTCAATTGAATTATTATGGGAGATACAAAAATCATGGGCTCAAGTGTCATTGTTTATTTTGCCCCTATACTAAATACGGCCCTGAGAGCTAAATCTTTGGTCCTAGACGATTGGTCACATGGAAACATTTGATCAGAAACTCCATACCAATAACATATGTGAGTTTCAGGCAAATCCCACTGTGGGCCAATTCCCTATGGTTTTGTGCGGGATCCTTTGTTCACATTCTCGAATAGAGCTCGTTGAGTACCATATTATGGAAATTTTGTTTTTGTAAATCGGTCGACGGGTTTCAAATCACGTTCGTGATCGAAAAAATTATCAAAACAAATCGTCACAACTGATGAATGGTGGATGTTATCTAGAATGATAATCATAATGTTCGTGTCAGAAAAAATGTAAACAACAGCAAGTAGAGATGAGAAAATAGAGATATACCTACATAGTTACAGAAGGTATCGTGCAGTAGAAAACTATTGCCATACTTTCCACTGAAACTCAGAAGTTAATAAACCGTTTACTATAATTCAATGTCATTTTCATTTATTTTCAGGACAATGATTCAAATATTTAAAGTTCATGAAATCAGCAGTAAAAATATTTGTTTCTCTGAATCTGAATAATGCCGAAAAAATTCAAGGGTCGATTCCTTGTAGTATTTTAGGGAATAAAGTTCATATGAACATGTATCCTAACTTGCTTCGTTTTCGAGATACAGGGTACTAATATTTTCACGAAAAGGATACCGCACACTTTAATAGGGAAAGTGGCCCCCTGTCGAATTTGCTGATTTTTTGATATTTTATAGTCCAAGTCATTCCAAACAAAAAGTTCAATGGGCACAACTTTTTCTATAGGCTAGTTTTGGCGCTAGAGGCACTCGAAAACTTTCATTTGTTCTTCATTGTTATACAACACGGAACGGTATTTTGGGTAATAATCACTATTCTGCATAATCAAGATCTAAACAGTCATCAATATCAGATACTATCGAAAGTATTTTTCTTCGGTGTTGTTACATTTGGTCAATTATACAGTGTGTTCTAGCTACTTACAACTTCCAAAGTTCAATAATTCGAAAATGATTACGAATCATCTTAGGGATCTACAATGAGAAAATGTTTATGAATCCTATCCTACATCGTATTCTACATGACATAGTCAAAAAATATAAGGAGTGTTCATTGTAAAAGAAAGCGAAAGTTCCAACATTCGAAAAATTCCGTACCTACTACTTGATATATTCTCAGATGGAACACCCTGTGAGTTATTAGATGAATAATTAGGGTGCAGTCAAGGGTTTTCTATTAAATAAGGGTCGACGATACCAGATTGAATGAGTACGTTAAATGTAATATATAATTTAGTTATTTTCTCCATATTACATTTATACTGAATGTGCGACTAGAGGCTTGGTTGACTTAGGCGGAGTTTTTCCGCGATACTCCTTGAGCATCAATATAATAATCATATTAATACTCATTCAACAAAACCCTATCAAAATGATATACCACTTTGTTATATTTTCCATGAGTTCCATCATTAATTTGAAGTATTAATAGATATAATATATGGAACACACTGTATAATTGATCCTTGCAATGAACAATACTTCCAATAGTATCTCATGGTATCTCATATTAATGACTGTTTAGATCTTGATTATGCAGAATAGTGATTATTACCCAGAATACCGTTCCGTGTTGTAGTACAATGGAGAACAAATGAAAGTTTTCAAGTTCCTCTATAGTGCCAAAACTAGCCTATAGAAAGAGTTGTGCCCATTGAACTTTTTGTTTGGAATGGCCTGGACTATAACATATCAAAAATTCAGCCAATTCGACAGGGGGCCACTTTCCCTATTAAAGTGTGCGGTATCCTTTATTTTTTCATTCATTTCTCAATTGTCTTTTCATCAATTTGGATAAAACGTTGTGGTATTGTTGATAGTAATATGGAGCTTCTTCTGGAGCAACTAGATCCGAACTAATATTGCCAGTGGCGTCACAGTGGGTAAATTTATCGATATTTATGGTGAATGTCATTGTACGCCACCGGTTTTTCTGAGTTTTATATTTTTATCAGATTGAACTATTGAAATAACAACTTTTTTATCCTTCATGTGATTTTGACCATGGAAGCTTATACAGGGGCCACAGGGGGGTTATAAATAAAAACAACTGATACTTCCAACTTCAACATCCTGTATTTCAAAAACGGAGCAAGTCAGGCACATGTTTATTGAAAGGAAGCACTCGTTGAATTTTTTCGGTGTTATATAGATTTTTTTTATGTTCTGGTTCACACGAAAAGGGATATCCTGTCATGTTCAGAGAACATCGTGAAAACCAAGGGAAATAAGGTAGGAATTGGTGTTCTCCTCAAATTTCTGGAGGTTGTATGCCTGTATTTTGTTGGATTATTATTTATCGAAATATTCTATAACTCATTACTCCTCTCACATATCTGAGAATTAGTGCTACCATCTTGAACATTTTTATTAATCAAATTCACTTCATTGTTGTTGTAGCTATTGTTGATTGTAGGTACTACTATTCGTAAAAACCTGCAAATCGTGATATTTCACTTCATCCATTCTCTAAGTCGCTATGTGTGGGCAGTTGAGTTACTCGCAATTCGATTCACCTTTCACCTTAATTGTAATAAACGAGTTATGAAGACTCTATTTCAACAGTTGTTGCCTTATAACATCCAGAGGCATCTTATTAGACATCAATTTGCATAGTTTACAACAGGCCCATATCGTGTAATATATGGTTAGCTGTTTCGATCCAGGATTGTCGACCCATATTTGTACCATATTTTATGACTACAACACCACAGATTAACAAACCTTAACATACTTAATTCTTGTTATGAGAATCTAAGATTACAAACACTGCAGAAAGGAACCATAAGGCCATGAGGAACACTATGCCATCTAACGTCTGGTGTAGAATAGAGATTATTTTCGACTTGATAATGAAAGCTCTGACGGTCGTTTTACGTGAAAATGTACAAAATTATGACGAAAATAACATAAACAAACACTATCTTCCACTATCGATGATATCCACAATAATGATAAAAAAATATGGAAACCTATATAAGCCAACAACTCTCATATCACTGATGCAGCGAAAATGGCGAAATATAAATATCAGATGAATTTACCAGAAACTTACAGAAAATTGATTACTAAACCGAAAGGGGAGTGGAGTTGATTTATGCATTCTCAAGAACAATAGTAATGATGTAGTTAGTTAAAGAACAGTTTATAATAGATTGTTTTTGATTGAAAGCTGTCTCAACAATTTAATTTATTGTTACTTAATAGGTACATACTAGTTTCAACTAGACTAGAAATTTTCCATCGACCTTACTATAGCCCTGGAAATAGTGGAAAATGTCCAAATGAAAATCTGAATGATTTTGACACCATTTTGTAGGTCGCTGTAGACTGAAATTCGTATCAAAATGATTCATGAGGTCATTTCTAGCAGATTTTTATATCATAAAATTGTAGGTGCAATCTCACCTTGGCTCAATCGAAATCACACACATTTTTCACCATCACCTAAATATATTGAAGGTGAGTCAAACATAACGGAAACCGAAAATGAGATGTTCAGGAATCGCGCGTTTGACGAGAGTTTTCTCGGACGTTTGATATTATTTCAACACGAAAATAGGCGTCGGCTACGACAGAAATAACGTCGCAGTCATAGCAGGTTCGAATCCGCTCGAGAAATAATCTCTTCTAATATTTATAGATTGCCAGCAATAATTCCAGATTGGGTAATCCACTCGACATATAGGTACCATATTTATCTATTAGATTTTACTATGTTTTCTGAATCACTAACAAAACATGGGTAGGTATCCGTAATGTTGTCAAATTGATTAGGTAGTTATAGTCTTTCCGTCGACCTCGTATTACCGAGTTAGTTTAATGTTTAGGAAATTGATCGTTATAATGACCCCTATTAGTTGATAATCAACATGTCTATTCTTGCATGATTGTTGTACAGGAAACTGAACATACATCGCGTCCATTCACTGTTTAACTTATAGTACAGCAGATTGGCTAAACTCAATCAATCAATCAATATGTTGCCGGGGTAGCAACCGGGTGGGACCCCCCTCTCACAAGACTCCCATAGGGGAAGACTGCCGGTCACCTATCTTTCGACTTAGACAGCACCCCAGGGAGAAATGGAGGATTTGGATACGCCAAATCAGCGCGCTAGAGCCATCTCCGTTATGTAACGGCATGTTCTCCTGCTACCATGAGGCTTTCTGATAAAACAGACTACTGGATCTGCATCAGTGGCAGTGCCCGAGCAGAAACGCTGCTCACCCATCGAGGCAGGCAAGATATCCTCCCACTCGACCCATAGTGGGATTCTTCTTCACCTCCTCTACCGTAGTCCGGTGGTGTTTTTTGGAAACCGCTGCCTCCTGGAGTCCAACCCAATTGGTGAGGCATCAGGCCGTATGTTCGACCTGATGGGGCTATCCTCATCACCCCCATGTCAACAAGATTCCTCTTGTTACGGTTGATGGGTCGTCGACGCAAAAGGCTTTGGCCTGATTGCTACTCATGTTGACAAGACTCCTCTCGTCTCGTTGAATGAGTGATCGTTCGAGGACTTTTACACGTTCCTCTACCTCGTTTACAGGAGAGGACCCGGCTTTGCCTACGATGACTGGCGGTAGGATCGCTTAGGGCTGCCCCTTCCTGATGAACTAGGGCACAAGGTACACCAAAGTTCTAGTTTCCGCTAAGCAAGCCCAGCTGTCCGTTTGATGGGACCGTTGGCAGCCTTTCACACGTACCGCTACCATGACGAGAGTGAGGACCACAAGCTTTCAACTAGAGGTGCCTGGAGTCACCTGGGGCTATCCCCACCCCGTCGCCGTGAATACATGGTGGCTCACGGCCGGATTTGCTAAACTATTGTGCACTTTTTGATAAATGCACCAAATTTGACACAGAAGAAGACCGATATAACATAACAAGATTTAGATGTTGAGCCATCGGCCAACTGCCCTCTGGCGGCCGTGGTGGTCATTTTCCAAAATGGCCACCCGAAAGACATCAGAAGTTTGATAAAGTATGCTGCTCAAGGTTTGTGATAAGTCAGTGTCGGTGGAATCAGCTGGAGTTGCTTTTCTTTGCAAACAGATTGCGACGTGTCTTGTTTATATCGGTTCCAGTTTTTGTTATGTCATGAAGCAGAATGAAAATGCAGTTCAAGTGAAATATACAGGGTGTTCCGTTTGAAGTAACGAAGTTATGATCGTTCGAAGAATTCAACTCTGACAGTTCATCATCAAGCACCCTGGAAGATGCTGAGGATTTCACCGCCTCTATTTGCTAAATGGGACCCACTAGAACGCCGAAAACAATGTCCTGTAAAAATCTCAGGGTTTGGTAATTTAAAATATTCTGTAATGCTTCGTGGCATTTTTCCAATTGTATTAAGCCTATTCATGCAGTAACCATTGCGGTAATAGGTCAACAAGAAGCGTTTACATTTACATATTGTGGTGGTAAATTAAGTTATTTTTGTATGATCTGTTATTTGTAGAAGTTAAACTTATTTTCTTGTCCTGGTGCATTTTAATAATGAAAAAAATCATATTACATGACCATTTTCAACCTCAAGTCAGTTGAGAAACTTTTTGATGAGTTTCAAGTTACTGATTCGATTGACCCCATCTGTTATATGTAGAAATTAAACTTATTTCCTTGTCCTGGTGCATTTTGATAAAAAAAATCATATTACATGATCCTTTTCAACCTCAAGTCACTGATTCGATTGACCCCACCCTTATGGTGAATCGAGTCAGGGCATATAAAAATATATAACAATTCAAATTTCCACCAAAATCAAAAATCGATATGTACAATTGAAACTATAGGTCATTTTTCTATGTATTACCAAAAAAAAGTTACAGCTGCTCAAAGTTGAACCCTATTCACCCCATTTTACCCAAAAATTTAAAAAAAAACACATTGCATGATAAGTGCAGTTTTACCAAAATGAGAAATATAGTTGACGGAAAAGTTTTGTAACCAGCTCGTATATTAAAAAGGCGATCTAGATCATTAATCGTCCTCTTTGATACACTAGTTGGTTAAATAACTATTTTTCTCACAAAAAAATGTTGCGATGATTCCAGACTAGAGAATTAAGCAGTATATAAAATTCTGATATCTAAGTTGAAAGAGTTAGCTACTTTGCAAATAAATGAAGTTTGTAAACTTTCTCTTAGAAACGGCATGGAATTCCACTATTGAATCTTGTGGTAGACAAGAAAGACATCTCTCATTTCTTTCACGATATATATACCATATCTGTACATAATACCATAAAATATATAATGCGACAAAAGATAAGGTGTGTTGGAACACCTGCGAATACGATATACAATAAATTAATTCCTTTCCTCAACTTTGCATAAATATATGCTTTCAATAAAACATTCTGAGGATACTTCTGAATAACTCAAGGAAAATCAGTTATTCACCTCTTTTTCTTTCAACAGAAATATCGACTGTGCCTTCATCAAGGATATATAAAAACGCTCTTTCAATAAATCAAACAATCAACATTCAATTTAATGTTTGCATAATAGTATATTATTCAACAAGCATATAATGAGGGCTATTATTCACGAAGGTTGAGTTTATGTCACGAGCGTAGCGAGTGGCATAATTAACCTGAGTGAATAATAGCTCATTATATGCGAGTAGAATACTATACTTTGTCCACGACTACTGTATTGTCTTTTATATATGGATTTATTTTCAACAACTGTCTTATCATAACTCATTTGACATTAGGAAAACTAAAAATTAAAGATATCTGTTATATTAATTATTTCTAGAACTATTGGGCCTATTTATTCAAATTGATTGTAACATTTATATTCGTACAATGGGTAATATTGAAAGAAGGTAGGGAGTTTATATCTAAATCAATATTTTGTTTGCTTATAGAACTAATATGATTGAGATTATCAGTTGGGTAGTTACAAAAATTAGTCTCCTGTATCGAGCTTGATAGTTTTTTAGCTGTATCCATTTTATTTTTAATTGACTCGTCAATGTAGCCCTCCGCTACCGATGTGGATTTCCAGCCCCCGTGTCTCTTCAGTGTTGTTATGTCTCCACCTGCATCGACGAGTAAGGTTGCAGACGATCTTCGGAAACTATGTCCAGAATATTTCTCAGGATTCGGCAGATTCAAAAACTCAGCTATTTGCCTTCCCATTTTTGTGAATTTGTTAATACCGATCCTTTGTGAAGTGCACTTGCCATTTTGGTAATTTAGAAAAAATACATGAGAAGTTACATATGCCGGACGGAGATCGATGTATTTTTTACAAATCATGTAAAAATTATCAGTAATAGTGAATTTTCTGCTGATTTTTGTTTTGGTAAATGGCACGTTTACTAAATAGGCTGATCCAAGGTCTTTTATGTCCTCTATTTTCATGTTATACATTTCATTTGCGCGGCATGCACCCATTATTCCCATTATCATTGTGACCTGATAACAAAGAATTTTATTTCATTAATGATATTCAAGCAAGTTTTTTCCATGTAGCTGATTTCTTACCTTCATTGCAAGATATTTCTCATCACATGCCTGAATCAAAAATTTGTTTATTTCTTCAGTTGAAAATGTATTTGCTTTTTTCGGATGAAAGCCTTCAGACCTCCGTTTTAGAAGTGAATGCAGTTTTACATATTTTTCTATATTGATTCCTTGATTTATATTAAGCGTACTCCTAAGCATTGAGTAATGTGTCCATAATGTGGATGGCTTATATTTTGCAGCTAATTCCGTGAAATATACCAGTAAAACTGACTCTGAGAATGAATGAATTTTCTTAGTCGCCCTCCAGTCCATGAAGGTGTTGTACACAGATACATACAGATTTCGGGATTTCTCCGGCAACAAATTCATGGACGTGACTTTGGCAGCTTCTGTTATCTCTGGTGGAGTACACAATATCTCTTCGTCACTATCAATATCCATTTTTTAGGAATTATAACGGAAGCACCGCGTCGTTGAAATTTGACGTTTCAACAATGACAACTATTTATGATGAGCTTGTCAAGTCATACATGTCAATGGCTTACGTACTCGATCATTATCGATATAGTCTATTTGATACTAACATCATCTTATTTCGAGTATACATACATAAAAAACAGATTAATGTAATACTGAGTAGGTATATGAAGATATTTCTATGATTTTAACATGATCCAAATGAAGTTAGCTAATTAAAGTGCCTGGCTATAGCCTAAACGTACTGATAAATGCTTGCTAAATACGAAAATATATCGCGTACCCTACGAACTCTAGACCAGTGAATAATGATTATTCACCGCTATTATTCACTGGTGTGGAAAATGGCTATGGTTTTGCTTGAGGAAGTACATGTATTATGAGTATTTTATACAACAGTCGTGGACAAAATATATTAGTGCTTACCAAACTGGTCTATAAAGAGAGAATGGGGTGATTTTCTTTCTACCCTGTTATACTCATAATACCGGGTGTCCCACCATGATTAGGACATAGAATAGATATCGTAACTCGTGAGTACTAGAAAATTGTTATTTTGGGGTTGTGAATTTAAGCAATCGGTGCAGGTCTTTCTGATATTCTTTCAATCAATGAGCTTTTTATTTTCGGTCACTCATTGAGTATGGCGAAAAAAAAAAATGAATTTTCATTGGTCCTTTTGAGAAATAGTTATTTTTTCTGTGACGGGAAAAACGTTTGGCATTTCATAATTTATTTTTTTCCCGTGGGAAAAAAGTGAATACTTTTTTCTTGGATATATATCACATATATATACACTGCTGATGGCTTTTGTTGTGCTATAGTTCCGAAAAATTAGTCAATAATACCGTCTCCAAGAAAGAGCTGCAAATCTTTGTATCTTCTATTCGACTTCGCGGTCACGTATATTGCTAAACAACCACTAAATTCGCAATTTTTCAAATCAAATCACAGAATTAGACTAACAGAAGTGACATCAGATATTTGATTACTTCAAAAGAATGATAAGGATGCCTACAACGCAGGTGTCCCTACTGTTAAAAACTCAAAATTCAACGTCGATAATTTTCATATTTCAAAATACTGTAATATCTTCTCAATATTGATTCGTCCTTTCTTCTGTCACAGAAAAAAATAAGTGTATTATACACGGAAAAAATATTGGATTAAAGCTCACGGTTTTTTGTCTCCCTCCGCTACGCGTTGGGAGACAACACAACCTGGAGCTAAAATCTACAACTTTTTTCCCTTGTATAATAAATAACTATTATTATACAAGAGAAAAAGGTAGTAGATTTTAGCTCCAGGTTGTGTTGTGCTATGCTATGGTCGGTCCCTACATACGAAATCAGTTTTTACTCGCGGTTAATTTTTAGCTGTTTGAAAATTACAGTGGCATTCATGTTGATTCTAGCACCTTGAAATCAAAAGAAAAATTCTCAAAAAATATGAAATTGAAAAGTGTTTGAGTCATGATTCTATTCAAGGAATAAAAAAATAGTTTATTCGTCTATTATTAATCCACAAGTGTGATGGAAGTTTGTCGAAATCGTTTCATCAGGAAGAAAATAGAATGCCACTATAAAAAATATCAGTGGAAGCTGCACCGATTGCTCAAATTCACAACCCTATCCCAATTTGTCCTGGTACACCCTGTATTTATAAGCATTTTGATTTGTGGATCTGATTAGGTGGATGAAGAAATCAAACAACAAAAAAACCTTTCCGATAAAAATTTCGAATAGAAGAAAATATCTCACCTTCGTCGTATTCATCTTCATCGTTGTCGTATTGTTCGATCAGCAGCGGGCTGTCGGCCCTGGTCACGTGGTCATCGGCGATGGTGAAGGGTACGGCAGGGGTGGGGGCAGGAACAGGGTGCCGACCTTCTGGGCCCGGTGAAAAATGCAGTTCGACGGCACCATCAGCAGGAAAACGAGTGTCTGAAAAAACATTATTCAACCGTTATCGAATAACATACTGAACATACATAATTACAAAACTCTTCCGCCATATTGGACCCGCCATCTTGAATTTACCAATTTTAACGAAAGAATCCGACCTCGAAACCTCTTAGATATCAATAATTTTGGATAGAGGCGGATCATTATTACAAAACTCGTCCGCCATTTTGGAGCCGCCATTTTGTTTTTTGTCTGACAAAATTTTATGATGCATTGCCACCAGAATTATGTACATCTGCCGGTCCGTTTAAAGTGGGTTAAAATCGAGTCCGAAGAGTCGGTTACATAATATAGATACATACACCCTGTCAGGTGGAGCTAATAAAAGTGTGTCAAAAAGTCTTATTTTGGTTCCTAAAATAAGCCTCAGAAATTTTGATACTGGCTTTTGAAACATACTGAATATTTAGCTGAGATTTTTCCATGAATCTCACCTAATTCATGGAAAAATGCTCCTCATGCAGTATTTCCATATATATTTGATATTTTCACAAGGGAATTTTGAAAATACCGCCACGGCAACACAACAATGAACGAAATATCGTTATACAGGGTGGCCCACTTTTGCTCGATCGGACCATAAATACTTGATAGTATAAAAAAAAATGAGAAATATTGAAAATATTCATTCATGAAGTAATACGACTGTTGATATAATCGAAATTACAAATAGTGAACAACTTATATATCATTAAGATATTTCAAAATAGCAATGAACAAGAAGGGAGAAAAAGAAGGGAAAAAAAAAGGAAATTCATAAAGTCCGTCAGCGTTGATCATTCCTTTGCATAATGATATATTTCTTCACTTCATTTTCGAATTGTATAATATTTTTTGGCTGTTTTTGAAATCATCTGGTTATTTATTGAATTTCGAAATCGCCTCCCTCATGTGTCAACTTTTTGTCCTAGTTTAGAATTTGCAGCTTCAAGATGAAACATGTTATATTGTCCAGTGTGATGACCATAAATTTGGGAATTGCTAATTAGTTTAAAATTTGATTCAAGCTTTCTGTAGATGATAATAATAGGAAATTTAAATAGTGCTCTTCCAAAGAAAATGTGTTTGTTTTTATTGATTTTTTGGAGCATCATATAAAAAAGGAGATTACAGTACTTCAATGGCTTCTTATATAGAACAGTAATTCTGTTGAAACTCTTTTTGGAACAAGATCCCCAAATATTTATCAGATAGGTAATTCGACTGGCGATATGTACTATCTTCTTGAAGCACCAATAATTGTATAGAGATTTCAAATACCTCTCTTACAACGTAACACAGTACGGTTTGATGACAAATTGAATGATTATTATAAAAGAGTCTCACGGCCAATGAATCTTCAGGAATGAAAATACCCGAGAGAATTTTCTTTGTGTTGGTTAAATGATAAAAAAAAAATGTTGTGAAGGCATTTACTGTTGAGGCTAGCACTCACTCTGAAATTTTCTGTACAGTGAGACTGTCTAGTCTGTGGTTTGACCTAAAAAAGCGTACAAGTATTGAAAAGAGAGGATTTCGGGATCCTAGTTCTAGTTGTGTAAAACTGGCTCAGCCAATGCTTTGTGATTTCGAGAACCTATGACAACTTTACTGTCAACATTTGGTCAATAAACAATCATTTCCGCTAGACCGTTTTATGCAGAATAGGATGACGTTAATTCCTCTCTGTAATATACTTGTACGCTTTTTTTGAATGCGACTGTACGTTCAGTATGAAGTCTGACCATCGGTTTGACCAACCAGCTGTTTGGGAAAATCGGTCACGTTTCAAAGCTGCCCAACAAAGTTACCACGCTAACTTTTGATGGGAGTCGAGTCAACCATTGGCCATCCCGGCATCACCACTGTGGTCGAACGAATCACTTGACACAGCCTGAATATCTCTTGGGATATTTTTGGTCCTGAAGATTCGATGACATGGAGACTCTTATAATTTATATAGCTATAGCTACTAACCATCACAAGCGACATCTAGCTCTTGTCTTGTGAAGCTCAAAGTATTGTCCGCCACCGCGCATGTGTGGAACTGACAGGCGAATACAGTTTCTCGGGAGTGTTCGGAGGACCGATGATAGCACTTGACGAGCACATCTCCGCGCAATCGCAGACCCCCT
This sequence comes from Phaedon cochleariae, assembly GCA_918026855.4. NCBI lineage: Eukaryota > Metazoa > Arthropoda > Insecta > Coleoptera > Chrysomelidae > Phaedon > Phaedon cochleariae. Next base: position 33,800,551 of record OU896717.1, read on the forward strand.
TTTCGACCCCCCTCTCCTGTCATGTTTACGGTGAAGTGGGTGGTGCCACTAGACACCGAGTAGATACCTGGAAATAAAACAAATATTTACAGGCCGGGCGTTTCGTAATAAAATGTGAAACGCGCTTCGGGTGGTGATAGGGTGTCTCAAGAAAATGAAAAAAAATCCATTAGCACAGGTCGTTGAAGCTAGGCTTCGTTTGCGAGATACAGGGCGTTAATGTTGCAAATATTTATAGAATTTTCTCAAGTCCACCCTGTATGACTACCCCTGGTGGCAAAATTTATCCTGTTATGTCACTGGCATAAGTGGCATTATGCTGCAATTCCGAAATAATATATATCATGGTTATAGAGTAATCTGAACAGATGTCTTGAATGGACTATCCGAGGAGTTGAATTTGGTTATTCCGTTTTTCTAGAAAACTGCTTTCTTCTACAGCGTTGTATCTTCTTTCATATTTTCGAATAGAATTTCGAAAATATTCATCGTAACCCATATTTTTTCTTAAAAAAATAATTCAATACCCTCAACATAACGGTGTCACTGAGAGTCAGATGGACTATAGATAATGCTACTGATTCTATCACTCTCAGGTATCCTTGTAGTGATTCATCAGAATAATTATCATGATTTTTTGTTGGAAGGTTATCTAGTGTAGCTACCGGCAATTATCCTGATGCCGTACATTTTTTCAATTTATTAAAATTACTTCATGTGTGGTGATCTAAATCAAATTTCCTATGTTGCTTTCACTAAAAATCCAGAAAGTGTTGAAGAACACGTGAAGGAATCTAGACACTTTCATTAGGTACTCACAGACATGGGAAACTCAAATTGGCTTGCCTCTAGATACAGAGTGACCCATCTGAAAGCGGGCCACCCTTATAACTTTTTTAATGTAGAGGAGGAGAAAGGTGCATTTTGGTACAAAGTGGAGTCCATTCTTTCAAACCAAGGCCTACTAGATCACATTCAGAGGCTGAAAAATTCAGAATCCATATTAGTATTTTTTTTTAGAAAAAAATCCGCGTACACCACTTCTCCTTTATACTCAGCTATTAGTCGTGCGATCTTTATCAAATTGGGACCGGTATGAATGATCATCAATAGAATTAGTTTTTCAGAGACATACATCATTCTGTACAGTGCCATGCGTTTTTATTGAAATGAAAAGGTGTCAATTCGTTATAAAATTATAGGAATTTTTTCACAAGAAAACTGACCGCATAATATTGTTCTTCATGGTTTGAAACCCCCATATGTGAATTTTCATATGATTCCTATGAAGTGTTTCACAAAAACAGGCACATCTGAACACCATTTTCGCGTTTATCTTGTACATCCTGTTTTTTTCATTCAGACCACGATTTTCACATACCCAGAGCTATTGAAAGTTCCGAAATTTGCAGTTATTTTGAATTCATTTTTTTCACGAGACTGAAAATTAAAAAATGTCAATTCTGTTAAAGATATGAAATAAGTTTTCTCGCAAAAAAATTCCTATAATATGATTCCATAGAAATTGCCCCCTTTTAATTCCAATAGAAAAGCACGGCACTGGCCAGAATGATGTTCGTCTCTGAAAGACTGATCTTTTTGATGATCATTCATACCAGTCCCAATTGGGTATAGATCGCACAACTATAATAGCTGGAATATAGAGGGAGGGTCGTTTGAAATGAGACACACTGTAGATTCGTTAATGTTGAATATTTTTTCATGAAACGTGGTACAGATCTATTTCAGAAGATGCCAATTCCAGTGGCGTATCCGGATTTTTTTCCAAAATAATCGCTAATATGGATTCTGGATTTTTCAGCTTCTGAATGTAATCTAGTAGGCCTTGGTTTAAAAAAAAAAATGACGCCACCTAGCTCCACCCTTCCCCCCTCTATATTTGGAAAAAAATCGTGAAAATATCTCCATGAATAAATAAATGTATGATGTTGGCCCGCTTTCGAATGAACAACTTCAAGAATGAATAATTTTTTATTTTGATATTATAGAAAGGAAGGAATTCTTCGTATTACCAAACTATTATCCGATGCATGATATTTATTTCTTCAGAAATCTTATAAAATTGGAAATACCTTTTTGAAGTTTTAAATGTCTTGTAGCATTGAGTATTCACACTTATAATCAAGGCTTGCAGTGACATTTCGAGTGTCGACTAGTTTATCTGTGGGTTATCGTTGAAGAAAATCGTGATGGTAACGCGTGTGCTGTCGGTCACGGTTTGTTGAGAAAGAGCAGTTCAAATATCGCGGAACGTGCGAAAAGAAAAGCCATTTCACGCTCACTTATTGTTTCCTATTAGGCATGTCGAGATTGGCGATTAAGTGGTAAACGTCTATTTCCTTACAACAACCTCTAATGAGGTCTAAGCAAATTATGACTAAAGCATCGTTATAGCTCCGTTCGAGCCAACCAGGGTAATTAAATTTTCTTACAAGTTATATAATGAATGATTTCTGCAACCGACATAAAACTCGTCCATTTTAATTCCAGAATTAGCTCTTGAATTGATATTTTTATTACTGACACAAACATAGGTATGTTGCTAGCCAACACTTTCAGTTCCGTGGAGCTAAAATGAACTTAAGCTCCTAGGAACTAAAAAGGATGTGCTAGGTCATCAAGGATGGTTATTTGGGTTGGGACGGATACATGGTTTGTTTCTGATTTCGGAAGATTTGGCATCTCAAACCCATGCTGGAGATATAAATACACCATATAGTTAAGTACCTATTTTTGTTTTGATCAGAGATTCACATTTTGTTATTCTCGGGATCTGATTGGTTGGATAACTCGTTTTTGAATAATCATGGCCAGCCATACCTTTTTGCCTCACACATCGATATTGTTTACCTTCATTTGATTACCGAGCCAACACAGTGGGATATGGAGAGAAATAAATATCGCTATTATTATTGTTGATGCTCTCTAAACCTAACATTTTCCACTTCTTTTTCCTACCTGGCACTAGCGCAGTATTTGCTATTATATAGGGCTGGCACATGGTCCGCACAAATGAATTTATCGATATGACGTCAATATAAAACACAAGAAGGTCATTCTGTGGTATTATTTATATCGAAATTACAATTCGAACATCCTTGAAATTTGAATAAACCTGATCTGTAAATGCAGGTAGAATATTCTCACCTCATGGATTGTTTGTTGCATTGCATACCTGTAGCACGGCATCCACGTTTCGGGTAACAAAGTAAAATAGTCTGAGGTCTTGATTGTATCTACTTACTATCATATTGTTATAATAATCTGTCAAGGAAGTCACATTGGTGGTTACTTCACTTATATTTATTTTAGTTAATTCTTTTCAAATCACCCCGTACTAGAGAAGAACTCCTAGGGAATGCCTTATCACATGCGGCCTCGACGACTCATCGATATTCGTAATCATCGTGTGATCGAAGATTGAAGCAGGTTTAGTCATTAGCATCGTAGCATCAGAACGAATCACTTGTCGATGTTGTATTTTTATATACGGTCTTTGTACAAGCCGTCCTGAGTGAATGAAAATGTGTTTGAGTGTTGAAATTGTGTCTATCTACGATGCCTCCATTTAGAATCTTATAATAGCATGTTTCATTCAAATCAAAAGTGGCTTTGTGTGAATAGTGAATTTTGCTTTCGGTCGGCTTCGCAAATGGTAAATTCGCTTACCAAACAAAGTGTCACTTTTGACCATAATAAAACAATCTACTATTATCTCTTAACTATAATATGTTCTTGAGAGGATAGTAATGCTAAAATCAGGAGTCTGCAACATTATTGGAACGGAATATGTAGTTCAAATGGAAAAAATTGAAAATACATATTCAAAAGGTAGAACCATTGTACTTCAATATTCCTATAGTTGATGCAGTAACTATTTGATAATTTGTCTTCCGTAGTTCCAGTCTCAATGGAAATAATTTCATTAGTAATTACATCATGGCAGCAAATTTCATTTTAGGATTGAGGAAATGGAACTCACCTGAAGTGTAGACCGGAGTATGTCCTTCGTAGACCTTCAAAAAGGCTTTGCAACCTCCAGATTGGAATGCGGGGGCTCCCAAAACAGTCACGTGAGTGAGATACATGGGAGAAGCGTTGATTTTGATGTTATGCGATAGCAGACCAGCAAAATATTCCACATATCTGAAAAATTTGCAATAATTATTATATCATGGAAACCATCGATATTTCTCAGAGTGGGCAAATTGATTGTTATAAGAAAAAACAATGAAAGTCCCAATCTGTCGACCACGAAAAAATTTGTTAAAATAGGTAGTGTAACTAGTTCAGGCCACAGGCCATCATCTGACACAAAAATTATGTATCCAGAAGTACCTAAAAGATAATTATAAACTGCCTCTAGGAAGAGTAACTATGCCATCTGTAGAATAAATTCAGTAAAATTTCTTGCATGTGATGCCAAGTGATATACCTATGTATACCCAGTGCCGGATTTAGAAGGGGCGTCCGGACAGCCCTGAGGCCTCCATAAAAAAGGGGCCCCCTCAATAGAAACGTCAAAGTTCGAAAAAAAAAAATCCGAATTCCGACGAGTAAACACTAACTATTAACATCTTTGTAAGCTCGAGAGGGTAACCAAAACAGTGCCAAATCTTACAAGTATTTTCTCAGAACCTATGATCTACAATAAAAATAAATACGCTAAAAATCATCTCTACAAATATCCATAAATGAACTAAAATGGTAGAAAACGAGATAAAAACAACTACTTTCCTGGCTATATGCCACGCAGAACATTGAATTATAAACCTCCCGAAATATACAGTGTGACCCACTTCCAATGGAACCACCCCTGTATCTTACGTAATCGTTGGGTAAGGATCCTGAAATTTGCTGGAGCGAGAGATATACCAAAAATGCACTCTATGACCAAGTGGGGTCATCTTCAGTGATATACACTGCTCGCCAACAGCCATGAAAGTACCCCAATTTCCGGAAAATGATATTAGGAGTCAAAATAGGTCGAAAATCACTTCAGATTTGGAACCAGGACGCCAATTTACTAACTTTTCAAAATTTTCCTGGAAAATTTTCAGTTCGGAAAAATGATATTTTGTCGCATTTTTTATGGAAGCACCCCCGTATCTCACGTAATTATTGAGGTAGGATTCTGAAATTTGCCGGAGGAAGAGAAAGTCCAGAGATAAAGTCAATTACGTGAGATACGGGGGTGCTTCCATGAAAAATGCGACAAAATTTCATTTTTCCAAACTGAAAATTTTTCAGGAAAAATTTGATAGTTAGTAAATTGGGCGTCCTGATTCGAAATCTGAAGTGATTTTCGACCTATTTTGACTCCTAATATCATTTTCCGGAAATTGGGGTAGTTTCATGGCTGTATACAGTACTACATACTAAGAGCAAAAAAATTAAATCAAAAAGCCAAGGTCTGGAATGATATTCTAAAATTTGACCTTGGCTTTTTTTGCTCATAATATGTATTGCTGAGGTTAGTATATCGACTGTTTGACTTTTTTAAACTCCTTATAACAATGTTCGTAATTATTTTTGAGGTTTCTGAATACATAATTTTTGTGTCTGATTATGGCCTGTGGCCGAAACTAGTTACACGACTACCTATATTAAATATTTTTTTCGTGGTCGACAGACTTTGGGCCTTTTATCGTTTCTTCTTATAATGATTATTATCACTCAGGAGTATTGGAATATTGAAATTATGTATTACCTTTTATTCGAGGGAATTGCTAGGGGACCAACGTTGTCATCTAAGAACTTCCGCATCGAGAAACGATCCAAGGCTTGCTCGGCATTCCCACAAATGCTTGAATAGTGCATGTAGGCCGCTACTATTACTCCTAGTTTATCTTTATTCCCCCTGAAATCAAAATATAATGACTCATACTCGGTGAAATTTTGAGAAGTACCCAAGCTCAATATCTTCCTTCCAGTTGATAATATGAAAAGTCTAAAAAACTGGTCGATGTTATTTTCGAGGGGGACGATTAAAATGCTTAGTTTTAGCCCTCTCGAAGGAGGGATAGATGTTACCTTTAGTATTTCATATGAAGAGGGAGGTCAAGATGCTCATTATTTTGAAGGCAGACAACACAGAATGTTATATGAATGTTCTCACAACGTTCACATCATACCTCTTTCAGAATATTCATAGAATATAATGAAGATGTTCTGAATGTTCATCGAATGTTTTACGAGATTATCCATGGAACATGATCATAGAATGTAATTGTTCAAATATTCTAGGTATCTTCTCCATCAGGGGCATCAGGTACCTATGTTCATAGAATATATTATTTAGATACTTTGAGCTACAGCTACGGAGTCAGATATTTAAGGAAAAATAGATTTTTCACTGATTATTCTAAATATTTTTCGCTGATTATGATAAAACTTCATGCTCACCTGCGGTAGCAATAGGGCACAGGCAACCAGCTGACGTTCCAGTGATGTCTTTTTTACGTCACTTGAATGACCAAGGTGACGTCAGTAGTTGACGTCGCATGACGTGATAATGACCTGAACAAGTCACAGCCCAATGACGTCATATTACTCACGTCGTATTGACGTCATTCACTCACCAAACTGTGACGTCCGACTGACGTCAAAATGACGAATTAATTTGGCGATGATAAGTAAAAAAGATTCTTTCAACATGGTGTGATTAACACCACTGGCCTCTGATGACATTATATAATATTGATTGTGCATTGTTGAGTCTGATTGGTGGGTGACTCCTGTGTCATGTTCATTCAATCGCCTATTCAGCAGCGCTATCCTTTAGTACGCATCTCCATCAGAATGCAATCAGTTACTCGTATTTGTATAAAAAATTATGTAGTTTGTGTTGGCGAGATGTAAGCAAACAAAGAATAGTTTGATAGCAATGGAAAGGATGTTGGCGAATTTGGCTCCACTTTGTTGAATAATGTATATTGATGCATTCTTTGTCACCCAACAAAAATCTAAATAGCAAAATATTGAAAAAATTTCTGAATGACGAAGCTCACCAAATTGGCACGTGATTTTTAGACGTCTTAGATACGTCACTGCAACGTCATAAGAGTAACGGTTTCAATATAGGTATACCTCAACAATCATTTGTATATACCGGGTGACACAGGTTATCGGGCCACCCCTGTAACTTCTGCATTCGTCAACGGATTTTTCTTAAATTCGGTACAGTTATATAAGCAACTATTTCGGATTTGATCACATTACAATCCAATATGGCGGACTTCCGGTTTTTCTGGAATTGCCAGCAATTTTGTTTTTTCAAATGGAACACCCTGTATATTTTTACATATTCAAGTTCAACAGGTCAAAACGAGTGCTATCTTCATGTCAAATGTCATTTATTCCACAGCCTACCTAGTTGAAAAATTATTCTAACTGCAAGGAAATTCACAAACTAGTTGTTGTAGTAGATTTTTGAGTGTATACAATTTGTTACTGCACCGAAAAACAGAAATGATATGTCATTTTGTTCCTTAATGTATGTTCTAGAGAGACGGGTAGGTGGCCCATAGGGGTTCCATTTGAAAAAAAAATGATTTTTGATCAAAAAGTGATGTGGCTGGATTGATTCCTGGATAAGTGACACCAAAAATAATTTTTCAGAAAAAATTATGTACTTCTGTTATGTGTGACTCATTGTGAATAGTCTTGACCACATCTCATTTATCCACGAGGTAAAATGAAAAAACAATTTTAATTTAATTTTTTTCGAAAAAATGACATTTGAAATAAAGATTGCACTTGTTTCGACCTGTTGAACTTGAATATGTAAAAATATACAGGGAGTTTCATTTGAAAAAACAAAGTTGCTGGCATTTCCAGAAATACCGGAAGTCCGCCATATTGGATTGTAATGTGATCAAATCCGAAATAATTGCTTATATAACTTTACCAAATTTCAGAAAAATCCGATGACGAAAGCAAAAGTTACAGGGGTGGCCCGATACCCTGTGTCACCTATACATAGCTTGTTGGTTTCCGAGATATACAGTGTGTCAAAGTTTTTTAGAAAAATGTTTTCTTCTACTTTTCGGGTATATTAATAATTCCAATAAAACTTGCATGTTGATTTGCTTTCATGAGTTATACTTCTGTTTCACATGATAATATATATGTATCCATGGTTTAGAGAAGTTCTGGGAAAAATGGACGTCGACAGGACGTCCCTGCAACGTCATGGAGCTGACGTCTTCTAAGTGACCTTCAATCGACGTCGATACGATGACGTGATCATCACGTCATAGAAAGTACGTCATAGTGACGTCATAAATTGGTGTGTGACGTCTCTGACGAAAAATCACCAATTAGGGACGTCACAGTGACGTGATCATTCGTCATCTGGTTGCCTGGGGGTTCAATGTCAAATCAAATTTACCGCTGTTTTTTCTAATAACTTTCCTATCCGTTAGGGGAGTTGAAACTCATATATGCTTTCAAACATAGTGATATGTGAAGCATCCGTGATCCGTATATTGTATCTGTATAATTTTATGTTTTAACTGTATAACAGTGTGGGTGTGAAAAAAATATCACCCTATCACTCTTGGAACATACAAATATGAATATAAATATTTTCCTCCGATATAACCTATATCCATCCATCGATCCTTGAAATATTTTTCTTGAGCTTTCAGATACCCTTTCTAATGAGAATATACCTAGATCATCCAGAGGATGTTGTCAAGCAGATTATGAGGACATTCTCAGAATATTCTGATGGAAGTGAGAATATTCTATGAACGATCTCAGAATCACTTCGTGCTGTCTGGGCTAGTTTATCATTGTGTGACGAGCAGTTTGCGAAAAATGCCGTTCTAACTATTGTATTGACTCTCGTTTCTTAGCTGAAAACCATGCATCTCAATGCAGGCATGTTCTTATTACTTCTGTAAGTTTAGAAGCGCATTTTTCAGAAACTGCTCATCAAAAAATGATAAACTGGGGTGCTGTTGAAAAGAGAATTGAACGCCTTTCAAAATATTAAGTATCTTGACCCCCTTTTCACATACGATTGTGAGGGTAACATCTACCCCACCTAAGGGATTAAACCAAGAGGGCTGTAAATATGCATTTTATACAAAATGAAAATAAAATTGACCCTTTCTTTTCAATTTTTCATATTATCAACTGGAAGTGTGGGAAGTTTTCTAATTGACTCGGCATTTTTCGGAAACTGCTCAACAGAAAATAAAATAAACTAGGGTACCGTTGGTAGGGTGATGTGTCACTTGCCCTCCTTCCCGTTTGAGATTATAAGAGTCACATCTATCCCTCTTAGGACGTTGAACAAAGAGGACAATACATATTTATTTCGAGTGTCGCCCTTGAAAATAAAATGGGCCTGTCTTTTCTGTTTTAGATATCATTTACTGGAAGGAAGATATTGAGGGTGGGAAATTTTTAAAATATCACCATGTATTGTGCTTCAAAGGATAAAGAATTTGCGAGTCATAATTCTCATTTCCCATTTGCTAGTCAGGCCATAATTTCTCACCTGGCATGTAGGACAGCTATCCTGTGCTGGTCGCCAGAGAGCCAGGATTCGATTTCTTTGCAAACGCTGCAAAGCCTCTCTAGCGGGGGAGCTAAAGTGGGCGACCATCCCACCTCTTTGACGTGCTTGTGTTCGCTTCTCAATGCCCTTTTCGGTTCCGACAAATTGAAAACCTGAAGCAAAAAAAAACTTTAGTTCAGTGGATAGTACAGTGTTTTGTTTGTTTTAATAGACTGGGCGTCGTTTGATGGAAACCGAAACAGCTCCACTCACACACATCAGCGTCCTTTCAATCGGTTCCAATATGATATTCAGATCCAAAAAATACAAAATAATTTCACTGGTCATTCTTTATCATCGTACATAGTACGTTCTACGTGCATACTCGATACAATAAACCATGCTTTAGATTTTTTCCAACCACTTCCATATGAATATGAGGAAATTGAGAAGAACATTAGTAACGAAAGGTATCAAGTTATAATGGAAAATAATGTGAAAGAATGCTTTCCCAATGTAGAAGTGACGTTAAGAATGTAGTAAATTTTCTTAACGGTGACTATCAGAAAGATCTTTCTCTACTAAGCTGAAGCTTATCAAGAACAGACTCTAGACCTCTCTGTCGAAAGATAGGCTATAAACTTTTCGGACCATGAGAATATCATAAACGGCTTCATTATGGACAAGCTCAAACAGAAACTAATCAGCTAGAGTGACCTGAGTGAATACGATCAGCAGTACATTTAATATCCCAGAAAATATTTATTCAAGATATACTTATGACCTGAAGGCGAGAGGAGTACTTAATATTGACTTGATCTCTTCTTGTTGACTAAACAATGTACATTAATAGTTATTTAACCAACTAGTGTATTAATCGCCTTTTAATATACAAGTTGGTTACAAAATTTTTCCGTCGACTATATTTCTCATTTCTCCTGCAATGAAGAAAACTTGGATCGCGAATTCATCATTCATCCGGAAACTGCTAAGAATCACCCAGTAGCCTTGTCACTGACATTAGTGACATTTGACATTTGTCGAAATGATCAACATAGAAAATAAATTCCTTGTGTTAGAAAACAGGAGAAAAAATCGTGTCAGAAACTTGGAAAGGCGAACCCGTTTTTCCCGTTAACAGAAAATCTTCGATGAAATCCATATTTTCGATTTAAATGCAGATTCCGTAAGTTATAGCATAAACAATGAATACACGCGGTGTATGTTTGGTTGCCTATAAAACAATTGTGCATTAATAGACAAATCGTTTATTAATAGGGGTCATTAATGAACGATTTCATATACATTAAACTTAGTCGTTAATACGAGGTCGACGGAAAAGTATTTAATTTATGTTCACTTTCGTTGCGTATCTCAAACGACAATAATTTGTGTTACAAAACAACGATGTGAAAGTCTCCTCAAAAATCACCATTTTGCACCTAATTTTTTCATTTTTTCCGGGTGAGGGCACCCTTTCATTGGGGGTATTTCATATTCCCTGATGCGTCACGGGCCTGTATTTTCTAAATCCGGCGGCGCAGTGGAAGAGCGTCCGTCTCACGACCGCAAGGTCGTGAGTTCGATTCCCAGCACGGGCAAGGAACTTTTTTCAATATTTTATTTACGAATTAAATATTGTAAAGTTTCGGAGCATCGGCTGGGGATAGTCCTGCACGATTCGCTGTTGCGTTCCAATTAACAGTGCTGCTCCTAAAGTGGCGCATGGAGTTAGTAACAAAGCCTACACAGAACACGCAGAAAGATATGATGATGTGGTTGTGAGCATCAGAGAAGAAGTGGGACGGTGTATGTAGGTGGGTGTGGAAAACTACCAGCTGAGCGCGAGAGCGGGCCAGCTGCTTAAGTAGACCTCGGTCTCGGGGGTTAACGAGGATAGTTAGCAGGCCTGCCACTGCGCATATGGTAGTGAGTACATTACTAGCCTACAAAACACAGCTGAAAAACTCTGAAAAGAGAGCTGATGGGCGGTGCCTGAAAAGGATGTTAGCCAGCTCTCTTGAGCGAACCACATCAGTCATTGAAAACACTTGGGGTTTGCAAAAAGGTCCCATTGGGGACTAGTTGCTGACGTGGAAACGTCCCCCACCAGTACCAGTACCAGTTCTAAATCCGGCCCTGATGAAATTCAACCACATTTTTGAAATATCAAGAGAATCGATTTGTGACAATATTCAAAGGCATTTCATGATTCGGGGTGCGTTCTCTGACATTAGTCGCTAGAGCGATACTATTCCTATCATACAAAATGCCAATTCCAGTCACGTACCAATGAAAAATCTCTCATCGTATCTTTACCCGCACCGATATTCTTCTTCGGAATATCAAACACTTTGGATAGGCCAATATCAAACAGCCATAACGCAAGGAAGAGCAGAAAATGGTTATTTGAGAGAGTGATTGGATGAGAAAGATTGATGATCATGAATTCGAATTGAAAACCTAGAACTTATAACAATCAAATCTGAAAGTTGGTGACTGTTGGACCAGACACATAATGATATGAGTTGTCTAAGAACGTATTGAGACTATTTCTTTCCCCTCGCCCCAACTGAGCTTTGTATTCATCTGGTATTGTAGTGAGAAAAAGGTGAGACTGGATTAATTCTAGTAATTCTGTGGTTCTGTGCGGAAAATTGTGAGGTTATATTTTCATTTTGGCATGCTTTCAGCTTTGAAGTATCAGTCCACAGGTTGAATCCTTTGAAAAAAATAATCAATTCGTTTCCAAAATTCCTTGATATAGGTGATAGAATCCAATAAAGACATATTATTACAACTCTAAGGCTGAAGCATGCAGTCCAACAGGCCAGATAATAATAATTATGATGTGATAACAGATGGAAATAATAATATTTTAGATAAAGTTTTCTTCCCTTGCCCTTCCTGACAGATAAAAACTTGTTCTCAATTGATCTCAGTAGTGAGAATGTAACAAGGTGAAAAGATGCCTGATGTATGAAAAGATACCTCGTAAACATGAGTAATCTCACAAGAAATTAACAATATAAACAATGTAAAATAACGGATATTTTGAAGATTTGATATCGATGAGAAAGTAAATATGGTCGTGACATCCTTCTGTCCTACTTTTCTGAATATGGGTATGGGTCTAACAGAGCGTCCATCAACTTATTTGTGATATCAGTCAAACTGCATGAGTAGGAATTGTTTTTCAGTTCGTTCAAGACTGGAATAAGTTTATAACAAAAACCTCCTCGTAGATATGCCAATGAAAGATTTTCTTCAAAAAATCACCCGACAATCTCAAAATAGATTAGATAATTCAAAGAATGACATGACGTTTAAGCAGCACGAAACTAGTGGTATCGCTGGCATAGTTTCTGATTGAATACTGATTCATTTTCATGGATGAAAAATGCAGGATAATCAAATCTCACTGTTAGTCGGGGCTATATTCCAGAAAAGGCCTCCGCTACAATCCTAGAAGCATTTCATGTAACAATTCGATAAATGAAGGAATCGGAATATACTTTCTGTCTCGGGAAGTACCACACATCACCCAGCATTCCTTGTATTTGATATTTTCAAAGTGATAGATGAATAATAAAATCACATCGGTGTCTCTGGCAGAAACAACAACAGCATATCTTTCGGTTTTCACCATCCTTGTATCAGCCTCTTCATGGTTTGAAAATAAGTGTGTCAGGTCTCTTTCTTTGCTTGACTCGGCATGCGTCTCATTCACAAAACCACCAGCCACAATGGCTCAGGAAGCGCGCGAGGTCGACCTTGTTTTCTGACAGAAAGAGGAAGCTGCTCCAATACTTAGGTAAGGGAACTCCCTCGTTCTTGACTACTCTTCGTACAGGAGCAAAACCCATTCCTCTGTGTTTTCTTGGGTGTCTCATCGTGTTCTACACCCCCGAAAACATAGACATCGGCACCTTAGTCGTATATCTGACCAATAGTAGCAAATAATTTGATTTCAGGGGTATTTTGGTCGTAATCTTGAATATCTCACTTCCGGTTAGAATTTTGACTTTATAAACGATATTTCCGGATTCGGCGGGGTCGAACTGGGGGTTAACGTCATTTATCCAACTGTTACATGACATGCTTCTAGGATGTGGCTTTTCGCAAAACAAGCCCTGACTATGTGATTCTTACCATATAGTTGTCTCCGTGTTTGTTTCTGAGCATGTGAGCTGCCTGTTGCTGTCCCTGTCGGTAGGCATGTGAATTGGTGTTGGAGGGGAACCACAGGGATATTATCCGTTCAGTGACGTAGCTGAGGTCCATTCCACCTGAGACGTTTGTTTTGTTGGTGGACCTGCTTGGTTGAGGCTGAGTGGTGAGGGCATCCCCAAACCCGTTGTAGGAGGTGGAGCGAAGCATCTGCAAAAAACAAAGAGAATAACAATTTGGAAAATGCCAAATACTCAAAGTGGAATGAAATGGTCACAATGAGGGAGAAACTCCCCACTAAACATGAAACCTTACTTGAAATGTAACCCAGACGTTATGTCCAGGTTTCTCGTATAATTTTTAGGTGCAAGAACATTTGAACGAAACCAAAATGAGAGGTTTCCAGAAAAATGCACCCATTTAAGAATTTATGTTCTAATGCTGCTTCTACTGATGTTTTTTGTTGTGTTGCCTACATACCTCATTCGAATTTCTTGATGCTAAGGAGAGTTATGTGATGGATGGACGAGACGCGGGTATGAAGTGCGGGAACGAAATTTATCTGAATCAGTACAAGACAGTACATGGTCAGAGAAAAACGACTGAATCTAGACTAACGAGAGTCAGTGATCAGTGATAGCTTAGCCAGCGTGAAATGAGCGTAATCTCAAAAACACTCACACTCAATCGCCAATAATAATGCCACAGTCCTATTTCGAGTTTGCTAAATACCTAGTCACTGTTTCTGATTTCTGAATGTATATGTTTGGCAGTGGTAGTAGAACCTGATAGTTAATTTGTGGCATATATTATCCAGTTGCTTAGTTTCGAGGAGCCAAAAGGGGTAATCAGGATCCACCCAAAGTATTTTATCAAGAATGATTCCACATCCGAAGGAAATGTGAATGATGAATGATGAATGAACGGCAAAGATTACCACCATAGGAGCTGGTAGGATCCATCCTCTTGGCAATCGAATAATATTGGTTGTCTGTACATTTATTTGCCGTTTTGGGGACAGTAAATTGTGTCATAGAGATAATAATTGAAAGTGTTCATGGATATTTTGGGCTTGTGTGGACTATTTTCGTTTTGTATTTCTCACATTTATGTGACGGGGATGGGTATTTGCCTACTGTTTTTGAAATGAGAATAAGTAGTACCTAATGAATTTGTCTGTTTCTACTGTATGTATCTTTATTTCTTCACCATATCCACTATCTTTGAGGAGTTGATAAAGCTATACAAAATTGGAAACCATTATGAAACGTGTCCAGGAAAGTTTTGTTGAGGCGTGTCCAGGACGGTTTTGTTGGAACTTGTCCAGAACGGTTGTCTTGAAACGTGTTTGGGGCGATGTTGTTGAAACGTTCCATGAAACTTCAATGAGCTAGGACATTTAAATTTTCTGGGACGTTCCTGAAACATCCGAGAAATTTAAGTGGAAACTTTCCTGGATACTGATATATGTTTGGGGGGTCAAAGTCATTACCGCATTAGTTCATGAAATGAATGAAAATGGTATGTAACGAGAGAAAAACAACTACTTTCCTGGCTATATGCCACACAAAAGAACATCTTCCCGATATATTGTATGCAACGATTCGTGAAGACGAATACAGCTGCGACTGATTCTTTGATGCGGGGAGGTGTTTATGTTGGGTCAGGTTCACACCAGATGGTGGTCAATAATTCCATCTGGAGATACCCCTGTACTGATGAGAGTCCAAAGCTCGAAACCGGTATTTAGGTAGTCTACCGTTCCTGAACAATTTAGGCGAAGCTCAGCATTCAGGAAAGAAACACTTGTTCTGCGTGGCATATATACAGCCAGGAAAGTAGTTGTTTTTATATCGTTATCTACCATTCTCGTTCATTTTATCAACTAATGAGGTAATGAGTAAGTTTCTCCTTCTCTGTGAAAGAGAATGATAACAATACTGATATCCTCTTGAGTATAAACACGTATTAATATGAACTTTGAACTAAAATGTTTTATCGAATGGATGAACAGAATTACTAGCAATTCATCTAATCGACTCTCAAGATCCTAATCCGATTAAGTATATCAAGTCAACAGCTATCTCGATAGAACATTTTTATACATCCTATGAATAAGACGTTTCGGAGATGTAGATTGTGCAGCAGTAAATTTGGTTTCAAAACTGCCATAAACATATTTGCCCAAAGTTTCTGACAGAGAAGCTCATTTTATTATTATCGTCTGTTTGTGTTCACAAACTCGAACATAAAGCAAACGACATATTGAGAACGCTCTGATATTATTTGCCAGACTACGGCTGCTTTCACACAGTTAGAGGTAAGATGAGTTGACATGGATGCTCCATGTTGATGTTGATGTTATTATGAATATCAAAGCTGCAATATTTCATGTGGTACTGATTCTCAAGTGACTCTAGAAGTCAGAATACCAGTTTGAATTTAGTTCCTTGTAAATTTATTATGCGCTTCCATAAATTTTTGGCTTTATGTATCATTAGTTCGGTTTCACACACAATGCAACAGTTTACTTGAGAGCTGGAAACGATCAGTCGACTCTCGACTGCTCCTTTTTTATTGCATGCTAATTGGCAGTATCATGTCAGTCAGAGACCACCCATTGTTTCGAGCTTTTGTCTTAATCATGGGGCTATCATCCAACCTGAATTTCGGTAATGATACCAATTATTTACTCCGTCTTGACATGCACAGCCACCAAATATAGAAGCTGTGAAAAATTTGTCAGGAAAGGTTTTCTCTTGGATTGTTATACCACCGAGGTTACCACTATGTTCGAAGTGTACAATATTGATCTCATTATTTCTTCAACTAAATAAAAGGAAATTTGATTTTTTTGATTTCTTGAAGCGCACGACAGGAAATCCTTATAATTATCGAAGAACATCGTGCGTATTTAGGGAGGATAAGAAATTACATACAGGTATTGGAATTTTTTTATCTTTCGGGAATTATAAGTTCTTTGTAATACTTACTTTGCTATTCTGCAGACAAAAGAGTTTTGATGAAGTGTTATTCGACATATTTCGAGGTTGACAACGAAAGAATGTACTGACTGGGCTTGTCGAGTCCCTCTGACTGGTATTACTAGTGATGAAATGGTAGCAGAGATTTCTGAAGAACATTCTCTGTGGAAGTATCTAGAAAAGTGAATGATCGCCGACTTTTTTACGGTCTTTCAATGATGTCAAAGAATAAGTGAGTGTGGCTTCACCGAACAGGCGAATGGCTCTTTTCTGGTTGGAATCTAAGAGCAGTAGCTTATGTTTGGGTGCTGAACCCCATATGTGTAAACAGTATTCAAGAACAGGCCATATATCTATGCTATGTAGATGGTGAGAAGCTATAGTAGATTTTCACACGGAATAAGAATCCAAGTTTGTGTAAAGCAGCTTTCGTGATGGATCTGACATGATTATCCCATGAAAAAGTATTGCTGTTGGAAATACCGAGCATAGATATATAGTTGACTGGGTGGGTGTGGTGGAACCACACATTGTTATATCATCGGGCATATTGAGTTCCGTCTTTCCAGATAAGATTTGATTTCGATAGCATTGATTCAACCAGGTTGTTGGTTCCCTCTAGCTGTGATTTTAGAAAGATCTCATTTACAGCGTAAATTACTTGGCGTGAATTACTTGGCAGGAAATGGGAATTCTCGAGAAAAATGTAGTATTGTGAGTATACTATCAACTGCAGAGCTGAACATAGGGAAAGGAGTGACTCTCAACAAATCATTGATATGAAGTAGCTTAGTGCTTGCTTGAATACAGAGTCCATTGTGATTTTAACAGGTTGTTTTCACACTGTCAAAAGGTCAAAGTGAACTCTCAGGCAAACAAAAGATGAGAAAAAAAGAGATACAACCACCTTTCCATCATCTCTTGGAGCGTACGAAAGAGAATCCCTTTAATGTTCGGGAAACATCGTGGGTACCTAGGGAGGATAGGGAGAGGAGGTATAGGTATTGGGATTTTCCTTCAACATTTGGAGATTATAAGTTCCAGGGAATACTCTGTTTGACAAAAAAGTCCAAAGCTTTGCCGTTCTATGTATAAACAAGTTTTGGTGAAGAGTTGTTCGACATACTTCGAGGTCGACGACACACAAAGGTGTGGTGACTGGGCTTGTCCAGTACGTCTGAGTAATGGAAATACAATAATGAGATTGCTGCATGATGGTATCTATTCATATCGCGTTGAATTTATAGAAAATTATGAAATTATAGATATGCTAGACGTACTATATGACCTCTTACCCCTCATTGGATAGTTAGACAAGGATAGAGAAATGCACCAGTGCAGATAATTGCGAGTGAACAATCCAGTTTTTTGACAATTTATTTGGACATTCCCCATTTTCCTTTGAATCTTTGGACTTATTTTTTGTTTTCGATGATTTTTTCATTCAAATATGACTTTTATTTTTAGTTGTTCAACTTTATTGCTCATTGTACTCCATCAAATGAGTCCAGGTGGTTTGATTTCAGTTATCTCCAACTTGCAAAAAGTAAGGAGGTTTTAAACATTGAAATGCGTTTTTCTCGAAACTTACTTCCCCCGTGGTCTTCATTTGCAATTTTCAGTCAAACACATATAGGTTCCGGTTGAGATAGAGTTTGCCTCGAGTTTTGCCAAAATTACAAGGGGTTTGTTCTGTTTATCTATCATGAACAAGGAACGAATGACTTTTGCTCGAAACAAAGAGGTCAGTTGGACTTTCGACAAAAAGCTCCTTGTAATATCCACGATAAATAAAGTTTTTGTCCGGCTGGAATGGATCTCGGAATTCGGCTAATCCGGGAGACTTCCAACTGCCGATAAATCGTAAAGAGGAACGGCAATCGCGTGACGTATAGCAATGAGGCTTTTGCGAGCTTGGTGATGAAAGTTTGGTGCGTTTGGCACCAACCCAAGATTTTATCTTTATTGATATTGTGTATGTTCCACTGAATTATCCTCTCCAAATTAAATGATATGTTCTGTTATAACAACATGACATTATTTAATATACACTGTGTCCATAGAGTCACCCCCCCCCTGGTTAACTATTGAACGGATGGGATTTTTTTTTTCAATTTTTTTTTGCTCCAATGGTAGTTTCAGTGCTATATGTTGTTCCGAAAAAAAAATATGTATCCTCCAAAATGGCGCCTGGGCGCCATTTTGGAAGATTTTTTTAAATGGAGTGGGGGGTCGAAAGATACCTCGATTGAAAGGTCTTTCGATTCTCTATACAACCTCAGAATCTCAGACGAAAATATTCATCCAAAACAAAATGGCGGATGATAACGTTTGAAATCTCACACCAGAATTCTTTCGACTAGATGGCTATTGAAGTGCTCGCATGTGATCTTCAAATCTCTATTGGCGTAAAGAAGAGTTCTCTATCCATGAAGATATCAATAGGAGGCCATTTTGAAGAGAATAACATGGTAGTCAATTATACCTTTGCTCGATTGTCTTTCCAAATTCTGCAAAATTTTAGAAATATTTATTCAAAATAAAGAACAATGTTTATTCCACGTGACTACCATGTTATTCTCTTCAAAATGGCTTTCTATTGATATCTTCATAGATAGAGAACTCTTCTATACGCCAATAAAGATTTGAAGATCACATGCGAGCACTTTAATAGCCATCCAGTCGAAAGAATTCTGGTGTGAGATTTCAAACGTTATCATCCGCCATTTTGTTTTGGATGAATATTTTTGTCTGAGATTCTGAGGTTGTATAGAGAATCGAAAGACCTTTCAATCGAGGTATCTTTCGACCCCCCACTCCATTTAAAAAAATCTTCCAAAATGGCGCCCAGGCGCCATTATGGAGGATACATATTTTTTTTTTGGAACAATATATAGCACTGAAATTACCATTGGAGCAAAAAAAAATTGAAAAAAAAAATCCTATCCGTTCAATAGTTAACCAGGGGGGGGGTGACTTTATGGACACAGTGTATATATTATGTATACAACATACAGTGTGTCTCACTTATAATGGAAAGACCCCTGTATCTTAGGTATTCGTTGGGTGAGGATCTTGAAATCTGCTGGAGCGAGAGATATACCAATAATGCACTCTATGACGAAGTTGGGTCATCTTCAGTGGTATACACTGCTCGCCAACAGCCATGGAACCACCCCAATTTCCGTAAATTTAATTTTTGTCTCACTTCTCATGGAAACACCTCCGTATTGTACGTAATCGTAGGGTAAGGATCCTGAAATTTTCTGGAGCGAGAGATATACCAAAAATATACTCTATATGGCCAACAGCCGTGGAACTACAAACATGTCCGGAAAATGATATCACGAGAAAAAATATAGATTGAAAATCACTTAGGATGCGAAAAAAAAAGACATTCAATTCACTAACTTCTGACGCATTATTATCGGTAACGATTATCTTTATGCTATTGAGGAATTCATTCATACATAATTCATTTCGATGATACCCGTCATGATTTCTGTTCAATTGGACGACTCCTAATAATCTATTCGATTAAAAAATTGTTGTTCTCAAATTGTTCTGTTTGTTATTTCATTATCCCTGATGAGAACTGACTTTATGATTGTCAATATCAGAACAACCATTGAGTGAATTTTTCATTTTGATAAATTTATCCTTCTGGAATATCGGTGGTTCTGTGGCTGCTGGGGAGCAGTGTATCAGTAGGGGCGCCCGGAGGGGGAGGCAAGGGGGGCGCTCGCCCCCCCCCTAGCGCCTGGTCTTTACTCATGAGATACTTTCTATAATGTATCTCACATTTTCATTATTCAATTCCTACTCTGATTAGCGCTTATTATAGTGACTTTCTGAGACTTTGTTTAATTAGTATTCATCGACATCTCATAGATCTATAAAGAGTTAATTTTATCAACGAAGATATTGATAAATTTGCTCAAGTCTCTAAGTCTCTATAAGAATGCCTTTTTTTAACAAGATTATGGTTATCATCACGTGCAATTTTTTATTGTAATTTTGGCTGTAAACAGAATACCTATGTGATGTCAATATTCTTTTTTTATTATTCCGTGTTTTATGTAGAATAATAGTAGATTATAAATCGAGAGAGTAAAGTGCATGATTTTTCCAGAGGTGGTTTTGTAGCCAGAGGGTGCTACAATCCACTGAGGGAAGAAAGAACTCACTTCCGAGGTTTATATACCATTTTTTGCACGACTCGACGATTTCAATTGAAAGAATCTTATGATAAAATCAATTATTGTCAATATGATGATGAAAATCTGAACACAATAATCACAAAATGAAGTTTGATTATCATGACTACCGATAAAGAAGAGTAGCCATTGCTTTTTGTGAACATCGAGACAGTGTGGTAGCATATTTTCTTAATTGCTTTTCAAGTTTTTTCAATAAATATTGCAGGAATTTGTGGAAAAACTACTGAAGAAGCTGCTGCAAACATATAGTGGTAGATTTATTGCCAGAAAAATCCCGGAAAATGTTTTAGCCTAGAGAGGGCCAACTCTGTATACCCTGTATTCCCGCTTTTGTCGTGCAAAAACAGTTTTTTTTATGTTCTGAATAATGTACATTATTTATTGTGACTTGCCCCTTCCTGTGATTATTTCTGTGGACGCCCCTGTATCATTGAAGATGATCCCACTTGATCATTGGTCTCTTTCTTGGTCCTTAAAATTTCAGACTCCTACATCAATAATTTTGTAAGATACATAAGTGCTTCCGTGGAAAGTGAGATAGAATTTTTCAGCAAAGTATATGATAATCCATGAATGGGTTTTACCTTATTCACGTCGTGTCCATTTTTCATGGATTCTTCATGGGCATGCTGTAACAAAAATCATCAATTAGTTGATACTCATCAAATATTTATTGAAAATATGAAACTAACGGATATCCTCCTATATACATGCGGCGCCAAATACATATATAGTATATGTACTCTATTATGTGTTTGCTGTGGAAAGTATGGGTGTAGCATTCCATAAAAGGATGTTTATTTTTCAAATTCATCTGATATTATTGGCGATGGTGAAGATAAATTTATTTAAGCATAATACAGGTTCCCACGGTGCAGAGTCAATTCCTGTCAAGTTACTTCCATAAACCTATAAGCTATAAGATATCCAAAGTAATATTCATAATAATATCAATGATACAGGGTGAGTCATGAGGAACTGTACATACTCCTACCACGAATGAAGGCCCCTGAGGGAAATACCGAATGTCCATCAGAAAATGTCTTCTACAGTTCTTTTCCAATATATATAGGGTGAATTATGAGATTTGGCAAAAATATCTTTCGGTTATAACTTTTCAACAGCTTCTTCGATTCATCTGATTTTTTCATGGAATATTCCGCTACTACTCTCTAATCGACTGACCTATTCAGAATCGGCAAAATCCAGGACCGTTCTTGAAAAATTTTGATAGTTTAGTTTATAGCAAGAAAATCATCCTGTATATCTTTTTAGTAAACTGTGACAGGGAATTTTCCAGGGTCACAAACAAACATCAAAAACGAAATATCCCAAATTTTCCTCACACTTTCACTGCAGTTTGAAAAAACTATAAATTTTATGAAAAAACAAAAATTTGGCAAAAAACTTATTTATTTGGAAATTAATACTTCGCAACCCATGAAACAAAAGTGAGACTCACATTTTAAATGCTTCAGCTCAATGAAAATCAATATATCATTTTATTTTCAGGCCTGGATTTAGTCATTCAAATTCTTGTGAAGGATTATAATAATCCTGTTGGTCTTTTCCGAATCAGTGGAAAATGTTGTGAAAATGTTGATGGCCATTGCTATAAATTGGGCTAAATGCAAAGCATTGAAAATATGAGTCTTACTTTCATTTGTGAAATTTATGCGTTGCGAAGTAATTATTTTCGAATGATTAAAGTTTGTTATCATACTATCGTTTTTGCTTCTAATTCATAGTTTTTTGAAACATTCTGTGAAAGTGTGAGGAGAATTTTGAATATTTTATTTTTGATGCTTATTTGTGTGCTTTGGAAATTCCCTCAAAGTTTACAAAAACCATATACAGGATGAACTTTTTAGTGAAAACTAAACTATTGAAATTTTTGAAAATAGGTCAATCGATTAGGGTTTAGTAGAGGAATGTTCCATTAAAAAATCAGACGAAAGTGTGAGGAGAATTTTGAATATTTTATTTTTGATGCTTATTTGTGTGCTTTGGAAATTCCCTCAAAGTTTACAAAAACCATATACAGGATGAACTTTTTAGTGAAAACGAAACTATTGGAATTTTTGAAAATATGTCAATCGATTAGGGTTTAGTAAAGGAATATTCGATGAAAAAATCAGACGTATCGAAGGAGCTGATGAAAAGTTATGACCAATAGATGTTTTTGCCAAGACTCATAATCCGCCCTATATATTGGTAATGAAGAGAAGACACTTTCTAATAGTCATTAGGTATTTCCCTCATGGGCCTCTGTTCGTGGTAGTAGTATGACTCACCCTGTATAACTCATATAATCAGCAAACATACTTGTTCTCTTAATTCCACACCTAATTCAATAATTATTCTTTAAGTGGAGTAAAAACATCATCATTATTAGTTTGATCAGGTTCCTACTCATTTATGAGACAATGAAGGAAACACCAATAAGGATACAATTATTTTTTAATAACCAATTTGCAATTAACGACACTAGCTGGTGAGAAATTGTCGGCATAAGACAAAAATTAAATGGATTACCATTATTTCGTGTCATTTAAAATAATTTTGTGAGGGAACAGTACACGAAAAAAAAAGATTTGTTGCATCAACAAATTATTCATGCTTGAAATATTATTGTTGTACTGAGAAATTTTTTGTTGATTCAACCAGATACATGATCAACAGTATAACATCAATTTCATCAACAAAATATATGGTTATGTCAAAAACAAATTATGTCGATCCAAAATAATGTCGATGTTACTTCAACTATTAACATTTCATTTGATGAAGTAATGATCATTTTGATGAGAATAGATCTTTGAAACAACATACAAGTTGTCTTATTCCGATGTAGCAATGAACTCGTTTCGAACGTAGCAACGTAATATGTGAAGTCAATGAGAAATTTCGTTCATTCAACATCAACTTAAATTTTCGCTTCTAGATGGCGATCATTTCGTCTCGTTTATGCCTGGCTTGAATTCATTATATACGTGAAGCCTGATTCTTCGTGTTTGAGATATCATCTGGATAAATCGAACTTAAAATGATTAGCAATTCGAAATAGTTTTGCATCAGCTGAAGAGAAATAAGTAATTTAGTTTATTCTAATGATGTGAATTTTCAGAAAATTCCTGAATTAATACTGAATTTGGTTCAACAAAACAATAAGTCGATTGGAAATACAGTTTCTCTTGAATCAACAAAATATTTCATAGATTTAACCAAATATTCAACCAAATAATTCATTGAATCAATCAAATATTTCTTTGAATAAACCAAATATTTCATTGAATCAACTAAATATTTGATTGAATCAATATCTTGTTATTTTGAATCAAACAAAATGATTATTTGAGCCAATTCAATATCTCATCATGAACAATTCATGGATGTGCTTGAATGAATAAGATTCAGAGTTCATGCAAGACATATTTACTTAATTCAAACTTCAAATTCACTCTGAAACAAGACATAGATTTACTCATTTCAACATTATATTTTGTCGTGCATATATATGACACTTTTATTTGCTTCATTCAATTAAATTCTGCTTGATTCAACAATTCCTTTTTTTCCGTGAGGTACCTATTTCATGAGAAAAGAGATGTGATACGATTATGCTTTAGATTATAGGTAACTGTGATATGTTATTTCTCATCTTCATCTTATCTCATACACATGCCATGCACAAAAAATTCGCTTATCCTGTATACTGTATACTGTACGCGCATTCAACTTGCCACTGTATAAACACCAAGGGAGAGTCAGATTTTTAGTATGTATTTATAGCTCCAATGGGGTTTGAAGTTTATTTACTCGTGAGCGAGTTCTGTTAAAGAAAATATATTCCAAGTGCAAATTGACTTGGTGTTAGTTTATCTCTCCAAGATCGACCGGTAAATTTTCTTATCACAATTCTTTAGACATCAAGGTTTGTAATTGAATACTGTGTGTAGGTTAATTGAAGAGGTGGCACATTCATTTCACATGGTTTTATAATTTTTTTTTATGTTCTGGTTCCCCCGAAATGGGTTATCCCGTAATGTTCACAGAACATCGTGAGAACCAAGGGAAATAAGGTAGGAATTGGTGTTCTTCTTGAATTTCTGGAGGTTATATGCCTCGTGGAACACCTCCCTTGGCAATGTGTTTCAGAGCCTCGCTGTTCGTTGGATAAACGAGTCTTTGGAAAGAGACCAAAGTGACCACGAAGGGGTGCGAAGCCTCAACTCGACGGGTTAATCTCGCGGGGACTGCCAATGGAGGAACAATTGTTGATATTTCAGAAGAGCATCGTCCATGAAAATATCTATGAAATAGAGCCAGATCACCAACATGTCTACGGTGTTCCAGAGAAGTGAGTGAGTTTGTGAGCGAGGCATCACCCACGAGACGAATTGCCCTTTTTTGGACAGAATCCAACAGTTTCAGGGTATGTTTGGGTGCTGCACTCAAATATGGGAACAGTATTCCAGGACAGGTCGGATCTGTGCCTTATAGATCATAAGCAGCTGACTGGAAGTGAAATAATTCCTGATCCGAAACAGACAACCAAGTTTTTGGGATGCACTTTTAGCAATTGATCTCACGTGATTTTCCCAAAAAAGGTTATTGCTGATAGTAATACCAAGCATCGACATGGATATATCAAAGGTATGGTTACTCCTGTGTAGGTATATCATCATCCAAGAATTCTGTTATCCAGAATGATAGGTGACAATGAAAACGGATGATTTCGTGAAAATAATACATTCAATTAATTCTAAGTTGATTCATCATTTATATATGATGATTTTGAGATTGCGAAGCTGCGAAGCTAAATAAAGTACTTATATCGAACCAGATTGAAACATAAAATTGAATATCAAAGTATAAATTTTGTGCACAGAAAAATATTGAGTAAATATCTTGATACAGCCTTCAAATCTCGCTTCAAATAGTATCAGCTCAGAGATAATTTGTAATGTCTCAACTCTCACTACGAATTTTTTAGTTCTGTGGAGGGGGGGAAGTGTATTTTGGAGTTAAGCTGCGTCTTCGCGCTTCTCAGCGTGATATCACTAAATGAGTGTGTTTTCATAATAGAAAAATATCCGTAAAAGCAAAAACGCAACAGATATAGTGTCAAAATAATCACAATATTTATAGTACACCACTTTGGTGTTGAATAACACGAACCGATAAAATTAGCACTAGGTACTCTATAGTGTATAATTCTTGACTGTACGTAAGAACGAATGATGGTGTTAAAAATATCAGTGTTAATCCTCACTAAAATAATCAGGACCTCAGGGGACACCCAAGGGTGATAGCTGGTGTTATTTTTTTTCACTGTGTAGGTTGATTTCAATAGGTCTAATTTGGACTCTGGTGAGTGTTCTAGTTCACCCTTTAGAATTGATGGTAAGTTGTTCTGGGACACCTTGTATTTGCAAAAAAAAACATTATTTCTTTAGGAAGTTAACATGATCGAGGGTACATTTACGATTCCAAATAATGTAAATATTTACAAACGCTTACAACTTCCGTGCTTTATCATCATCGATTAGGTACCTACTTGATGGTTGTTGTCAAATATTTGCAAATAAACATTCAGAAATTCCTAGAAATATATATAAAACGACCATGCAAAGGTGATTATTTGAAATTTATACCTGAACTGAGGCATTTTCCATGTAAAAAGACACGTGCCAAATGGTGAAGGCGATGCGATACAATAATTTCGTAACATCGTGCTGACTGCTATTTGAATTTCGAATCTGACAGCAGCATCTAAGCGGTAGATGAAAATTCGGTTTCTTAACAGACATTTCGAAAAATAGGACTATTTTGTGTTCTACGCAGAAAATCACAGGACAGTCTCAGTCGTTGAGTATATCACAATGTTGAGATTCAGATGATTGCAATGATATATCAATGTTTTCATCAGCCTTTATAACAACAACTTCATATAAAATCGACTGGTCATGAAGGTATATCTTGTGGTGAATGATATGTATGATGAAGTTGTAATCATGAATACAATGTATCCCATTTAAAATATAGATCCCTCTGTCTGTAAGTATATAGATAATTCACCGATGATCTAAATTATTGTCTAATAACATAATATTTTTATCTCATATGTAGAAATTATATTGCGCTGAATTTGTGACATTGATTGATCATCACCTACACAAGTAAACTATTTTTTTATATCTATTTAGGATCATAAGACACATTGAATATTGTTCAGTGTAACAAAATCAACGCTACAGCGAACGACATCGTTCCAATCATTGTCCAGTGTGTTGGGCGCCACTATTGGCACGTGACTCAAATTTCCTTTCGATTTTCAAATGAATTTCCACACCGGATACACCGCAACTTCATCAAGTTAGATTGGCAACCGTCAACTATGATCGAGACACTCAGAAAATGACGACAACTCCACTGAAAACTCCGGCAAAGTTCCGGTCCGACCGGTCGACGATGCAACACTAGACTTGCTAGACACGCCCGCTTTTCTGGTGCATCCCGGAATGAGGGGGTCCCCTCTTTCCGGGGGATCCAGACAGTATGAGCGGAAGAGTTTCCGTAACACTTCGGAGAGATTCGGCTCTCCCGAATTTTAGGGAAACATAGGAGATATGTAGACGTGTAATGACACTGCATATACTTCTTAACTAGGATTGTCAGATTTTCATTAATTTTATTGTGAACGAAGATGATTGATGGGCTACTACTCCATCTATTCACTCCATTTTGAGATATCATGCGATTGACTTACAGATTGATCAAACTTAGATATGTTCGTAGACCAACAGGGAAACTACTCGTCCATATATCTATGCTATAGCCATCTGACGAAAGAGTCAACTCAACTCATACGTGTGGTCTCTCCTTGTAGCTGATGGTGCCTCTGGGGCCCTTTCAAATGACCCTATACTGAAAGGCACCCCTAAGAGTTCGCAAATAATTTATATCGATCCTCTAGGGTGAATCTTAATATCAAACATTTATAAACAGGTGTGGAGTTATGAAAAATTCTGTGATATTGTGAATTGAATATCAAATTGTATTCAATTTTCATTCTGGATCGCATGAACGTAGTTATTTTTGGATGTATGACACAGGACGTGGAAAAATGGATGGCATAAATATCCACGAAAGTAGTTGTTTTCTGCGAGGTTTCCTGTTGAATATTCAGAATGATGTTGTGTGCATATACATATTTTTGAATACAAATTTTCAACTTCAGAAGATTTTGTGTTCAAATTCATATCGTGTGTGTTCAATAGATATAATTCAATGTTCGTCGTGGCATATGGCCAGGAAAGTAGTTGTTTTCTGTTGAATATCCCGGGAAAGTATTGATATTTCGATCGAGAATGCGAATTCTCAATGTTCCTCTTTATATACCGGGTGACACTGACTGATAGTATACCCCCTTTTATCCTTTGTTTTTCTAGCTAAATTTCTGAAATTTTGATCATTGAATATGCTCCCTAGAGGAAACTTTCTCGCGTTTTATGGAATTATTTTCATCTTCCGGTTTTTCGTCAACTTACGATTTTCAATAATCGGTTAGAGATTATCATAACGAATTCAACAATACCAGGTTTGATTGAGTTATTTTTAACGATTACGAAGATATTCGCGTTCGAAGTTTCCATAAGCTCAATGAGTGTGACAGAGAAAGAAGTTTCGATATTGCGCCGTCACACCCATTGCGCTAATAGAAACTTCGAACGTGAATATCTTCGTAATCGTTTGGAATAACCCAATCAAACCCGATATTCTTGAATTCGTTATAATAATTTCTAACCGAATATGGAATAAAATACAGGTTGTTCTATATGGAAATCGAAAGTTGATGTCATTTCCAGGAAAACCAGAAGATGAACAAAATTTCATAATATCTGAGAAAGTGCCCCCTAGTGAGCACTCGAGTGAGCATATTTGATGTTCCAAATTCCAGAAATAAAGCTAGAAATTCAAAGGAGAAAAAGGGGTATAACATGAGTCTATGTCACACGGTATATACATGGTGATCCACGGTGGATGGCCTATTAGAAGTATCTGGAGAACGAAAAGACAGAACATCCTGAAAATTGGGATGCTTTGATAATTGAACATTCTCTATCCGTCTAAAATATTTTCATCGATACAGTGTTGCCACTTCTTTCAGAAACAACTAGCAACTTCGTTATTTTAAATGTAACTATGTAACACCTTGTATTTTATTGCATTTTTAGATTCTTTCTGAAGAGCTGATTTCATCAATGCATCACACTTGGGGTCTAGCAGGAATGATTACAGAGATATAGTGTGTTCAAAATCGAGATTTTTCAATTCTAGGATTTTTTTGTGTCGAAACTATTCATTATCAGTCAAAACGGTTTACATGTCCCTATCTCAAATTTTGATTCACTATCTTGTTCCATGTAAGCCGTTGTGATCAATAATGAATAGTATCGACACATAAATATCCTTAAATTGAAAAATGTTGATTTTGTTTGAACACCCTACACGGAAAAAAAGGATTTGTTGCATCAACAAATTATTTATGCTTGAGTTATTTTTGTTGGACTGAGCAATTTTTTGTTGAATCAACCAGATACATGATTATTCCATGGAAGCAGCTTGTTCAAATCAAGAATGTAAGCTAATTGAATCAACAGTATAATATCAATTCCAATCAACAAAATATATGGTTTCTTCAAAAACAAATTATGTCGATCCAAAATAATGTCGATGTTGATTCAACTATAAACATTTCGTTGATTTGATCAAACAATGATCATTTTGATGAGATTATATCTTTGAAACAACATACAAGTTTTCTTATTCCGATGTAGCAATAAACTCGTTTCGAACGGATCATTTGCTTGAATAGAGCAACGAAATATGTGAAATCAATGAGATATTTTGTTCATTCTACATCAACTTAAATTTTCGCCTCTAGATGGCGATCATTTCGCCTCGTCTATGCCTGCGCCTCCAATTCATTATATACGTGAAGCCTGATTCTTCGTGTTTGAAATATCAGCTGGATGAAGTAAAGACTTGAGATCTATTCTGGGAGTCGACTAGTTTCCTAGTTTTGTTTATTCTATTGATGTGAAATTTCAGAAAATTTGCGAATATTAAATTTGGTTCAACAAAACAATTCGTCGAATGGATATATAGTTTCTCTTGAATCAACAAAATATTTCATTGAATTAACCAAATATTTAATCGAATCAACCAAATATTTTATTGAATCAACCAAATATTTCTTTGAATCAACAAAATATTTCGTTGAATCAACCAAATATAATATCTTGTAATATTGAATCAAACAAAATGATTGTTTGAGCCAATTCAATATCTCTTCAAAAACAATTCATGGATGTGCTTGATCGAAGAAGATCCAGAGCTCATGCATGACATATTTACTTGATTCAAACTTCAAATTCGCTCTGAAACAAGATATAGATTTACTCATTTCAAGATTATATATTGTCGTGCATATATGACACTTTTATTCGCTCCATTCAATTGAATTTTGCTTGATTCAACAATTCCTTTTTTTCCGTGTATATCTCTTTAATCATTCCTGCTAGACTCCAAGTGTGCTCTTCAGGAATAATTAAAAAATGCAATAAAATACAGGGTGCTCCATTTAAAATGAGGAAGTTGCTAGTTGTTTCTGATAGCAGTGAGAACACTGTATCGATGAAAATATTTTAGACGGATAGAGAATGTTCAATTATCAAAGCATCCCAATTTTCAGAATGTCTGTCTTTTCGTTCTCCAGATACTTCTGATAGGCCATCCACCGTGGATCACCCTGTATATATCCATTTTTTTCATGTTCATAATTTATCTGAGAATATTCCTTTTAAATAACATAGCTATTGATCAAAAAATATTCCTGGAGACATTGCAGAGGAACTTTGCAATATTGCGAATACATTTTCATCACTCTATAGCATACCAACCGCCATTACAGCATCCCTATCCCTATGAATCCGTTAGTAGATGAAATTGAAGTTTCAAATTAGAATTTAAAAGTGCATGAAGTAAAGCTTTCGGATATTCATATTTCATCTAGGAGGAGGCAGCATCAGGAAGCATAGCATAGCATAGTCATGAGAATTTTGAAAATGGAATATATTTGGAAGTTTTTTTGAATGGGTATTGTACCTACCGTTATATTCCCATGCACCAGATGAGTTGAATGATTCCTACCAGTTTTGGTCACTGACAAAGAATCTGATAAATACTTTACTCATATAGATATGGTCAATGATTATTATCAGATATTATAAATTCATCCATTTCTATCAGGTGCCTATTTATGTAATATATTTCCTTCAAAATGAAGGAAATATGTACTTTTCCATAATGGTATAAATCCATCGATCCATCAGATTTCCTAAGGATGTCGATAATGTTATACACATAATTATGATATTATACTTAGCATAGTTATTATAGTCATCAGAGTTGATTCTATCCAATCAAAATCACAAATAAAACTGAGAATAACATTTATTTCCATACATTTTGAAATTCAACGAGGCTAAAAAACCAACTGCATGCGTGATGGAATGTATACATGTCGATAGAAAAATTATGTCCTTTTAATGGATTTCTACCTATGTCTATTTCCATCAATTATGTCATAGCAATTTATCATCATCATAGGAAATACCAGAGACAACTGAGATTCTTCAGTGGAAAAACATTATATAGGTATACACAAGCGCAAAGAGCATCTTTGTAAAGTAAGCAAAATCTACAAGTTATTGTTGATACATCTATGGTTGATATGATAACCACGAAGGGTACTTCAATTCGAGAAGTTGTCTCATCAGGAATTATGTTTGTTTTAACAAAAAGAAATCCTCCTACCAGAAGAGCGGGAAATAGGTTGTAGAATAATGCGGTGGATGACAAATTATTTACAACGACTGTAGAATAATATAACAGTTGGCGTTATTTGTATTAACACATTTTCTGCTAACGTTTACAAAATACATATTATATCTGTTGCCGTCTGAAATTCATGTTTATATGATTCGAGTTATTTTAAACAATGCAATAATGCTTCATTTTCATCCTCCTAGTAAATATCTTAGAGCTTGAACGTGACTTTTTTTGTTATTCAACATTATGTATTGCGTAACTATTGGTTTGATTTGGACTGATCGATTTAATGTTGTGAATGCTTCCAGTAGAGTAATGATTTGACGATTTCCTGGAGATAAATTTCAAAAGAGTATAAATATCTGAGGGTGTTTTGGCCAATTAACTAAATAATTAGAGAAGGGACACGTGCTTCTCTAGGGTTATCCCCTTTGAAAAAAAAATACTACCTACTACATCTTTTCACCCCATTTAACGAATGCCGCGGTGACTTATTTTTAATCTACAGGGGCCATCTGAAACCTTGTTTGTAAATACTGCTGTCAAGGGCTTCTGCATGTCTGTAATGTGTCTAGTGGCAGTGCTCCGGTATTCCGGTACCAATATGTACACAGAAGTAGTTGATAATGTCGATGAAGGAGGTGTGAATATATTTGTACAGACTTTGATGAAAAATTATCCAGAGACCTGGGATTCAAAAATAACATTTTTCTTCGAAAGCAGATTATTGTACATTGATAATTCGCATCCCTTCAATTATTATTAATCGAGGGGTGGCTCATTATGGTAATATGGTGTACATCCTGCCAGTAATATATTACCAGTAGAGTATTATACTTCCAGTATTATCGGTATTACTGGTATTATCATGTAATATTTGGTAATATTTCATATGACAGGTATTATTGGTAATATCAGCTAATAATATCGGAATATTGGTAATATCTGCTTGTAATATAGTAATATGAGTAATATCTTCCAATAATATGGTAATATTAGTAATATCTGTCAATAATGGTAATTGGTAATAATTTATAGTAATATAGTATTATTGGTGATATTCCAAGTAATATTAGTATAACGCATCAAGTAATACATTGGTAGTATTCCTAGTAATATTATAAAAATGAGTATTACACGTTCTAATGTTCTATGAGTCAATTATACCAGACGTCCCAATGGAAAATAATCGAACGCCTCCTAGCGAGATTTTTGAAAGCTGTCTGTCAGGTGCAGCAACATGTTATTTTCCATCGCGAAGTATCTATACCTTGAGCTATGCCTACCTGATCTCTATGAATAGAATGAGTATCAAAATACCATTTCTTCATTCTGATTTATTGATGGTTCAGTATGTATTTGCATGAACTCAGTGTTTGAAGACTAATGGTTGAGTAATCGGCGACTAGGAACACCCAAACAACCACAAAGGTATTGAGGAATGTCTAACTATATTTCAGCAACTAATTTGCCGAATTGAGTAGACCCAAATAGTTATTTGCTTCACATGGGAGAAAATCACAAGATTCAAAGCTACCCAGGCAGTAAAAGTACACCTTCTATGCCTCTTAAGTGACATTAAAAAGCCATGTTTAATGTCATTTGGAGAAAATAACTATTTATTTTTATGTTGGCAATACCATGCAATACTGAGTATCATTCGAAATATGTCTGTCAGCTAAAATGGAATACTTTCTAGATCTATACTAAAGAATAGCAACTAATCTGAACTGATCAACAAAATAAACGTCCTATAGTCCAAAATATCCGCAAAATTCAAAATCGAATTATGAATCACAGTTGGCTAACCCAATCTTTCAGTTACTCGTTAGAGCAATGTGAGACTACACAAATTCCAGATGAACGGTCTCCAGGATAATTGGAGTTGGTAATATCAGTAATACTCACGGGATATTACTATAAACTAGGTGATATCTAATGATACCAATAATACTCAAGATATTACTAAATATTACTGATTTTTCAAAATAATACCAGATATTTCCAAGTAATGCCAAATATTACCAAATACTACCGAATATTACCGAATATTCCCAAATATTACCAAATATTACCAAATATTACTAAATATTAACAAATATTACCAAATATTACCAAATATTACCAAATATTACCAAATATCACCAAATATTACCAAATATTACCAAATATTACCAAATATTACCAAATATTACCAAATATTACCAAATATTACCAAATATTCGGGAATGTTACGAAATATTTCCAATATCCCCTTCCAAATAATGGTTAGGAACCTGATGAACCACATTAATTATACTATAGTTCATACAGGTAACCTCCCTTATCACTATCATTAATTCAACTCCTATCAGTAGGAATGTCTACTTATACATATTTCGACAATTGAACTGAGGTCGAATTTTAAATCGATTCACTCATAGATCAAAATACTTTCTTGGACCATGAACCATCATGCTCGAAAAAAAAAATCATGAAAGTATTTGAAGTTTATTTTGTTCATCAGTTTAGTTGTCGAAATATAGAGACATTTCTGCTGATGATAGTTGAATTGATGATAGTGGTGAGTGAGGTTACCTGTATACATTAGTAATTAACGAGGTAATTAATGTCATTGATCAGGTACCCATCATTATTTGGAAGGTAATATTGGTAGTATATCGTGCATGATATCTGGTAATATCTGGTAATATTTGGTGATATTTGGTAATATTTGGTAATATTTGGTCATATTTGGTAATATTCGGTAATATTTGGTAATATTTGATAATATTTGGTAAAATTTGGTCTTATTTGGTAATATTTGTTAATATTTCACATAATCAGTAATATTTAGTAATATCTTGAGTATTATTAGTATTATGGTAATATCCCCTAAATATTACTGATATTACCTGATTTGGTAATATGGTGTACAAAATGTAGGCAAGTGAGCCACCCCTCGTTATTAATATACCAAAAACTCAGGCATATACAGGGTGGCCATTTGAAAACGATACTGAGACTCTGTAGGTCGACAAATTATAAAAAAACACCGGAACACTTCGACTTGAAAAATATTTTCACCGCTGCGGCGTTGCCGCTTCTATCGAGAAGTAGCGACAACTATGTCATTTCAAACGAAATGTCCTGTAATTTGTTTTCGTATTCATTACTCAATTGTCTTTCCCTCAATTTCAATAAAACGTTGTGGTTTTATTAATATTAATATGGAGCTTGTTCTGGTGCTATTAGATTCGAAATAAAATTTCCAGTGGCACCATTGTGGGTAAATTTTTCGATATTTATGGTGAATGTCATTGTACGCCACCAGTTTTTCTGAGTTTCATATTTTTATTAGATTGAACTATTGAAATAACATTTTTTTCATCCTGTTTGTAATTTTTGAATCATGCCTAATTTTTGGGGAGACAATAAAAATTCGATTTGACTCCAAACTTTGAGTAGGCGTGTTTTCAAGACTTCCATTGAGATTACTCAATAACCCCATTAAATTTAGAATCATTTAGAAATTTTGGGGTTTTCTTAGTCCAAAACCATACTGATTTTTGGCACCATGGAAGCGTACACAGGGAAGTTATAAATAATGACAATTAATACTTCCAACTTTAACATCCTGTATCTCAAAAAAGGAGCAAGTTAGAACACATGTTTATATGAACTTTATTTGCAAGTATGTCACAAAGAAACACCCGAGGAAACACCCTTTGAATTTTTTGGTGTTATTTAGATACACTCTTTATATTGCGTAACAATTGGTTTGATTTGGACTGATCGATATAATGATATAATGTTGTGAATGCTTCCAGTAGAGTAATGATTTGACGATTACCTGAAGATAAAGTAACTTTTCCGCATGATTTTTCGTTTTGAAAGTATACAATTTCACTTTTCCGCATTATTTTCACTTTTCCACACGATTTCGAAGGAAATACCTGGAGACATGTGGTGATAACTGTTGGCATCAGAACGTAAACATAACCAATCAAATTTAATTAAGAAACGACGTTCTTCAAGATGATGCGGCATCTGCTATATTACAGCATGCAACAAACACAAATTGCATTTTCAATTTCAATATTTACCATCGTAAATGTTTTAGTGATTGTTATTTAATTGTTCTTCAAATAAGTTTCCTATTATATCGATGGAAAAAAGATTTATTTCATTATGTTTCAGTGCATGAAAATATCGTGCGGAAAATTTACTTTACCGCACCAGTGCTAAAAAGTTACCATTTTTGTTTTGTTGAAAACAAGGATATTTAGGACTAACTAAGTGACCCATTCTGTCTTATGTGTCATTCATTATGTCAATATGGACAAAAACACTCGTAGGAAAAACTCTGTACCTAACTCTTGCGGAAAATATCTTTTCCGCCCTTGACGACTTGATGCTCGAACTCCGCTCCGCGTCTTCGTGCAACTGCAGTCGCGTGCGGAAAAGTAATACTTTCTGCATTTGTTGGGTGAATTACTAATTCAGACAGTAATGAGCTATTGGTTTAATGAAAGGAATACTTCTCACCCCTGTCCAATGCTGATAGAAAAGATCTGGACTCCTCAAGAACCGGGACAACATAATTATCACTCAAAATATATCAGCGCTAAACACTATTTTACACGAGATAAAGCAGTGCTAGTGCTAGTGCTAGTGCCCACCATGTCACCGTGTAGTATAAGCTAGAGCTAGATGCTCGTATCGTTCCGTTCCGTTCGAGTAGATTGGCAACACTAGCGTTCTTCTCTATTGGGTGTTGTTTCAAAAGAAGCGCGCGACTTGCTGGCTTACTGCTAAGCAAACGTGGTGTGCATAAATCAGTGGTGGTCTACGAATTTTTGCACGGTCGAAAATATGGGTAGGTTGCGTTGTTCGGCCCAATTTTCGATTCACCCAATTTTCGATTGGCCCAATTTTCGATTCGCCTAATTTTCGATTCATCCAATTTTTGATTCGTCCACCATCTCCGAATATACCCGAACGATGTGTTGTTGCCAAATCTGAATGATGAATCATTCTGGGTTTATCATTATTGAATATTCAAATTTTTTGATACACATAATATGTATGTATGGTACATATTTCGATTTGCCCAATTTTCGATTTGCCCAATTTTCGATTCGCCCAATTTTCCATTCCCCCAATATTCGATTAGCCCAATTTTCGATTCGCCCCAAATTTGATTCACCCAAATTTCGATCGACCCGAATTTCGACGAAATATAAGGAAGGAATACAGTGAGTGCAAAAAAATACATTTTTTTACAAATCAATGCAAGTTCCTAAGAACATTTGAGATAACGAGAGAGAAAAATAAATAATGTATACAAATCGGAGTTGATATTTGGCAATACTTCACAAATTTAGTGCAAGTATAATCTTTGACAGAAATTATCATTTATATGTACAATGAATAGATGTTTCGGTATTTGCTTTTGTGAATTTAATAAAATATTTAATGAAATAGTTATTAATAGAAATAAACATCAATATTGAGGTTGACTGCCGAGGCTGAATTCATAGCCGAGCGTAGCGAGGCTAGGAATCCAGCTAAGGCAGTCAATCTACTTTGCTGCCGAGTTGAACATTAACATTAATTTTTTCTCCGATTGTTCATGATGATATATATCTCTTTATTTTTCCTGTAGTGTTCAATTAAAATAAAATTTGATAGAAATTGCCGTTGTTGGAATGGTTGGTTGCTATGGAAATGTCCATAATAATTATAGTTTGACAATTCATGAAATGTCTGACAGTTGTGCGAAAAAATATGGGTATATTTGAATTATTATATAATGGACAGTGATAGCGACCTGGAAGTACTTACACCTCCAGAAATGAGGGAGGTGGCAAAAAATATGGAGTTGAATTTGTTGCCGGAGAAGTCTCGGATGAAATATGAAGGAAATTATAACCGATTTATGGATTATTAATTTTGCTGATACATATCAATCAGCAAAGTAACCACTTTGCTGATTGATATGTGTCAGCAAAATTAATATTTGCTGCCAATCGGAGAAAAAATATTTTTTTCTGCATAAGGAAGGAGACTACCTTTTCCAAACTACCTAACCTAACCTACCTTACCTAACCTAACCTCCCTAACTCGGCCTAAATGGACATTCTTCCTAGAAAGTATATTTTTCGCATACTTAATTATTTGAGAGAACAAAAGATACTTCGTTTTTTAAAACAATCTAACCTTACTCGCCCTTAGTGAATAATCTAACCTCACTCTGCCTAAATGAACCTTCCTAAAAAGTATATTTTTCGGAAAATTACTTGAAAGAACAAATGAGACCCCTTTGTTTAAATAATCTAACTTGACTCGTTCAAATGAATCGTCATCCTAGAATGTATATTCCTTTTTCAACAATCGAAAATTGGGTGAATCGATAATTGGGTGAATCAAAAATTGGGTGATTCGAAAATTGGGGGAATCGAAATCTGGGTGAATAAAAAATTGGGCGAATCGAAAATTGGGTGAAACGAAATGTTGGCCCAATGACATATTTGAATGTGGAATGATTGTTGATAATACCCGTTTCATTGAATCCGAGAAAATGTGGCATTATTTGACAACAACGCATCTTTCGGGTATGTTCGGAGACGATGGGTGAATCGAAAATTGAGTGAATCTAAAATTGGGTGAATCTAAAATTGGGCGAATCGAAAATTGGCTCAAATGAGACGTTCCCGAAAATATAAACATCATACATCTAGGGACAGAAATGCTCTCGAGATACAAATCGAACCTTAGGAAAAATAGCATTCCTCGTAGCATTCTGTCCTGAAGTGTGTATACTATTTTTTTTTCTACAATCGTGCGTGATATCCCCCCCGCACGCAATTTAGTTTAGAAAGGGTCATTTTCTCGCGACAGTGCAAGGAAATTTTCTCCACACCCTATAGCAGGATTTTTGTCCCACACTAGTGCGGGAAAAATATTGATATGATATTTTCGCAAAATATAAGTGGTTGGTGATGAAATATGAAAGTTCAAGCTTGTTGTTGCAATATCAGAAGCATCCATCAAATAGCCTTACTCGTTGTTCAAATGGAGAAATATTGAGAAATAAAAATGCATTTTTCTGTAACGGGAAGAATGTTCGAAAAATTACATTTGACATAAAGATTGCACTTGTTTTGAGCTGTTCAACTTATGTTAAATATACAAGGTGTTCCAGTTGAAAAAACGAAGTTGCTGTGACAAATCCGAAATGCCTTGATGCCTCAATATTATCATCAATCTGAATTGTTGTTGGAATGGAATTTTTACATGCGAAATCCTGTGGATGCTCTGGCATATATACAATGTGTTGATTAATATAGTTCTTCACTGTACCAGCTCCAGTGTATTGTAGGGAGAGTACCTATATATACCATTATTTTTTAGATTTCTGTTTAATTTACATAATATAGCTGACATAATCAACTTGAAGTTGCAAATTACTCTCAGATACCATCAAATATATTCTTTACAAAGTCAATTGAGGCAGTTTGATCAGAAGAGAATCGCCGCGGTGAAAAGTTCATACAGGGTGAGTCATGAGGAACTGTAGATACTCCTACCACGAATAGGAAACCCTGAGGGTAATACCGAATGTCCATCAGAAAGTGTCTTCTACACTTATTTTCCAATATATAGGGTGAATTATGAGATTCGGCAAAAACATCTTTTGGTCATAACTTTCCGACAGCTTCTCCAATTCGTCTGATTTTTTCATGACTATACCTACTTTATATTTCTTTCCTAATATTATCTACAGAAATAGAGAAAATATACTAGTTTCATAATATTCGCACTATACTACTTTCAACAGAAAGATCTACATAAGGAACCTGAAATTATTGAGTATGTGGCGACTCTGGTCCAACCCACGATATCCAATTTAAAAAATGGCAAAGAACAAAACACTGTCCGAAGCAGCAGATAAACACCATCAACTATAAATAACCTCATCTCAAAATACAGTCCCAAAAAATAATAAAAAACTAAAGCAGAGTTCTCGCCTCCATACGGTTTTGTATTATTTTTAAAGAATTCAAATGAGTTTCAACCACTATACACTCACACGCATAAGTTATAGTATAGGTGGGACAATAAAGGGTTGAAAGAACCAATTCATTTACAATTTGGTTCAAGACACCTCAATGATCGAGCTCATACTGAAAAGAAAATGTTTCCTTCGAGGGAAATCACAATTTTCACTTGTAATACCACTAGAGGTCAAATTATTTCCGGAAATTTTTTCGAGCTCATGGATATTTGGAAAATTAGTCGAAGACGAGGGATAATTTTCGAAATATTCACTATTTTACGTCGCGTCAAAATATTATTCTATTAGAACGTCATAAAAAATCTCCGATTTCATATATGCTGGTTGGTAGGTACCCACGAGAAAAAAAAATCCAGTAAAATACATACGTTGCTATATGGTAATTTGTCATAAAACCCCGATTTAACTGTACAAAAATCACTGGTGTGGAATTTTAAACAACATTTTATAATCATCACTGGGTGCGTACCTATAGTGATTTCATTCTGACGTATATCAACGATGTAATAGGTACACATTGAAATATGGTCATTTATATTCTAACCAAATATCACCTTGATCTTTTCTCTCAAGTCCGCAACAATTTCTTGAAATCCTTCCAGCCATCTAGTTAATAAGTCTTTTAAGTTGTTTCGAGACAGTGTTTTGAATGGCAAATCAGCCATTACGTCACTTCTATTTCGGCTTTTGCAATGTCCCCGCTTTGCATGCATAAATAATTATCATATTTATGGTATTTTTAGTGCTTATACACAGAATGGGATATCACCATGATATAATTCAAGGTTATATGTATTAATAGTGTCAAAATTATTCGCGGTGACCATACTGTATGTATAAATTGGAAAAAATAGCATTCTACTATTCTATACTTCTGAGCAGCTATTGCATCCTTTTCACCTGCCAAAGAAATATTTCTAGCAAGATTTTTGTATGAGAAATAATTAGTTTCTATAAATACAAACAACTCAATAAACTATTCTAGGAGTTAGAGACAGAAAGCGGTTTCAAGAGGAACATAAGGCACTTGAAACAAGAGGAAGTTACAAAAGATTCACAGATGTTAGTATGCTTGAGACGATGGTGTGTTGGTTCTGATAAAAATTCCCTTTCGGGATTCTTAATCAGGTATAAAAGGCGAACATTGTGCAAGGTGAAAATGTAATTTTGTTTGAAAAATTGACCTTTTTTTTCTGTGACGGGAAAAAAGTTTGGCATTTCATCTCTGTTGGCAGGTTATAAAATGTCACTTTTCATAAATTACTTTTTTCCCGAGATATATATCACATATATATAGACTGTTGATGGCTTTTGTTGTGCTATAGTTCCGAAAAATGAGTGAATATTACCGTCTCCGAGAAAGAACTGCAAGTTCTTTTATCTTCCATTCGACTTCGCGGTTACGTATATTACTAAACAACCACTGAATTCGCAATTTTTTAAAATCAAATCACTAAATTAGACTGACAGAAGTGTCATCAGATATTTGATTACTTCAAAAGAATGATAAAGATGTCTACAACGCAGGTGTCCCTACTGTTAAAAACTTAGAATTTCACGTCGATAATTTTCAGATTTCAAAATAATGTAATATCTTCTCAATATTGATTCGTCCTTTCTTCTGTCACAGAAAAAAATAGTGTATTATACACGGGAAAAATATTAGATTTTAGCTCACGGTTTTTTGTCTCCCTCCGCTACGCGTCGGGAGACAACACAACCTGGAGCTAAAATCTACTACTTTTTTCCCTTGTATAATAAATAACTATTCTTTTTGAATATGTAACTTTGATATTTTTATTTCTGAATGTGCAGCGTATAGAAAATCTATGGGTTGCGTGCAAGAACTATGAAATAACCGCGACCCTGGAGGGGAAGCTTTGAAACACAACCTCACTTTTCTCATTTGTTTACAAGTGATCGAAATATAGCTTTTCACAATTATTTAGGCATACGAATCGTGTTTTTCGGCTATTCATCACATCGTAATGTTGTACAATGCACAAAAAATGCAGCTGGAGACGAAGGAATCCGGTTGGTACATTATGATTTGAAAGTGAGTACCTTCTATAGTCATTCACATATAGTTTTAATTTTTGGAATTTGGTAATTTCTCTGATTTCTCATCGGAATTCCTTCTGCAACTAGAACTAATAGAAATACTCGCGAAATTTCTAATATAATGCGCAAGAAGATTGGATTCATGATTGATTCATGCAATCAAACGGGAGGACTTGTCTGACAAGCTGACGAAATATGATCATGTTTGTTGTAGACAATTTCAATCTTTCAGCAGTATTAGCTTCTATTGCAGAAGTGGCAGAAAGAATTTTAATATAAGAAATGAGAAAATTTCATACTGAAAACTATTTGAGATTACTATTTACCTGAAAAATCATATTCCTTCGTCTCTCGCTGCATTTTTTGTGCATTGTACAACAGCACAATGCAAGGCATGCTTGAATTGATGAATAGCGCAAAAAACACGATTCGTATGCCAAAATATTGCGAAAAACTATTTCAATCCTTTGATTCCTCTGTAAACAAATAAAAAAAGTGAGGTTGTGTTTCAATGTTCCACAGAAGAGTGAGATTGTGTTTCAATATTTCACATCTAGGGTCGGTCATCGTGCAAGCAACCTATAGTATTTTAGGTGATGATATGGAACACGTCCGATATTAAGGTTATCA
The DNA here is from genome assembly GCA_918026855.4 of Phaedon cochleariae. Taxonomy (NCBI): domain Eukaryota; kingdom Metazoa; phylum Arthropoda; class Insecta; order Coleoptera; family Chrysomelidae; genus Phaedon; species Phaedon cochleariae. The sequence continues at coordinate 33,843,106 of OU896717.1, forward strand.
TTTTCTGATTGCTCTCCAGCAGCAGCAGAGTTCACTGGCGATTTCTACAATAATGTATTCGTCTCAGCTGGTAATATACGAATAGCTTTCGTGTAAAATGATATTCGAGTTCAAATGTTCCTTCATATATGGTAAGTCACGCGTGTAGCTGTTTCCCGTCTTCAAATTACACTGGCGCAGGTCACAACACAAGCCAGCTGATCAATTTTCTGAATAAAGTAAGAAAGCTCACAGGGTGTTTGTCATTCTTTTCTCCATCTCATTCATTGATTAACCCATCAAGAAGAGCCGTATTTGAATAGTGCACACTTTCCGAAATTAAGTACAGGTGATTCTAATCTTTTGTACTGTCTGTAGGTTAATCGAGGAGGTGGTATATTCATTATTCCAAATTTTTTGGGATTTTCTCTCCTCGTTTCTATAAAATAAAAATATGAATATTATTTCAATATACGTGTAGTAAGGACAAATCAGATGATTTGCCCCAAAATGTCACTGCGTTTAAAGAATTTTCCTATCAGAGAGCCTAAAAGAAAAATTCACTAGCTTGTCAGTGACAATTTGTATTGAAAAAATTTTTGGAGAAGGGAAATAAAGGTATATAGAAAAAATATCAAATTTTTTCAATACAAATTGTCACTGACAAGCTAGTGAATTTTTCTTTTAGGCTCTCTGATAGGAAAATTCTTTAAACGCAGTGACATTTTGGGGCAAATCATCTGATTTGTCCTTACTACACGTATATTGAAATAATATTCATATTTTTATTTTATAGAAACGAGGAGAGAAAATCCCAAAAAATTTGGAATAACTAATCTTTTGTGTTCGTAAAAGTGTATAATTAGTAGGAAATGGTACTAGTGTGTTATGTTGAAAATCAAGCAGTCGCGCAAGAAATATTTATATCACGAGGCCGTTAGGCGAAGTTCCCAGCGAGCACAAACATCCCTGGGATGTTTTGGGATGTTTTGAAAATGTTGGCATGAAGATGTTTTTTGAGACGTAATATGCACTGACAAAAGAGGTCTTTGAAGGATATTGAAGTATTGTTTTTGTTCTTCTGTGGCATTTCTTTGTTTGCCTACTGAGAGGTATCCCTGGGATGTTTTGGGATGTTTTAGAAATGTAGGCATGAGGATGTTTTTTTGAGGCGTAATATGCACTTCCCAAAGAGGTCTTAGAAGGATATTGAAAGTATTGTTTTTGTTCTTTTGTGCCCTCTCTTTGTTTGCCCCACCACAACGTCTCATGCTTACGTCACAATACGATGAATTCTGATTTGTTTTCGATTTTGTTCTTCTTGTTCGCGAAGAAATTTGGTGAAGTTTATTGTGTTAGAAGACTCATTTAGTTTGTAATAATGACCATCAGATACAAGATGTGTTGTTCGGTGCCTCAGTGTAATCAATTTATAAAAGTATCGAATTTATCAATACATAGCTTCTCCGCAGTTGCAAAATTATGCATTGTGGAGAACATTTCAAAAATTGGGAAACCTATTTCCAATTATATGCCTGTGTGTATTAAGCACTACTCAGAAACCGATTAAGATGGTAATTTCATATCAAGAAAATATTTTTATGTTCAATCTATTTTTAATGCATTTTTTCATTCAAGGGAAATGGAAATCCTAATGCAAAAGTTCATTTTGACAAAAGGCTTCAGAAAAGTACCTCGAAAATGTTTTTTTCACAGCGATTTGATGTGCGCAAAACACGTTGAAAATGTTTTGTTGTGTCCATGAAAAGGCTTTAAAAAGAACTAGGGAGAAGGTAGTTCTGTGACATATCAAGGACATCTCGATAATTGCCGCCTGCGGCGGACATTGGCTGTTCTATAATAGTTCAATTCATGTCGTGTGAACAGAACATCGCAGTAGAGGTTCAATGTCTCGAAATCTCGTACTTTTAACATCTCTGAGATGTTTTTGTGCTCGCTGGGTTGTATAAATTCTCAAGTGACTTAGGAAACATAACACAAAAGTGGCATACAATGTTTTATCCAACAAGTGGAAGAAATCGTTTTTTTATGAGATAATAATTAATCAGTTTCGTGATCAAATCAAAGCTACCTGCGTCTCAGTACCCTATAAATGTCAGAATTGCTTGACAGTGACTTTTTTACATTTTGGTCAAAGTAGGTTGTTTGTTAGGTTGCCACAGCATGATACATTCTTAGCAAATTAATGTTCAAATAAATTTGGACACTTGTCAGTTTTCCCTGCAGAGATAGGAAACTTTCTGTGAGAAAAAAAAACGTATAGAAGATGGAGGAAACCGATGGAAATTACGTTCCTGAGGATATCCTTACGGAAGCGGAAGAAGCAGCCATGCAGATTTTGCCAGGAAAGTCCCGAGTTGCTTACGACAAGGAGTTCAAAATGTTTGAGTCTTGGATGAATTCACGGAAGATGAAAGGTATCGATGAAAACGTTCTATTGGCTCATTTTTTACATTTGCAAAAAAAATTAGCCCCATCGTCGTTATGGACCAAATACTCGATGCTTCGCTCGACTATTCATCCTTTATAAAAATATCGACATTTCAAAATATGGTGAACTAACGAGCTTTTTGAAAAGCAAATCACAGGGATACAAACCAGAGAAGTCCAAGACATTAGAACGACCTGAAATAGAGAAGTTTTTGAACGAAGCTCCCGATGACGAATACTTATTGATGAAAGTGGCTTGGATAATGGGGATTAGCGGTGCTTGTAGATGCGATGAATTGCCAGAAATGGTCAATTCGAAAATAGAAAATATTCAAGACAAAGGGAAATATTTTCACGTAGTTTCGCCAGATACTAAAACTAAGAAATCGAGGAGTTTCACCATACTTGAAGAAGGATTTCCAGTCAACCCGATCAATTTGTGTAAAAATTACATGTCTTTGAGACCAAAGAATACTAATTTTAGTCGCTTTTTTGTTTTTTACAAGAATAGGAGGTGTACCAGCCAGTGGTGTGTCCTCGACGGTAGCAGAAGGATACCTAGAAGAATCGGTGGATAGCAAAATACAAATTGCAGAAAAATTACAAGGTTCTAATGTGTCGGCGTCTTCCAATACTATCAGCAGCTGTACCGATATGGGAGCATCTGGTTCCAAGTTCCAGTGAACCAACGAATTTTACAATTACTTCGAATTCGAATATACCGTTAGCGTTTTCCTTTAATTTCAATATCAATGTGAATCCTGCTTGTAATAGTAATGAATACATCGAATCGAGGGGTGAATCACGGCGAGAAAAATTGTACACCAAACTTCCCATGGGTCAAAACTTCCCAAACTTCCTCGAACTTCCCCAAACTTCCTCGAACTTCCTCAAACTTCCCCGAACTTCCTCAAACTTCCCCGAACTTCCTCAAACTTCCCAAACTTCCTCGAACTTCCCAAACTTCCTCGAACTTCCTCAAACTTCCCCGAACTTCCCAAACTTCCTCGAACTTCCCAAACTACCTCGAACTTCCTAAACTTCCCGAAACGTTTCAAACGTCACAAACCAAGTACTTATAAGCAATTTAGTATTGATAGATTCAAAATTTGTTCCTTTTCTTATGGTAGGTAGATATATATAGGGTGGTCCGGTTTGTTATACAAAAAATTGAACAATGTGGTGTTCTCGTTGAAATAATGAAATACTTTTACGAGTACTTTTATTACATTCATTATACATAATCTTCATTTCATCTCATAGAACGTGAAAAGTTTAGTATCTTGGGTAACTTTGTGGATTTATCTCAAACCGTTTCGCCGTTTCGAACTTTTCATCAAAAAACAATATTCAGACTCGTATTTCAAACACCTTATATCTCGAAAACGAAGCGTTTGAAAGTATATGTTTATATGATTTTTCGAATAATTTCAACCGAGTACAACACACTGTTGAATAGGTACCTACGTATATGTATTGGTGGGTACATAAACTTGAAAGTACTTTACTGGAAGGAATTTGAAACTGAATGTCATGAGTATGAATCTACCGACAGAAATCAACTATCAAACTAATTATTACATGTGCAATGCAGGTTTTCTGTACCACGAATTTTTAGGTATGTATAGGTACTATTGACTTATCCGAGGACAGCATCTGTTGAAAGTTCTGAAATAATAATGAACTCTTTGAAATTATGTTTAATATTATTTCTATATTGGGTGTTCCAGAGTTGTGTCGACAAAAGCCTTGACAAAAGCCTCAAGCAATAACGAAAAACCCATAATTCTTTTAACTTGGAAACCCTACCCTGTATCTCGGAAACGAAGCATTTTCGGAACCATTTTCATATGAACTTGATTTCATAATTTGTTGAGAGGAATCTCCTCTAGGCTTTTTTCACCACAGCTCTATATCGAGGGGTAAATCTCCAGAAAAAATGTGTACACCAGACTTCCAATTAACATAGACATCCAAAGATTTCCTAAGACATCCAAAGATTTCCAAATACTTCCAAAGACTTCCAAAGAAATCCAAAGACTTCCAGAGACATCCAAAGACTACCAAAGACTTCCAAAGACTCCAAAAGACTTCCAAACACATCCAAATAATTCCAAAGACTTCCAACGGAGTGTACACCAGACTTCCAAGGAGATTTACCCCTCGCTCTATATATCCTGAGATAATAAGTTTCTTGCATTATCTAGCCAAAGATTTTTCCCGACCGTCTCCGCCCAAACGTTCACAGACATCCTACAGCTTGCTTGGTCTTTCGGAAACTTCCCAAACATCCTCGAACCTCGAAAACTACCTGAACATCACGAAATGTTTCAGACTCCGCCGAACTTCCCAAACTTCCCCAAATCACCCAAACTTCCTCGAACTTCCCCAAACTTCCTCGAACTTCCCAAAACTTCCTCGAACTTCCCAAACTTCCTCGAACTTCCCAAAACTTCCTCGAACTTCCCCAAACTTCCTCGAACTTCCTCAAACTTCCTCGAACTTCCCCAAACTTCCTCGAACTTCCCAAAACTTCCTCGAACTTCCCAAACTTCCTCGAACTTCCCCAAACTTCCTCGAACTTCCCCAAACTTCCTTGAACTTCCCAAACTTCCTCGAACTTCCCAAACTTCCTCGAACTTCCCAAACTTCCTCGAACTTCCCAAACTTCCTCGAACTTCCTAAACTTGTCGAAACTATTCAAACTTCACGAACCAGGTAAGCAAATTAGTATTGATTGATTCAACTCTTTTTCCTTTCCCTATGGTAGGTAGGTACAGGTAGGTTCAGTTAGATGCAAAGAAAATATCGCGGTTGGATGGTGTTAGCGCTCTTATTGCAGAAGTGACTAGATAGGTGCCATCACCGCCCTAGTGCGACATGTTCATTGCATCTGACTGTACGTATATGTATAGGCAGGTATAGGTGAGTATACCTTAACTCAAAAGTACTTTACTGGAAGGGATTTGAAACTGAATTAATTCAATACAAAATGAAATTAGACTTACAACTTTGAATAATCCACCAACAGAAATCAACCATCTAACTAATTACCGATCTAATTACCTATGCAATGCAATTTTTCAGTACCACGAATTTTCAGGTAGGTAGGTATTATTGAGTTATCTAACAGCATCTCTATTATTTGCTGAAATGAAAAAATCGAGAAATGAATATCCGGCTAATAATTGCTTTCTGTTCTCAAAACTACCTAAACACCACGAAATGTTTCAAACTCTACCGAACTTCCCGAACTACCTCGAATATTCCAAACTTCCTCGAAATTCCCCAAACTTCTCAGAACTTCCCAAACCTCCTCGAACTTCCCCGAACTTCCTCGAACTTCCCAAACTTCCTCGAACTTCCCCAAACTTCCTCGAACTTCCCAAACTTCCTCGAACTTCCCCAAACTTCCTCGAACTTCCTCAAACTTCCTCGAACTTCCCTAAACTTCCTCGAACTTCCTTGTGTCTGTACACTAAACTTCCCACGTGATTTACCCCTCGCATCGAATACAACTTTAAATATGAACGTGAGTAATAATCCATAACTCACTAGTGAAGTATGGATTATAACACACTAGTGTGTTATTTGATAGTTTACTTGTCTAAAATGACATTAATAATGACAGTCATAACTGTCATGTGTTGGTAAATCAGCTACTGATGTGTTAGTGAAATATATCGTGTCATTGAGAATTTTTTATGAATCTTATCATTCATGAAGTTTCTACACTTTTTTTATTCTCCTCGAAGGTGTGACCATGATATGAGATCAAATAAATAAGTAGCTGTCACTTTTTCAGAAGAGAACTAATGACTCTGATATGAATTGACATTCAATCACCATGATTAGTTGCAGTATATTACAGTAGGAAAATTATGTGACATTCGATATTTGCCATACTTGACCGAGCACAAATTATGATGTTAGTTGTCTTTGTAGATGTTATATAACTTCAAAGGACAACGAACTTAGATGTCAAGGTGAATTTCGTAGAGTAAGGTTTATAAAACGCGGTATTTCTAAGAAATCCTCTATGCCTCGATGTGTGATTCTCTGGACTTGACACGATTAAAACACCATGATGAGTATAAAAAATAATAATTATAGTTTACTTGGAACGTTGAGCGATACGAAAGCGTTGAGAATTCGCCGACGATGAAGTAATCAATGATCAATTTTGTCGCTTTTGCTCTCTAATAGCACATTTTCTTCTGAAACTAATTGGAAAATCATGATGTGTTGCAAATTTGTACTCTTAAGGACGCGTTTTCCAGTACAAATTATGTTTAATCGAAGATTATATTCCATAATTTCGAAGCAATAACATCAACTATGCATAAGAATATTGCAAAAATTTACTTCTACACGGGAATTAGAACTCAGCCATTGTCTTTTGAGATCAGGCAGGAACTGTTCTTCATATTCCAATGAGCACTGGATAAAATGACATTTCCTTAAGAACGATTTCGTGGCTGCATGAAAAAATGCTCTGGTTCGAAATTGGTTATTGAACTGGACACAGGCAGAAGTAATTTGGATATTCAATGCTGATGAATTTTATCAACAAACTTGAAATTGAGTATGGAGTGCAACTGGTTTAATTAAGGACATAAAATCCAATGCTGTTGCAGCCATACATGCGCCTGAATGTATTAAAATATCGCCAATTCAGATCTCTATACTTTCGAATGACCAAATTCGGCAACAATTCGCACTTGCGGTATCAGTTTCCAGTTAGATTTATCTTGTATTATGTCACTGAACCTAGTACCTCTATTGCCTGGTTAGTATTTTGATCATGAGTAATCTCTTTTTTATTATTATTATCAATCATCGAATCAAAGTTTTCTGATATTCTAATAATTATTACACTGTAGAATAGTTATTTTTGTATCTAGAGCGAATTTTAACTTCAACCTCAAAAACTGCCTTTTTAAAAAACAAAATTACGTTTATTACGGAATTGTACAATCAAGAATTCTCTTCGAAAGATAGACAAGGAATGAATTGTGAATATAAAAACTAAATCAAGCTGGCTCGTAGAAATCTCGTGAGGAGATGGTCTTCTCGGAATAGTCTCATGTTTCTCTTGTCGTCGCGGCATGTTTTTGATAAGGAGCATCATGTAACTCCTCCCTCCTCAAGATGAAAAAATAACGGAGTTATTTTTGGACGTGGTCGCTTCTGGAGTTTCTTGAACCTTCTTGCAGTTTGGGAAGAATTTGTGGTACATCTGCTTCATTTTTGGTAGGAATAGTGCAATAATTGCTACAATTATTATTGCAATTATTATCCAGAATATAGGCGTGGTTGACTGTTGGTTCTCTTCTAGTCGTACGGGCTTAAGCTGTTTGGCTATATTGTTGATTTCTTTCATTTCCTCGAAGTCCAATTTGGTGAAGTTCGGCGTTTCATAGTTCCGGGATGTTTTCAAGCTACTAATTTCCAGTTTCGGCAGAAATAATGGTTTGCCTTGCTGGATTCGGGTGTCGCTTATGAATTTCTTGTCTTGAATTTGTATTTCACAGGATTCCGGGATTTTGATCAATGCAGGATGGCTGATTTCTATATATCGGTCTGTCTTGCATTTTGAGTAGACCCGTTCTGGTTGGAATGGGATCATCAGAATTTTGTCTTGGGCTACTTGTTCTAGGATGGAATCTCTCACGTTGATTTCCAGGATTTGGCATTCTTCCGGTGAACGTCCTTCGAGGATTTTGATAGTGCAGTTGTCCTTGGGCAGAAATGTTTCTGGGCAGTAGTAGACATCTTCTAGCAAGGGGCAATCTTCTTTTTCGAACTGAGTATCTTGTATGTTGCGTGCCAGGTAGGGGTATTTAGGGACAAATAATTTATGATTTAGGATAACGGGATACAGGTGGTAAAAATTAAAAACTTTAGGTTTCATGATTGGGACGTGAACAGCAAATATTAGTTTCGTATTGACGACATTCACTTGGGTTCCTAAAAACTCATAGTAAGTCAGGGTATTTTTGAATTTTGGTATTTCTTTTTCGTCGTATATTCCTCGCAGGTAGTTGATCATTTCTTTCAATTCTGAATGAGATATTATTGAGCTGTGTAAAGTGTTGAGTTTAGAAAACATGATGGCGTTCTCGATATTGTCAATGAAGTTGATAACAGTTTGACAGTCGAGATTCATTTGCGAGATTGTTCCTTGAAAGCTAATATAATCGTTAACATCTTCGATTCGATCGTTCATTGATGCTTGAAACCTTTCTAAATTACGTTCGAACTTCTCCTGATTTGAGTTCAGTATTCTTATAGTTTTATTATAATGGTCAATAAGTTTTTTCGATAAGGAAATTTGGAGATTTGTTTCGTGAATGATTTGTTTTTGATTTTGCTCTAATACATTGATGGCGTGATTATACCGTTCTTCATCGTCGGAATCTAGATTGCCGAAGAGCCATTTATTCACTTTACCTATCCCGTTCAATAGGCCTCTTTTGCTTCGGGTATGAGGGAGAAAACTCTCGAGTTTCTTTTGGACAGTTTGTATCAAATACTCAGTTCTTAATAGCATATTTTCGGCCAATCCGTGGTACGATATCGGGTTTGTTGTATTGATTTTGGTGATACTACTTCTTATTGAATTGAAATTTTCATTCAGATTATTCATCTGATTGATAATTGTTTTCATGTCTATATAGTGTAGAAAAGTATGTTTGGTGTAAATGAGTCTTGCGTTCCCTAGTTCTAAAGGAAGGATGAGATTTTCAAGTGTGGTTATTTGCACGTCTTCGCTACAGAGTACTACTCGAACAACCAGGTATAGGAGAAGAGCCTTCATTTTCTTGATTTTCCTGCAACAATATTTGTTTGTAATTTTTAGGTTTTCTGGCGCTGTTTTTATGATAGGTTCCTGATTTCGTTTTTAATTTGATGTCAGTTTCTTCAATCAATTCGGTTTTTTTGAATCTTGGCAAATTTTTGTTGCGGGCTTTAGTTTTGATGTATACTGCTTTTTGGCCGGAATAATTTGGAGGTGTTGATCTTTTCTCATTGATTTTCGCGATAGTTTTTTCTTTGGATTCGTTGTTCGTTTTTTGTATGTTCTCGTAAAGTCTTTTGCTTGCTTCTTTATGGTTCTGAATATAGTTAGATATTATTATGTTGTCGTTGAGATCGAACGGATCGGTGTTATTAATGTGACCTCTGATGATTTCGAAGGGAGTGAATTTCGTTACACTATGGATAGAGTTGTTATAACTCAGTATGGCGTGTTTTATTAATTGGTCAGGGGTCAAATTTTTGTTTTCTTCCCTGAGGCAGCGGAAATGTTCAATCAGTGTTGAGTGGAAGCGTTCCACGGGGGAGTTAGAATTGCTGTTTTTTGCCGTAGTAAAGTGAAGCTCTATACGGTGTAGGCCACAAAAATTATCTAGATCTTGGTTTTTGAATTCGGTTCCACTATCTGTGGTAATCTTTTGAGGTAACCCGTGGTGAGTAACAAATGTTAACAGGTTTTCTACTACGGATACCCCTGTGACCGACCTCAGAGGGTAGGCTTGGCCGTAACGTGAAAAGGCATCGATTATAGTTAGGTAACTTTCGTTCGATATCTTGAAAACGTCTACGTGAATGTGTTCAAAGGGTTTAGATGTAGTCGGTGTTAGATTGAATTTGATTGCAGGAGGATTTCGGTCGTATTTGTTTTTTTGGCACGTTTCGCAATTATTGATATAGTTTTCGATATCACGAGTGATGTTAGGCCAATAGTATCTTGAGCTCAATGACATCTTAACTTCGTTAATTCCTCTATGACCTGATTTGTAAATGTGATAGTATTCAAGTTTCTGTTGTTGTTCGTCCGTTGTTTCGACGTCCGTCAGAAATTTTGTACATTGAATTAATTTGAAAGAAGAATTTTTAAAGGTATTCTGCAAGGTTGTCGCAAATATTTCGGAGAGAGACGAATTGTGGAAGAAAAGAGCGTAAATTTGTTTAGGATCCATATGATTTTTCGCAAAATATTGGATATGGCTTATCAAATTTTGTTTGGGAAAGGTGATATAAAAACGTAAATTGTCGAACACTTTTTCTCGACGAGACTTCGTACTGTCTACTTCTCCGCATGTCATGATCAACTGATTTTTATATGTATTTAAAGATCGATCAGTTATGGGAATCGCCAGGATAGGGTCTTCAACGGATGTGTGAACGGTTTCTAAATCTGTTTCGAGTTTTTTTTGTACAGGAGGTTCGAGTTGTATGTTTGAGATGACATTAATTTTGTTTTGGTTATCGTGGGCTCTTTCCGAGGGGTTCTCGACAGGCGCGTTGTTGAGGTTTTGATTTTCTATAACTTCCGAGATGGTTTTATCATCTAAGTTCGGCAAGCTGCAGAGGTTTTTTAGTTCCCTTTGTATGATTTCGTCAATGTCATCTAAGTTAACGTCTGTCGACATGGTTTCGAGTGCATTAATGTCATATTCTGGTATGTGTCTTGACAGGGTGTCTGCTGCTTGATTATTACTGCCTCTTTTGTATTTTATCGAGTAGTCGAACTCTTCCAACTTCAGGCGCCACCTAACTAGTCGTGAGCTTGGTTCTTTAAGAGAAAAAAGCCATTGGAGTGGTTTATGATCGGTAAAGATGGTGAATTTTCGGCCGAATAGGTAGGGCCTAAAGTACTTGCAACTCCAAACTATTGCTAACAGCTCTTTCTCTATGGTGGAATAGTTTATTTCTGCCGAGTTCAAAGTCCTCGAGGCATAGCTAATTGGGTGACCGTTTTGAGACAGAATTGCTCCTACCGCGTAGTTGGAAGCGTCCGTGGTTAACTCAAAATCTTTTTCGAAATCTGGATAGGCTAAAACCGGTTCTGAAATTAAGACGTTTTTACAAGTATTGAAACACTCGATGAATTCTTTCGTGTGTTCGACCTTTTGATCCTTTTTTAGACAAGAGGTCATTGGTTTCGTTAGTTTCGCGAAGTTCTTAATAAATTTCCGATAGTAACCGAGGAGACCTAGGAAAGATTTTATGTCTTTTTGTGTGCGAGGGATTGGGAATTTCCTAATTGTTTCGATTTTTCTGGGATTTGGTCTGATTCCGTCAGGCGTCACAACATGCCCCAGAAATTCTACTTCTTTCTGTAAGAACTCGCATTTATCCAACTGGATCTTCAGTTTAGCTTCACGTAATTTAGCGAAAACTAATTTCAGGTTCTGTATGTGTTCTTGAAGCCCTGTACTGAATATGATGATGTCATCCATGTAGACCATACAGATTTTGTTCTGTAGGTCTTTCAGGATTTCGTCCATCACCCTTTGGAATGTCGAGGGGGCTCCCTTCAACCCGAATGGCATTCTAAGGTATTCAAAATGGCCATGTTCTACGCTGAAGGCGGTTTTTTCGATCGAACATTTTCCCATCTCGATCTGATGGAAGCCGCTGGCGAGATCGAGCGTGGTGAAATATTGGGCCCTGCCAAGTTTGTCCAATATATCGCTGATATTTGGGATGGGGTATCGATCATCAATGGTCTTCTCATTGATTTTTCGATAGTCCACGACTAGGCGCCATTTTTGTTTGCCGGACGCGTCCAATTTCTTGGGCACTATCCAGATTGGAGAGGACCATGGGCTACATGATGGCCTAATTATACCTTTTTCTAACATATCTTGTATTTGTTTTTGAACCTCCTCTTTATGAATGTACGGGTAGCGATAAGATTTGGTGTATACGGGTGATTCGTCAGTGGTCCTAATTACATGTTTGATTTTAGATGTAAAAGTCAGTCTGTCTCCTGGTTTGAAGAATATATCGGAGTATTCTTCACACAGTTTCATAATGAATCTTTTTTCCTCGGTGTTCATGTGATCGGTACGTATAAGGTCTTGTATGTCATTCTTGTCTATGTGTCTGTCTGTCTGTTCGGGTGTTCCGTTGAAAGATTCGAATTTGTAGATTTCGTATTGGTGTGGTTCGAACATATTTGCCGATATGGGCTCATTCAATTTTATAGATATCGGTTGGTCCGTTTTATTCTGGAGTTCTATTGGTGCGAAGCCATTTTTCGCTGAGGTCAAGATTCGCGGGATGATAAGATCACCTAGATTGTGTCTTTCTATTATCATATCTCCCTCGTACACGTTGACCGGTAGACATTTTATGACTTTTTCGTTTGGGCCTATGAATAATGAGAAATTGCCGACCATACTTGATTCCCTATACTTGAATGGAACTTCTATGCGCTCACCTACTAATTTCTTGTTACTCAAGTCAATGTTTAAATCCATAGCAACTAAATCGGCTAAACCGATCACTCCGTCGAAATAATCATGAAAATCGAAAAGGATAAAATTGATTTCGTGGTTACTACCAAACTCGGGAAATGCTGGAATTTTTGCATTGAACCGGACGTTTTTGCTACCAAGGGTTGTTTTAATGATGGTGTCTGAATGATAAATTCTGTTTGGATATAAGTTTTCGATAATTGACGGCCTGATAATTGATCTAGAGCTACCTGTATCGATGAGTAGTTTGAGTTTTGGTTCCCTAATTTCTATGTAGGGTAGTGCGTTGTTAGATAAAACATTGATTTCGGCTACGTGTGGTGTTCGCTCTGGCATTCTGAGGGAAAATTTAGGTCTTGGTCATTTTCAAATTCGACGTTATTTTCTAACTCTTGTTCGTTACTTGTGTTCTCAGAATTATTGTATTGATATGGGAACTCTTCAGAATTGTAATCTGTGTTTTCTGCAGTGGGAAGGTCTATTGTTGGGCATGGAATATGGTACTCGTTTGAATGCAATTCTTCAAATGTGAAATTTGGTTTCCCGCTAGGCTGAAAATTTTGAACATTTGTTGAGGGGTTTCGGTTTCCGAAACTTGGGTATCTTGAATTTTGGAATTGTGTTCCTCTTGAAGCTAGTGTCGGATTACGAGAGGTTGTTGACATGGGTTCAGGTTTGGGCAATTGATTTGTGTGTATTTGGTTAGGTCTAAAAACGTTTTTCGGTGGGCCAAAAACTTCGCGATTTGTCGGGAATCTATTTGCCGGTTGTTGTCTGGGTTGAATATTAATTGGTTGGTTGGGCCAAAATGGGGTTTTCGAGAAATTTTGATTATGTTGGTTGAAATTTGTTGAAGAATTTTGATTAGTTGAGTTAGAGTTCGTTGGGAAGTTCGGATAGCGTTGTTGGTGATTGAATTGATTTTCTTGTGGGTTATTTAAGTATGACTGTCGAGGAATAGAAAAGTTCCTAGGGGGTGGGTTTCTTGTCTCATTCAAATTTCCGTAAAGTCTCTCGAAATTTTCGAATTCATTTGCATAGGCCATGGCATCCTCTAGAGATGCCGGTTGTTTCAAATGCATATTATTTTTCAATGTACCCGTGCATCCAGCGATGAACGTATTTAGCGCTGTTTTATCGTGATGGTGAATGTGACATAATTTTTCGGGTCCGGTTAGAACGGTGTCGTTACTTATGCGTTGGACAACGTTACTTCTCAAAAGCTGTAGCCTGCCACCGAAACTCATGAGATGTTCTCCCTTATAGGGCCTAGTCCTAGTGAGCTCCTGAACGAGGCAATCTAGATCCCTGCGATCAGAGAAACACTGTTTGAGAGCGGTTTTCAGGCTATTCCAATCTCTCAATTCTACTCGGTTTCCTACCATAGCTTCCGCCTTTCCGACAAGTTTTCCTTGAATGCATTCTAGAATATGTTTCTGGAGTTCAGGATCTCCAAAACCTTCATAGTTTGCCAGTAATGTTTCACAGCGTGTAAGAAATTTATTCAGCGTATTGCTGTCGCCGTCAAATGGTTTTATATTTTCTACTCGTGATTTAAAAAGGTTCCAATTTATTTGGGCCGGGGCCTGATTTGGTTGAACTGGTGGGGTCATGTTTTCTGTATTAGTTGAATTCCTATTTTCTAGTATTGTTTTATTGATTGAATTATCGGTACTATTTTTATCTTCAAAAGACAAAGAGTTCAGTCCTTCTAAAATATCATCAATGTTGCTCATAAATATTATTTAACGACTTGAATATTCGTCCTACTTTATCTAAACACTACCCTATCTCTCCTAAAGTCCTTAATCAGAGGGTTTAGGAAAGGTGAAAAGGAATTTGGCACTTACGAATTTTCGGCAGGTGAGCCCCTCGTAGTTTCCTGTCTCCTTTTCCGATTCCTTGTCCTTTGTAGTGTGGCTAGTCCTCTCGGTTGATTCCTCTTGAAGGGATGTTCTTTTGATTCACGCTCAGGGCTAAAGTCCCAAAATCACGAAAAACTGAATCTTCGGCACTATGCGAGAGTCTTTTTCGCGACCGCGAGAATCCTACCGACTGCGCCAATTTTAACTTCAACCTCAAAAACTGCCTTTTTAAAAAACAAAATTACGTTTATTACGGAATTGTACAATCAAGAATTCTCTTCGAAAGATAGACAAGGAATGAATTGTGAATATAAAAACTAAATCAAGCTGGCTCGTAGAAATCTCGTGAGGAGATGGTCTTCTCGGAATAGTCTCATGTTTCTCTTGTCGTCGCGGCATGTTTTTGATAAGGAGCATCATGTAACTAGCGCGAAATGCTACTTTGGTGATCGAGATCTGATTTTTTTAACGAGGCGTAGCCGAGTTAAAAAAATAGTCGAGATGACCAAAGTATTTCGCGCTCGAGTTGCAAACAACATTTTTTCTACAAACGTCAAAAAATATAGTTCTAAAGAAAAAATATGCTCAGCTTGATATAAAAATTAGTATTGAACTGGCTTAAAGGTCTCGAAATGATATTAAAGAGCCAATATCAGTGCAATATTGCTGGTCAATGAAATACAATATTCACTAACCAACATAAATCGGATATTGATGCAATATTTCTTTCCAAGATTGATTTGATACTGGAAATACAATATCAGCCCATCATGAAAATTGACATATTGAAATCGTTGATATTTCACCAATATCAAAAAGATATTGGCAAATTGATATCCGCTGGTCACAAAATTTTAATGTCATCCCAACATTCGCACTGGATTGATGATCGGATATTGAAATGAAAAATTGGTATGATATAGTGGGACAATCTAGTAATTCCATATTGAATATTCGAATATTGGGCTAATGTGAAACCAAGTTCTAGCCAATATGATGTTCTACCTGGGCCCCCCTATCCTCCCTAGGTACGCACGATGTTCCACAAACATAATAGGAATTTCCTTTCGTACGCTCCAAGAGATAAAACGAAGTTATTGTTCAACATTCAGAAATTATTGATTGCGTGGATGTTTGCTCGATTGAGGATCATGAAGTTGAAAGATAAATATATCATATATTTTACATAACAATGCGCGAAGTAGGTACTTCGCGCACTGTTTTACTTCGCGCATTGTTTTGTGCAAGATATCATGGTAACGTAGGAAACTGAAAAAAAGTGTCACTTCGCAATTTGTTATCAATACGCGAACCTTGTCATTTTTTGACGTTTGTAGAAAAAATTCTTTTGAGTATGAATGCATATGTGGTTGTGAGTGAATTTCCTGATTGAAATTTTTGAGTGAATTCTCAACTCAAACTAGATATTTCATCAAGTTTTCGTATCAATAAGAATGTTTATAACAAATTCGATTGAATCGGTCCATGAATTACCATTTTATACAGTCAAGGAGGGTGGAATTTAAACTTAATCGGGCGTGGACCGAAATTGACACAATATTTATTGCCTAGACCTTGAGTGGAATTTCCCTCAATTGTGTAGTAGTGGTATATTTTCATAATAGAACCATCGTCCACCAATATTCTAATATATTGGTGGACGATGATAGAATTAGCTGTCAGGCTTAGCACAGTTGGTATACTCGTTTAGAAAAATAATACATTTTTTGCAGCTGTTCCGAGTTATGCGCGTATAATTTTTTTGATTAGTTTTTTCCATTTTTTTGATTAGTTTTTTCCATTTTTTTGTGCTACTATTCACTATTTACACCTATTTTCATTCTTTCATCAGTATCTTCTATATTTTTTTGTTGTTGTTTTACGTATTAAAAATGTCAATCCAATCGGTTCAGCCGTTAAGTAGTTGTTGTACCGACACCAGCGCCACCTACCGCATCCAATTGTATTTTTGAATCATCCAGGAAACCATCAAAATACCCGAATAATATTTCAACCCACTCGGTTCAGCCGTTTAGAAGTTATGTGAAAAATATAAGTACGGAAGGATCACAATTCCTACTACCCATTATCTATTACTCGTTTTCCCGTAGGAATGAAACATTTTCCCGCGATAGAAAGTTGCATATGTTCATCAGGGATAATTTAGGCTTCTAATGGTGAAATAATTTTTCAAATCGGTCCAGTAGTTTCGGAGACTATTCACTACAAACAAACAAACAATCAATCAAATCTTTCCCCTTTATAATATATTAGTATAGATATTCAAGTAATCTTTGAGTTTCAGCGAATAGGCGGGTTGACTGATATTTTTTATTTGTCAAACAGAATCATTATTCAAATACCTTTCGTATTCATATTTTTTTAGAATTTTTCGTTCAATTTTAAATGGCTTGATTCAGCAATAATGCCACGATAATTTTCAAACGGCTTAAAATTTACCGCAGTTAAAAACTGACGTCACGATTCCGTAAGTGGGGGCAGACCATAGCACAGTTGCCATGTGTGAAAATACGATTGGGAACTTCAGGAATATCAATAATTCAATAATTTCTTGGGAAAATCACGTGAGATCAATTGCTAAAAGTGCATCCCAAAAACTTGGTTCTCTGTTTCGGGCCAGGAGCTATTTCACTCCCAGTCAGCTGCTTATGATCTATAAAGCACAGATCCGACCTGTCCTGGAATACTGATCCCATATTTGGAGTGCAGCACCCAAACATACCCTGAAACTGTTGGATTCTATCCAAAAAAGGGCAATTCGTCTCGTGGATGATGCCTCGCTCACAAACTCACTCACTTCTCTGGAACACCGTAGAAAAGTTGGCGATCTGGCTATATTTTATAGATATTTTCATGGACGAAGCTCTTCTGAAATATCAACAATTGTTCCTGCCTTGGCAGTCCCCGCGAGATTGACCCGTCGAGTTGAGGCTTTGCACCCCTTCGTTGTCACTTTGGAGACCTGCAGAACATCTCTTTCCAAAGACTTGTTCATCCAACGAACAGCGAGGCTCTGGAACACATCGCCAAAAGAGGTGTTCCCCGAGGCATATAACGTCCAGAAATTTTAGGACAACATCAATTCCTACTTTATTTTCCTTGGTTCTCACGATGTTCTCTGAACATTACAGGATATCCCTTTTCGAGGGAACCAGAACATAAAAAGAAAAGGAACTTAACGAACCTGTCGGTGATAGCAGAACAATCAGCGATCGACGAAAATTACACAAAACATCACCAACGCTTCTCGCGTCAGAAAAACCGTCACCCTGATGGCGGCAAACAGACACCGAAGAGAGCGTCGCGACGCTGATGCTATTTGCAGCGAGCAGGAACAGTCGCTTCGCACTCGCGAACCTCCGAGTCACTGATTCATAAACGTAAACGTAACCGATAACGACAACGACGACGACGATGCAGTAACGGTAGAAGAAGAAGATGAAGGCACGCGGCCACAGCGCACAGCCAACTTAGAATCGAAGACTTGTAATTACCGATAGGGTCCGAACGGACAAGAAAAGTGCATACGGAAAGGTCGGGGAGTCAGAGGTTAGAGGTTGCGACGGCAACCGCGTGCTTCCGAGAAAGAATCATTTTTGATTTCAAACTGACTCACTTTGACCTGTAAGTGTGTGTATTATGGGCGAGCAATACCGTCTTCACCAAAAGGTGTGCCCTTTGCTCATGGTGGCCCGTGCTCATGGCCCTCAATCGTCTGGGAGTATACCATACACATTTCTCTCATATGTGCTGAAACCGCTGTATTCTGTATATTGAAGATGCATATACCGTCCAATGTATCAAGTCATCAAGATCAAGTTTTTTCAACCTCGTATCTACATGTAAAATGAAGATACCTGAAGTGTTGGGTCAAACACGTCATTTTGTCACTTCTTCTAGTCGCATTACTGGTTGCATATGTTGTGCTGCATGTATAAATAATTTCCTTTTTTCTAAATGATGAACTTTAGGAATATTAGCATTTAATTCAACGAGCGCATAATGATGACTATTACCCACGCAGATGAAAGTCGCAGTACGAGCCGAAGGCGAGTGCTGTGATCATCTGAGTGGGTAATAGTCATTATGTGCGAGTAGAATACTATATACTATACTTAATCTACAACTATTCAAATATCAGAGCAACCCTGAGAGTTGAGAAATATATCTTTGGATATAATGAAGGTTATTGAATTGCAAAATCACTAAATCTGATTTGAAATACTCAATAATTTCATCGAAAACTTATGAAATTTCAATCAACGAATAACAGCTTATAACTTATTTCAATAATTTCGATTGTGTGTGAAAATATGATAAACAATGTTGGATCTAACTTTTATTAACAGGAAAAGAGTCGTGCAATCACATATCAGTCAATCTTACCAGGTATTATATGCCATTTCATTTTTCAGTTGTTTAATGAATCACTATTGCCGATTATTCATTAACTTTCTTCCGCTGTAGCATTCTCCACTGCAATTATCAATTGTAGTACCCTGTCTCTAGACGCCAGTTATCAACAATGAAGTTCCATGTTTCTGATTGGTCTGTACTTATCTATTCGAATAGCCCGCACATGAGTGTGAACCAATCTGCAACTGTCAAGTGTCGAGTCCTATTTTATGGTTATGGTTACTCATGATGGTGGTCACTATTGAGAATGAAAAATGGTGAATTCTCATTTTTCCGTGTATTTGTAGCATTGAGGTGATTAAAACTATGAATTTGCGTGCGTATTTCACAAACAGTAGTATATAGTGTTGTGCTTCAGTAAAACTAGTAGAACGAATACCTACCTAGTTGAATTTGATGAGACGATGGGATGTCAGATTATTACGCCATCCCATTGTCATTATTACTCTTGTTACTCGATTCATCACAATAATGTCTGTCATAAAATGTTGAAAAAAGAGTTAGCAATGTATAAATGACTCCATAGTTGTAGACATGGATGATTGTAGATAAAGTTGTTCATATTGAGTTCATTGTTTCTAAATACCTGAGGTCACTTTTCACATTGACGATGATTTCAAGTCTTGAGGAGGAATTGAAATAATGATCCAGTAACGAATTTGCCAAGAGTTACATCTAGATATAAACTACGAAATAGCTACAATGCTCAAAGTATGGAATGAAAGGTTGAATAAATACAGAAAGCTCAGTAATTTCCACAAATGTTCATAAATTGAACAACAATGGTAGACGACGGGAGAAAAACAACTACTTTTCTGGCTAATGCCACGCAGAATATCTTCCCGAAATCTATGTATCGATACGTATAAACGGATACTAATGCTAGTGTTTATTTAGGTTTAGGTAAAATCGAAATCAAGGAAAGAAACAATTGTAGTAGAATCCGTTTATACAAATCAATGATTCCGAGAGGATGTAATCCAATGTTTAAAAAGAAAACATACTTCGGTAGTAGTCCATACTCAAAGTGGAGTGGAATGATCAAGAAAGAAAACTCTCATCTTTGGTTCGCCATTTTGTTATCAGAATTTTTGATTTAATTGAAAAAATTTTGTTTTTCCACTTTTTCACTTTTAACCATCAATTACTTACTATCAATTATTGTTATACTTATAAAAATTACCATTGCTCTTTTATCCTACTGAAATTTGTTATTCAATTCAATTTTGCATTTACAACTTTTGTTTTTCCATTTCAATTTCTTCTTGATATAAAATCATCTTTGGTTTTTCTATTGTAGATACACTTTGTTGCTAATTTGACTGAAGATGGCCATTTGAATGGCCGAAACATGTATCAAACCTTATTGAAACAGGATTGACTGCCTCCTTTGACATTAAAATTGTGGAGACGACTTTGAGTTTTCTTTCATGTTTAAAGAAAACAAATTCGACATACCTCAATCATATATATATTAGAAGAAAACGATAGTTAAGTTAGGTTAGTTTTGTTCATTGTACCAGTGTATAACCTGACGAAGCTACTGTGTTATAGCAAAACATGTCGTGTGTTTGAGAATTTTGTGAAAATCTATATCTAAGATTGTGAAGTTTTTACATATATTATGGAACTGCATTAATTCCCAGATTTCTTGTTGGGATAGTTCCTGGAAAGAAGATATAACTCCACTAGCTATCAATCGTACTTGATCACTTAAATTATCTGCCACATGGGTTATCCCAGATAGTAACCTATAGCATAAATATGATCATTGTCAAAATTACATACTTAAAATTGCCGAAATTACAAGACAAAATCAGAATTAGCTCCTCCACAGTTCCCAGAAAACGTCACAAAACAGCCTAATTATACATCAGTTCATTATAATTTCGAAGTGCTTTACATCCTGTACCCTCACGAAGGCTATGTAATCTTTCGTAATTTATATGGTAAGATTAAAGCTGTTATTTCGTTCGAGGATTCGTTCGATGGTTCAATATAGTCGAAGGACCACCCCTTGCGGGGAAAACACAAGTATTCACGATATTATTCAAAACTATTTTTATTCTTTGAAATTCAAATATGTCATTTCAGATTCGATATTTTATTACAATCTTGTTGTCCCGTTGCTCTGACAATTTCTTCAGCTTTTTTCATCGCCTTCCAGTCAGGTTCAGCTCATACCAAAAATGTGATAACATTCTAAGTCTAAACATGCCGCCCGCGTTGAAAAGTTCTACTTTTCAAAATGAATTATTGCTGAGCGACAAACAGCAAAATAATAAATGAATTCTCAAAATTCATAGTTCATTGCCTTTGATTGGAAGCACACATATCTTAGACAATGATCTTTTCAGTACGTTCCCATTTGCAATACGCACTGAAACAACTCGAACAATGTCATCTGCACCTTTATAAAGTTCTGTAACACGAGCCATAGGCCATCGTAATGGTGGCATATTGTCTTCCACTAGCACTACCAACGCGCCTACTTTCACTACGTTTCCAGCATCATTTTTCCATTTGGTGCGTATTTGCAAGTTTGAAAGATATTCTCTAGACCAGCGATTCCAGAACTGTTGATAGACTTGCTGCAATCTTTGATATCTGGATAAACGAGAAACTTTCAAATCTTTGACATCCTCTTCTGGTGAACTGGCTAGTGAGTCGCCGATGAGGAAATGTGATGGGGTAAGGGGTATGTAATCATTTGGATCGTTGGAAATAGGAATTAGGGGACGTGAGTTCAAACATGCTTCTATTTGAACTAGCAATGTATACATTTCTTCAAAATTCAGAGAAGCATCACCTAAAATACGCTTAAGATGAAACTTCGTCGATTTTACTGCTGCCTCCCATAAACCTCCAATATGCGCAGATCTCGCTGGAATAAAATGCCAATTTATCTCTTCATTTGCCAAAAATGAGAACACGGCACTCGACACGGCATCATTGTGTTTTTCGTCATTTAGGAGATTATACAGCTCAATAAAATAATTATTAGCTCCCACAAAGTTCAATCCGTTATCGGAATGAATGTTAGCAGGTTTTCCACGTCGAGAACAAAACCTTTTGAGCGCGTTGAGGAAGCTGTTCGTACCCAAATCATTAACTAATTCTATATGAACTGCACGTGTGGCAAAGCAAATGAAAATACAAATATATGTTTTAACTAGCTTACTTCGACGTAATGTACCTTCTTTAACCTGGATTGGACCTGCGTAATCCACACCACAATTGGTAAATGGTCTACTGGGCGTTACTCTAGTACGAGGCAACTCTCCCATTAAAAATTTACTAGTTTTAGGATTAACTCGATAACATCTGACGCATGACCTTATTGTTTGTTTGACCATGTTTTTACCATTAACAGGCCAATACTTCAACCTTATGATCGCTAGTAGATTCTGAGCTCCAGCATGCAAATACTTTTCATGTTCCTCGGAAATAATCAACTTGGTTAAATTATGTTTATACGGTAGAATTATCGGGTGCTGTTGATCAAATTCAATTTGAGCGTTAGATAAGCGTCCACCCACCCTGAGAATATTTTTTGAATCTAGAAATGGATGTAAATTCAAGATTTTACTGTGATTATTAACATTTTTCGATTTTTGTAGGTCTGAAATTTCTTGTTCAAATGATTCTTGCTGGGCTATTTTTATTAATTTTGAAAGGGCCTCGTTCAACTCTTTTGGTGTTAGGTTTTTTGATTCAAATGCAATTCCTTTTGATAGACGATTTATGAACCTATATATATATGCAACCACTCTTCGTAACTTCTCGAGATTAGAATATAGTTCAAAAAGCTTGAAATCATTCAATACTTTCGTAATTTTCAATACAACTTTCTTTTTTTTAATTCCGGGTAAATTTTCGATATTATTAGTAATTTCGTTATCATAACGATTTGTGTAATCAGCCAAAAACGATGGACCTTTGAACCACATTTCACTTTGTGACAATTCTTTTGGACCTAAACCTCGTGAAATGATGTCTGCAGCGTTATCCTTACTTTTTACATGTCTCCAGTTTCGTACGTCTGATATTTCTGTGATTTTGGCGATTCGATTCCCTACAAATGTTTCGAGATTGCATGGTTCAATTTTCAACCAATCTAAAACGATAGTAGAATCAGTGAAATAAATTGTCTTTGAAATGCTGATGTCTAAGGTTTTCTTTATTTTGAGAACTAATTCTGCAAGCAATAATGCTGCTAGTAACTCAAGTCGCGGTAATGATTGTTTTTTAATTGGAGCTACTTTAGACTTTGCCGTCAAAAGTCGAATATCTCTCTTTTTTTCTTTGTTAATCGAACATAAATAAATGCAAGCTCCGTAAGCCTTTTCTGAACTATCACCAAACCCATATAATTCGATTTCTTCGGCATTCTCTATCAAAACGTGTCTGTTTATATTTATGTTTTCTAGATAATGTATTTGAGAAATGAAGTCTACCCAGATTTCCTTCAAATGTGAGGTAATTTCTTGGTCCCAATCTAATTTCAAGTGCCATAATTGTTGTACCAATAATTTTGCCTTAATTATTGCCGGTCCGACCAAACCAAGTGGATCAAAAATTTGCGAAATCATAGATAGTACTGTGCGTTTTGTAATTTTATTTCCATTATCTTTAAGATTTATTGAATATTTCAGTATGTCACTGTTTGCATTCCACGTGATACCTAGCGTTTTGAAATCTTTTTCATTATGGAATAGAATTAATTTATCATCTTTACTATCACTTGTATCCAATATATAATTTAAAATCTCTGTATTGTTCGATGACCATTTTCTTAGTTCAAATTTAGCTTCCGTAAATATTTCTGTTATTTCATGATAAATATCTTTCGCTTCTTGTTCCGAGTCCACGCTTGTCAATAAATCATCCATATAAAAAGAAGTTTCAATTATTTTTGATGTACGAGGATAACGCAATCTATTCTGCAGGGCTAATTCTTTCAAGCATCTCGTCGCTTGAAAAGGTGCGCTGGATGTACCGTACGTTACTGTGTTCAACTCGTAAACCTTGATACTTTCATTGGGTTTTGATCGCCATAATATTTTTTGAAATTCGCGCTCGTTTTGATCGATTAGTATGCATCTATACATCATTTTAACATCTGCATTCAGTACATATTTTCGTAATCGTAAACGCAATAAAATTGAGAATAAATTTTCCTGTATAGTTGGTCCTGCTAAAATCTTATCATTTAATGAGATTCCTGTACTTGATTTGGCGCTCGCGTCGAATACCACTCTGCACCTTGTGGTAATCGAATCTCTCAAGACAGCGGTGTGAGGCAAAAAAAATGATGAATTTTCTATCGAATCGTCTGCCTCTAAATTGCATTTGAAAGTCATATGTTCCAAAGTTTCATATTCGTTCATGAATTCTATATACTGTTGCTTCAAATCTTCGTTTTTATTCAGTCGCGTTTCTAAATTTTGAAATCTTTTCAATGCCATGTTTTTTGAATTCCCTAACTCATTGTCAAATGTTTGTTTAAAAGGATATTTAACTATGAATCTACCGTCATCATGACGTTTCGTGTTTTCTTTGAAATGTTCTTCGCAAAATTGTTCGTCCTTGGAAAATAACAGTTTATTCTCGAATTCCTCAATTTGCCAGAATTTATTCAATGAGTCATTCAATTCTTTGTTACTTATCTTTGTCGAGAGATTACAAATAGTTTTCCGGTTTCGAGATTCATCTGAAATTAAAGGTCCGCTGAATATCCATCCAAAATAAGTTTCTTGTAACACAGGCATGTTATCACCTAATCTTATTCTTCCGTTTCCAAGTAGGTCATAGAAAATTCCTGCTCCTAATAACAAATCTATATGCTTCGGTACATTAAACTGTTCATCAGCCAAATCGACTTCTTTTGGAAATTGCAATATTGATTTTCGAAATCCTACTATTGGCAATTTTTCAGTAATTACAGGTAGAACTAAAAATGACAAATTTCGTTGGAATGTTCCGATTCTCGATTTTATTCTAGCGTACGTTCTATTCGTGATTTTGGTTTCGATTTGATTAATTCCCGATAAAGGTATATTGATTTTTTCACATTTAAGTTGTAATTTTTGACATAGCGATTCACTTATCAAATTGGATTGACTTCCCGAGTCTAGCAAAGCATTACACGTGAACCATTTTTCGTTATGGCCTTGAATTAAAATTGTCGCTGTAGATAGTAGCACTTGACTTGTGTCGAAAATTGAATAGGAATATGTGACATTTTTGGTTTCACTCGAGGAATTTTCATCAACATGATTGATGCCGATTTCGTTTTGAAACTCTGACCTTGCTTCTATATCACGATCTATGACACACATTGCAGACCTAGGGTTATCGTTTTTCCCTCCATGGTGCGGCAACTGCTGTACTCTTGCAGATGTTGAGGTTTCCATTCGCGGAATTGGTTTTGGAAAATTATTACGCTGGTTTCCTGTAGACGTTGAAGCATTATTGTAACTATTGTTGAAAGTTCTAGGATTCGAATTTTGATGATAATTTTGATGCTGATCTACGTGCAAAGCGGTATTATGTTTGAACCCACACTTTTTGCAACCACTTGACATGCAGTCTGGTTTCGAGTGTCCTGGTCTGAGACAATTACTACATAGTTTCTGCTTTTTAATTTCGTTATATTTTTCGGATAGTGATAAATTAGTGAATTTCGGACAATGGTAAATGAAATGATGCTCATTACAAATGTAACAGGTCATTTTATCGTTGTGATATGTCACTGAATGCGTCACCTTTTTCATATACGAGTCTTGAGTTGAATCCTTATCATAAGATTTCGATGATTGATAGTCACGAGAGTATCCTCTACTACCTACTTTCGAATCATGATTGATGGCTTCTAATGAAAAACATTTTTTAGTTAAGAAGTCCGTCAACTGGTTCAACGTCGGTAAGTTCTGATCAATTTGTTTATTCTCCCATTCTCTCTTAGTGTGATAATCTAATTTTTGTAAAATAATAGGAATTAACAACGTGTCCCAATGATCGACTGGTAAATTCAGTTTCTTCAAAGCTGATTTATGCTGATGAATTGAATCTAATAAATGTCTTAGCTGACCAGGTGATTCTTTTGCCACGCTGGGTAAATTGAATAAAATGTGATTGACGTGATGATTGATAATAGCTCGTTTATTTTCATATCGTTTCTGAAGTAATTCTAATGCGATAGTATAATTATCTGCTGTGACATCCAGAGAATCAACTAACCTCGATGCATCTTCTTTGCAACATAATTTAAGGTATAAAAATTTATCGATTTCGCTTAAATCATTCCGATCATGTACTACCGATTGAAAAATATCCTTAAAGCTGTACCAAGTTTCATATTTACCATTGAAGCTAGGTAATCCTAATTCAGGAAGTTTTGCTGCTGCGCTCAGTTTAAATGGAATCAAGTTTTCAATATTTTGAACTGAAACATCTTTATTTTCGGTTATTTTATCTTGATCTGAAATCAATCTTTTTGCTTTCGAAATAACTGAATAGAATCTAGATTCTGTATCTAAACGGTTTTCCTTTTCTGCAGGAACTAAATATTCTAGCCTCGTTTGTATTTTATCAAAATCTGCAAAATCATCCTGTACACTTTTCAATCTGACTTCAACTTGAAAAATGTCACTAATGTCACCGTCTAAAAATTTGACAAATCGAGATAATCTGTCACCTATGACTTCGCGCGCATAAATATTTTCCGAGATCTCATCTTCGTGGGGTTCATTCTTTTTCGAAGCTACTTTCGGGGGCATTTTTGGATAATGATGAGATAAGTTTCTTTATATATTGAATATAGATACCGTGAACGTGTCGAGGTTTTGCAAATTCAACGAAGCAACGATCAAATAGAGTATTTTAGGCTACGATTTATATTATATTATTCGATTTTTACGAGACG
This sequence comes from Phaedon cochleariae, assembly GCA_918026855.4. NCBI lineage: Eukaryota > Metazoa > Arthropoda > Insecta > Coleoptera > Chrysomelidae > Phaedon > Phaedon cochleariae. Next base: position 33,870,036 of record OU896717.1, read on the forward strand.
AGTTTACGTTTATGTTGCTACTATTATACTATACGATTAACGAGTAACGAGAAGAGGTATGTATACGTGACAATCAGACGAGTTAAGCTTTCAACTACCTTTACGATTATTTTCAAAAACTAATGAACTACAAGCATGTTCGAATCACAAGGATTTCGGTAAGGATAGGAAAATAAGGAAGCGACATGAAACGAACTCACAGTAAGTTGTTGACTGCTAACTATTATCGCACAGGCTGAATGCTGGCTGCTACTGCTGATCCATTTTTCTCTGCAATCCGGCTCGATGTACCAAATGTTATTTCGTTCGAGGATTCGTTCGATGGTTCAATATAGTCGAAGGACCACCCCTTGCGGGGAAAACACAAGTATTCACGATATTATTCAAAACTATTTTTATTCTTTGAAATTCAAATATGTCATTTCAGATTCGATATTTTATTACAATCTTGTTGTCCCGTTGCTCTGACAATTTCTTCAGCTTTTTTCATCGCCTTCCAGTCAGGTTCAGCTCATACCAAAAATGTGATAACATTCTAAGTCTAAACAAAAGCTATTCCGCATGACACATTATCCTCTCAAATTGAGAAAAACGCTAGAGTGCAGTTATTTTCATGAGGCCGTAAAAGCGGATTATCTTCACTCCTTACATACTCGTATTTAGACGAATATGGTGAAGATAGTAGGTATGTTCATTTTTATGAAATGTTAACTTTCGTGTGAGAAAGAGTCCGCGATGTTCTAGGAAGTCTGTCAACGTTCATAATTCATTTCCAAGATTAGGTTTGTGTTATTTCTAACCGCCATTCTCGTACCAGAGTAGAGTGGATATGAATGGAATATAAAGTAAAAATGAGGAATTTCATGAGTATACGAGCGGAAGAAAATATTTTTTTTGTCATTCGGACATGGTCCATACAGCCAGTCACTCATGTCTATTTTTCATTGATACTAAATCCTGTTGAAATATGAATACCTTTTTCTGCACAAAAATCTAACAATAACTTTGATCGATATTCACCTCCATTATCACACTTTAGTTTGAATATCTTTTTACCACAAAACTGTGACGTTACTTTGGACTCATAATCTTTGAAGCAATTAAAAACTGCATCTTTACTTTTAATAACATAAACCATTACAAATCTAGAAAAATCATCCACAAAAGTAACAAAATATCTATTATCATTACGAGATATTGGTGTGATAGGACCACATACATCTGTGTGTATCATTTCTAAAACTCTACTTGATCTTGATACTTTTGAGTAATATGGAAAACATTTTTGTTTAGATTTGACACAAATTTCACAAATTTCATCATTTTTCATCTCTGTAAAATGTACACCATCAACCAAATTCATATTTCTGATTTTTGATATGGAATTATAATTCAAATGACCATATCTTTTATGCCACAGTTCTTTAGTTTCAGCTAAATTTGCATATTCATTACTTTTGACATCAAAACATATTTTATACAAATTATTTGTGCGATCACCCTCAACATATTCATTTTCACCTCTCTTAATAATAATTTTGCCTTTTGAACAATAGATTTCAAAACCAGCTTTTTCAATAGCAGAAATTGACAATAAGTTTACCCTTAACCCTGGAACACACAATACATTTTTCAAAGTAATTGGTATCTTTTTATTCTTCACCTGACTCACTACCTCTACATCACCTACACATGTTGCCTCCATAAACTTTCCTTTTTCTGCTAGCTGTATCGATCTTGGTTCTGCAAATTTCCTTTTATTCACCAATCCATCTTCATTATTCATGTAATGATGCGTAGCACCAGAATCTGCATACCATACTAAGCTGTTTGCTGAAAGCTCAGTAGAAAACTGACTGGACATAGCAGAAAAAGCAACATCTTCATCTTCTGACTTTGACACACCTGAAGCCTCGCCTTCACCCTCAGCATAATTGGCTTTATTACTTCTATTTGATTCTTTTCTCCTGTTATGATAACATTGTACTGAACGGTGTAGCAAAACACCCCAATTTGAAATTGTGTCACAGAACCTATTGAATTGTCATTATTTATTCTTGTTAGTATTGGTTTGGCAGGCCTGAGTTTCTAGACTTATTCTCACCTGGTGCTTAGGCAACCCGTTAATACCCGCAGTGAATTGAGGGTCGTATACCTTTCAGGCTGTCTGATATCTAGTTGTCTATTGGCCTTGACCGCGGGAAATTGAGTAGGAAGAGGTAAATACAAAAACTAAGAACTAGAGATAAAAACTACTTTTTTTTATAAATATTTGAACTGGGTTTCTCTTCGGCGAAAACTTCTGAACAAGCAAGGCAAGATAAGGCCACATCAAAGTGAATTGCTGGGGGCCTTATGGTTCAAAATATAACTGAAGTTATGTTGAAACCTGTGCCTGCATTTCTTTGTAGGTAGGTGACGATATATATTTTATTTAAATGTAATATTTTATAATGTCTCATTACCTCACACGTGTTACAATGACTTTGTCAAGATATTGCATCATTTCACTTGTGTTCGATTAATGCCTGTTCATGCGGTCTACTATAATCTGCATTTCTTTGTAGTGCCTGACCATTGTCATTATAATATATCACCACTAGAGCAATAAACAGCCTCCAAACCATTGCCTGTCTTTCCATACCAAATCACCAGGACGAAACTCCAAATTAAAACCCCTGAGATAAAAGATTCATTGCATCTGGCGACCAACCTGGAGCCTGGTTTTAGGGGACAGGCAACAATAATGGGTTTGGATCACAGTCCAGCAGGGCTGATGAGGAGTGGCAAGAGACGAGATGTTTCAGGAGGACATGAAAGGGTAACTGGACCTCCACGGTCACAAAATGACCTGGAAACATCACACAATGGGAGCAATCAAGGTAATAAATCTCCATTTCCTATACCTTCAAGTGAAGTTCGTGGGGGAACATTTGTACCTACTACGGTTCCGGTCAGTCAAAATTCGGGGAATGTATTCGGTCAAGATTATTCCCACCTGGGGGCTACTTCGACAGCTTTTATGCAGAATCCTCCAACAACAGTACCTGGAGCGGATAGACCAACGTTGGCAGCAACTTTCGATAGCCTCAATCTGAATCAAGGGGAAAATACTAGAGGGTTTGGATTAACTGTAGAAGGGGGAACCCCTATTAGATTATCTGGCAGACCTCCGGTAGATAATAGTAGTAATAGATTTTCAAACCCACCTAGACCTAATCTGTTCTCACAAAACCATCAAGATTGTGGAAAATCCAGCATTTTCAACTTCCCAGGCAGTAATAAACAAGCAAATCAAAACTTTTTTCCACAGTTCCCCGTGCCGCCTCCAAACAGTAACAACATGCATTACGCTAATTTTACAGGGTTAAATGCAAATCCAAATTATTTTGAAACATTCAGTTTGCCAAGACAAAACATTCCTCCAAATTTCACGAATTTGAATCATAACATTCATAACCCAACTTTTTCTTCTGCTGCAAATGTCAACGATGTCAATACCGACAATATTTCACGGAAGCACACGAATCATCATAACATTTATAACCCAACTTCTTCTTCTTCTGCAAATGTCAACGAAAATAATATTCCACGGAATCACGCGAACCCGAGTACCATTAGTCAGGGAGCCAACGGCATCGGAGGAAATAGTAATGTTGGAACTTTGCCCACTTCTGTTAGTCAGGGAGCAAGCGGAAACAACTGGAATCAGAATCTTGGAGTTTTTAATAGAACAGCGGGTCAGAATTCAGCAAATTGTGTACAAAACCCTTTAGGTATTATAGGAAATAGGATGTGCCAGGTGAAAGATTTGGAAATTTGTAAATCGTTGCCTACCTTTGATGATTGCAGTGACCTCCACCCTCTTGAGTTTTTAAATTATCTTGAAACTTTCATAGATGTAACTAATTTAAATATCAACCAATTCTCTTTAATGGTTAATCATCTCTTTCGGGGCCAGGCCAAACTTTGGTTTGATGCGTATGCACATACTTTTGAAAATTACTTGGAATTCCGAAGTAGTTTCTTGGAACAGTTTTGGGGTGCCAATAGACAACTAAAAGTCAAGCTGAAGTTACAGTCAGGGAGATATCATGAAAGCGAGGGATCATTCGTTAATTATTTCAACAAATATGTAGTTATGGCCAAGCATCTCCAACCCCCATACTTGGACCCTCAGCTGATTGCAGCCATTGCTAGACACTTCCCCCCAAACATAGCAGCAGTTTTAGTGGGTAGTAGCTCACTTAGGGCAGCTGCTGATAGGCTGCGCCAGGCAGACTATTATTTCAATAATGATAGCAAGAAACAGGTATTTCCTGCAAGAAATGATACTAATCAAATGAAACATGTCAATAGACAAAACCCTAGAATGTATAATAATTATAATAACAATCCCAATCCACACAGAGATATGAACACAAAAAATATTTCTAGCCTAGATCTCCATGAAGAAAACCCGGAAAATCCGGAAAACGGGACAGCACCCCACATGTAGGCCCAAATGTGGGTGCGGTTTTATCTAGGGCTCTTAATGTAAATAATAATCCCTCAGAGGAACTACTGGAGGAATGTGACTTTGATCACGTCCCCAATGAATCACGCTCACCAATAATTTTATTAAAAATATTTAATATTGAATTCCCAGCAATGGTGGATACTGGAAGCACAGTCTCCGCTATGGCAATGGAAGTCTGGGACCAACTGGCAGATGCCCATGGGGAAATTCCTCATTTCCCTACAGTAGGGGTAAAAGTAGTAGGGGCATTTAAGGCTAAATTTCGCAAGGTGTCCTTGCAAGCTTCTATAAAATTTTCTATGGGTGGCACCGAGTTTACTCAGGAATTTTTAATTATTTCCAGCCTCTCTTATCCTATAATAGTAGGGGTGGATTTCTTGCGGCTGCATAAAATATCCATCAACCTAGAAGAAAAAAGGTTGGAATTGATTTTGAATAATAGGAGAATATTTATTCCAGAAAAAATATGGAAACATGAATTGGCCTCACCAACCCATATTTCCATTATTGTGAATAAATCTTACCGTAGCAAACTTCATAATGTGTTAGATACGGAATGTTCAGAGCCGCCTAACCAAACTGGTAGGATTGATTTCACGGAAGTTTTGACCGCATGCCCTTTACCAGAAATGCAAAAACTGAAATTTGAAAAGTTGCTGAAAAAATATGAAACGATTTTCGCAGATTTCCCGGGGCGTACCCATTTATACGAGCATGTAATTAATATGAAAAATCATGACGAATTCTTTATTAAACCATACCCCATTCCTGTTGCGCATAGGGAAGCGGTAAACAAAACAATTTCCCAAATGGAGGCCTGGGGTGTTATTGAACGATCTTCGACCCCATATATATCTCCATTAATGACAACCCTGAAAAAAGACGGGAGTGTTAGGGTATGCCTAGATGCAAGACATTTGAATAAGGTAATTCAACATGAACATGAGTTACCCTTGCGGATAGAGGATATTGTAAGGTCCTTGAACGGTAAAAAGTATTTATCCAAGATTGACCTTTCGCATTCTTACTGGCAGTTGCCCATTCGAAGGGAGGACCGTAAATATACAGGGTTTATTGTAGGTACGAAGACATACCAGTTCTGTTCTCTTCCTTTCGGGATTTCAACTGCGGTGAGTTCATTCACTAGGGCGATGGACACCATTTTTGGAAATGAATTCGCTGGTTTTTTACTCACCTACATAGACGATCTTCTGGTGATGTCTTCCAGCATCGAAGAACACCAGGACCACCTAGAAAAAGTGTTCGATAGACTACAGGCAGCAGGGCTCACCGTCAAGCTTCATAAATGTCGTTTCTACCAAAGTGAGATGCATTTTTTAGGGTACATGGTGAGTCCAGTAGGAATGAGTCCAGATCCCGAACGCGTCCAAGCTATTGTCGATTACCAACGCCCAAAAAATATCAAGGAAGTCCAGAAATTCCTTGGTCTTTGTAACTTTGACAGGTCCTTCTCACCTAAGTTTGCTGAGCTTTCTGAGCCGTTGACGCAGCTGTTACGGAAAAACTCGTCCTGGAAGTGGGGGGACACCCAAGAAAATTCGTTCCGAGCACTGAAGAAGGAGCTTGAACAAGCGACGCTGTTATATCACCCCGATCCCGAATTACCTTGGCATGTCACAACTGATGCGAGCGATTTTGGGATAGCGGGCCAGCTGTTCCAAATGGTACAAGGAAGGAAACAGGTAGTCGCTTGGGCGAGTAGGCTGTTGCTGGATCGGGAAAGGAGATACAGTTCCAATGAGAAGGAAGTTTTGGCAGCACTTTGGTGCATTCAGAGGTGGAAAGTCTACCTTATTTCGAATGAATTCACTCTGTATACAGATAGCAGGACCCTGACGTATCTCAACTCGTGCAGGTTGTTGTCGCCTCGTATAACCCGGTGGGCTTTAGCTCTGCAAGAGTTTCGTATGAAAATAGTTCACATTGCTGGACGAGAAAATGCAGTAGTCGACTCTCTGTCTAGGTATGCTTGCGTCCGGTTACCAACCCCTTCGGATAAATGTTTTCATTTGTTTAGGTTACAACTCCCCCCGCAGCTGAGAATGACCCTGGAAGAAATAGCAGATTGGCAGGTCGAAGATGAAAAGATTTTAAAAATAAGGGAGAACCTCCACAGAGATGATAATTTGGCAGGGAAGTTTGTTCTGCACAATAACATCCTGTATAAGCAGGGGAATGATCCGCAGCAATTTCTACTGTACATTCCACAAATGTTGGTGCGTGACTTAGTCCTGGGTTACCACAAGACACTTGGCCATTTTGGGGTATACAAGGTGTGGGTGGCGCTACGGGAAGAAGTTTATTTTGAAAATATGCAGAGGACGGTAAAAAAATATGTCAAAACTTGCGACATCTGTCAGAAAGCCAAAATCGCTGTGCTACCGGACCCTGCTCAACTGCAAATAGTCCCTAAGTCGAAGGCTGACCTACTGGCCCTGGATATCTTGGGTCCTTTGATCCGTAGTCGAGGCGGTGCTATGTATGTCCTGGTTATTTTAAACGTTTTTACTAAACACGTAACCTTGTACCCGCTCAAGAAAGCCACTTCGAGGGCTATGTTGAATCGGCTTGTCAACACCTACTTTCCCTTACATGGCCAACCGTTACGTATCCTCCACGATAACGCCACATATTTCACCTCCAAAGTGTGGAAAAAAACTATGTCTGACCTGGGAATACGCCTAGTTTTCATTTCAGTTCGTCACCCCCGGGGAAACCCTTCTGAGCGTTGCATGCGCGAGATTGGTCGCATTCTGAGGACGTATTGCCATGAGAAGCACAGCAAGTGGGCTGTGGATATCCCATTATTCGTCCAATTTTTGAATGCAGTAGTTCATGAATCTACCGGATTCTCTCCAGATGAGTTGGAATTCGGTCGCGAAAAACTTCGTCTGGTTCCGGCCACGGTATCTCACCCGCACCAGGTAGCGCGGTATACCCACGCAGAAAAATTAGTGTTGGCTGACGCCACCTTAAAGTCAAAAGCCGAACGGCGTGCACTGTCTCATTCTGGGCGGCCCTATCAGCCTTTCCAACAGGACGACTTAGTCCTGCTCAAAGCCAATACGGTTTCCTCGGCCATTAGGGCAGAAACAAAAAAACTGCTGCTACTGTTTGAGGGGCCCTATCGGGTGAAAAAGCGGGTCGCGGCGAACACTTACCTCCTCGATGAATTGGATGGGTCTGGCGAACGTGGCATGTTTCACGCCTCCCATTTGAAGCGGTACCTCACGCCTTCCTAAGTTATCGGATACTATAGGTTCTACTTCTTTATTATAAAATATGATTATGACATGAAGTTTTCAGTTGAGTAAGGCGATAACTATTCCGGTCGAAGATTAGTGATCGTTACCCAACTTGGAGGGGGACGAGATGTAGCAAAACACCCCAATTTGAAATTGTGTCACAGAACCTATTGAATTGTCATTATTTATTCTTGTTAGTATTGGTTTGGCAGGCCTGAGTTTCTAGACTTATTCTCACCTGGTGCTTAGGCAACCCGTTAATACCCGCAGTGAATTGAGGGTCGTATACCTTTCAGGCTGTCTGATATCTAGTTGTCTATTGGCCTTGACCGCGGGAAATTGAGTAGGAAGAGGTAAATACAAAAACTAAGAACTAGAGATAAAAACTACTTTTTTTTATAAATATTTGAACTGGGTTTCTCTTCGGCGAAAACTTCTGAACAAGCAAGGCAAGATAAGGCCACATCAAAGTGAATTGCTGGGGGCCTTATGGTTCAAAATATAACTGAAGTTATGTTGAAACCTGTGCCTGCATTTCTTTGTAGGTAGGTGACGATATATATTTTATTTAAATGTAATATTTTATAATGTCTCATTACCTCACACGTGTTACAATGACTTTGTCAAGATATTGCATCATTTCACTTGTGTTCGATTAATGCCTGTTCATGCGGTCTACTATAATCTGCATTTCTTTGTAGTGCCTGACCATTGTCATTATAATATATCACCACTAGAGCAATAAACAGCCTCCAAACCATTGCCTGTCTTTCCATACCAAATCACCAGGACGAAACTCCAAATTAAAACCCCTGAGATAAAAGATTCATTGCAACGGTGACCAAATTTATTGCAAATGAAACATTTGATGCCACAAACATTCTTCATATGGCCCGTTTTTCCACATTTAAAACATTTAACTTGTTTCTGTGTGGCCGCAAATGACTGAGCTACATTATCTTTCATAAATTTGTTCGAATTAGCATTCATATCGAATTCTAATAGCTTACTTTTCACAAATTCCAACTTCAAATCATTTTCTGACATTGTTCTGATAGCTGTCACCACATTTTCAAACTCATTAGGCATTGAAAGCAGGAGAAAACAGGATATATCTGATTCATCAAAATTACTTCCTAAACTCTTCAATTCTCTAAATATTCTGTCACATTTAGAAAAATGATCTTGTAAATCAGTATTATAACTATACTTGAGACTTGTTATCTCTTTCAATAAATAAAACTTTGAACAGGTACCTTTCTTAGTGAAAATTCTTTCCAACTTGTTTATCATATCAAAAGCCATATCAATTTCCTTGATGTACTCCAAATGTGAATCTGCTATACTCTGTATTATTACCATACATGCTTTATTATTCTTCTTGTGCCAATTTTCATCTCTTTGACTGCTTCCTGCTCCATTCAGAACTTCACTTAATTCCATAGCTCTCATTACTGAATACAATCTGAATTTCCAATTATCAAATCCATTTCCATTGAAAGGAGCAATCCCATATTTATTTTCATTTCCTGATTCCATTTTTCCTTTTCTTCTTACTTCAATCTTCTTTCTTCGACCCAATTATTTAACTTTTACTTTCCTTTACTTGAACACACTCTCCTTTCTTCTGGGCCCATAACCATTGTTAAGAATTGATTAAAACGATTCTAGAAGAGTGTGTTTTTATACATTTAATTCTTCATCAAAAACATCATACAGAATTTTTATTCTTTCAACTGAACTGTTATTTTTGTTTTAACAACTTCCATGACAACTCTATTTTTGCCTTCTAGACTAGACATGAAAAGTATATCAATAATATTGACAGGTTTGCTTGAAGTTACAGTGTGTTCTATATATTTCAACAAATCCTACCAGCAAAATTGGAAACTCGAATAGAAGAGAACACCAGGAAAAACATGGGATCACAAGGTTTCTTCTCGCCAAGGGGTCGATCATGGCATTTAATTTATAAGAAACAAAATACTTTTTTTCTGTGACGGGAAAAAAGTTTGGCATTTCATATCTGTTGGCAGGTTATAAAATGTCACTTTTCATAAATTACTTTTTTCCCGTGGAAAAAAAGTGAGTACTTTTTTCTCGGATATATATCACTTTGTAGGTATACACTGTTGATGGCTGCTGTTGTGCTATTTAGTTCCGAAAAATGAGTCAATAATACCGTCTCCGAGAAAGAACTGCAAGTCCTTTTATCTTCCATTCGACTTCGCGGTTACGTATATTACTAAAACAATCACTGAATTCGCAATTTTTTGAAATCAAATCACAGAATTAGACTGACAGAAGTGACATCAGATATTTGATTACTTCGAAAGAATGATAAAGATGCCTACAACGCAGGTTGCCCTACTGTTAAAAACTTAAAATTTCACGGCGATAATTTTCAGATTTCAATATAATGTAATATCTTCCCAATATTGATTCGTCCTTTCTTCTGTCACAGAAAAAAATAGTGTATTATACACGGGAGAAATATTAGATTTTAGCTCACGTTTTTTTGTCTCCCTCCGCTACGCGTCGGGAGACAACACAACCTGGAGCTAAAATCTACTACTATTGACCACTGAAAGAGGGTACTTAGCTACTTCTTTTCAAATCTTCAATCCCGTTTTCTGTATGAATTTTATGATACATTGTGGGATTTTCTTATCATTAAGGGCTAAGAGATTGAGCAAGTTGATGGGGGTGTGGGTTTTCATATTCAGAAGATCATAGTAGAGCTCTTGACTTTCTTGTCTTGTAATTTTGCAAATGAAAAATATGTGATCTAGATCACCTTTCACATTGCGCACCTCACATAAGTCGGAGTTGGCTATCCCTATTCTGGCTAGAAAAGTAGGGTAGCATCCATGGCCAAATTTAAGCCAATTGTAAACAGTTACACATCTTCTGGAATTGAGATCGGAATGCCAAAATCTCTTGGGGATATCAGGGTGAATTTCAGTAAATATTGTCGGATTATTTATACAGTGATTGTGCCATCTATCTGACATCTTCACATATTTTATACTTTTAATTTTCGAAATGAGATCATCGAGGCCAATTTGATTTGTTGCTAATGTGTTCAAATTTATTGCTTCTTTTGCTAGACTATCCACTTTTTCGTTGCATTCTATTTCTATTATGTGCTTTCGCCTATATGAAGGTAATATTCTTTCCCGACATCTTCAAATCGTGCAAGACTGTTTTAGTTTTAATAAAAAGAGGGTTGAGAGGACCTGTGGGTTTGTATTTTTTTCTTATTGATGTAAGTACTGCAAGCGAATCTGACAGAATCATGACATTATTCTCATTCGTAGGAATATGGGTAAGAGCCATAAGGATGCCATATGCTTCGGCAGAATATAGATCGAAAAATCATTAGGTAATTTATATTGGCCTTGGATGTTCATATTTGGGACGAAATAGGGAAAGAAAATATAAAATAATGTAAAGTGAATTGAAGAAAATGATTTGATCAAGGGTACTCATCAAATGAAAAACTTCGGTAGCAACTGACATGGAGTATCCACAAAATGATATGGACCTACCCCTCCAGGACAAAAATATTTATGGCTCATATTTTATGCTTTCGCACACAACACACAAGATGAAGATTCATGATGGCAGTATATATCATACTGTGTACTCGTAGTTTGGGAACGCAGCTTGATGGATTTTCCGTGGAAATTTCCAGGTATAGTATAGTATATGTATGTAGATCGCCTGCGGTAATGGAAACAATCGATTTTCAATTTGCTACAGAAAAAAACGAATGAGACTAGACCATGAAGAAGCAGAGAAAAACTGTGAAAGAGGAAATTGCGGTTCATGCAATATGTATGAATAACTTATTGATATGTTGATAAGTTACTGGTTCAAACAACCAAAAGTAAATAGGTATCATGTCTTCGAACATAACCAAGAACGGATTTTTCGCCGGATAATGTCAAAAAATAAATGGCTCAATGAGAGCTTGTCGACAGATAAATTCTATTAAATTATCTTTCATTCTGATTGTGTGAAGCCGGTTCCACGAATGAATAATTGCTTATTATCATTGGATATAATTCCGGATGATGAATGGTATTGCTAAAGACGCGTAGTAAGCTGTCACAATACCTGCTACTGATAACCGCGGCAGCAGAAAGTAAGCTCTAGCATTGCATCGAATGCAAATTTTAAATTGCAATTCCTACAGATGAATTCCAGGTTGATTTGATGTATACAGGGTGTCCCTAGAAGGCCTGTAGAAAATTTTAGCACATAAGGGACGTTCTTTTATTCACCAGTGGTTCCATCAATCCACTAACTGCGTTTATATATTCTTTGATGGATTCCAGTTTGACGTAACCAAGCGTTCATTTATTACTGTTGTGTCAACCAAAATTGCAAACCATTCCACTAACATTCCACCGATGTACAGATATGGTAGACGAATTTTCGTGGCTTTCGAAATGACAGCGACAGCATAACCTCAAAGAACTAAAAACAAAATATTGGATCTGAAAGCTGTTTGCCATTTGCCGAAGTAAAAATATGGATCAATTAATCGAAATCAGCAAAGAATATGAAAATAAAAGAATAGCTGCATTATTGGCACCAACAGAAATCGAAGAAAATTCGAGTAGTATAGGTACTTTTTTCATTCCCATCATGAATATCAAGAAATTAGTGCAAACATTCTGGAAACTTGAGTACCAACAGATAATCCTTGATAATGACTCCATCTATATCATCATAATTATAAGCAATATTTTGTATCTCCTATCACACTTTTAATAAATCATTTTTCACTTTACATTAGTTTTCTCCAATTCTGAGCTTGTAATTGAAAACAATGTAAATCCCCATCAAATCACGCAAAGAAAAATAAATAAAGGAAAAACAGTTATGATTTTCATGTCAAATATCTGCGTTTTCTTTCAACACTGATGACTCCAACAATTCGATGCATCAGAGAGTGACGTCACTTCCCTTAATAATAAAAATGTGGTGTAAAAAAGAACATGTATATATTCAAAGGTCAAAATAAGCCGATTTGAAGCAACTTACTTCAGTCCGAAATTGCTCTGTTTCAGAGCAACAGGGTGGTGAAGATACAAAATAAAAATCGACAAGTAAACTATACAATAATAAAGCATTTTAAAATATCGGTTTTCGCTGATCAAACAACATTCACGAAGATAACAGCAAATTTTTTCAATATATGATAAATTAAATATTCCGATGCTGCATCGAACACTATATAATAATCGAAATATCTCAAAAAAGGCTATTACTTTAGCGAATTTTGATGAGAGTATCCTTTTTGCTTGAATATGTTCAGAAAATTATTTCCTCAACACATAAAGTAAGTAGCTACACTGAGAAAAAAGTTATGGCATTTCCAAACCATATAAAAAAAGTCCATTGGTAAGTGCCCTGTAATTGCCACAGTGAAAAGGCGTCTGTATTCGTGTTTTTCGTCCCAAAAAACCCTGGTTATCAGTTTTCGAAGTAATACCTAGGTACGTTTAAAAATGATCATAAATTCTAAGAAATTCGATTTTTATGCTCCAACTTTACCACCCTGTATCTGGGAAACGGAGAAATTTCGGTCTGAGGTGAAATGCTTTCAATCGGCTCGTTTCCACCCCTTAAACGGATTTTAAATCAAAAATATATGGGTGTTCATGCAATAACCTTTCATCAGCTGTTTAATCTTTTTCCAGCGCAGCTAGTTGTTATTTGGCGCATGCGCTGTCGTGAAATGTGAAAGAAATTAATTTATTATTTGAATGTTGGCCATCTTACTTAGTTTTAATTTTTTAATTTCTTGCATGAGCACCTACATTATATTTCATAGTTTTATCATAGCCTCTACAGACAGGATGAAAATAATAAACATCGCGGTGGGGAAGTATTCTTAATTGGTGCAGAATCGAGTCTACAGAAAATTTCCTGAAGAAAAAACAAAATTGACATAGCGAATCCCTATCGGCCTCAACAGTAAATTCCTCCAACATAAAACTTTTTTCAGGAAGGAAGGAAAATACCCCTTCTGCATAAGAAAGAGACTACTTATTTAAACAAACTAACCTTACTCGGCCTAAATGAAACTTCTTCCTGAAAAGAATATTTTTCGGAAAAATACTTGAGATTTAAAACAAAATAAAAAAAGTCCCTCGCATGCATTGAACCCGGGTCGCTGGCGTGGAGCTCGAATACTCAAGCAACTACGCCACGCACGTACCTGAAAACTGGTGTATGATAGTCGCGCTGTCGCGATGATTATTTTTCCCCCTGTTTATAGGCGTTTGTGGACACCCTGTATATATAGATGTACCAATCGGCCTAAGAATTATATATTAGCGATTTGCCGAGACCAGTGATGTACAAGATGTCGCTTTTTGCTGATGATACGGCAGCTCTTGCATATTCGACAAATTTCGAGCAAGCAGCTATGAACCTGTAAAGCGCGCTGAATTCTCTTCAGGAGTACTTCCTAAGATGGAAATTGAATCCTGCAAAAACACAATAGGTCGCACTCGGAAGGAAGCGGAGGCCTCCCAGAACCAGAATAGTCCTGGATGGTCATGAGTTAAGAGTGGTCTTCACAAGTTAAATAAACTGGGCGTCAATTGAAACGTAAATAGTGAAATTTGGCATCAAGTTTGACTTCTCGTAATTCCTAAAATATTGAACGAATTTTGAATTGCCGCCCAGATTCTGAATGCCTTTTTCATCGTCTTTCGAATCGTTCCTTACAGTTTCTTCTAAATTGATACAGGGTGAAACAAAGTTTCGTGCATTTTGAAAAAAATTTCTCCGCCCCCCAATTTTTTCGGAAGACCACGATGCTAATATTTTATTCAGGCATTTCATAAATAGCAACCATACCTCGGGACGTTTTCGAGTTTTTGCCAAAAACTATACTGTGGTTTCCGGAAATTTTTTTTTTTGTATTTTTTTAAAATGGACTAATTTTACAGGAGTTCCATAAATGGATGCTTTTATGCATTTCAGGCAAGCGTTGGAGCAGATATGTATACCAGGTTACTCAAAACCAATCAATAATTTATTACTTCGCAGTCTATGATGAAAGTTTTTTACCTTAGTGAGCAGTAAATCAACACATCTCATCAACGAAAACAAACAACGATACCTTGTGTCTATAACAACGTATTGTTGAAACAATGTAGGTATGCATAGAGATTATATCAATTGCCAATTTTCATGAAAACGTTACTGTACTTCGGGTCCTAAAAAATTTAAAGATGCCTCGTTCAAATCGGGTCGAAATGGAAAATATCATTAGGTAAGATCACTATAGTGATATAAACTATAATTCAGTACAGATAATTATTATTTCAGGTTACGACGATTAGGATATACCCAAACTCATTTAAATACCATTTTCAATAATTCAGTCATGATAATAAATAGACTGATTCATCGTTTTGAGGATACAGGTAATCAGTCCATTTAAAAAAAATCGAAAACAATTTTTTTTTCGGAAACCACAGTAGTTTTTGGCCAAAACTCGAAAACGTCCCGAGGTATGGTTGCTATTTATGAAATGCCTGAATAAAATATGAGCGTCGTGGTCTTCCGACAAAATGGGGGGCGGAGAAATTTTTTTCAAAATGCACGAAACTTTGTTTCACCCTGTATCATGGGTCCTGATCAATTTTGAATAAGCTGTAAGGAATGGTTCGAAAGACGAAGAAAGAGGCATTCAGAATCTGGGCGGCAATTCAAAATTCGTTCAATATTTTAGAAATTACAAGTCAAACTTGATGTCAAATTTCACTATTAACGTTTCAATTGACGCCCAGTTTACTAAGGCGTGTGCATTGACAAAAAGCTCACCTGGGCCCAGCACATTGAATAGCAAGTTTCAAGAGAAGACGAAGCAAATTGGGTTTGAGACAAAAATATTTACATCATGGCTATCAGGCCAATTTTACTGTATGCCTCGGTAGTCTGGGGTCACACAGCAAAATCTCATATCATCAAATTGAAAACATGTCAAAACAAAATCGCGAGAATGGTGACAGGATCTCCTTGGTATGTTCGGAATTACCAGATCGCCATCAGGGATATGAAACTCCCTTCAATAGTGTCCGTCATTAGAAAACGAAACATCGTGACTTTTGAAAAAGCTGAGGTTCATGAGAATCAGCTTCTTCGAAATGCAGTTGATGTTGACCCAGGTGATCATCAAAGTTCAAAAAACCGAGATTGTACATAAACTATAGAGAAAATATCGACATTATGACCAAAGTTTTTGATAATTATTTATTCCGTTTGATCTTTTTCAATTCTCATCAGAATGTATTTCTGAAACTTATTTGGGGCAGAAGGGCTGTTCGCATCAAACGTCAATACCGTTTTCATTTTGTTTTTTTTTTGTTTCATGATAGATATCAGGATAAGAGGGACTCTCCCCTGGTCTGAATCAAATGAAAGAACGATCCAATATAGGCGCTAGTCGACACCCTGTACATATACAAGTACCAATCACCAATCGACGTAACATTTCTGTCACATGACCTAGCATATTTTGATGTATTTCATCTATTCACATGGCCTGGTGCTAATAACAGTTCAATGAAGTCTAATGTGACGTGACAAAGGTGATACATTTATCAGATTCACGAGTTCTTGGTAATTTTGTAGAACGAAACCTTCTGTTCTATTTCCGCAAAGTTGGCCTTGGCTATTTCAACGTGGAGCACATGTTTCAGACTCATGGCCGATTGAAAGGAAGTAATAAAATAAGGAACAGTAGGTAGTAGGTGAATTTAGTTTTTCCCAGAACCTATAGAGCATGTAACATTTTATCATGCTTGGGATACATTCAGTTATTGGTAAAATATCAAATTAAAACTAACATCGTAGTTATAAAAAAGTCTGTAATCCTAGCCGAGAAAATGAATGTAAATACCGCCAATGCCGGCATGATATAGGTATAAAGTGAAGGCAGGCACAGTAACATTCTAGGAAATCTGAGACAGCACGTGCTGGGGCAGGATACTAGGAACTAGGAAGAATATAAAGACGGCTACGATAGAAATGATGCTGCTCACGTATGTAAAACAACATAAATAAGAGAATAAGAGAGAAGAGAATAAATGCCGACAACAGTAACAGTTAGTACATGACGTGGTACATGATAACAATACACAAAATGAACTGAATATTGCTTCTGCAATATTATCAAAATCATTGTTTATCATTGTTTGTGCAGGTCAGACTTGAATTTGGACTTCCTGTGGATTTAAATTTTCCCTGTGGTCAGTAATAGGTTCAGGTAAAAGACTAAACCGATTCTTTTACGCTTTCGCGTAATGTCCTATACACACCTTTAACATTCCTGTACATCATAATGTTTGCCTAGCTAATGAAGTGTTTGTTAGCCCCAAGCTGAAATTTGAATATTTTAAATGCAATTCTCACGGATATACTCGAATTATCGAAATTATAAGAAATGAAGCAAACACGACTGAGCTCGATCGTGAATGGCCAAACATGGTACATGCATTATCAACTACTGTCGGCCCCTTTCATGATACTGATCAGAAGAGGTCATAGCCAGCGCCATCACAAGAGAAATTATGGGTCGGATAATGTTCCGGATATCTGATTTTATTGTTGTTATTGTCATCCAGTGTAAACAAAAACAGTTGCATGAATGCCTTGGATATGTATCATCAATCACGTTGAATATAACTTGTGATAGAACACTGTTCTGATACAAGCAATGATAACGATAACGAAATTCTTTGATTGATAAGTATATGGTTAGCTATAATAATTCCTAAAATTACGCAGAACTCATTGAGAAGAATCTGAATAATTACACTCGGAATTACATCAGGTAACGTCGACAATACTAACATGGCTGACAGTCTTCTCAAAGGGAAGAAAAAATAATCCTAAAATTCAGAATCAATTCATTCATATGAAGCGAAAACTACGCTCACGATCTTCAGCAAACCCTAGAAAAATATCGAAGTTTAGATCATAAACAAAACAAAATACCCAGATAGAATGAACATATCACTCAGAATCCCAGTATGTTTTGAAATGTGCTTTGAGACTAATCAAACTGAGTAATAAACGAAGCCCTTTTTTGAGGAATGTCATTGCATCAGATCCTAAAACCTATTTTAACTAGTGCGAGGGCATCATCTGAACAAATATCAATTGCAGCTGCTATTTCCAATTTGTCCAATTCCTACTAGTTTTATCCAATCACAATTGAAACCTACGAAGTATTCTGACCCAACGCATTAGATCTTTCGTAGGAGATTGGCAAGAGAATGATGAAATCTATCGATGATCATAGCAGGTATAGCAATCCAGAGAGGAAATGCTGCTTCAGTTTTGGGTACAATTCCTATAACTGAAAAACTGGATGAAATTTTTTCGCAACCCAATGTACCAAATCCCTGGAGGTTTTATAATCCATCCAAATTCTCCAGCAACCGAAAGAATCAACACCCCAGCTCAAAAGTCACAGATGAATTCATTCTAGATGATGATTTAGTAATCTCATCTACTTCTTCTAAATCAGTTGATGTAACATCTTCGCCAAACCTCAACCTACCAGAAGATACTTTGTCCAACTATGTGCCCATCATCCAGGTTTCCAACTCTCACAACCGTAGCAAAGAGGAGGGTGACTAACCTATACTATTCTTCGACCGTAGTGCGAGTTATGAAGACGATGTTCGACCACGATTCGGTTCATTTCGACAGTATTATTCAATGCTTATCAAACACCAGGGGAATGTCGGAGTTCATCAACGTCTATAAATGATGGAACTACGTCCAGCTTATGAAAAAGAATTCCACAATTTCCAAGTATGGTGTCAAACTGGCGACCTATACCACCACAATATGTAAATAGTCCTATCGGACTCCCTCACAGTCGCATTACATAAACAATAACTTGGATAATCAGACTAATAAGCATAATTTTCCCAACAGCAGCCCAACAAAACTTACCAGAAAATTTGATAGATAATAAATGCTCAAGATAGGGTATCTGTTATGTTATAGTTATTTGTTGCTTTATGTCTCTAGACGCCAGTGTGTCTGACAGTTTGACGTTGATGTTACCATTACCAACTTTGAAATAAGAAATTCAGCATGTCCTAATACAAGCTGTTTCGATGCGAATACTATTTTAGAGTACAAAATCAATTGTTTCTCAACGATAGTTCTCCATATGAACTTTTCAAGCACGCCATCAATCCTCAGCACCTTTTGATAAATATTGTTGATACATTTATAATTGAATTATATATTAATCATTTTAGCCAATACTTATATAACCTCGGTGATAACAATAATAACTACACATTAATTTCATTGGTTCACTTAAATATTTCACGTGTGTCTTTTGCATTTTATGGAAAAAAATCAGTGGTTCGATTCGGGTTGAGTAACATATCCCATTATCTAATCTGATTTAGTCGGCAGACTGTTTTCCACCCATTTTTGTGAATACTGACCTATTTTAAAGATCAAAGAGATTCTAATATACGTTTGGGTATGCACGTTCTGCTGAAGTCAAAGCAATTTTGTGCAATGGATTATTAGTTTTGTGCTGTTAGTGTGGCTATTCTAGTTTCTCTATTCGGTTAGTACGACTGGTGTGCTGTTAGAATCTCACACCAAAAATGTGGGTATCTTACCAAAAGGACTTCTACTTGACTATTGACAGGCGCATAAGTCACCTCGACCTTTTCCACATGTACAATCTGCCTCGATTCAGGTCTTCGAATTTTTTCGTAAACGATACTACTAGAGGATGAGTCGACTTCATCGATATTGTTATTAACGAGTTTTGGTGGTGTTTCATGGGTCGTTGAACCATTTTGAGGGGGTATGAGGGGGGTGTTTTCGTTGGAGGTGGTGTCGCTAGCGATTTCTTTGGTATTGCTTTCTTTCGGTGCGGCGTTTTCTTGGCTTTGGTTGAAAATATGCCAGCTGGTGTCGGTGTATCTGAGTGCAGCTTCCTGAAAATTATTCACATACATTATATCCCAAGACCTATGAGCTTATTCCATTTAAATTTATAGGTCGAGGGGTATACAGCTAGATTATTTCCTGAATAACTTAGGTTGAAACCAACAACAAATAATGATTATGAATTGCCAGATCTATTTACACTCTCACAATATTACTAAAACGTTAATTCATTTTCACTAAACCGATGAAGCAATCCAAATATGACTTTTCAGAGTGTTTCTAACACCTTGCAACACTGCATCTAAGAAGCCTTCATAAGACATTCAAAGTAACAATAAAGTAACTATGCAAATGAATATTTTAAATTCTGGCGTATTTTCATCGCCTTCTGTCAAATCATGAGTATGAAATGTCTATTTAAAAAAAAATTAGTTTTCCTGATGATTGAGAAATTGAAGAGTGGAAATAAGAAAGACTTAAGTGCCAGAAAACAAGTTTCAAAATAACAGAGAAAAACTAAATGAAATAAGGGGGAAGTTTTATTAATTATTATTCGCGAAATAATCTTCCTATTGAGGAAAAGAAAATTGAACAAGTAAAAATTCGGAAAGTGCCATAATTGAATGCGAGTATAGGTACAGAAACAATTCTTTTCACTTCTGAATGAACCACTGCCTGCACTTCTCCTTTTTCTTTCGTTTCCTTCCAGATCAATGTATTCTAAATAGAAAAATTATCGCACCCAACACACATGTGCGAATGTCTGGATAACTGAGGTAATTAATATATTGGACTTTTGGCCATTCTAAAGAAAATGCGCGCACACATACCAACCACTATGGAAATATTCAAGGGGCTCTCATAAAGGTAAAATCAATTCGGGCGCTTATCCCTAAAAACATCCTAAGGACGTCCTTATTTTGTACAATCCAAGTCCGAATGCCCCGGACCTAAAATAACTGTTCTTGGGACGTCCCATCACGTACATCTCATGTAATTTTCGAGCAAGGACGTCCACAGTACGTCCCAGCTGGTACATCATTTATTTTCAAATGTCCTAGAAATAGCATCCTTTAGACGCCCCACGTGGAACATATTGTAGAATGTCCATGCAAGGACGTCCTTAGCATTTTGGCATGACTTCAGATCTTATATAATGTCCCTTCTTGAACAACCATGAATTGTTCCAGACGGTAATATAATTTCATAAGTTGTCAGGAGTACAACGTCTTATGAACGTCCCAAGTACGCCCTTAGTATGTCCTAAATACAATTCGGAATATGTCCTAAGGGACTTTCATCAGTGGTATACATTGGCATCAGGACTTCAAATATACTGTCAAGAAGTACAAATGTCTATGAAATAACTTTCGTTCATTTCTAGATCTTTATTCATAAATTAACTTTTCCAAATTGAAACATCTTGTACAACGTTTCGATCAGGTCAAAGCGGAGTTCATAGACTCTAGTTCCGGTGAAATTTGCATGAAACCGCTTAGCTTGCGACGCGGGCTGAGCTATACGCCCGGTATCGAGCATTGCCATTGCGGAAAATTGCAATGTTAGCATCGATTCCAAATATAAATAGATTTGGAATCGATAAGCCATTCATTACTGACTTTTCATTATTATTGATTCATTATTACTGATTTGTCATAACTGATTACTTATTCATTACTATTATAATGCATTTCGATAACACTTTACGTGATTCCGTAATTGAGTTACTCATTCACGAGTTGCTGCCAAAAAGTGTACCGTCCTCCCGACTTTGATCCTGCTGGTCAACCCCATGTTAGATGTCATAATGTGAGTACTGTTTTTTTCCCAATGTTGTTTTGCGTTGATCTCTTTTTCCTACTTGTTAACCTGCCATGTGGCAGCATCTATTCATAAAACTTTTCATTCAATTAATAAATGTTACTTTCCTATGAAAACTGTCCGGTCTCTTTATTTGGGGGTGAATAGGGTTGGATGGTGAAATGATCAAAATCCTCTCATTAAGTCAAGCGAGTAGCCAAGTTGCGATCCATAGGAGGGCAACATCTGAGTTGCGACATGTGGTGGACACGCCGTTTGCCAAATAATCTACCAAAACCATCTGAGTTGCGACACGTGGTGGAGGCGCCTTGCTCCTTCCTACAGATTAACTCTTCATAGTTAATCTATTAACTTCGTTCTGATTCGTGATCAATTTTCGTTATTTCAGTCAATTTTGTGTTTTATGAAGCTACTACACCCATCCAACCACGATTCATTTCACAATATGAAGTTTTCGTAAATTCAATGATCTATTTCGATAATTACTTTTTCAATACTTGCTTTCAATTCACTTTCAACTCAACTTTTTTCCTATCATCAGACCATAGATTCTCTTGAATTTTCTGAATAACTAATTTTCTTTTTTTATCCATTGATGCGTAACTTGAAAGGCAAAATAATAATGATATCATTCATACAACCATGCACCATTGTTTCTAAAAATTCTGGGAAATTTTGCTATTATAGTGATTTAGAAAAGTATTCTCTGGTGATAATTTGTGTATTTTATTTCATTTTACGGGGTGTGATTCTACGAAGTTTCTGGGAAACATTAAATATTTTAATTTTGGTTTTAGATTAGTAAGTTATATAAAGCAATTTTTCTTATTAAGTGGGGTATTTGAGAAACTCATTCGATTTGCATGCAGAGATACAGAGCGTTTAGTTTCAGCTATCCATTAATTAGTATAGGTGATATATCATGTATAATTTTTTCAAATATCATATTACGTTAAGATTTTTTTTTCAACTAAAATGGAGCACAACCCAATTTTTTCTCTTGTTTTTATTGGTATATATATTTTAAGTTGTTTGCGCACTATCAACCCTTATTAACAGAGCATCCGAGTGTACCTAACTATTCAGATTTTTTACTTTTTTCAAAGATACAGGGCGTCCTTGACAATATTCAGTAATGAACATGCATAAATGCAACTTTTCATTTCCAATTTTGACATTTTATTTTATCTATTTTCTCTCACCACGTCACAATTCTTGAGTTATGAAAGATTATGCCCAATACCTGTCTTACTTCAGCTTGGAAATATATCATTGATATTGTCTAATCGTGAAGAATACCTGTATCGCCAGTACCAGCTTCTAAGCGATTACCAATAACATATTTCGAGAATTGTGTACAATTAGAGCCACCCTGAATCAAACCTACTGATTTGTTAATGGTACATACATTCCAATACCTGTCTCCGTCAGTATCAGCTTGGGATTGTGTATCATAAATAAGTCAATGATCACCTAATTGGAGGATAATTGTCCACTTTCAGCTCACTCTGATTTGTAATCATACAGTTGGCACGATACTCAGTCATAGATTTTCTATTCAGTTTCCTTGAAATTTTCTTGAATGGCTCGTTATAATCTAAGTCGTCGATAATATTCATTGACTAAGGCAAGAAAAATAAAACTAGACTTGGAAGAAACCCAAAAATCACTTTTATTTCAAACTTTTAAAACTAACTATACATTCTACGCCACTGAACAAATGCCAGTACGCCCTGTAAACCCCACAGTTCAATTAACCCGTGAAGAAATAGCACAGCAAAAAAATCGAGAAGATTATTTCGTGAATTTTGTAGATAAAAATAGGTACATTTGGAAAAACAGGTTGAGAAATATCTGACAAACGTGTAGGCTCAGTAATTTTTATTTATAACTTTTGACTATTTCAGAATTCGGATTCAATTCCGAACAAGTTTTTGCAATCACTCATAATCTTGGTAGAATTTTTTTTTCGAAATATTGACTAGCGAGTTCTCAGTATTCCTTTAGTATTAGTATATTTTCAGAATTCAAGATAAGATTTTTTTGTGTGGGCAATGAATTAGTTTCTTTAAGAATAATTTTTCCAGCTCGTAGGGAAAAGGGTCGTAGTATTAAATATTTGCTAACATATTTTAACTAGTTGATATTATGTTAAGATAACATTTTAGTGAATGCTTTATTCAAAAAATATTTTTTCTCGTTTAGGGCACAACACATAGGTAACATTAGGTTTTAATAACGATCTATAATATAATCGTACATTTGAAAATCATTTCAGGTTTTTTTCCAATACTTTTTCGCTTCAATAATGCTATTTACTGAATTTCCTACAAAAAGTGCTTTCAATTCCAATTATTAAATTATATACTTCATTTTGAATCATACCTACTTTTTAATACAAATACTCATTGAATATTTTGAAGGTAAAACATATAGGTATCTTCAGCTTTGTTTAGTAGATACACAGGATGATAATTATGCATGATACCTACTCGACTCTTAATTTGATTAAACAACATTTTTAGAGATCTTCAGTTAGGTAAACGTAGATATTTTTTATTCAGCTATCAAGAACAGAATCGAAGTCAATATTGATTGAAACATTATAGGTTTTTTTTCTACGATTCAATGAATAAGTGCAAGTCCGTAGCATAATGACCTTAGTAGGCATACCTTCACTTGCGAAATTCAACTTTGCTGACAACAGTTTTGCTTTCTATGAGTTCATAGACCGTGCTCACTTTCAACTAAATAGAAAAATAACAGGCGCTCATTTCTATGATGTGTGTAGTATTGAATAAAGATACTAGATCTGGGATTTAATAATGACATCTCGATGAGCATAGGTAGTTTATTTGAACTTTTATATTCAGGCATACTTTCCTAGAGATTTCAATGATTTTTTCAGACTGCTGTATTATAATGGTTAGCCACCAGTCAATAAGACTATATAAGAATAATTTTGAAGAGTTCGTAATTTCAATAAGTAGGCATGTACTCAAATATTGAATAATCATACTGGTCGAGTTGTTTCAGGTGAAATTACTCGAATTTAGCTATCAACTTTCTTTTCTTGGGAATTAATAATTATCAACAAAGTGTTGATGAATACACAGGTTATTCAGTTGAGGAAATTTGTGAATGAAACATTGATATAAACTTGAGATTGAAATATCTCCCGGCATTTTTTGAATGGTTTTTTAGTTTTTCTAAGTGTCTAATGCATTTTTTAAGTATATTTGTTGCATTTCTGCTCTTGTGTATATCTGAAATGAATATGTTTTTGAAACATTTCGTACTACCAGAATATAACAAATGATATTCTCTCATTTTTATCGGGTTATTTGAGCTAGCTAGTTCTATAATCACGTGTGCTGGGCTACTAGACAAATAATTCAATAAATATTCGAAATTCCGTGAAGTTGAATATTGTTGATAGAATGAATAATGAGAATTGAAGAATTGTATTGATTATATATTGAGAGTTTCCCCATAGACGAGTAATTACACAGGCAGACGTGGCAGATGACCTAAAGTATAGGTTGAACGTCCACCCGTGTAGGTTTGTCTATTAATGAGTTGATAATGATGAATATGAGTATAATTGGTTGATTATACTTTTGGAGAAGCGCGGTATATCAGAGATTGGTCGTGGAAGAATATCCTGATGACTGGATTGAACGACTGCCTCTGATTTGCGTTTTATTATGATGATATGAAATGAGATGATATGATATGAGATGATATATAATTTTTTGAGATGAATATGATATATATGTTTATGAGATGAATATGATAGATATTTGAAACATTGCGGTTTTTGAAGGAATGATCTGATGAAATCAGGTCCTATGAGATATTTGGGAAAAGTTGATATATGAGGAATACAGACAGATGAAAAAGTAATGAGCATGTTGTTTTTTATTGATGAGTGATAAGAAGATATTTTTTTCTGGTGTACGTATTTTGGTAGTATTGTTGATATGAAGTTTTTTTTCATGATTCTATAACGAAACAAAACATTTTCAATAGCAGAAAGTTTTATAAAAGTTATTTATACATATAGCAAATGAGAAATAAAAACCGAAGTTGATGATTCAGTGTGAATGATGAAATGTTTTGTGCATGTGGTGAATGGTATAGGTATAGTTTGAGAAAAAATAGAGGATTCGAAAAGTAGAAGATTGAGAATAATAATTATACTTAGTTCAGCGCTGAAAGGCCCATTTTTCGAATCGCCTATGGATGATAGAATATCGGATTGAATGAGGTATGAAATGTCAAAAGAATGATATTATGAAGAATGAATGAATAGGAATCTTTGAAAAACTGAATGAAACAAAAATGTGCAAGATATTTTGTGAAAGAAAACAAGATTTAGGAAATTTCAATTTGTATAATGAAGAGCCGCATTATAATAATGACTTTTGTGTTAACTAACATCTGAATAACCTGTGAAATAATGAAATGAGCCATGAACAAAATTCACAGAAGGAGTATTTTTGCGAGGCACTAGCTAGAATTTGCTCACAATTCGGCATGTCAAAACCGAATTGCTTCTATATGGATTTTTTTCCGTATAAGGCATTTCTGTTGGTGTATTTCAGTTCGGAATGCTAAAACCAACTGAACTCGGAACACAATTTCTGTATAGAGTTTAATTCTTCAAAATTAACATATTTTTCTTCTTCTACACATTCAGTATACTTATCTGTTGTAGCAAAAATAAATAAGAGTACCAATTATTTCAAAATAAAACTAAGAGATTTTTATTGTTTGATATTACTAATAATATTTTCCAAGAGGGGCCTAACTATAGCCAAATCACAATCGAGTAGTCAACTTATATGAAAATGCCGTAACTAGTAGGAGGTGTATGTACATTCAGAATCAATAAATTCATAAATTACAATGAAAATTATTGACAATCATTGACAATGCATGTCATGCACTTTGCATGAGTATAAACATTTTGATTCAAGAGCGACGCAATTTTAAGACATGAAAAATTGACAATCATCTAGTTACTGAATAGTTAAAAAATATACCTACTGTATATAGCTAAATAGTAAGTATATTGCACTTAGCAATACCAAGCCCTATTGAATGACAACTAGTAGTCATAATTAAATTTGAAAAAAAAAAAAAAACATATATACAAGTGTAAAACAAAATGGAGAATTTTGTCTCTCTCCAGATATTGAACATATTGTGAATATGGACATGACACACCCACACTACCACCTAACTATTCCTGTATGCGTACCTATTCTTTTTGTCAATATAGTTTGTTTTATGTATATGTATTGTTATGTCCAAGACAAGATCTCAATTTTTAATGTAAGTGATTAAATATATATATGTACTTGGAAATAGAATCTCGGGAAAAATACTGAATATGCGAATTACTAGAACATAACAGAAAGTTGTATCTGATGAAGTAAGATTTATTATGGAGAATTATGTTGAAATATGATACGCTTA
Source organism: Phaedon cochleariae (assembly GCA_918026855.4). NCBI lineage: Eukaryota > Metazoa > Arthropoda > Insecta > Coleoptera > Chrysomelidae > Phaedon > Phaedon cochleariae. Next base: position 33,897,093 of record OU896717.1, read on the forward strand.
TGACAGATGATAATGCAAGATAAGAGGGACGCCTCGAAGATGAATAACAACAATAGTTGCAAATCAGCTGTCAAGCCATGGCGTATGAATAAGTGCAAAGATGTTATTTTGTTATTGTCACGTAGTAAATGTGATGCGTGAAGAGAGAGAGATATAATGACGTGAAGGCACTCGAAAGTGCAAATTGATGTATTCGTTTCAAAGTGAGACGATAGATGCATGGAATGATATGTTTTTCTCGCGATATGAAGAGAAATAGGGACAAAGTAAATTGTCAGATTAGAGTAAATAATGGCAGATACAAGGTTAATGATATTCAGGATGTACGAGATGAAGTTTCCACAAAATACCTAGATATTCATCATATGTAATTCAATGCTCGTCGTTAGGTATTAGCCAGGAGTGTAGTTGTTTTATGATAAATATCATTTAGGAAGATTCGTTTTTTTTTCGGTGACAAACCATTTATAATATTAGAAAACAAAAAATTGGTAACATTGAGATAACATAGGAATGAGAATTAATTGAATAAATGAAACATTGAAATGAAAATCAAGGATATACGGGTGTGTCATTTCCTATTCCAAATCTAGAAAGAATCTCTTTCTTACAATTCAAGATGAAACAAACAATTCGATATAGGTACCTATAGTAGAAAAGAGATTCTTGGATAAGTGTTAGCAGTATAGGTACATCTTGATTTTCCTGTAAGGAGACCTATCTTTTTGATGAGCAACAAGAAGATCAGGAGACATTAATTTTTTTCATGAACTAACTTAGGTAGTTTTGTTTTTAGAGATCGCTAATCGATAAAGTTATGTCAATTATATTCAATTATCTTATAATTAGTTAGGATGTTTTATATGTACTTCTTGTATGAACTTACTGCCGATATTTTTTCTCTTTTGTTACATGTGAAACGGAGAACCACACTCGACGGCACTACAAACATGCAGCCCAGGAATCGACACGAACCGCCAACAGTCACAGGTCCATACACTACGTCAAAGGTGTTGGTCCATGAGAAGTTTCATCGTACCTGGAGTTATCGGGTAGATGTAATTCGTACGGTAGAAAGCACTGGAAAAATGGAAAATGCAGTTGTCATGGAAAGAATACGCTTAGTAGTCATATTGCAATATAAGATGCGATATGCACGCCCCAAGCAAAACTTACTTTGTATCCCTGATGTGTCTCGAAATGCTACAATAACCGCTGTTCCCGTGAGTAGCTGCCCAATTCGCACGACGATATGCTCTCCTCGACGCTAGTGGTGCCCAAAAGGCAGCCAAAATCCACGAAACCTAGACGAAATTTCCACGAGGTTGAGATGGAACGGTGCAGAATAGACAAAACTTACCAGAGCCCCGACTACAGGAAGTCAATACAGTAACCAACGTAATGTCTATATTCCCAAGCAATTAAGTTCGCACCACTACTCACTATACGAAAATCACGCCGATTATAAGTGTAGATAGTACCGAACTACCGAAATCATTGCGAAAACGAAGCACTAGTAGCAATGGACGACAAACTACTTATTCAGCAATTCCCGTTATCTGCATATAAAGAGACAGAGATACTCTCGTAAATCTCTTCTCGATTTTTCTCCAGAGACGATAGAGCGCAGCATCCAAAGAACGCAGCAATCGCAGTCTATAAGCGGAAACGTACACTGCCACAGAAAACGTCTCATCAGAGAGCTAGTGTCCCCTCCCAGGCGAGATTGGACGCCATCAGTCCATCTCACAGATCTCTCGTGCATCACCTACCATGTAATGATATCGATGTTATGGATGTATCAAGTTACAAGTAAAACAGAACATCGCTGACCTACATTACGAACATATGGAAAATGGAAACGCAACCTCAGATGACTGGAAGGACAGAGTTCAACAAACAATTAAAGTGTAGTGCCGGACAAGTGATTTTCAGTGTGGTCCTCTTCGAAACTCTCACATACGCGGAGAAAATAGACTTATCTAATGGACAGTTATCACAAGTTCTTTTCATTTGTACAGTCCCTCTTTGACTAACGATTTTTTTTATGAAATGTTTTCATTTATCATTGATGTAGGTATGATTTTTACACAATTTTATGTTTTTTATGTTTGATTACTCAGGTACTTCATTTGATTGACTCATTATTCGATTTGATTATTGTTTTGTATCATGTATATAGGTAGTTATAGACACTTGAAGCTGTGGGGCCAGCTTCGTCAAACAGGGGAGATGTGTCAAGAAGTACAAATGTCTATGAAATAACTTTCGTTCATTCATTCATAAATTAACTTTTCCAAATTAAAACATTCAGTACATTGCAGTTCGATCAGGCCAGCGGAGTTCATAGACATCATTTCCTTTATAATTTGCAAAGAAATCGCTTACCGCGGCGATAATACCTAGGTAAGCGGTATCGAAAAGCTATCGACCGTTCCCCGTGTGGAAAATAGCGAACCTTAGCATCGATTCCAAATATAAATAGATTCCGAATCGATAAGCCATTCATTACTGATCATTACTGATTTTTGATTATTATTGACCACTCATTCCTGATTACATTACTATTTGATTATTACTAAGTAAAATGCATTTCGATAACACTTTACTTCATTCCGTAATTGAGTTACTTATTCACGAGTTACTGCCAAAATGTGTACCGTCTTCCCGACTTTGGTCCTGCTGGTCAACCCCATCATGTAAGTACTGTTTTTCCATGTTCTATCTGAATTGTTGTTTGGTGTTGTGTTCCCTTTGTCATGTGGCAAGCATTTATTCACGACTTTCCCATTAAATCAATAAATGTTAATTTTATACGAAAACTATCTTGACTCTTCATTTGGGGATGAATATGGTTGGGTGGTGAAAGGATCAAAATCCTCTCATCAAGCCAAGCGAGTAGCCAAGTTGAATTCCATAGGAGGGCAACATCTGAGTTGCGACATGTGGTGGACACGCCGTTTGCCAAATAATCTACCAAAACCATCTGAGTTGCGACACGTGGTGGAGGCGCCGGGCACAAACATATGGAAAATGGAACTGCAACCTCAGATGACTGGAAGGACAGAGTTCAGTGTCAACAAACAATTAAAGTGTAGTGCCGGATCAAGTGATTTTCAGTGTGGTCCTCTTTGAAACTCTAACATACGCGGAGAAAATTGACTTATCTAATAGACAGTTATCACAAGTTCTTTTCATTTGTACATCTCCTTTTTTAACTAGCGATTTTTTTTTATAAAATGTTTTTATTTATCATTGATGTAGGTATGATTTTTACACAATTTTATATATTCTTTATTTCATTCGATCACTTAGGAACTTCATTTGAATGACTCATTATTTGATTTGATTATTGTTTTGTATCATGTATATAGGTAGTTATAGACATTTGAAGCTGTGGGGCCAGCTTCGTCAAACAGGGGAGATGTGTCAAGAAGTACAAATGTCTATGAAATAACTTTCGTTCATTTCTAGATCTTTATTCATAAATTAACTTTTCCAAATTGAAACATCTTGTACAACGTTTCGATCAGGTCAAAGCGGAGTTCATAGACTCTAGTTCCGGTGAAATTTGCATGAAACCGCTTAGCTTGCGACGCGGGCTGAGCTATACGCCCGGTATCGAGCATTGCCATTGCGGAAAATTGCAATGTTAGCATCGATTCCAAATATAAATAGATTTGGAATCGATAAGCCATTCATTACTGACTTTTCATTATTATTGATTCATTATTACTGATTTGTCATAACTGATTACTTATTCATTACTATTATAATGCATTTCGATAACACTTTACGTGATTCCGTAATTGAGTTACTCATTCACGAGTTGCTGCCAAAAAGTGTACCGTCCTCCCGACTTTGATCCTGCTGGTCAACCCCATGTTAGATGTCATAATGTGAGTACTGTTTTTTTCCCAATGTTGTTTTGCGTTGATCTCTTTTTCCTACTTGTTAACCTGCCATGTGGCAGCATCTATTCATAAAACTTTTCATTCAATTAATAAATGTTACTTTCCTATGAAAACTGTCCGGTCTCTTTATTTGGGGGTGAATAGGGTTGGATGGTGAAATGATCAAAATCCTCTCATTAAGTCAAGCGAGTAGCCAAGTTGCGATCCATAGGAGGGCAACATCTGAGTTGCGACATGTGGTGGACACGCCGTTTGCCAAATAATCTACCAAAACCATCTGAGTTGCGACAATACATCCTATATATAAATATCCTTCACGCAAGCAAATGATCATTTTTTCTCCCAATTTTCTAGAATTAACGTCCCACGGATGTCTCGGTCGGTACGTTTAATATTTTGTCCCTGCGAGTACGTTAACTTACACCTCGCCGACGAACGACTGCTGGTAGGCTATAAATACTCCCTGCGTCAATGCCCTTTACGATAGTCCATTGGACATCCTTAGGAAGATTCTTCAGGATCTATTGGGAACATTCTACGGACCATCACCTATGACCTAATCAGTTAGTCGAAATTTGGTCCTGTGGAAATTTTAGGGACGTCCTAAGGACATTCCAGAGGACGTTTCGGAGGATGTCCTATGAATCACCTCGGTACGAAAACAGAATGTTTAATGAACCTTTTCAAAGGACATCCATTGGATGATTTCCCAAAGACGTCCAATGTATATCCTTAAGGGATATCCTTTTTTGGTGAGAAGTCGGCACATTTGTGTACTTTCCACGGACTTACTATGGATGTCCGCAGTACCAAGAACGCATGTCCTGTTGACGTCCCGAATGTCTTGGCGGGATGTCCTATGGATATCCATGTGACTTCTGTGTGCTATTAGGGATAAAACTTTCCACAGGACATGAAGCATAGCACATAGAACGTTTCTGAATTTAAAAAACTGCGTTTGAATGCAATAAAAAGACACTTAAGCCCTTCCTAATTTCCACTCTTTAATCAATGTATTTTCACCAGACTTTCGCCTATAATAGTACAAATCAGTGCTAATAATCGATAAAAAGAAAAACAAAATGGAGGAAAAAAATGTATCCGCGCTGAAACGGGTCTAGGAATTCATTTAAACAGATTCCGTTCAAAAAAACGTTGGTGTCTGGTTGGTTGGTCTATTTTAAGATAAGGGAAATAATCACAATTATCGTACCTGACGCTATCGTTTGGTACTTTTTGATTTCATCACACTTAAATGATATGATATCATTGATATCTCTCTCATTGATTGTTTTAAATCAATTATTATGATTGTGTACCGTCGAATTTCGTGTATGCAGATCAGAGGTCAACAATCAAAATGGTCTTGGCACCTCCTTCCCATTAGTTTGCTACAAACGAAGCGTGATGGGTGCTAATGAAGCTCATTGTTGTTTATGCGCGATATTATGTTCTCTTCCTCATTATAATCGCTCGTGTAATGACAGCTGTTCTCGGATTCGATAAATGAATTATTCAATCGACCGGGTTTTAGACATTATCACATTGAACTTAGCACGCCAAATTTTTGTTACTTATTATTTTATATCAACGGCAATGATTTCGAATCCTGTTTTATATAATCATTCTCGTTGCATTTTTGTACTTAGTTGAACTGTTTATGAATAACTATAATTATACTCAGTGAAATTCAACATCATATTGATTCCACTTAATTTGCAATATTTATTTTACAACTGAATGGGAACGACATTCAAACTAACATAACCTCAAATTGGGGCTTTTTTATTTTGCGAATTTCATGTATTTGAAGTAGTGAAACATACTTTATTTAACGAATATCTGCTGAAAAGCTCCCTCGAATCATAAGAGTATACAAATGAACAGTCAGTGAAGCTTCATCACTACCGAAAAATCGAAATAATACACAGAAGCAAATGAACCATTTCAGAACAATGTACTTTTAAATAGTTCCACAACAAGGCACTTTGGCGCTGCGTTCTCGAATTCATTCGCCTATAGTTTGATGTGAATATAGAAACAATCTGTGTGAAATGCATTCTGAACATCATATTATATCGATAGGGAATTGAACATATTTCTTAATCGTCAACTGGACCTAGATTTCTTCATCAGCAACACACCATCTTGTCTTGCAAATGTCGTGCTCACCGAAAATTATCACAAATACGAATCGAAGAATATACCAGGAAAGAACGTAAATGGACATTATCAGTTGGCATTAGATACACAGAAGTCCTCTGTCGACTGTAGATTACTTAACCTGACTTAACAAATCTAAGAGAATACTCGGTTGTAAATCTCATATATACATACAAATGTAAAAGCAAAGAGATTTGTTGGGGAAGAGAACGCGATCAGTGAGGTCTTCGTGATTTACAAGGCATTCAATTGTAGAAAGTGTCATGTTTCAGAAACTCCATTGACAATATTTATGTTATTTGAAACACATCAACATCATTCATTCGTAAATTGTGAAGCAGGAAAAAATCCATATTGTATACCTATTGAATTAATTGAACATGTTGTAATAACTTCTGCAATGCTTTTGAAATAATTCACTGAAGTAATCCACGACATGAAAAATGCACCCAATAGAACTTTAAAATGCCTGAATACGGCGTGAATGGGATTTTTAAGAAATTGTGCTATTTGTTCCACGCATCATCAGGTTTCTATTATTTCCCCAAGCTTTTCCAATTTGCATTTTTCAATCCCTTATCCCCATTTTCTATAGCTTTGTTACATTTCCGGTCAATTACTTCGACAAAATATTTAAGTATAACCGCGGGAGGTTCCTTATTTCACGACGAGCTCAACTTTCTGATAATGTCGTCGCGATAGACTTTTCTACGTGAATTCGTGAATATATCCAGCCCCGTTAGTTAGAGCCCCTTTATAAAAAATTCAAGAGTTGAGATTTATTACCTAACATTTGAGGCTTATCACTTATGACAGATGGAACATGGAAATAGCATTGTTTATGTTATAAAACCATTTGAGACTTATGATTTGACATCGATTTTACATTCAAGATTCAAGAAGATGGACAACTTTCAACTTAAGAAGTGCTGATAAATGATCATAAATGTAATATGGAGTGAGCATCCAAAGGTGGCATCTCAATTTCCCGCCATTCAAAATTTATTCAAAATATCTTGTGTTGTTATTCCTGAATATTTGGTTTTCTTCTGATAGAAAATGTGGATACTGAATCGTTCTTCAAAAATACACTAGAATGTCATCACCTTAGCTCTGTTGCCTCCATTTTTGGCAAAAGATCAAAGGAGTGAGCCAGTTTCTGTTGGGAAGGAAGGAATAGTGAACTTTAATAGAATGATATCAGAACATGCAATTTTGATTTCCAACCAGTTTCTAACTTACTAAACTTTGAAAATCTGGTTCTGTATCAGAAACTAGATGTCAGTAATGACAGAAGACATGAATCGTCCTAGAATCTTAATATTTTTCATAACTGACTCCACTTGAGACTCATAAGTCTCAAATGTTTAGATGTTGAATCTTAAATGCTAAATAAAGTCACTCTTATATAGACTTATTTAGACAATAAATGAGTTGAGAGGTTCCATTCGATCAAAATACCACAAATGTTGTCCAAAATGTATCCAGTAGTATTCCGTATACACAGAGTGAGTCAAAAATGTGTAGCGAGCTTTCTGGAGGTGATTGTACAGGGTGGGCAAAATTGGGCGTTTCCACCGTATATCTCAATAACTAGAGGAGTTATCGAAAAACCGATATACATGTTCCGGGTTCGATTTTGGAGAAACCTCGAATGGCACAATCAAAATTTCGTTATCTTCATTCGTTTTAGAGATACAGGGGGAAATTGAAAATTTGTCGATTTCGATTTTATTTTCTGACTAATTTACGGTGAGAGGTATCAAAAAATTTCGAACGTATATTTATACAGTATGATGCGTGGAATCCATTGGCATTATCAGAAATTGTATACAGGGTGACGTTGAAAAGATACGGCAGCCAATTATGTTTTTTCTAATGGAACACCCCGTATATTTTGGCACAGTTGAATAGTCCCAGGCGTTCTCATTACAAATATATATATACAAATAATTGAGGTAGGATTCAGAAATTCGCAACTGTCAGAAAGATACAAATGATACACTCATGGAGTCATGGACCAAGTGGGATCATCTCCAATGATAACACTGCTCGCCAGCAGCTATGGAATCATCGATATTTCTGGATGATGCTTTCAACAGGCAGAATCGAGGTTGAAAATGACACTCTGTTTATATTCACCAAATGTGAAAAATGAATATCATAGGGAATGTAATTTCCAGATAAATGGATATTTGGTAAGACATTAAATAAGAAATTACGGAATTATGGAATTTGGACATCTTCTATAAGGCTATATTTTTCAACGCAACCTACTGATTTCCTAATTTCCTAATTGAGTAAATTATTGGTCTTATTTCTGTATCTCAAATGTCTTGATAACAATGATATCAAATCGAATAATTTCCCATTTTATTTCTCACCAAATATCCATTTGTCTGGGAATAACATTCCCTATGATATTCATTTTCCACCTCTGGTGAATATATACAGAGTGTCATTTTCAACCTCGATTCTGCCTGTTGATAGCATCATCCAGAAATATCGATGATTCCATAGCTGCTGGCGAGCAGTGTTATCATTGGAGATGATCCCATTTGGTCCATGACTCTATGAGTGTATCATTTGTATCTTTCTGACAGTTGCGAATTTCTGAATCCTACCTCAATTATTTTTACAGAAGATACGGGGGTGTAACCATAAGAAATGTGACACACTGAATATATTTTTGCGAATATATCTCAAATTGTGGAAGGAAAAGGTAGGACTATATATATATTTGTAATGAGAACGCCTGGGACTATTCAACTGTGCCAAAATATACGGGGTGTTCCATTAGAAAAAACATAATTGGCTGCCGTATCTTTTCAACGTCACCCTGTATACAATTTCTGATGATGCCAATGGATTCCACGCATCATACTGTATAAATATACGTTTGGAATTTTTTGATACCTCTCACCGTAAAGTAGTCAGAAAATAAAATCGAAATCGGCAAATTTTCAATTTCCCCCTGTATCTCTAAAACGAATGAAGATATCTGAATTTTCATTGTGCCATTCGAGGTTTCTCCAAAATCGAACCCGGGACATGTATATCGGTTTTTCGATAACTCCTCTAGTTATTGAGATAGACGGTTAAAACGCCCAATTTTGCCCACCCTGTACATTGAAAAATTAGTATAGTTCAATCGAGAGTTCAATATATATATATATAAGTAATATCCCATAATGGATATTAAGAGAGATATATCCCTCCAAATTTGAAATAATTGAAATAATTTTCCCGCATAACTTCTAATCAGTAAAAATGTATATTGATAAAATACAACTTTCTTGTGTTTTCAGAGGATTGGTCATGATTTCTTGACGACAACTTTTTTCTCAGTATCTTCTTGGTGAAAAAATAGAAGCAATTGATAGAGCGAAAGAAATAACATAAGAATGGTACTCCTATCAAAATACAAGAATTGTAACCGTCACATGATATATCAATTCATTGGTAACATCATTTTAGGAGGCCATAATCAATCTCGTACTCAATTGTCTATTGTTATTGTTAATTCAATACTTTAGTTTTTTGCTAGGTTTTTTGCTTAGTTATATTATTACAGCGATTTCCAACTTTGATTTCAAGAAATTGTATGGTGACATTTTTGTACACATTTTTGAATCACCCTGTACTATATGAGTATCCTGATAATTGAAATGTGTTGGAACCTTGACGTCATGTTGAATAGATCGAATATCTTTTAGAACTTTTTTTTCATCGGTCGTTAGAGTCATATACTCCATTATACCATCTTTATTAGTTTTAATGATCGGCTACAGACATCAATAATTACAAGTCACGGACGCCTCAAAATAGCAGCTAATTGAACATTAACCCAATTCAAAAGAACAAAATGGTAAAAACACAATTCATCACTTCAATGCATTTGGGAATGGGAAAACGCTGTTTTACAACAAAATATTCATAGAATCAACAACAACAGCAACGCGATATCATACAACAACACATTAGATCTCCGAAGAAATCGAATTAGAAGTGGAGATACTATATGAATTCAATGATTTATTCTACTGCAACTAATGAAAGATACTTCTTTGAATACAGTCAGATTGTTCTATAGCATCCATTTCATCCCTGTTTCACCCTCTCATTTTTTATGTTCTGGTTCCCACAAGGAATAACCTGTAATGTTCAGAGAACATCGTGAGAACCAAGGGAAATAAGGTAGGAATTGGTGTTCTTCTTGAATTTCTGGAGGTTATATGCCTCGGAGAACACCTCCCTTGGCAATGTGTTCCAGAGCCTCGCTGTTTGTTGCATGAACGCATCTTTGGAGAGAGATGTTCTTGCAGGTCTCCAAAGTGACCACGAAGGGGTGCGAAGCCTCAACTCGACGGGTTAATCTCGCGGGGACTGCCAAAGGAGGAACAATTGTTGATATTTCAGAAGAGCATCGTCCATGAAAATATCTATAGAAGAGAGCCAGATCGCCAACTTTTCTACGGTGTTCCAGAGAAGTGAGTTTGTGAGCGAGGCATCACCCACGAGACGAATTGCCCTTTTTTGGACAGAATCCAACAGTGTCAGTGTATGTTTGGGTGCTGCACTCCATATATGGGAACAGTATTCCGGGACAGGTGGGATCTGTGCCTTATAGATCATAAGCAGCGGACTGGAAGTGAAATAGCTCCTGGCCCGAAACAGAAAACCAAGTTTTCGGGATGCACTTTTAGCAATTGATTTCACGTGATTTTCGCAAGAAAGGTTATTGCTGATAGTAATACCAAGCATCGAAATGGGTGTCTTCAGAGGTATGGTTACTCCTGACAAGCTTATGTTGGGCACAGTGAGATCGGCTTTTGTAGAGAAAATGCATCATGCTTGTGTTCTGTTTGCATTGAAATCTACCAAGTTATTAGATCCCCATGTGTACTGGACATGAAGTTGCTTCCAACAAATCGTTGATATGGAGTAGAAATAGTGTTGGTGCTAGAATTGATCCTTTGGGAACACCAGCATTTATGATAAGAGAGACAGATGAACTCCGTCCTCGACTCCGTCGACCACTAAATTCCAAGATAGAGCTGATAAAATGAAATTTTGAATGATGTTTTCTTGAAGAAGATCTAGAATAATTTCATGAAAACGTTCAAATATATTGTAGCACATATTTCATCTCTCTTCAACCGTCTTATCAACATAATTAAAATTTTGATTCAATAACAGAGTGAAGAAAGGATGAAATGGATGCTACAAAATCAGACGTCTCTCTGATTGTGCTCAGGGAAGCATTTTCTGAGCTCCATATAACGTGAAATTTCGATTTTTTCATAAAAGGGTTGTAGAGGAATGGAATGGGTGCTACAAAGTGAGACAACTTATCTGATTGTGTTCAGAAAAGTATTTTGCATTAACTACAGTGAAATAAATTATAGAATTCATATAGTATTTTCACTTCTAATTCGATTCGTGCGCGGCTTGCCTTTGGAGATCTTATTCGTTGTTGAATGATATCGCGTTGTTGTTTTCATACCGGTAAACTAACAATAAAAAACACGTTGAGAAGAAATCAATTCAATGTGAATTTCTATATCTTGAAGCCTTCTGTATGCACAAAAATCGATTTTAGTCGCTTGTAATGAGGAAAACCATTAACCCCTATCACTGATATCCTCACTCTTCTTTGATATAAGCAAGTGACAAGTGGCAATTTCACACGCAACCCTCCTTTGCTGGTTCAATCAAGCCAATAGGCAGTAATTGGAAAATGGTACACAAGGTCACTACCAGTTTATTTTAAAATCTAATTACCATAGACTGCATAGGGCTGCTCAAATCATTGGGGAATGAAAAGTCATCAAAATATTTATGTAATTGCAAAAAAAAGGGAATTAGGTCAATTAAAACGACATAATAATCTACGTGAAATACACCGCTGGAACTAATGAGAGAAATGAAGGGCCACTGAAGCAAAAGACGATTACTGGATCAATAATTAGAATGCTGATAGGAATTGAATTTATCATTGGGCCTTCTATAGAGTTACTGGGTCGAGATAATCGCCCCAATATCTCTAGATCAAGAGAACATCAATAAGTATTCGGTAGAGGATAAACGAATGGAAAAATATGATCCATTCCCTTGTTAGCCCTTCAATATATCCATTCTGAAAATATAGATTCGACAAAATGTTGTCGTGTTCTTAATCCTTGATGTAACACTATAACTAAATTAATTCAAACAGGTATGGTGATAACAGTGCTGATAGTATCAAAGCTATTTTTTTATGAGAATCATAAATTACAATGCTTATCTCTTCAAGGTTCTCCTAACACTTTATTATTTGGATTACTGGAAGATATAACAGATATCCTGAAGAGTGTGTTTATTTTAGAGAATAACTTCATGGAGGAAGAAGTGATTTCTCAACAATTCGATAGTTTTATCAAAATTTCGCATGAAAGATTCCATGGATATAAGTACCACACAGTATATTTTCTAATATTTATTCGTTCAACAAGTTCTTTCTAATAAAACACCCTGCATATACAGTGTGACCCACTTAAGACCGGAGCACCCTTATGAAATCTATAGTTTTTTACCGATTTCTTTTTTTTTTGTTTCAGCAGAAGGACTATCCGGAGATCTACGTTCACACAAATTCGCAAAATAAAATTTCAATCTACAGGGCATACTATGTTACTATTTTTATGTTAAAAATTGCGAAATATCATTAGCGATTTTTTTCAAAAAAAATCGACCCCACCACTGAATTCAGCATCCTTCAATTAGGTCGAGCGCAAAATTTCATTGAAAAATTCCAATTGGCAACAAAGTTATAACAGCAATAATTTTGACTGCTCACCATTTTTTATGAATATTTCAGACAAATTCTGAGAAGCGGCAATATTGTCAACACAAATGTTGGAAACCATTGAGGTTTCTGGTATACATTTGAATTGATAACACAAATTATTATCGAGTTATAATCTCTAGAATGGAACCCTTTTGGAATGATCTACATTTTCAATTAGATGGCTGCCCAGTACATCATGCTAGGATTATCAGACGATGGCTGAATGAACAGTTTCCTCTTTGCTGGATTGGTCGAGGAAGTGAATTAATTGGATGGCCACCCAGGTCCCCCGATTTAAACCCTCTTGACTTCTTCTTGTGAGGTTTTCTTGTACAAAAAGTTTACAAACCCCGTGAAAGAATACGTCAAGCTTGTAGGGAAGTAACACTCAAAGGTCTCAAAAACTCGGTGAAAAATACATATGAAAAATGTATTCAATTGAATGGTGTTTAGTGAAAGCAACAAAAATTTTAAATGTATTGATTAGGGCCGAGATTAGGGCTATATAGTTATGGACCGAAATTATTCAATGATGTATATTATTGAACTTATTTGTATGATGGCTGGTAGAAAATTTGGAAATAATAAAATCAAAATGAAGTTATTATTTGATACGATGATTCTTGCTTGATGATAATTATTGTGAGATGCCGATTTATCGACGTTATGGATTTTTCATTTTATGAATCTTTTCATGAATACTAAGATAAATTCCATTTTAGATGTTATCACTCGATAATAATTTGTGTTATCAATTCAAATGTATACCAGAAATCTCAATGTGTTGACAATGTTGCCGCTTCTCAGAATTTGTCTGAAATATTCATTAAAAATGATGAGCAATCAAAATTGATAACTTTGTTGCCAATTGAAATTTTTCAATGAAATTTTGCGCTCAACCTAATTGAAGGATGCTGAATTCAGTGGTGGGGTCGATTTTTCTCTAAAGAAATCGCTAATGATATTTCGCAATTTTTAACATGGAAAAAACAAACATCGTCTGCCCTGTAGATTGAAATCTGATTTTGCAAATTTGTGTAAACGTAGATCTCCGGATAGTCCTTCTGCTGAAACAAAAAAAAAGAAATCGGTTAAAAACTATAGATTTTATAAGGGTGATGCTCCGGTCTTAAGTGGGTCACACTGTATAAGGTACCTGCACATTTTCATGAAGCATCATGATTTCTGTCCGAAGTTGAATTGAGAGAAATATTTGTTCAAACTCGCGAATACTAGTGATGGTGTTTAAAAATTCCAAGACCACTTCGAAAAATCCATGAATATGCATCCGAGCAACCTTGATAATTATATCGGCAAACTAAAACGTTGAGGATAATTTCACTCGCCATATGAAACGCGCATCTCCTGCGATGTTAGCACCAAGCAGAACGGTGTGCCGCGATAGTACTCGGTTCCTTCCTTTCGAGCCGGTAAGACCACGTCGTCATGGCAACCACGAATTCAAATAGATTTCTTGTTATCTGAGCGGTGTGACATAAATGTCAGTCAGACAGACATTATTGTCATTGTCTATTAGAAATCACGATAATGAACGAAATAAGACAAAGCTTTGGCAATATTTCAGTAAATGAAATAGATATAATAGTGAACGAACATGAGCCTAAGAATACCGTGAAAAATAAAAAATATGTGTGGAAGCAATTTATGAACTTCACTGTTGGAAAAGGGTATGTCATCAATGAAGACACAAGTATTCAAAGTTTAGCATTCATATTGAAGGACTGGGCATTCAATATTATATATTTATAATCCAATCTTCACGAAAACAACCCAAGGTGGATCTCAGCGTTATTCAGATGATAAATGGTTGGCAAAAAATAACAGGAATGAAGACATGTGTCCAGTAAGATTGTTTAAGAAACTGTTATCAGAACGTAATGATAACATTAAAACCGACAGGTTATTTCTATCAGTCAATCAATTTTGGAACGAGAATAAGAATAGCTCATGGTATAAAAATTGTCCAATGGGTTGCAACGAGATCGCCAAATGGACGAAAAATTCGGCAGATCCATCGGATTAAAAACCGGCAAATTAAAAATTAAAAATCATTCAAACAGAGCTACAACAGTTAGCCAATTGGCTGAAGCGGGACTGAACGAACAAGAAATTATAAAAATCACGGGACATGCTAGCGCCAAATTTATAAAGCTATATTTGCAAATGGACAGTGAGCACTATCGGAATATAATGGACAAACTCCGAAATGAAGAGAACCCAGCGACCTCATCAAATTCACAGATCATAACATCGACCGAAAAACAAAATATAACTTATAATAATTGTTCAGTGGTAAATAATTATTAATACAAATAAATTGTCTGTCATGTATCTGTTTAAAACTGTAATAATAGAAAAATGATTATTTTGATAGTTTCTTCAAAAGAAAATAATTATAAAAGTGATTTTGATGAACACATTTGTATGTATGACTTTTTTGATTCGTGAAATTATCCCAATAAATTCGATTCGAGCTCACAATACTATCGCAAATTCTGTCAGAAATACTATCGATAGTATTGCGAGCTCTCATGGTATTACCCCCGAAAGTACCTTCTTTATTTCATCCAACTGCTGCTTCGTTAAGTTTTTCTTCTTGCTTTTGTTGTGTCCCATAGTTCCCACACTTAGACCACTCAAGTTGTGTATTTTTTCCACGCCAGATACCCACTTTTCATTAGCACATCAACACTTCACTGTACCGCCTTTTCACACATTGCCAGACCCACTGCCAGACTTACGTGTTCAAGTAAAGTCTGAATAAAATATTTGGATAATTGTTATGGCAAGATATGAATGTTGATTTCGTCATTTCTTTATCTAGGATGTTTATTCAACTTTTGAATTCATTAATTTAATTAACTCGGTTACTAACTTGGGAGATGTAAGGTTTTAGCATAATTTGGCGAATCATATTATTATATTTTCGTTAGGGGACTTAGAAACAGGTGTTTATTGTTTATTGTTATGGTAACGTAAATGCAAATTGCATTGTTGAATGTCAGGTACAAGGATAACTGCTTTCCTGTTCTTTTACCTTTGGTACGTTCGACATCATGAGCATAATTAATTTTTATCGACAATTAATTATATTGACATTATCCTGACCCCAAGTGATTAATTTCGATATCAAGTGCCCACGGTAATACATCAATCATGATATTAATAGGTTGAGTGGAAGAGCGCGTCCTCTCGGTAACTCATCTTACCGTCAGTACCGAACTCTGCCTTTTGTCTTCAAACTCCATATAGCTGAACTGTAAAATGTAAAATGTAACATGTATAGTTTGAGACAATAAAATCCTATTATTATTATTATTATTAATATTTTATGAGATGAACTCTTTTCTATTGGATTCCAGTCACCCTGTAGGAATATGCAAAGAGTGCGGTGCATTAAATATGCAGAGCATGTTTATGCCATCTCCCAAAATAGACGTTTAAACTGAAATTCGATACCAATACTATATACAAAATGTGTCTGTATTTATTCTGAATGGGAAAGGTACAGAAAAGTCATAAACAGAACAGAAAATTCCGAGGAAAATTCTTAGGTTGGAGCTTAATCTCGGGCTCATAATTCGTGCATAAATTCGACAAACAAAAAAATGCTCAACTGATGTGATGTTGATTTAGTTTTCAATCAAGAAGAAAAAAAGATTGGCAGACTGCTCTGGAGTAATATTTCGCTGCATTACTCCTTTTGTTATTTATCTTAACATGTGTGTTTTGCTAGAGAAAAAAAATGAATAGATAATAATTCTGCGAATGAGATTGTTTGATCCGTAACTAAGCACGTCTCTAGTTTTGAAATGACGGAATATTTGTTCTAAAATGTTCTCAAACAGACGACGTACTAATAAAATCTTAATTTTTCACTACTGAGTTTTCGACAAAATGTCACTGCGCTTAACACTTTTTTTTATATAAGGGAGCCTGAGAGAAAAATGTTTGAAGAAAAGAAATATATATATATATATTGAAAATGTATCGAATTTTTACTTATCTTTGGACGTTTCGGGAACGATTCTGCTCCCTTTTTCAACATGAGAATGCAAAAAATCTTCAGTGACATACTGATGTTGGCATATGAATGAGTGATGTTAGTATACAAATGAGTTACAGGATGTTTTTTATTAATTGATCTCGAATCTAAGATTTTCATGAAGAATTTCTAAGAAAATATTATCGAAAAATACATAAAACAACCAAATACGCGGTACGAGATACGTATAGATGACATTTTCATAATTTGGCCACATAACCTTATGGAACTAGATGATTTTCCAGATCATGTGAACAATGCCGAACACACCATAAAGTTCACTCAAATCTCTTCATGATCGAGCCAAATCAATATCATCTAACCAATCTTCAACTCAATTAATATCTGAAGAACTTCATTAATAGAACGATTCACCAAATTGATAACAAACAAAAATACACCACTACAAAAACAAATAACAATAACGATGAATATAATACCTACCGTACATTCCCGGCATATCTGAAAAAATAAAACGTGTTGGTGGTAAGTTCCAACTGAAAACTGTGTTCAGAACTGAAAATACACTATACAATAAGTCATGACTTATAAAAAAGTCAAAAAAGTATGACTTTTTGAATTAATTCGGACTTTTTTGAATGAATTCATTTGAGGACAAATCAAATTCTATTTACTTGAACAAAATACAAGAACACCGAAACAAAAGTTTTTATTTTCGTTAAAAATCTCAAAGCATAACAATAAAAAACTTGCAATTTTTGCAATACCAACTGAGACTATTGATTGATTGAAAAATGATACGTATGCAACTTATATTACTCATTCGCAATCTCCATTATAAAGGCGCTTTACAGTTATTTTAAAAAAAATGCAGCTATTTCCATGGCGCGCCTACGGATTAGTATCATCTTGTAAAGCAACTTTTCATTGCATTGCAAGAAATGAGTCCGGTAATTTGTATAACTGGTGCAATTCTAGTGGTGACATGTTAGATTTTCGGAATTTCATTCATTATTAGATGCACATTGGATTTTACTTTTCTTGCCTTTCTCATGGTTTCTTCTACCCAACTCTTGACCCAACTCAAAACTCGGTGAGAAGTAATACACAGAATCTATGACAAAAAGACATTGCAATGCAAGCCGGTAATTCCGATTCAGTGTTGAATAGCCTTCATATCATTTTTGCCGGAAATTGCATGCAACGAAATATTGTAAACTGTAAAACGGCTCTTAGAAAATTTAGTTTTCTGCGTGTGGATGCTTCCCGGCTGTCAGTTGTCAGATGCCATCGGTTATTCAATTTTGAACTAGTTTAAATTGAAGGTAATAATGAGATTTGTTCCCATTCGATAAATATTGAATTAATACACGACTTATTTGAAAAAAGCTATTTGAATTAATTCACGAATTAAATCACTGACTTAATTCATATGAATTAATTCGTGCCAGCCCTGCTGAGATCCATTCTAACTCAAACAAAGCCGAAAAAAGAAGAACAATCATAAAAAATTCGTATAGTATACCTTGTGCTTGTTGAAAGTAGTGTACAGGTGAAACGAATATACCTCTCTCAGTAAGGACAAAAGAACACAAGTACAAAATCAAGAAAAGACATTTCGAAAAATCAAAGCTAACTGATCATATCCTTACTGAAAATCTCGCTGAAAATGTAAAACATATGGTAGAGTGGAATAATATTAAAATTATAGGAAAGAAAGATAACAACCAAAACAGGAAAATCAAGGAATCGACTTGCAATCTTCTGAACGGAGACAGTAGCATTGCTTCCTGTTCAGTTGATATAGATAGAACATGATATTACACTACAAAACTGAACATGATGAAAATGGTAGATTCAAGATCAATTAATGAAAACATCATGTAACTCATTCGTATACTAACATCAGTCGTTCATATGCCAATATCAGTTTGTCACTAAGAAGTACCAAACTATAAGAGCACAATTTTCAAAGGAAAATATTATTGCATTTTCATGTTGAGAACGAGAGCAGATTCCCGAAACGTCCATAGATGAGTAAAAATTCGATATTTTTCAATACATCCATACACATATTTCGAAAGAAAGTTTCACTGAAAAGCTATTGAAGTTTTCTTTTGGGCTCCCTGATAAAAAAAATTTTAAACGCAGTGACATTTTGGGACAATGCATCTGATTTGTCCTACTACACATATAATGAATTAATAATCATATTTTTATTTTATAGAAACGAGGAGAGAAATTCCCAAATAATCAAGTGAAATGGACTATTGAGATTGTTGAAGAATGAATTGAAAATGACTCGAGCTTTCGAAACCGTATAGCTAGTCGTCAATAATAAAACATTTCATTTTAATACAAATAAACTGTCGTTGAAGGAAATTCGTTGTTGATAGAATCGGTTGAAGGAACCTAGTTATAAACACTATGTCATCGGATGATAATTATGTCTTGTTCAGAGAGCATCATACGTATTTCGAATAAGTATACATACTCGGTATGATCCACGACACATCATCGAGGTAGTCTGTATAGTTTCTATGATTTGAAATAGTGGTATTACAAATAATACTTCAACCTCTGTCTGAATGAAGAAAAAAAAATCTGGAGAAACATTGGCTTATCCCTCCTCGCATTGGAAACGCACAGGAAACTTTGCAAAAATCCTCATTGAAGTGAAGTGAAGAAGTTGTGAAACTAGAACAATTCTGCTACTACAATTATTATTCAAACTAATGTTTTATTATTAGACACCTTGATTAAAGGGAAATATAAATTGCCAAGTTATTATTCAAATGCAAAATAACCGTAAAATATCGAGCCATGAATGAATACCATTTTCATTCAACAAGATTTATGTACATTTAAGTGAACATCATTATTATAGATTATAGTTTCGAACTGAATGTATAGCAAATAGCATTTTTGAAAATTTCCAACAAGACAATCATCATGTTTGTGAAACAGGTAGTAATTTCCTTGAATCTACCTGTACCTCTTCAGCATTCCCACTAACTAAACACCCCTAAGAGCCTTCAAAATTGACAGTAAGATGAAATAATCGCCTTATCATGCTAAAACAACCGGACCCGACACTTGACCATCCTTATTCCCGACTGAGATTTTCCAACACTCAAATTTCACACTTCACTATCCACAAAAAAACTGAAGCCATCCAAGATAGAACAAAATATTGAAGCGCGGGTCTTCCGATGTGCACATGTTCCGAACCACAATGTGAAAGAGTGCAGCAGTCACAGCCTACTAGTTTGCCGGGCTCCTGATGTTTACTTTTCTCGGTACAGCAGTAGTAGCACTGTGTTTTGGCAACCGCTCATAAAAGTTATGATCATTCTTTTTTTTATTCCTAATATTCGATACTATTGCCCACGTTAAATCATCTTTGATAGTGGCATCTGCCAATCGAATAAATAAATAATGATCAAGATGAGACGGATAACATATATAAATGTTGTTTTAATAGATGTGGCATGGCATAATGAGCTTATGGAATATTTCCTATCCAATTGCGAGATATCCTTGAATATTTGCTTCGCTATAACGAATTGATTCGTGTTGCTTCGAATTCAATGAAGTCGAATTTTAATTTGGAATAGGCAACAGTATAAAGTATATGTTTGTCACGAGCCAGTGTTTCACTCATGAAATAGATCATTATTGGACACAATAAAACATTCAGACCTTATGAGAAAAGGCATGCGCATGTGTTTTTTTATTTAATAAAGAGATTCACCTTTACAATAGAAATTAATTATAAAGTGTGTCCACCTTAAGGACTTACCACCCCTGTAAAATTGTTATTATCTGACCGATTTCAAAAAATTTTTTTTTGTTGGATAGGTATTTGAAATGTCCATGCAACAAGAGAGTGATTTCACTCATGAACTGTAATCGTGGCCAACTGCGACCAACTTTATTGACCCATATTTGAGAAAGTACTAATCGGGATTTTTTTTTCACAAAAAACAATTATGGATTCTGAATCACGATCACTTGAAAAACACCTTCACTGATTTTTATCATCATGAAACACAGGGTGTTCGAAAAAACGAATTCTGTTTTTTTTTCAATAGGTGATCAGAAAATGTAGTATTGTGGTATTTTTGAGAAGAATTGATGACACATTATTATTGAGGATCACTTTGAGCATATCTGTACCGATTTTCATCATTCAAAAATACGATGTGTATGAGAAAACAATCAAAAAGAAAAAGTAGGCAATATTTTTTCATCAACTCAAAAAAATATTAATTCGATTTTTCGAACACCCTGTGTTTGATGATGATGAAAATCGATACAGGTATGTTCCAAGTGATCCTGATTAATCTTTTTATTTTGAGTGAAGAATTATCAGGACGAAAAATATTGCTTACCTAACCTTTTTAATTTTTTCTCAGACACATTGTATATTCAAATGACGAAAATTGGTAAAGGTATATTTGAAATAATCCTCAATGATAATTTGTGATTATTTCTTTCTAGAAAAACCACAGAACTACATTTGCTGATCAACTATTTGAAGAAAATGATGATTCGCTTTTTCGGACACCCTGTGTTTCATGATGATGAAAATCGGTACAGGTATATTTCAAGTGGTACTGATTCAGAATCCATCATCAAGTTTCGTGGAAAAAAAATCCCTAATACTTAGTATTTCCTGGAATATGGGTCATTGAAAGTTGTCGCAGTCGGCCACGATAACAGTCCAAGAATTAGATCACTCTCTCGTTGGATGGGCATTTCAAATACCTATCCAACAAAAAAAGGTTTTTTGAAATTGGTCGAATGGTAACGATTTTACAGGGGTGGTAAGTTCTTAAGGTGGACACACTATGTATATGATCAAGATGGCATAAGGACGATAACATCACAGCATCAACAAATGAAATTCAACAATGAAATAAATTCAAGTTTTTGAAACACTACAACTTGTTGTTGAAACTATTTCCTATTTACAGCCATATGGTTGAAAAATTACATTATGCCCAAAGAGAACAAAAAAAGGAAAAGAGGAAAAAAGTATCAACTAAATTAATGGTGACTGATCAAACTAGGATCAATTTTACAAACTCTATTTTTAAATATGGCTGAAGGCTGAACGAACGGGTCAATGTTAAATGCATTGAAATTACGTAAAATGCGGGAAAAAGGGCTGAAGTTGGTTCTATGATTGTTTATAACAAATAATTCTGTGTTTCTAGTAAAATATGAGGGAACATTGAAGTTAATCCTATTAAGAAGTTCATAGCGATCAATTTAACCTGAGATAATCTCAAACATAGTATAACTACCTAGCCTGAATAGAGGGACAGATAAATCAGTTAGGTTGATGGTATCAAGAGTATCCGAATAGTTGAAATGATGGTAAGTTTCCATTCTGTAGAATATGTGTTTGGCGAATATAACTTGTTCGATTAGTGTGATATCACTTGCATAGTATGGTAACCAAATCATACAGACAGACATAGTTCAATAAGGTACATAAAAAGGCGAGCAGTACAAAATATACGATGTGTTGCATGAACAATTTTTTGAATTACGCGATAGAAAACCTACCATTCTATATATTGGCGGATGCTGGTACTTTCAGTAGATGGCCCCTGGAGGTGAGACGTTCATCAAAGATGATTCCACGGTTACTTTTTCCAGGAATATATTGTTGATATTGTAATTATATCTTATGAAATAATATATATACTTAATAAAATATTCTAAAACAGATACAAATACCTATGCCAGAATGTATTAGACCAGAAATGAGGTAGGTATATACTCAATCAACATTTCACATTTGTCAAATATCTTTGGTATTCTTCAATTAAAGCACCAATATGTTCCGAAGACCAAACCATTATAGAACTGATGATGTTATCTTAATTTATGTGTACCTAATTTATATTATATCAATTACCTTTTCAAAATACCAAGAAACAATTCGAAGATTAAATAACGGCGTCATGCGCAAGCGCTTCAACATAAAATGAATGAAAAATAGGACAGGTTCTATTCTTCATCCAATTTTGCATTCATACTCTGTGTCTGTAATACACCATGCAGTAAATTCTGAATACAATTTGTTTTTATGTTCTGGTTCCCACGAAAAGGGATCAGGGAACATCGTGAGAACCAAGGGAAATGAGGTAGGAGTTAGTATTCTTCTTAAATTTCTGGAGGTTATATGCCTCGGGAAACACCTCCCTTGGCAATGTGTTCCAGAGCCTCCCTGTTCGTTGGCTGAACGAGTCTTTGGAAAAAGATGTTCTGCAAGTCTCCAAAGTGACCACGAAGGGGTGCGAAGCCTCAACTCGACGGGTTATCTCGCGGGGACTACCAAGGGAGGAACAATTGTTGATATTTCAGAAGAGCATCGTTCATGAAAATATCTATACTTTATTTCCATAACTTTATTTCCTGAAACATCACAAGGAATCACCCCTTGAACTTTTTCGGTGTTATTCAGATAAACCCTGTATAACATGAAATCGATGAACCTCTGATAAAATCGTTCAGTGATTATAATTCCATCTATACCGAGGGTAAAGACTGACTTGTTATTGAGTAATACTACCAATGATTGCGAATTCAGCTAGCTTCGATATATTCTCAGACTGAATCGAATTCTGATATGTATTCATATGATCAACAGCCACATAATGTATTATTTTATCAGCAAACACACCTTCTCAAGAACGAACAATAACGTTATAAATAACGTACAATCATAAACTCGAATATGATTTTTCATGGAAACCTGGTTCAATTGTTTCATGTTGTAGGTGGTAGATCGATTATACCTGTATGGTACCGGAGATTTACTGCCCAAGTATAATGAACACGTTTAGGGACTTACTACTGGGAATCCTTTGCAATAACGATAAATCAAAGGTTTATTTGGACGTCGCAGCAAGTGGAGATTTTTTAAATGGTGTTTTCACTTCGTAATTGGGGAGTAGTCGGAGATATAAAGAACATTAATTATATACTCAGAGTGTGTCTGTTTTTTGTGAGAGTTTTCGAATGATTCTCAATTATGTCTCAGAGTTGGCTCAAAAATAATAATAATAATAATAATACTTCAATTGTTCACATAAGGATTAAAGGATTAACAATCTTCATTTCATTTATTAATTCAGTGGTACAAGAACCTGAAAAATAGTCAATATACTTATATCAACTAAACACTTTGTTGGTGAACCATATATTATGGCTATCTATACTAAATATAAGTGAAGGGACAAACATGATGGTTAGCATACTACTCATTTTGTTGTGAGACTAAAATCTGGTTGATAACAAATTTTCTTGATCAAACCAACAATTCCATTCGTACCCAGAAAACATTTTTTGTTTGAAACTACAAAATTTTTGTAATTTCAACAATATCTGAGTGTCATATATCCACGACAAAATATTTTGTCACCGCAGCAAATGTTTTATGTCAGTTTTCAATTCAAAATTCATTTGATTCTACTCATTATTGATTCAAATTAACAGCAGGAATTGGTTGAATAAACGAAGACTATTTTGTTTCTATTATAAAATATTCTGCTCTTATGAACGATTCTGTTGATTGAAATGATTATATCATTTCATTCAAGTGACAAAGTTTTTCAGAGAGTGAATATGTTTAACAAAATATATTCTTCGATCAACAAAATTGTATTTAGAATTGACAAAATATATTTTGCCGAATAATAAAAAGAAATCCAATAACTGAATTTCAGAACTAAGAGAAATTAGAGATGAATTTCCTCAGTTGATTCAAGACTATTAGCTTGTATATGCGTCATAAGGAATTCTATGACAGCCTAATATAATTATATAAACGGATGTTTTAGGTAGGTATATGTACACCCCAATCGAGGCGAGCGTAGGAAGGTTGGAAGAAACGCCACCTGGTGGCAAAAATGCAACTAGATAATCATTCAACAAAATATTTGTTTGATATAATGTTCTTGTGGGTTCTGTTCAACACACTAACTTGTTCGAAATAACAACATATTACTTGATAGTGATGTGTTGAATCATCAGAATATAATGTTGTCATAATCAATTCAATTTTGTCGAATAGAAAAAAACCTTCGATTGGTTGCACAATGAAATGATTTTTGACTCAACAAAATATGATGTTGTATCTAGTTGAATAAGTATTCGTCAAAATTAATTCAATTTTGTCGAATAGACAAAATCCATATTATTGATTGAACAATGAGATAATAGTTGGATCAACAAAATTTGTTTTATTTCAACTATAAATGTTATGGAACGAAATTAAACTTTTGTTCAAGTAAGCAAATATCTCAATCAAATTATTTTGTCTCTTTGAATAGGTTGCTTATTCGGAATGAATATATATTTTGTTGATTCCGCAAAATTGTGTTTAATTTAACAAAAAAAAAATGACCAAAATTATTTGGTTGGTACAACAAAACTTTTTTTTCTGTGTATGGTGACTAAACATATTCAACTATTGTTCGCTGGTTGATAACCAGATAGGCTCATTTTCATAATATGAATATATGCTCGTTTTGGTTTATTTAGCCCATCAATTTCTTTGAGTGAGAGAATCTGTAGATATGGGACCATTGACATAGATCAATCAGACTTTCAATCATCTGAACAATGTTCATGTAGGTATAATGGCGTCTCACGGAAAACAATAAACGATCGCACATGCATGACCGATTCCTTGGCTATTCTTGATCAGAGCCGGAGATCGTAAAGTCCGCGTTTCGAATGTTTATCTCCGTTTACAGGGCCTTTCTTGATTTGCCGGCCGGACAAAGAAGGCGAGCAAAATTGCCGAACAGGATGAAGTTATTTCCAGCGTGGGAGTCGGCACGTGCAAACTGAGGGATTTTATATTTGGTTTTAGTGTTTTTCCTCCGGATTGTAAAAAGTTATTGTCGGGGGAAATCACGAAAAAACACCGGAAAGGGATAACTTTGTGTTAGCGGTAATGTCGGCTTCTGAAGACCAACCGTAGTGGTTCTAAGTTACCCTACATCGAGCCAGCTACCGGAGAAGTATGAAATGTTAACCTACACGAAAAAAAAAGAATTTTTGAACCAAGTAAAATTTGATTGAATGAAGCAAATGAAAGTGTCATATATGCACGACAAAATATAATCTTGACATGAGTAAATCTATATCTTGTTTCAGAGCGAATTTGAAGTTTGAATTAAATAAATATGTCTTGAATGAACTCTGGATCTTATTCAATCAAGCACATCCATGAATTGTTCATGAAGAGATATTGAATTGGATCAAGCAATCATTTTGTTTGATTCAATATAACAAGATATTGATTCAATCAATTATTTAGTTGATTCAATAAAATATTTGGATGATTTAAAGAAATATTTGGTTGATTCAATGAAATATTTTGTTGATTCAAGAGAAACTGTATTTCCATTCGACAAATTGTTTTGTTGAACCAAATTCAGTATTAATTCGGGAATTTTCTGAAATTTCACATCAATAGAATAAAGTAAACTAGGAAACTAGTCGACTATCAGCATAGATCTCCAGTCTTAACTTCTCTTCAGCTAATGCAAAACTGTTTCGGATTGCTAATCATCAAGATCGATTTATCCAGCTGATAATTCAAACACGAAGAATCAGGCTTCACGTATATTATGAATTCGAGGCAGGCATAGACGAGGCGAAATGATCTCCATCCACAGGCAAAAATTTAACTTGGTCTAAAATGAACAAAATATTTCATTGATATTACATATTTCGTTGCTCTATTCAAGCAAATGATCCGTTCGAAATGAGTTCATTGCTACATCGGAATAAGAAAACTTGTAGGTATGTTGTTCCAAAGATATATTCCCATCAAAATGATCATTGTTTGATCAAATCAACAAAATGTTTATAGTTGAATCAACATCGACATTATTTTGGATCAACATAATTTGTTTTTGATGAAACCATATATTTTGTTGATGGAATTGATATCATACTGTTGATTCAATTAGACTACATTCTTGATTTGAACAAGCTGCTTCCATGAAATAATCATGTATCTGGTTGATTCAACAAAAAATTGCTTAGTCTAACAAAAATAATTCATGCATTTTTTTATTCAAAATTTAAATATTCGTACAACAATTTCCTGCAATATACGACTATTTTCTGTGGGATGAGTCGGGAGGCCAAGATTCAGAGAAATAGACGAATTTGAAGCTCATGGAAGCATACAGGTATTCGATTTCCTCGAACGTTTGTTTTTTATCAATTCCCCTTATTTTTTGTATTCTAAATTGAATGGAGTTTTTTTCATAATTTTTGGAAAACCAACGAACGCAAAAAAATCGGAATCCAGATGTGGAAACACACCTGTCTTTTTGCTGTCATATGTCAGTTGTTTTTTGACGGCTTTTGCATGTTTGGCCTCTTGTTCTGTTCAGAAACGTCCACGCTCTCAGAATCTCACACGCAAAAACACACAGTGCGAAACAAAAGAGTTCCAACGAATTTTCAAGTTCGGCCAAGTTTTGTTGTGTCCACCATTTTGTTCCACAAAAATTGATAAATATGAAGTTGATGTATCGTCTTGTTCAATTCTCTTTCAAAAGAGATCAATATTATTATTCGAAAACAAAATTCTCTCTGATAGTTCTTCTAGATTTTCACAATAATGAACTTGTTATATATTTTTTCAACATTATATTGCATGGATAATCTAGCGAACCTTTCTAGTGGAATAATAATGTTAATGAATCATAATACATATATTAGGATTAGGTATATAAGGTGGACAAACATAACTTTCAAAGTTTACTTTGCGAGTCTGCAATTCAGCCATAATATTTTCTCAACGATATTTGAAGATCCATTCGAAAAATGAACCGAGCACAAAGTGATGACCCGTTCTGTTTGTAATTCGTAATAAAAATGTTTGCACAGTTTATTGGGCGGGAAGTTTTCAGAATTTCATCATATTATCAAGGGCATAAAGGTGGGAGACACACTTTCCTAAAGATATAATATATAATGCGATATTCATCAAGTTTTTCATTCCATCGTACCTCTGATCGTAGTGATATTACTTCAGGTTTCCTGAAAGTGAAACGAGTCGTGTTCAGATTTGAAATCCGAATATTTATGCAAAGACCGGTGCCTGTGTCAATATTTTCTCCTCTCTGCATTAGTATACATAAGTAAACAGTAATTCATAAAAAAAGTCGTTGGATGAAAATACTACATCTTAAAAAAACTTGTTGTTTCAGGCAGGACAGATATACGATGATCACAAGTTCCGTCGTTGCATCTTTCCACTGCCTGATTTAAGCTAGCTAGCTTATATTATTTATTCAGCTCCATATTTTTCATATCCGTATCATATTATCATGTCTTCATCTCAGACAGAAATGTTCAACAGCATTTTTAGAGGAAATACATAAGCCTATTATATCGAGATAACACTCTAGATGTGTTTCTCATTGTGGTTTCCAAGACTACATGAAACTTTGTCAATAATATTATTATGCTCGACAGAAGAATCAACAAAAATGTTTTCAACTTATACGGTAACAAGACGACTATTCTTAGATACAGTAAGAGCAAACTGTTATACCATTCGAATCCATTTTCTGGCTCGTAAACCTTGGTCGTCAACTGAAATAAGTGATATTGCAAGTAAACATCTAGAAAAGCTAAGAGCAACTCTCGGCCTTCCAGCAACCATTTTTCAATGAACTCGTCGTGTGGGCAGCGTCAATATTGATGTAAGAGAAAATAAAACTAGTTTCACAGTTTCCGATAGCTTTTGATTGATATTCCCACTATGAAGCAAGAGGTAGAGTCTGAAGAATTCAATAGTAGGCGGAAAGCGCATATGAGCATGAAATGCATCGAGCTCAGCGTCGTAGACCGATTCCAATAATTATTAGAATTGAAGGAATACCATGTATCAATCTCTAGAAAAGCCGATCACATTGTGTCCAACATAAGCTTGTCAGGAGTAACCATACCTTTGAAGACATCCATTTCGATGCTTGGGACTACTATCAGCAATAACTTTTCTTGGGAAAATCAAATTGCTAAAATGGCATCCCAAAAGCTTTCTCTGTTTCGGGCCAGGAGCTATTTCACTTCCAGTCAGCTGCTTATGATCTATAAGGCACAGATCCGACCTCTCCTGTCTCGTGGGTGATGCCTCGCTCACAAACTCACTCACTTCTCTGGAACACCGTAGAAAAGTTGACGATCTGGCTTTATTTTACAGATATTTTCATGGACGATGCTCTTTTGAAATATCAACAATTGTTCCTCCCTTGGCAGTCCCCACGACCCATCGAGTTGAGGCTTCGCAACCCTTCGTGGTCACTTTGGTGACCTGCAGAACATGTCTTTCCAAAGACTCGTTCATCCAACGAACAGCGAGGCTCTGATGGAACACATTGCCAAAGGAGATGTTCTCCGAGGCATATAACCTCCATAAAATATAAGAAGAACACCAATTCCTACCTTATTTCCCTTGGTTCTCACGATGTTCTCTGAACATCACATAGGAAATCCATTTTCGTGGGAAGCAGAACATAAAAAAAAACTTCTCACGCTTTTTTCTGTAAATGATGATTCTATAAATAAATAATAATAAAACACGAGATAAAACATAATATGAGGAAGCCATGATCTATACAGTGTGTCCCAGATTCGCTTCTCTATGCAGGGATCTCGGCTCCTATCATACCTACAGCAGAGGTTGAATGGGGAAAGTTTTAGACTCGGTTTTAGAGGAATCTTAGTGCATTCGATAACCGGCTTCAGATTTACGATCGGGTAATTGGTTTTGGAAATATCGGCGAAAAACCGAAAATGACGGATTTCGTTTCTCGCCAGTAAATCCGAAACGGTTAATTTGACAGCTGTCAAAATGTCACATTATCTGGACACTTTTTTAAGACGAATAAGATAGCATGTATGACATGTCACGATCGTATTTTGTTATCTGTTCTATCGAAATCTCAATGCGTTTATGAGTTTTTTTATGCCTGTTATTTTCTGTCAAGTAAATCATGGCCTCCTTAGAAAAAATCAAGACCTAACTTTACGAAGTGTGATATTTCTATGGAACTCAGAACTTTTATGCACTTGTGAGACATCATTAGACTGTAAATTCTACGCTCTTTCCAAAAATCGAAAATTCCAATATGGCGGCCATGAGAAAAATGAAAGTTGAGGAAGCTTGCGGGATAACAAAATACGATCGTGACATGTCATACACGCTATCTTATTCGTCTTAAAAAAGTGTCCAGATAATGTGACATTTTGACAGTTGTCAAATTAACCGTTTCGGATTTACTGGCGAAAAACGAAATCCGTCATTTTCGGTTTTTCGCCGATATTTGCGAAACCAATTATCCGATCTTAAATATGAAGCCGGTTATCAAATGCACCAAGATTCCTCTAAAACTTTCCCCATTTAACCCCTGCTGTAGGTATAATAGGAGCCGAGATCCCTGTATAGAGAAGCGAATCTGGGACACACTGTATAGTTCATTCTTGACTTTTTCGAGCAACCAGCATGTCCAAATATCTCTCATACGCCATAACAAAATATCATGTTGATGTTGAAGACTTGGCAACAATGTGCTGAATTCCTAGAACTGCCATGGCACCACCCACAATTCGTGCGCCGTGGTGCCACGTTCACCCTCAAATGTGTGTGAATTAATATAATAATGTTATCATCAACACAAATGTATTATAAATAAGCAATAAGCCACAACAGATGAGGGAATATTTTGAAACAATTGATTATTCATGTCTAATCAACCAATACAAAATTGAGAATTTATGAATTATTGGATAACTAATATTCCTGAAGTTCCAATCGTATTTCAACATACGGCAATTGTCCTACCAGTGTTCACTCGCGGTGATTTTTTAGCAGTTTGAAAGTTACCATGGCATCATTGTTGATTTTATGATCTTAAAATCCGAACGAAAATTAAAAAAAATTGAAATTGAAAGGTATCTCAGTGATGATTCTATTTGAGAAATAAAAAACATAGTCCACTCGCCTATTGTTGAATGAGGATTAACAACTATGTATTGATCGACTGCTATTGTTCTGTTTTTGAAACCATGCGTGGAGGAATTAGTCAATGTAGCATAGGGTGCACTATTTCTTTCAATAGTTGCGCCACTGGACTGGGAGATGAAGGTATCGCGAGCTTTGCATTTAATCGCACGATACAACATACATTCTGTTATTAATTACATAAATAAATTCAGTTGCCTCCGATTTTTCGGTTGGCCGTATAATTATTATGAACGCGAGTTGGATCCCAAGATAAACATTCGCTAGGTTCAATAATGGCGAAGGATAATTTGTATGCGCTGTGTAAAATGCGTTTCATCAGCCAATAAAGCAAAACAAGCAATTGGTGCATTACTGCCCATAATGGCAAAGACCAAAATCAATTCATGGCAAGGCAGAATCAAACTTTATGAAGCAACAATTCTGAGTGTGATGACGAGTTGTATTCCTGTTTGGGGTTTGGAATATCATGATATTGAAAGAGTACAGGTGAACTTCTTCAAAAGGCTCTTGCTACTTCCACTCAGTTCACCAGATTTTATCGACAGGCTTGAAACTGGAGAAGTTAAGTTTCTATATAATATCTTCAAATTCAGCCTGAATTGAATCATAAAAATTCTTGAAGTGGACATCCGTCGTCCTTGTGTTTTCTGAGGCAAATAATGTCACTAACGGATATCAACCCAAACTACAACTGGGCACTTCAAGTGAAGGAACATTTTGATTTTATCGACGCCTCAAAGTTTCTGAATGAAATGAACCCTCACTCTTTGAGAACCCATAAAACTTATTTTTTATCTAAATATTATAGTAAACTCGGACAAGATCGCACCCTCCTGCAAAGATCCGAATTTCTGCTATTTTATAAACAGCTAACTGTCACAAAAGCTGAGGCTAACTATATACATTTTCATTTGCCCATTCAGATCATTCGCACAATATCGCAGTTGAGAATATGTAATAAATATTTCATTGAATTCACCTATAATGGAAGCTCATATAGAACAAATCCCAATGAGATATGTTCAATTTGTAATTTGAATTCTGAAAAAACGTTGCAGCATATTTTGTTCGATTGTCCGATTTACAATAGTCTCAGAATACCAAACAGTGATCATCTCCCGAATAGCCACTCTTTGATTGACTTCATCGACAATCTTACACTGAAAACCAGTACATTTTCAAGCAACGAGTAGCACTTCGTGATATCATCAACTTTGCCTCATTTCCTTATTCTTTCTTTCTGTTCGTATTTTTGTTATCAATCAAAAATGTTTATATTTGCATATATGTATAGTGACAATTATTATGATTCGCATTGTACACATATTCATGGAAAGTGACCACCAGAATTAACCGAACCCTTGCTATAGGACTGCAATGTCTTTGAAAGCAATGAAGAATTTATCTATCTATTATACAGAGCGACCACCCTAATAAATTTTGTATTTATGAAGCGATTAGCACGAGTTTTTTAAATGTAGAGGAAGGAAAGGTGTATTTTTGAGCTAATCGGCATCCACTTTATTAAAAAAACTAAGGCCAACTAGCGGTCCGATTCTCTAAGAAGTGTTTAATAGGGTGGCTAAATTAGTAACGTTGTTATTAAGAACTTTTTTAATCACCCCAGATTTTCCACTATTGATATTTGGTATTCTATAAAAACAACATATATCAATGTGGTTAGTTCATTATTCCAGATTTTTTTGGGATTTTGTCTCCCCGTCTCTATAAAATAAAAATAAGAATACTATTTCAATATACGTGTAGTGAGGACAAATCAGATGATTTGTCACTGCGTTTCTTAAAGAATTTTCCTATCAGAGAACCTAAAACAAAAATTCACTAGCTTGTCGGTGACAATTTATATTGAAAGAAGTTTGGAGAAGAGAAATAAAGGTATATATAGGAAAAATATAAAATTTTCTCTTATCTTTGGACATTTCATAATGATCATGAAAGCCTGGGAGAGAAATCAACTTTTGAGACAAAACACTCACAAAAACCATAAACCTCGCCATGAACCGAGTCCTAAAACGTATAATAAAGCGGTCAGGTGGATTCCACAATTGCGATTCTGTGTGTGCCTCTATTGGTATAACAAACGATGAACAAGAAACAAAAGAACAGCGGCCGCGGTCACTCTGCCCCGGCCTCCAAGGCTAACTCGACTATTAATTTCGGTTAATCTGGAGATCGGTCATTGCTGAACCATAGTCGTGCAAGAGTAGAGGAAAAGATAGGTATTGCACATTTTTGTACATTCAGGAAACTCACCAATGCACATTAAGATCAATCAAGCATAGTCGATTGCGATACCAGTACTAGCTTTCACAAACTTTCTTGCTGAGCTCTGTTCATTAGAATCATGCATTCCAAAATTTTCATTTCTTCCCAGGAATCTGAGAGCTCAATGAAGATCTTCCTACAATTTCAGCCTGGGGAACCAACAACCTGGTTGAATTAATAATAATAAATAAGATATTTATTGAGGAAAGCATAGTATACAAATATATAAGGATCAAAGTACATTAAAGAGAATAAATATCACAATGCGATAGAAATACCAGAAAGACAGAACTCAGTATGCCTGATATATCAATGTGTGGTACCACCATTCCCACCATGTTCACTATATCTATGCTCGATGTCTCCAAGTAATACTTTTTGACTTTCTGATGAGAAAATCATAATGATATGTCTGATTGAACGCGAAAGCTGCTTCACAAAAACTCGGATTTTTATTCCGTGCGAAAATCTACTTCTCAGTACTTCCCATTCATGTTGAAAATAGATCGGTATACAAGAGACTATAATACTTGTTCTTCGTGTTGTTAGATAAAAACATGTTTCATTTCGGTTATTCAAAAGACACAGTAAACTGATGGTTGGAACACTGTCCAAAACAGTGACTAACGACATTCTGAGCCTAAACAGAAGTCAGATCAGACAAGTGACGGGACTAATAACCAGTCACTGCTCCTTGAGGAAACATATGCATCAAATGAGCATCTATACAGACCAACCCATATGCAGACTATGCAATGAGGAGGAGGAAACTGCCACCCATGTAATATTGGAGTGCGAAGCACTAGCACGTTGGAGATACAACCTTCTGGGAGCAGTAAACTCTCAAGAGGCCTTTCCAAAGAATTATTTGGTGAAGAGGCTGCTAAACCTTATCAAAGTAGCGAACCTGTTCACCTGAGCATGATCA
This sequence comes from Phaedon cochleariae, assembly GCA_918026855.4. Lineage (NCBI taxonomy): Eukaryota > Metazoa > Arthropoda > Insecta > Coleoptera > Chrysomelidae > Phaedon > Phaedon cochleariae. The sequence goes on from OU896717.1 coordinate 33,931,320, forward strand.
GGAATACAAAGGCTGCAGTTTTTTGGGCTTCGAACCCTGACTGATCATTCTGCTATTAATCAATCAATCAATCAATCGGTTATTCAAGCGAGGTACATGGAAGTTAAGTTGTGACAGTCGATCTAGGCAATTCACAAGATTATGTGTGAGCTCATAAATAAATATACATGAATAATACTTTCTTCGGTCTTCGAGAGATAGTAATGAAGAAAATCTATTCAGCAGTGAAGAGTTGTCTATACCCTGTTTAGGGTATATTTCATCAATTTTGAATGCAACATATTTCTTGAATGATCTCTGTTATTGACTCTAACTATACTCTAACCGCGATCGCACATATGAGTTGAATAGATTTATATAACTTTCTTAGATTCTGGATAAGTCTTCACGATTTCTGAATATCATGGCTAACATTCTTTTAGCTGATGATATAATTTCAGTAATGTGTACAAAGCACAGATACGGCCTGTTTTAGAATACTTATACTACATATGAGTTTCAGCACCAAAGCATAGGCACATCCTTTTATAGTCAACCTTGAAATATGTCATACAACACTTTGTCGAAACTCGTTCGTCTATAGACCGGCGAAGCTTTGGAATTATTTGCCAAAGGGGGTATCTCCAAGAACATCTTCAAGAAATGTCAATACCTACATTCTCTCCCTATCCTCTCTAGGTACGCACGATGTTCTCCGAACATTAGGGATTTCCATTCATGCGCTCCAAGAGATAAAAGAAAGGCTGTTGATCCTGCTGTCATCTACTGTGGTCAATACAATGTCCATTCTTCAATCCACTTGACTTGTTTTCAGAATCTCTATACCAATATTTTCACAGAAATAGAGTGTCAACTAATTTCGAATGGAAAGAAGTTATTATTTCCTATGTTTAATATTATGTTTTTTATAGTTAACGTACCTGATATTCTACGTCTACTTTCCGGTCCTCACAAGACTACAAAGATAAGACGTGAAACAGTACGTAATATCAAAGTCCAAATATTATATTCAGACTAATATACATACCGGGTGACACAGGCTATCGGGCCACCCCTGTAACTTCTGCATTCGTCAACGGATTTTTCTGAAATTCGGTACAGTTATATAAGCAACTATTTCGGATTTGATCACATTAAAATCCAATATGGCGGACTTCCGGATTTTCTGGAAATGCCAGCATTTTTGTTTTTCCAAATGGAGCACCCTGTATATTTTTACATATTCAAGTTCAACAGGTCAAAACAAGTGCAATCTTGATGTCAAATGTCACTTATTCCACAGCCTACCTAGTTGAAAAATTATTCTAACTGCAAGGAAATTCATAAACTAGTTGTTGATTTTTCAATGTATACAATTTGTTACTGCACCGAAAAACAAAAATGATAATGTCATTTTGTTCCTTAATGTATGTTCTAGAGAGACGGGTAGGTGGCCCATAGGGGTTCCATTTGAAAAAAAATAATTTTTGATCAAAAAGTGATGTAGCTGAATTGATTCCTGGATAAGTGACACAAGAAATAATTTTTCAGAAAAAATTATGTTTTTCTGTTATGTGTGACTCATCGTGAATAGTCTTGATGACCACATCTCATTTATCCACGAGGTAAAATGAAAAAACAATTTTAATTTAAATTTTTTCGAAAAATTGACATTTGAAATAAATATTGCACTTGTTTCGACCTGTTGAACTTGAATATGTAAAAATATACAGGGTGTTTCATTTGAAAAAACAAAGTTGCTGGCATTTCCAGAAATACCGGAAGTCCGCCATATTGGATTGTAATGTGATCAAATCCGAAATAATTGCTTATATAACTGTACCAAATTTCAGAAAAATCCGTTGACGAATGCAGAAGTTACAGGGGTGGCCCGATACCCTGTGTCACCCGGTATATATATATAAATGCATGACAATCAAAAGGCGCCCAGAGTGTTCTCCTATATTTTATATTTGAGTATTTTATAATATAATAAATTATTGAGACTGAATCTTCGACAGAACCAGTCCTGATCTTGGCTCTAACCTTGAAAATATGCCAAGTTCGCCCATTCATTATATTATTCCTTCCCAGGTAGAACATCATATTGGCTAGAACTTGGTTTCATATTAGCCCAATATTCGAATATTAAATATGGAATTACTAGATTGCACCAATATCGAACCAATTTTTCATTTCAATATTCGATCATCAATCCATTGCCAATATTTTAATAACATTGAAATTTTGTGACCAGCCGATATCAATTTGTCAATATTTATTTGATATTGGAGGAATATTAACGATCACAATATGTCAATTTTCATGATGGGCTGATATTGCATTTCTAATATCAAATCGATCTTGGAAAAAAATATTGACTCAATATCCAATTTATGATGGTTAGTGAATATTGCATTTCATTGTCCAGCAATGTTGTAATACCATTGAAATTTTGTTTCCAGCCGATATTTATTTACCAATATCTATTCGATATTGGTGAAATATTGACGATCACAATGTCAATTTCCATGATTGGGCTAATATTGTATTTCCAATATTGAATCAATCATGGAAAAAAATATTGCATCAATATCAGATTTATGATGGTTGGTGAATATTGCTCTTCGTTGTCCAGCAATATTGAACTGATATTGGTGATTCAATATCATTTCGATATTCAATAATCAATCCAGTGCCAATGTTGTAATAACATTGAAATTTTGTGACCAGCCGATATCAGTTTGCCAATATTTATCTGATATTGGCGAAATATCAACGAATACAATATGTCAATTTTCATGATGGGCTGATATTGTATTCCCAATATCGAATCAATCTTGGAAAACATATTGTATCAATATTTTGTATTTTCATTCAGCCAATATTAGTTCATCAATATGCGACCCATTTCAGATAGATATAACTAATGAAATATGCCAGAACCAATATTGCACTGACATTGGATTTCTAATATCGAATCGATATTCGTGATATTTCTCTTAGTATTTGAGCTACGTTATAACAGCTGGCGCCACTAGCACGCCTCCAACAAACGACTGCTGAGAGACATCAAATACCGCATTCGTTCAACTTGCAAACTAAGTATTCTGGGATACAGGAAACGAAAATGGATTTGATATTGTACAGATATCGCAATTTTTTAATGAGGCTAATATGGCTTCGAATTTTGATTTCGAGTTTAGTTGAAAAACGAAATTCAATATTGTTTGAATATTATAATTCAACATGAAGATAATATTGCAAAATAATCACATCCTCATTTTAGCCAATATATAGTAGGGGAATATGAATTCAATATCGATTTCACATATGAAAATTATAAGAAACCAGTTTTCTATAAGTTGGCATCATATATTTGTCCAATCTTGTATACGAATATTAACTCGATATTGGATAGAGCATATCGAAACAAGATTGAAATTCAACATAGCACCAAGATTCCAGAATGTTCACATTGATTTATTGACCCAATAATTAAAATTAATATTTTCCCAACATTCACCATTTATTGACTCAATATTGAACCAATATTAGTGTTCAACCTGGGTTCTTCGGTATTTTGTTTACCGACCCGGCTGAATAGGCGGCTCCTTTATAAATGGCGGGCAATTTGTACACTATACCTGATGGCAGAAATTCAGAATACCTGGTGGTGAACCAGCAGTGTGCCAGAAATGAGAAAACGTCTTTCATGAAGCGGGAAGCCAGTTTCAGGAACAAAAATACAGAATGTAAAAACTTCACAGACGATGAGATTTCCACAAAATTCTTAAACACACAACATGTCGTTTCGCTAACACAGTAGCTTCGTCAGGTGATATACTAGTGCAATGAACTTAACCAACCTTGGCTTGCTCAACTTTTATATATCCTACTTTCCCAACTTGAAGGATTATAGTTACCTGTGGGCAGGTTCGATAAACCTTCATTTTCGGAAATTAGGCAAAATATACAAGGTGTTTTTGAAATAGGTGCACATATTCAGCACATTAGTATGATACAGTCTAAGGAATATTCCCATGATATCAGATTTTTTCTAATTCTTCTAATTAACGAGACATTTCATCCCAAAAATTGAACAAAATACGAGAAAAAAATCGAGTACGCCATCACTTTAAAACAATTTAAATTTAAATGATTGAACTCCGCGTGATTGTGCCTACCGCATGGAAATTTGAACAGAGGTGACGTCAGATTTGCTATAGTGTAGAACTTTTGGTGGAAAAAGGGGTTTAACCGCCAAATTTTATTTTGATCCCTAATTTTTTTTATTAGTGCCATTCGATAGTACACGTCGAGCTTTCTCAGTGTTTGAAATATTTGCACTTATTTCAATGCCACCCTGATACATTAAAATACGGTGTACTGGATTAACTTGAAAGGGTTGACGGAAAATACATATCATTACCTACTAAGAAAACAAATTCAACAGTGGTGAACTATTGAGGTCTTATTGATCGTTGAGTAAAATGTCGAAATTTTCAAGTTTGTGGATTTCTCTCGGGATTTCTATAATGATTCAAAATGCTTGAGTTTCATTCCTTCATTTTCTACGTTTAGAATTTCGAAATCATCTTCAGAACTATGATTTTCTCCTAATATATGGTTGGCGTATGTTGACTCTGTTTTTTTTTTCAAAAATTTCATCTTATGTTCATGAATGCGCTGATTAAACGTACGACCTTGAGTTTGTATACCCCTGATTTTTCGAATTTGAAAGTTTTGTCTTTATTATTTTTGATAAACCTTTCCAACGTGTTATTTGTTCTATATATGCTACTTCTAAGTCCTGTTTATGTAGAAATGAAGCTGATTTTTCAGTTGATAATCCGAAATAGGTTAAAGTTCTATAATTTTGATTATTATTCTTGATGGTAGGATGAACTTCTTGAATAGCTTTATTATAAAATTTTTTAGAAGAAATACTGTCTATGAAATTATAACGTTAATTTCATCCGTTGTTCACTGCAATCTGTTTTATGATATTGAGTTCTTTATTGAAATTTACTTCCGAAAGAAGGACATTCACTAGCCTGTGTATCATACTATTATATGCTGCAATTTTATGTTGATAAGGGTATGTCGAATTATTGTGAATAGTGATATCAGGGTGGGAAGGTTCAAAGAAAATCGAAAAATCATGTTTATCATTAATTTTACTTATTGTCAAATCCAAGAAATTGATTGATTTGTCTGTTTATATTTCCATTGTGAATATTATGTTTGGATGAATAGTAATAATATATTTGTGAAAACTGTCTTGTCTATTGGTTCCTTGAAAGCATACTATAACGTCATCTACATATCTATACCAATACAAACATCGTTTTATCAATGAATGTTTATGTATTATTCGCTCCAAGTTCCCATAATCAACTCTTTTGACGCGGAATATATCTTGTTGTCAAATTGAAAGTAATTTTGTTTGAGACGTATGGACAGAAGGTCTGAAATCTCTTATTTTTTATCAGATTACCATTGTTCTTATCAAACTGATCCTTCAAGTTGGGAAAGTAGGATATATAAAAGTTAAGCAAGCCAAGGTTGGTTTAGTTCATTGTACCAGTTACATTTGCCATGTGGAAGATTTAAGATAGTTTGTAATTTCTGAGACTGATTTAATTGAGACATCTCAAAGCAGTTGTTAGGTTCAGCGCGTTGAGTGGGCCACCGTGTATCTCTCATGAGAGCTTCAGAAGGCAGACATAAAAGTCTGGCATAAAAGGATCCCAATTTTCGCACGCTGGCGCTGTTATGTGGACCAAGGAACATTTTCGAGGTTCATTGTGTATAATTTATCTCCGGCTGCTGAACCATTTTACGTGATAAGGAATAATATGACGACGAAGAATTTCAAAAACAGCTCGGACCAAAATTGAATGCTTGATTTCAAACAAATTAATGAGGGTCGTGAGGGTTGTATATACTAGAAGAAATTATAGAAAATGTTGCTACGTAACACATTAAGTTCCTAGGAGCTAGAGTTGAACTAAAAAAGATGTACTAGAGGTCATCAAGAATAATAGTAGATTGTTTAATTAGGATCAAAAGTGACAGTTTGTTTGACAAGCGAATTTTGCATTTGCGAGGCGGAGCGTTTAGCGAAGCCGAGCGAAAGCAAAATTTGCGAACAATAGTTCAAAACATTTCATTGAACACTATATTTTCAATATCTACTGGCAATATTTATCAGTATCCTTCCTAACTTTATGCAGACGGGGTACACGCTTCCTATCAAATTGAATGTCACTTGAATTCTCACTCGGATTTGTAGTTATTCACAATTTCCCCTGGAATTTCAATACAGCGTTTATTTCCTGACAACCAAGTCAAATTTCCTTCTAGTTTGTTTGACTATTGAACTCATTGAAATATCTCAAAGTCGGTCGACCACACCTCTGGCAACCAGATGACGAATGATCACGTCACTGTGACGTCCCTAATTGGTGATTTTTCGTCAGAGACGTCACACACCAATTCATGATGTCACTATGACGTACTTTCTATGACGTGATAATCACGTCATCGTTTCGACGTCGAGTGAACGTCACTCAGATGGGTGAAAGAAGACGTCAGTTTCATGACGTTGCAGGGACGTCCTGTCGACGTCCATTTTTCCCAGACCTTCTCTAAACCATGGATACTTATATATTATACTTATACAGAAGTATAACTCATGAAAGCGAATCAACTTGCAAGTTTTATTCTAATTATTACTATACCCGAAAAGTAGTAGAAAAACTATTTTCTAAAAAACTTTGACACACTGTATATCTCGGAAACCAACAAGCTATGTATATATGAAAATGATTGTTCAGGTATACCTATATTGAAACCGTCACTCTTATGACGTTGCAGTGACGTATCTATGACGTCTAAAAATCACGTCGGTGTGACGTACCAAATTGGTGAGCTTCGTCATTTAGTAAATTTTTCAATAATTTACTATTCAGATTTTTGTTGGGTGACAAAGAATGCATCAATATACATTATATTCAACAAAGTGAAGCCAAATTCGCCAACATCATTTCCATTGCTATCAAACTATTCTTTGTTTGCTTACATCTCACCGACACAAACTGCATAATTTTTTATACAAATACGAGTAACTGATTGCATTCTGATGGAGATGCGTACCGAAAGATAGCGATGCTGAATAGACGATTGAATGAACATGACACAGGAGGGACCCACCAAGCAGACTCGACAATGCATAATCAATATTATATAATGTCATCAGAGGCTAGTGGTGTTGATCACACCATGTTAAAGGAATCTTTTTTACGTATCATCGCCATCGTCATTTAGACGTCATTATGACGTCAGTCGGACGTCACAGTTTAGTGAGTGAATGACGTCAATACGACGTCGTTGGGCTGTGACTTATTCACGTCATTATCACGTCAATGCGACGTCAACTACTGACGTCACCTTGGTCATTCAAGTGATGTAAAAAAGACGTCACTGCTACACTTTTTTGCGCATTATGATATCATTATCGTCTTCTAGAATTTTTTTTATTGTGGTTCATCTATTCACAAATCAATCTTTGATTGATATATTTATCGGAATTTCGATATAGATAATCATTTTTATAAACATGATATCAGTCCGAACAAATATTAGTGGGATTAACATCATGATGAAAGCATTCTACGATAGCCGATAAAATCCGATTTTACTGACTAAGTGACTATGACATTGAAATTGATTCGATCAATTGAGTATGTTTGTGTAGATATACCTACCTACGGTGAATAAATTATTGGACGCATCTACCGGGTGTCCTGAGGCTAGCAGATATCTAACATACAAAAAAAAATCAAAAAGTTGTGGAATATATTGAAGCAAAAGCTCTCCGATCATTCTCATGTCAAACAATCTACTAGAAACTAGTATACTGTCTGAAGGTTATTCGAGGAAGTAGAAGTGGAAGTTCTTTTCTATAGAATTTTTGAGTTTTCCTCTCCCTATTTCTATGAATTGAATTATGAGTGAGGACAATTCATATGAGTTGCCATGGATTTGCCCCAAAATGTCACTGCAAGACCAAAAATTTAGAGATATAGTGAAAAAAATCTAGAAATGCACGTTTATCTATTCAAATTTGCCGCTCAATAATGGGCTTATATCACGAAAAAATTGTATTTCATAATTCGATAGAACTCACCCAAACTAGCTCACCACCACAAACCATTTCTTGCTGTGAGCTCCCTACGTTTTATAAAAAATTATTGAAATCCCCGATTTTTCGGACCTCTGAAAACGAGGCGATGATGTGACGTCAAAACCCTAATACTGAAACAAGGCTATTCCAGACAGAGATGAATGATGCATGATTTCTGACAGAGTGAATTAGCGCGAGATCACAGTTGAAAGAATTAATATATCAGTTGCCTCAGTCTCCGTCGGGCGTTTGGTATTTTATTTTAACTATGGCGAAATGAAGTTTCTACGTCATAAGAGGGTCCGTTTTCAGAAGGTACTATCATTTATGTCCAAAAATAAAACATTCCAGTTAATTTTTCGATCGAATCATGTCATCAATCTCTATTTATGTATAAAAGGATCATTATATAAGGTGTACACGCCCATAGAAGGGGTTTTTGTAGAAAAGTGGGAATTTTTAGCCATTGCAGAGGGAAATTTCGTGCAGACCATATAACAACACTGATATGTAGGTGATATGTATAATAAGTAAACATTTATGGCTATTTGATTCGTGATTTGTTTGTTCAAAAAAGTTTAGTTTTGTTTTTGATCATATAATATACAGCACTGTGACATACTTATTGAGATGGAGTCACCCCTGTATTTCATTCTTTTTGAAAGCAGAGATTTGATTTTTGATACGTAGAGACCTTCATGAGCCGCGTTTTATCAAAGTATTTTACACTCGTCCATGCACTTACCATGAAACAATAATGAATATTGAAATTAAAGAAATAGAAAATTTTCGGTAAAACCGAGGGTAAAACTGCACTTATCATGCGATGGGTTTTTTTCGAAAATTGTTCTTGGTACTTTCGTATTTTTGTCTGCAAAACACGAATTTGATAATGAAAATGTGAACATACCGTTATTTATTAGGATATTTCACTATTAAGTTACAAATTTCACCTTCTTTGCCGCCTGTGTTTTGGATCGTACTTAGAACAGTTTACCCTTCTTTCTTCATCAGTTTTTTTTATCTTTTGGTTCTCACGAAGAGGGATATCCCGAGGATATCCTATAATGTTCAGAGAACATCGTAAGAACCAAGGGAAATAAGATAGGAATTGGTGTTCTTCTTAAATTTCTGGAGGTTATTTGTCTCGGGGTACACCTCCTTTGGCAATGTGTTCCAGAGCCTCGCTGTTCGTTGGATGAACGAGTCTTTGGACAGAGATGTTCTGCAGGTCTCCAAGGTGACCACCTGACCACGAAGGGGTGCGAACTCGGGTGCGAAGCCTCAACTCGACGGGTTAATCTCGCGGGGACTGCCAAGGGAGGAACAATTATTGATATTTCAGAAGAACAGCGTCCATGAAAATATCTATAAAATATAGAGCCACCCAACTAGCATTTTCAGTCACAGGCACCATGGTTCAAGAAACTATTACCTATATTTAGTGATAATAACGTATTTATCACATATTTCAGAACTTCATAGTATAAATGTCAGTGATAGTTATTTAGTGAGTGAAAATTACGTAGTTTTTACACTAAATAACTTCAAAGTGAAAAATTCTCATGGCTTATTACGAAGTAACTATTTCGAAACTGTCACTCCTCAAAACTACTCTTAAGGTTTCGGAACTTTGGATATATTATTACGGTAACGCTTACCACCCCAAGAAGGCTTCACAGTTGCAATTACTCTATGGTCACCAATTAGGTTTCTACGACGTTGTCGTTACTTGATCGATCACCTAATAATTTAGTCAATTCTTGGTGATATTTCAAGTAACATATTGGTAATTCCTACTCAAACAATTCCTTCATAGTTGAAACAACTTTTCGGTAATTATATTCAGTTGAAGTTACCAATACATAGGTTATCATAACTGACGAGTTCCAAAAGTAACTTTCTGATTCATTTTCGATTGGAAGCCATATTGATTGATGTGATAACCATTTGAACAGGAAATAATTTTGGTTTTTCTTGTTGATAAACATCATTTTATGAAGAATAATAGCATTCGTTCGATCACAAATTGCATAATAATGGAAATTAACATGATTTACGATGATTTTTGAAAAATAGCCGAATGAAATAAAACCATATTTTTGGTGAAATGAGCCGTATTTTGTGGGCGCATCTTGAATTTCGAGGCAAAATCATCACATTTATCGAAAAACTGAATGTTGTTCGAATTTTTCAAGTTCGAGTATCAATTATTTCGCGTGTTTGTCCTTGTATTATTTATTGAATGGTTAGGCATATTGGACTTGTTCATTTTTCGTGAATGTGAACTTCATGGATGAAATGAAGAATAATAAAGAGAGAAAATAATATTTTTATGAAGTGGAAAAGAAATAGAAAGTCAGGTAGGAAAATTTACTACATCTTTACGTAATTTCGACGTCGACGGGTCGTAAGCATTACGTAATTGTGTGAGTTCCCGCTACGTCGGCAAACCGTAATAATTACTCGTGATTTGTTCCCCATTTTGGTCGTAAATACGTAGTAACGACGTAATTATAACGTAACCGCAACTAGTAAATATTACTTAATAGTCGACCCAATAGTCGTAATTACGTAATCGCGACTATAAATGCTAGTTGGGCAGATAGTTTCAGGGTATGTTTGGGTGCTGCACTCCAAATATATCACAATGACTTTTTATTATATCAAGTCAACTAGAAATATGATTTTCTTCTTATTTATCCATATTTAGTGAAAGGAAGGAAGAATATCATTTAAAATAATGGCGTGTGTAATGTCATTCAAAAGCAATCTGTGGAAATTTGACATCTCGTATTTGGATTGACTATTGATCAAATGGCCGTCATCTGGTATGATTGTTCACTAAATATGAAAAACTCGCCATAAAAATCATATTTCCTGTTGAATTTTCCATGTAAAGATGTGTCTTTGAAGTACATCATGAGTATACAGAGTGTCCAATGACAAAATAAGAAGAGCAAATAGCTTTAAATGCATTCAACACAGGGGGAAAAAGAAGGCGAAATTTCGAACTTTTTCTTGAAATATCTCCAAAAATAGTTGTATGTTCACATTTTCATTTTCAAATTCGTGTTTTCCAGACAAAAATACGTAAGGACCAAACATAATTTTCGAAAAAAAAAAACCATCGCATGATAAGTGCAGTTATACCGAATTTTCTATGTCAACTGTGAGTATTCGTAATTTGATTTTGAAATTTTACATACCATTGGTAATATCCTTATCCTATACTACTGTTCAATCATTTTTGTGACGTCACTGAAGCAACACTGTTACAAAACCGTTCTTCTGTGTCTTCGCGAATCCCATATAGGCATGCAGGTCTACCAGGAACCAACTTCACATAACGTTCTCCGTCTCCGCAGAAAAAACAACCGGACTACTGCGATAGATGAAAATCCGGCGCTCTGCGACCGCACCGAAACAACTGCAGGTCGAAGACAACTGACGCGCGAAACAGCAAAGGCTGCACACACCTAATAATATAATATGCGGATCGCAGGTAACTTTGGCTACCAAAATGCGAGCATCGTATCGATACCACGATATTATGCCATCAGCTAATCGGATATCGGTGATAAGAAAATTCAGAGCAGATAAAACTGATAGGATCGATACGAAACTATTATGTGAACATACAGGGTGTCCCGAGGGTTAAACCGCGGTGGAATTCCGGGCTACAAACTACTGGTATTTTTTGGAATTCCCTGGGTTTCCTTGAAATTCCTTGTATTTCCTTGGAATTCCATAGATTTCCTTGGAATTCCTTGGATTTCCTTGAAATTTTTTGGAATTTCTTGGTGAAATGCGGTAAATTCCTGGGCTACAAACAACTGGAACAATTCCTTGGAATTCCTTGAATATTCTTGGATTTCCTTGGAAATCTTCGGATTTCCTTGGAATTCTTCGGATTTCCTTGGAATACTTCGGATTTCCTTGGAGTTCTTTGAGTGAAGTGCGGTGTAATTCTGGTGTACGAACAACTGGAATAACTCCTTGGAATTCCTTGGATTTCCTTGGAATTCTTCGGATTTCCTTGGAATTCTTTGAATGGAGTGCGATGTAATTCTGGTGTACAAAAAACTGGTATTCCTTGTAATTCCCTGTGTTTCCTTGGAATTCCTTGAAATTCCTTGGATTTCCTTGGAATTCCTTGGTTTTCCTTGGAATTCCTTTGATCTCCTTGGAATTCTCTGGAATTCCTTGGGTGAAATGCGGTATATTCCTGGGCTACAAACAACTGGAACAATGCCTTGGAATTCCTTGGATTTTCTTGGATTTCCTTGGAATTCTTCGTATTTCCTTGATATTCTTTGAGTGAAGTGCGGTGTAATTCTGATGTACGAACAACTGGAATAACTCCTTGGAATTCCTTGGATATTCTTGGAATTCTTCGGATTTCCTTGGAACGCTTTGAGTGAAGTGCGGTGTGATTCTGGTGTACGAAAAACTGGAATACCTTGGAATTACCAGGAATTCCTTTGATATCCTTGGATATCCTTGGATTCCCTTGGATTACCTTGGAATTCCTTGGATTTCTTTGGAGTTTCTTGGAATTCCTTGAATTTCCTTGAAATTCCTTGGAACTCTTTGGATCTCCTTGGAATTCTTCGGATTTCCTTGGAATTCTTTGAGTGAAGTGCGGTGTAATGGAATTCTTTGAGTGAAGTGTGGTGTAATTCTGGTGTACGAACAACTGGAATAACTCCTTAGAATTCCTTGGATTCCTTTGGAATTCTTCGGATTTCCTTGGAATTCGTTGAGTGAAGTGCGGTGTAGTTCTGGTGTACAAAAAACTGGAATTTCTTGGAATTACCAGGAATTCCTTGGATATCCTTGGATATCCTTGGATTCCCTTGGATTACCTTGGAATTCCTTGGATCTCATTGGAGTTTCTTGGAATTCCTTGGATTTCCTTGAAATTCCTTGGAACTCTTTGGATTTCCTTGGAATTCTTCGGATTTCCTTGGAATTCTTTGAGTGAAGTGCGGTGTAATTCTGGTCCCTAAAGAATCTGTACAAAATATCAGCACATATTCCTGAGATCAAAATAAGCCGAGTTAATGCAACACACCTCAGTTCGAAATTGCATCTATGTTTTGTATTCATCAACACACTTTTATTATTCTATTTTCTACGTCTTTTCAGATTGACTATCTATAAAAGGGTGTTCGATCCTTTAGTTTTTCAAATTACCATTTATTTTCTATTTGTCAGTTCGGCTAACGAGAAAAGCGTGTTTTTTACTGTTCTTATATTTTTTGTAAGTAAACAATTTTGTCGAAAGAATCATAATTCCCAACCTCGTTATCTCCCAGATTCCAACTTTGGGTAGAATCGGATCATATAATTGTAAAACTCGTCCACCATATTGGATCCCCCATCTTGAATTTTCTAATTTTGACGAACGAATGATAATCTCCAACCCTGACAACCCCCAAATACAAATTTTGAGTAGAATCGGATCATAATTACAAAACTCGTCCGCCATATTGAATCCACCATCTTGAATTTTCCAATTCCACTGGCTTTTCACGACTAGTGTGTACAACCATTGATACATGCTCAAGTCCATCAGATGAAATTAATAGTATTCTGGCTTCACTTTGTCGTTGATTCAACGCGACTTTGTTCATCACCTAGAGAAAAACAATAGCTTGAGCCTGACCATTGACCAATCTATAATTGATTCAGAAAGTCATAAAAATATATATTTGAAATGTTCACATTCAGATTAAATAGTCCTCTCTATCTAAATATAATTTCCATTTCGTTTATTTCTGATAATCTTCTTGGCAACAGATGTAGTGATATAGATAACACCTATAATAATAGTTCTCTGATTATTTGGAGTTTGAAAATAACCATTCTAAATCAATGTCAAGTCGGTAATAAATATATTCTAAAATTAAAACATGATTTTGAAGTGTTTTTTTATATTGTCCATTACGAAAAAAAGATCAAAAGGTGGCTAACCGAGCAAGGCAGAAATTTGTATGACAAATTATAGTCATGTAATATTATATTAGTATTATTAGTACCTATTAGTATTATCAGTACAGATCCAGTTGTTCATATCATCAGTAGAAATCATTTCATTTCTCACTTCGAATTGCTAGTCAGTTTCGAAATGAAAATCACCGATCTTGTTTCGAAGTCTTCTGATTTCGGACAAGTTATATGAGTGATCTGTCGATTCTGTCGAAGTAAATGATCAAGAAAATACTTTTCTCGATGTAAGAGACTGGGTCTCTTCAATTGAATATAGAGTTTTTGACTTGAAGAAGTGAACTCTTCATTGAAGACATCCAAACATACCCTGAAACTGTTGGATTCTGTCCAAAAAAGGGCAATTCGTCTCGTGGGAGACGTAGAAAAGTTGGCGATCTGGCTCTATTTTATAGATATTTTCATGGACGATGCTCTTCTGGAATATCAACAATTGTTCCTTCCTTGGCAGTCCCCGCGAGATTAACCCGTCGAGTTGAGGCTTCGCACCCCTTCGTGGTCACTTTGGAGACCTGCAGAACATCTCTTTCCAAATACTCGTTCATCCAACGAACAGCGAGGCTCTGGAACACATTGCCAAGGGAGGTATTCCCCGAGGCATATAACCTCCAGAAATTCAAGAAGAACGCCAATCCCTACGTTATTTCCTTTGGCTCTCTCGATGTTCTCTGAACATTACAGGATATCCCTTTTCGTGGGAACCAGAACATAAAAAAGAATAATATTTTCAAACAAGTGCACTATCTTCTTTCAAACATTTACTTTTTACTGTGTATGCGAGTGACACTCCTTGTCCATCTATCTGTGCGAAGTCAACATCCTCGAGTACTTATTAGGTAATGATCAAGACGACTTCCAGTTTTTGCGTAGTGTAGTTACCGGAGCCGTATCATCCGTATCGGTACCGGACCGGAGAAATGCCAAGCAGTCTACCTCGCCCTCATGACAGAAGGTCGGCCACCATACCACCATACATTGGCGAACCGGAGATAAAAAATTGAACACCAAAAATAGTAGATTGTTTTATTAGGATCAAAAGTGACACTTTGTTTGACAAGCGAATTTTGCATTTGCGAGGCGGAGCGTTTAGCGAAGCCGAGCGAAAGCAAAATTTGCGAGTCGAACAAAGTCACTTTTGATCCGAATGAAACATGCTATTTTTTCTGCAACCGAAACAAATAACTCAAATAAATATGTGGAGTTACCACCAATACCGTGCCATATGTATGCAATGCAACAAATATTGAAAAATAATCCGTGTGGTGCGAACATTCTACCTGCATCAACAGCAGGTTCATTCAATTTTCGAGGATGTTCGAATTGTAATTTCAATATAAATACAATCACAGAGTGACATATTTGTGTATGGACCAGGTGCTCTAATGGCAAATACCGCGTCAGTGCCAGCTATAGAAACAAGACTTGGAAAATGTTAGGTTAGTGAGCACATCAACAATAAGAATAGCAATTATGATTTCCTCTCGGTAATACAATGATTGTCGCTCGATAATCAAATGAAAGTTAACAATATCGTTGTTTGAGACAAAAAACTATTGCTTGCCGTGATTATCCAAAAACAAGTTATCCAATCCGAGAATAACGAATGAAATACAGATCAAGCAAGTATTTGAATCTTGAAGGCTTCCCTGATCAAAACGAAAATACTTAACTGAGATGTTTATAATTCCAATACTAAACTATAATAAGGTGTATTTATATCTCCAGCATGGGTATGAAATTGAAAACAAATCAGGTATGCCTCTCAACCCAAATAACCAACCGTCACAATGTTGTTTATTCTTGATGACGTCCAGTAGATCCTTTTTAGTTCCTAGGAGCTAAAGTACAACTTTAGCTCCTAGGAACTAAAATTCAACTTTAGCTCCTAGGAACTAAATATGTTGCCTAGCAACATACCTATTTTTGTGTCAGTAATAGAAACGTCAATTAAAGAGCTAATTTCGGTATGAAAATGGACGACTTTTGTGTCGGTTGCAGAAAAAAAGGATTTGTAACATCAACAAATTATTTATATGCTTGAATTATTTTTGTTGGACTGAGCAATGTTTTGTTGAATCAACCAGATACATGATTATTTCCTGGAAGCAGCTTGTTCAGATCATGAATGTGGTCTAATTGAATCAACAGTATAATATCATTTCCAACAACAAAATATATGGTTTCGTCAAAAACAAATTATGTCGATTCAAAATAATGTCGTTGTTGATTCAACTATAAATATTTTGTTGAATTGTGAAATAATGATGTTTTTGATAAGAATATATCTCTGAAACAAAATACAAGTTTTCTTAATCCGATGTAGCAATGAACTCGTTTCGTACGGATCATTTGCTTGAATAGAGCAACGAAATATGTACTATCAATGAAATATTTTGTTCATTCTACATCAAGTTAAATTTTCGCCTCTAGATGGCGATCATTTCGCCTCGTCTATGCCTGCCTCGAATTCATGATATACGTGAAGCCTGATTCTCCGTGTTTGAAATATCAGCTGGATGAATCGAACTTAGGATAGCAATCCGAAATAGTTTTGCATCAGCTAGAGGCAAGTTATGAATGGAGATCTATGCTAGGAGTCGACTAGTTTCCTAGTTCAGTCTATTCTATTGATGGGAAATTTCAGAAAACTCCCGAATTATTATTGGATTCAGTTCAACAATATAATTGGTCGAATGGAAATACAGTTTCTCTTGAGTCAACGAAATATTTCATGAAATCAACAAAATATTCCATTGAATTAACCAAATATTTCATTGATTCAAAGAAATAATTCATTGAATCAACCAAATATTTCTTTGAATCAACCAAATATGTCATTGAATCAACCAAATATTTCATTGAATCAACTAAATATTTGATTGAATCAATATCTTGTAATTTTTTATTGAACAAAATGATTGTTTGAGCCAATACAATATCTCTTCATAAACAATTCATGGATGTGTTTGATTCAATAATATCCAGAGTTCATGCCAGACATATTTACTTTATTCAAACTGCAAATTCGTTCTGAAACAAGATATAGATTCACTCATTTCAAGATTATATTTTGTTGTGCATATATGACACTTTTATTTGCTTCATTCATTCAAATTTTGCTTGATTGAACAATTCCTTTTCTTCCGGGAATACTACGAGAATAATTTTTTTCACCCAAAATTCAAAAACTACCAATCATGATGTGTCATGTGCTCCAAAAGATTAAAAAATCGCTCCGATACAGTTGGTAAATAGTTGATTGTTGATGTTGACTTTGGGTCACTACTGTTTTAACAGTTGAATTTTCGAATGTCTGAAATGTATTTGTTGAAATGGACAGTGCTAGTAGCGCATGTTAGGCCACTAGGTGGATAATGAGAGTTTGGGGTAATATTGTTGATCAAGAGACATTTGATGTTGGCGGCGATATAAACTACGCAACACTGATTTTGTCGCACCCCAAAATGTTGTCCCTGTTATAATGTGAATATCTTTTTTCTGATCTGAACAATTTGAATTTGGTACACACTGTTCGCTAGTCCAGTATTTCAGCTATAATCTGGTACTGCTTTGAGACATGAGGGTCTTGACATAAAATATCTACATGTTGTATCCCGACACTGAGCAAAATATCGGAATATTCAAAAGGATTCCGAATGAAAAAACAAATTTCTCTCATTATCTTGAGAAATTCCGCGAATCGCCTTTCCATTTCTCTTATTTATAGATTGTTCTCAAAAAATCAACTTTTTGGTTTGGCAGCCATAACTTTTTTTCACGACAACCGATTTTTGAGCTCATGCTCATTTTGAAGGTGAAGAAATGTGAAGATCAGAATTGACTCAAGATGGATATCAAAGATCAAGAATTTCTTCAACAGTGACCCAAATTTGGAACACCCTCCAAATTCCGGTTAGGAGGAGAATTAAATGAAAATCAACTTGTTTTCGAAAAAACAATTCATTCTGGATGCGATCAGATTTTCTTTGCTCTTAGTATAGTTGAGAATTGTGCGTGTGAAAACCCAATTGAAACATGTTTTTGCAAAAAAATATTATTAGAATTCTCGTCATCTACCGAAAAATATTCATCTACTTGTTTGCATTTATATTACAAATGAGATTCCATCAGTTTCCATTGCCCAACAACATTCACGTGAATATAATTGACAGAAACAGAACTGAACAACAATAATGGAATAGATCTAATGTGTTTAATCCAATTATAGTAATGAACAAACATCAATTATTATTGTCAACATCAACTCTCTAATTATAGTATTAATTTATATTATATGATGATAAAAGCAAATAATATGATATAATGATCGATTACCCACTAACTGGAAATGTTGATAATCAGAATGTGTATTTCATGTCCCCTCTGAATATTCAAATTGATCAATGACTTTACGACTCAAAGCTCAAAGACTTTGGCAATTCACCATTTCAAAATTATCATCAGTCGTCAAGAACTGTGGAAAAATAGTGTATTATTCAACAAGCATATAATGAGGTCTATTATTCACGAAGGTTGAGTTTATGTCACGAGCGTAGCGAGGGGCATAATTAAGATGAGTGAATATTAGTTCATTATATGCGAGTAGAATTCTATACTTTGTCCACAACTACTATTGTTTTTGATATATAAATTCATTTTTAACAACTGTTTCATCATGGCTTATATTTAACATCAAGAAAACTAAAAATTGAAGATACCTGGTATATTAGTTCTTTGTCCACGACTGTTGTACTTCCTCAAGCAAAACGATAGCCATTTCCACACCAGTATATAATAGCGGTGAATAACCATAATCAACTGGTCCAAAGTTCCTTATATGTTATATCGCGAACCCTAGGAACTCTAGACCAGTGAATTATGGTTATGCTAACGTATTGCTTGAGGAAGTACATGTATTATGAATATTTTATGCAACAATCGTGGATAAAGGAGATTTATCGGTATCTAGGTATAAGACCCTTCTATTAATTTGACACTAGATTCCATCATAAGCAAAAAAGTCACGAATGATATTTATTTGCATTACACAAATTCAAAAATGTCATTCACAATCGAATAACATTGAAAATTCAGTATCTGAGCAAAAATATAATTAATATAAATATTTCTAATGCACAATCTGAGTTCCTCGTATTAATAAAACTACTATCACCAGAACCAGAGTCAATGCCAGTCTGTGCTATAGAGACACGCCACAGACAAGTTTGGTATAATTGATGATTATATTTGTAGAGTAAAGCAGTGTTGTTATATGGGAGGGAAATTTCCGTTGTCGAGGACATTTTTGGATCGTTGAGGTAAAAAGTGATTGTTCTGGAAAAAAGCCGTTTGGGAGGGAGATTTTGATAATACCGCAAGGTTCTGAATTCTGAGGAAAACAACGATAGTTGACGTTCAACAAGTCATTATTTTGTGATCTGAACAAAGAACACATAATTATAGATTTTTTATTATTTTGTGATTTGACTGTTTAGGCAATGAGGAGAACCTACTGATCCTACTATTCTTTAGTTCAAAGTTTGCAATAATGTATCAACTATTGCTTATACTTCGGAAGTAATAATAGTTTTCTCTCCTTGTCAAATACTCGGTGAATTAAATATTTTTGTTATTCATATAAACTCTCCCTCTATAGGTTAATTTAGGAAGTGGAATATTCATTTATATAAAATTTTTGGCATTTCCTCTCCTTATTTCTATGAATTGTAATAGAGTATCAATTCGATATATGAGTGATCGCTGGACAAATCAGATGATTTGTTATGGACTTGCCCCAAAACATGTCAATACATGATCAAATAATCTAGAGAAATAGTGGAAACAAAATCTAAAAATGAACGTTTCTCTATTCGAAGGAATTTTTGACAAAAAAGTGGGAATATTCAGCCACTGCAGGGGGAAATTCCCTGCAGACCATATAACCTGAGTTTGAATAGATTCAGATCTAGAATATATGATGAACTGTGAGATGTTTTCTAAGTGACTACATATAAGTCTATTTTACTATACTTACTATACTTCCTACTCTGTAATTGGGGCAACCTGGTGAGTTTGTAAATTAAAATAAAATTAAAAAAAAACAACACTGGAGTAAGGTTGTCTTGATCAGAACAGGTGGTTAGGGGAAGTGGTTATTCGTGATCGCATCTAAATATTTATGTTGAGATCATAGAAATGTATGTATAATTCAGATTCTATAGATCACAGCTGGATAGGGAAATCAATTTGAAGACAGTTGTAGAATATAGATTCCCATGACTTCAAAATGGAATTTCCGATGCGATTACGTCACGAATTAACGCATTTCGCTGATCAAGGCAACCTGCGACAGATACGTATCACGCCACCTATTAGCAAGTGACTGAACTAATTCGAGCAGCAGGAATTCCGTGTAGCAGGCGCACAGGAAATATTGTCTCGTTACGCACATGCAGAGATTATGAATATATCGACTATTTTCGAGGCATCCAAATAACTTGAACATCACTTGAATCGATGTTCTTGCAAACAACAATCAGATTTGTTGGATAACAAGAAATATTGAACTCCGTAAATAATCTACTAGAGGGAAAAAATCCGGAAATCGATATCGAATGAACATACAGGGTCACTCATAGAGTCGGCATCATTTGATTAAAACGTTCAATGATAATTTATTCCGAAATTCGACTTGGGCGATAGATATTGCTTTAAAAAATATGAAAAATAGACTAATCGGCTGGGGTCACGTGACTTTCGCACCATGTCAAAACTTTTTTCTAAATAATCGCTGAAAATATACTTATTTCTTTGAATTTCAAGTTCAACTTAACTGAGAAAAGTTGTATTGATCCAGTTTTACATAATTATGTGTCTCGATTTTGAACGTTCTCTGACTTTTATTTCTTGATATATTTTCAATTTCTACGAACTGTCTGTAATATTATTAATTTTACTCCGATTAAACTATTCTATTTTAGTAGCTTCATCATGCTACTAATTCGCAATCACTAATCATCGACAGAAATATGATTTGCTTCAGAAAATAATAATCCCCGCTTCAAATTCCTGTTATGTTTGATGCAACGCTGATGTAGGTACCATCAATCATTCAGGAGAGACATTTATTCAAATTGTTTTTTTTCAATTCAAAAACTATGCCAAGTCATCTATCAAAATATCATCAATCTTCTTCACGTATATCTAACTAGAGTTCAGAACAGTTTTGTCGAAATTACAATAATTATTTAAAATCAAAACATATCAAGAACTAAAAGTAGCAAGAGGACGTTGAAATTTAAAAGACACGTTGTGTGAAATTGGAATAGAAAAAACTTTCCTCAAAAAACTTTTTTCAAAATCGAACAAATAAGCCTATACGGGGGAGTCATAACTATTGGGACATATAGGCTAAAGGCGAATTATTTGGACCAACATATGGCGATAGGACCGAACATGCGTCAATAAAATATTGCTGTGGAAAAAGATACAGGGCATTAAAGTTGAATATTTTTTCGATTTTTGCTGATAATGTCCTTGTATATTTATCAGAGGGGCATAATTGTATACAGGGAATATTATTTTATGTATTATTCTACAGTTTATTACAGGGGACACCACGTGATTCCTGAAGCTGAAATCGACTAATAACTTCTTATGACGAAACTTTTTAGTGATTTTGAGTAGAACATCATTTTTACATAAAACTGATACTCTTGTTCAAAAACGATATTTTCATCCGTTTTTGAGAAAAATGCAATTGATCAGTTCAAAGTCTCCGAAGGGCCAGATTTCAAATATAATTTCATTCATTAAAAGTGTCCTTTGGACTGTCAGACTATTGTTGCTGGTGATTTATATTTCTTGTCAGTGGATGAATTTTGGTGAGAGTTTATAGTCATCCACAGCAATATTTCATTGAGGCATAGGTCCAATAGTTATGACTCACCCTGTATATTTTCAGCGATTAATTTGAAGAAAAGAGTCACGTGACTCCGACTATGCAGACTATTTTCCATCCTTTTTGAAGCTAAACTTGATGACCAAATGTAAAAACTTCACCAACGATGAGATTTCTACAAAATTCTCATCACACGACATGTTTCGATAACACAGTAGCTTCATCAGGTGATATACTGGTACAATAAAAAATAAAATAAAAAAAAAATATATTTTTTCATTTTTCATTGTACCGCAGTATTTCACCTGATGAAGTTACTGCGTTTGCGAAACATGTCGTGTGATCGGAATTTTGTGAAAATCTTATCGTTTATGAAGTTTTTACATTTGCCAACCTCGAAAGATGCCGAACAGTACTTTATCAAAACTCCTTCATCCATAGAACGGCTAGGCTCTGGAATTCATTGCCTGAGGAAGTATTCCCAACAACATATAATCTCCAGAAGTTCAAAAAAAAATCCAATACCTACCTCCTGTCCCTATCCTCCCTAGGAACACACGAAGTTCTTTAAACATTATAGGGATTTCCTTTCGTGCGCTCTAAGCGATATAAAAAAACTTCATGAATGTAAATTGTACTCATTTTCTCCGTGGATTGTAACACGTTCTAATTCAATTCACATGATTTATCAGTTCGATTTATCGAATAGGAAACGTCATCAATTATGTGATCGCATTGTAATTTGACCGTTGCTTATCTGGCATCTTGATGGAAATATGTGCACGAATAGGAAGTGAATGGGGTCCATTCATGGCAGTCTATAGTCTATATCACATTACGTCGCAAATTGCTTCATGTCACAGGGAACATCGAATGGGTACCGGGTGTTAAGATATGATCATGCTTTTTTTTTCAATACTCACACCCGATCAAGGGGTTCAAACTTGAACGATGGAAACTTGTTATTTTGATAGACCTCAATCGCAGATTCGTGATTAGGTTTTCTCAGTTCAGAATTTCTTTCCACGTCCTGCATGATGAATATTAATTAATCATACATCCAAAAACAAATGCCCAGAAGACAGGAGTATGTCAACAAATCATAATTCTCAGATGTCAGTTCGTTATAGTCTTCTTCTTCTTCGAAGCACTGGTGGTGGTGGTGGGTGAACCCCCTGCACGTGGGCCTCCTTATTCGGGCCCATTGTGCGCCCACATGTTACGACATTCAGCTGGGTATGCCGACTGCCTTGGAGAAGTTCAGCAGCTTCCTCAGCTGAATCTCTTTTACGTCCTCTGGCCTCAAAATTATGTTGCCAAGGACAGCCCTCCTCTGATGCGTCAGTGCTGGACACTAAGTGAGGATCGACATGTGATGACGTTTCGTCATCTTCCAGGCACCATCTGCAAAGGGGGTCTTCCTTGATCCCAATAAGCTCTAGGTGCCTATTGAGGTGGTTGTGCCCCGTTAGGAGCCCCACTACCATTTTAAGGTTTCGCCTGTTTAGGAATAAAACCTCTTTTGCGAGCCTCTTCGAAGGTTCCTTTATGTGGAGCTTCGATTGTCTCATTCCTGGTGTGTCCTGCCATATTTTGAGGAATTGCTTTTGCAGCTGTTCCTCTATAGCGGACATTGTCAGGCTATTTGGTATTCCCAAGATTGGTTCCGGTCCGACCGAGGTCCGTCCTGAACCGATCTTTGCCAGTCTGTCTGCCTCCTCGTTTCCGGGTATTCCCGAATGTTCCGGGACCCACATGAGGCTGACTTTTCTTGATTTTGCCAGGTTTTCCAAGGCTTTTTTGCACTCAGACACCAATTTGGATGTGATCCTATTGGATTGCAAAGCCAGTATTGCAGCTTTGCTGTCCGAGCATATAGTGATTGGTTTTCTTGGACGCAGGTGAGTATTGCAAGTACTTCTGCCTTGAACACTGAGGCATATTCGCCTAAAGGAACTGAAATTTCTTTCCCTGTTTCTTCATTGTATACCCCTGCACCTGAACTGCCCCCAAATTTCGTTCGTTATAGTTTTAGTTATATTATAGGGAGATGAAAATTGTGTATATCATGAAGAATGGCTGAGAGGATAACTGTACTTCAGGTTACTGATGAGGATATGATATTCGAAATGAGTTTATCCGAGTGAAGTCATATAACCTGGTTGTGAGAGATATAATTTCCATATCACTGATACGAATGATGTTTTTTTTTGGAAGTTCCAAGCTCATCAAGATCAGAGTTTATATAAGTATACTTCTCCTATACATTTCAATTTTCATTTCAATACTGAACATGTTAGTAAGTCATATTTTCATATCGTAATACATTATATTCTTTCATCCGATTTGAGAGATAATGTCTATTCTCAACTTGAGAGGATTTTGATTTTTCATGCTCTCTTTTCGGATATTCAACAGATACAATTCAATATTCGACGTGGCAGATAGCCAGGAAAATAGTTGTTTTCTGTTGAATATTCAGAATGATAATATATGCAAATCTTTATATGAAGGAGAATGCAAATTCTCAACTTCAGAAGATTTTGTTTTCAAATTCTTATCGTGTGTGTTCAATAGATGTAATTCAATATTCGTCGTGGCATATAGCCATGAAAGTAGTTGTTTTTTGTTGAATAAACCGAGAAAGAATTAATATTTTCATCACATGGAGAATGCGAATTCTCAATGTATTTCTTTATATAGAGTATGATGCAAATGTATGGAATAAATTCATTTCAAAACAAGACGACTTTCGAAAAAAAAACAAAAACTAGAGTTTAGAACTTTTTTTTCGACGTATTTTTTTAACTAGACGACCCTTCGATGTTCAATTCTCAGTAGCAGACTTCTGCAAGATTCAATTAATCACATGATAATCCATTTTAATTTCAATCTTCTTATGCAACATTTTGACTGTTGAATAGACGATCGGTAGACCTTTCAATCAAGGTGTCACATGACCCCTATTTATATTTGAAAGAATCGTCCGTTACGTCTTTACTCCAACACCGGTGACGTAACATCTCTCATATGAATATCATGAGATGAGGCTTCAGAAATTAAAACTCACGTGTTTTTGGAATTTTTCCAAATGTCGCCCATTTCTAAAATAATGAATTTATTCCATACATTTGCATCATACTGTATATATCCATTTTTTTGGGTTCATAAATATATCTGAGAATATTCTTTTTCAATAAGGAACTTATTCTTCACGTTCCTCAACATTTTTCAGAATTACTTTTCTTCAAGTAACGACCAAAAAAAAAACCAAAAAACAAGAAACAAAATATCAAAAAACGAAACTGAAAATCTCTTTCCATTCATCTCTGTATTCATCAGACTTCGATTTCCAGAAGAGATTTCTTCAGTAAATACTGCCATTAGTTCGTCTTCAACCTAACCTAACGTAATCTAACCATAATTCTCCAAATGTTTTGTTCTTTTTTCAACATCCCTGGTGTCACATCAAGACACTCCTCCAATTATAGCTTTATTGCGCAACTATCTCACTTGAAGAAGCTACTGTGGAAGCAAAACATGTCGTGGTTTTAACAATTTTGTGGAAATCCTATTCCATTCATCGACCAAGGAAAAAGAAACGAAAAAAAGCAAAGAAACTAAAAACCTCTTTTCATTTATCTCGGTATTCATCAGAGTCTCTAGAGCGTATGTCTGCTTAATCAATTCGATTATATGGATATCATTATTGATATTCACGACAGGCTGTAAGGCTGTAACCTACTTTCGCGAATATCCAATGACATACATCATCTGGGATTTGTTCTACTAGATGGGCTTGCAGATCACATCGAGCTTCATCTGTAGTCACACGTGTCGAAAACAATCGAACCAGATGAGCTACATTTTATGCAAATGAAGAATGAGGCTTGAATATTTTCACATTCGGCTTCACAGTAGGTACACCAGCGTGTTCACCAAAAATTCGAGTCCTAGTGCATCCACCAAATTTTCAAATAATGTTCGACAAATCGTACATATCATCAAATAGATATCTACGATCGAATACGATATGAAATGAGAAGAAAGGAAGGTCGAGTTTGTTAACCCATCGATTATTGTAATATGAGTTCACGATACGAATATAGTACAATATTTTACCTACTACCAAAAAGCTAATTATTTAATCAAAAATATTCAATATTCCTTGAAGTGGCCATTCATTAGGAATATGTAACAAGCAAGCGTTGCAAGGGGTGAATCTATTGTGCTCTCGGTTGTCACTCATTCGGCGAACTGTCAACTTTGACGCGTTAATTTCAATTCGAAAAAAATTCAGCGGCATGAATTCGGATCAGAAAGTTCAGATTTCGATATAGAAATTGCGGCGAATGCAGCAATCGAAACTTTAGTACCTGCTAAATCCCGGGATAGGTACGAAAATATGTATTATTAGTTCATATCATGTTTATAATTATAATCAATTCTTGTTTTATTTCTCCAATTACCACTTATCTTAAATGAGGTTTAATTTTTGTAGATATTGAATTATTATAATTGTAGATTATTACCTGATAAAAGTACGTCTGTATTCATGATACATTGTTTCTTATTTCTTTTTTTGAGTAAAAATGAAATTTGAAATTATATTTTTTTCACTTTACCGCACTAGTGCGTTAGAATAACACTTTCTATCTTATTAGGATACTAAAATCAGTATCGTATTGTTTCACATTACATATTGGTAGTAGGTAAAGTAGTTTACGATTATCATTATGATTTTGTATATCATCCATTTGAAATATAAACCACTATACATGCCGAATCATGAAGGGTGATGTGAAGAAGCTGGAGGAAATAGTTGTTCAATATGCACACAAATATTTATACAAATTACTATTTATTCCGAGGAAGGATCAGCGAACGATTTCAATACCACACAAATAGCAGACTCACCTGTAGGTATGTAAATGTCTTTATTGTAATGCAGTAATGCACTTTTGATTGCTGTAATAACTATGTAGAAAATTGAATAATTTGCAATGTAGATTCATGCACGGCGGTCATTTTTTAACAAATTCCTTCTGCTCAATAAATCATACCAGAAATTACCATCCGAGTAATGTGATGGAAGAATGAGAGAGAACAAAAAATATGGGGTAGGCATAGTTGTACTCACCTTGCTCTCGCAGACCTTATGGCAGACGTATTTACATACTGAAAAAAAGAAACAAAATTAATATCAAAATCCTAGTACCATCATTCTGTGATGCTGTATCTTCAGTCTTCACCTATTTTTGAAAGGGCGACATTTCACTTGAAACAGTATTTTTCTGGATATTGTGGTATCAAAATTTCTTCGTATATTCTCTAATGTACCAGACAATCTGCTCAATCACTATACAGGGTATAACATAAGTACGTTAAAATTTTCAAGTGACTCATTCCAAAGAAACTGTACCGAAAATAAGTCTCAGATACTGGGCGTTGAAATACAGAGAACAACTTATCTCTCGATGAACATTTCATAGGAAAAAAGTTGTTTTTTTACGAGACCTACCATATACTTAGTTTTCTAAAATTTTCTCAGCAACTGCACTTAGCGCTTAGTGTACCCTGAAGTATAACCAAAGCGTTACCTAAAGTGTGACCAACTGTTTCTAAAAGTGTAACCAACTGTTACCCAAAGTGTAACTAACTGTTTCCTCATATCATGTTACCTAAGATTCTACTGGTTTATAAGCTGCGATTGTCTAGTAACAAGTGGACTTCAATGCAAAATGGTGAAGTGCACTAGGTAAATTTATACAGGGTGTATCTAAATACCACAGAGAAAATTCAAGAGGTTTTTTCTTATGATATTTTAGCAAATAAAGTTAATATAAACATGTGTCCTAACTTTTGTTCCATTTTTGAGATACAGAATGTTGATGTTGGAAGTATTAATTATTTGGATTTATAACCCCTCTGTATAACCTTTCATAGTGCCAAAATTCAGTATGGATGAAGGCTGAGGAAGCGATAAAATTTCGAAATGATTCAAATTGGGGTTATTGAGTAATCTCAATGGAAGTCTTGAAAACACCTACATTAGAATTTGGAGTCAAATCGAATTTTTATTGTTTCAATTTCATTTTATTAAAAATGTGGAACTCGGAAAAACCGGTAGAGTATAATGACATTCACCATGAATATTGATAAATTTACCCACTGTGACTCCACTGGAAATACTATTTTGAATCTGATTGCACTAAAAGAAGCTCCATATTACTATTAACAAAACCACGACGTTCTATAGAAATTGACGAAAAAACGATTGAGAAATGAATAGAAAAAAGATTTTTCATGGAAATAATAATACCCCGTATCTCGAGAACGAAGCAAGTTAGGACAACATGTTTACATGAACTTTATTCTCTGAAATATCACAAGGAATCCCCCCTTGAATTTTTTCGGTGTTATTTAGATAAACATCCTGATACTGTTACACCCAGTTATTCCTTTAAAAAATCTCAGAACTACACACAAAGTTTGAATAGGCGATATGAGGTGAGTGTATGCTAACACAGTCATTTGAAAGGAACATTTTGGTGAAATTCGATATTTTTTCACAAAAATGTTTGAGAGAAACAGGATGAATTCTTGCTAAATATCTAGACCGATATATCACTGAGTTGAAAATGAAAAGCTCTATAGAATAATTTTTTTGTCAGATAACCCAGATATCTGCTGGACTAGAAGCTCTGGGACACCCGGTATACTCATCGCAATGGATAGTAGGTGGAACCCTGGTGGATGAATAAATTTTAGCATAAGTAACCCTCAGAATTTGAATCCAACTGCTTCAAATCCAGAGCAGTATGGAACTGCAGAGAAACCTTAAACCGACTGGCAATAACGTTAACCTAGTCTGGATACCAGGTCACACGTGCCTAGAAGGGAACGAAACAGCGGACGTCCTAGCAAAAGGGAGGGCCGAAACATCATTCACTGGGCCAGAACCTGTAATCGGTATAAAAAATTAGCACTGCCAATAATGTTATAACTTCTTGAACCGACAACAAAAGACTCGAGTATTCGCGTAGTCAACCGGGCTTAGCCCATTCTAAAGCATTCATTGCTTGTACAAGGAACAAACAGGACTCTGACAAACTATTAGAACTATTGCTCACTTGCCACAGCAAACTCAAACACCACATGCACAAAATCGGACTTGCACAAGATGCAGAGTGCCGTCTTTGCATGCAGAAGGATGAAACGGCTAAACACATTTTATGTACATGCCCTGCAGTGGTCAGAACCAGACATGGTCAACAGTAGGGCCAGAAAACCTGATAAATTGTTCTCCCAATATACTTCCTAATTCGTCAAAAGATTACTGGGAGAAATATAACCATAGGGTGAGCCACAATAGGCCATTGGCCGCAGTTGAGGGCCTGACATGGGCCCTGTCAAGTTTAAACCTAACCTAAACCTAACCCTCAAAATATTATTCGTTCTCTTCGTGAAGATACAGGGAAGCGTACATTGAAAATAAGAGAGGCTCCAGCATGGACCCTCAGGGAACGCCTTTGTGAAACTGCAGCAGCGAAACATTTTTTCTTTCGTTAATAATGCAAGGAGGTTGCACCCATAAGTCATTGTGTTCGAGCTAATTGATTCTCTAACGGGCACTGACGCGTCATAATTTCTGAATTGTCTCAAACCGCTTTGAGATATTATATCTTCACGTGCGATCGTAATTCATTGACGTGGGTGGTTCCTAATTGCATTGTCGTATGTCGGAATCGATTGGACCCCGTTCGTTATCTGTGATGACCGGCTCATTGACACCATTGGTAATGCGTTTACTAATCAGGCTTCATCTGTTTCCATTGAGCAATAATTTGCATCCATTAGCACGTCATTTTGACCTTATACTTCCGAGTGTTGAGACACCCGGCTGATGGACTACAGAACATTAGACTTTTGACAGTTGAAGAGTGGCAGAGCTAAGTGATCTTAGTGCCATCAGATGACACAATGAAAAATTGCCAGAAATTGAAGAAAACTGTCCATTGAAAAAAAGAAAACAAATGTATATATGTTTCAATCAAAATTCGGGTTTATTAACAAACACGAAGATAAACCTGAGAATAATTTTGATGTAAATACACTGGAGAAACTTGGTGAAGACATTATGAGTGAAGAAAAAACCGAAATGATCTAAGTTCATAGAGATGAACGATCGAGAGTCTGAAATAGAAATAAGAAATATTCTATTTTCCGGATTGATGAATTCTAGCATTACGCGTTTATTTGCTATACACGAAACAAGGATGAGAGCTCAATATACTTCAAATTTTGGAGAGTTACCCCCTCGTCGATACACGGCACTCCTATCCTATTAGGTCACAGAATTTTTTTTCTGCATTACTATTCCAATTCAAGAAAAGTACATTCAGCCATATCATTTGTGTCACATAAGATTTCCACTCCAAAACGCTCCAGTCTCTAATCTATTGTAATCACTTCAAGACACAAATAAACAATTCACCGTTTGAGTAACATCGATTCTAACGAAACATTTAATCTAATCCTACACCGTATAGGCCATAGGGGCTGGCACTTAGATCAATCAGCAAAGAATGTTCTGTGGATATGCTGAATACCAGCTTTGCAGACGATGGTAGTCTCCATAATGCGTTCTCTTCAAGAACTCCCATTTCTTCCCAGGAAACGAAGAACTCACGACGCAGCAGGCCAACGCTGTCAATGAAGATCTTGCTGAAATCGGGTACAGCCTGAGGGACCAACAACCCAACAACCTAGTTGAATTCAACGCCACCAAAACTCAAGCCTGTACATTTTCTAGAAATAATGATGTCTGGTACGACCATTCCCCCCAAGATCACTATATCTATGCTCGGTATTACCATCACTGATGGTCAATAGACTCTCATGGAAGCTGCTTCACAAAAACTCTTCTTGTTTCGTGCGAAAACCTATATATACTTCACTATTGAGGTAACAGCTTCTCATGATCTACAAAGCACAGATACGGCCAGTTTTAGAATACTGTTATCATGTATAGGTTTCAGCACCCAAACATACGCTGATGTTCTTTTAGATTCCATCCAGATAAGAGCCATTAGCCTGGTGGGTGATGCAACAGTAATTAACTCTTTGACCACATCAGAACACCGTAGAAAAGTCGACAATCTTTAACTTTTCTATAGATACTTCCACGGGGAATGATCCTCAGAAATCTCTGCTATAATTCCATCACTATAGCAATGACAGTTAGACGAACTCGACAGGCCTAGTTAGCACATCCTTTCGCCGTTAACCTGCAAATATGTCGAACAATTATTCAACACTCTACCAAAACTCGTTTGACTATAGAACGGCGAAGGTTTGGAATTCTCAGTCTATGGAAAGTATTTCCAAGAACTTATATAACCTCCAAACAGTCAAAAAGAAATCCATCACCTACCTTCTCTCCCTATCCTAGGGTACGCACGATGTTCCACGAACATTATAGGAATTTCCTCTCGTGCGCTCCAAGTGATGAAAAACAGACAGCTGCAGACAGCAGACAGCAACCACCAGAGTGAAATTAACCTTTAGATCTCTAAGTGGGACATAGATTAGCTAGATTGTCGAAAAAAAAGTTAATTATGTGATGGGAAAAAAGTTTGACATTTCATCTCTGTTGATAGGTTATTAAATGTCACTTTTCATAAACAACTTTTTTCCCATTCGAAAAAACATGGAACATAAACAATAATTATTAAAATACAAACTTTGTCAAAACCATGAGAGTAAATCGAGTGTTATCAAGTGGACTTTTTTGTAGTAAATGAGTACCCAATCCAAATTTCATACTCAAACCCCTTTTCTGCCATTGGCGTAGAATTTTTGATGGTGCAATTATTTTAAAAAAATTTCGTCAAAACCATGAGAGCAATCAAGTCTTATCAAGAGTACATTTTTCAAAGTAAATGAGTTGCGCAATATAAATTTCATACTCAAACTCCTTTTCTTCCATTTGCGTAGAATTTTTAAAGGTGCAATTATTTAATAAATCGAGTTCTATCGGACAAAATTTTAACAGCATTTTTGTGCCGCATAAAGCTCTATCAATATACCAAATTTCCGCAAAATCGCATATAACGTTTTAAATTTATATGGGAAAAACGATTTAAAAATTGTAACTTAATGGGCGTGTACACCTTAGTAAAACTTTTAACTCAAACCATGTTTATAATGATCCTTTCATACATAAATAATGATTGACGACATAATTTGATGGAAAAATTAACTGGAATGTTTTATTTTTGGACATGAATAATAGACATTCTGAAAACGGACCCTCTTATGACGTAGAAACCTCATCTCGCCATAGTTAAAAGAAAATATCAAACGCCCGACGGAGACTGAGGCAACTGATATATTAATTCTTTCAACTGTGATCTCGCGCTAATTCAATCTGTCAGAAATCATGTATCATTCATCTTTGTCTGGAATAGTCTTGTTTCAGTATTAGGGTTTTGACGTCACATCATCGCCCCGTTTTCAGAGGTCCGAAAAATCGGGGATTTCAATAATTTTTTATAAAACGTAGGGAGCTCACAGCAAGAAACGGTTTGCGGTGGTGAGCTAGTTTGGGTAAGTTCTATCGAATTATGAAATAAAATTTTTTTGTGATATAAGCCCACTTATTTTGGTCTAGGGAATATGTGGTATGTTTTTGTAAAGACCTTTTACAGACACCCTGTATATATATATAGTGTTCGGATAGGTCTCCATGATCAGAAATTTGAAAACTAGTAGTTCGGGTTGAACCGCGCCTAGAATCTGTAGATGTTCGACGATTTTGGACCGATTTTGGAGCCATTTTCAAGAGTTGAAAAATATAAATAAAAAGATGATAGGAAAATATAGGGAGTGATTTTTCACTGGGGTCTCAATCTGCCTACTCCTCAGTCAACAGTTAATATCGCGGAAGGTAAGTGACTATAGACGCCGTGGTCTCAATCTGCCTACTCCTTCGAGAGAACTGAGGCCACTGAGGGTGTGTGGGTGGTGGAGCGGTATTTATAGTGGATGTGGTGGCCCTAGTTCCACTTCACTGACCATCCATTACTGTCTTTTTTAATTCACGGATATAATATATTCAACTGTGTATTTTGTTGCTAGCAACTTTCTATACCGATCGCTTCCTCAATGACATTATCACACTGCGGTATACTCTTCCTCTTATTATTTCTTGCTTATACCTTGCCAGATATAATGAAGACGTTTTCGTGCATTTAGAAATAATTGGCACCAGGATCGTCGTGATTGGAGGCATCTGGAAAAACGTTATTACAATGTCGAGAGTGCCATGATCGTACCGAGATAAATTTCGCGTAATAAGTTTTAATGTGCGTTTCGTGGCCGCTTTTCATTAGTTGCCGTGTCTGCGAACACGTCTGCCGATTTATTACGGGATGGCCCGCTGACTTTACGAGAACACTTTAAGCTGAATCGAATACCTGAGATGCGAAATGTTGTTCTTTCCATTTCCTGTTTCTGATATATACTCATCACAGTGCATGAAGGATGCAATGATTTTTATCGATCTAATATCCTCCTGGGATCCGAGGCTCTAAATTGCACAATTTCAACATATTTATTGAATTTCTCTGCAAGTTATTAGTCAGGGACCATGAAAAAACATCTACATTTTGAAATAAACTCTGTTCACTCAGATGATCAACATTCATTTTCTTTCATAAAATGCATGAACAAATTTTGAAAATGAACTTTCAACAATGCAGTTAGGGTCGTTTTCCTATTTGATTTGGTTGATTTGGTGTTACGTATATGATAACAACTGATGGTGACCTGCTCGCTTACGTCTCACATATATGGCAGCAATCTATTGAGGAATATGGTGAAACCATAGCCGTGGCACTTGATATCTCCAAGGCATTCGATCGAGTCTGGCACCACAGGCTCCTCGCCAAGCTTCCATTTTATGGCTTGCCTTCCCAGCTATGTTCTCTGCTAGCTAGTTTTCTCTCAAACAGGTCTCTCCATGTAGTGGTCGACGGAGTTTCATCTGACTCTCTTATCATAAATGCTGGTGTTCCGCAAGGATCATTTCTATCACCAACACTATTTCTACTCCATATCAACGATTTGTTGGAAGCAACTTCATGTCCAATACACAGCTTCGCGGATGATAGTACCCTCCATACCGCCTTCTCTTCCAAGGCTTCAATACCAGCCAGACAAATCAGAAACGAACGAGGGAAAAATGTTGGCAACATAAATATGGACTTGGCAACGATTCTCGAATAGGGATCTAATAACTTGGTAGATTCCAATGCAAACAAAACACAAACATGCCTTTTCTCTAGAAAAGCCGATCTCACTGTGCCCAACATGAGCTTGTCAGGAGTAACCATGCCCTTGAAGACATCCATTTCGAGGCTTGGTATTAAGTGCATCCCAAAAATTTGGTTTTCTGTTTCGGGCCAGGAGCTATTTCACTTCCAGTCAGCTGCTTATGATCTATAAGGCACAGATCCGACCTGTCCTGGAATACTGTTCCAATATTTGGAGTGCAGCACCCAAAAATACTGTTGGATTCTGTCCAAAAAAGGGCAATTCGTCTCGTGGTGATGCCTCGCTCGCAAACTCACCCACTTCTCTGGAACACCGTAGAAAAGTTGGCGATCTGTTTCTATTTTATAGATATTTTCATGGACGCTGCTCTTCTGAAATATCAACAATTGCTCCTCCCATGGCAGTCCTCGCGAGATTAACCCGTCGAGTTGAGGCTTCGGACCCCTTCGTGGTCACTTTGGAGACCTGCAGAACATCTCTTTTCAAATACTCGTTCATCCAATGAACAGCGAGGATCTGGAACACATTGCCAAAGGAGGTGTTGCCCGAGGCATATAACCTCCAAAAATTTAAGAAGAACACCAATTCCTACCTCATTTCCATTGGTTCTCACGATGTTCTCTGAACATTACAGAATATCCCTTTTCGGGGGAACCAGAACATAAAAAAATATATGTGACCTGTTTTTTGTAAGAGGTGCTCGAGGAGTGGCAATATATTCAGCAGAAATACAATTATTTTCAGTAAAAAACTATGCAGCTACTTTTAATATAGAATTGAATAATTGTGTCAGTTCTCCTCCATTCGAATTCACCTCGTTTTCTGAATCCATTGATGTCAGAATTATCAGTGTCAAATACTTGTGAAAATCTCTCATCTAATTCGATCGATCGCAAATATCATTCCGGTCCAGAATTATTATCAATTATGCCTATGTTTCATCGATATTTGTAAAAATACACAATATCCATTTGAATATTCATGACAGAAATATTATCTCAGAAAAAAATGATCATACCAATTTTTCAAATTATATTGTAATCACGTTGATAATCATGTTCGAATAATACTTGATCACAGAAACATAATAAAAAAGAAGTAATCAAGAACAAGTACTTTCTGCCAAAAGTTGTTTTCTCACTAGACGCCATGACTACAATATTCTACGACGTGGACTTTTTTCACCATTTTTATTGATCGGAAATGGAAATAAAACTAATGTAGAAGCAGAATTAGAGAGTAAAAATTGTCTTCTCTAAGTCGTGGAAACCATCCATTTTTTCAAAGTGGTCCAGAATTTTCAAAGGAAAAATACAAAAAAACCAAAGTCGGTCGACCACAACAAATTTATTGTCTTCTCTCTCTATCTCTTCCTCTCACAGGATCTCAAACTGATTTGAATTGTTGACGTCACTCAAGCATCTTTCTGCAGTTGTCCAAACAACATTATTTTGTCATGCGAAATGCAGGTATATGCCCACATCAGCCACGAGTGTTTTGTGTTGTCAATCTCGGAATCTCAGAGAGGCATGTACATTGAACACGATCTGTTGCATACATCTTTTCCCATGCATATTTTCCCGTAATGAATGGCTTGCATGATGTCGGCGATTTTTGTTGATGCCGCGTGTATAACTAAGTATAAGGAAGTACTGAACGTACTGACTTTGCGAGCTATATAGTTGACCAAACAAATTGAAGGAGAAGATGTTTTATTCTTAAGTCATCATATGTGGAAGATTTGAAGTACGAAAGAATTTCGAGTAGACTTACCTCTGCAGCAAGAACCCTCGTTGAGAATGGGTTGGTGACAAAGATGACACGGTCTGGGCTTCTTGAATGTCTTGCAACGAAAGGCATGACTAGGTCCTTGAGATAAACCAACACTGTCATCGTTCTGGAAAAAAAAGGATAGCATCATGATCTAAAATTTATTCAACAACTTCTATCATGTATTCACAAACAAATGTAGTGTGAAACGCAAACAATAATACCTATTCTTAAAAAAATCCAGTGATGGTGAACATAATTGAGAGCAAATTTGCCCACTTATTCGTCATACTCCATACATTTATTCTCACCCCTATACAAACATTCTGCTCGTGCCAACAAAAGCGATGGAGAAGCTATCAAAACGACGAGGGATCAAATTACCTGGAACCCTCCCTGCCAAACGCTGCTAATTTCTTTGCAAATATAACAAATGGGGTGAAATTCTGTGTTGGGATAAGAATGGAAAACGTGCCAACTGGAGTAGTGAATAACATTGATGAATAACAATAGTGAAAGGTTTTGCAAGCAGAATAATAACTCCTATACCCAACCAATTACGTTTCCAATGTGATCTCAAACAACAAAACTCCAATATCGATAAATGTCGTGGCTAAAATGCCAATTTCGTTGCAAACTCGTGTTTTAAATTTAGCATCCGCTGTATTGGAATTCTCATTTGTTTTGGGACGTTCATCCCATTTTGTGTTCTTGGAATAATAAATTCCTTTGGAGGAACATCGGCGAAAGAAATATACAAATTCCAAGTCACCAACTATATCCAACACAATCTTCAATAATTGTCGGATGAAAAATAGAAAAAGTATCATTTTATGATCATTATCTTCATTATTAATGTTATTATCATTGTCATTATTATTATAGAATATTCCATGAAGCTTAGCAAACTGATTATTATATGAATTCACACAATCATGTTTTTCTTGGTAGGCAGTGCCGAAAATCATTACAGTCTAGGGCAAGCACCATCTGAGGAGTCGTTTTGTATCTACAATCATGGTCTCGCAAAAGTGCAGTAGTCTATACAGGGTGAGTCATAAATATTAGGACATAGGCTAAGGGCTGATTGTTTGGACAAAAATATGGCGACAGAACCGAATATGCCTTGATGAGATATTGCTATGGAAAAAGAGACAGGGCGTTGAAGTTCAATTTAGTTGTTCGTTTTTTGCTAATAATTTCCCTGTATATTTATCAATTGTTATCAAAATCGACACAAAAGCATAGTTTTACGCAGGAAATATTATTTTATGTATTATTTTACAGTTTGTTACAGGCGGCGCCACGGATTGATTCCTGATGATGAAATCGACTGATTTTGATTACAATTATGATATAAACATCATTTCAACGTAATATTGGTACACTTGTTCAAGAACGAAATTATCATCTGTTCTCGAGACAAACGCAATTGAATAGTTCAAAGTCTCGGAAGGTGATTTCAAATATTATATTCCATTTATGAAGAGTGTACTTTGGACTGTCTGATGATTTTTGCTGGTGAATTTCTTGTTAGTGAATGAATGATGGTGCGAGTTCATACTCAATTATTTTTCGATTGAAACGCCCTGTATCTTTTTCCACAGCAATATTTTATTAAGGCGTATTTGATCCTATCGCCTTATGTTGATCCAAACAATCCGTCCTTAGTCTGTCCTATAATAGATATGATTCAGCACTCTGTATAATAGGAATAGAAGGCTTGCTTGCTGTCCCGGGTTCGAATCTATTGACTAACAAATTCGAATTTACTGTAATATTTGCTAGAAACGTTCTGATTGATCGTGGACGGATGATTGGACGTTGTAAGTCAAGGAGTATTTTACAATAGGGTGATGGACTCCTCGAATGACGCTCGCCCTAGATTCTAGTTTAAAAATCATCTTCAATATAATGACTCATTCTTCCTTCTCTTCTACGGGAAGATGCCCAACCTGTGTTATTCGCGAGTCGATGCCCCGCTCATCCCCTCGTCTATCGTTTTGCCACTGTGAGGTAGCGACTCCACTAGGCACACAGAACATGTCTGAACTAATTGTAAAGATTACTACAATTTTGTACAGAATTACAGATCCCATCTTACCGCGTGCTATCGCTCCAGAAATTTTTGTTTATCCTTGTCTTCTACGATGAGACCCGACGCGCCCGACCGGTTCCGATAAAAAATGTTTGCTACGGTCGGTGAATCCCATGGACGTATATGGGGAATCCGCATTCCGCAACAATAACAACGGGTTGCGAGTATTGATTTTTCCCTCGGTTCCTTGCGGAAGAGAGAAGAACATATTATGATCTCTCACTCAGTTGGGTTCCTACTCCGTGGCGTTTTTTTAAATTCCCTTGTGAATAACTATTGTCATACTTTGCCTAGACCAATATATATGTATATCTGGAAAAACATCTCACGCCTTTTTGTTGAATATTTTTTTCACTCAATTTGTATCCATATTAAAGTTTTGTATTAATAAGACATTACAAAATATTGATAATATAATTAATCTGAATGTGATAATAATTTCTTAGAGTCTCATCAGTAGATGGAAAATAAATAGTCAGATATCTTTGAATCTTTGATTGTTAATGATTCACTATAAAAATGAAATAAAATACGTCATCATCTATATAGGCATAATATACAGAGTGAGTCATAACTATTGGAACATAATATATAGAATTCATTTATTTATTAGATTACAAGAGTTGAAGCTGCAAAGCTTATGAAACATTTTTTACAGTATCTAGTTGTGGAAAAATATGAGTTCTTTTTTGGTATATTTGAAGAGATAAAAACAAATTCAACAGAAAACAGCTATATTTCCAGTCCACATATGCCACGATATATAATAATCATGAAATCGGCGTTGATATTTTGTGATACCAGTAACTTTTTCTGAGTAGAATCGATTTTGCCGCTCCAGAACAACGGAGTACAGACTACGGAACGCTCAGAATCTCCGCCCTAACAACACAGGGATGTTCTAGGTACGTACCCTTTTTGTCACACGGTACAAGGACATACAGTTCTCAACACACCAAATGGACCACTCATAATTTGACTCTATTTCGAAGACCTGTATTTTTTTTAAAAATTGACCGATCTTCATGCGGTTTTCGATATCAGATGTGATGTTTCATCGACTTCAAAGAGAGCTAGAACAATCTGAAAAAGTCTGCAAAACAAAACTCACACAGGGTGTAAAGTGGAACCATTACACTATGGTCTACATTTCCAATGCTGCCAGAACTCGAGAAATTTTTTTCTGATCAAAAGTCAGTCATATTATGATACACTGGGACCTCATCTCGGGACGTTTTCGTGATTTCTCCTCAATTGGCCATTGAACCAAAAATTCGATTTTTTTTCGAAAGTCTTGCATTTCTTGATTTTTTCCTCTAGAACTCCACTTGAGCTGACTATTGGGAAGAACTGTTCTCATGTTTTATGGAGGATAATGAAAGACGAAAAAAGCACTTTTTTGGATTATACAGGATGATAAGAAACTAGGACAAAATCTCATTTCAGTGAAAAAAATCAAAAATGGTGACTAAAACTATGGCCCATTCGATCCACTATATTCAGAAACGGCCTTCTCGATATCCATCATTTGTATTAGACTACTAACTCGAGATGTTTTCGAAAATTCGCCTCTAAGTGAAAAACAGGATGAAATTTTTCAATTCAAACTTGTTTCCTGATATCGATGATTTTCAATATTTATTGCCCAAGTATGAGAAACAGAGAATTGTTGTTCAATATACTGAGTGTTTTACAACTACGATATTACATGAGAAGTCTATCACAAA
Organism: Phaedon cochleariae; assembly: GCA_918026855.4. Lineage (NCBI taxonomy): Eukaryota > Metazoa > Arthropoda > Insecta > Coleoptera > Chrysomelidae > Phaedon > Phaedon cochleariae. Next base: position 33,971,336 of record OU896717.1, read on the forward strand.
AAAATGTAATAGAAGTGAAACGCGATGATAAATAAAATTTGTAACACTTTGTATCAACTAAAACTATTCGAAAAGGGTGATAAGAAAATAGGACAATACAGGGTGAGAATTTTCAATCCAAACTTGTTTCCTGATATCGATGATTCTCATCATTTTATCAACGGATTTCCAATATTAATTGCCCAAGTATGAGACACAGAGCATTGTTGTTCAATATACTGAGTGTTCCACAACTTATCTGACAAATTACGAACTCTAGAAAACAATAATGTTAGAAGAATATGGTGACCAGCATTATCTTCAGATCTGAATTTGATTGAACATGTGTGGAGCCGAATGAAACTTGACCTATCGAGAAGGCGAGGCACCCCAAAATAATGACAACCTTATCCAGAATGGGCGGCAATATCAATAGACTTCATCAACAACCTCATAAAATGTATGCCAAACCGATTTCATGAGGTTTTGTTGAATCGGGGAGGCCTACCCAAGTACTGAAGTTTAGGATATAGGACTTTCTAGTTGGATCTTCATAATGCTGAAGAATTCAATAATGTCATATTTCGCCAATAGAGCCCTTTTAGAATAGTTTTAGTGGATATAAAGTGTTACAAATTTTATTTTTCATCTCGTTTTACGTCTATAATTTTTTTTGTGATAGACTTCTTATGTAATATCGTAGTTGTGGTTGAAATTTGTCAGATAAGTTGTAGAACACTCAGTACATTGAACAACAATACTCTGTGTCTCATACTTGGGCAATAAATATTGGAAACCATCAATATCAGGAAACAAGTTTGAATTGGAAATTTTCATCCTGTATTTCATTTAGAGGCGAATTTTTGAAAACGTCTCGAGTTAATGGTCTAATATAAATAATGGATATCGAGAAGGCCGTTTCTGAATATACTGGATCGAATGGGCCATAGTTTTAGTCACCATTTTTTATTTTTTTCGCTGAAATGAGATTTTGTCCTAGTTTCTTATCATCCTGTATAATCCAAAACAGTGCTTTTTTCGTCTTTCATTATCCTCCATAAAACATGAGAACAGTTCTTCCCAATAGTCAGCTCAAGTGGAGTTCTAGAGAAAAAAATCAAGAAATGCAAGACTTTCGAAAAAAAATCGAATTTTTGTTCCAATGGTCAATTAAGGAGGAATCACGAAAACGTCCCGAGATGAGGTCCCAGTGTATCATAATATGACTGACTTTTGATCAGAAAAAAAATTCTCGAGTTCTGGCAGCATTGGAAATGTAGACCATAGTGTAATGGTTCCACTTTACACCCTGTGTGAGTTTTGTTTTGCGGACTTTTTCAGATTGTTCTAGCTCTCTTTGATGCCCATGAAACATCACATCTGATATCGAAAACCGCATGAAGATCGGTCAATTTTTTAAAAAAATACAGGTCTTCGAAATAGAGTCAAATTATGAGTGGTCCATTTGGTGTGTTGAGAACTGTAATTGGGGAATCCAGGGGATGTCCCGCAGTGGTTTGTCCAGTGGACATCCGGCCCGGTACATCCATAGGTTATCCTTTTCGTGTCCCTGGAATATCTGCGATATCTATTCACATCAGAGTCATTGACTTTCATCAAAATATTGAGTTGAATTTTTATGAAAATGTTTGGTTTTTTTCCGGTAAATAATTGTAATGAAAATTAAGAAAATTGTCTCAGAACTTCTCAAGAAATGACAATTTTTCGCAAACAGAAATCGTAAATGCATAATGCCCCTCATTTTTAAATATCCACGAATGATAATAATAATTATACTCAAATCCTAACAGTGTTGTATTTATTCAGGTTTCTTCAGTTTAGTCCTGTTTAAAAATCTGTTTGGCACATAAATCTTCAGGAAGTCCCTAGGATGTACTACTTGTGTTGTTAGGGCGACAAACGACGGCTTGGCAGCCCTATCGCCGACAAACGCACCGAGTCGGCCGCCCCACAAAAGTCAAAGGAAATTATTGGCACTCCAAGTTTCGGCCATACATAGGTCGGATCATATACAGTGTGTCCCACTTACCATGCTCACCATGGGTATCTTTTTAACGGTGAGAGATACGAGGTCGGTTAATTGACACCAAATGTGGAGTTTGTCAAGGCCAACTATAATGTGAAAAAATATTTTGGTAAAATCTATTCGTTTTTGTTTTATACGCAAAAAACAGATTTTGATCATTTTCATATCTCCTCCGTAACTACTTTATTTATGAAAATATCCAAATAGGAATTTCACATTCTCATGGCAGTTTTTCAAAGTGATTTCGAAAAAAATATGAAATTTATACCAACTCTTCTAGAATCTGAGATATCAGCACCAACTTAAGTTTTTCGAATGTAGGTCATAGCTCACTATGACCTAGTTACGAATAACTTTTTTTTCTCTTACAGATGATATGTCGCAGTAATAGTTTTGTGTTGATAACAACGGAGTTATCGTCATTTATACAAAAACGAAAAATTATTCGGAAGCCGTCATCTTGAATTTGTGAATTTTAACAGAAAAATCATGATCTCCGACCTCAGAAACCCCCACTCACCAATTTTGAATGGAATCGGACCAAATCTTGTCCGCCATCTTGGAGCAGCCATTTTTTTTATTTCAACAAAAATTCCATAATGTATTGTCACCGAAATTATCAACACCTGCCAAATTTCAAGTTAATCGGAGTTATGGAATTTTTGTTGAAATAAAAAAAATGGCTGCTTCAAGATGGCGGACAAGATTTTGTCCGATTCCATTCAAAATTGGTAAGTGGGGGTTTTTGAGGTCGGAGATCATGATTTTTTTGTTAGAATTCATAAATTCAAGATGGCGGCTTCCGAATACTTTTCTGTTTTTGTATAAATGACGATAACTCCGTTGTTATCAACACAAAACTATTTCTGCGACATATCATCTGTGAGACAAAAAAAAGTGATTTGTAACTAAGTCATAGTGAGCTATGACCTACAAAAACTAAAGTTGGTGCTGATATCTCAAATTCTAGAAGACTTGGTATAAATTTCATATTTTTTTCAAAATCATGAAAAACTGCCATGAGAATGTGAAATTTCTATTTGAATATTTTCATAAATAAAGAAGCTACGGAGGAGACAAGAAAATGATCAAAATCTGTTTTTTGCGTATAAAACAAAAACGCATAGATTTCATCAAAATATTTTTTCACATTATAGTTGACCTTGACAATTGACAAACTCCACATTTAGTGTCATCTAACCGACCTCGTATCTCTCACCGTTTAAAAGATACCCATGGTGAGCATGGTAATAAGTGGGACACACTGTATACCAGTATAAAATACTTCGGATTGATAGCGGTATAGAATTGTCACGCAATGTTCCACGTTTTTCATGTGATAAATATCAGTAATTTCAATAATAAAAATGTCAAAAATTGTATAAAGCTCTGACAAGAAAATGATTTGCGACAGTGAATTATAGTAATTCGACATAATGAAATATGAAATTCCACTCAAACAGACCCATTATTTAGATTCAGTTCTAGGGTAAAATACACACACAAGGTGACCAACACTGGTCCGGGTTCGTGAATTTCAATCAAATTTATGAGCAGCTTATATATTGATATCCGCTGACCAGTTTATTACACAATCGTCAAAAATGGAAGTATTTATTGTTGAGACATTAAATTTTGTGATTCACTCCAATTCGATTTCTATAAACTTTTTTCATGATCTCACGTCCGTGATGCGCTCGTTAGAAGCACATCCAGTACAACTATCACTAACAAATTCGAATTTACCGCCATATCAGTTAGAATCGTACTGATTGATCGTGGATTCGATACAAGCGTTCTGGATTATGGATTGTTTAATTGTTCCAAGGTTGGTGGAACTACCAACCTTGAATTGTTCCAAGTCGCACGCCATCTGCATTCCAATAGATTCTCTTCGTAAGTGGCGCACCTACCAGTCAAATTACGAAGTATTGGTCCGACATCGTTCGACACTATCGCCGCCACTATGTGAGATTTCGAACTATGGTACGCCATCTAGGTGTGAGATTTTTTTGGACCTCGTTTTGCCCCATAAGGTTGGGCATCTTCCCAGCGTAAGCGTAATATATCAATCAACGCTTCTACTCACCATGGCACTCCAAACGGTCATCAGAGCCACAATGACCATAATGACAATAGTTAAAAGGCAATCTTTGTGAAGAGTACGCCACTTTCTGATGATGAATCGCATACCATACGTATGGGAGTGTTTTGTCCAGATTACGAATCACTCGAACAATATTACAAGATGGGATAATCTTATTTATAAGGCTTTGTGTTCGTTGTATGAGTGCTAATACGGCTTGAGTGGTAGTAATGATTTCATATTCTGTCTCCTTGTAACAATGGGGAAGTTTCCTTCCGATGAATTTTCATAAAATAAGTTGGGAACTCTCCAGTTTTATGTCCACGCTGTAAAATGGCGACCGATAAAATCCAAGTCGTTTTCATGTTCAAATTAAATCAATTTCTAATTTTCGAAGCGGCAAACTGTGACGTACATCCTGAATCTAGTCTGAAAATTGCTGATGGTGAAGAATATATAGCTAGCGAATAGCTAACGAATGGCTAAACGAATGAAAAATGAATGAAAAAAATAGAAGAAGAAGTAAAACTGGTGAACAAAAACATACATAACCACAAATGCACTCGGAGCAGGAATGTAGAGGGTAGTTGGCTTCATTCTAACAGGTTCTGGTTTTGTTATTTATGCATTAAAATATCTCGAATAGAGCTCAGTCCTAAACGAAAATATCATCGAATCAATGAAGCACTATGGGCTATACATTCAATGATACTATTCTTCCTAATTTACTGTCATCGGTCAGAACAGAATGAAGCCGACACCCATGGCTCCTTCCTCTTGTTGTGCCTGTCAGTATTTTGAGTGGTGTGGACGGACTCGAAGCATTAGGCGCTGTTGCAAGATATAATCTGCAACTTTCGCAGGAAATAGATCCAATTTAAATAAGAAACGAATTCATTAGCAAAAAATGACTGACATGTTATGAATAACATTGTAATATAACGTTAGTGAAAAATTTAAGATACTATCGCAAAATATCATAATTCATCTTTATTAGTAATCAACTTCATTCAGCCAATGAGAGATTCATGGGAATTATTCGTAATACAAAAGTAGGATTGAAGAACCTATATTATATCCCATTGCTGTTATGATATAGTTATTATGCATTCAAAGTACAATTTCCGGAAATCTAGACATATTGATGATGTCGGCAACGTCGTACTGGCACAGGGAATCGTATTTTAACTCTGTGTGAATGTGGATTTTCAGAAAGTACGTCATAGGAATGGTGGGGGAGCCAAGTTCCTCTTTCATTTATTTTTTTCTGATGTGAAATTTGATGTCACGAAAAAAAGAAAAAATACGTATATATTAATTTTTTACAAACTTCACAGTGGTCGAGAGCGTGAAGGCGCTGAGTTCGTATGGGGACTCCCACCTAGACATAGGTTCGAATCCTAGTTAGGCCATGGATGTTTGTGTTTGTATGTATACCTAAACCCGCACAAGTTTCGACTTATGGGGCGTTTGTTCCCAGTGCTGCGACCAACGAGGTATGCAATTGAAAAAAAAAAAAGATAAGAACCTCAATATAGGAAACTTCCCCATTTCTGAGCTTAGTTCATCCTCAAAAAAATATACGTCTTGTTTGGATGTACAGGGTGAACAACTAAGAACGGCTGTAGGCCATATCTCAGCAACAATACTGATACAAGTTCGAGATAGAATAAATCTAATGGTATGCATATACGATGTAGATTAGATTAGATTTATAGAATTGGGCCTCCAGGCTATCTGCCTCCACACCGCGACCTTTTCAGATCTATTGTGTCTGCCCTAAAAATCGATTAGAGTTCTTCGGCTAGCTCCGCCTTCTCTATGAGACTCCATAGGCTAGCTTTCAGATCCCCTGTGTATCTTTGGGCTTCTGGTTTTTCCTCACCCAGCGTAAGAAACCTTAGTCTCGACAAGCCCTCACAGTGGCAAAGTATGTGTACTGCTGTTTCCTCTTCTTCCTGACAGAACCTGCACAGCATTTCTTCAGTCAGACCTATTGTACTCATGTGTTTGTTGAGCCTACAATGCCCTGTGAGAAGTCCCACTAGTATTCTAGTTGAACTTCGTTTCTGGCTCAGTAGATATTCTGTGAATGTTGGCGATGGTTTTTTAATAAACTCTTTTGCCTGTCTCATACCTAGCGAGTTGTTTCACCATTCTTGAGATTTGGTTTGCATCCATGATTTGATACTAGTCTTTTGTATAGCTTTCGCAATACCACAGAAGGGTTCTGGGCCATTCAGAGCTTTGTTTGCTCCTGCTCGGGCAAGTGAGTCTTTCCTCTTCATTGCCCTCGTACCCTGTATGTGCTGGTACCCATGCTAGAGTCAGTCTGTTATTCTGACTGCCCAGTTCATTTAGGGTTTCTATGCATAGTCCTATACTAGTTTTGAGTTAATTATACGATGTAATAGAAAAACTAAATCTCAATAGGCCAAGAAAAACCGCAACATGATAGCTTTTCGTCAACAGAAGCTATTAACTATCAAAGTTGGAAGAATGATAGATATAACAGCCATTCTTAGTTATTCACCCGGTATTTGTTGAATGATGATGTCGATAATCAGTGAAACGTGAAGGGATATATTTCGGCGATTTGTGTATTTCCATTCAGTTGGTCATTATCTCATAAATCGTTTTCGTACATCGATGAAGAACATCAATTCCTCCTAGAATGAATCTCTTTGATGGAGAGAGTTTAGATATTACTGAAAAATATTGTGAATAAAAGTTTATTCAGGTTCTCAATATGTATTCAATGCCCATTTCATGTCAAAACATAATCATTTCCTCCTGTGTTTTCATGTTTTTGATTCGATTCCAATTCTCAATTACATTCATGGTTTACGATGCCAGATTTCTTTTGTGTAATTTCAAATCCACTATAACATTTCTATTGTTTCAAATTTATAAGGATTGAGCTGCTGAACTATACTCAGATGAAAAGATCAACAAATCGAAATACTCTTTTATGGTTATAGTAATTTAGGGTGGTGCTGCTGCTGGTGGTGTTGATGATGATGATGATGATGATGATGATGGTGCTATATCATGTGGCGGTACTTCGTATGAATTCATCGATTCCACACATGTTTATTCAGTCCAAACTGTATAAAATGTTGCGGTCGATTCAAAAATCCATCGTCGCTAATCGATTTACTCTTCAATGGTCCTTATAAATTCATGCTCTGTTTATTCGTAGAAGATTTGATTGCCTCGCATCATACCATAAATTATGCGTAATTTCGAATGACTTCATTAATGTTATTGATTTTGTTTACATCATGTGATTGCTTTCGATCAGGTTCATGAATGCGGCCTTTGTGTGATATTTATAATCATACATCGTCGTATTTAATTGCTAACAAATACATTCCATCAAAGTTCATGCATTTTTGACGTTATTATCATCACAAAGACATTCATCGTGCTATTGATGATCTGGAATTAGCCATACCCTCCATCGTCTTCAATTCAATAGATCTATTGCATTCAATTGAAACTCAAAGCTAGGTTCTATATGAACCTATTAGAATTATCTATGACGAACAATACATCCATTGAACATTCTCATACTAACTAGTATTGATTGATTATATTAATGGCATTATCACTAATTAAGCTCTTGTCATCAATGTTCTCGATGCATTTCAATTGTTCATGAATGTACAGTTGTGAATATATATATATTTCCGGTCAGAATCTCTTTGAGTGTCTCTAATTTAGATTTCATTACCCTCAAGTCACGATTGATTATAATCTCAGCTATCCTGAGCATGCGTATGCTCAGCCAAGGGAGAATGTAAATGAAGATTTTATTATGGTAGGTCATATTACACCAGTCAGCTGCATTAGCATCATGGCTACAGGATCGTATTCAGGCTCATTCACTACTCAGATATAGCACTGGCAGAAATCTTTCAAAACCTAACTTTTGATAATTGTGTGAGAATTGATTTGATTGGCGGTTGTGTCAAAACAATAATTATGATTTCTATATCATGAGGAATACGTAGTATTGATTGTTAAAAATTCCATAGTATGCCATATCAAAAGCGTTTCGCTACTATACTAAGATATCATCTTAAAAATCATATATAGGTATGGGTATGAGACCATACTCTCCCCAGTTTACCATCATCATGTTTCCGATTAACAAAACGGTTTTTTATTATTTTTAGGAGAACAAGAGTGTTTGAAGAAAGTATAGATTTTTTTAATTACAGCACCTACATGAACTTCACTGAGAGAAAACTTGAGTTATCATAATTGGAAATCTGATAACCGTTATTACGATATCTGCAATAAATAGGGGACAGATGTGTTCATGTGCTACCATAGATGAAGTGAATTTTCAGGTGACTTGTAGTTATGGCAGCTTATTCAATTTGCAAACTTGTATAAAAACACCGCTGCTGAATAACTACTACTTGTTCTAGTTTCTATGATAACACAGAATGTCGAATAGGAATTATTTCCATAAAATGTTGCAGTAACTCTCCACTCTACAGTGGTTATTAGACTATCGACATAAAACAGCATGTTTTTATTACTGGCACAACCATCTTGAGGTAACGCAGTAATTCGTCTCATTTTATTATAGTTATCTGATATCTGCATGAAACCTGACATTTTGACATGCTATTGTAATGTAGCTCATTTTCAACAGTTATCCCAATATTTTTCTACTCTAGTATATTCATCAAACAGTGGTAATAAGGTTATCTAATCAACATTATTCGATGGTATGCATTATGAAACCGTGCTTTGAATTACTGCAATGAAAATAAATATCCTATCCACACCATCACTTTTCATGATCCAAAGTTATTGTTTTCAAAAAAACAAAAAAATACGTTCAGCCTCTGAATTGAAATATTGGGGTATCTGTGGAAGTTTTTTGACATTACTCATTGATTTTTTCGGAGAAATATCATCTTTATGCATTACTGACGAATTTATTGAGAAATGAGAAGTTGAATACTTATATTTACCCTTCCTTCGGAGTTATGATGAGAATTGTCAATAAAACTTCCCTCACAGAAACCCAGACATTTTGATTCAGAATCTCATCGATCATTTTGTTTTTGAAATAAACCAATTTCAGGCCGTGAAAAGTGGGTATGGAGAATACTTTTTTCATTGCAATAATGCAATGCACGGTGTATTCCACAGATCGGTTCACAGCCAGCACTAAAACAAAACTTTGCTACATCACAGACATTCACCTACAAGACACGGCTCTATCGATTCGGACGATCAAAACCATTGAACAATAATTGAACACGGGCACCCATGACCGAGAACAGCAGAGAAATGAACGCGATCTGTATCTTTGTCAGCCTCAATACTAATGAAACACTAGAGCGAAATGAGCCGAATTACGATTGTCGAATGATTGCCTAATAACCGTCATACATGTAAATTGCTAGAGTTATTCGTCAACGTACAATGCTAGAAACTCAAACAGCTATGGTTATTGGGACAAACATTATCTGAATTCGCCAATGAGCATAATTCACAAAACGAGCTATGTCAATAAAAAATCTAAATAGACTGGAATTTATAAAATTCTCATAATGTCATAACACACCTGCGTTATGATGGTAGCAAATGTCCATTCAAGGGTATTACGAATGATTTAAGAAATCGATTTTTATAATTACAGAATGGAGAGAATACTGTTGTAATAATAAAATGATCAGGAATAGGAGATTTCCTTATAATGGTTATTACAATCAGAGCTGGTAGATATTTTTAATATCAAGTTTCTCTCAGTGTTATAGATCCTTTCCTCCTAATTTTTTCAGAATTCACCAGCAAAGAGAAACGTCAATTCCTGATAACAAACATAAAACAGACCTTCTAGATGAAGATGTCTTCAGCTCATCCCAAAGACGTTCTTCAGGCTCTGAATTATTTTTAACAAAAATTTAAAATTTTGACGTGAATCAGGAACCATTGCATGAAGATGGGACGGAAAGGGATCACATTTCAATCCAGAATATGAAGCAGAAGCTTAGAGCATGGTTTTGAAATGTTCATAAAAATTGAGATATTCCAAATTTTCTGGAAATACTTGTATCACACTTCAATCCCTATATAACATACTGAAGTTGATTTTAATCATTCACATTGCACAGAGCGTTGAGAGGTTAAGTGTGAAAGAGTATAACTTCTGTTTTTCCCTGTGTACTGATCAAGCCATTAGCTCTTCTTATCAACACCCTTTTATTAGCTTCACCTCAATGTATGTATGTAGGTATGTATGTATGTATGTATGTATGTATGTAGTACATAATTCTGGTGACAATGCATCATGGAATTTTTGTTTAAAAAAAAAATGGCCGCTCCACGAGGTCTGTAATTAGGATCCGATTTTATTCAAAATTGGTATCTAGGAGTTTCCGAGGTCTAAGATTATGATTCTCTGGTCAAAATTTGTGAATTCAACAATGGAGGACGAGTTTTGTAATTATGATCCGAATCTATTCAAAATTGGTATCTGGGGTTATTTCGGGGTGGGAGATTATGTTATTTTGTCAAAATTGGAAAATTTAATATAGCGGATACAATATGGCGGCCGGGTTTTATATTCATGATCTGATTTTATTGAAAATTTGTATATCTGGGGTTCTCGGGGTCGGAGATGATGATTCTTTCATCAAAATTAGGAACCTGAAGAAAATATAAAAACACTGAAGAACACGCTTGGAGAAACAAAAAGATAGAGGATGAATAGTAGTTCGACATACTAAAGGAACACTCTTTTATAGATAGCCAAACTGTAAAGAGGTTGAAAATGAAATAATTAAAGTGTGTTGATAAATACACAACATGGAATGTACTGATTACGAAGGTGCTAATATTTTCTTTTTGTGTAGTTATCAACGCACTTATATTATTTTATTTTAGTTTGGCTATCTATAAAAGGGTGTTTCTTCAGTTTTTTAACTACTATTTATCAAGAATCAAAATTCAGGCTAACACTCCGAAACATAAATCTACGATTTAGTCGAACTCTCGCCAACGCTGGTTTCACCAGAATGGGGCAAGAAATTAAGCAGTTACAGGATCAATTTGGCTAAATTTTTGCTGGGGGTTTTATTTGCAGTAAGCGTATTTTATGAAAGTATGAAGTCAGAGTACATCCCTGTTCTGATGCATTCGCCCACACCAGATGTAGCTATCGTAAAGACCGCTTCCCTTCAACAATATGTGCAGTGCATGGGTAGGTACTACCTTCTGCCGGTGCCAATAAGCCATTCAATAAAGTCCACGTGGTGCACAATATCTGCTTTGTGGCACGCTCCATTGATCTCGATTCCCGTTCATGGATGGCATCGCTGGAACTCGAAAGAAAGGGCATCTTGTTGTGTTTGAACAAATTATTGGTCTAGTTAAACGGATAGAGGGGGAGTAGAGAGTTCAGGTAGCTGGAATTGTTTGTCCATACTGCCAGCTTAACTTAGCTTTGAATCGAACATCGAATGAATATAAACGTGCCTAATTAATAGGAATCAATAGGGGTTATCCGAGGGGTTATCTGTGAATAATCCTTTTAAATAAACAAATTGAATTGAGAAAAATATTGCCGCTGTTTAATATGATTGGAGAATTTAACGCTTTGTTCTTTAGTTGGAATGATAATGTTGAACAGCAAATAATTGTTAATTGTTTGCATACACTCAAAAAAATTGATGGGTTAACTCAACCAAAAAGAGCATATGAGCAACCAGCGAACAATAGATGAATATGTTTAGTCACAATACGAATGTAATTGTTGTTTTGATCAAGAAAATTGGTTAGCAACCAGATTTTAATCTCACAACAAAATGAGTGGTATGCTAACCATAATGTTTGTCCCTTCACTTATATTTAGTATAGATAGCCATAATATTTGGTTCATCAACAAAGTGCATAGCAGATATAGGTATATAGGTTCTTGTACCACTGAATTAATACATATTTCGAATGAACGCATCAAGTTTATTCATTACATGGTGTTCAACTCCACAAAATATTTACAGTATGATTCTTTTCATTTGTAATTTCTCGTCTCCGTTATTTGAATGTACTCTTCCATTTATCCTTTATGACACTCAATGGACGTTATTCAATTGCTACCACAGTTTATAATCTTTTTGGTTGACGTTGATTTGTGCATGTACAATTTTTCCTCAATTGATTTGACGATCAACTAAGCATTGAATGTACCATTATTGTAGTTTAATTCAACAATTATAATGATTTTGTTGATTAAACACATTTTTTAGTCAATTCAACCCATCTATTTCTTTGAGTGTAAAGATGGTCATCATTCATCAGATGCATACATAAACTCTGTACGATTTCTATGTATATAATCTTAAGCTATGGGTACCTAATGCTAATATCAGTTATGATTGAGAGTTGAAATCTGATATTAATCCACAATGATTATTTTATTCATTTCATTTCCATGCGTGATGAAACGTTATATTATATCATTCAACGCAATATTTAATATAGAGTTTTGTATATCGGATTTCTGGTCGCACATTCGATTTCAATTACCATTTGATGTTCTGCATATACAGATAATATCTTGACTGATGAAGTCATTATGTGAATATCAATATGCACATAGATGATGGAGATGATGCTACCTACTATATAAATATTCTCTATGCCTATATACACGGATATGTGCGCTCATATAATATACAGTTATCTATATCCCAAAGTATCGTGAACTATATTATTTGATGATTATTTATTTAGCTTTCATTCTCATCTACTTTCATTTTTAACCTCATCATCAGCTTTTGTTCTGAGAATAATCACCCTGAACCAAATCATTTCGGACTAAATAAGAATAATAAAAAGAGCTTACACATTCGTCTCTGCAGTCTCTTAGAATATTCTTGGATGTGCGAAGATGAATCCAAGATTCACACCGTCTGGAAGCTATTAATAAATAGAGGCGCCATGGATTTCTTGACGAATGACTTTCTCGGAATGCCTTTTTTGTCTTGATCTGTTTGCTCTCTGCGTCTGCTGCGCTTGTCGAGAAGACAAAAGATAATATGTTTCTGGTATATGCTGACACAAAATTCGAAATTTCTTGAGGAAACAAATCCAATTATTTCTTGCTCACACAAGTCTCTCGAAGACTTTTGAGAACTTGAGAAGTACTCGTAAGGGGGCAACCGAATGGCGGATAGAACAATTTTTTTAACAATTAGGTTCACGCGCATCACGTAAATGCCACATCATTCTCATATTTAGGGCGGTCATTGCTTCACACGTATCTTGAATGCTGTGTTCTGAATCAAATTTATGGAAATAAAGTCTATAACAGCTCAAATATGAAGATATTATTGTTAGTCCGTTCTAGAACTATCCACAAGGAAAAATAGTCTTTCCGCAAGATTTTTCATTCCTGAATGAACTTTATTGATATGATCAATTTCCCCTTATTAGGCCGTGCCCATCAGAAATAAAAAGAACCGCTAATTTTTCTCGAGTCTCCTTCCCGCCCCTTGAATTTTTCAATAAAAAGAAGAAGAATAATCCTTCAGGACTTCAGCATTCACGCGATCACGCCGTTTCACAGGTTATGTCGTTGATGTCGGTGTTTATGGGCAATGAACTCAATATAATATTGAGTTCATTGTTTATTGTCACTGCAGTGTATAATACTTACATTAATAGTATTAATATCTCAATCCATGAAGATTGAAGAAGAGAGTGGAAAAATGAAAACATTCAGCACTTTTAGCAGGGTTTTGATTTCAATAGAAGTTCGAACCAATGCACATTAGTGAAATTTTGGTACCTTTGTATGTACATACCTATATATAGATAGACTGAACGACTGAACCCTCGCTCCTGCGACAACTATCAGAATTATTTCTCAATAATCAATGGAGAATACCCTACTAACTATTGAGAAACACTGTATGCAAACAAGATCTCGAGAGAGTATGAGAAAACTATTTAAAAAAATCATCAGCAGAGTAACGAACAATCAAACAGGACTATCAAGAAACGTGTTGCGATGAGTTAACACCTGCGACGAATATCAGAATTATTTCTCAATAATCAATGAAGAATACTATTGAGCTATTGAGAAACAGTGTATGCAAACAGGATCTCGAAGGAGTATGAGAAAACTATTTTATTTCTGACAGTGACATTATAAGCTTATATCGTCATAGTTACGATATCTATAATGAGGGTCATAACTCCCTTGGGATGTTATAGATGCTATAATTCCCTCTAGCTAAAATTAAATAAGAAATGCATAGCAACAACCACGCAATAACGTAGCAATAATAAGGAATCTCCTATTCTCGGTAGTCAAGATCATCATCTGACGTTCTGATGACATTGAAACTATACGGAAAAACATGTCTAACTTCCAATCGGGAAGGTACCTATCTAATGAATGAAATCAGTCAGAAATAAAATAATCTAAGTATCACGGGAATTATAGAGCCTTAATAACCTCTGGCAATTGCTGTCCCTCGGGCCAGAGGCCCTCGGGACGCAAACTTTGCCATCGGTAATTAAGGCCCTCATAATTCCCTTAATACATAAATAACTATAAAAAAATCATCAGCAGAGTAACGAACAATCAAACCAACCTATCAACAAACGTGTTGCAATGGATTTAACACAGTCCGGTATGGTCTAGTGGCTAGGATACCTGGCTCTCACCCAGGAGGCTCGGGTTCGATTCCCGGTACCGGAATACTTTTTTTTATTTTCATTACGTTAGTCAACCCGGTATTTTCAATGGTCTTTCATATGAGTAGGTTGCAGAGATATGTATCTGAATATTTTAACGATTATAATATTCAGTTATCGACGACAGATTTCGCAACATCTTGAACATAACTCACAGAAGCGCGGACCTATGCAAAAGAGGTATCGTGAATCGTATTTCATATTTATCTCTCTCACACAATAGTGTGTCGAAGCATTCCATGTGGTGATGATAAGTGAATCTGTCATGTAAAATGACTCGCTGAATATTTACTGGTCACGAGGACCGTTGCTCTTGGGACTTTCAACATATTTTATCATTTGAGAAATCGTCCGTGCTTCACTTTACATAACCCTTCTCCCTGAATCTGAATAGACATTTTTCAACAGATTCAAATATCCTCCTGTGACCCACTCAGTTCGAAATCGCACATTTTCAACAAATATATTCAATTTATCTGCTAGTTATTAGTCAAGAAACGTACCAACGTGAAAAAAAAATTGACGCAGAATTTTGACAAAACAATCTACTGGAATGGACATGGGTTTTGCATCTATGCATTCATTTTCTCTCATGAAATTCATTAAAACATTTAAAAAAACTACTCTACAACACAACGCTATTTTTCTCGTGCAGTCACTACACTTTATCGAATAGACCATCATCTAAAAGGGGCCGTAGGTATTCTTCTTTGAGCCCGAGGAGTGGCAATATCTTCAGAAACCAAAATATCTTCGGTAAGAAGCCAATCAGCTAATTCCAATTTGAAATTGAATGATTGTTTTCCCGTTTTCCTTCATTTAAGCTCAGCTCTTCGTCTTCTGAATCCTCCTTGAATCCATTGATGTCAGAATTATCATTGCAAATAATATCGTTTTCGACCAAAACTTTCAAAAATGTTAGTTGAGATAAAAATCATCATACCAATTCGCTATATATCGTAATCACGTTAATTGATCATGTTCGAATAATATTCAGTAACAGAATCATAATATAAACAAGTGGAGTCAAGGGAAACAATGAAACAAGAATGCTTTCTGTCAAAAGTGGTTTTCTCACTAGACGCGCATGACTACAATAATAGAAGGAGAGAACGAAATAAAACTTGAAGTTAATATTTTAGGTGACGCAGAGAATGTATCCAATGAGGTGGACGTCGGTATGGAGAATCGTCATCGTCACCTAATTCAAAAATTTCAGAGCAGATATTGTGATTCTAATTGAGGCAGGTGTTTTTCCCCCATCTCGAGAACTGACATTCAATTAACTTCTCCTTCATCTAACGTTCATCCAGAAGTGTCACTCTGAGACACTATCAATCCCTAGAGAGATTTACATGCCCGCTGAAATGAAATTGAAATTGATGATTTATGTGTCTGGGTTCGGAAGGGTTAACACCGAACATTAATATCGATATAGTCTCTTCGTCTGATCGTCTGTATTGTATACCAACACCAACCACGAATAATGTCCTACGTTCAATTGCATTTCGACGATGAACAAATGTCAGTGTCACTCACAACTAATTGTTTCAGTATAGGGGTTGTTAAAACGCCCATTTGTATAAATCACCCTCTGGAATGTTGCATTATTAATTTTTTAGATGAATGGCGGTTGGGGTATTTGTATCGCATCCTTTGAGTTATTGAATATTTTATGTCTCTGAATCCCTCACCAGCAGCAGAAGACTTATATAAATCTCCACTCATGAATGTTTACTCCAGTATTCAGTTATATACTATTCAATATTTAGAAACAACCTTATTGATTTTGAATTCAAAATGAATCGAAAGAATGGAACTTATCATTGATTTCTTCATGCATCATAATAGTACATTATACATCGAGGGACAGAAATGCAAGATTTTTTCCAAGGTGCGATTTGTAGCTCGAGGACGAAGCCCTAGAGATACAAAGCACCAAGGGAAAAATAGCATTCTGTCCTGAGGTGTATGTACTATTTTTTACGGTGGCGAAAACACAAAAATTAAGAGAGATGAAAAATTTGGTCAAAGTGTTTTGTCATAATTAGTATTAGTATAGTTTGTGGAATTCATATCTTGACAACATGCATCTTGTTGAAAACACATGGTGACAGCAAATATTAAACTGAAATTTATGAAAACAGCTTTGAAAATGGTTAACGGTTATGGAACAAGAAATCGTGGAAGAACCCCAAGAAATTGCTGATACTGCTTCTGCAGTGATTCTCAACTTGCTACCAGTGAAATCTAGAAATCTGTATGATGCAGCTTATACTCGCTTCAGAGAAAGGTGTTCCAAAGAGAACGCGCAGAGCTATGCGGAAAATGTAAAGTTGATATGAACTCCTTAGGGAGATAAGATATTATCTCCCTAGGGAATAACACGCCACTTTTGTCCCTTTTTTGTTACCAGAGAATAAAGTAACTTCTATTCCCGCCGGCGTATATAAGTATATAATGTAACAAGAGAGTTATGAACGTCCTTTTAGTAAAGAGTATTTTAAGTACGAGCGCAGCAGAGCGGAGAGTGTTTGATAAACGACTGTCTAGAAGAGTCTATAAAGGCAATACACAGTACTTATAATATTTCTACGAACCCATAATTCCTCTATTCGACAAGCTTCCATGATTCTGAAAATTAGCCTAACCTACCTGCTAACCTAGGAAATGATTCGAAGGAAATGATAATTCAGAACTTACTATGCAACTTTGAAACTATGATGCAACCAACGAGACATGTAAGTAAGTTAATTAAAAAATTCTATGAATTAAGAAATATCCTGGAGTATAAAAATCTGATCACCATATATCATTCTCTAGCAGAATCGGTAATGAGATATTGTATTGCTGCCTGGGGTGGCACTTTCAATAATTCCCTGAATATACTTCAAACAACCCAAAATACGATATTAAAAATATTGTTTAAAAAACCAAAATTATTCTCTACGGAATGTCTGTATGAGGAAACTCGATTACTAAAATCGAGAGACCTCTATATCCAACAATGTTTGATATGGGTGTTCATGAACAAATCCACACTTCAATCGATACACAAAGAAAAACAAACAAGATTCGTTACAAATTCATCTATAAATCTACCAGCATTCAAAAAGAGTCACACCCAGAGATGTATTTTCTATCATGGTCCGAAATTATTCAATCTGCTGCCAGCCAGCATAAGAAATATTTCCAATCTCAATAAATTCAAAAAATCAATCAAGTCATTCATCATTAATACCGAACTTCTGAATTTATTCAGCTGAATGGAAATGATATTCAACAGACTCTTCACTTCTCCTTCTCGTCACTTTTTATCACTCTTCAAATTCTTTATTCATCATTTATTTTATTGTTCGTAAATAGGTATGCCTATATAGGTGAATGTATATATGCTTGTATTATATAATATATATATATGTATAAAAGGAATGGAAGGTATTTTTAGGGCAATACTATATATAAACTTTTGAACTGCCATAGTCGAAATGATTATCATGTCATTTTTGAACACCCTGAATGGTGGATGGAAAGCGCAACACAAGTATTATAGATACTTAGGTGCATCCATCCTCACATGAAGGGTTGTAATAAACTGATTGTATATCAACTGTATTCGAAAAAAAGAGAGAGAATAAACATGATATTGATTGTAGATGTGTCTTTCATTTGCTGAGGTGTTAAGATTATCGATTTCTTAGGTTTGTATCCATCTATTGTGCGGTGGCATAGCTGCTTGGAGGGTAAACATTAGAATTGATTGCATGGGTTTATATGGGAATAATGTGTTTCAAAATCTTTTCCCAAGTTTAGTAGTGCTGTTTTTCGTGAAATTCAGAAGAAACTAAGAAGATTTGCCATTTTCAGACCTTACAGAAGGTCCATGAACGTAAATATTTGGAAATATCAATCTAGACATGAGGAATATCATACCTGAAATAGGTATATCTGGAGCCCAAAAGAAGTTCTCATTGAGAGAATTGCTTTGATGATGGAGAACTTTGGCCAGTAGTATTGGTTCCAGAATAGTTGGGCAAATACTTCACAATTGAAAAGGAAGTAAGTAGGACACCCTTCCTCTTCCAGAAGCAAAAGAACTGAAGATGATTGGCAAATACAACAGGTTATAGGAGATGTAGATGAATCAGTAGAAGAATTCACCATCATTTACGTAGATCATGACGACTAGATATCATCTACATACCTACCTATATTACCCAAATTTCCTATTCGAAAGTACTGATATTATTATATTTTATAACTCTATTGTCATTGACTTGACTTGAACCAAAAATAATATATATTTACTTATATTAGAATGTTTTCTTCAATAAATACATTTCTACAAACATTTTCATACCTGCGCTATCCATTTTACCTATAGTACCTACATAATATTATTGATAAATTTTCACAACATAAATAACATTAATAATAGGTAGGTGCCTGAATCATTATCTTTAATATTATTGAGCTTTCATGAAGGTGCATATACCTAATACCTCATACTTATCATATAGGTACAGATTTTATTTAATGTGATGAGTTGTTGGGTAAGAATTTCATTTGATTCATTCAGTATACATTTTTCCATCTACATCAAATTCGAGTATCTTGATACTTTCTTCCAACTCATGTTTCTCCTTATATGTATGAACTTTGTACTTCCTTTCTCAATATTTCAAGTTCTTCATTGTGGAAGATGACATTATCCAATATTTCCACATTTTCATATCCTTGATCATGACCAACAAGTTGAAGATGAGATTCCATACCTTCTGGTAGAGGTACCTAGGTACTACAAATGGAATACTGCATTAAACAAGAATAATTTGATATAAATAATATTGATAAATAATAAAACATAATTAAAGCAGGGGTGATGAACACATTTCTGTCTGCTTTTTTTCACACTTCTTCCATATCTCTCAAATGTGCTTTCTTGACTTCTACTAATGGAAGGCACCCAATCTGGGTGGTTCTTTTCTAACAGTTTAGCTAGTTTCCTCAAAATATCATGATTATTCTGGCTGAGCTTCAATCCAGTTGAATATAACATATTGATTCAATCTTCAGCTTATAGTGTCTGACACATCTGCTCTTCAAATAATTGATCCAGATAGTTCTTCTTTCCTTGACTAAACTAATTTCTTTCTTGTGATTGTCAAGCACTGAGGGTACCTATCTTATAAAATCCTACATTATCTCTGAGTCCATTGAACCATCATTCACAATTTTTGGAGAAAAAATGTCATTAAAACTGGTATAAAAGTTCAAAGGCAAGTCAAAACACATACTAATAGCATATACGGCCATGAATTGTTTACCCTCCAAGCAAATGACCTTGCAGGCCGTGACGTCATCAGCCTCAGATGCCTAATTTGTGACTAATCGATCATTTAGTACGGTACATATTTGTCCGCTAAATGTCACTTCGCAGTTATGTAAGTAGGAAAGCATTATTTTTCAGAAGACAATAGATGAAGAGACATACAGACAAAATACTGTTTCCCAACATATTATTACACAACTTTTATTCATCTCGAGTGCAGAGGACTCTGAACAAACACAAAATCGTTATTGTCGACAATCGTCATCCAACACTTCAGATCTCCAACAGGCCATTAGACACCGACCACTGACAGTTCCTATTCGAGATGGTCTTTTATTCGTGATGGCTTGTCAAAACAGCTCGCGATAAAAAAGAAGAGGAACTTGATGTTATTCAAGAGATACGTGTGCGCGGTAGGTCCAAATGATTTAGAGGAATAAGAGAGAGTGAAATATAATGACACGTTCGAATAGTGTGTAGGTAGTCTTGCATGCTTCGTCCACTGGATACAAAAAACGTTGTTGAAATCGAAAACTGTTGTGTCCATTCAGACGATATTTCTGAATTCCAAAAATTCCAATCACGGGTGTAGAAGAATAATTTTTTAAACCATGAAGTTCATTGACCAATATTATAAATATCTCGGTATCCTCCACTACCATCATACAGCTTACCACCTCAGCTATGACATCTTTTATCGAGTTTCCTATCAGGCAGATCGCTCCATGTGGTGATGGTATCGACGGAGTATCGTCGACCATTGCCATCAATTCTAAAATTCCAATTGCTTCCCAGAAAACTAAGAACTCACTACAAAGGCAAGGCAACGCTGTCAATGAAGATTCTGCTGAAATTACAGCCTAGGGAACCAACAACCTAGTTGAATTCAACGCTACCAAAACTCAAGCCTGGATTCTCTGAAAAAAGGCAAAACTCAGTACAATAACACGATAAAAAAAGGATTCGATGCATCAACAAATTATTTATGCTTGAATTTTTTTGTTGCACAACATAATTATTTCATGAAAGCAGCTTGTTCAAACCAAGAATGTAGTCTAATTGAATCAACAGTATATAATATCAATGCCATCAACAAAATACATGGTTTTCTCAAAAACAAATTATGTCGATCGAAACTAATGTCGATGTTGATTCAACTATGAACATTCTGTTGATTTGATGAAATAATTATCATTTTGATGAGAATATATATCTTTGAAACAACAAACAAGTTCTCTGATTCCGATTCAGCAATGAACTCGTTTCGAACAGATCATTTGCTTGAATAGAAAATTTTGTTCATTCTACATCAAGTTAAATTGTCGCCTCTAGATGGCGATCATTTCGCCTCGACTACGCCTACCTCGAATTCATTATATAGGTGAGGCCTGATTCTTCGTGATTGAAATATCAGCTGGATAAATTGAACTAAGGATTATTAGCAACCCGAAATAGCTTTGCAACAGCTGAAGAGAAATAAAGCAAAGAAGAGTAGGGTGACTAACCTACTATTCTTTGAGTAAAGAATGGTCATCTATGCTAGAAGTCGACTAGTTTCCTAGTTTAGTTTATTCTAGTGATGTGAAATTTCAAAAAACTACCGAATTGATACTGGATTTGGTTCACTAAAAAGATTTGTCGAATGGAAATACAGTCTCTCTTGAATTTAACAAATGTTTCTCTCAATTAACCAAATATTCCATTGAATCAACCAAATAATTAATTGAATCAATCAAATGATTCTTTGAATCCACCAATTATTTGATTGAATCAACTGAATATTTGATTGAATCAATATCTTGTTATTTTGAATCAAACAAAATGATTGTTTGAGCCAATTCAATATATCTCTTCATGAACAATTAATGATTGATGATTGAATAAGATCCAGAGTTCATGCAAGACATATGTACTTAATTCAAACTTATAATTCGCTCTGAAACACGATATAGATTTACTCATTTCAAGATTATATTTTGTGGTGCATAGGAAGGTGGCAAAAATACAACTAAATAATCAATCAACAAAATATTCGTTTGATATTGGTTCAGTACCGCAAAATAATCTGATTGAAATAACAATATATTTCTTGATAATGATGTTGAATCAACAAAATATAATATTGTCAAAATCAAATCAATTTTGTCGAATTCAAGAGAAGCATAATACGATTGTTGAACAATGAGTTGATAGTTGAATCAACAAAAATGTTTTTATGTCAACCATAAATATTGTTTAATGAACTGAAGCTTTCTTCAAATGAACAAATATTTCAATCAAAATATCATGTTCTTTTTTAGTAAGTCGCTGAATTTGTCAATTTCACAAAAAAAAACATTGACCAAAATAATTGTGTAGGTGCAACAAATCTTTTTTTTTTTTCGTGTATGAAGGCAAAGCCTTGGAATTCTCTGTCAGAAGAAGAATTTTCAAGAACTTATAATCTCCAAAGGTTCAACAAAAATTCCAATTCCTACCTTCTCTCCCTATCCTCCCTAGATACGCAGCATGTTTTAAGAACATAATAGGGATACTTTTTCGTGTGATCCAAAAGATAAAAATAAAATTTAAAAAAATATATATCTTGGTATATAATCACAGGATAGGATCGCATTCCCTCGAGGATGCAATACTTTCCGACGTTTTAGGTCAATATTTTCCCAAAGCCTTTCACGTCGTTCCGATGAAACGTGTGATCCGAATGAAATTCCCACCACTGCGTTTTTCTAACCACTTTGCACCACCCTCGAAACTAATCTTCTAGGTTTAGTTCCATTCCCGGACGTCTTGAAAGATTAATTGTTTTCCATTTTGATGGGAACAGCTCACCAAAAATTTATTAATATGTGGAGGAATTTTTCATATGTGCTGACAAACGTTTATTCCATACAATTTTATAGGAAGCTTTAGTATTCTGAATTTGAATTTTTATATAAAGATTATGGCCAGTGACTATACACGGAGAAAAGGATTTGTTGCATCAACAAATAATTTATGCTCGAATTATTTTTGTTTTACTGAGCAACTTTTTGTTGAATCAAGTAGATAGATGATTGTTTCATGGAAGCAGCTTGTTCAAATCAAGAATGTATAGTCTAATTGAATCAACTGTATAATATCAGTTCCGTCAACAAAATATATGGTTTTCTCAATAACAAATTTTATCGATCGAAAATAATGTCGATGTTGATTCAACTATGAACATTTTGTTGATTTGATAAAATAATGATCATTTTGATGAGAATATATCTTTGAAACAACGCACAAGTCTTCTTATTCCGATATAGCAATGAATTCGTTTCGAACGGATCATTTGCTTGAATAGAGCAACGGAATATGTAATATCAATGAAATTTCTTGTTCATTCTACATAAAGTTAAATTTTTGCCTCTAGATGGCGATCATTACGTCTCGTCTATGCCTGCCTCGAACTCATTATAGACGTGAAGCCTGCGTCTTCGTGTATAAAAATATCAGCTGGATAAATCGAACTTGAAATGATTAATAATCCGAAATAGTTTTGCATCAGCTGAAGAGAATAAGTAAAGACTGGAGATCTATGATGGAAGTCGACTAGTTTCCTAGTTTAGTTTATTCTATTGATGTGAAATTTCAGAAAACTCCCGAATTCATTCTGAATTTGGTTCAACAAAACAATTTGTCGAATGGAAATACAGATTCTCTTGAATCATGAATCATGAATCAACGAAATATTCCATTAAATCAACTAAACATTTCATTGAATCAACCTAATATTTCATTCGAGATTTCATTGAATCAACCAAATATTTGAATGGATCAATATATTGTTATTCTGAATTAAACAAACTGATTGCTTTTGAGCCTATTAAATATCTCTTCATAAACAATTCATGAGGGCATGCAAGACATATTTACTTGATTCAAATTTCAAATACGCTCTGAAACAAGAAATAGATTGCTTGATTCAACAATTGCTTTTTTTCGTGTAAGCAACTATAGATCAGGAATAGAATAATCCATAACAATGTCGATCCTGCCTACCCAAGCTCAATGCTTTCGATCGAGATAATAAAGATTTAAGATACGATTATCCACAAAAAAAACTTCACAATAACCAATTTTCACGGGTTATAATAGTAACCAGCATGTGGTTAATAGCCTTCAGATAATTTACGAAAGCATATATTTTTTGCTTATCATCCTTCCAATCCACAGAAGAAGATAATCTGCTGAAGCTCTTCTTTTATTCCCAAGCAATAGAATAAGTACGTCGTTTTTGTCTAGGGTATACTCCATTCTCAACAATTGTTATGTATATGTATATCAGTTTAATACTGTCTGTAGGTTAATCGAGGAGGATTTTCTCTCCTCGTTTCTATAAAATAAAAATATGGATATCATTTCAATATACGTGTAGTAAGGACAAATCAGATGATTTGCCCCAAAATGTCACTGCGTTTAAGGAATTTTCCTATCAGAGAGCCTAAAAGAAAAATCCACTAGCTTGTCAGTGACAATTTGTATTGAGTTAGAAGACAACATCATCAAAAATTACCAAAAACAACCTAAAACATGGTGGCGATACCTAGATGATATTTTCATAATTTGGCCACATAACGTTGTGGAGCTAGATAATTTTCTGGGGGTATGTGAACAATGCCGAATCTACCATAAAGTTCACTCTGGAAATTGAATCTAATAATCAGTTACCATTTCTAGATGTCCTTATTGAAAAATCAAATAACATCTTTGTAAAAAGTGTATATCGTACAAAGACCCATACTAACAGATACTTGAACTTTCAATCAAATCATCAGAAGAGTATTAAGAAATGAATAATCAAATCACTTCATGATAGAGCCAAATCAATATCATCTGACCAACAAATTTTCAATAACGAAGTCCACCACATTAAAAATGTTCTCCAACTCAATTCCTATCCAAAGAATTTTGTCGATAGGACGATTCATCAAATTGAAAACAAACAGGGTCAACCACAACAAAATCAACCATCAATAACGACAAATATAATACCATACAGTCCCGGAATATCTGAAAAAATTAAACGTGTTGGTGATAAATTTCAAGTGAAAACTGTCGTGTTCAAAACTGAAAATACAATGAGATCAGTTCTAACTCAAACAAAGCCGAAAAATGAAGAGCAATCGTCAAAAAATTGTATTTACAGTATACATTGTGTTTGTGTGTGTTTCACTACTAAAATCTGAACATGAAAATGGTAAATTCAAGATTAATTAATGAAAACTCATTTGATTGCCAACGTCACCAATTGTCAATGAAAACTGAAAAGCTGCAAGACAGATACGACTTCGCTATTAAAATAATATTTTTTCTGTGACGGGAAAAAAGTTTGGCATTTCATCTCTGATGGCAGGTTATAAAATGTCACTTTTCATAAATTACTTTTTTCCCGTGGGAAAAAAGTGAGTACTTTTTTCCCGGATATATATCACATATATATATACTCTGTTAATGGCTTTTGTTGTGCTATAGTTCCGAAAAATGAGTCAATAATACCGTCTCCGAGAAAGAACTGCAAGTCCTTTTATCTTCCATTCGACTTCGCGGTTTCGTATATTACTAAACAACTACTGAATTCGCAATTTTTTGAAATCAAATCACAGAATTGAACTGACAGAAGTGACATCAGATATTTGATTACTTCAAAAGAATGATAAAGATGCCTATAAAACGCAGGTGTCCCTACTGTTAAAAACTTGAAATTTCACGTCGATAATTTTCAGATTTCGAAATAATGTAATATCTTCTCAATATTGATTCGGCCTTCCTTCTGTCACAGAAAAAAATAGTGTATTATACACGGGAAAATATTAGATTTTAGCTCACGGTTTTTTGACAACACAACCTGGAGCTAAAATCTACTACTTTTTTCCCTTGTATAATAAATAACTATTTCTTATGTTGAAAACGGGAGCAGAATCGGTCGCGAAACGTCCAATGATAAGTGAAAATTTGATATTTTTTCTATATACCTTTATTTCTCTTCACCAAACTCTTTTCAATACAAATGTCACTGACAAGCTAGTGAATTTTTCTTTTAGGCTCTCTGATAGGAAAATTCTTTAAACGCAGTGACATTTTGGGTGAAATCATCTGATGTGTCCTTACTACACGTATATATTGAAATAATATCCTTATTTTTATTTTATAGAAACGAGGAGAGGAAATCCCAAAAAATTTGGCATAATGAATGTATATCAGTGTTATTGAAAACATTACCCCATTTATCTACAGAGAAAACAGAACATTAATTTTATAATAATTATGATAACTGATGATATATTATAAAATTGGAATATCTAATCGTTTACTCAATAGATTTAATATGTAATCTCCTTCAATTGACGGTAAATCACCAATCATGACTGAGCAATATATATATATATATATATATATAGTTAGATAATTCTGATAGATATAATAGACAGTGACAGGCCGTTAACTATACTATGCTGGTGGTCTAACTAGACAATAATCACCAGACTCCAAAACTACATTATCGGTTGAATTTAATTATTATCCATGTCGACATAAAGATCATGATTAGATATTGTTATTTGCCAATGAAGAATCAATGTTTACGTGATTAATTTGCTAATATATTGAACGTCCAATGATGAATAACATATTTTTTCTGTGAAAGAAAAAAAGTGTGAAATTTCTCTGTTGACAGGTTATAAAATCTCACTTTCCATAAATAACAGCAGGAGAAAAAAAAAACGAAGTTAAAGTCGGTCGACCACGATATTTGATATAAAAATATTCAACGTGTGACTATAGTTTCAGCACTATGGCCATCTTCAGACACAATGAAAAAAGTACCTAGAAATTACAAGTATTATAGATATGAAACAAAATGGTACCTGAGAAAGAGTTGACATACCTCTTATGAAACCATTTCAACAATATAAAAAATTAATTATCCGGTCATTATAACAAAGGATCAATCCAGCCTAGCACTCAACAAACATTTGTAACGGCTAAAAAGCAAAAAGAACTTGACTATGAGTAAGTTCAGCATCGGGAAATAATGGAAATATAAATTTTTGGAAATTTACTCAAATGAGCTGCATCTATCTGCAGTCAAACCATCGAAAGGAAAGTCGCAGAAATGTAAAATTTGTAGTGGTGATTTGACATTGACATGACAATACTGACAATCCCAAACACAGAATGAAATGACCAAAAGAGACCCAATAATTTACTACTACTACTACTTTTTTCCCTTGTATATATAATAAATAACTATATTCATCATACATATTCTCTTTTCTTGTATTTTCAAACACGGTACACGAAAAAAAAGAGATTGTTGAATCGAGCAAAATTCAATTTAATGGAGTAAATAAAAGTGTCATTTATGCACGATAAAATATAATCTTGGAATGAATCTATATCTTGTTTCAGAGCGAATTTGAAGTTTGAATCAAGTAAATATGTCTTGCATGGACTCTGGATCTTCTTCAATCAAGCACATCTATGAATTGTTCATGAAAAGATATTGAATTGGCTCAAACAATCATTTTGTTTGATTCAAAATAACGAGATATTGATTCAATCAAATATTTAGTTGATTCAAAGAAAAATTTGGTTGATTCAAAGAAATATTTGGTTGATTCAACGAAATATTTGGTTGATTCAATGTCATATTTGGTTAATTCAATGAAATATTTCGTTGATTCAAGAGAAACTATATATCCATTCGACAAATTGTTTTGTTGAACCAAATTCAATATTCGAGAATTTTCTGAAATTTCACATCGATAGAATAAACGAAACTAGGAAACTAGTCGAGTCCTAGCATAGATCTTCAGTCTTTAATTCTCTTGAGTTGATACAAAACTCTTTCGCATTGCTAATCATCCTAAGTTCGATTTATCCAGCTGATATTTTAACCACGAAGAATCAGGCTCCCACGTATATAATGAATTCGTGGCAGGCATAGACGAGGCGAAATGATCGCCATCTATAGGCAAAAATTCAACTTGATGTGAAATGAACAAAATATTTCATTGATATCACATATTTCGTTGCTCTATTCAAGCAAATGATCCATTCGAAACGAGTTTATTGCTACATCGGAATAAGAAAACTTGTATGTTGTTCGGAAGATATTTGAATCAACATCTACATTATTTTGGATTGACATCGTTTGTTTTTGAGAAAACCATATTCTGTTGATGGAATTGATATTGTACTGTTGATTCAATTAGACTACATTCTTGATTTGAACAAGCTGCTTCCATGTAATAATCATGTATATGGTTGATTCAACAAAAAATTGCTCAGTCCAACAATAATAACTTAAGCATAAATAATTTGTTGATGCAACCAATCCTTTTTTTCCGTGTGTCTTTCTATTCAATTTTTCTTCTAGGTTTTCAATAGTGAAATTTGAAACGCATAGTGACAATTTGGGGCAAATCATCTGATTTCTTCTCTCTAATTGGATTGAAATAGATCCAATATTTTTATTCTTAGAAACGAGGAGCATATCACAAAATTTTAGAGGAATTTTAAATTGACTCGGACGTTACTCATAACCATGTCAACCAGAATTGTGAACGAATCTTGAAATTTCAGGCGTAAATGTGAACTTTTATAGATCTTGTGTTGTCAGAAAAGTATCTAATCTGTGGAAATGTCTTGAGATTTGAAGTCTTCGAGTGGAGAAATTGGAAAAATCATCATTATCAGTGTGATCTCCGTATTCATTGAATTCTCATTGTGATTTCAAGTTTACTTGGCAAAAAAATATCTCCCGTGTAATAATATGTTATAAATATTATATTAGTTAGGTATAGGTACCGCAGTTTCAGATTGTTGAACATTTTTTTCATACTCTTAAATATATTCATGTAAATATAGATGTAAATTATTAAGATGTTCGGAACCGTTCCTGGTAATTAACATCTTAATACTCCTACTTTACGTAGATTCGATGGTATAATAAAAATTCAATGGACCGAAATAAAAACAACGAAGTGTATAGGAGATACGTCCGAAGACTTCACTTTTATTGCTTGATAAAGTCCGAAAACGGTCTCTGAACAGTCGGTAATCTTCAAAATTGACATTCTGGAAAGGTCACGTCATGAAGCCGGATGAAATCTGATCCCAACATAGTCGAGGTGCTTCAATAGATATAGCCGCAACGACGTTAGATGCATACTTGATGCCTTACTCGAGAAAATAGAGCGAACAGTAAGATTGATCTGTTTTTGAGATGAATAAGTGACAGGAAAAATATGCAATTGAGAATAATTCGTAGCCACCCTGTAATTTCTAGTTATAAACTTTACTGTTTCATTCATATTTGTTTTTGAACCATGTTTCTAGTTATCCTACCCTGTAGATCCAGAATTCTCGTGACAATCGTGTTTTATCATTTATTCGATTTGAAAGAGGATATCAATTCTAATTTTCAGAAGATTTTCATTTTCATATCCTCCTCATATATCATCTGAGAATATTCCTAGTTAACCACACATGTCTCAGCTCTGTCACAAGAGATCAGTTAAAGAACTTTGTTTCATCACACCGTTCTGAAACATGCAACTTGCATCTAAAATATAACATGTTACTTCTACAAATCTCATCACCTTTTCTATCAATGTGATAAATTTGAGGCATCTCAGGCGTCATCACAAAGGGATCACTTGAAGAACTTTGTTTCATCACACGTTCTATCCACGTGATAAAATTGAGACATCCCAGGCGTCATCACAAAAGGGATCAATTAAAGAACTTTGTTTCATCACACGTTCTATCCACGTGATAAAATTGAGGCATCCCAGGCGTCATCAGTACCAGTACCAAGGAAAGTAAGTTATTTCAGCTAGGGCTTGAGAGACCATTTGCAATGCTAGCGAAAGTGCAATACACATATCTTACTTAATCCTCTTCCTGAAATTGAAGGAACCTATAGAAGAATTTGAGGTGAGTTGATTCATATTGCAGATGTAATTGATGAGGAAAATCATCAATTCTAATCGAGAAACCATACAAAAGTATAGTCATCAGGTGCAACCTCAAGCAAGCGAGTTGGGGCTTCGCACCCCTTCGTAGTTGGAGCAATGACGGCTAAATGGACTGTCTGACGGGTTATACATGACTGTTCATTCAGCGAAAATCGCCAAATCGCCCTGTAATGAAATTTTGAAGGGACGGCAAGTGGCGTCATCTATTTCCTGTGTCAAATGAGCTATTCAACATAACCTGCATTCATGATCCTGCATTATTTGTTGACAAATTTTCTTATTGTCAGCCTGACACTCATTGTCACTCGAGATTGGAGAGCTTTGTTCGAGATACCAAGTTAAACTGTGAAAAGGCCAACAAAATGAAGTGGTTAGGAGTGTTCATGCCAAATAACGCTATTATATGCATAAATAATAATGCCATTCAAGTGGAAATCATCTTCGTCAATTCGTGAATAGGTAAGGACATGTTCAATTATTTCATTGATTGAATTTTTAACTGCCTAATAAGAGCCATGGTAGCCCTAATAACCAGATACTGCTGTATTCTCCAAGTGAAATGTACTGCAAAATTTCATATTGTTTCACAAAATCTGTGATCTCAAGTGATATTTCTTAATTTGTATATTCAGGAAGATACTGAATTTTCTCAACACAATGTTGAAGCAGCTCTTCATGAGGTTTGATTGAATGATGACTGGAGACATTCAATTCTGATGATGCTATCTATGCATAACCAGAATATTTACTATATAAGGTGAGCTTTGTGAACAGTTGTTTAATTAGGTGAGGGTGCAGAAAAATAATCAGGCATTTTAACTACAATATCAGGTATCTCCATGAATAGCAAATTAAATATCAATTTATCATTTCATACTTATATATTTCATATCAGATATACAGATAAATTGTATTGCAAAATTGATAGAACTATGTCATCTTCAAAATCATTAAATGCAACATTTCTTTATAGGTTCTGGGGATGGCAACACAATGAATATAAAACGGCTTGGATATGGGATCTTGACTTTGGAGGATGAAGCTAGGTTACCTGGAGATCCTTTGGACACTAGAAATAAAAGAGGAACATGATATATTATTGTGTATCCTACAATTTCTATTATCTGTTCAGAAATCAGCAGTGAAGAAGCATGTTTTAAGTTCAAATATAAGCTCATCATCAGCTAATTTGATGGAAAAGGAAATTGTTTATTATGGTGACTGTCTATGGAATAAAATTATTATATTACTTGAATAAATGCTTTCTATACATATCATCTATATCTATCTATCAATCCATATTTTCAACCATTTTCAAAACTTTGTGGAAATAGAAATAGTTATATGCATTCAAAAGTTGAGTTTGCACTCTTTTCATCTTCTTAGATCTACTTGGGGAAACTATAGTTAGTGGGCTAGTATCAGTGACAACATTTTACCTTATTTCACATACCATCTCATACTTCTATCAAGAAAACAAGAAAGCTATATAGGATCTCATTGATAGATGGGCATACATAATACATAAACTTAGGCCAAATGATTAATTTAAACTTTTTGTGACAAAATCATTACAGCAGTGAAAAACATTTTTGAAAATCTCTGATAGTATCATTATTCTGTGATATTTGCCAGGAAGCAGGAACACAAAATACCTCAAATTGTAGTTATGGCACTCGAAAAAACTCCAGATGTTGGCCTAGACTGATGATTCTGTGGGATTCAAAGAGCATACCTTAGTACTCGTCAGACAGTCCATTTAGCCGTCATTGGTTGGAGACTTGCAGAACATCTCTTTCTAAAGACTCGTTCATCCAACGAAAAGCGAGGCTCTGGAACACATTGTCAAGAGGGTGTTCTCCGAGGCATAAAACCTCCAGAAATTTAAAAAGAATACCAATTCCTACCTCATTTCCCTTGGTTATCACGATGTTCTCTGAACATTACAGGATATCCCTTTTCGTGGGAACCAGAACATTAAACAAAAGATTCGTGATTGGGTTTGCATAATTCAGAATTTTTTTTTCACGCCCTGAATAATAAATGTCAATTCATCGATTTCATCATAGGTATGTACATACATACATTGAAATTAACTTTCTATAACAGCAGATTAGAATGGAACTATATTTTAGGCCCATATTTTCAAATAGGAGATTTCAAGATCCCTTTGAGATAATCTGCTGTTCCATTAATTTACAAAACATACTATTATGGAGAACGTGAAATTGATTGCAAAAGGACGTAATGAAATTGAGAATTTGAGAACGAAACTGAGGAAATCAAGTAAATTGCAACGTTATATTATATCATTGAATGGCGTTGTTAATACCGACCGAACTAGCTATAAGTATATCCATGTGTCTATTTTGTCATTAAAATGTTGTTACATGCATTGTTTCCCTTTTTATAACTGCTGTTCTGCGAAAAGTGCCGTATCGCTATAAATTGAAGTGGGTGTTAATAATACCCTATTTTCATTTCCATCTACGGCTATGATTGATTTGACAGGAAATATAACCTTTAAAATCGTATCTGACAAGCAGGTGCTACTAGGGACATTGAAAAGACAAAGAGCAGGTTAAAGGTCTTATTCTTTCATTCACTCAAATCATTGTAATATAGAAAATAGGAAAGGACAGAAGTTCAGCTGTGTCCGAACTCTTCACTATTGAAATCTGATAATAAAAATGGTAAATTCAAGATTGATTAATAAAAACATCCTGTAGCTCAAGATATTTACTTCACCAATTGTCACTGAGAACTGAAAAGTGTCAGGACAAATACGAATTTGCGATACAAAAAATCCATTCAGCAGATTCGTTCCCGAAACGTCCAAAGCTGAGTAAAGATTTATATACCTTTATTTCTCTTCTCCAAACTTTTTTCAATACAAATTGTCCTTACAAGCTTGTGAATTTTTCTTTATTTAGGCTTTCTGATAGGAAAATGCTTTAAACGCATTGACATTTCGAGGTAAATCATCTGATTTGTCCTTACTGCACGTATATTGAAATAATATTCATATTTTTATTGTAAAGAAACGAGAAATAGTAAATGGAATAATGATTAACCTACCGACAGTATTCGACTTTAATTTAGATGGCAGGAGATGAGGATAGTGAAATAGCTCAACATGTACAGACTTCCTTCAGGATTAATGAGTTGGAGAACTGAATTGATGGTTATTTTCAGGATATTACAGACGAGATGTGCTAGATACGTAAAAAATCTGGTCTGTAATATCCTGAAAAGAACCATCAATTTAGTTCTCCAACTCCATAACCCTGAGGAAAGACTGCACTATTACTACCTCATCCCCTGCCATCTAAATTGGAATAAAATTTCTCCAAATAATATTTTTCCAAACTAGTTACATTTTTCATTCTTTTTTAATTATTTCCTCATCTAATGGGAACAAAGTAGTACGGCATCATTTTCTAAACAAGTTATTCACAACGACATGATCTTAGAATAAGAATGAGGCTTGCCCTGGTTCGATATAACATGATAGACAGGAAACACTAAGGAAGGAAGGAAAACTTCACCAGTGAAGCACCTTACCTGTAGATCCTAGAATTACAACATAATGTTGGATTGACGTAGAAATCGATTCCTGATCATATATAGTATACAGCTCCCCACTGTCATTAATCGCTTACAGGAAATTGGTTTTGGAGCATTTAAAGACTACAAATATTGCCAATACAGACGTGCACAACAATTGAGGGGCCAAGTCCATTTTTTTTTTAAACGAGATTATATTCATGTACAGTTTTGAATCCTGAATCGTCAAGTGAAAATATAGTAGATTGTTTTATTAGGATCAAAAGTGACACTTTGTTTGACAAGCGAATTTTGCATTTGCGAGGCGGAGCGTTTAGCGAAGCCGAGCGGAAGCAAAATTTGCGAGTCAAACAAAGTCCCGTTTGATCCGAATGAAACATGCTATTTTTTCTGCAACCGGAACAATTAACTCAAATGAATATGTGAAGTAATAACCACTAATACCGAGCCATATGTATCATAGAATCGTTAACGACTTGACCGATTTCACAAAATCTTTTTCACTAAATCGAATCGAGAAGTACTAAATTCAGTGGGATTATACTAAAAATACCAACCCTGTGTAGAAGGTCTTCGCAGCTAGAGATACCGGAGAGAAACAGAATAAGAGAAAGAGAGACTTTGCAAACGCCGCAGGATCGAAATTTAGTAGCACGCGAATTAGAATTTTGCGGCCATGAATTATACAAACTCGATCCACTAATAACCTCATAGATGCCGGTAAGAACCATTAATTTATGGTGCATGGTGGAGATGCGATCGGTTCTGGGTTCTGGTCTACTCTTACGATATTTACCCGATTCGCGTCGGTCTTCTATTATTTAGATCGCGAAATACTCATGCAATTATAGTACAAACAGTACAGTCTCCAAAGAATTTCAAAATGATCATGAGAGCTTCATTTGACTTGACTAAAATTCAGGAAAAATAGTATTACGAGTTGTATTCGTATGACTATTTCATGATTGAATGGGACAATATATATAAGAAATAGGAAACATAATTTAAGTATATTCCACTCAAACTGCGAAGAAGAACATAATGATAGTAATGAAATACAGATTTTTTTTGTTTAGAAATTAACTACCTACTTATAGTTATTCACAAAGTGGAATGTACAATTTTGATAAACAGTATTTTTTTTATTATCTTGGAGATGGTTGCTCTCAAAAGAGTGTATACAATTGCTATCCAATTCAAACAAAATGAATTGAATTTATGTGACATGAAATAATTAAAAAAAAAGATATCGTCGCCGAGGGGCTCGAACCCTATCAGTTAATATAATTATAAATATAACAATAACAATAACTTGAGTATTTGAAGAAGATTACTTTAATAAGGAATTTGAATTCTAGTATTGTTGTGTCAGACCGTCAAGAAATATACGAACTTTTTAAATTACACATGAAACGTCCAGCCAGAATAAAATTGTCTCGCCTTTCGTACAAAATGTCTCACTAACGCGAATTATAAGTAAATAAAATGAAGTAGGATCATAGGTTATTGTCTCAGATTTGAATCCAGAGCAATCTTGACCAGACACGATGTCAAAATTTTATCGTGATAAATGAGGTTTGTTGGTCACGTGTGGGTCAATTCGGCTTCTGTATTGGTAGAGCAAGTCCGATAAAATTTAATAAACAAAAAATATCGCTATATAGAATACAGGAGAAACCGTGAAAATGGTCGATGCTGATTGGTTCTTGAGATCAAGAGTGGAATATTCAGTTGAATATTCATAAACGACATAAACACACTGTTATTATAATTTTGTTCCCAAATTCTTTTAAGTTTGGCTATCTATAAAAGCTTCAGATTTTCGAACTACCATTTATTTTCTTCTCCTTTTTAGTTCACTTGAATTCCCTTATTTTGACGAAGGTATCATAATCTCTACGATCCCCAAAACCCCCATATACCAATTTTGAATAGAATTGGACCCTAATTATAAAACTCGTTCGTCATATTGGATCCGCCATCTTGAATTTACAAATTTTGATGAGAGAATTATATTCTTCGACCCCGAAAACCACTTTGATACCAATTTTGAATGAAATGGGATCACAAAAAAAATTAGCCGAGGCTAGCAATCGACTTCAAACACTTATATGAGAGGTAATCTGCGTTTTACCCGACCTTGCTAGGTCATTCCGTTCAAAAGTTAAAGGCGGGGGAGGACTTTTCACGTCCTCACTGTATAGAATTGTCGATCGAAATCTGCTGTTCCGGCTCTAAATCAAACGATCCAATTGAATGACGAAAACACACAACAAGCGCTAGTCCAGCACAGCTTTCCTTGGATAAATGCCAAATAGCATTACCTTGTGTAAATCCTGACATAGGAAATAAGTGAATCGTAAAATACACAAACGCCCAGCAGATGAGGAAAAGCTCGAAGATATACCTACGGCATTTCAGTCTGTGATTGTCATGGCACCAGTTTCTTTACATTTCATTAGGTTATCTGAATTCCTGAGCGTGTGTGTACTTTCCTCTATACAAATTCTTGCTGAATGGTCACCTGAGGCATCGGCCATTATTCGCCATTGTATTTCCAATCCATGACCTTCCTGAAATGCCCGCTAAGCTGTAAAAAAAGAAGAGAATCTCCTGCATAGAGTTGCGCAAGTAGTCGCCATCTCAAGAGTTCCTACGCACCAAAGATACATCTTTTTCTACTATTGCTATGAAAAGTAGCGCATTTCTCATAGCTTACTTAGTTTCAGAACCATGTATTGGTCATACTGTGAGAAATATTTTTTCTCACGGCACTTCGCCAACACCACATACAACTCCATGGAGAATCAACAAAAATTGACCAGGACTTAATTGGCTGCTATTCAGCTTTGAATAGTTGGCACAGCTGTCAGAAGAAGTTTTTTAAATTATTTGAGGTAGTTATCATCAGTGCTTTTGATGGAAATCGCATTTTCCATCAAATATTATCCAAAAATTCATAATTAATAATAGGATGTATATACCGAGATGTGACGATTTTGATAAATACACCACCAGAGACAGAGATAATTGGAAAAGCTGCGAAAGTTGGATTTTTTTCCGGAAATTTCAAGAAAAAAGTATGAATTGGCATATTGGTACGAAACATTTATAGAATCTAAAAAAATTCAGAAATAAGATCTTTTTCGGAAAGTGTACTTTATTGAAATACTTTGAGGGACTATAGAAAAGGCTTCTACTCTTTGGTCACAATATTCAATGTGGCATAGAGCCACATTATAAATTGAATACCAATAAGTTACATTACTTGGATTCTTTGGATGAGTGCAGTTGTAGAAAGAGTAAGGTGTGCAACACGTGGAGAAATGTACTTTCCTCACTCGTGTGTTGGCATCACTCGCCTTTCTGGCTCGTGACACAAACTTTCGCACTCGTGAGAAAAGTTGAATTTTCCCCACTTGTTGCACAATATACTAATTTTCCACAGTTATAACATACAATTGTTCTTGTTTTACTGTGTTTTATACGTCAATGAGGTACTTTGTATGTCATCTATTTTATTTCTGTATCTCATCGCTCATGGAATTTCAAATGTGAAGCAATGACAGCTCTGTCTAATAGATGAGCATTACTTGACAGGAAATCAGATGGCTACAAGACGAAGAAATCGAAAATGCCACTGTTATCTATTATAGCCGTAGAAAAATTATAGTGTATAACTTGCACGGAATGCTAACTTCCTACTCGAATGATTGCAGCATTCGCCTATGGCTCATGCTGCAAACTTCATTCTCGTAGGAAATCACTATCATTCCGTGCTCGTTAAACAATAAACTATTTCCAACGAACGTCCGGAAAAGTCACTTTTCCGCATGAGTTTTCGTTTTGAAAGTTGTACTTATCCGTACGATTTTACTTTTCCGCATTATTTCAACTTTTTCGCACGATTTCGAGGATACGAGGAGACATGTGGTGATAACTGTTGTCCTCAGAACGTACCCATAGGAACAGTCGCTATAAACTGACAGTAGTGGCAGTCAACAAATAAGCATTTCAAGCGTCATTTTCCCGTGTACGCAATTCCAATTAAAAATGGACAACTCAGGAAGAGTAGATCTCCCCTCGGGAATAATTGATGGAAACACTAACCAATCAAATTCAAATAAGAAACGACGATCTTCAAGATGTTACGACGTCTGCTATATTACAGCATGCAGCAAACACAAATTGCACTTTCAATTTCAATATTTATTATCGGTAATGTTTTAGTTATTGTTATTTGAATGTTCTTCAAATAAGTTTCTTTTTATATCGATAAAAAAATCTAGTGCGGTAAAGTAACTTTTCCAAACGATTTTTGTATTGTTGAAAATAAGGATATTAGGGACTAACTAAATGATCCATGTAACTGTGAAATATTGTTCATTGAAAACCTTTTTTTTTTCATAAATATATAATATCGACAAAAACACACGTAGGAAAAACGTTGTACCTAACTCTTGCGGAAAATGTCTTTTTCCCCCTTGAAGACTTGCCCGAACTCCGCTCCGCGTCGTTCGTACATAACTGCCGTCGCGTGCGAAAAAGTACTACTTTCCGCACTTATTAGGTAAATAACTATTGTACGCACCAATTTCTAGTGTGTCTAATGGAAAAACCTCACAGACTCAAGGGCGGATCCAGGAAGAGGGGGGTCATGGGGGTGAACCGTTTATTTTTCTGTGAAAAAATCCAGATATACCCTCTCCTACATATAAATGAAACTCCCAATTATCAATGAGTTAATCTAACTAAGTATTAAAATTTTTCGGAAAAATAAATAGTATATTTGATTCAAGCATACCTGGAATGCCCCAAAGAAAAATTCAACGTGATAATTACCGCATATATATGGTCACTCAATGAAGTAACATATGGAATAGATTCAAAAGTTTCATCGTGGTAACTTCAACAGGATGATCTCTCTAGGTCAACCAAGAAGTAATGAAATTGAAGGTGAACAATTTTTTATTATAATCCATAACTTCTGAAAATAGGATAGGAAAACCAGTGCAAAATAAATTGGCTTGGCAAGTATAAAATGTTCGTAATGGCACTCGTTGGCATCCATTTTCAAGATACAAGGTGTTGGAACAACAATATTCCAAAACATTTTCCCTCATTTTTCCCGATTAGGTCAAAGCCATTAACGATATTATAATGACATTCTCTATAAATATGGTTTGGAAGATGTCACATCTCCTGAATTTGTTTTTATATCTGCCTTTTTTATAGGGCACTAATTATATACACGGTTTGTTCGGAGTAATTTCAAACATAACTCTTTCGAGGTTAGAAACACCAAAACACGAATTTTTTTTCGCTTTTTCGAGTCTATCTGATATATTTTTGTATTGTTTACTAGCGTCTAGCGGGCAGCGACACGGTTTCAAATGTGTTGCTATGGCTACGGGATATTTTCGCAGTGCAATCTTCGCTCTGCAGTGCAATTACCGTTGTAATTTTTCGATAATCGCATCGCCCTTAAGAGCTATTTTATATATGAGGGAAATATTCGTGTCAAACGTCCGAATCTTTGGTGGACAAGGAATCTTCTAAATGGAATTTTCGTGAATATGAGAAATACTTATCGAGGTGTATATAGGAGCTTAGAGTTAGAGATCCTAATCTCTTCCCATAGCATTCCAACACGCGGTATACGTGGCCGTTACAATGCCCAAACGTCTCTATGCATATACGGCCGTTTTGCGGACAATCAAAATGAAAAGGCATTGTTACAGGTGATGTATATTTGCCTGGGACGATAATGATGATTTGACGGGTTAATCGCTCATAAATTATATGCAGATAAGTTATGCACATCAGGCAGGGACTAACTTCCTTGAAGTGACACTTTATGTGGTATGTTTGGCAATAGTTATTCATTAGACAAGGGAAGACAGTAGTAGAGTTTAGGTCCAGGTTGTATTGTCTCTCGACACGTAGCGGAGACAGGCAAAAAAACGTGAGAGAATGATGTTCCGCCACCAAAATCTTGAAATGTACCTTCACCAAAATGTTCTTTTATCCTGATCAGGATCTTCCGGATGAGTGATTTTTACATAAAGGAAAAATAAATTTTCATCACAAGTGTTCGAATTATATGCGATCATGATTATGCAGTAACAGTGACTGATCTGACTGAAATGAATAAAGTGAAAAGAGAAAGAAAATGAAGCTAGAAAAGAAAAAAGAAACATTGTTTCAGGGTTAATCAACTTCCCATATGTACATACCTACCTAACGCCTAATACCCGAGAGAGCACCAAAAACAATCCCTAATAGCTTAAAATTCATTCATAGAAGTACTAGATCTTCAATTCTTCTGAATTCTGAAAAAATCGAGTTTTGTCTTATACCTGAATAGATAGGGCATTCAAACAGAATATGTTGCGGAGATTCAGTTACTTGTAGATTGCAAATTGAGCAAACCTCTGTAGGGTCCTGCAAGTCCTGATTTGGGCGATAATACGGTAGTGGTTGACGGAGTTTCATCTGACTCTCTTACCATAAATGCTGGTGTTCCGCAAGGATCAATAATTCGTCTCGTGGGTGTTGCCTCGCTCACAAACTCAATCACCTCTCTGGAACACTGTAGAAGGGTGGGCGATCTGGCACTATTTTATAGATATTTTCATGGAATATCAACAATTGTTCCTCACTTGGCAGTCCCTGTGAGATTAACCCGTCGAGTTGAGGCTTCGCACCCCTTAGTGGTCACTTTAGAGACCTGCAGAACATCTCTTTCCAAAGACACGTTCATCCAACAAACAGCGAGGCTCTGGAACACATTGCCAAGGGAGGTGTTCCCCGAGGCATATAGCCTCCAGAAATTTAAGAAGAACACCAATTCCTACCTTATTTCCCTTGGTTCTCACGATGTTCTCTGAAAATTACAGGATATCCCTTTTCGTGGGAACCAGAACATGAAAAAAAATGTACATTGGCGAGGGAACACTTAGTTAGGATTCTGATAGTTCGTAGACTGATATGCCATTGATATATGAGCGGAAAGGAATAATTCACGAGTCTTTCTGAGTCGAGAGATACTAGCTTCCGCTTGAATTTAGTCAAAATATCATCCATCAGTTTTTTGGATTGATAATTCAGATATTTTTGCCATAGGTTTTCACAATCTGCAAATGAGAAGTATTCTTTCATCTGCAAAATCCAATTAAATTGATTATCATTCTGCTCTAGAACAAGTAAACGTACATAGCGTGTTGTTCATTGTTTTCAATCTATTGAGCCAAGTCGAAGAGGATTTGAGTATTATGTATAATAATTTGATTGACTTAGTTTCGATGCGCACAATATAATCAGGGGTATTTTTTTGGAAACAGAGTAAACGTTTGAAGAAGTGGACTTGAATACGTTCTATAACGTCTGCGTAACGAAGACCCCGCATATAGCAATACCAAATGATAATGAAGACAATATAATTGATTCGTATAGTTTTATTCTTGAAGACCATGAATTGATCTTCGAACGATACATTAAATCCATTATAGGTCCAATTGCCTAGTTAGCAGTATCTTGCACCAAGGTAAAATGGGGTCAATAGAAGCATTTTTCGGGTGGCGGAAATTTGATCGAAAGACAAATGATAGAAAAACATTTGATAGAAGTCTTTTAATCGAAAGTGTTTTTGATAGAAATGCATTTGATAGAATGTTTCATGATAGAAAATACATTTGATAGAAACATAAATGATATGATAGAAACAGCATTTGAAAGAAAATTCAACGGGGCTACGCTCAAGTTAGGTCAGTACGTTTGTGAAGATATGATCCTTCTTCATTTATTTGAGGAGAAGGAGTTAGATGGAAATCGAAGCGGAATAGGAAGGATCATATCTTCACAAACGAACTGACCTGGAAATTGAATAAACCTGATCTATTAATGCAGGTAGATGATTCTCACCACACGGATTAATTGTTTCATTGCATACGTATGGCACGCATTGGTATGGTTACTTCACATATTTATTTTAGTTAATTCTTTCGGTTGAAGAAAAATAGCATGTTTCATTCGGATCAAAAGTGACTTTGTTTGACTTGCAAATTTTGCATTTGTGAGGCGTATCGTTTAGCGAACAACAAACAAACAAAGTGTCACTTTTGATCCTAATAAAACAATCTACTATTTTTTAGTTTTTAAACAACTATTTATTTTCCCCAGATTATACATTCCTGATGAGTGAAAGCGATATAACATTTCGAGTTAAATTTTAACACAATGTAAGAGAATTATACTTGCGTGCTTGGTTTTCGTTTCGTGGAAGCGTCACTATGTGATTCGTCATAGTTGGCTGGATGTATACAAAATCATGACGAACCTATCATTACGAAATTACAGCAAGTGAATATAATGTTAGAAGGGGAATCAAATGGAATAACCCGGGCATGAATATTCGGATGCCATGTCATGATTCGGTATAGTAGGGTCATTGCTACTCACGAAATACAAATGAATTAGAATGGTTTCCTTGACCAAATGACTAGAAAGAATGATGCATTACCGTTATTATTATCACATCATGCAACATATCTTGTTGGTAATGGGGGAGGTATATAAATTGATGCTACTTATGATGACGCATTATCAGATCCCACAACACAAAAAAAGAAAATATTTCTTTTCCATAGGGTTATTATAATTTCTCCCTATCAACGTATTGCTTCCCAAGGAGGTAGTGCGTCGATAGCTACCAGATGGTATTCATAAATAGCTCAACTCAAGTACCACTACTAATAATAGAGAATTCCATTGGTAGGCACTGGTGGAGTATTTTTGCACTCAATGTAATGTAAATATGATTTTCTTCTTACTCGCGTGTGTTAAACAGAGGTGAATATACATTCAGTTCAATTCAATTCAATTCATTTATCCACCATATATTTTTTTTATCGCTTGG
This sequence comes from Phaedon cochleariae, assembly GCA_918026855.4. Lineage (NCBI taxonomy): Eukaryota > Metazoa > Arthropoda > Insecta > Coleoptera > Chrysomelidae > Phaedon > Phaedon cochleariae. The sequence goes on from OU896717.1 coordinate 34,014,002, forward strand.
AGCGCACGAAATGAAATTCCTATAATGTTCAAAGAACATCGTGCGTTCCTAGGGAGGATAGGGATAGGAGGTAGGTATTGGATTTTTTTTAACTTCGGGAGATTGTTGGGAATACTTCCTCAGGCAATGAATTCCAGAGCCTAGCCGTTCTATGGATGAAGGAGTTTTGATAAAGTGCTGTTCGACATCTTTCGAGGTTGACAACGAAAAGATGTGCTGACTGGGCTTGTCTAGTTTGTCTGACTGGTATTGCTAGTGAAGGGATGATAGCAGAGATTTCCGAAGCACATTTCCCGTGGAAGTATCGATAGAAAAGTGAAACGTTGCCGATCTTTCTACTGTGTTTCAATGATGTCAAAGAGTGAGTGAGTGTGAATCTAAGAGCATCAGCGTATGTTTTGGTGCTGAACCCCATATGTGGGAACAGTATTCTAGAACAGGCCGTATCTGCGCTTTGTAGATCATGAGAAAGCTGTTGAGGTGTGGAGTAGCTTTTCGCATGGAACATGAATCCGAGTTTTTGTGAAGCAGCGATGGATCTGATATGATTATCCCATAAAAGAGTGTTGTTGATGGAAATACCGAGCATAGATATGGTGGGCTTGGTGGAGATGGTGGTCCCAGACATTACAATGTCGGGCATACTGAGTTCCGCCTTTCTAAAGAAAATACAGGCTTGAGTTTTGGTGGCGTTGAATTCAACTAGGTTGTTGGTTCCCCAGGCTGTGATTTCAGCAAGGTTTTCATTGACAGCATTGACCTGCCTGCGCCGTGAGTTCTTAGTTTCCTGGGAAGAAATAGGAATTCTGGAAGAGAACGCAGTATGTAGGGTACTATCATCTGCAAAGCTGTGGATGGGGCAAGTTGTTACTCCCAACAGGTCATTGATATGAAGAAGGAATAATGTTGGTGCCAAAATTGATCCTTGTGGAACGCCAGAATTGATGCCAATGGTATCAGACGATACACCGTCCACCACCACATGAAGCGATCTGCCTGAAACAAAACTCGATAAGAGATGCCATAGCTGAGGTGGTAAGCCGTGTGATGGTAGTTTGTGGAGGAGTCCTTCGTGCCAAACACGGTCAAATGCTCTCGATATGTCCAACATGACAGCTACAGATTCCCCGTGTTTTTCTAATGAAGCTTTGCCATAAATGGGTTACGTAGGCAAGTAGATCTCCAGTAGATCTTCGGTGGCGAAAGCCGTATTGTCTATCATTGATGATTCCTGAGCTCTCCAGATATTTGATAAGCTCAATGTTGATGGCTTTCTCCATCACTTTGGAGATTACTGATAACAGGGTAATGGGCCTGTAGTTGTTGGGCAGGTTCTTGTTCCCTTTTTTGGGGATTGGTTGGACTCTAGCTGTCTTCCAGCATGATGGAAAAATACCCGACCTGTACGAGAAGGTAAACAACTTGCAGAGAATCGGTGTCAATTCTGGTCTATTGGTCTCCTTTACAGAACATTGGGTTTGTCATAAAAAATCCTTAGATTAAACATACATGACACAAGACTACAACACACAACTACAACTAATAATGATAGTACCTTATCCTAACTACAGATATGAATATGAAATGCTCGATGAAATGTATATATAATCAGAAAAACTGGCGATCTGGCTCTATTTTATAGATATTTTCATGAACGATGCTCTTCTGGAATATCAACAATTGTTCCTTCCTTGGCAGTCTGGAGACCTGCAGAACATCTCTTTCCCAAGACTCGTTCATCCAACGAACAGCGAGGCTCTGGAACATATTGCCAAGGGAGGTTTTCCCCGAGGCACATAACCTCCAGAAATTTAAGAAGAACACCAATCCCTTCCTTATTTCCCTTGGTTCTCACGATGTTCTCTGAACATATTACAGGATATCCATTTTCGTGGGAACCAGAACATAAAGAAAAAGTTGATTGTTTCTTCATTTCCATGGACATAGAGGTACTGATCATTGTCTTTAGTACTAAAAACAGTTGAGAAATGCTCCACCAGTTCCTGCCAATGGAATTTGCTATAATATTATGTAAAACTGAATAATTATTTTTGTTCTTGCTACTGAGCTTTTAGATCATTTCTTCGTCGTTATTTACGGTGTTGAGTTTATCATCACATCGTGTCGTAATTTTCACAAATGACTTGCTGATATTAATTAACTTGTAGACACGGTTGATGGGCAAGAGAAGTTATTACCGCACACCATTAATTGATGTGTAAATGAATGATGGTCCAGTACACCGGAGGATTGGAAATTTACATGGGAAATGAATTATTATAATATGAAAAATATTTCAATAACTGTAGTTGTCATCAGGGGCGCCGACTTTATAAGAACACCTCTGTGCCCATGATGCCCACTTGATGACTCGCGAACTGTTCACAGATGAAAAGGATTTCTTTGATCAAACAAATCCATTTTCTTGAAGTTAAATTGTTTCGTACAATAATTCTTCATTAGATTGTGCAATATGCACTTGTCTCGAATCAATCGGCTTGCTTGCTGCGTTTCTTGAAATTTCTTGATATGAATTTGCTCAACATAAAAGGTATATTGTTTCTTTCAAGAAAACCGACTGTACAAGTGACATAAATACCAATTTATATTGGTTCAAGAAAATCTCTGCTTGTCTAAAAGACTTGCAGTGACGTATAAACAGCGGTACGCCTGCCACCTTTGTTTTTTAATGTTGTAGTGATTAAAAATCAAGTGTGCTGAGTCATGGATAATAGTGTTGTGGTATTATCATCATGTGGCATTCTATATATATGAGGACAATCTGCCGGGGCAAGAACTTTGTATTTTTTGATATGCTTTGATATCAATCATTCGTGATTAGAATGATTGAACCAATAATGATGTCTCTTTCCTTCGTGTTTTTACATACCTATAATAACTTTATTACATGCCCTTTTGTCAAACACAGAATTTCATGTAACCAGAAATACCATTTCAAGCACAGTGCCATACTGGGGAAGAAGACGAGGACAACAATCTAGAAAAATGAATATTCCACCTCCTATAGTTTAAACTACACAGAGTATTAGATGATTTGACTATATGTATATATTTTCATATATATTGAAAAAAAAATATTCCACTCGCCTATTGAAGGTATTGGCTATTTACGATGATGTGAACATGTTCGTTATTTGAATTTACCGCCAGTGCTGAAATCGCTCTGATCTGCTTGATTTATTGATTTGGTAGATGTATCATTCGAAATCGCTTACTGATCAACTTTGATGTCGATTGTCATGGGTGCTCTGCATCCCCTATAGTTAATTCTCATGGGTGCTTGAGCCCCCCAGCACGAGCGCCCCTGGTTGTCATAGCTAGAAATGTTAATGAGTTTTCATGAAAACCGTAACCTCCAATTTTATCCACGCCATCAATGAGAATACATTATCGTACGATTTTTCTAACTTATTGGTTTCGGACAATGCGAGCACAAATCAAATTACAATCGTGATGAAACGAGAATCACTTCACTGCCCATATCTCGCCATTCAATGTTAATTTGATGCAAAAAGCCTATTCGATCGAATAGAATAATGTTTGTCGTTCACTCCAAAAGCTTTCATATAGAAATATTTGTCCGTTATTGTAGTTGTAGTTGTAGGTAATGAGGAATGAGGGCTTACATTATATATTGTCCACCTGATCGCACCACGAAAACTTGAAAGAGTTGGTAGATCTGATAAATATACTTCTCCATTTCGAGTCATTTGGGCTATTCCGAATTCAACTGGTCAGTACTAGAGTACTAAATGTACTTGACACTGCTTTTTTGACGTTTTTTGTACATTTAGGAACTCTAGTCAGTACTGAGTACTGTCTGTAAAGCCACTGACACCGCTGAAAATCTGTTTTCCGAAATATAAAATCAAAACACCAATTGTTACGTTATTCGGGTGCAGAAGCGAACATGACACTATTTATTTTCGAACTGATTTATTTTTAACTAATAAAGAAACACTAATTTATATCGAACTTATAACTACTATCTATGTAAAACGATTTATATCACACGGTATATTGTCTCTCTGACACTCGCTGCTTGACTGACAGACTGACGGCTGTTGTTCGGCCGTCCTTATATATGAGATCCCTTGGTAGGCTTTACTTCTCGAACGTTCCTGAATGATCTTCCGTGCCCTTCCTTTTGTTCTAGAAGCTTCTTAGAACAATACCTCTCTCTCTCTCTAATTGTTCCATCGATTGTTTCCAGAACATTCCAGAATCTTCTGTCACGTTATTTGTCACCGCGGCATATATTGGGTGTTCGTAAATATGCTGGTGAATGTATGAATCATTGGGATATTGGAGAACAATCTGATGATGTTTCTAGAGCCCCTCTATGAGACATATCATCACAATATATAGTGCTGTAATTCGGAACATGTTCTCATTGCTTTCATCAGTAATCAGCAGCAGTTGATAAGCTTGTGAAATTTGTCTGTTGTCAGGTTGTCACTTTTGTATAGTTTCTCGTTCCATCTGAACTAGCGATATTATTCTCAGCGTCCATTATTTTAATAACAGGCATATTTTGATATCAAAATAAATGATATTATTATCTCATTATAGATAAAACAACGGAAATAAATGTGACATACCTTCCTCCTCTAAAATAATGACACTTTACTGAAGCCACACTACCTTTTGATGGCCAGCAATTTCATCAGAATGTTGAGTAGAAAGATTTGGCATGAATATTATATCTCTTCACAAGTATTTGTCAGTGTTTTTTTTTATTTCGGAATGAAAAACCAGCAGATTCAGTACTGTCAGTTGAATTCGGAATACAGCCTTGGTTTCTGCCTAGGATATCTTCTTCTCCGTCAATATAAGAATTGGCCATACAGTTCCACATCGAGAGTAAAAAAGTCTGCTCAAGTTTTTTTTTATGTTCTGGTTCCCACGAAAAGGGATATCCTGTAATGTTCGAAGAACATCGTGAGAATAAAGGGACATGAGGTAGGAATTGGTGTTCTTCTTAGATTTCTGGAGGTTATATGCTTCGGGGAATACCACCCTTCGCAATGTGTTCCAGAGCATCGCTTTTCGTTGGATGAACGAGTCTTTGGAAAGAGATGTTCTGCAGGTCTCCCAAAGTGACCACGAAGGGGTGCGAAGCCTCAACTCGACGGGTTAATATCGCGGGGACTGCCAAGGAAGAAACAATTGTTGATATTCCGGGGGAGCATCGTCCATGAAAATATCTAAGTAAAGCCAGATCGCCAACTTTTCTACGGTGTTGTAGAGAATTGAGTGGGATTGTGAGCGAGGCAACACCCACGAGACGAATTGCCCTTTTTTAGGCAGAATCCAACAGTTTTAGCTATGGTTTTAGGGTATGTTTAGGTGCTGCACTCCAAATATGGGAACAGTATTCCAGGACAGGTCGGATCTGTGCCTTACAGATCATAAGAAGCTGACTGGAAGTATTTCCATAACTTGAGGTTTTCAATTTGTTCAAATATTCTACATATTTTCTGGGATTTTTGACTTTGACATCGAACTGAAGTTCCTATTGGTGAGACTAAGAATATCAACCCTCGTTGAATATATGCAATTCTTTCATGAATCGATGAATGGAATTGAAATTGGTATTAAAATTATTAAACCGTTGACTACTAAATATTTTTTGACTAGCTATCCCAGCGGGCACAAAAACATCTAAGAGATGTTAAAAGTACGAGATTTCGAGACATTGAATCTCCACTGCGATGTTCTGTTCACACATGAATAGAACTATTATAGAACAGCCAATGTCCGCCGCAGGCGGCAATTATCGAGATGTCCTTGATATGTCACAAAACTACCTTCTCCCTAGTTTTTTTTAAGCCTTTTCATGGACACAACAAAACATTTTCAACGCGTCTTGCGCACATTGAATCGCTGTAAAAAAACCATTTTCGAGGTACTTTTCTGAAGCCTTTTGTCAAAATGAACTTTTGCATTAGGATTCCATTTCCCTTGAATGAAAAAATGCATTAAAAATAGATTGAACATAAAAATATTTTCTTGATATGAAATTACCTTCTTGGGTATTGATGAATTCGTACTTTTATATATTGATTACACTGAGGCACCGAACAACACATCTTGCATCTGATGGTCATTATTACAAACTAAATAAGTCTTCTAACACAATAAACTTCACCAAATTCCTTTCTGTTCGTTAGCAGCGTGATGAAGCGTGACACGCTGCAAACGCGAATGCCAATTGCGAACAAGAAGAACAAAATCGAAAACAAATCAGAATTCATCGTATTGTGACGTAAGCATGAGACGTTGTGGTGGGGCAAACAAAGAAAGGGCACAAAAGAACAAAAACAATACTTTCAATATCCTTCTAAGACCTCTTTGGGAAGTGCATATTACGCCTCAAAAAAACATCCTCATGCCTACATTTCTAAAACATCCCAGGGATACCTATCAGTAGGCAAACAAAGAAATGCCTCAGAAGAACAAAAACAATACTTCAATATCCTTCAAAGACCTCTTTGTTCAGTGCATATCACGTCTCAAAATAACATCTTCATGCCAATATTTTCAAAACATCCCAAAACATCCCAGGGATGTTTGTGCTCGCTGGGATATTACCGAAATTGTACGTATGTATATTTTTCCCCCATAAAAAGGAGTGCCTCTGACTCACTCCCCTGAAAAAATAACAATGTACCCAGGTAATCAAGCCACATTCATCGAGGAAAGAAGTTATTTAACACCGGGAGTGTGATTCGATTTTGTTACGATCGACATCTGTTTTTTTTTCATCTACCTAATTGCTTCCATTTATCGAACGAAATTCTATGTTTCATGGGGAGTTAAACATCAGACTGTGAGACAGCTGATATGTTCAATTTTTAATAAAATAGAGTATATTGACATGAGAGGTGCATAGTTTTCTTAATATAACTAAGTTGATTTCTATCTTGTTTTTCAAATGATGCTTATATTCATGATGGATCGGTTTTGATATCTTGAAGTTGTTTTGAAAAGACACAGTAGAAGATTTTGGAACACATCGTATATGTGACTGTAATTTATCACTTCCAACCGGAATGTCGATGCATTTCCTAGTCAGCAGCACTTGTATCATCGAAGATGCTGATACATCCGAAGTTTATTGGCAATTTGTAGAACAAAACAGATTCTGTTTGTTGAATTGATCTTGTCTCAGTGATTGTTATTTATTGCTTTTATGATAACCTGATTGTGATTTATGTTATAGCTGTTTCTAATCTCATTCGGGTCTGACTGATGTTATTTTTGTTCCAGGTATGCTTCCTCGATGGTGCAGATAGAAAACCAGTAAGATCCTTATTCCCGGTACCTATACCATAAGTATACAGGGAGTTTCATAATACATGCACCGGACCTCAGAGTGTGATAGCTCGTCCAAAAATATGAAAAAAAAAGTTCCTAGGAGCTAAAGTTCAACTTTAACTCCTAGGAACTAAAAAATATGTACTGGACGTCATCAAGAATAAACAACATTGTGACGGTTGGTTATTTGTGTTGACGCATACCTGATTTGTTTCCGATTTCAGAAGATTTGGCATTTCATACCCATGCTGGAGATATAAATACACCTTATTATAGTTTAGTGTTGGAATTATAAACATCTCAGCTAAGTATTTCTGTTTGATCAGGAAAGCTTTCAAGATTCAAATACTTGCTTGATCTGTATTTCATTCGTTATTCTCGGGATAGATAACTTGTTTTTGAATAATCACGGCAAGCAATAGATTTTCGTCTCAAACAACGATATTGTTTAGTTTCATTTGATTATCAAGTCAAACGACAAACGCAGTGTAGTATGGAGGGGAATAAATAATCACTATTATCATTGTTGATATGCTCACTAACCTAACATTTTCCACGTCTTGTTCCTATAGCTGGCACTGGCGCGGTATTTGCCATTAGAGCACCTGGTCCATACATAAATGTCACTCTGTGGTTGTATTTATATTGAAACTACAATTCGAACATCCTTGAAAACCTAACCTGCTGTTAATGCAGGTAGAATATTCTTACCACATGGATTATTTGTCAATATTTGTTGCATTGCATACATATAGCACGGCATTGGTGGTTACTTCACATGTTTATTTGAGTTAATTGTTTCGGTTGCAGAAAAAATAGCATGTTCCATTCGGATCAAAAGTGACTTTGTTCGACTCGCAAATTTTGCTTTCGCTCGGCTTCGCTAAACGCTCCGCGTAGCAAATGCAAAATTCGCTTGTCAAACAAAGTGTCACTTTTGATCCTAATAAAACAATCTACTATTTTATTAACTAACCATCTAAAATGCACCATTTTTGAGATACAGGGTGTTGGAATTTCAGAAAGAAAATCGTCTTTTGCCAATATCTCTGGAACCGGAAAACAGTTTTCGTAAGCATTTTCTACTCATAATGAGCTTGCGCAGAATTTATTCATTCGTAAGTCATGGCATGCCTTTTCTCTATAAAGCCGACCTCACTGTGCCCAACATAAGCTTGTCAGGAGTAACCATACCTTTTAAGACATCCATTTCGATGCTTGATATTACTATCAGCAATAACCTTTCTTGAGGAAATCACGTGAGATCAATTGCTTAGAGTGCATCCCAAAAACTTGTTTTTTTGTTTCGGGCCAGGAGCTTTTTCACTTCCAGTCAGCTGCTTATGATCTATAAGGCACAGATTCGACCTGTCCTGGAATACTGTTTCCATATTTGGAGTGCAGCACCCAAACATACCCTGAAACTGTTGGATTCTGTCCAAAAAAGGGCAATTCGTCTCGTGGATGATGCATCGCTCACAAACTCACTCACTTCTCTGGAACACCGTAAAAAGTTGTCGATCTGGCTCTATTTCATAGATATTTTCATAGACGATGCTCTTCTGAAATATCAAGAATTGTTCCTCCCTTGGCAGTCCCCGCTAGATTAACCCGTCGAGTTGAGGCTTTGCACCCCTTCGTTGTCATTTGGGAGACCTGCAGAACATCTCTTTCCAAAGACTCGTTCATCCAACGAACAGCGAGGCCCTGGAACACATTGCCAAGGGAGGTGTTCCTCGAGGCATATAACCTCCAGAAATTTAAGAAGAACACCAATTCCTACTTCATTTCCCTTGGTTCTCACGATGTTTTCTGAACATTACAGGATATATCTATATCAACCCTATGATTTACGACATGACCTTTCCGGACACCCTGTATATTCAGCTGTTAATTTACGTAGAAGATTGGTTTGAAATGAATGAAGCTTATCTTAGTCCAACTAGAACGTTAATCGTAATGGAAATGGACCGAAAAGGTTAAACTCGGAGTGGACGCAATAAAACAATAAAAGAGCTTTTAGGAGATGATCTGTCTTGAGTTCAATCAACGATACCTCTTAAATTTACGACTGATTGAAGTAGAAGTTGAAAGTAGTAGAGCATTTTGGAGGAAATTAATCCAAATAATAAGTTATACGCTTTTATTGAACCAAAACGTTGGAAAGTGTATATGTCTTCGATGTATGTGTAAATTTTCACACGTGGGTTGGGTGCTCATGAAAACAAATTATATATTGATAGGTATTGATTAAATAAGCTGTCTAAAATTGGTGTACATGGTAACCTTCTTCGTTGGTTTGCTTCAAATATCGCCAACAGATCACAAACTGTCGTAGCTATTGGTTAGGAATCCGATTCCTATTTAGTAACCTCAGGAGTACCCCAAGGATCACATCTGGGACCTTTACTTTTCGTAATATATTCAGTTCATGCTTTAAATATTGTGAATTTCTGCTTTATGCAGCAAGCAAAAGTGTTTTGTCTCAAACAACGATATTGATTACCTCTATTTGATTATCAATTCAAACAAAGTTTAATATGGAGAGGAATAAATAATCAGTAGAGGGCTTTAGCCATTTCCAAATCTCCCCCCAAGGCCAGAGGAGTGTGACCTTGGGGGGAGTGACCTTGGGGGGTGGCCTTGGAGGAGTGACATTCGGAGCGACCTTGGGAGTGACCTTGGGAGTGACCTTGGGAGTGACCTTGGGAGTGACCTTGGGAGTGACCTAGGGAGTGACCTTGGGAGTGACCTTGGGAGTGACCTTGGGAGGGATACGGAGGTTTCATCTCGGACAATTGTCGTGGTGGCCTTGGGTTGAGTGTATCCACTCTCGTGCGCATGTGTTCTTCTTCCCAAGGCTGTTTGATGGTGTAGTGGGGTGAGGCTACGCCACGACTCCCCTCTTCTATAAATCCGATTTCTGCATGCCCAGACTGTAGTCTTCCTGACATCGTCGATCGTTCAACTCTATCGTTTCTTTTCGCGAGTGATAAACATGTTGACCTGCGTTTGTGGCCAATCTTTCACTCGCAGTGACAATTTACGCCGCCACCAAAAAAAGTCGTGTGTGGGAAATCTCGATCCACCAATGTCGAAGAGGCCGCGGTTGGGTGATACTATTCATCAAGCATCAACGTCTGGCAACATGCAAGCGTGTACCGTTTGCAATAAAACCGTTCCAATCGATAAAATGGCTGCCCACAAAAGGACTTTGGAACATCGTTCGAACGCTTGCGTTAATTATAGAGATGGTGTATATGTTATCGAAAACGCATTCAAGTGTCGCATTATCAGTTATAGATTGGAATGTAGAACGGATGTCTTGGATTATAACACGTTCTTTACCGAAAATAAGGTGACTTTATCATCCCTATTGGGGAATATGCTGTCGATTCACCACACCATCAAGGTTAATATGGAAGTATTCGGTAGATATATTCTACAATCTCAGGATCTTCACGACATCAAATCCTTTGCGACACCGAATCACATCGTAGATTCATCCCTTGATTTGGATGCCATCATCGATACATTCAAAGACATCATCGTGAACCAAACAACTGAATTTGAGGAACGCGATTCCGGTGAGTTGAGAATGATTTGAATATCTGCATTATCACATCTATATAACTCAATTCTTTGAATAAATAAAACAATCACTTTTCCATTGTTACAGGTTGGGCTCTAGAGAAAATACTATTTCTCGAAATAAACATCAATAAATACAGTCCGCTGCGTGGGTGTTCCTACATCAAACTACCTAGTTTCATAGACAATAAGAGGGCGGTAGTGAATGTGGTGAATCAGGATGAATGCTGTTTTGCTTGGGCCGTGACGTCCGCCCTATATCCAGCAAGGACCAAACTTTGTGAGATATCTTCATACCCGCACTTCTCTACAGTTTTGAATCTGAGTGGTATAGAGTTTCCTATGAAAGTAAGTAAAATTCCAAAATTTGAAATACTCAATGATTGCTCCATCAACGTTTATGGGTTAGAAAGCGTAATAGAAAATCAACAAGTTAAATACCACGTTGTCGGCCCACTCTATTATTCGAAGAAAAGAATGAGTAAACATGTGAACTTGCTCCTTATAACGAATGATTCGGGTGAGAGCCACTATTGTTGGATAAAACATTTATCTAGATTGGTGTCCGCCCAAATGTCCTCGAACGGGCATAAGAAATTTTTCTGCGATGGGTGTTTGATACATTTTTCGGATGAGGCTAAGCTATTACGCCATCAATTGAGCGACTGTAATCACACATTTACGACAACACCAACTACAGCAGTCAAAGTAGATAAATTTGGAAATTCAGTACCTGAAAATATTTTGAAATTTGAGAATTTTGAGAAACAAATGATGGTACCTTTTGTTATATATGCGGATTTTGAATCAGTTTTGAAGCCGATACACACTAGTGAGCCGGACCCGAAGAAATCCTATACTAATAGAACATTTGTGCATGAACCATACTCATTCGCATACCTCATCAAATGCTCCTACGACAATTCCATCACGAAATTTGTTACATTCCGCGGAAAAGATGCGGCGAAGAAATTTGTATCTAGTATAGTAAATGATTCGAAAAAAATATATGACTTATATCTGAAGAACGTAGTTCCAATGAGAAAATTAACGAAAGTAGAAGAAGCCGATTTTGCTAATGCTACCGAGTGTGGCATTTGCGAAAAACCATTCCGGTTAGGTGATGTAAAAGTGAGAGATCACTGTCATTTGACGGGTAAAAAAAGATTTGGGGCAGCACATTCAGCATGCAATTTGAATTACAAAATCCCGAATTTCATACCAATTTTCTTTCACAATATGAGCGGCTATGATAGCCATCTATTCATAAAGCAATTATTTGATCGCGAAGAGAAAGTCGATTGTGTCGCACAAACTAAGGAAAAATATATTTCATTTACTAAGCACATTTTAGTTGGTGAATATTTGGGAAAAAATGGTCAAAATCATAATATCTTTCTGAAACTCCGATTCTTAGATAGTTACAAATTTCTCGCACAACCTCTTCAATCATTAGCCGGGAATTTGAATACAGATCAGTTTGTCGAAACGGCTAGATATTTTCCAGATCGCGAAAAATTCGAATATATGACACAGAAAGGTGTTTTCCCATATAGCTTCGTAACCTCCATAGATAAACTCGACAATCAAAATTTACCGACTAAAAATGATTTTTACGATAATTTATCTAATAGGCACATTTCAGATGAGGATTATCGAAGAGCTGAGCACGTGTGGAAATTATTCGAATGTAAAACGCTAGGGGATTATTCAGACGCTTATTTGAAATCGGATGTTCTTTTATTATGCGATGTGTTCGAGAACTTTCGGGAGGTTTGTTTGAAAACGTATAAGTTAGACCCGTGCCAATATTATACAGCACCCGGTTTATCGTGGGATGCTATGTTGAGGTATACGAAAATCGAATTGGAGTTGTTGACCGACATTGACATGATAAATTTCTTCAAAAAAGGCATAAGAGGGGGGATAAGCCAATGTAGCTTGAGGAGCCATGTAGCAAACAATCAGTTCCTTCCAAATTTCAATCCAAGCGAGCCTTCATCATTCATAATGTATTTAGATGCGACTAACTTATATGGGCATAGTATGTCACAACCGCTACCCACTTCCGATTTCAAGTGGTTAACTTATCAGGAAATTAGTGAATTAGATATTATGAGTGTTGCAGATGATAGCCCATGTGGGTATGTACTCGAAGTGGATGTGTACTACCCCCAAGAATTACATGATGTCCACTCGGATCTCCCTTTCCTCGTGGAATCCATTGTCCCTCCTGGTTCGACTTCTAAGCTGAAAAAACTGATTCCTAATCTTTTCAACAAAATTAAATATATCGTTCATTATAGAAATCTGAAACAGGCTATTGAAAATGGTTTGGTATTGGTTAAAATCCATAGGGCCTTGAAGTTTCTTCAATCACCATGGTTGAAAAAATACGTTGACCTCAATACAGAGATGCGTAACAAAAGTAAAAACAAAGCCGACAAGTGTTTATACAAGAATATGGTGAACTCAGTTTATGGTAAAACGATGGAAAATGTAGATAAAAGGAGTGATATCAAACTTGTTACCCATTGGGAGAGTATAAAATCGAAAAAGGGTGCCAATGTGTTGATAGCACTCCCAAATTTCAAAACCTGTAAGGTATTCCACGAAAATTTTGTCGCTATCCATATGGGTAGAGTGAGGGTACATTACGATAAACCGCTTTATTTAGGTTTCAGTATATTAGATGTGTCGAAAGTTGTTATATATAATTTTTTATATGAATGTATTAAGAAAAATTATGTCGAGAAATCACAGTTACTGTACACGGACACAGATTCATTGATATTGAAGATAGAAACAGAAAACTTCTACAATTTCATGAAGGAAAATATAAGCTATTTCGACACATCTAATTATCCTGCAGATAATAAATTTAATATCCCAATCACAAAATCCGTAGTAGGAAATATGAAGGATGAATTCCCGAATGACCCTATTGTAAGTTTCTATGGAACCGGTGCCAAAGCATACTATGTTCAATCTTTGAGCAGCGAATTGAAGAAAGCAAAGGGTGTGTCTAGAGCAGTCGTTAAAAATCAATTAACTTTAGACGATTATAAGAAAATTGTTGAAAAGGGTGGTTTGATATTCAGAAAAATGTGTAGTTTCCGCAGCGAGCGACATGATATCTATACTGAAATGAGGAACAAAGTCGCCCTTTCATATCATGACGACAAGCGATTTATCATACCTAATACGGCTAAAACATTACCTTGGGGGCACAATGACATCGAATTTTATCAAACGAGCCCCGAACGTAATTTGCTTTGGTTCCAACAGGCGGTTGGTTCTATGGAAGCATCAGGCCATAAAGATAATTCCGATGATGGTAACCTGGATTACCTCATAAAAATGTTGATGGAACAATCCCAAACTTAATAGTGAATTCTATACCCAACTCTGAATTAATTGTAAAAATGAATGTTTCTAGATTAATTTCCTTCTTGTATTATATCCATTGATATTTTGCGCTTACAAATGTATTATATCCATTGTACATGTACATATTTATTGAAATGTATATTCTTGTATACTGCTATTCTATACCGCGTGTGTGTGTGAATAAATCTTTATTCAATTGAATTTTGTTTCCTTCGCACCTCAGATAATGACCTTCATGATACGTGGTATAAATGTCCTTGGAATGAAATCGCCCTTGGGGTGTCAATACCCACAAGATGAAAATAGTGTTCGCAAGTTAGCATGTAAGGTCACAGCGGTGGTGGTGGGAGTAGAGAGAGGGAAAATGCGGTGGGAGGTTAGTAGATAAAACCAGAAGTGCTTACAGTCACTCTTCATTCTGTTAGCAGATATTGCCTACAACCAGAATACCAACTTGTCCAATCATATACCACCGCATTTTGTTTGAGCCAGCCCGTTGCCGCCCCAAAACAACAACTTACGAGTAAGTACTAATATATTATATCATCATTGGTTTTGATACCATCCATATTTTTCGTTTCACTTCCTCTACAATGCTGATATATTGTTTCAGATATGTCTACTCCAGTGAATTTGGACGCGGCCTTCATCGAAGAGGAGGGTCCAGGTGTGGGGAGTTCTCCTGACTTAGGTGAGTTTTCATATCACCCATGCTGTAACTTTTTCGATATTTCCCTAATGCCTTGTTTCAGACATGTCCATAAGTGATCTTCCTATGGACCCAGAATTGCAGACCGACTCGCAAAGAAGGTGGCTCAGTAGGGAGATCGGCGAGTTCTTGAATGGAGAGGAAGCATGGGCGAATGACTTCACGCCTCGAGTACTCTGTGCGCCAGAAATTGGTGCTTCGTCACTGCCATCACCACCGCAACAGTTTGCCAACTCGCCAGCGAGCGTTAGCGGCGCCAGCGGCAGTGCAAGTAGAAGACCTACTAAAGGGCTCAAATTGGCGTCTTCACCGCAGGCAAAGCTAACGCCGGCTAGCCCCACGCCAGTATTTCAAGATGGTAGTGAAAGCGGCGATGGTGATGAGGACTTTATGCCCTCTAGAAAGGGTAAGAAACTTTTTTTGAGAAAAAAATCATCATCATTGCTGCCATCAATGTCATCGGCCAAATCAAGGCATACTAATTATCGAGAAACTTCTATGAAGAATAAGGGGGAAGCTGGACCTTCATCTATCCTTCATAAGTTTCTTGATGATAAGGGCAAAGCAAATCCCTACCAGGGTGGTAAGGTGTCGAAGTGGTATAAATGCCACAAGAATCAGCAGCACCCACAACCTACAAGAACGGTGAATGTGATTCGTGTAGATGTGCTGCACCCACCAACTGCTCAACGAGAAAGTGTTGCAGCGATTGATGTGGATGCGCCACCTCCACAAGAGCAACAGCCGACCGACGGTTGTGTTGTTGTTGGTGGCGGTACCGAATATAATGCTCCCGTTCACGATCGTATCCCGCCGCCTCCAGAAGCTCCATTTGAGCTGATAAGGAAATATGATGAAGCACTGAGGAAGTGGTATGCGAACGTGGATTCACTGATCGCAGGAAGTGAAACAAAAAGTCAGTCCATTTCTTCGGAAAGAGATGAGTTGCTTTCACGCCTGGCTGAAATGGATCTGCAGCTAGCAGCTGAGGAAAAATTTCGTCAGGACTGCGAAACAGAGAAGACTCGCCTCGAGCATTATAATCGGGCGAATGCAGAGTACTTGGGGCGAACTTAGTATAGGTCCATTGTAAATATGTGTATTCAAAATGTATAAATTATGTATAGTTGTATTATAAGATGATCGCTTCATTGAAAATGTATTCACCATTACATGTTACATGTATTGAATATTCCTTTGTAATACAATATGTATATGAATTGGAATTTTTCTTTTTTTACCCCACTACTCTCACCTCAACTATCTTTCACTCCACTACCCCCACTATACTCATACCCCCTCCCACTAACCCCACTATGTGCACCCCTCCCCATTATGTACAACCCCTCCTCCACCATATATTGTATAAAACAGCAGAACTCCTCTAGAGTTGTCAGTCTATTCCAAAACTTACAAATGGATTTGGTAATTGTAATGGAAGCAGATACGACCACCACAGACTGTGGGCGAACTAGGCCTTCAATGAGGCCTGTGAGGCACCTTGAGTCGATAGATGGGGGAGCGGACAGCTCTATAGATGTAGAGGTGCGAGGTGTCCGAGGAAGGGCGGAGTCACCTGGGCCCTGTGATTCTACAACGGCGGCCACTATCGTTATCGCCGATAGTGAGGGGGAGGAGGAGGAGGGCAGCAGCGTCGAGAGTTCAGAAGCCAGTGGCTCTGAAGAAGAAGAAGAGAGCGACGTCGAACCGCCTCCAAGAGATCGGAGGCCCCACATCTTTGATGCACATATCCGAGAAGATATGGAGATGGATACGGACGACGAGGAACTTTTGGACGAAGCTCTGAGGAATTATATACAATTTTAGTTTAATTTTATATATAATATTTAGTTTATAGTATATATTTTTTTTTCTCAATAAATAGAGGTATTGTTAAAGAATATCTTTCGTTTTATTTAATTGAATATATCGAACCCAAAAAATATCTATGTGAAAAGTTTATCTGATATAAGTGGTAGTGTATAATGGCGTATACCCAGATGGCTTATTACCCCATAGTCATCTCTGATCTAGTCAGTCCATATTAAGCTACCGCATGAAGAAGATGTCTTATGAAACTATTGATAAGTTTGGACGTAAGAGAAGCAAATCAATGAGTTCGCTTCGAGGGCGGCCAGGTATCGGTTTCAAACTTGACGACAATGGAGATTATGACATGCAGGAGAAGCGTTTAACAAATATTGGGCTGCCATCTAGCGATAGAGATTGTGTGGTATTGGGACTATTGAATGAACGATTGGATGTGATTTCTAAGAAGATTGAAAAACTTGCTGTCGACAGTCTGAGGCAATTTCAAAACTATCTAGTTGCAACAAAAGTAGATGCAGCTCTTTAGAGGGGGGGGGGGGAGTGTTTTCCAAGCTCTAGGGAGGGAGGAACTAGTTGACTATAAATAAAACATCTCCTCAAATACATGCACCATTTTCAAAAGAAGTTAACTGAATCGTTCACCAGCTGATTGAAATGAACATGGATGGGCGAAATGTAACAATAGAGATGGTAATGGACGCCATTGCTCAGAGGCGCCAAATAAATGGTGAGATCCAAGTAGAGGCAGATGAAGAACGGCGTGAGAGTTCTGAAATATGGGATCAAGAAACCGTCGTATGGGATATTTCGAATGCCGACACGAGCAAATGGTCCAAGAAGAAGAGAAGAACTAGATATCCACCATATTCTACAGAGGCTCTGAGGACCAAGCCGAGGAACTTGGCGAAGAAAATGAGACATTGATGTTTTTTTTGTAATTTCTCTCTATTTAAATAAATGATTTGAATAAGCTTTAGTTGATTAATTTGACAAAGTATTGATTAAAGTAGTCAGACCACATAAACCACAAATTGAATAATTATTTTCTATTTGATAATAAGTGTACTAGCAGCGGTTAGAGTCAAATCGATTCTAACCAACGGAAAACCAAATATTATACACTCATCAAATACTCGATAATTATGTATCTAAAAAAATGTACCTACTGTACAATAATTCATAGATCGTAAAACATTATTCATTCAAATATGTAGGTTTACTATTCGAAAAATAAAACAATCTGCCTATGCCACATTATATCTAATTCACTGTATTAGTAATTGAATGTTCCGATATAGGTACTATTTTAAGGAAAATAGAAAAACCGTCTGACCTAAAGAAGCGCCCTGTGCAAGAGGAACACCCTGTACTGAAATTCCTTCCAAATATAAAGATTCGGCCAAGTAGTCATTCGCAACAATTGATTAATCGCACCAAGTTTGAAAAATCAATTCTAATTATCGGAAAACCAAATATTATATACTTACATCAAATATTCAATAATCGTGCATCTAAAAAATGACCCTACTGTACAATAACTCATAGATCACAAAATATTATTCATTCAAATAAAACAATCTGCCTATGCCACATTATATCTAATTCACTGTATTAGTAATTGGGAGTATATAGGAACTATTTCAAGGAAAATAGAAAAACCGTCTGACTGTACTGAAATTCCTTCCAAAAATAATTATTCGGCCATGTAATCATTCGCAACAATTGATTAATTGCTCGAAGCATAAAAAAAGTTAATTTTCGGGAAACCGAATATTATAATATGCATCAAATATTTAAAAATGTACCTACTGTCTAATGTACAATAATGCATAGATCACAAAACATGAAAATTCCCGCGATAGTTGGAACCTTCATTTAAAATTACCAGAAGAACATCGCGAAGTATAACGAATAAACGATTCTCAGATTCATCTAGTTACCTATAGGAAATGAATGGTAGTGTAAATTTAATCACCTAATAAAAATAATAGCGACCGTCCAAATATATTCAAGATAAACACACATTGAACGAACGGCATATTATAATGCATTAATAATCCAAAAACGTAACCCTAATTAACACAACTAATGCTCGCCTACAAGGTGTAGGTAATCCTTCAAATAAACCGGCCCTAATTGTCCTGTATTAAACCTAAGGCAAGCACACCGCCCGGGAAGGTACGTGACTGCCAACGCACTATATATCACAGGTAGCTAGATATTCCTATGCGATTTGTAACAACGCTAAAAGTTTTCTCGAATTTATAAATGTGGTTTCCTACCTCAGTTGGTTGAGCGGTTGCTATTCCAAGTGCGTTAGGGGACCACTTCGGAAACACACTAAGGTGATAGGTTGGAACGGTGTCGTTTCCGAAATTTTGTCAGTTCAGAAAAATTTGGCGATTTTGTTTTTTTTTGCAAATTTTTTCAACTTCAGCGGTACCGGGATTTTTTTTGAAAAATGGAATCGGGCGAGCCGTCGGATTTCAGGGTTAAATTTTGGACCAGATCTAGCCAGCGGATCGGGCTTGAGAGATCAAATCCCTCATGTTTGTTGATCTTTTTTTAATTTTTTTATTCTTCATTTCACACAAAAATCCTCAGAACGACATTACATTTTTCCCTGACCAGTTCTACAGCACTCAAAATATCGAAAAACCTACCAAAACAATTTAATTAAATATCTTCTATTCCATAGTTAACATACCGATAACGGATTGTATTTTGGGTTGCATAAATCGAAGGAGCTCTCGTAAGGCCGAAGGCCTTTTGATATGTACATACATACCAGTGAAGTACAGGTACTACTTACTACTGAGGATAATAATAAGAAGTAATTAGTTTCATGAATTTATTAAACTATTGTAGGTATCTCACAATATATGTACAATCAATTATATATATATATATATATATATATTACTATTCTAAGGTATATAACTTAATGGGTTTATGAATTTGATTATGAATGAGTTGAAAAATGTAGAAAATAATATTAGTAATAAAAAAAAACTAATTTCAATCCTAATTATATTTTTTGTACTATTCTAAGGAATATAACTCAATGGGCTTATGAATTTAATTATAAATAAGTTGGAAAATGTGGAAAATAATATTGATAACAAAAAAAGAAACTAATTTTAATCCTAATTATATTTTTGTACTATTCTAAGGTGTATAACTTAATGGGTTTATGAATTTAATTATAAAAAAGTTGGAAAAATGTTGAAAATAATATTATTAACAAAAAAACTAATTTTAAATTCTAATTATATTTTTTGGTGCTATTGCACGCGACGCACATTTCCAGAGGATGAATTTGGTGGAGTTTATGGTGGCAAGTCTCGCAGAACATTCGCTGAATCTCCCACCAAGTTGTCGTCTGATGTACTGACGTCATCTGATATTCACCTCTATCAACGCGGTTTCTATACAGCGCGAAACAATCATGGCAAACGTTCTTAGGGCCCTGTAGTGTATCTAAAGTTACCATTGATACGGTACTACAGAAATTATCGTTTCCATCAAGATCGCCCATTTGCCTTACATCAAAAGGCTTGCTTCTAAAGCTCATACGACGGTCGATGTCTTCTTCTCCCCCAAACCCCTCGTCTGACTCTTCTATTTCCTGGAATATTGAAAGAATTCATGATTATTTCTTTATAGAGAAAATCATATATACAGTTAAATACGTGGTCTTACTGATTTTACAGCATAGTGAATTCTAGAAGGGATAGGTACTTACATCATTTCTTTGCCTGTTATTGACATCAATTATAGCAAGTCTGCGTAACCTGTCGGCGATTTTTGACATCTCGGTATCAAATCTTGCAGCCATTTCAATAGAAGGTATATATCTATATGTGATGTTTCTTATATGTATAGTGATTTTCAACTGAAGTTTAAAGAGGACGATTGCTCTTCTTATTCAGAATTTCGAGGGTGGGGCATCACACATTGACCAATACCGAACAAGAAAACTCCCACCTAGATGTAACTTTCTCCAGAAAAAAAAGAGCGACGAGTGGGGGTCAGGAGGGTATTGAAAAGAGGAAAGGATGTGTAAATCTTCACAGTTTTCCTCGACGTTTCACTATAAGTACATTAGAGCGATCACGAAGAACAATTTCAACACTTATTACACCAATGACGTATCCAAAATCGTGGGACTCCAAGCCAATTGTAGCTGTTCGCCCATCTATTGTTGGAGGTTACGTGATTTGCCACAACTGTGACGTGGGATATCCTGCCAACCGCATAAATCCATGTAATGGAGTATGTCAGCAATGTCTGGCACGAAACCGCCAGAGATCTCCAGAAGCTCCCCGATTGGCGCATCCGGATTCAGGAAGAGGGCCGAAATGTCGAGAATGCTCGAAACGTCTGCGGAATACCAACATGGGTATTTGTAGAGATGTGTGCCGAGCCTGTGTTTCGACGGTGAATCGACTGCGTTTGAGGAGATGTCTTGTCTGCGATAGCTTCAGGAATGATTGTTGGCATGGAATTTGTGCAGGATGTTCTCATTCGGCATCATACTTCTGTGAAGCTGTTGGGTATTTATACCCAAATGAAGACCACCATTTCCGCGTTTGTTTTTGCCTGGGCTACGAAGAAAGAGTGTATAGGCAGAATTTGCAGCTACCACCACTCAACAGCTTTTATGGAGAGGAAGTAGACAGTTCAGACGAAGAAGCGTAGTAGTACATGTAGCTATTATACACATTATATTATATGAATAATAAAGGACTATTTTTTTAAATGATCATTTTGTTTTTTTTATATTTTATCGTATACAGGGCGTTTTTTTCAGCACATATTCAGCACATATATAATACAGTCTAAGGAATATTTCCATGATATCAGATTTTTCTAATTCCCCTAATTAACAAGAAATTTCATTCCCAAAAATTGAACAAGATATGAGAAAAATCAAGTACGCCACTATAAAACAATTTAAATGATTGAACTCCGCGTGATTGTGCGTACTGCATGGGAATTTGAACAGAGGTGGCGTCAGATTTGCTACAGTGTAGAACTTCGAGTGGAAAAAGAAATGTAAAACTTCGAATCTTATTTTGATCACTAAATTTATTCTATTAGCGCCATTTGATAGTACACACCGAGCTTTCTCAGTGTTTAAAATATTTTTGAACTTATTTCAATGCCACCCTGTATATTGGGTTTGGGGATGGATAAGATTAGGAGAATGCAATAAAAAAAATTATATTCAATGCCTTTATTAGTTTTGTACATATTTCACTATGAAATGTTAATGTTTCAAATAATAGCCGATTCTTCGATCCAGGAGTTATGTTTTTCAGGAAACCCAAGCCATTTGACATATAGTTTGCTACCCTTCTTCTTTTTTTTCAAGACTTTCTCTACCAAGTATGTGTCAGGATTATTGGTTTTCATCAATTCCAATTCATAAAAGCACCCCCGGATAGGAGCGCCCTCCATATCTTCAAGTCTGTAAGTTCTAGGATCAGTAATATTTACTTTAAATATTCTGAAGAGTTCTGTGGAAAAATTGGCTGTATAGCCTTTCTCAAACACGCCCTTATACTTGCTTATGCGTACAATATCGCCTACTCGATATTTTGCCTTCGGCGCTATTTTTGGGTGACTGTAAGCTCGAAGCATGGTGGAAGGTGTAACTTCAGATGGCTTCATACCGATGGTTCTATGTACTCTGTTATTATATGCGTTAGTTAAGCGTCTTAATATATCGCGCCACTTGTATTCACCTCTTGCAGAAAATTCTTTGTATATCCAATTCTTCAAAGTTCTAATAACTCGCTCGACGATTGCAGCCTTCATTGTACTATATGTTGAATAGTGATTTATTTTATATTTTGACATCAAATTGGCAAAGTGTGAATTATAGAATTCTTTTCCAAGATCGCTTTGTATATTTTTAGGTACGTATTTGGCTTCCGACAATACTTTTTCCATTGCTTTCGTAACTTCTGGACCTGTTTTATTTTTAATCGGTTCTGTCCAAATATATTTCGAGTAGCAGTCGATGGTGAATAAAATATATCGATAACCGCCATTTTCTTTCGAAAAATTTTGCATCTCAGCCAAATCTATTTGCCACAAGTCTGCGAATCCTTTTATAACTGTTCTCCTTCTTCTGAAGTTTCGCCTTGCGGGTTTATGTAATTCATCGACAATTAGTCTTTTGGTAGCGCTGATCTCCATGGCGATATTTATTTTTCCACTGCTCGAATTTTCTGAATTGGTGTGATCGCTCCAAGTTCCTTTTATGCACTAATAAGGGGCCAAGTATTGTATCGTTATTATATATAGGCACATTCAGAATTAAGTGGGATGTAGGTTAATCACTCGCCAATTAATACACGATACCTTCTTCACGCAATTCTTCTATTATCGATATTATCTCATTATCGTGACCGGTGTGACCAGCCATTTTAGAACTCCACAATAATCGCAGGCGGTCCACCAATTCTTTGATATCATTCCAATAAACATACTCTTTTCGCTGTTTGCCTGCGAGTTTATCAGAGGGTAATGTTGGTTGCAATATACTTCCTCCTCCTTTTTCACCATGGTGCAATTGTTGATTCCTCATTTTATATGGTGTGCCTATCAGTGGTTTGATCACCTGCTGATATTTCTTCTTGGATTGTGTGCTATCATTTAACCCTTCCCTAATATCATAGTTCCTATAGGGTGCCCTTGTATTCTCCAATAGGGCTGCGTATAAACGTTTATCTTGATCGTTAATGGATCTTGGCACATGTTTCATAAAAATCAACTTATATAGCTCAATGGTGGCCGGAAAAACCTTGGTTCGCTTATTTCCGCGCCATAATTCAATTTGACCTGCAGGAAAATGAATGTCCATGTTGCCCATCTTCAATTTTCCCGTTTGTTCATCAATATAAACACCATATGTGGTGTCATAATTAGGATCATGGGATACCAAATTATCTATATGTTTTTTCAATTGCACCTGTAGCTCGCTTGTGATTGTTTCGTCTACTGCTGTAGCAGCATCACTCTTGGAAATATGAGAAGAAGATGATGATGGCGGTGTTTCCAGTCCCGTTATAAATTTGGGCTGGCTATGCGATGTCAAAGAATCATTTCCACTGAAACTCTCCCGCGTCATGAGTTTTCTAGGAATCTTGGTGGTAGTAGTAGTGGTGCCGATTCCCCCATTTTCTGATACCGGTGTGGAATGATATGTAGGATGTGCTATTATTGATGTTGAAGGTTTCTTGTTTTTCCCTGTTGTGGATGTGGTAGTAGTGATTTGAGATTGATTTCTCGCTGCGGCTGCTGAAATAGCATTCAATGGCTTCGTCAATGGTTCATACACTCTCTCCAATGCCGTTTGGTTATCAATACGTTCGTTCTTGAGACTCTTGAACTTTTTTCTCACTGCAGCAGTCGCTTCAACAAGTTGCTGTTTGAGATTTATCTCAGAAGTCATCGTGCTTTTCTGTTCACTAGATGCGGCCATTGTGGTATCTGAAGATTGAATGAATCATGCTGCACCAACATACTAGAGATATATAAAGCTATCGAATCCTTTCCTATAACGCCCCTCATGTATTTCACTGTCCTTATCGATAACGAGAAACCCGTATCTATCCGTCCAACTCTGCGCGCACATATCTTGGAATTGTTTGAAAGTCACATCTGGCGATACGTGATCGGAAAAAATATGATGTAAATTCATGTCATCTTGTTTGAACATCACTATGAAGTTCGAATTGTCACGCAATAATTGCTTCCCAACTTTGGAATAACTCTGTGCCAGGAAGAAACAATCCACATTTTTGTGACGCCCCATTGAGAAATAAGATCTGATAACATCCTGTTTTTCACATATAACATCATCGAATATGAAAATGCTGTCAGGTTTCGCATCTGCCGGTTCAACTATGTCCACATTATTATTATACGTGTAAAATCCTAATCCTTTAATCGGTTCCATCACTTTTCGCAAGTACTCATACTTTGGTTGGTATAGTGATTTCGAATAGATATAAATATTGGCAAAACGTAAACCATTTTCATTGGTCAGAAGTGAAATCATAACATTGGTTTTCCCGCAATTCGATGGGCCAATTATCAGACCGCGAATAGTATTTGGGAAAAGGGCTCCATGTCGACGATTGGTATCAATACCTAACCCTATTTTTTCATCAAAATTGGCTACACTGAACGTTTCCTTTTGCTGAACAATCCGCATTGTGCGGTGGTTGAAAGATATATAAAGAAGCGCTAGCGTTGTGAAGCTCATTTATATTATGAAAGTGAAACGTAGCACATCGAAAACGAAGAAAGGAAAGAAAAGGGGTAGAGGCATTGTTAACACACTGATCAATAAATTACCGTTTGAATTGCATATTCCTGGTGGTTATCAATATTGTGGACCTGGAACGAAGTTACAAAAAAGGTTAGCTCGCGGTGATCCTGGAATAAATCAATTGGATAGAGCCTGCAAGGAACACGATATTGCGTATCTTAAGAATACAACCGATTTATCTGCTAGGCATTCAGCAGATAAAAAATTAGAGGAAGCCGCGTGGGAGAGAGTAAAATCAAAAGACGCTAATCTAGGAGAGAAGAGTGCATCCTGGTTAGTTACCAATATAATGAAGGGAAAGAGGCGCTTTGGTATGGGGTGTAATAATGGAGTGAAGAACCGACGAGTATCGAGAAGGAAGAGGAAGAATAAAGGGAAGAAAAAGTGTAGAAAAATTGCTTTCGGATCGGGTGTAGTTCAAAAAGTTCGCCGAGCACTACGTCAAATGGGGAATAAGAGAAAACTCACCAAAAACTTGACTAAAACATCACTAATGGCGATCGACGCTGCTCGAAAATTTGTAAAGATGGCTGGCGGGAAAAAAAATATCAAAACACCCCGAATCATACCTATCCCAAAAGTTGGCGGAATTCTTCCGCTCATACCCATTTTTGCCGGTTTATCAGCATTGGGGAGTCTGGCTGCGGGTAGTGCCGGTATAGCTCGAGCTATTCATTCAGCTAAAGAGAGTAAGGAGCAGCTGGCTGAGGCAAACCGTCACAATAAGCATATGGAGGCGATCGCTCTCGGAAAAGTCGGCAGAGGAGTCTATTTGAAACCATATCGGAAAGGGATGGGTATTTATCTCAAGCCCCAGCATTCAAAAAACTAGCCAAGTTACCTCGGAGAGCTCTTACAGACATTGATCTATTGCATTATATAGATAAAATGGCGGTGCCGCACTTTCGAGGTATTTTCATGAGAGATAATCTACCCAACTCTGGCCCACATCGCATAGAATCAGCAATACTGAATCTCGATAGTATTCGCGGTGATGGTACACATTGGGTTGCATATAAGAAGAGAAATGGGATAGTTGAATATTACGATAGCTATGGGGATTTGCCGCCTCCTGAGGAGTTGTTAGAATATTTAAGGAAAGGATCGAAGTCGGTTAAAGCCATCAAAATCAAGTATAACTATGAGCGCCAGCAGGATTTCAACACAGTCTGGTGTGGTCACCTGTGCTTGAAATTTCTCTCAGCTAACAGTGGCATCAGTGAAATAAAAGTTGCAAAACATGGATAGGCAGAGTATCAAGCGGATGGGACATGCATTATTGGCTTTTTCAAGATTACGCTCCTTACTGGAAATGAGTGAGAAACAGTTGGCTGATATGCCGAAAGAAGTACTCATCGGGTTGGCATCACATGAGATAGCTATAGTGTGGGATAAGTTACCGGAACAATTACAAAACGATCCGGATATAGCCAAATACCGATTTTGTGAAGAACATTATGGTGGAGAGCAGGAGGAGGGTGGCCAACATGCCAACATCGATGTGAATGATGGACCAGCGCCAAGAAAAATATTATGTTGTTTTTGTCAAGTGAAAGATGTAAATGTGGCAACTAATAATAAATTTGATATTAATTCTTCGCCTACCGAAAACCCGGGCATTCTTCATTGTTGCAGGCAGCAATAAGGTTGATGCTCTTAACGCTGCTACTGTATATATTGACGTTTGTTTTTGGTTTTCGCTGTTTTGTTTGTTTTCTCCATTCATGAGAAGTTATGTCGCAAACATTTACCATTTCTGGAGATCGTAGTATCCTGAGTGCAGACTTTTTTCCACCAATTGAGCTCGATGTGAGGAATACTTACGGTTTGGGGTTACACGGGTTCTATTCATACAACTCTATACTCAATATAGATGAGACAAATAACAAATTAGTTGTTTGGTATGAAGGGGAAAGCTTTCTTGTTGAAATACCACCAGGCGCCTATGAAATAGAAGAAATCAATAGAGCAATACAAAAGGCTATAGAAAGAGGGGTTCCGCTAAATGGGCGAAATATTGATGATGTGTTCTCTCTTCGTGCCAACAATAATACGCTCAAATGTGAACTCAAGTCCGAATTCTTGATAAGTCTAGATATTGCTACTTCTATAGCCAAAGTGTTGGGTTTTAAATCGGGATTTTACCGGCCCAATATTTTGCATGAATCCACTTTACCTGTGAACATCATAAAGGTACGATTGATACGGGTTGATTGTAATATCACCACTGGAGCATACCTCAATGGTGAGGAGGTTCACACGCTTTACGAGTTCGACGTCGACGTGGAGCCAGGATACAAACTTTCAAAGGAGCCGAAAAATATAATATATCTACCAATCAGTCCGACAGGGCGTCAGTCTATCGACAACATCACACTGAGAATTTTGGATGATAACGATCATTTAGTCGACTTCCGAGGAGAGAAGATTATAGTGAAGTTGGAATTGAAACAGCTAAATTAAATTTTCTACGTCGATTTGGAAGATGGGCTTCTGCTTTGGAAACCAATCAAAACGTGTATCGCTCGCTACTCACCCCACTATTCTGCACATTACCAATAAGAAGAAGTGTAAACGTGGGAAAGGATTCAGTCAAGGGCAAATCACCGGTCGAGGAAGACATCATAAGCTTTCTGCGAGCGACCTAAATTTTTTGAAGTCTATTGGGTTGAGAGTAAAACGACGAAGGATCAGAAATAAGTGAACGATGGTTGCCACAAGTTCTACTAGTTTACAATTGGAAGTGTTTGATGAACCAATTTTTGATCATTCACTAATTAGCCTACATGAGCATACATACAAACCATATGGTTCTCCATCATTCAAGAATTCCGATGAAATTAGGATTGCTGTCAATTTTCAAGATTTGATACTGGATATTGCTGAAAGCTACATTTATATCGAGGGAAAATTCATCCCGAACGATTTAGCAAAAACCTGCCATCTGTCCAATAATGCGCTCGCATTTCTGTTCGATGAAATCCGTTATGAAATGGGTGGCGAACAGGTGTGTTTGATTCGAAAACCGGGCATTACCACTACAATGAAAAGTATGATATCTTATGGTGAGACAAGCACCAAATTTTTAGACACGGTTGGATGGGGTCTCGATGAAAATAAACAGGTGATTCTAGATACACCCAGTCATACATTCAGCGGAAAACTACCGCTTAAATTTTTAATGGGGTTTGCAGAGGACTATAATAAAGGAATTCTGAATATAAAGCAGGAGCTTATACTCATCATAGCACGCTCATTCAAAAACTCCTATATGGGGGAAGTTGATGCGAATGTGACGATCAACAAAATCGAATGGAAGATAAGGCATGTGATGCCGTCCGATAGGCAGAAATTGAAGTTGTTGAATCGATTGAATAAAAGTTCTACAGCAAAAATCAAGTTAGCATACAGGATGTGGGATTTGTATGAGTTACCGGCCATTCGTGAAACAGCTTCAGATATTTGGGCTATCAAAACAACTAGTAGCCTCGAGCGCCCGAGATACATCATTATCGGTTTTCAAAGCTCCGATAATACAGATGATAGATCCAAGGACGCTACGAAATTCATTCACGCAGGAGTGAATAATATTCGCCTTTACTTGAATTCAGAAGTTTACCCATATGAGCGCTGGAATTTGGATTTTGACAGAAAGTTAGATGCTGTGGCTTACTATGCATACGAAAATTTCCAACGTAGTTACTATGGCAAAGATATGGGTGAACCAATGATGAGTATTGAGGAGTTCCGAAAAAATCCGTTATTCATCATCGACTGCTACCACCAACCCGATGCGATGAAAACTTCTACTGTCGACATCAAATTGGAGTTTGAAACCCGCGAAACGAAGTTTCCACCAAACACAAAGGTTTACGCACTTATTCTTCATGACGCATATCTGACATATAGCGCATTAGATGGTTCCATACAGATGGGTGCTCCTTGAATACGATAGATGCGGATCCACTCCTCACTGACACCGCCACCGTCATCACATTAGTTATTAGATCTCTCTTCATGAAATTTATCATTACTCAATCTACTCGATATTGTTATTCATTGTAATCAATAAAATACAAATGTACTAAAAACTATTGTTTTATTTTTACATCAAAATATTATCGGCATTACACATTACGCGAAAATGCTATATAGATGCCCAATTCACCCCCTTTGTCCTCCTTCATCTTCAGTGTCTGGAATCACCCCCAAGTGGTATTTCCGAATCAGGCTGTTTGGTAGCAAATCGAAGATTTCATAAAGAAATTGTTCCAAGTCTTCTTCAACCATTGCTTCAAGGAATTGCTCCAAAGTAATGTTGCTGTATTCATAGCGGGCACATAGTAGAAATCCAATTTTATATTTTTCAGCTTGTTTGAGGAGGCGCTGAACTTGTACTTGATCGAAGCATACACTCATATCATAATTCCCTGCATGTAGTGTATCACGCTCCAAATCCATGAATCGACATTTCAACCTCCTCACAGCTGATCTGATATCTTCCGCCGTAGGCCAAAACTGACTAGAATAATTCATACACATTTCGGGAACGTGTGCTGCACAAGAGTGATCAATTCTGTAAATAAACAAAACATTCAGGTAATGGATCACGGTGGAAAAAATGTAATGCTTGATTCCAATGTATGTAGCCAATATAACACTCACCAAAAAAAGTATCGAAATCAATGATGATTAGCGATAAAGTGATGATGTTAATGTAAGAATTATTATATAATTTTTAAACCTTTTTCACTACACTATATCGAAAAACTAATTGAGGAAATATGAAACTATTTGTCAATTACACCCCCCCTTGACATCAAACTTGATGAGAGCCCGCGTCTTTGCACCTGCAAATGAAGGTTCACTCTGACCCAAGTACGTTAAAGTATAAACGCCGTTAGAAAAATTGATCTCATCAACATCGCTTTCTTTCAAAAGGTCTACAACTCTTTTTGGTAACCAACATTTTAAGCTCACCTCAGTTTCTTCATCGTACAATATAACGGTGCCACTTCTACCGAATCGAGTCCCACATAACGATATTTTCCTGATTATAAAACTCTTATTCAGTGGTAGCGACGATATTAGAATTTGTTTAATAATTTCATTTTCCTCATTAATTCGACTATTGATTGCGACTAGATCAATTTTAGGAGGAGCCATTTCTATTTTTACTCGTCGAGTGAAAGAAGGAATAAAAAATATATGAATAATTGAACTTACGTAAATCTGATATCACACTTTATCGCACTTCCACTGATCTGACAAGATTGTTCAGCCAGCAGTATTTTCGGAATAACTATGCACTTGAAGATGGGGATTCTGTTTTTATAGAAACTCGGACATGGAATACCCCACTACACCACCAAACATCCTTGAGAAGAGGTACAAATGCGCACGAAAAATTACTCCCCCCAAGGTCACCACGACAATTGTCCGAGATGAAACCTCCGTATCCCTCCCAAGGTCACTCCCAAGGTCACTCCCAAGGTCACTCCCAAGGTCACTCCCAAGGCCACTCCCAAGGTCACTCCCAAGGTCGCTCCGAATGTCACTCCTCCAAGGCCACCCCCCAAGGTCACTCCCCCCCAAGGTCACTCCCCCCAAGGTCACACTCCTCTGGCCTTGGGGGGAGATTTGGAAATGGCTAAAGCCCTCTACTATAATCGCTATTATTATTGTTGATATGCTCACTTACCTAACATTTTCCATGTCTTGTTCCTATACCTGACACTAGCGCGGTATTTGCCATTTGAGCACCTGATCCATACACAAATATGTCACTTTGTGGTTGTATTTAAATCGAAACTACAATTCGAACATCCTTGAAAATTGAATGAACCTGCTGTTAATGCATGTAGACAATTCTGACCACACGGATTATGCATTGATTTTGATTTGTTGCATTGCATACATATGGCACGACATTGGTGGTTACTTCACATATTTATTTGAGTTAATTCTTTCGGTTGCAGAAAAAATAGTATGTTTCATTCGGATCAAAAGTGACACTTTGTTTGAGAAGCGAATTTTGCATTTGCGAGGCGGAGCGTTTAGCGAAGCCTTTTGATCCTAATAAAACAATCTACTATTATTTATTTATTGAAAATCGAATAGGACAATAACAGACGACAGTCTCTGTTTCTGTTTGGTGGTACTGTCATGACTAAGGTCAAGGCGGTTGAAGATGCCGTGTCTCGAACAGGAATTGTCCAATATATCAGAATTGTGGCTTCATTTCGAACCAACAAATGATATTTATATACTGTGCTCTCCGCTAGAAATTATTTATTACGTTGTGGTCTAGAAAATATCCGTTACGGTTTTCATCAGAGAAATATAGCTGTAATTACTGAGAATATAAGTCTTCAGTACGACGAAAAACTTCACGAGCTTATACTTTCAATGCTAGTGTGAATATTGAACCCTAAGCAATATATCTGAATAAAATTCGCATAAATACCCCAGATTTCCATTCGTACCCCGATTTATGACTTGGAACGAATCCTCTTTGTGATTTTCCGGAATACTTTTCCACGTCGGAAAATTGGGTCGGCCATAATGGATCGAGGAAATTATGAAATATCATACCGTTTTTGGTGTTGTGTGAGGCTGTATAGCGTAACTAGCTCACGACAGAATGTTTGCATTTTCATGATAAATTTATGGAGGCTGGTTCATGTATGATGATGAATAGCATCGGACTAAGTAGAACATGCATGAAATATAATACTTTAGTATTAAAAATAAAAAATATGGTTCTGATTAAAACAAGTATTGGAAATGTGAGAGTGTCTATGCAACGTATAAGTGCACATTAAATTGAACTCAGTAAGGCTCGCTGCATTGAAATAATATAACTCTTGATAAAAATATTGCTACTCATACAGAGTGTTGAAAAAAACTGATTTCCTTGCTAGGATGGGTAGAACACTGCAAAATAAGTTGGGTTCGCTCAGTAAAGAAATGAAGATACAAGGTGTTGAAAAAATGTGTTTTCACACATTATACGATTTTGTCGAAACTACTGGCTGGTTCAAGATTCAGAATTATGATCACCGCCCTGTATCTGTTCCAATTAAATATCAGTAAATAGTAAATTAAAAGTTGAGAGCGGGACATGTGAGCCGTGTTGGCAGATAATGAATAGTTTCGACACCAAAAATTCCTAAAGTTGAAAAATATCATTTCTGAATACCCTATATCACTTTAATCATTTCCGATAGACCCTAAGTGTGATGTATCGATTGAATCAGCACTCCAGGAACAATGTAAAAATGCAATGATATACAGGATATTCTATTTGAAATAACAAAGTTGTTGCTACTTTTTGATAGAAGCGGCAATACTGTTGCTGAAATTATTTTAAATGAAAAGAGTGCATACATATTTTCATGGATAGATAGAGATAGAGTTCGTGTGAGCTCGTCGTGACATACCTGTATAGAGTCGGCCATTTCTGAATTTCATTTAGGTTCGAATTCGATAAATCAATCTATTTTTAATAGGTAGTGAATCTTCCGCTTCTGATCAAGGGCTTACCAGAAGATAAATAAATCATTCGACAAATGTTGAAGTACACACAAGTGTTACGTTACCAGATTTTGTATACATTGTGTGTAAATACAATGAAATTAGAATCGATTTTAGTAGGGTTCTACTCGAACATCAACTCATTTTAACCTGAAGTTAGATAATACCGGCATCTGGTGCCACAGCTAGGGTATCGGGACAACACTGTATCTTTTGCATTCTCGAACAGATTTTTCTGAAATTTGATACAGTTATACAGGGTGTATCTAAATAACACCTAAAAAATTCAAGGGGTGATTCCTTGCTCCGTTTTTGAGATACAGGATGTTGAAGTTGGAAGTATCAATTGTTTTCATTTTTGACCTCCCTGTATAAGCTTTTATGGTGCCAAAATTCAGTATGGTTGGAGACTGCGGAGACTCAAAATTATTGTGATTGTGGTCATCGAGTAATCTCAATGGAAGTCTTGAAAACACCTAGGTACAGTAAAATTTGGAATCAAATCGAATTTTTATTGTTTCCTCAAAAAATGAACGAGATACTAAAATCACACAAAGGATAGAAAAGTTGTTATTTCAATAGTTCAATCTGATAAAAATATGAAACATCACCATAAATATCGATAAATTTACCCACTGTGACGCCACTGGAAATATTATTTCGAATGGCACCAGAAAAAGCTCCATATTACTATTATGAAACCACAATGTGCCATTAAAATTGATGGATAGACAATTGAGTAATAAATGAAAAAACGATTTTTCATGGAAATTTTGATGCCCTGTATCTCGAAAACGAAGTTAGTTAGGACACATGTTCATGTGAACTTTATTTCCTAAAATATCACAAAGAATCGCCCCTTGAATTTTTTCGGTGTTATTCAGATACTCCCTGTATAAGCAACCATTTCGGATTTGATCACATTACAATCCAATATGGCTGACTTCCGGTTATTCTGGAAATGCCAGCAACTTTGTATTTTTCGACTGGAACACCCTGTATATTTCTGCATATTCAAGTTCAACAGTTCAAGATGAATGCATTCTTTATGTATAATGTCATGTTTTCCAAAAAATTCAAATTAACATTGATTTTTTACTTTACCTCGTGGATCACTGAAAAAAATAGTCGGTAGTGAATGCCAAACGTTTAGTAAAATAGAGGTACCATTCACTACATTCATCTAATAATACCACTACAAAATAGTATACAATACCATACACAATTTTGTTGCGGTATTATTTGGTGATTGTAGTGACTGACGCCTATTTTACTAAACGTTTGATATTTACTACCGACTTTTTATCTGAATGATAAATATGATATGTGGTCAAGGCTATTCATAATGAGTCGCACATAACAGGAAATAGTATATTTTTCAACGAGCACGGAATGATAGTGATTTCCCACGAGAATGAGTGGAAAATTAGCATTCTGTGCGAGTTACACTATACTTTTTCTACGGCAGTAACAGATAACAACGAATATTTTTATTTCTTCGGCTTGAAGCCATCTGATCTCTTAAGTAATGCTCATCTTTTTGACAGAGCTGTCATTGCTTGGAATTTGACATTCCATGGGCGATGAGTTTTTTTATAATAACACAATGGAGTCATTGTGATATCAGATACGGAAATAAAATTGATGGCATACAAAGTACTTCATTGATGTATCGAACACAGTAAAACAAGAGCAATCTTGTGT
Source organism: Phaedon cochleariae (assembly GCA_918026855.4). Taxonomy (NCBI): domain Eukaryota; kingdom Metazoa; phylum Arthropoda; class Insecta; order Coleoptera; family Chrysomelidae; genus Phaedon; species Phaedon cochleariae. The sequence continues at coordinate 34,048,450 of OU896717.1, forward strand.
TATAGCCGTAGAAGAATATAATGTTTTCACAATTAGTTGACAAGATTCAGAAATGTTCTGTTCCACAACAAGGAAATTCATGAACTAGCTGTTGACTTTTGAATGTATAATATAAAAGTGATACAAAAAATATTTTGTCTGAAAAATTTATGTTTTTCTTATGTGCGACTAATTGTGAATTAATAGGCTTGACCCACATCTCATTTATCCACGAGGTAAAATGAAAAAATAATTCTGATTCAAGATTTTTCGAAAAAATGACATTTGACATAGATATTGCACTTGTTTTGACCTGTTGAACTTGATGTGAAAACATACAGGGTGTTTCATTTGAAAAACAAAGTTGGTTGCATTTACAGAAAAAACGGAAGTCCGCCATATTGGATTATTATGTGATCCAATTCGAAATGGTTGCTTATATAACTCTAACAAATATCATAAGAATCCGTTTGAAAATACAGAGGTGTCCCGATACTCTGTATCTTCACTGAGGGAAAAAATTTGTAGCCGTTACTAAAAAATTAGTAACTACAGAAAATTTTTTTAGTACGATAGGGGACAGCAAGCATTAGTTGTTGCCATAACTAATTCTGTTTCTCTGGAAACGCCTATTTGCCTCAAATGAAAAGTTTAGTTGAGTCATCTACGACGTTGTTGTGGTAACTAATAAGCCTTTTTAAGGAATAATACCAAGTTTTATTTGCCACAATCAAGATACATAGTTATGACAATCAGATTGTTAGTACTGTTTCAATATATGTTTGTTATCACAACAAATTATTCCAGTTGGGGCAATTACTCATTTCTTCTGACGTTAATAGTGAGTGTGTTGTTGCAAATTAAATATTTAATTGTGACTGAAATGGAATCTAGTTACTATTAAAAGTGATTTAGTAACGTTTGAAATATAATTTAGTTATTCTGGCTTATATCAATTAAAATCAGGGCCAAATTCTAATAATAACAGTTTGTATGCCATTTTCCTTCCAATTTCCAATGGAATCGTGAACAGGAATACACCACACACCGTAAGTGTCACAGGCCACAGCTCAGCAAAAAGAGAGGGAATTATAAATATACACCGTGTGTGGACGTTTCTCACCGTCGCCCGTCGTAAACTGAACTGAATTGTGAGTAGGTACCTAAACCTGATAACTAGTGACGCACAGATAACGATGGTAAACTGCGAATTATTATTTTGCCAACCAAATGCCAAATGGCTCAGCGCGAAGTGCAAAAAAACACAAAACAGTGATTTGAAAACACACAGAGCAGTGAACCAGCAAGAACACGACGCTCCCGGCTACACTAGACAAGTATTTTATTTATTTTGTCTAAGCTCGACGACCGTGCGATCTATCCACTATTAAGATACAAGTTCAAATGATGAAACAGAAAGACAAACAGATGCAAGATGCAATTTTTGCCGGTGGGTCCCGAAGAGACGCGAGGCGGTCCCGAACGACGCAGTACAACTAAAATTATTAGTTATAGCTAAACAATTTCTGCTATGAATAATAATAAACCTTTTACGATAAATGTGTCATCAGTTGTGGCAAATAGTCAGCTGTTGTTAGTAACCCCAGAATGAGGTTTTTTAACCCCAATATGAAATTTTAATTGACTGATTAGACAACACTGTGATAATTCTGTCACAAATAGTATTTTTATTGATGACAAATAATTGGCGAAAAATAGAAAAGTCATTTGTAGGAAATGAGGATACGTTGTCATTGTTAATAAAATTCCAAATATTTTTAATTACCGGTACTAAAAAAATACCAACTAGACGTTTTAATTAACCAGTTTTTCTCAGTGTTCCGCGGTATGTATTTGAAAGCAAAAAAAGGAGAACAGGAATCTCGGTTTAACTATCTATCTAATTTTCAACACCTGGTATCTCGAAAATAAGACATTTGGGAATGTTGGTAATTTGGCAATCTCGGCCACAGCGAGATTGTATTCGGAATGTTCAAATAAGTTGGGAGAGTTTGAACGCTTCTTATAACTTCGTGCAGAAAATGGAGTTGCGAAACTGAATTATAGTGATGACGTAACCTAATTTTCTTTGTTCCTTGATATAAGGCAAGAAGTCGAAACGATTCTCGAACTTTAGCTCCTAGGAATTAAAAAGGATGTACTAGGTCATCAAGAATAAACATCAACTTTGATAATGGTTGGTTATTTGGGTTGGGACGGGACAGAAAACGACTACTTTCCTGGCTATTTGCCACGACGAACAATGAAATATATCTGTTGAACATCAAAAGAGAGAGCATGAAAAATGAAAAGGTTTCTAGGCTTATTCATAGATAATAAGTTGTTGTTCACAGAACATGTGACAGGTTTGTGTAAAAAACTGGCTTCTGTATGCTGTGTTGTAAGAATCATTGCCACGGAATTAAGATCTTCATCTGCTAGAACAGCATATTTTGCCTTAATTGAGTCTCACTTTAGATATGGAATAGCATTTTGGGGGGCCTGCAGTGATCATTTATTCCAGAAGAGTTCTGTTTTGCAGAAACGAGACCTCAGATATATAGGCTGGGCGAAATCTAGAGATAGCTGTAGGGACTTATTTAAAAATTATAATATTTTAACTTTGGTTTGTTTATACATATTAGAAAGAGCGTCTCTATAATTCAAAAAAACAAATATGCCTTACAAGCGAGCTTACAACTTATGTCTCGTCACGATACAATACAAGGCAGAATGGTCAAATTAAGTTGATAAGACCCCGAACCACTATGGTCAAGAACTCGATCATTTATAATGGAATAAATAAAAAAAGTTCCGCACTAAAGTCAAAGCACTACTCGTCCGAACTCCACTGTATAGCCTGGATGAATATTCTTCAATAGAGTTTTGATTTACTGAATAGGTATATCTTTTTCAAATTTGAAATGAAGTTAATATATTTTCAACTAGGTAGACATAGCTCTATACGAGATTTTGAATGTTGTTTTGTTATTTGTCGTACCATTCGTACTATTGTCGTATTTTGTGTTATTTATTTCCATGTAATTTAACAAGCTTTGTCAACGAGTGTGTTTTTACTTATGACAATAAAGCATATTTTGAATTTGAATTTGATTTTGAAAAATCCTTTGTTGTTTTCTGTTGAATGTTCAGAATGATATTATGTGCATATACATATATGTATATGAAGGAGAATGCAAATTCTCTACTTCAGAAGATTTAGTTTTCAAATTCTTATCGTGTGTGTTCAATAGATATGTTCGTCATGGCATATGGCCAGGAAAGTAGTTGTTTTCTTTTTCTTTATATAAATTTTTTCATGTTCATAATTATATCTGAGAATATCCCTTTTTGATACTTTCACCCAATCAAGGGGTTCAAAGTTGACCGTTGGAAACTTGTTATTTTTATATAGACCTTCAATCGCAGATTCGTGATTAGGTTTTCTCAGTTCAGAATTTCTTTCCAAGTCCTGTATGATGAATATCAATTTATCAAACATTCAAAAACTCTTGCACTAATCGAATATATGTCAATACAATAGTTTTTTTAATTAAAAAAAAATCCGATTAATTGGTTGTTTATTAATTTACGTAGCCGCGAAGTGGAATGGAAGATTGAAAGGACTGTCAGTTCTTCCTAGGAGACGGTGTTATTGGCTTGAGCCATCAACAGTGCATATCCAGAAAAAAAACTCATACTTTCTTCCCGTGGGAAAAAAAGTAATTTATGAAAAGTGACATTTTGTAACCTGTCAACAGAGATGAAATGTCAAACTTGTTTCCCGTCACAGAAAAAAGTGAATAATGTTATAAGTTTTACATATAGCTAGTGGTGGAAATAATTCTTTCAGTGCAATTGTTCTCGTCCGTTTGTCCTATTCGCGAACGTTTACAGTGTTCTGTGCCAGTGCGTTTCCTGCTTTCTAAATGGCCACGATGTTAGGTACTTCAATAATTAAGCTGAACAAAGCAATAGTTTGTTCCGCATCCGTGAACTACTAGAAACAAACAGCCCGAACCAAATTGCGGCAGTATAGGACCTATATTGTTTCCGGGTATTCTGTTTTCTCCTTCAACACTACATTTTTCGCGAAAATCAGCGGATTTTCAGACTTGATTCCTCATAGCTTTTTTAGCAAGAATAAAATTAAATCACTGAAATATTGACGACATCGAAGACTTCATTCAAGTATTTTATATTGTGTCAAGTTATTCTTTCTATTTAGTCAAGGTTTATAACTGCCAATTCTATAAAGGAATATATGGATCTGAAATATATTGAATCAGATGTTGATATCGTTCGAATTATGTATCTATCTTCAATTGATATACGGGGGTTTTGTGAACATGTTCAAATGTAACACCCCATATTTCATTATGCGTATATCTCGAAAGCGTGCAACTTGTGGAATATTTCTGATTGAATCGAAGGGATCAAACTCCTCATCAATCTTTCACTTTTGTCTGAATTCAATTCTTCTCAATAATAAATATCAGGGCAAAAGTATCAAGAACTCGTTCAACACCAGCTAGAGTATGATTGATCTTGATCTTAATTCAGCTCTGATGAAATCTCATGCCTTGAAATAACAAATAATATAGAATAAAAAATCAAAAAAAAATACTACAAAACTGTGTTTTTTAGTTTTTGCAGCTATCACCCTGCAGTGAAAGTTGGTAATTTGCGCACATTCCTCGGATTTTATACAAGTGCAATCATACAAAATTATTGTCATCTCTTAAAAACTATGGCACAAGGGGCTTATTATCTAATTGGATCTCCTCTTTTCTAAGAAATCGTGAACAATTCGTCTCCGTTCAACTATCTAATCATGATGGAATACTAAGGATTACCTCCAAACCTATCTCTGTTGATATGGGAGTTCCGCATGGGTCCATTTTAGGACCTATCTTATTCACACTCTATGTCAATCAAATTGATTCCGTTCTTGATAAAATTTACACTGCCTATGCAGATGATTTCTCTCTGATTGTATTGGCACCTGATTATTTCAATGATAATGGTTAAATTTTTAATGTCGAAATGTATTCTTATATTTGAAACATGTGTGTACATGTATTTGAAAACAAACAAAATTTTGTAGTGAATAGCGCTGATCATCAAATTGATACAAGACGCAAAAATCTTTTTCATGTACCATATGCTAAATTTAAAATAACTTCTGTTGCTCCAAACTAAAGTGCTCAAAAAATCAAGTGGACCACTGAAATTTTCGACAATTTTCAAACTGCCATAACTTTTTGAAAAATTAATAGATTTTCAATCGGAATGCAGTGTTTGGAAGATGCGACCGATGATGACAGTTGTCGTTGTTGTTGATTACAAGAAATCGACTTTTTCGATTGATTTTCGATTACGCGATGAAAAACCTTGTGATAAATAGGTTTCTTGACTCCATGTCAGCTCAGGGATATCTTAAAACCATTATAGCATCGTTATTGTATGAATTGTTCAGAAAAATCCAGAAGGGCCTTCCTGCGCCCCCTTGGATTGCCTTATCTGAAAAATCACGAAATCAATTCGCGATACTGAGCAAAGCAATCGATCCAAATGAAGGATTTGTCTTTACCATAGCATATGGTTATGGCAGCACCAAACTGAACAGACGATTCCACCTGATACTGAACATTTCTCCAAAAACATTAATTCTTCTGTTAAAGTTGTCGATGATTTCAACGCAATATGAATAAATTTTCTAGGATGTGTTTCATCGTATAGAGTGGCAAAATACGTTGAATGTGGCTTGCATAATTTTGAAATCGGAAATGATGCGATAAAAACCTAAAAATGAAAAATCATCGATTTTCAACATCCTGTATGAGTAATTTGGAAAATTACAAAACCGTTTCGAGATATTGGCTTGAACGTTCGGAAAAAACGCTTAATAGGAAAATAAAAAAAAATCCCTGGAATACGGAAGCGTTTGAATTTTTTCATTTGTGTAATACTTTTTTCTAACACTTGGTGTATAATGACAGAAAAACTCCCGACGAGTTTTGAACAAGGAACCTTGAACAGAAAGATTGCATCTTCCAAGCACTGCATTCCGATTGAAAATCCATTCATTTTCTAAAAAGATATGGCGGTTTGAAAATTGTCAATTATTTCGGTGGTCCACTTGTTTCTTTGAGCACTTTATATTAGGCCCAAAATTGGCTTAGAACTTCTTTAGTTGATACATGTTTTTACAGTGTAGGAGAATTTTTCTCATTATGAATCACTGATTCCGACAATTTGACTATTCCTATATAATATTTGTATCATCAAAAGGAAAATAAATGATTTAATATTATTTTTATACCGAATGGTCTTCTCGTGACAAATATTGAAATCCTGTGGAAATTCCAGGATGTGTGCTGTCGGTTTGGGACTCATTAAATTTCGTTCTGCGGCAAGAACACAGACAGATCTACGGAACACATACGGAACACAAAGAAAAGATCAACGGAGGCGGCGGTCGACCGTCATATAATTTTCAGTGATGTGTTCGACTGTTGGGGCCTTTCCGAGAAACCGAATTCTAACGAGACTCTTTTGGACCCTTCGCACTGGGCGAGGGAGTAAATCATTCCGTGATGAATGGGTTTAGTAGTCTAGGACATGACATTATTGGAAAATTACAATGCACGAAGATGATTCTACGTGTATTGTATAGTTCTGTCCTGGTAACCAGTGGTGTTCTTAGTGAATAGTTTTCGTACGCTAATATCGTCAAAAGCGAGATTGAAAACTAATTTTTCTACTACTGCTATGGAAAGTAGCGCATTTCTCATAGCTTACTTAGTTTCGAAACCATGTATTGCTCATACTGTGAGAAATATTTTTTCTCACGGCACTTTGCCAACACCACATACATTTCCATGGAGAATCAACAAAAATCGACACAAACTTGGCGGCTGTTCAGCTTTGAATAGTTGTCACAACTGTCAGAAGAAGTTTTTCAAATTCTTTAGGGTAGTTCTCATTAGTGCTTTTGATAGAAATCGCAGTATGAATGGGCATATATACAAAAAATTCATGGAATCTAAAAATAATTCAGAAAGGAAATCTTTTTCGGAAAGTGTACTTTCTTGAAATACTTTGAGGAACTAGGAAAGGCGTCTACTCTTTGGTCACAATATTTTTTTGAAATACCTTGAGGAACTAGTGAAGGCGTCTACTCTTTGGTCGCAATATTCAATTTGGCATAGTGACACATCATAAAATGAATACCAATAAGTTACATTACTTGGATTCTTTGGATAAGTGCAGTTGTAGAAAAAGTATAGTGTACAACATGTGGGAAAAACCGCTTTTCTCACTCGTGTGTTTGCATCATTCGCCCTTCAGGCTCGTGCCACAAACTTTCACACTCGTGAAAAAAGTTTAACTTTTCCCACTTGTTGCACAATATACTATTTTGAGTTGGTGTGACATATTTTTTCGTTTTTGGATTATTTTTATTCAATATGATTCATGAGAAAATGATTGCTATAATATATTGGTTAATGCAAGTTATACACTATAATTTTTCTACGGCTATAATAGATAACAGCGGCATTTTCTATTTCTTCGTCTTGTAGCCATATGATTTCCTGTCAAGTAATGATCATCTATTAGACAGAGCTGTCATTTCTTGAAATTTGACATTCCATGGGCGATGAGTTTTCTTTGAAATAATAACACAATGGAGTCATTGTGATATCAGATACGGAATTAAAATTGATGAATCGAACACAGTAAATCAAGAGCAATCTTTTGTTATAGCCGTAGAAAATAGAACATTGTTTGACAAGCACGGAATGATAGTGATTGCCCACGAGAATAGGCGAATGCTGCAAAATCATTCGAGTGGGAAATTAGCATTCCGTGCGAGTTATGCACTATAATTTTTCTACGGCTGCAACAAATAACAGCGAAATGTTTCATCTCTTCGTCTTGTAGCCATCTGATGATTTCCTCTCAGTTCATCTATTACACAGAGCTGTCATAGCTTGAAAATTGACATTCCCTGGGCGATGAGATTTTTCTGAAATAATAACACAATGGAGTCATTGTGATATATCAGATATGGAAATAAAATTGATGACAAACAAAAGAACCTCATTGATGTATCGAAGCGTGTGTATGATCTTTGATCGAACACAGTAAAACAAGAGCAATTTTGTGTAATAGCCGTAGAAGAAGTATTTTTCGCACGTGTTAGGTGCACCATTTTTTCTACTAGGGTGCGGAAAAACCCAAAAGGTATTATAAAGAAACATTTATTATTATCAATAAATATTCAATTGTCAGTATACCTACTCCTATAGAAAGCTATATGAAGAGTTGGAAAGCGACCCCATCATGGGAATGCCAACGGATGGCATAATTCCAAAATATCGCTTTGAAAAAACTTTCAAAATAAGTATAACGGACAGAGAGACATGGAAGGAAGGACCTCCTATCAATGCAGACATTGCTGTCTATACTGACGGTCCAAAACTGAGGAAGGATCAGGAGCTGGTATTTATGGGGCCAAGCCAAAGACAAGAATATCACTGAGCTTAGGTAAATACGCGACGGTGTTTCAGGCAGAAGTTATTGCAATACATCATTGCGTGAAAGAATTGATAAGGCAAGAGTTTAAAGGCAAAACCATTGCAATCTATTCAGATAGCCAGGCGGCCATCAAAGCAGTCAAATCTATGCAAGTTAACTCAAAACTAGTATGAGACTGCATAGAAACCCTAAATGAACTGGGCAGTCAGAAAAGACTGACTCCAGCATGGGTACCAGCATATACAGGATACGAGGGCAATGAAGAGGCAGACTCACTTGCCCGAGCAGGAATAAACAAAGCTCTGAATGGCCCAGAATCCTTCTGTGGTATTGCGAAAGCTATACAAAAGACTAGTATCAAATCATGGATGCAAATCAAATCTCAAGAATGGTGGAACAACTCGCCAGGTATGAGACAGGCAAAAGGGTTCATTAAAAAACTATCGCCAACATTCACAGAATATCTACTGAGCCAGAAACGAAGTTCAACTAGAATACTAGTGGAACTTCTCACAGGACATTGTAGCCTCAACAAACACATGAGTATACGATAGGTCTGACTGAAGAACTGCTGTGCAGGTTCTGTCAGGAAGAAGAGGAAACAGCAGTACACATACTTTGCAACTGTGAGGGCTTGTCAAGACTAAGGTTCCTTACGCTGGGTGAGGAAAAACCAGAAGCCCAAAGATACGCAGGGGATCTGAAAGCTAGCCTATGGAGTCTCATAGAGAAGGCGTGGCTAGCCGTAGGACTCTAATCGATTTTGAGGATAGACACAATAGATCTGAAAAGGTCGCGGTGTGGAGGCAGATAGCCCGAAGGCCCCATTCTAAATCTAATCTAATCTAATACCTGCTCCTAAAAATTGAAAAAAATTACAAAAGTGACTCTACCAACACTAAGATGGGTGGATTTTTCCGCAAGCTAGAAAAACATCTTCTCACACCTCACACTGATGCAGTGCGATATACTTACGCTGATTCATTATTGAATCGTTTATTTATCATTCCAAATCCATCTCAGATTAGATATTAAATAATTTCAATATGAAGTAAATGTAGGTTATGTAACATTATGATTTCTATATCTTTTTAGTTACGCCTTCCCTACACAAGAACTAATTATGAGCTCACCTGGTAATCTTCCAACATAACTCACGGTGTGTCACGGTTAATAACCATAATTTATTTCACAAATTGAGCCCTCCACTTCTTTGTCATGCATATTAGGGCCATCATGAGAAAATTATATATTAATATATTATATATTATAATATTTTTGTTTTATGGCTTTAAGTCTCATTTCACGGCTATTGTCCATGGCAATCCATGGGGTTTTATCATTTTTCATTTATTTCATCACCTTATGTTTCTTCGGTGTTTACAAAAATGAATGTTTGGAGTATTTTCTAGCATTGAATTGAGACCCGAACTCATCATGATAATCCTTAAATTAAGAGGTGGGGCTCTAACGCCAAGAATGCGTAAATAATCTATTTAAATATCGCTGTTGGAAGAGAACAAAGCTGGCATTCATCGATTGTAGCTTATAAAAATGCCGTCTTCATGGAAACTAATTGATTGAGGTCAATCCAGAAATCGAGATAACAACAGTGTTTTTATTCTTTAATTAATTGAAGGCACGCTAGCGGATCTTTATGATGTAGTTTCATGAATTGAATGATAATTCGGAAGATAATTTTCTTCAGGGCACCTATACTGATAATGAGTGAGATCAGTTTTTCCATGAACAGTGTTTTCTCATCAAGTCTTTCTCCTTCCTATACAGGGTGATTCAAAATTTGATGTATATATTCTGAGAACATATTGTTGGGATTAAAATGAGAATTGAAAAGGAATATTCTCAGATATATTTATGAATACGAAAAATGTATATTGTATATATATAAAGAAATACATTTGATAATTCGCATTCTCCATGTGATGAAAAAATCAATTCTTCCTTGGTTTATTCAACAGAAAACAACAACTTTCCTGGCTATATGCCTCGACAAACATTGAATTATATCTACTGAACACACACGATAAGGATTTGAAAATAAAATCTTAGGAAGTAGAATATTTGCAACGTTGAACATCGAATTGTATCTGTTGAATATCCAAAAAGAGAGCATGAAAAATCAAAATCCTCTGAAATTGAAAATTGACATTATCTCTCAAATCGAATAGAATAATATAATGTATTATGATATGAAAATATAACATGTATCCCTTTATATAAAGCACAATTCTTATGTTGATCCCAACAATACGTCCTTGAAATACTTATATGGAATTTTGATCCACCCTGTATTATAAACTCGTGTAATACTCCAAATGAATTTATTTTCCACGCACAATAATAACTTGTAGAGTTAATCTCGCCGATCTCATATTAAATTTCCTTATCCGAGAAAAAGTTTCCTCATACCAAACTTATTCAGGAGGATCTTTAAAACCCGGAGCTTTTTCGAGGATAGGAGGTCACAACGGAAGCGATGCTATGGTAATTCACAGTTGGAAAGTTGGAATCCCACTGGATTTTCCAGGGTCGTATATACAACACTTTTTAACACAAAGATATACATGCTGAAAGTTTTTCGTTGTGATGATTTGTTGTAGTATTCCACGTTTTTAATTCGAATTAATATCTTGTGACATAGTTAGTAGTTACACATTTTTGTCCATGTTCCAAAGAATAACGAAGTTGAATATTGTTTTTGTTTAGATCCAAATTTTGCTAGTGTGCAATTCAATTTTCCATCCAGGCAGTTTCATACATTCCCTGAATAAGGAAGGAAGGAAGAGGAATAAGGCTGATAATTCCTTTGGCGAATCAAATATATCCTGAAATCCATTCATCATCAATTCTTCAGAATACAGAACAGCAGGGCAGTTTCATTTATGCTTTCTTCTCAATAGTTTATGAGATTATATTTCAATTCAGACGTTCATAGTAGTTTTATTGTTAAATTCGAACAATTTTGAATGAAAACGCGCGGAACGACTATGGTGCTCTTGTCACAATACAAGGTGTGTAACTTAATAAATCTGAACATTCAAAAACACTAACAGTAGTCATTTCTGTGTCCGAACTCTTACTAACTAATACCATCCATAGTAACTCTAGATCTTTTAGGTCTCCTGGTCGCCTCTCATGCATACAAGTTGGAAGGAATGGTTTCAACTGTTTTGTTCCCGGAAGCTTTTCTTGTTTTCCATCAACTACCATCAATAAATCTGCATACGTTGGCTGTCGTATCGCGATAAAATCTAGTCCGCAATGGGAACTGGTACCTATACTGCTCGAAGGCAAACTTATAGAGTCCATGATTTGCTGCTTTACGTAAAAGGCGTTTGGCTGAATTCCCCAGGACTGATCCTTCAGCAGGAGTTATTACAACGGTAATGAGAGCAAAATTATCATTATTCCCTGAGCGACTCGGTATTTGAATCGCCGTTTGCTATGCACTTTTACTACTGGTTTATTTACTTTAGTAATCATTGACGAAAGGAAAAATCCACAACATTAATAGATCCAGTACCACTCCTTTTTCTTTTTTTTATCTCTTGAAGCGCACGAAAGTAAATTCCTATGATGTTCGAAGAACATCGTTCGGAACTAGGGAGGATAGGGAAAGGAGCTAGGTATTGGATTAATTTTTCTTTGTAAGAAAGGTACTGTAAATACGTTTTTATCATTAATTAGAATATCGAATCAATCGTAAGCTGGTTAAAATTACATCGCCCTGTATATTTCACAGTTCATCGAAATCGGGAGCCGAACCAAAATAATAGTTTACGACCTTCTTGTATAAGGCTAATGAGTAGGTATAAAGCACGGGTGTCTAATAGATTTAGTTTTGAATGTTGCGACCAGAATACTCAAAGATTTAAGTAACTATTTTCATATTAGTATAAGATGAATAAGGACATGGTATCGGTAGATAATATAGTTGTTGGGTTTTTACTATGCCTTTTTTCAACAAACCGATATCATTTTTGGATTGTAAATCGGACAAGGCTAGCTCGGTCCATCTGAACGGAATCCAAATAGATTTCTTCAAACACATATTGTGAACGGTTTGAGATGAGTTTATAGCTTTTTGCCCATGCAAAGACAACCATATAATACGTTTGGTTTCTAAGAACAATGAAAAATTGTCAAGCGGAACTTGTTTGTTTCGAACCATGTGTTGAATGGTTTTTATGGTTTCCTTTGGATGGATTCAGGCGAGTTGAGTGATTTCTAAATACCACCAAAACGATAGAATAACATCACATGATTGGCCAGATACAATTTTGGTGCTTGATTTTCGCATCCCTCATGTCACGTGATACACTAGCTAATCTAGCTATTCAAAAGTAATATAGCACAATTTTGTGGAAGTTCGTTTTTGAGTTTTGTTCTGTTCAGTTGTGTCACGTGATAGGCGGAACGCTGGTGAAGTAATCTGTTATTTGAAATCTTCACTTTCATTATGAGTTGATAACTACTACGGTTAATATTCAATTATCACTATTTCTTAACTAGTCTTTGGATGCAGTAAATATCAAGTCAGTATTCTGTCATTTAGTTAGGTCCAGATCATATTTTCATTCACTTTCATTCATTTATTATCCATCTGAGTTTGATTTATCGACCTTCTTCCTATCCCTTTTTCAGGTTAATTTCAGATTGAGAGTAAAGTTAACGTTGATTCATTGTTTCAAATAATAACTAAAGAGTGTCTCAAAGTAGAGTAATAGAATTTGATTAAAGAGTATATGCAAGCTCAGATATTTTACTAGTGCGATGTATATATACACGTGGATGTGTCACAAGGTGCTATAGCTGGGACTTCAGATATAAAAGGTAAGTTGAGTATAGTAAGAAATACTTTTTGTTGGAAAGTAGAATTATAGTAAATGATGTGGATTTAAGACTGGTTAATAAATTAGTGATCAAAATAGGTTAATTGCTTATCAGAGAGCACCTCGTTTACATCTTGAACCTTTGGAGGAAGTTATTGGGAATACTTCCATCGGCAAAGAATTCCAGAGCTTTGACAAGCGAGTTTTGGTAGAGTGTTGTTCGACATAAAAAGATTGACAACGGAAGGATGTGCCTACTGGGCCTGTCGAGTTCTTCTGACTGGTATTGCTAGTGATGGAATGATAGCAGAGATTTCTGAAAAACTTTTTCCGTGGAAGTATCTATAGAAAAGTGAAAGGTCGCCGACTTCACTACGGTGTTCTAATAAGGCCAAAGTACATATTAGTGAGTGTGGCATCACTAACCAGACGGAGGTGTGAAGTAGATTTTCGCACGGAATAATAATCCGAGTTTTTCCAAAGCAGGATCTTCCCCCATGAATGAGTGTTGCTGATGGAAATATCGAGCATAGGTAGAGTGGTCTTGGTGGGAATGGCGGCATCAGAATTTGTTATATTAGGATACTGAGTTCAGACTGAGTTCAGCCTTTCTATAGAGAAAATACAGATTTGAGTGTTGGTGGCGTTGAGTTCAACTAGGTTGTTGGTTCTCCCAGGCAGTAATTTCAGCAAGATCATCATTGACAGCGTTGACCTGCCTGCGTCGTAAGTTCTTGGTTTCCTGGGAAGTAATGGGGATTCTATAGGGGAACGCAGTAAATACAATAATAGCTGTTCATGTTCCATGGCAAAATTGCATTTTCCCTCGTATCAAATATAATATTTCTAGCTACATCCAATATAGAACAACAAAGTGTTACTTTAGGTTCTCTTTCTGCAGATGGACTTGAAAGCTTGCAATTCGCGGCACAATTTCTATGAAGCGAAATTAGGTTGAGATATTGCGGTTTTTGTTTCTAAATCGCTTAACTTATCGAACGAGAGACGTTCAGTATGTCGAGTATTGTGCGGAAATGAGAGCCAAGTTTCCTTATTCGGAATTCTACTATAGGGAATCTTGCTACCATCGCGGGTATAATTGGAGTGTAGGTTTCTGTAACGATTCAAAATAATGGAATGGATTTGCTAGAAAGAACATAGGGATTAGAATTTGTTGAATCAGAAACGAATGCTCCAGTACTCAATTGATAGAGGCTCGGATAGAGGATGAATCAGAAAATCGTGAGGTCAAATTTCCACTTATAATATCACGAGAGCTTCAATTATTTCGGGAAATTTTTTCGAGAACATGAATATTTTTGAAATTCTCCCGAGTTGAAGACGAGGGAGAATTTTTGATCAATTTAAAGGAACTTCAACAACACTTAGGTGAGAAATTTCGAATGTGCAAGTATTGCATATATTTGCATAATATTATATGGTAAACTGTTGATAAATGATTTTTATTTGTTGACTTATAGAATGAACTCGAAAAAATCTGAATTTGAGTAAATGTCATTTAACCTATAAACGTCAGATAATTTCCAGTAGGGGTGCCCGCGAGTGTCTCGTTTTCGAGAGTCTCGCATGGTCTCGTCTCGTTAGTCTCGAGACGAGACTCGGACAAGACGAGAACAAGACTTTTATTGGTCTCGTCTCGAGTCTCGTGCAAGACTTCTCGTGCCTCGTGCGAGAATCTCGCAGGTAAATATTTCTGCGTGCCGACTGCAGACTTGGGAATTTCATTCATAATATATACAACATAGTTAGAAAGGATTCAGACTATTTAGCACAGATAGACAAAACATTTCATTCATAAATAGTTTAAAAACACAATCCATGATTGTTGTAAAACGACGTAATGCGTGAAACGAAAACGGACTATTCTCTCTCTTACGGCGGCGGAATATAAAGGCAATTCTGCAATAACGACAGAGATCGCAAATTGAATGACTACCTAAAAATCTATAAATGAGACATGCTGTGCTAAATAGTCTAAGATAAAGATGTATGATCTAAGTATGTACCTATTAGGTACTAACTTTTCAATAAATAATGTTATTTTTCGTGTAATTTTCTCTTCCTACTTGTACAATATACCTGAAAAGTGGGTAAAGGCAAATATCCTGTACCAGACTGGAACAAGATTATGCATGACGAAATTACGATACATTTGCGAGACAAGACGAGACTCGGGGCTGCGAGACGAGACTCGAGACAATACTTCATATTTCATCGGCGAGACGAGACGAGACTTTATGAAAGTCTCGTCTCGTTGATCTTGTGTGAATCACTAATTTCCAGTGTAATTTCATGCTCCGTCTCCCAAAGAGGAGGAAAAAATTTCCCAGAAATTTGTTTAGTTGCTATGGTAACGATACGGAATACAGGCTTTAAATTGATCGAAAATGTTTGGTGTGAAATTTTCTGTGGAACTGTATCGATCATTTCACAATCGTCAACAAAACTATCAACGCCTACTGGTGCTCTTCTTTTGTCACAAGGAAAGTTCGTGACTATCAAGACTAAAGTTTCTACTGAAATTCTTGATACAATTAGATGCCAATATTAAAAAATCGATCTGGTATAATGCGATCATTCTTACCACAACATCCACTTCGTGAGAATTCGTCCATAGATTAAAAAGACCGTCATTTTCGTATTTCTACGTGAAAAACCGCTTTCGGTTTCGGTTGATTTTTGTAGTTTACATCGTCTTATTGTTGACAGTCGGTCGAAAACATGTATAACGGAATAGTTATTTATTATACAAGGGAAAAAAGTAGTAGATTTTAGCTCCAGGTTGTGTTGTCTCCCGACGCGTAGCGGAGGAACACACAATACCGTGAGCTAAAATCTAATATTTTTCCCGTGTACAATACACTATTTTTTTCTGTGACAGAAGAAAGGACGAATCAATATTGAAAAGATATTACATTATTTTGAAATTTGAAGTTTTCAACAGTAGGTACACCTGCGTTGTAGGCATCTTTATCATTCTTTTGAAGTAATCAAACATCTGATCAGTCTAATTCTGTGATTTGATTTAAAAAAATTGCGAATTTAGTGGTTTTTTAGTATAATATACGTAACCGCGAAGTCGAATGGAAGATAAAAGGACTTGCAGTTCTTTCTCGGAGACGGTATAACGGTATTATTGACCCATTTTTCGGAACTATAGCACAACAAAAGCCATCAACAGTGTATATATATATGTGATATATATCCGGGAAAAAAGTACTCACTTTTTTCCCACGAGAAAAAAGTAATTTTTGAAAAGTGACATTTCATAACCTGCCAACAGAGATGAAATGCCAAACTTTTTTCCCGTCACAGAAAAAATAGTATTTTCATCACAGAGATATCAATACACGAAGCATAAGCTGAATCTAGTCAGTATTTTCCATCATTGGTAGATAGTCAATGGAATGCAGCGTTCGAAAGAGAAGAAAAAAAAGTTTAATTACGTGATAATTATGCATTCATTTATTGACTACAACATGAACTTAATCTCGCAGCTGAGATAAGAGTAAATACGTGTATCGCAAGTATGTGTTATTTTACACAATCGATGTATAAACTACTAGAACAAAGTTAGTCAATACAGTGGCCACGATAATAGCAGAACGTGTTGGAGGCATTCCTACTTGAAGAGATAGTTCTAAAGTATGTTAAAAGAAGAGTTTCACGAAAACAATAATCATGTTTGGGAGTAGGTACACTCAGAGAAATAGTCGGTATAGTGAATACCAAACCTTTAGTAGAATAGGCTACCACTACAAAGTTGTACTATACTGAACTATGAGTATTATACTATTTTGGAGGGGTAATATTTGATATAGTATAGTATTATATAATGTTGTAGTGGTATCATTCGATATGGAAGTTGTGACTGGCGCCTATTTTACTAAACGTTTGGTAATAACTACCATCTTTTTTTTTTCAGTGTAATAATCATTGATTCAAGTAATTATGATATGACTATTATTGGAATAAAATCTAGATGAAAATAACGTGAAATGTAGCCCAACTTTTTTTGTATAGTTTAATCTCGCTAATTATGCGAGACATGAACGAAGTAAAGGAGTGCTTGTTGCTTGAAGTTTTAAGAAGTCCATGTCAGTTATCTGATATAAAGCACTTCAGCCTTAATGCGTTTTTGAAATGCACTTGATCAAAAATGATGTTGCACGGTTATATGGGAAATTAAATATGCGCCGACTGTTATGCACGAAAATAACGATAAACTGACAGGAGAAGAGATTTCGTTGAATATTTCTCTCATATTTAGAATATCCCATGAGAGCAATGCAAATATCGAAAACTTACCGCGGTGATTGGACTGCAGGGCAAAGATGGCCCTGCTGGAATGAATAAATGTCAGATAGACTTCAAGAGGTGAAGATTAGATTAGATTTGGAATGGGGCCTTCGGGATATCTGCCTCCACACTGCGACCTTTTCAGATCTATTGTGTCTGCCCTCAAAATCGATTAGAGTTCTTCGGCTAGCCCCGCCTTCTCTATGAGACTCCATAGGCTAGCTTTCAGATCTCCTGTGTATCTCTGGGCTCCTGGTTTTTCCTCACCCAGCGTAAGGAACCTTAGTCTTGGCAAGCCCTCACAGTGGCAAAGTATGTGTACTGCTGTTTCTTCCTCTTCTTGACAGAACCTGCACAGTGCACAGCAGTTCTTCAGTCAGACCTGTGAGAAGTCCCACTAGTATTCTAGTTTGCTCCTGCTCGGGCAAGTGAGTCTGCCTCTTCATTGCCCTCGTACCCTGTATGTGCTGGTACCCATGCTAGAGTCAATCTGTTCTGACTGCCCAGTGCATTTAGGGTTTCTAAGCAGTCCCATACTAGTTTTGAGTTAACTTGCATAGAGTTGACTGCTTTGATTGCCGCCTGGCTATCTGAATAGATTGCAATGGTTTTGCCTTCAAACTCTTGCCTTATCAATCCTTTCACGCAATGATGTATTGCAATAATGTCTGCCTGAAACACCGTCGCTTATTTGCATAAGCTCAGTGAGATTCTTGTCTTTGGCTTGGCCCCATAAATACCAGCTCCTGATCCTTCATCAGTTTTGGAGCCGTCCGTATAGACAGCAATGTCTGCATTGATAGGAGGTCCTTCCTTTCATGCCTCTCTGTCCGTTATACTTATTTTAGAAGTTTTTTCAAAGCTATATTTTGGAATTATGCCATCCGTTGGCATCCCCATGATGGGGTCGCTTTCCAACTCTTCATATAGCTTCCTATAGTCTTTACCGTGCGCGTTGCTTATGGATGCTTGACTCCTTGACAATCTACTCACGACTGCTCTGGCTTCGCCTTGAATATATATTTGTAGTGGTGGTAGGTTCAAGAGGACCTCTAAAGCGGCTGTTGGAGTGGTTTTCATTGCACCAATGGCACTCAGGCACGCTTGCCTTTGAATTGCACTGAGCCTTCGAATCATTCCAGCCTGTTGTGTCTTTGGCCACCAAACTGCTGACCCATATGCTATCATAGGCCTGATGACGCTGGCATAGAGCCATGTGGTAATTTTTGGTTGCAGTCCCCAATTTTTTCCGCACATTCGTCTGCACAGATTGAAGGCTACTGTACTTTTTTGAACAATTTTTTGTAGGTGTTGATTCCATGTTAACTCATGGTCAAAGATAACTCCTAAGTATTTTGCCTCTAGGGCGAACGGAATTTCTACCCCGTTGAGTATCAAAAGGTGAAAGAAATTGCTGCGTTTTGGTGGGTGCTTCATACAACCTATTGAGAATTTCTTAATTCGTGAAATATTCCAATGAATTACATCCGTGCATAAAAATGGCCAGATAATTTCGCATTTAAGCGTGTTATCTTATACAAATTGCATTCGCTTATTTTCATACTTTGTAAGAAAGTCCTCCTCCTTCGGACTCGGGCTCTTTCGCCAAAATATGGAAAGAAACTCCAACAATTTTTATATAGATAACACGCTTTCTTGCAAAATTATCGGAAATTTGTATGCACTTGTGCAATTATAACCAAAAATATACTAGCAAGCAAGCATGTTAATCTGAGAATTATAATTTGTTGACATAACCACTGTCGTTATAGTTTTAGTTATATTATATAGGGAGATGAAAATTGTGTATATCATGAAGAATGGCTGAAAGAATAACTGGACTTCAGGTTACTGATGAGGATATGATATCCGAAATGAGTTTTTCCCGAGTTGAGTCATATATAACCTGTTTGTGAGAGATATAATTTCCATATCACTGATATACGAATGATTTTTTTGTAAATTCCAAGCTCATCAAGATCATCAGGGTTCATACAAGTATACTTCACCTATACATTACAATTTTCATTTCAATACTGAACATATTGGTGACTGGTGAGTTATATTTTCATATCATAATACATTATATTATTCTATTCGATTTGAGAGATAATGTCAATTCTCAATATCAGAGGATTTTGATACTTCATGCTCTCTTTTTGGATATTCAACAGATATAATTCAATGTTGGACGTGGCAAATAGCCAGGAAAGTAGTTGTTTCTGTTGAATATTGATATTATATGCATATTATATCATATATATGAAGGAGAATGCATATTCTCCACTTCGGAAGATTTTGTTTTCAAATTCTTATCGTGTGTGTTCAATAGATGTAATTCAATATTCGTCATGGCATAAATCCAGGAAAGTAGTTGTTTTCTGTTGAATAAACCGAGAAAGAAATACGATTTTCATCACATGGAGAATGAGAATTCTCAATGTATTTCTTTATATATATCGCGTGTCCCAGTTCACCTGTTCCAATAGATTATCTCAGCCATATCGAGAGATGAAAATTTGAAAATTACATGATCTACTACAATTCTAATAATTTGAAATTATTATTGAAGTCAAAATCGAGATTATAAAAATATCGTAGCCTACTGCAATTCGTTCAATTGGAAATTTCGATTGTCATTTTCTCCATCAAATCAGATTTAAAATACGAAGTGATAATTTTGAGTAGAAATCGAAAATTGCAAAAAATATACAGGGTGCTATTTGAAATGAAGAAGTTAGAGTCACTTCCGGTCAAACCGGAAGTGACTTTCAATTTTTGTTTTTCTCAGTTGAAGCTTCCTTGAACGAATTGGAGATCATGAGCTTTTCGAATTTTTATTTCTCGAAATGGCTGAGATAATCCATTGGAACAGGTATACTGGGACACCCGGTATATCCATTTTTTTGTGTTCATGAATATATCTGAGAATATTCTTTCTCAATACTTTTACCCAATCGAGGGGTTCGAACTTGAACGATGGAAACTTGATATTTTTATAGAACTCAATCGCAGACTCGTGATAAGGTTTTTCTCAATTCAGAATTTCTTTCCACGTCCTGTATGATGAATATCAATTTATCATACATCCGAAAATTACTTGGTGTAACTGGATCCAAAGAATTATTTAAATGAGAGATATAATTGACATTCTCTACCTTAGACTTTATAACTGTCCAAGCGATCGCTGTCGGTGAGATGGACGATTAAGAAAATTGATGTAGGTATATTAGATCAAGATCATGTAATGTTTGATACAAGAATCAATATTTTTTCACAACAAAATTATGGAAAATTTGAATGAAGAAATCAGTAGATGGTAATTATTGAATCAAAATAATAGTGGTATTTGGTACAAGAATCAATATACTTTCCCCAATTAATTAATTGAAAATTATTAATTAATTATTGATTGAAATATTCTCAAATGAAGTATGTATTCTTGAATGACGCAATGAAGTCGAAGAAATGAAGGAATATATATTCAGCGAATCACAAAATATATTCTCATTCAGAGTAATTCATTTAAAAAAATATATAATTTCTTGGAACGAGAAATCCTTTTTATGTGTGTAGGTACGCACGATGTTCTCGGAACATTATAGGAATTTCCTTTCGTGTGGTCCAAAAGATAAAAAAAAGTTGATCTGCAATGTATATAATATGTTATTCGAATACATCATGCAAAATGTCTCGGGGCAGTTTTCTGTTCAAAGTACCTGTTGCATGTCTAACGCTAATGAAATCCCTGAATAGTCAATAGAAAAGCGAAAAAAAATCCCATGAATGTAACGGTAATTCGTCGCTTCAAGTGGAGCGAAAGGGTTTTTCAATCAGATCGAACTATCGTGAAAACTGTTATTATTGCGATGTCTCCTAGGCTCACCAGAGGCCATCGGAAAATAACGCCGATTCAATTTGCCATGCGTAATTATTATTAATGTAATGATAAGATGATAGTTCATAAATTATCGATGACAAATAAACGAAAAATCCCACCACTGCTCAGACTATAGATACTTGCATTATACCTGCTGTTTTATGCAAAAAATGCACCTTCTATAAAGAAACAAAGAGAAAGAGATTACAGTGCTCCTTACAAAGAAATCCATCAAGAGAAAGACAAGTAAGAAAAACACTGGTTTGTCTCAGCAACAACTCAAAAGTGTGTAAAAGAGAAACAATACCTGAACGAAGACAACCCTCGACAGAAAAACATGTACGATATTAAATTATAAAATATACAAATATACAGGGTGTTGCAAAATTCGACCGACAACACTTGACAGGTGATAGACCTCGTGATTTCATAATCACGAGGGCAGGAACGATGGTGAGTACAATCATAATATTCTGATTATTTCATCTTAATTATAGTCAATGGTTGTATCACCTGACATGCACCTTTGTCCTCTGAGATAGGGACAGTGTATTTGATATGTAGCATTATTTATAAGGTATATTTGTATCGCTATGTGTCTAATGAAGGTGTGTGATTGTCATAATAAGTTTTGTATCATCTGTTTTTAGTTTCGAAAAATAAAGATTTTCTTCGTGGAGTTAAATGATAATTATAATTATCTATCCCACGAATAGCACAGGTACCATCAGCCAATGATCGATGTCGCAGTATGACGTATTTGTAATATAAAATGTACACTTGTGAGTGACCTGGTAGGGATTTTTTATGTGATGTCGCATTGAACGACGTCACAGTGATGTTTCTTGGGCAGGGCATTGTTTCACATCACCACGTTGTATCTTCAACATGTTTGTGTCTTCAAATGCGATATCGCATGTCACAAAGTGATGTCGCATATACATCATGTATACATCTCATGGTTAGCTGGGAGCTGATCCTTGCAGACCTTTTAATAGAATTGAGTCGTAATAGCAAAATCGTGGGAATTGCTAAGTGGGCAAAATAATTCTAGAAACGATTGCCGTAATGACGAAAATTACATATCTAATTTATAACTTCCCAACCTCGTTGGCTAGGCAATTTTCGTACCATTAACGGATTAAAATTGAGTGTTTGTCGTTGGGCAAAGTCGAATTAGTTTCTCACAGACACTCACGTAGAGGAAATTGGGGGAAAAATTCACGAACAATGAAATTTAGCAATCTGAAGAATTTACACATACTCTGAATCGTTTGGTAAAAAAAAGTTGATGATATCTCTACAAAGTAACATTGCTACTGACCTTTCGTCTGATAGTGATAAAGCTCTGGTGACAGTTAATCACTTTGACATTTTTCTGGATATTTTAATGAAGATATGATTTCACATTGTTGGTTCATCGAAAAATTAATCTAGACACATAGATTGAGAAAATAGTTATTTATTATACAAGGGACAAAAGTAATAGATTTTAGCTCGAGGTTGTGAGCTGAAATCTAATATTTTTCCCGTGTATAATACACTACCTATTTTTTCTGCCAAAGAAAAAACGACGATTTAATATTGGGAAAATATTACATTATAACAAAATCAGAACATTTTCAATGTGAAATTTGAAGTTTTTGACAGGTGTACCTACTATGATTTTGAAAAATTATGATGTCAGTGGATGTTTAGTGATTTACGTGACCGCGAATGGAATTGAACATGAAAAGGACTTTTAGTTCTTTCTCGGAGATGGTGTACCTAATTGGTTTATCTTTCAGAACTGGCGCAACAAAAAAAAATTAATTTATGAAAAGTGGCGTTTTGTAACCTATCAACAGAGATGAAATGTCAAACTCTTTTCTCGTCACAGAAAAAAAAAATTGTCGTGGATACCTAGAAGCACACAAGATAAATATGATCACTCCTCCACTGTGCTTGTAGAAACTGCAATTTTGATAACTAAATTTAATGAACCCCAATAAGCGAGACAGAGAGATTCAGCCTTATTGCGTTTATTGTTTTAAGCAGTGATTCAGAGATTGTGATCGTCTTATTCGTCTTATCAATCAGAACATCCTCCGGCAGTAAAAGAAAATTACTACTTCAGTTTATGGACATATCAATAAGTCTAGTGAAACCTACACCATACCACATGATGCTATAGCTTTGTAGCAATGCTCAAAGAACAATTCTTTCACTCATCGACATGTTCAAACAATCGTTAAGGTAAATTCCAGCTGTATTCAATTGTTGTAGATATTCCTAGAAGGAATCTAAATGCAAAGAGAAAATATTGTGAATGGCCACTCCTCATACACAATGTGGCTGAAGTTAGCTTCAGATTTGAATCTGCGTTCTCGCCAATTTCTAGCGGGCCAGATGGATAGTGTCCGATAATTCATTTTGAATGAAAATTAACAGAAGAACTCAAAATACTGGTAATTTCATCAATATTATTCGATATAGGGATCCATTACAATGTGTAATATAACTATACAAATAAGTTCACTTATTATAAAGTTATACATAAATAACTATATAGATCGAGAACATTTCTGGAAATATATTCAGAGGGTAGTGACTCCTCAAAATTGACGAAGACAAGATTAATACAAGCCAACATTGCTAACGGGGTAAAAAACCCTAACTGGAAATGATATTAAGTTTCAAATACAGAAGAATCTGACGTTGTCGGGCAATTTTGAAGTTCGTATGGTATCATCATGACCTCGATCAACCATGTCAACATAGAGATTTAGACGCGCCAACGTTCCTTACGGGGTGGCCACCCCTCACTTGAAATAATATAAAGTATCGATTACCGAAAGATCTGACGTTGTCGGGCAATTCTGAAGGTCGTATGATATCATCATGACCTCGATCAACCATGTCAACATAGAGATTTAGACGCGCCAACGTTCCTTACGGGGTGGCCACCCCTCACTTGAAATAATAAAAAGTATCGATTACCAAAAAATCTGACGTTGTCGGGCAATTTTGAAGGTCGTATAATATCATCATGACCTCGATCAACCATGTCAACATGAAGATTTAGACGCGCCAACGTTCCTTACGGGGTGACCACCCCTCACTTGAAATAATATAAAGTATCGATTACCGAAAAATCTGACGTTGTCGGGCAATTTTGAAGGTCGTATAATATCATCATGACCTCGATCAACCATGTCAACCTAGAGATTTAGACGCGCCAACGTTCCTTACGGGGTGACCACATCTCACTTGAAATAATATAAAGTATCGATTACCGAAAAATCTGACGTTGTCGGGCAATTTTGAAGGTCGTATAATATCATCATGACCTCGATCAACCATGTCAACATAGATATTTAGACGCGCCAACGTTCCTAACGGGGTGGCCACCCCTTACTTGAAATAATATAAAGTATCGATTACCGAGAAATCTGACGTTGTCGGGAAATTTTGAAGGTCGTATGATATCATCATGACCTCGATCAACCATGTCAACATGGAGATTTAGACGCGCCAACGTTCCTCACGGGGTGGCCACCCCTCACTTGAAATAATATGAAGTATCGATCACCAAAGAATCTGACGTTGTCGGGCAATTTTGAAGGTCGTATGATATCTTCATGACCTCGATCAACCATGTCAACATGAAGATTTAGACGCGCCAACGTTCCTAACGGGGTGACCACCCCTTACTTGAAATAATATAAAGTATCGATTACCGAAAAATCTGACAATGTCGGGCAATTTTGAAGGTCGTTTAATATCATCATGACCTCGATCAACCATGTCAACATGAAGATTTAGACGCGCCAACGTTCCTTACGGGGTGACCACCCCTCACTTGAAATAATATAAAGTATCGATTACCGAAAAATCTGACGTTGTCGGGCAATTTTGAAGGTCGTATGATATCATCATGACCTCGATCAACCATGTCAACATGAAGATTTAGACGCGCCAACGTTCCTAACGGGGTGACCACCCCTTACTTGAAATAATATAAAGTATCGATTATCGAAAAATCTGACAATGTCGGGCAATTTTGAAGGTCGTATAATATCATCATGACCTCGATCAACCATGTCAACATGCCTTGACGCGCCAACGTTCCTAGCGGGGTGACCACCCCTTACTTGAAATAATATAAAGTATCGATTACCGAAAAATCTGACGTTGTCGGGCAATTTTGAAGGTCGTATGGTATTATCATCACCCCGATCAACCATGTTATAATGGAGATTCACAACAATCTCAATCAAATAGCGCCAAGAAGTGTTTCTCTCACCGCAACTTTTGACAAAGCTCAGATTCGACCATATCATGAGTACTGTTTGCATGTCTGGAAATCAGCTCCAAAACATTCCCTGAAGTTGCTTCGGTCGGTTTGTCCTAATTCTGACAAGATCACTGCAAACCTTACAACATCAAAGAAACGTTGCAGACCTATAATTAATTACCCTTCTATCGATCGCTATCATCATCATGGACGATGCTCGATGCAGCTGTCCCCCCTGGAAAGACCATTATTCGCCGAGACTGCTAAATCAAGTTTCTCACTCATATGCAGTCAAAATTTTAAACATCTAGAACATCATGTTTCAAGAACTCCCTTTTTGTAGGACATTGTCAATTTGGACTGTTTAGTGTTTTGCTCACGGATGAATTTACAGAAAACTACAACAGTTGTCAGTAGAATATTCATTGCTAGAAATTTGACAATTAGTATAGCTGAGGATAGGTAGGTATGATAACTATGACGATAACACAAGTAGATCTTCGTTTTATCAGGTGAGGAATTGAAAATGAAGACATACAATGTATATTCCGTTGTTCCATGAAAAACTTTCGATTTGGAATCAAATCAGATTCTTGTGGTGGTTCAGACACTGAAACCTATGAATTAGTTGGGAATATACGTCAACATTAGTGTAAACTTCCAGAAAATATTGTTTTTCCACCACTTACCTGAGAAATCACCATTATTCAAGGATATTCTCTAATGAAAAGTATTTTTTTTTGACTAAGACAAATAATCTTTGGAAGAAGTCCATGATAACTCAAAGTGGAGTGGTGTAGTTCATAGATGAAAAACCCAGTCATCTCCACAACTTTTATTGAAATGATCAGAGATCATCAATGGTACATGTTTCGGGCTTATATAAGCCCATCATCAGCCGATGAAATAGTTCAAAGTTCTAGAAAAAAACGGTATTGAATTAGGATATAAATGCAATGTTTGATTACTTACATGGGAGTGAAAAAAGTTGAAATTCAAATAAGGTGGACAATAACAGAGCAAACAAAGGCAACTGCTCCATGATCTGGAATACAAACAGTCAAATGGATATGTAAAGGAAGTTCAGAATCGGAAAACTTACTGTTAATGTAAAATAGTGTTTTTATAAAAAGTAAAAATTTTTTTTTTTAATTCTTATGAAATTATCATTCAAGGGTCGGGTTCATATTTTATAAGGGCCCACGTGCCCTTAAATCACCGAAAAGTGGCGATTGCCCAAGAAAATATCAAACTAATGAAAAGTATGATGTGGCTTCGGAAATAACCAGCTAAATAGGAGGAATTACATGTGCAGTGACACTGACACCACAAAATTTCAACTGTCAAATGTCAAGTCACCCAGATCATGGAACACAAAAATAGATACATGGAAATAATCTATTATCAATTCCTCACCTGATAAAACGAAGATCTACTTGTGTTATCGTCATAGTTATCATACCTACCTATCCTCAGCTATACTCATTGTCAAATTTCTAGCAATGAATATTCTACTGATAACAGTTGTAGTTTTTTGTAAATTCATCCGTGAGCAAAACACTAAACAGTCCAAATTGACAATGTCCTACAAAAAGGGAGTTCTTGGAACATGATGTTCTAGATGTTTGAAATTGTGACTGCATATGAGTGAGAAACTTGACTTAGCAGTCTCGGTGAATAATGGTTTTTCCAGGGGAGACAGCTGCATTGAGCATCGTCCATGATGATGATAGCGATCGATAGAAGGGTAATTAATTATAGGTCTGCAACGTTTCTTTGATGTTGTAAGGTTTGCAGTGATCTTGTCAGAATTGGTTCAAACTGACCCAAGCAACTTCAGGGAATGTTTTGGAGCTGATTTCCAGACATGCAAACAGTACTCAAGAGATGGTCGAATCTGAGCTTTGTCTGAAGTTGCGATGAGAGAAACACTTCTTGGCGCTATTTGATTGAGATTGTTGTAAATCTCCATTATAACATGGTTGATCGGGGTGATGATAATACCATACAACCTTCAAAATTGTCCGACAACGTCAGATTTTTTGGTAATCGATACTTTATATTATTTCAAGTGAGGGGTGGCCACCCCGTAAGGAACGTTGGCGCGTCCAAATCTTTATGTTGACATGGTTGATCGAGGTCATGATGATATTATACGACCTTCAAAATTGCCCGACAACGTCAGATTTTTCGGTAATCGATACTTTATATTATTTCAAGTGAGGAGTGGCCACCCCGTTAGGAACGTTGGCGCGTCTAAATCTTTATGTTGACATGGTTGATCGAGGTCATGATGGTACCATTCGACCTTCAAAAATGCCCGACAACGTCAGATTTTTCGGTAATCGATACTTTATATTATTTCAAGTAAGGGGTGGTCACCCCGTTAGGAACGTTGGCGTGTCTAAATCTTCATGTTGACATGGTTGATCGAGGTCATGATGATATCATACGACCTTCAAAATTGCCCGACAACGTCAGATTTTTCGGTAATCGATACTCTATATTATTTCAAGTGAGGGGTGGTCACCCCGTAATGAACGTTGGCGCGTCTAAATCTCTAGGTTGACATGGTTGATCGAGGTCATGATGATATCATACGACCTTCAAAATTGCCCGACAACGTCAGATTTTTTGGTAATCGATACTTTATATTATTTCAAGTGAGGGGTGGCCACCCCGTAAGGAACGTTGGCGCGTTTAAATCTTTATTTTGACATGGTTGATCGAGGTCATGATGATATTATACGACCTTCAAAATTGCCCGACAACGTCAGATTTTTTGGTAATCGATACTTTATATTATTTCAAGTGAGGGGTGGCCACCCCGTAAGGAACGTTGGCGCGTCTAAATCTTTATGTTGACATGGTTGATCGAGGTCATGATGATATCATACGACCTTCAAAATTGCTCGACAACGTCAGATTTTTCGGTAATCGATACTTTATATTATTTCAAGTGAGGGGTGGCCACCCCGTAAGGAACGTTGGCGCGTCTAAATCTTTATGTTGACATGGTTGATCGAGGTCATGATGATATCATACGACCTTCAAAATTGCTCGACAACGTCAGATTTTTCGGTAATCGATACTTTATATTATTTCAAGTGAGGGGTGGCCACCCCGTAAGTAACGTTGGCGCGTCTAAATCTCTATGTTGACATGGTTGATCGAGGTCATGACGATATTATACGACCTTCAAAATTGCCCGACAACGTCAGATTTTTCGGTAATCGATACTTTATATTATTTCAAGTGAGGGGTGGCCACCCCGTAAGGAACGTTGGCGCGTACAAATCTTTATGTTGACATGGTTGATCGAGGTCATGATGGTACCATTCGACCTTCAAAATTGCCCGACAACGTCAGATTTTTCGGTAATCAATACTTTATATTATTTCAAGTGAGGGGTGGTCACCCCGTTAGGAACGTTGGCGCGTCTAAATCTTCATGTTGACATGGTTGATCGAGGTCATGATGATATCATACGACCTTCAAAGTTGCCCGACAACGTCAGATTTTTTGATAATCGATACTTTATATTATTTCAAGTGAGGGGTGACCACCCCGTTAGGAACGTTGGCGCGTCTAAATCTCTATGTTGACATGGTTGATCGAGGTCATGATGATATCATACGACCTTCAAAATTGCCCGACAACGTCAGATTTTTTTGTATTTGAAACTTAATATCATTCCCAGTGAGTGTTTTTCACCCCGTTAGCAATGTTGGCTTGTATTAATCTTGTCTTCATCAATTTTGAGGAGTCACTACCCTCTGAATAATTTTCCAGAAATGTTCTCGATGAGCAAATACTATATATTATTATGTATCAGACCTCAAGTCATTGTCTATATAGTTATTTATGTATAACTTTATAATTAGTGAACTTATTTGTATAGTTACATTACACATCGTAATGGATCCCTATATCGAATAATATTGATGAAATTACCAGTATTTTGAGTTCTTCTGTTAATTTTCATTCAAAATGAATTATCGGACACTATTCATCTGGCCCGCTAGAAATTGGCGAGAACGCAGATTTAAATCTGAAGCTAACTTCAGCCACATTCATACACAAACACTTTATTGCTCCGTGTGTGTTTATCTTAGTCTCCTTCAGTGTTAGCTTCGTCGAAAAAAAGAAATATCCGGATTTTATGATCGAATTTTGGGTTTTTATCTCACAACATGAAAATATTGAACTCTGCTACGGCACTACAACATTCAACGCTATGGTGTTACGTTAGATGCAATATCTGTTTCCATTCGTCATTGATAGTGTTCACCACCAGTTAATCCCTATTGACAATCGGTTGAAAAAATAAAACAAAAAATGCCAGACTTATTCGTGACAAATTTAACGGTAATTCTTTGGTTATTGCAAAATATTTCATGGAATGAGAGTGGCTGACTGTTGAATAAAAGGAGCCATTCAGCTATCTAATTAATAACTCCGTTATTCACTCGTTTAACGACTTTACGAATCAAGTATAAGTATCAACCCACCTGCAAGTCATCAGTACTATGTGGATTTAATAATATTAAGCATTGCTTCAAGAATTCAGATAGGATAGCCTCTAGATGGAAAACAGTATTTTTTATCATAATTTTATGAGGATTCCTTTGATGAAATCCTCCGCCATCATAAACGTGCATCTTTTTGTTAATGAAGTTTAGCTTGATTTCAATACCAAATGTTCTAAGGTGCTGTTTTGACTAACCTCTCGACAAAAAAGATAATTATAAATGCAGATGTTGAGTGAACCATCTCGTCTGAAACATCGAACATCAAATTTAAGTTGATGTTCGATGTCTGAAAGCAGTATCATGTTCTAGAATGACGAATGAAATCGATCATGTGTAGCAAGAACAAAATAAAAATTCAGCATGTTTATACAGAGAAATGCTTGTTTCGCTACTCGTATATAAAAGTGCACCACACAATACTCTTGTAAGTTCCTTCAAGTCCCAAAGAAATGCGATGAATAAATGAGGAGTTTTGGAGGTCTGGAATAGTGTTTCCTACTTTTCCTTTTCGACTGCTCTGATCCAATCGTAGTTTGAATAAATGTCACATGTGGGTATCTACATATAATTATTTCATTCAATTGCAGTTCCATCCATCCACTTTGAATTGGTTGGTTCACAGTTCAAATCAATGTAGTGAAGATCATTAAAATAATTTGATTTAAAGGTTACGAATGAATTAGAACCTTTGAAAATATACAGGGTGTATCTAAATAACACCTGAAAATTTCAAGCGGTGATTCCTTGTGATATTTTAGGAAATAAAGTTCATATAAACATGTGTCCTAACTTGCATCGTTTTCGAGATACAGGGTATTAATATTTCCATAAAGAATATTTTTTCTATATTCATTTCTCAATTGTCTTTTAATGTAGGTGTTTTGCGAGGTGTTTTCAAGACTTCCATTGAGATTGATTATCCAATAACCCCAATTAGAATCATTCTGAGATTATGGGGCTTTCTCAGTCTCCATCCATACTGAATTTTGGCACCATTAAAGCTCATACAGGGGGGTTATAAATAAAAACAATTGATACTTCCAACTTCAACATCCTGTATCTCAAAAACGGAGCAGATTAGGACACATGTTTATATGAACTTTATTTGCTAGAATGTCACGATTGAATTTTTTCGGTGTTATTTGGATACACCCTGTTCATTTAATAATTGACAATTTTAACCTCCTGATAACTGTTGATCGTTAATCAACATTCTTTTTGACATTTTTCAGATAATATATGACTCAGAAACTTCTAATAGTCATAAAACTATCTGTTATATCCGCCTAATAAAAAAAAACTATTAGGAAAATATTGAGAACATCTCTGGGTCTTTAATTATAACAGATTCGACTAAGTATCATTAGTCTCGCCCAGAATATTCTAATTCATTCAGGCAGGGATTGAAAGGAGATCATATTTCTGATAAACGATCTTGTTTAACATAAATCTTGCTTTTTCTCCAAGACAGATGAACTGCCCTGTTTGTTTTTGTTCAGTTTTTCACATTGGAAAAGTTTACTGAATCCATCCACGTCCTTGAATGGGTGTGATTGAATTCAGATTTTGAAGACCTAGTGAATTTTATTCACAATGAAAATAGAAACAGAAAAGTCAATCAATTTCTTAGATTTGACAATAAGTAAAATCAATGGATAAACATGCTTTTTCTATTTTTCATAAACCTTTCCACACTGATATCACTATCAATAATAATTCAACACACCCTTATCAACATACAATTGCAGCATATAATAGTATATAGTATGATACACAGGCTAGTGAATGTCCCTCTTTCGGAAGTGAATTTCAAGTAAGTACTCGATGTCATAAAACAGATTGCAGTCAATAACGGGTACAACATTAATTTGATAGACAGTATTCTTTCTGAAAAACTACATAATAAAGCTATTCAAGAAGTTTATCCTACCATCAAGAATAATAATCAAAATTATAGAGCCCTAAAATCATTCGTTTTCACATCAAAGATTACATGGGACTGCTTTGAAACACTCATGCAACTGGGAAAGGACAACAAAGTCACACTTATGTGGGTTCCAGGGCATGAAGGAATCAAAGGAAACGAGGCAGCTGATCGCCTTGCAGAAAAAGGTGCATCATCTGCACTTTTTGGTCCTGAGCCTTTTTGTGGGATAAGCAAATGTCACCTAAAGGGAGAACTCGGGAAATGGGAAGAAATTGAAAAGTCCTCCTACTGGAGAGCAACTCCAGGTCAACGAAAAGCGAAAAGGTTCATCAACCATTCGCAGAACCGAGCCAAAGAGCTACTCAGCCTCAGCAAACCAGAGCTAAAGCTCATCACAGGCTTTCTCACTCATACTTTGCTCATTTGAAGTATTAGTCCGCCAAAGGCTGAACCACCTAGAACAGGTCTATCTCACCCCTGCTGAAGTGGAAAATTCAACCGTCAGGAAAATCGTATTAGGCTTCATCAAAAGTCTAGGGTTAGAGGACCAAAACTAGGTAGGGGTAATCACAATAGATCTTCTAGGTCGCCGTGATCGAGAGGTCTCCCAGCCTATACGACCCATCTACAATCTACAATCTACATAAACAGGACGTCAACCATATATTAGAAGAAAACCATAGTTTTGATGATATTCCGAAATTCTACACGTAGTAAATGAAGGAATGAAACTCAATCATTTTGAATCATTAGAAATCTACAAACTGAAAAATTCTGACATTTCACTTAGTGATCAATTAGACCCCAACAGTTCACCGAAGTTGAATTTGTTTTCTCAGTGGGTAATGATATGAATTTGCTATCAACTCTTTCAAGTTAATCCGGTACACCGTAATTTAATGTATAGATATTGTGCATAATTTCCGAAAATGAAGATTTATCGAACCTGTCTAGAGGTAACTAATCCATCAAGTTGAGAAAGTAGGATATATAAAAGTTGAGCAAGCCAAGGTAGGTTTAGTTCATTGTACCAATATATCACCTGACGAAGATACTGTACTAGCGAAACATGTTGTGTGTTTAAGAATTTTGTGGAAATCTTATCGTTTGTGAAGTTTTTACAAAACCTTCATAATATTGAGTATAATTCTAATACCCCTGCATCACTTACAGGGGTATTTTTGTACCCCACCTTGTTTTCATATATATTTATAATATTTAATTTCATTTCATGATTTTGCACTCAAAAAATACACAAATAACAAAGTTTGTCCAAATATATAAATTTTATAGAGTAATCAGTACAAAACCAATACAAAATATAAAAATCAACTTATAAAATAAATATTTTGAGATATCAATTATTACATGTGTTACATATAATTTTTTCTGGCTGTGTTCTAAACAAACTGTCCGCAAATTTCGCATTTGTTATGGGTTTTCCGATCATTTTTCCGAGGACAAAGAGTACAACGTCCAGATGTCCTTTCACCTGCTGGAACTACTGGACGACTACCTAACTCAGGAACGACCGTAACCATATGGTCACGCGAACACACAAATAACCAAGCAGATTGGTATTCACACTATGAGAGTCGAAATCAATGTGAGCGAAAGAGATCCTACAAATCTGAACTCGAAAAATACATGAATCAACTTGTCTGTTATAGATTTCCGCCGAGTATGTTCTGGGGTATTTTTGGTCCCCATCTACATTGATCGTCTGAAAGTACTGAATGCGAGACTGAATGTCATGGTTTTTTTTTATTTGATATTCTATATCACGATTAGGAAATACATAGAAAGAGCAACAAAAATTATCGCCATAAACCACGAAAAAGTACCAATTTGGGGTACAATATCACCCCACTTAGTATTACGAAGGTTAATTAGCATGAGAAAGAATCTTTCATTCATCAAACGTCTCAATCTAGTCATACCAATGACTCATTCTGTATACATACATTGTCAGTCTGTGCAGTTAGTGTTTAGTGAGCGGAAGAATTACATCATTTTGTGATCACTGAAGCATATTACTTAACGTTGTTGCGCATTAACTTGGACACTAATTGTGCTCATCAATAATTCTCTGTCAAGGTCACGATTCAGATAGATATATTCACCGAAACTCCGTAGGAGGATTAGGACTAGAACTGGTCGTTCAACTCTTGATAACCAACTTCTTAAAACGGATTTCTTTCACTTTTGCTTTTATATATTACTACGAGCATAGATGAGAGAACATACACAGAATGATTTAGGAAAAGATAATGAATGTGAAAAATTTTACAAATGTTTCGTGAACACAGTAGCTTCTTCAGGTGTAATATTGGAAAAATTAACTAAATATAAATTGACTCGCCTTACTTTTATATCCTACTCCCTATATGCTACAAATTTATTGTCCTAAGGTATGCGTATATAGGTCAGACAAGTCGAAAGTTTAATCGCTGCATGCATGAACATAAGATGCATTTTTTGAAAAAGTAAACAAATTCAACACACGCGAACCATATACTAGAAGAAAACCATAGTTTGATGATAATTTGGAGATTTTATACGTAGTAAATTAAGAAATAAAACCTAATCGTTTAGAAATCAACTAGACCTTAAAATAATTCACCGCTGTTGAATCTTTTTTCTTAGTAGGTAATCATCTGTATTTGCCATCAACCCTTTCAAGTTGATCTGGTACACCGTATTATGTAGATATTATGCTTATTTTCCGAAAATAAAGGCTTATCGAACATTTCCATGCATCACATGTAGTTTTAATCCTTCATATTGTGCTACTAGCTGACCCGGATACATTATTTCTAGAAAACATTTTTTTAGTTAAATATATATTATTACACTTTTATCATTCAATTTACTACGCCTATTCAGTTTGGATATCCATAAAAGATGGTTTCCATCCATCTCTTTAGTTATTCGAACGAGTATATTTATTTTCTATCTCTTTTTATATTCGCTATCTATAAAATCGTCTGTCATTATAGTTTTTTTTTTATGTTCTGGTTCCCACGAAAAGGGATATCCTGTAATGTTCGCCAAATTGGATACGCCATCTTGAATTTCCAGATTTTGACAAGAAAATCAAAATCTCCGAGCCCGAAAACACCCAGAAACAAAATTTGAATAGAACCGGATCATATATACTTACAAAACTCGTCCGCCATGGATCCGCCATCTTGAATTCCGAATTTCGACGATTGAATCCAAATTTCCGACCCCGAAAACTCCCAGATACAAACTTTGAATAGAAATCGGATCATATATTATTACTAAACTCGTCCGCCATATTGGATCCGCCTTCTTCAATTCCAAATTATGACGAATAAATCATAATCTCTGACCCAGAAATCCCTCAGATACCTATTTTGGATAGAATTGGATCATAATTACAAAACTCGTCCGCCATCTTAAGTTTCCGAATTTTGATGAAAGAATCATAATTTCCGACCACGAAAACTCTCTGATAACAATTTTGAATAGAATTGGATCATAATTACAAAACTTGTCCGCCATCTTGGATCCGCCATCTTGAGTTTCCACATTTTGATGAGAGAATCATAATTTCCGACCCTGAAAACTCTCAGATATCAATTTTGAATAGAATCGGACCATAATTACAATTTTCAATTCAAAAAATAGCTTACAACCGATTCTCAGACCTACCAAATATATCAAATATATGCACACAAATTTTCATACGAATCGGTAAAGCCGTTTCGGAGGAGTTTGGAACCGAACCCCGTGTATGGCATGATAAATTTATACAGGGTGTATCTTAATAACACCGAAAAAGTTCAAGGGGTGATTCCTTGCTTCGTTTTCGAGATACAGGGTATTAATATTTCCATGGAAAATATTTTTTCTATTCATTTCTCAATTGTCTTTTCTCTAATTTAATTTAACAATAAAACGTTGTGTTTCTGAGTTTCATATATTTATTAGATTGAATAATTATTGAAATAACAACTTTTTTATCCTTCTTGTGATTTTTGTATATAGCTTAGTTTTTGAGGAAACAATAAAAATTCGATTTTACTCCAAATTTTAATGTATATATTAGGTATTTTCAAAACTTTCTTTGAGATTACTTTCTCAGTCTCCATCCATACTGAATTTTGGCACCATGAAAGCTTATACAAGGGGGTTATAAATAAAAACACATAATTTCTCCAACTTCAACATCCTGTATCTCAAACACGGACACATGTTTATATATGAACTTTATTTTGCTAGGATATCACAAGGAAACACCCCTTGAATTTTCTCGGTGTTATTTAGATACACCCTGTATATTAGATACTCCTTCGGAGTAAAAGAGTGAAACCTATTTTTGGAAGTCTGGGGATACCGGGGGATACATATTCAGTTTCAATATGGAGGTTTCAGTTGCAGTACAAATAATGATCATAAAAATTTCAGATCTCTCCATGCAGTCACTTTCTCAGTGGGACTAATACACCATCTTTCCATTCGCAATCTTCTGTAAATTTGCTAGTTCCAGTATAAGTGACAATCAACCAGCATTCTATTCTTGGAGGTGATTTAAATCCTTCATGGATACCACAAAAGAACAATCCCTATTATATTTTGAATACAGTTGTTATAAGGACCCTTAATTCTTCACAAGTAAAACCAGTCGTGTGTGTGTGTGGAATAAAAAGAAGCGGCTCGAATGACACCACAAAGATCACCTTGACATAAAGAGGATGCATTACACTTTGATACGTCTCGGTCTGAGTCTAGACTTAATCCTTTTACGAGGCATTCTTTCATGAAGCACTGGAATTGTTTGAGGAAGACATAAATCAGTCTGGACCATAGACAACGTTCATAATAATCCATCCTCCACAAAAAAACTGTGACAAAAGATATCGTTTCCAAAATGCTTTCCGGATCTACCTTGAAAAATATTGTACTGAGGGGGCATGGAATATTATCTATACATGTCTATACTAATATTATAAAGAAGAGAGATTTGATTGTTTGTTTGTATGTATTGAATAAGTCTCCGAAACGACTGGATCGATTTGGCTGAAAATTGGTGGGGAGGTAGCTTAGAACCTGGAGAAAGTTATAGGATACTTTTTATCCCGTTACCATTAGGAAATTCAAGATGGCGGATGTAATATATCGGACGAGCTTTGTAATAATCATGGTGCGATTCTATTCAAAATTCGTATCTGGGGGTTTTCGGGGTCGGAGATTATGATTCATTCGTCAGAATTTGAATATTCGGGCGGAATTTGGAAATTCAAGATGGAGATCTGGCTCAATTTTATAGATATTTCCATGGACGATGCTCTGATGAAATATCAACAATTGTTCCTCCCTTGGCAGTCCCCGCGAGATTAACCCATCGAGTTGAGACTTCGCACCCCTTATTCGTGGTCACTTTGGAGACCTGCAGAACATATCTCTTTCCAGACTCGTTCATCCAACGAACAGCGAGGCTCTGGAACACATTGCCAAGAGAGGTGTTTCCCGAGGCATATAACCTGCAGAAATTTGAGAAGAACACCAATTACTACCTTATTTCCGTTGGTTTTCACGATGTTCTCTGAAAATTACAGGATATCCCTTTTCGAGGGAACCAGAACAAAAAAAAAGTTTTGTGATTATAATCCGATTCTTTTCAAAATTGGTACCTGAGGGGTTTCGTGATCGGGGATTATGATTCCGTCGTCAAAATTTAGAAATTTAAGTTGGCAGATCCAAAATGGCGGATTTTGTAATTAGGATCCGATTTTAATCAAATTTGGTATCTGGTAGTCCTCGGGGTCGGAGATTATGATTCTTTCGTCAAAATTAGGAAATTCTAGATGGCGGACCAAATATGGCGGACGAGTATTGTAATTATGATCCGACTCTTCAAAACTGTTATCTGAGTGTTTTCGGGGTCGGAGATTATGATTCTTTGGTCAAAATTTGGAAAGGGCGGGATTTGGAAATTAAAGACGGTGGAACCAATATACCGGACGAGTTTTGAAATTATATACTGATTCTATACAAAATTTGTAAGTGGGCGTATTCGAGATCAAAACTTATGATTCCTTCGTCAAAATTAGGGAATTCAAGATGGTAGATCCAATATTGCGGAAAAGTTTTGTAATTATGTTCCGATTTTATTCAAAATTTTCATCCGGGGATTTAGGAGTCGGATATTATGATTCTTTCGTCAAAATTGGGAAATTCAAGTGAACTAAAAAGAAGTTGAAATAAATGGTACTTTGAAAAACTAAAGAAACACGCTTTTATAGATAGCGAAACTAAAAAGAAGTAGAAAATAAAATAATAATATTGTCTTGAATGAATATTGAACTGAAAAAATATATTATATAAATAATGTATATATAGCGAAAGAACGTTTGCGAGGTCTGCTAGTTAAATATTAATGGATGATATAGGAAATATGAGGTAACTATTTCCGGCATCAAAAAATAACCTACATGGAAATGCATTGATAACAAAGTTATGAAACACAATAGGTACGAGATATAGAAGAATAGAAACTTTGGACTAATTTGATTCATACTATAATTGTGATTTCATTCTAATATCCCTATGAATTGAAGCTATTATGACATCCATGTAAGCATAGTAAGTGAAAGAATAGTATACATCAACGTTAAAAACGCAATAATATTTCCGTATACGTATATGTATATAAATGGCGGTGGATTCAGATCAAACGTAAAGTCAAAATATCTTTACAATCTCCACATGTGGGCGTAAACGATGTAAGTCGGTATATTATGTCGATTCAAACATTCATAAAGATACGGTAAACATCATTCTCAGACAATAGACCTAACCTAGATGACGGTACCGGTGCCAGTAAAAGAGAAATAAAAAGGACCCACGCAATGTCCTTACATCAACCATGGTCAAAAAAAGGCATAAACTATTTTTTAAATAGTTGATGTGATTCTGTTTTTCTGAAATTAAACAATCCAAAATGAAAACCGACCATTCAGTAAAAGTAAAGAATTAATATAAAGAAGAATATGTATCTATACATGCACCTGGATACAAAAATAAATAACTCAAATATTCATCAAAATTCTAAAATAAACAGAAATGGAAATTCCATTAGAATGATTCAGAATCTATCGTTCTCTTTTCATGTATATGCTGGTTATATTCTTCTTCTGGATCGAATGATTCATCGATATTATAACCATCGCCATATAATATTTATGTTACATCTATGCCATCGATAAATCAGAATATTCCTTCTTTACTACTTACACGGAAAAAAGGAATTGTTGAATCAAGCAACATTTAATTGAATGAAGCAAATAAATGTGTCATATATGCACGACAAAATATATAATCTTGAAATGAGTTCATCTATATCTTGT
Organism: Phaedon cochleariae; assembly: GCA_918026855.4. NCBI lineage: Eukaryota > Metazoa > Arthropoda > Insecta > Coleoptera > Chrysomelidae > Phaedon > Phaedon cochleariae. The sequence goes on from OU896717.1 coordinate 34,088,137, forward strand.
TTCAGAGCGAATTAGAAGGTTGAATTGAGTAAATATGTCTTGCATGAACTCTGTATCTTATTCAATCAAACACATCTATGAATTGTTTATGGGGAGATATTGAATTGGCTCAAAGAATCATTTTGTTTGATTCGAAATAACAAGATATTGATGCAATTATCAAATATTTAGTAGATTCAATGAAATATTTGGTTGATTCAAAGGAATATTTGGTTGATTCAATGAATTATTTGGTTGAATCAATGAAATATTTGGTTAATTCAACGAAATATTTTTTTTATTCAATGAAATAATTCCTTGATTCAAGAGAAACTATTTCCATTCGACAAATCGTTTTGTTGAACCAAATTCAGTTATAATTCAGGAATTTTCTAAAATTTCACATCGATAGAATAAACTAAACTCTAAACTAGGAAACTCGTCGACTTGTTGCATAGATCTCCAGCCTTCAGTCCATTATATACTTCTCTTCGGCTGATGCAAAATTAGGATCGCTAATCATCCTATAAGTTCGCTTTATCCAGCTGATATTTCAAACACGAAGAATCAGGCTTCACGTATATGATGAATTCGAGGCAGGCATAGACGAGGCGAAATGATCGCCATCTAGAGGTGAAAATTTAACTTGATGTGGAATGAACAAAATATTTCATTGATATTACATATTTCGTTGCTCTATTCAAGCAAATGATCCGTTCGAAACGAGTTCATTGCTACATCGGAATAAGAAAACTTGTATGTTGTTTCAAAGATATATACTCATCAAAATGATCATCATTTGATCAAATCAGCAAAATGTTCATAGTTGGATCAACATCGACATTGTTTTGGATCGACATACTTTGTTTTTGAGAAAACCATATATTTTGTTGATGGAATTTTTATTATACTGTTGATTCAATTAGACTACATTCTTGATTTGAACAAGCTGCTTCCATGAAATAATCATGTATCTGGTTGATTCAACAAAAATAATTCAAGCACAAATAATTTGTTGATGCAACAAATTCTTTTTTTCTGTGTAGATACATCTGATTGAAATGATCCCAGGAAATCAATAATAATTCTTGGAAGCCGATGAGAACGAGCTCCTGTGCGTTGGTATCAGATATCATCCATCGTTCGTGTTTCGTTAATTCAGTACAGAGAACAGAGGATGTTCTTCGTCGTGGCTCGGCTAATCTCAAATTGGATCTCTCGTACCCTGCAAATCCATCATGCAATAAATCAACACCAGTTATACCATATATTCCGAATAAGTAATACAGTGCCATTTGTTTCAATCTGCTGACGGGTATCAAATGAGATGATGCATCATCTTCCTGTATACAGCACTGAAAGGGACACAGAAGATTCTTTTATTGTTCAAAAATTTTTCCATTTTATATTTGGATTCATATTCAGATTTTAAATAATGAATTGTCGTCCTGTACATGGGTTTGCATGAAGAGCCCATCAACTGTGAATGATTGATCAAGCAAGATGCCTGACAAATGCTTTCATAGAGGGAGACAAATCAGCAAAATATCGAATAACGATAAGTAGTCGCTAAATACCCCAAGTAGGTTCTTCAAATATTATTTTCATGGCAGAATGACAGTTAAATTATTGGTAGTTAGTGCAGTTCTATGCGATGAACCTCGCAGCCACAAGCATATGACTCACTAGTAGTAGTTCAGCTAGACATCAATTATTCATCATCCCAGAGTGGCTGCCTGATAGCAACAGCAGTATACCTTCCTGTGGCAGGAAATTCGTTATTGCTATCATAGGATTTCAAGGTGCTGCTTCTATTCGAAAATGTATAACGTTAATATGATTTCTTGTAATGGTAGCAAGAAATATCTCAGCAAAAACTCTAATAGCACAATCTTCCTCAGTGTATGTTTCAAAACGAAACGAAACAGCAAGTTCAACGTTTTCTTCACATGCAAAATAAAATCCATTCCAACAATGAATCTCAAACTAATCACGAAAAAAAAAAGGATTTGTTGCATCAACACATTATTTCTGCTTCAATTATTTTTGTTGCACTGATTTTGTTGAATCAAACAGATACATGATTATTTCATGGAAGCAGCTTGTTCAAATCAACGATGTAGTTTTATTGAATTAACAGTACATCAATTCCACCAACAAAATATATGGTTACCTCAAAAACAAGTCATGATGATCCAAAATAATGGATGTTGATTCAACTATATATACATTTTGTAACTTTTATGAAATATAGATCATTTAACATAAGTTTTCATATTCCGATGTTTCGTTTCGAACGGATCATTTGCTAGAATAGAGAACCGAAATATATAATAACATTAATAACAATGAAATATTTCGTTTATTCATCAAGTTGAATTTTCACCACTAGATGGCGATCTTTTCACCTCGTCTATGATGCCTGCCTCGAATTCATTATAAATATACGTGAAGCCTGTATAAAATATCAGCTGGAAAAATCGAACTTAGCAAGCTTAGCAAGAAGAAATACCCTTGTTTCAGCAGAAGAGAAGTAAAAACATTACCCCATTGACGATTATGTTAATATGCTTGGTATCACTATATCAGCAATAACATTTCTTGGGAAAATCACGTGAGATCAATTATTGGTAAGAGTGCATCCCAGAAACTTGGTTTTCTGTTTCGGGCCAGGAGCTATTTCACTTCCAGTCAGGTGCTTATGATCTATAAGGCACAGATCCGACCTGTCCTGGACTACTGTTCTCATATTTGGACTGCAGCACCCAAACAAACCCTGAAGCTTTTGGATTCTGTCCAAAAAAGGGCAATAATTCGTCTCGTGGGTGAAGCCTCGTTCACAAACTCACTCACTTCACAAAGTTGGCGATCTGGCTCTATTTCATAGATATTTTCATGGACGTCTGCAATATCAACAATTGTTCCTCCCTTGGCAGTCCCCGCGAGATTAACCCGTCGAGTTGAGGCTTCGCACCCCTTCGTAGTCACTCTGGAGACCTGCAGGACATCTCTTTCGAAACAGTCGTTCATCCAACGAACAGCGAGGCTCTGGAACAGATTGCCAAGGGAGGTATTCCCCGAGGCATATAACCTCCAGAAATTTAAGAAGAACACCAATTCATACCTTATTTTCCTTGGTTCTCACGATGTTCTCTGAACATTACAGGATATCCCTTTTCGTGGGAACCAGCGAGCATAAAAAAAATGACTTTACGACACTTATATTTGCTCCTTTGTTCATTCAGTTAAATCTTGCTTGATTCAACGATTCCTTTTCTGAGAAAATCATACAATTCCACACTGAATCGAAAAAGATTGCCTATGCAACTTTGTATTTGTACGAATCGAGGCAGATACTATAAGATATCTGGATCTGGAGTTATCATACGAAAAAAAAATCATTCAATAATGCAATATCCTCGGCAATATCAATAAACGTGCCAGAAAATTAACGCGAACACAATAAAGCTGTCTTTTTCTGAGGAAGATTATGAATTTGATGGAAGTTCTCTCCATACTTTTGTGGAATGACAGAAATAATCAAAATTTGAGTGTTGGAATAAAATTGGGTACAGATTTGCACAAGCTGTTTTTTCTCTACTTTCCCATTTTATATCATACTTCTGTCACTGGTGGAATGAATAAGTGGTGTTTATATATAAAATATATTACCTATAGGTAGTCTAAATTCAGTAGAAATAAAAGTACCAATACTTGATCATTATACCTAACAGAAATCCAACTGCATATCGATCATCTCCATTTCAATGGATATATAGACACGAATTATATGGTAACTCAAATGAATGTGTGAGCATACCAACAAAAACACTTTTCGATTTGAGAGAATAAATTACACATTACACAGAGCCATAAAATTTATTCCACTGTGGATATTGTGTACATTTCACTTTATGGAGTTATTTATTCTGCCATATATTTCCGGAAGCACTAATTCATAAAGATTATGTTCAATGGGGTCAACCTATTTGCTGAACGTAAAACAATTCAAAAGAATGGTGAGGCACATTATAATGTGCAGCTGACGAAAAAACGCTTTCACGGAATTTCGTTGTTTTTCATTTTCTGTGTAAACTTTTGGTCTGAAAGAGAATTCTTCATTTCCTGTGGAAAATTTTCCAAAATGTCTTTCTTGTGATATATATAGGTATCTTCATAACAGTGCACTCAACAGCGCATTGTATATATTTTGATACAATAGGTATAGAATGTATTCACGAGCCATTAGTATCGACTAAACGTTTTGTGTTATCTATCAGACCGAAACAATTCAGAAAATAGTCAGTTGAATGACACATCGATGAAGCAGACAAATCTCTATTGTACGCTTTGATTTGTACAAATCGATTCGAAAGGTATGACTACACAGAAACCGATGGTAATTTCGATAGACTGAACGCAACTCATATATTTCTTATAATTCTTAAAATTAAGCTTTATTTTGTTGAACTAATTTTTGTATGCCCGCAGCAAAGTTCAATGTCCCCTGCATTTCGAATACGCAAATTCGTACTACTTGCCTGGGTTTGATATTCCTGTCAAGCATGGAAATTCCAGTTAGGCACATTTGAAAACTCTACCGCTTTACTTACCAACCCAGTCACGAAATTTGTTAATTTGCATTGCGAATTTGTGAATGACATGCTTAACGGATTGTGGGAAATGCCATTATTATACTCACAACTCGCAAATCATTTGTTGATCATGTATGTTTTTCCAAAATCTTGAGGTAGCTCGAATAAAAACTTTGTTTTTATACATTACCATTGAATTTGACGAACTGGATGACGTTAGTGATAACAGTTTGACCTTTCGGAATGTATTTTTAACGTTTCCATCGTTCCATTTTGATTGCAATTGGATCCGATGAAGCTATTTTCGCCTGACCGTTTCTATTTCAATAAAAGCATACTTTCCCTTGGTTGTTCAAGCTTATTTTGAACTACACTAAAGGAAGATTGGTTTAGCTGAAATTGAAAGGATTTCTCTTTGTTCCCATACTTTTCCTCACATAAATAATAATCATTCCGAATAAATACAACTCGATCTTCAAATTATTTCAGATTTGGTACAATTTTCATCACTCAAATCATTTTATTCGAGACTTTATCATTCAAATAATCCGAAGTAGACGAAATCACTATAGGTAGTCTTACAGAATCGTGATTTAAAAAACAGAACAACTTCATTTTGAATTTTATTAAAACTACTAGCTAAACTACTAGCTGTCCGATCCGGCTTCGCCTGGTTGGTTTACCCATTAAAAAAAATTCAAGTCATTTGTTTCAGTCGTTATTCTGAGCTATGCGCGTATTCACAGTACATATTTTTTTGTTATTTTATTTTTATTTTTGTGCTCACCTATGCTCACACCTATTTTCAGTCTCTCAGTATATTTCGTATTGTTTTTTTGATTTACCTATTAAAAATGTCAACTCAATCGGTTGAGCCGTTTAGTAGGTGACGTAATGACAGCAGCGCCACCTACCACGTTCAATTATATTTCTAAATCATCCAGAAAACCATCGAAATACTCATAGCAAATTTCAACCCAATCAGCTCAACCGTTTAGAAGTTTTCCTATTACCCGTTTTCCCGTAGAAAAGAAGCATTTTTTTTGCGGTAAAAAGTAGGCTATGTTTATCAGGAAAAATGTCGGCTTCTGATAGAAAAAAGGTTTTTTAAAATCGATCCAGTAGTTTCGGAACATATTCACTACAAACAAACAAGTCTTTCCTCTTTATATCTTCATAATAATATCTATTTATTTATTTATTTATTTATTTATTTATTAACGGGTGAACCCAGTGTAAAAAAAAAACATGAATATATATAGCCTATACAACATATCACAGACCATTGATTGATTTATACATATCTACACTTTAAATACAATGAACATTAAAAATAAAAACATTACATTATTGCAAGAATGCGTTTGGCTCTTTCAGTGCCAGTGTTAAAAATGTCCCAGTTCACTCTGTTACTCAGCGTCATCATCCTGTTTATCGGGCTATTGTTTGCATATATAGTTCTATGAGTTTCTAAATTGAAGGTGCTGCTATAACGTAATCGTTTTTGAGGAACATGAAATTTTAGGGAGGCCAATAATTCAGGACAATCAATCTGATTATTACATAATTTTTGATTTTTATGTTTAGGCGATTTAAAATATTGTCATAATCAAATTCCTCCATAGGAATACCGAGCTTGAAACCAATATAACGCAAAAAACGTTTCTGAACTCTTTCTATTTTCATGATATGAGCTTGGAAGGCAGGACACCACACAGAGCTGCTATTTTCAAGTTGAGAGCGTACCAATGAAAAGTAAAGGGATTTCAATGCCACGATATTATGAAAGTCCTTTGTTGATCGTTTGATGAACCCTAGCATCTTCAAAGCTTTGTTACAGATAAATTCAATATGAGGAATAAAGCTAAGTTTAGAGTCAAAAAGTATACCAAGATCTTTCATAATGTCTACCTTTTCAATGACTACATCATTTAAGGAGTACTCATCATTGTTAATTATGCTGTGATTTTTGCTGAAACGAATATATTTACATTTTGGAATATTAAGAACTAGTTTTTTCTTGTGGCACCACACAGAGAACCTGTCCAAGTCCTCTTGAAGATGAGTTGAGGAGGAGGGTCTCTCCAATTTGAGATATATTTTCATATCGTCAGCATATAATAATATTGAACTGAATTTAAAGCAAGAAGATACATCATTAACAAATAAATTGAACAGTAAGGGTGCTAAATGAGCACCTTGAGGAACTCCAGAAGTGATTACAATTTCATCTGACAAGGAGGAATTAATCTTAACTCTTTGCCTGCGATTATCTAGATAGGATTTTAGCCATGCCAACAAACTGCCTCCAAGGTATTTGGACAACTCAAAAAAAAGCAAATTATGATCTACCTTGTCAAATGCCTTGGAGAAATCTGTGTAAACTGCATCAACACTTAGTCCCTTCTCCAAGGCATCGACAATGTAGGTCTCATAGAGTAAAAGATTTGTAGTGATAGATCTTTCTTGGCAGAAACCATGTTGTGTTGAGCTGATGATATTTTTGAATTTAAACTTCAGAAAATCATTTACAATAGATTCAAATGCTTTGGGTATGAGCGATATCTTTGTGATTGGGCGATAATTTAATACAGAGTCTTTTCTTCCTGACTTCTTGTAAATTGGCACAACATAAGAGTTTTTCCAAAAATCTGGGAAAGTACCGGATTGAAGAGAATTATTGAAAATAATCCAGAGTGGACGGGACAATGAAAATGCACAAGATTTCATGAAGATTGCTTGTATAGTATCAGGGCCAGCCCCTTTAGAGCAATCAATGCTCTGAAGTTTTTCTAGAATGTCAGAAATATTTATAAATATTTTATTGATGCTGATGGAATCAAATTCACTGTCTGATCTAGGATCAATAGAGGTATTGTCACTGGAATATACTGAAGAGAAATGTTTAGCAAAAAGATTTGCAATTGAATTGCCATCAGTTGCAACCTCATCATTAAAGATTTCATATCATTAAAGATTTCAAAACATAAATGGGACCATCAACTATCAATAGATCAATTTTCCTGAACCAAATCGACGTCAATAATATATTCTAAATGACTTTTAAAGGATATTTTTTCAAGCTGGCTTATTCCTTTGCGTTTATTTCCAATTGTTAGAAGGATGATATAAATACTTGGTCACCAAACTCTAAGAAACATTTTACTAATTATCAGTTTTCCTGAACCAAATCGACGTTGTCAACAAATATATTAGAAATAACATATTTCTTTCGAATTTATTTCCAATTGTTTGAAGAATATGAATTCCCAACCATCCCCATCTGGAATTTTTAGAACATGGCAATATCGTTAAAAGTTCTTCATAACAAAGCCATTACAAGTACCTAAATACTGGTACGATATTTTAACCTTTCAATGACAATTCCAAAGTACTTTTCTTACTTTTAGCACGGAACACTAAATCATCGATTTCGTGCATGAATATCTCCCTAGTGTGCTCGTCAAAGGACGAGTCGAAGGACAACGAACACTCGTCTCTATTGTGTGTCTTTATGCAGAACTTATTTCAGATTAATCTTCAATTCCATCAAAACACTACTTAGTTTTACAGAATCGTGATTTAAGAAAAGGAACAACTTCATTTCCAATTTTATTGAAATTACTTTTAACATTACTGGGACCCTCAAGGTTTCCTCAACCATATCGACGTTGTCAACTAACAGATTGGAAATGACTTTTGGAGGATATTTTCTCATGCCGACTTTTTTCTTTGAGTTAATCTCTAACTGTTAGAAGGAAGATATGAATTCCCATAACAACCCAAAATGAACCGATAAATCGGTTCTCAATGATCACCAAACTCTTTCAAGTCACGAGTTTTGTTCCTGGATAATACTCGTATCGATATTATAACCTTTCAAGGACACTTCCAATCTGTTTTTTTTCATCTTGGCACGGAACATGAAATTATCTCCCTAGGGTGCTCATCAAAGGACCTCAATTTCTTACCCAGCACCTGACTGTACAATGAACACTCTTCCCTATTCTGTATTTCGTTTCCAGAGTCGCCAGGTCTTCATTCAGATATCATTTCAGATTAATTTCCATTTTCATCACTTGAATCATTTCATATTCATAATCACTAGTCTAGCAGAATTGTGAATTGAAAAACGAAACAGCTTAATTTTCAATTTTATTGAAACTATTTCAAAACATAAATGGGACCATCAACTAAATCTATCAATCCATTCGACGTTGACGACTAATAGATTCGAAATGGCTCATATACTTCTTACTTTGAATTCATTTTCAATTGTTAGAAGGAAAATATGAATTCCCAACCATCCACAACTTGAAAATATCGATATAAGTTCTTGATCAACGAACTTCAACAAAAATTGTACTCTCGAATCAGACTCGCAATTCACAAATTATGTTCCTGGAAAATACTCGTATCGACATTATAACCTTTCAAGGACACTTCTAAACTGGTTTTCTTCCTCTTAGCATGGAACACGAAATTATCAATCTCGTGCATTAATATCTCCCTACCGTGCTCATCAAAGGACCTCAGTTTTTCAGCCAGCAACTGACTGTACAACGAACACGTATCCAGAGTAGCCAGGTCTTTATTCAGATATCATTTCAGACTAATTTTCATCACTTGAATCATTTCATTTGAGACAATATCATTAGTCTTGCAGAATTGTGAATAGAAAAACAAAACAGCTCAATTTCCAATTTTATTGAAACTATTTCAAAACAAAAATGGGACCATCAACTAAATCTATCGATGATTTTTCTGAATCGAATCGACGTTGACGACTAATAGATTCGAAATGGCTTACTACAAATACATATTTTTACTTTGAATTCATTTTCAATTGTTAGAGAAGGAAAATATGAATTCCCAACCATCCACAACTTGAAAATATCGTTATAAGTTCTTGATCAACGAACTATAACAAAAATTGTACTCTTTCAAATCAGACTTATTTCGCAATTCACAAATTATGTTCCTGGAATAAACTCGTATCGACATTATAACCTTTCAATGACACTTCTAAACTGGTTTTCTTCCTCTTAGCATGAAACACAAAATTATCAATCTCGTGCATTAATATCTCCCTACTGTGCTCATCAAAGGACCTCAATTTTTTAGCCAGCAACTGACTGTACAACGAACACTCGTCCCTATTCTGAATCTCGCATATACAAGCGTCCTTTCGCTTCCACAGTTGCCTATCTTGCGCAGGCGGCTTGAAAGTCGTCGCGACGCCAGCGCCGTCGGTGTTGGAGGTCTTAGAGCTGACACTGACGGCGGCGTCGTTATCGGCGTCCTCGTCGAAGAAGTCTTCTGTGGTGGAGGCGTTGCTGTCGTCTTTGTTCGTGTCGGGTAGTTCGTGTTTTATGTCAACGTCGTCAATCGGTTCCTGAAAATGATCAGGGTAATTGCAGAAAACTGTCATAGTTGTCCTTCCTAGTATTTCATATAATTCGACAAATTCTGAAACTGACAAAATAGGAAGTATTCCGGGTGACCGGGAACTAATTTCCCCCCTTGTATCTTCGTTGCTATTATGAATGGATCTTTCAATTTTGGTACATCAATTTGATTTCATAAGTGTTTGATTTTTTTCTAGAAATTACGATTTAGTATAGAATTAATCATTGCAGAATTGCGTCATTTGACAGGTTGCTGAGGGGCAAACATTGTATTTTGTCAAGATTTTTCATATAAAACCAGAAATAGAGGGATCGTTTTCCTTGGTATCCGAGTTCGAACCAGAAAGAATTTCATAATTTTGTTGATGAAACTGTTATAATATTGTGGATGTGGCAGTGATGGCCAGGGCTATGCTATGCAGATAGATAGAATGGTCAATTCCCAACAAACAATGAACTACCGGGAATTCATTGGCCCAATGCTTTCTTTGCTGGGGAAATGACTTCAACGGCAAAAATCTGTTGGCCTTCCTCATTCTTGCAGTCACTTTGCCAGTGGAGCAAATAGGTATTGGGCCTTCACCGTTTTGTTGACTTTGATGTTGCCGGGAAGACAGCAACTTTGCTTACTCAATCTTTAAGAAGGCCAATGCTAGGCATTCAACTATGCCTATACTGGTCCATCGGATATTATCTTTAGACGGGGGGAAATATTATCGGAAATATTGACGGTCTGCCACTAACTTAGATCAGTTTGAGTCGCAGCACGTTTGGATATTCACAAAGGGGATATTATCTCCTCTCATTTGCTTTTTGTTTCAACTCGTTCTCAAATGACGGAAGTATGTCCGTAATAATGGCACCAAATTATTCGCTGTGCCCTGGTATGTGTGAGTCACAAAAAAACGTATCCAAAACAGTCAGCCTTAGCATAGATTAACGAGGGTGAGTCGTTAATCTATGGCCTTAGTGTCTATGGAGAAAAGGTTATCACGATCTATTTATTTGGTTGATTACCGATTTACATCCGTATTTCCATAGATCGAGTTGGTTAGAAACTCCCAAACGATTTCAACAGAGAAAAACTTCAATTTTAATTTCCTTTCAGTAGTAATCCCCATGCGATACCTATTTACATTTGTATTCAACTTTTCAACTCCATATTAGTTGCCTAATGCAAAATCTAACGCAACATAATTAATACGATAATTTTCCTACTAGTTACGAGGGGAATACAAAATTATTTTTTTCTCTGCGGTCTGCTTTTGAAGATTTCTCACGTTACTGGTAAAAAATCCTCGGATTCATAATAAAAATAAAAATAAATCCTGGAATAAACATCAGAGTCCTTCGAACATGTTTATTTTTGGTTCATGAAAAAAGTATCGGGTCATGCCAATTTCTTGAAATAGTCACTGAATTGAAAAAAATATGACTGCAACATTCCCAACAGGTGTGCGTAGTGCTGAATTTAGTTTGAATTGTTCATCTTCAATTTTTTCGGTTATGTATGGATATTATAAAGTATTATCAGTACTTGTACAAACGCTATTTTTGTTATCTACCAACAATGATATTATGATGAGCAAAAGGAAATTATATGTTGAACATTTACCTGAGTATCATCTTTAGTCTTCAAATGATATAAATCCCCCAAAAATCGAACCATAGGCTCGTATGCGAACCAATTCGTCCTGTAAGAGTCATCACCGGTCATATTATAACTTCTCATCCTGCTATTAATAGACCTAAAAATTAAAATGTTTCGCTGATCAAATTCATCTCTTCCTTTCTTCTCGTTCAAGTTGAGAAGGTCCAAATCTAATCATTATGCCTGAACTGACGGAATCCATCAAAAGAACCTAATGATGGGGAGCTTCAATGCCAGAATTTGTTAGTAAAATAAACAATAGAAAAAAATTCTACCCACCTAAAGGTGGCCATGAGTGATTCACGTTTCCTTTTCATTTCGACCACAGATATCCTCACGCTCATATTGGCCTGGATGCGTGACCAAGCTTTCGTCAATTCCACACGATCTTTGTAGGTCCGATGGCGAGGATGCCATATACCTGGTTCCTGCTCCAGATAGTGCAAAAACTCCAAGATGAGGGCGTTCGTCCACTGCATCGTGCAGACTTAATTCTTTCTCTACTAACACCTGACAATCTTGCCTACAACATAAATTTCAACTTGTACATACATTCGCGAGTTATCTAGCTATGCTCAAGGAACTTTCATTGATTCATCCAGAAAGACCGAATTTCATTATCATGTCCGATAGTCAGGCAGCCATCAAAGCAGTGAGCTCTATGATTATCAGCTCTAAAATGGTTTGGGAAAAACTATGGGACGAACTCGCTAGGAACTCAGCCTAAGTAGAAATAATCTTCGTGTACTATAACGAGAGTCCTAACAGGATACTGCCGGTTGAAAGGACATCTTAGGAAGCTCGGCTTAGAAGAAGAAGACGAATACAGGTTCTGTGGGGAAGAGGAGGAAAAATGTGTTACCCTACAGCTCGCCCTACAGAACCCAAGGGCCAGAAACCTAGGAGCACATATAATAGAGGAGGAGGTGCTACCATACCAGGATCCACCTCAAATCCTGAAATATCTGAGGGATATAGGACTAGACAAATAGTTATAGCAATACGTAAAACAGCCTCATTGACCACAATAGATCTATTTCACCTGAAGAAGCTACTGTGTAAGCGAAACATATCTTGTGTTTGAAAATTTTGTGGAAATCTTATCGTTTGTGAAGTTTCTTACATTTACTATGGATTTCGGAATTCCTTCTGCAATAGGAGCTAGAAGAAATACTCGTGAAATTTCTGAAAGAATGCAAGAAGATTGGATTTATGTAATCAAACGGGAGGACTGGCCTGACATGCTGACCTAATATGATCGTGTGTGTTGTAGACATTTTGAATCTATTAGCAGTATTAGCTTCTATTGCAGAAATGGCAGAAGGAATTTTAATAAGAAATTACCAAATTTCATAATAAAAACTATGTGAGATTACTATTCACCTGAAAAATCATATCCCTTCGTTTCTCAGTGCATTTTTTGAATAGCTCAATATACACAATTCTTATGCCAAAATATTGTGAAAAACTATTTAAATCCTTTGATTCCTCTGTAAACAAATAGAAAAAGTGAGGTTGTGTATCAATGTTTTACAGAAAAGTGAGGTTGTGTTTGAATATTTTTACCTCCAGCCTCCAGGGTCGGTCACCGTGCACGCGACCTATAGCAGATCATATGTTTTGCGAAACAAGGACATGAATAATAATAATATTGTTTTTCGCTAAGATAAAGGCTTCTCGTATCTTCCTTCCTCCAGACTAGAGGTTCAGGGAAGAGTACATCCATTATCTTCCTGTGTCTTTCATTTTTGAACGAGAGTGCAAATCGATTCCAGTATTTTTGCAGTTAGAAACAGAACAAATTTGCATCTTACTATTTTCCCATTTCATCCTCAATTCGGCGAACCTTTGAAATTATGTCAAGTACGTTCATGTACTGTCTAGTTCCTGCTTTTTTCATTTATTCATTTTTGGTTATGCCTGACTGTCAGGGATTGAGAGTGCCCCTACTCTCAATACACAAAAATGTCAAAACAAATGTGCGTCAAGTACTTAAGAACTCTAGATATACTTACCTACACCAATCTTATAATATAAATGCATAGAAAACCTACCTATACAGAGATCGAGACAGAGATATTCACCTTGCTGATATCGTTCGACGAAGCACTGTGCACTGTAGTGTATGAATGCACAAACCACGAAACTCGTTTGAAACGGCTACCCGGTGGACATTTCGAACCAAACTGATCGATCGCGATCGTTTCCCAGCCTTCGCTCGTTTGCACGCGGCCGTTTCGTGACGTCGGGAGAACGAATATGGCGGCCAGTAGGACACGCGAGGCAGGGGCGTAACGGTCGGGATGGACAGAGTAGTCACGTTGAGGTGGATTGTGTTCCATAATATTGATAATTATAATAATAATGAGATTTATGGGAAGAATTTCACTGTTCGAATAATGACAATAGTTATTTATACACCAAGGTAGTAAAAAATATCATTATTACCCAGGGACCACTTTTATATCTCGAGGCTTCAGCCGAGGGCTATAAGGTCCCGTGTTAATAATATTCTTCACTACCAAGGTGTATATTAAATTTTGTTCACCACTATAGCAATACATTTCGATCATTTGAGTTGTGTTAAACTGAAATATGGACTTATTTCAATTATGAAAGCACTTCTTTTCAATTTTAAATAAAATCTAGTAGCCACGTCCATGACAGCATATTCGATTCGAGTGCCATTCCTGCGAATATTGCCATCAGAGCAGTGAATTCAGGTTGATTACAACAAAGGTGGCTATGTCTTTATTGACTAGTGGGTCATAAAACACACTTTACGCCTCGAAAAGGAGTGAATAATGATAGGTTTTACAGCTGGTGGTGAAAAAACACTTTTACGCTATTGAAACTATATTCGAAAAATAGAAGATAATCATGAACACAATCATCATCATTCACTAACAATGTTAATTGTATAAAAACTGTCGTGATAAGGCAGAGTTTGACTAATACTTTGTATATCGCATTTCGGGATGAGTAAGCTGTTATACAACTCTTCGTAGTTGAACTATAATATAATATATGCCAGGTGTCATTCACATTCAATTGACTCAATATCAGAGAACCCCGATCTGTATCAGTAATAATAATAATAATGGCAAAAAGGGCTTTTTCAACATTTGAAGCGCACGACAAAAGTTTCTATGATGTTCGAAGAGGAGGGAGGATAAGGAGAAGAGGTAGGTGTTGGAATTGTTTTCAGAATGTTTGAAAGTTCTTGGGAATACTTTCATTGGCAAAGAATTCCAAAGTATTGCCGTTATATAGACGAACGAGTTTTGTGAAGCTTGACATATTTCAAGGTTGACAACGAAAAGATGTGCTGATTGGGCCTGTCGAGTTCGTCTCACTGGTATTTCACTGGCGTAACTATGGGGGGTTCTGGGGGGTCCGGGCCCCTCCCAGGCCTTTCCAGCCCCCCCCCCCCCCACAAACTTTCTCAAATAAATATCCCAAGGTACCAAATAAAGTAGACACGAATCAAAATATATCATCATATATTTCACCATTAAGAATATCGACGAATAATGAATGGATAATAATGACGTCCCTGTCCGCCTGTCCCTGCAGCTTCACATTCTACATTAGTAATATTCTTTTTATCAAATTTGACTGATGAGATTAACCAAGATTCTCAGTGCAGCTCAATAGCTCAGTTGTATTACGTGTTTCATTTATCTCAGTCTGAGTTGTCTTAAGAACTTATTGAGACTATTTCTTCCCCCTCACCCCAACTGAGCTTGCTATTCATCTGGTGTTGTAGTGAGAAGAAGGTGAGACTGGATCAGTTCTAGTTATTCTGTGGTTTCGTTCTGAAAATTGTGAGATTATATTTTCATTTTGACATGCTTTCAGCTTTGAAGTTTCAGCTCACAGGTTAAATCCTTTGAAAAGAATAATTAATTTGTTTCCAAAATTCCTTGATATAGGTGATAAAATCCAATAAAGACATATTATTACTAAGGCTGAAGCATGCTGTCATTGTTGTCCAACAGGCCAGATAATAATTATGATGTGATCACAGACGTAAATAATGCTTATATCAATGACAGGGTTATGTTTTCTTCCTTTGCCCATCCTGACAGATGAAAACGTGTTCTTTTTATTCAATCGACAACTCAGATCCATCTCACCTCCTTCTAACTCAATTGATCCCAGTAGTGAGAATGTAACAAGGTAAAAAGAATATTGCTATTCTGTGATCCCTGGGATTCCCAGGTCTTTCACGGCACGCTTCTGTTCAGTGTTGACTTGTTGAGTGTTCAGTCAGTCGTCAGTCTTAAAGATCGTTAGACAGGTATAACATATCTTATATTGAAATCGTAAGCACAACTCTTTCTATTTTTTGTCATTATAGGCTTTATTTGTCATTATAGGCTTTATTACTGTGACAATACTCGAAGTACAGTGACATAGTGAAAAAAAGGACAAAAGGTAAGTTGTGAATTGAAAATTTATTTGGCCTTCTACCTTCTATCTATCTGTGGTAGGCAATAATTTGTTGCTTTTGTAGGGAAAATAAATAAAATATCAACAGATTAAACTCCCAAAGAGTTTTATAAACTTTGCGTGTAGTATGGGTATAGAAAAATTCTTTGAAGTCATTAAAAATACAATTTAGTTTTATGCCATTCTGACCGGCGTATTTAGATCCAGAACCGTATTAAGCAGGTGATATTCTTCAAGTTTAATAAGCTCACCCGATTGTGGATTTATTTCCAATAAAATAATTCATAATCAGGCTATATCCTAGATCACATAATATACCAGTTTTAATCTTTTCCTGAAGATGCTAACATAGTTAGCGAAACACGTGTCGGTTTGGTTAGTGGCTCGGTTAGTGGTAAAACAGTGTAGGTAGTGTATTATCGTGCCAAAGGTTCCAGTCTCGGTTCCAGTCTTCGACATACCATGTTCTTTCGCCAGTAGTGGTATTGATAGAGAAGGAATGACATTTCCCGTGGAAGTATCGTTAGAAAAGTGGAAGGTCGCCGACTTTTATACGATGTTTCAATGAGGTCAAAGGATTAGTGAGTGTGGCATCACCCACCAGGCGAATGGCTCTTCTCTGGATGGAATCTAAGAGCATCAGTGTATGTTTGGGAGCTGAAGCTGAACCCCATATCGTCGATCTTCACACGAAGTGACGTAACTAACAAAATTGTGAAAATCAAGTTACGCCCATAAAATAACTTTTCTGGCATGCCTGCTTGACCTCACAAAGTAGCGTATCTGTAATCCGTATAGTATCCTCGTAAATCCATATTGAATAACTGTTGTATCTGACAAAATGCCTATAAGGTTTCACACGAAAAAGCGTATATTACTTACGTCAGTTCGTGTGAACCAATCGTATCGTTACGGAAGCTGATGGGTTAATAGTCGCGGCGTCGTATCTACCCCATACATGTGTCAACTTGTCTGTAGGCTGTTCGCTATTCCTAATTCCTCAGTTGAATTCAGACTTTTGGCAGTATAGCAGTTGAAAGCAGTTGTACCTACGTCCTGAATTCTTAAAACTGTGAAATTAGTGAAATTCTCAGTCTATTGATAATAATTCAATTATTGTCTTGCAGGTTTTTATATTTACATTTTTCATAGTAGAAAATGGACGCGTTGGTATTTTGGGACGATAATACCAAAAATGTAGTGAACGCA
Source organism: Phaedon cochleariae (assembly GCA_918026855.4). Taxonomy (NCBI): domain Eukaryota; kingdom Metazoa; phylum Arthropoda; class Insecta; order Coleoptera; family Chrysomelidae; genus Phaedon; species Phaedon cochleariae. The sequence continues at coordinate 34,105,434 of OU896717.1, forward strand.
AGTGAACTAAAGACATGTGACTCTCGTAAGATAGCAGTAGGAAAGCGCGCTTTTTTGAAACAAACCACGGACAGAGCGAGGGAGATTCTGCTCATAGCGCCATCGACAGAGCTGTTACTACCGCTGGAAATTTATTTGTTCCTTCACAACTCTACCCCATAATGCGACTGGCACGAAGGAAGCAACCTTATACGGTGATTCCAATGGCGTATAATGATTTTAAAGACTTCAAGTTGTCCAAGGATCTGAGAATCTTAACTGTTAGAACCAGCGAAAACGGCAGGAGCATAAATTGAAAGAGTTTAATGGAAGTGATGGCAAAGCAAACTTCACCCTATACACTATTTTTCAAGAATAGTCATCTAGAAGCTGAATATGACTCTATAGTTTTCAAACGTCTAAAAGCTAGTGTGTCAGAGTTAGAACTTTTCCAATTATAAACAAAGAACCTCCAAAAATAACTAACAAAAAGTTTAAGGACTCACTCTGTCAAGGAGAAACTCCTGTGGTTCGATTAAAAGAGTATCAACATTTTTTTCTATCTCTACCCCATATTGAGAAAGAGTAAAATGAATTAATTATGATGAAAAAATGGACAAATGTTTATTTTTTGAGTTCTAAACACATTTTTATGAATAATTCATTGATAAATCTTACTCAGCTAGAGAAATTTTGCATCATTATTTAGAGAAAAACTTTATTTTTCATTAGGTTTACTGCTTTGTTGTTTCAAGAGTATTTTTTTTGTTGAAGAAAATCTAGGCAATTACTGATTATTACTTCATGGCTTGTTATTCTCTTACCTCACTATTATAATTCTGCTTTTTTCCATCTTATTTTGTAACATATTAAACACCTGCTGATTTATATCCACCCTGTATATTTTCGTTAATAAAGTCGAGCAAAACTACAGGTTCTACTGTCTATTGTAGCAGCGAGCTGAACCATATTATACGATTGTATTGAAATGGCGTATCTTACACTTACAGGCAATATAATTTTGTCTCACACGAAGTGACGTATCTACATGTTTTATTTTTTTTCGAAGAATTTGAAAATATTTAAAGATTTATTTGATGGATAAATGAATGTTCATTATCAATGAACACAATATAAAAAAATCGCAATCAATGTTCGATTACTTTGTAATTTACGGCAACCAAATTGTCGTGATTTTTCGTTTTTAGCCTCTGCTGTAAAATTAAGTAAATGTCACTTACGCCACTTCGTGTGAAGACCGACGATATGTGAGAAGGAAAGAAAAAGAATAACACACGAAATAATTCAAACATCAACAGATAACTGTTGGAAGGACCAGCAATAGCTAAACGTTGATTTATTTGAGAATCATTAGCTTTGTTAACAATTCTGTGAATAATTCAACATATGCCAAGGCATTCCTTTTTCAAAAGAAGGATTTGTTCCAATTAATTATGATGTACATTTCCGCTATATATAGCAGAATTATTCAATTGCTCAAACTATTATGTTTATTATGTCAACACTTTGATTGGGTATAAATAAGCCATTGAATTTGTCACGCGATCTTGCCACCTGATAACTTGACATTAAAAGATATCAAATATTCAGAATCCTGGAATATATTCATCAAGTTTAGAAGATTACCTATAGTGACCGAACAAACCAATATGAATGGCATTGCAGTACATTAAATATGGTGGACTTGAGACTAAACTAAATGAGAAAAACGTACCGATGACAACGTTATATGGTTGATGATAACTTGCAAACCTATATAGTGAATTTTTCTTCATAATTTTATCATAGTCGGAAAATTTTCGACAATGGCAATGTTATTTCTAGTAATCGCTCAAAATTAGCGTCATCATTAGAGGCATCTCTATCTTTAGCGAGATGATTAAAAGTTTTCAACGGTTTTTAAAACTAGATGAGAAATTTCACGGTGATTAACCAATTTTAATTACCTTTCAAATTAGAATTCATCAGCAAAATGGCTCGTGAGGGTTTTAATTCTTTCCATCAAGCTTTGTTGATGCCAGCCGATTATTAATTGATTCAAACACCTGACTAACGATAATGCCTGTGACGTAGGTATTGAGAATGAAATAAATGAATTCAGAGTATCGAATAAGTATATGGGTAGTATCTTTTGTAATATAACTGATGATGAATTTAAGCACTCAGCTAGCCATTTCTAGCAGAAATTTCAAAACTCTTACATATGATTTGCAATTGAACGAAAATAATAATGTTTTTGAAATGACCTGAATGACTTTAAAGGTATACCTACCAAATATGTAGTCATTATATAGATATAGACGATCAGCTGATCAAGGAACTGCGCCGAATATGAGTAATTGAAACGTTAGAAGCGCACAGCTTACAGTTACGATAATTAGAATATGTTAAACGGCATGCATACTAATGAGCCTTTCTATGACTGAAAAATGCAGAATGTTGTAATGTGTCTTCTCGTTAAGGTGTCAAAAGCCCAGGAATAAATTATTATGAATCTATATTCGTAACAATAAAACTAGGGTCCAACGGCTTATGAATAATAAAACTCGTAACTGTTATTAAAATTTTCTAGTAGGTTTATTATCAGTGAAAACTGGATTATGAAGACCTCAGAGTAGATTTCAGGGTGCTAGATTCAAGAGGTCCTTTATGACTTGGTGAACACAGAATCCTCGATAAATCATATTCAATATATTAATCACTGGAGTTTGGATCGTATCTCGGATCGTATCGAAGATCTAGAAATATTGTGTTTGTTTCAATCAATTGGTCAACCAAGATCAAGATGTTCTTTTGAGGTCAGTTTGAAAATGTCTTCCTCTTAGAAAACTTCACACAATAAAATAGCTCAAGGAAAATTTATTAGGACTCTAACATATACTCAAACTAAAAGTTACATGGAAACAAAAGATGGTAGGCGAGGGGGTGTAACTTGGAAGAGGTATATAATTTCGTGGAAATAACAAATTGTGAAGAATATCCTTATGGTGTACCTCGGAATTTATGATAATTCGAAATATAATTTCATACCGTAAAGCGTAAACCCTTTCTTAGGTATTCTTCCTCATAGCATTTTCAAAAGTTCTGCATCATATTATTATCATGCCTTATGATTGATATTTTTTTTACCAAACTTGCAGAGAATTGGTGATGGACTAAAATGGTGATGACAGATAAGGAAGTTCTTGACTTTGAATAAAATAGAATAAATATAAAACTAAAGTAAACATTTTATAGTTTTCACCGGGAAGGGAAGGAAAATTATAAAGCATTAGTTAGAAACGAGGTAAGTTTTAAAAATTAAACGGTGATATAAGTGGAGATATATTTTCTAAAATATTATATCCATTTAGTAGTGCAATACTGACATACATCAACGATACTTTCTGTTTTTGTTTTGTATTCGAATTGTTATGGTCGGATATAAAAACAATAATTAATATGTACATATAGTATGTAGGTAAGGACATGTAATTCTCAAACTGATAACTTCAAGGTGACAGTCGAGTAATTTCCATACGTTGTACCTATTGTAGCAAAATATTGTTTATGAAACCTCAAAACTATCGGATCATCAAACGGTTTGTTGAATTGTTTTCCTTCTAATCCTTTTAGAAATAGTGGTTTTATATTCATCCACCTTACCTTTAATAGCAGATGAATAGGAGGACTGATAGTCGGAGAACTTTTCTTTTCCTGGTGACACAAACAGGACTTCATCCACGGCATCTTCAGCGAGAATTTACCGCACCACCGTCAAATTCAAAACAAACTAATAATAAAAATTTCATACAAAATCGAGAACAAAAAAAAATCGCGCAAGCCGAGTTCGTTTGTTAGCAAAGCAGAGTTGACAACTAATAAGAAAAAATGCAGTCCATTTATGACGGAAGCATGTGGAGCACGTGCCCCGTCACGACGGCAGCGTCGGCATGGCCAACTGGGAATAATGGTGGTAGCAACATCGAACGTTCGAGTGCCTGGGCACGACTGTTGGTTGTTTTGTACGCACGGAGCATCCGCAGCCGCCTAGATCCCGGTCTTCTTCTGCGCTCGACAAACGCATCGGCTTCCGTGAAGCAGGGGGTGGATTAGGCAAACCGAACGGTACATAAACGGTACATACAATTGGACCTTCGGCTCGGACTCGGACACTAGGACTTTTAACCCTTTCAGCCCCACTTTTCCTTATGAATAAACTGAGTTACTGACTTAATTTGTACATAGTCAGCTTACTCCTACAGATTTGCATCATTTGAAATTTGTTTTTTGACGTTGACGGATGGGACAAATATGGCCCATTGGTATTCGCGAAAATCACGAACCAATTGGGATTTAAACCTTCATTTTCCCGCGTTGTCATTCTGTCAAAAATATGATATTTTTGACGCCAAGTGTGATATGTCAAATTAATAATTTTGCCAGAACGACTCGGAAGATATGTTTCTACCATATACGGTTGTATAAACAAATAATCATATAATAATCAGTCACACAATTGAATGAACAATAATTATAATCTTCAATACTACTACCAAATAATCACACTTGATGATCACGTGATATATGCCGTCAGATGGCACATTCCTTAGCATTAAAACCCAATAGATGGCTCTATTAAACGTCAAATTAACGTCAAATTTCCAACTGAGTATGAACAACAAAAACATTGCCGTATGCACTCATTGCAAATTGGTTATTTCCAAATCATTTTGCAAAATAGTGAATAATAAGTTGACTTATTCTTAGTTCTTGAAATACGTACAAGGGTTCCAGTATGGGAAAAATTACTTTTTGTGCAGAGAAATTGCCATTCTGATGTGGACAATGGTGGTTTTCATCATTGATATCACACTACAATCCCACAGTTTTCAAACATAATATGGTCTACTCAACACTTGCATGGACTAGAATGGAACCATACAAGCAATCAGCTATTACAACAATATGGTATAGGTATGAAGAAATAATTGAATTCATCAAGAAATATCACTAGCTTTTATGAAGGAGATGGAATTCTAGTGAAGGGGTTGGAAAAGAAGATATGGTTGGAGAGGCTGCTCAGAATGAACAATATCATCGATTTACATAAACAAGGATCTCCAACAATTGAGGACTTGAGGTTATTCTCAAGATCGAATCATTGCATCCAACATTTATACAATGATTCTAATTGTGCTTCAGAAAATGTATATTATATTATTATAAGGTAGGTACTGGTTTCTTCTTCGTAAACAATAAAAGTTCATGCAATAATTCGAGTTTTTTCATCAGGAAGAAATGAGGTTCTGGAATATGCACTTCAACAAATAAATTATTTTCCAATAAAACACATATTTATGAAATTCAAAACAATGGTCGCCATATTTGTTGTTCATACTCGCAAGACTTGTACAGTTAGCCACCAGAGGCCGCACACTTCGTGATTTTCGCGAATTGTTGAATGGATCAGTTATGTCCCACTGGTAACCTATAAAATAAAAGTTCAAGTCTTGTCAAATCTTCATTCAATATAATTTTACAAACAGTTTCTTCAAAGTAGTTACTTGACACATTCTGCACAGACCATCGATCATCGCCGCTGCCGATTTCATTATCTTGTTGACCATCTGAATCAGAGGATGATGTTTTTGTCTCGTAGTCTTTGTCGAGGTTGTCATCGGTTTCAAAGGGATCCAACTCATATTCAGTACCAAACTACCATAAAATGCATATGAATTATCACCTACTTGCCCAAAAACTCTATGAAAATGAAGAAAAAAAGATATAAAACAATCAACACGTGTGAAAATAAATGGAAAAATGATTCCGCAAGGCGACGTCGTCTTGCAAATCCTGTTTTATTTCGATGCTTCTGCACGCAGAATACCACTAAAGCGAAAATGAGTTGAAATTGAGACACATTTATACCAGTAAATATTCATAAATTCCGAGTGGGACATTATACAGGGTGTAACTAAATAAGTGTAAAACATTTAAGGGGGTGATTCCTCATCAAAAAAGAGATAGGATCTTTCATATAAAGAAACTTCATTGGAGCATCCCATGTTAAGATAAAGCTCCTTGAAGGGGAAACATAAAATTTGTTCAACAAATTTTTTCACAAATTAAGAACAGAACAACAATACACAATATTAGTATTACTCCAAGTTTAAAAATTCACAAACTGACAGCTTGATACTAATTTAATTGTCACTATCGCTAATAGCGGCCTACTGAATAAATTAGTTTCGTATTTTCATTTCATGGCGATATGTATGTTGTTCGTAAAATAATTTTTTGCTGCGAATTGGTTTATTTTGGGCGAAAAAATCAGGGGACATTTTTTGTTAACAATGAAACAGGCTATCGGAAATACATTTTTAAATGGTAAACAAATAATAAGACAAAAAGTTACATTGGAAATAAAATCTAGGGGTTGCGTTTTTCACATCTTACAACCATGGGGTAAACCAAATAAATTACTGGCTAAGTGTCTTTTTGGTAGTAGAAAATGTCAGGTTAATTTCAATACTGTAACTTTTTTAGTGCTTGTGAAAAAAATTGTTAAACAAATTTTATGTACCCCCTTCAAGGGGCTGTATCTCAATATAGGATGCTCCAATGAAGTTTTTTTATATGAAAGATCCTATCTATTTTTCGATGAGGAATCACCCCCTCAAATGTTTTACACTTATTTAGTTACACCCTGTATATACCGATGGGGCTGAAAGGGTTGAGCCCGAAGTGGAAATCCTACCCTTTAATTTTCACTCAACAAAACAAAATTGCAATCAGGATCCGGAACACTAGGACTCTTAGGTCTTAATAGGAAATCTCTTCTTTCAGTTTCCCAATGAAGGTTATTACTTTCTGGCCTGGAATGAAGTTCATTTCATCCTATTCTATTTAAAAAAAAATCAAATCGACTATTTGCTCTCAATGGCAATTCTTGCCTGCGCTCTGTGGTCAAAATGTCATTTATCTACTTCATATTCATGTCAATTCATTCATGGACATTGACACTCAGTCTCTGTTAACAATATTTTTAAGGTCACGTCAGACTATATAATTATTAGTTGAGGTCCCTCGTGCTCTCCTTCGCACCTGATGAACAAAAATTTTATATTTTACAATAATCCCATTGGGAAACTTTTTTGTTAAATGTATATCTGCTCTTATTACCGTTTGTACTATAGTGATGTTGTCGATTACATTTTGAACCTTTTATGTAAATACTGGACGCGTAATCCTTAGATTATAAATGAATATAGAATGACAATTTAATTAATGTATGAAAAATCAAATAAGCCGCTGGGGATTTCGTCATTATATATGATTACGAAAAAAGTTTGCTCTAAATTTTCCAGCGACGAGACAGAATCGTCCTAACATTTGAAACCATGAAAACCAAGTTGTAAACAAATCTTAGATGGCGTTTAGGTCAGTTTTTCTCACTCTTGCGTCGTCAGGAAAGTATTTAATTTAGATGCCGCTATTTGGAGAATCTTCCAGCGGAGAAATTGGACAGACAATACACCAACAATAATGTGATTTAGGTATTCATTAAATTGTCTCAACGATGTACACTCAAACATTGATTTTTGGCTGCAGTCAGGAGGGAAATTCAACTCAAAAAACTGCCAGAAAGAATTACTCGTCCTACGGACTAATTTTTTCGAGGGCAATATTTTTCATTCAATATCCAGGTAACAACATTCTCATTACAATAAAAAAATTCACCTTGACCAGTATGAATAGACAAACTATACCAAAGACAATACCAATATTGGGATTATAACGCTCGTTCATTGAAAATTTTCTGAGCTTCCATTCCATTGCTTTAAACAAACGTTATAAAAGAATGCAATTGCATGACTGACACAGAATCATGGTGCCTATAACAATCATACACACATGAAAGTTTGTAAAAATATATACAGACATCGAATACTCCATAGTTTTCTTGATATTTTGTCAAAAGAAATATGATTTATCATAATCGATGACTTCGATAACATATGGATAATTATTATAACTACACATGGTCATATATAGGTATACCTAGTGGAAGAGTTTGGATAACAGAAATATCCCAAATGAACTGATGTTCGCTACTTTTATACTCTATAGTCCTAGATTTTAACCGTTGCTATACTTGGATTATAAATGCCTATACAAAGAAGAATATCACCTTGACCAGTGTGGGAAGATAAACAATACCAATCCAGAGATCATAACGCACATCGTTCATTGAAAGTTTCCTGAGCTCCCATTCCATGCATTGCTTTCTTTAAGAAACGTTATGAAGATTGCAACTGCATGACTGATACAGAATTGATTGTTCATGTCTTCAAAATTGAATTCGATGTGGAACATTGAAAAGTGTCAAAGAATGCACTTGATGAATCCACGTGTATACTCACTGATGACCTATCTATAACAATTATGCATTGTACATGCAAGTTTGTTAAAATATCTACATACATCGGTTATTCCACAGTGTCCTTGACATTTTGTCGAAAGAAAAATCATTTATCAATATTGATGACTTGGATAATAGTTGAATAATAATTGTTATGCACATGCTGTTATAGGGAAGAGGAATGTTCTGATGTTTGATTGCTACTTTTTTACTCTATATTCCTACATTTTACCCGTTGTCCCTAGATTATAAATTTCTTTGCAATGAAAAAATAGAATCATGAAGTTCCTTCTTCGAAAGTATTCAGAGCTCCTATTCCATCGCTTATTTTCATTTTTCTATATGGAAACTTCTGGAGATTGCATTTGCATGCTTGATACCGAATCGATCGTCCATATTTTCAGGATTCAATTCGAATAAAAACATTGAGAACTTTCAGTGAACGCAGAAACGCAATGAATCCGCATTATACTCACTGATGAGGTACCGGTAGGTAGATAAGAATAATTATGCACACATGGAAGTTTGTTAAAATATCTACAGACATCGAATACCCCATAGTTTCCTTAACATTTTGTCGAAAGAAAAATCATTTATCATAATTGATGACTTGGATAACAGATGAATAATTATTATGCACATGGTGATATAGGGAATAGGAATGTTTGATTGCTACTTTTTTACTCTATAAATTCCTACATTTTACCCGTTGTCCCTAGATTATAAATTTCTTCACAATAATAACAATCACCTTCATCAGATGGAAAGACAAACAGGAATCATGAAGCTCGTTTATTGAAAGTTTTCTGAGCTTCTATTCTATTGCTTATTTTCATTTTTCTATATGGAAACTTCTGGAGATTGCACTTGCATGATTGATACCGAATCGATCGTCCATATTTTCAGGATTCAATTCGAATAAGAAAATTGAGAACTTTCAGTGAACGCAGAAACGCAATGAATCCGCATTATATATACTCACTGAACCTACCGATAAGAATAATTATATGCACACACATGAGAGTTTGTTAAAATATCAACAGAAATCGAATACCCCATAGTTTCCTTAAAATTTTGTCGAAAGAAAAATCATTTATCAATATTGATGACTTGGATAATAGATGAATAATTAATATGCACATTGCACATGGTGATATAGGGACGAAGAATGTTTTGATGTTTGATTGCTACTTTTTTACTCTATATTCCTACATTTTACCCGTTGTCTCTCGATTATAAATTTCTTTACAATAAAAAAAATCACCTTGACCAGATGGAAAGACTCACTGATGAGGTATCTAACGATAAAAATAATTATGCACACATGAAAGTTGGTTGAAATATCTACAGACATCGAATCCCCGATAGTTTCCTTAACATTTTGTCGAAAGAAAAATCATTTATCATAATTGATGACTTGGATAACAGATGAATAATCATTATTATACACACACATGGTTGATAAAAAATATCCTGAAGTATTATACTGATGTTTGATTGCCACTTTTAACATCTGAGAAAGAAATTCCTACATTTCACCCGCAGTAAAAAAGAACTCAATCGTTAGTCGAAATAAATATGCAGTTATAATCTGATCTATCTTAATTTATTTCATTTGTATTTAACACTTATGTAGAAATATTTTTTGTTCAATGTATATGTATTGCGACGTAGCGAGTGTTTTTTTCTATCCAATATAGCAGTCGAAATGGCAAAAAGTTCGTTTCATGTTTACATCATTATCGTGAACCTTCGTTTTAGTTTTTTCTTGTTACGAATGGCTAATTTAGATGCAAAGATGCGATAGCAGTGTTCTTCGTCGAGTATGCTGAAACTGATTGATAGTATGGTAGGATCATTTCAATCCATATTAATTATCTCATCGACTGATTTTAATGAGTACAGCATCCTCCGAAATTCATTATCACATTCAATTTTTAAAATGTCAGGCTTCGTCACTATCACGGTTTCACGATCGTTCATTGAGAATGCAATCGAAAAAATAAACATATTATCATTAGCTCCTTAGAAACAATTTTCCATTTGATATTTGAGTTGGATAATGGAAAGGGGGAACTCAGTTTAGTTTGAGCAATCTATCAATCATTAGTCAGCTGTGATTCTATACATAATTCCTCATGATACGAACATCGGACGATGAAAAAAAAAAATCAGTGGAAAGTGAAAGATATTTTAAATCTCGCCGATCATTTCAAATACTTTACCAACACCATATTATTACTTTCAATTCAGTTTTCCATTAATTTCAGAATCACTACGGTCGTTAAACGAGTTATGTTTACCATAAGCACACATTTCTATTTTCACCTCATTTAAATCATCACACGTTCTTGCTCCATCTTTCATAAAATCCAAACTATCTTTAGAAGTCACCATCAGAAAAGATTTAACTAAAATATGTTTTATTCTCCTATACGGCCATATATAAGAATCTGGAGACAGAGAGAATATGCCATATGAGTGAGACAGATATTGGGAAAATATATAATGAAAAATAAAAATTTCAGCGTCACACATAATTTTCTGTTCCGAATCTTTTTATCGATGAAGAAAGATCAAGATAGGAAATCTTCATTGTCATCATCCGGTATAACGAAATATAATTCATTTGATACACTGTATCACCGAACATCAACTCTGATATATCAAGTATAAACTAATTGTGAGTACATTTTATTAGGTCGAAAATAAACAGGCCTCAAAGCATTCCGATGTAGGAGTTATGAGCACAAGAAATTACTTTTAATGGAAGTGGATAGGCACTTATCAATTTGATACTTTGATGTTCAATGGGCGCACGCAAATGCCTAAAAGTTCATGATAATTGGATTAATTTAGTCAATTGAATTAATTAGATACGTATTTATTTACATTTTGAGAGTTTAATAAGTGTGCTCAATACAAAAAAAAATTATTGCAGTTCTTTAGCCAGTGTCGATGAGAAAATTTTAAAATCCATTTCATAGTTATATTAATAGGTACAGTATATGGAATGAATTGATGCAATGCAATACATTTTTTGTTATAATTTAGATTTCGGATAAACCAAAACAGACATACAGCAAACAGGCATTATCGCATTTTTGTTCGAGAACTATTTTTCAATAATTAAAAGTCTGAAGGAAATGTTTTCGAATTAATTTTTTTCGAAAATCAAATTTTCAAATATTCGTTTTTTCGAAAATTCAGGTATCACAAAATATGAGCAATATTTTGCATCATGAAGATATATTGCGATTGCGGACTCTGTGGTCCAAAGATTTATACTTTTTTGGAGCATTATAGGAAATTCCAAAGAGACGATATTTGAGCGTCAATAACAGATAAAAATCCCCTATGCCATGATTCAGAGACTTTGTTGGTCAACTGTGACTGCTGAAGAACACTTCCGAAGCAGCTCCAAAAAGAATAAGTAAATACAAGTTCAGCTGATTTAGCTCTTGACTATTTTGACGCTATAATCACGCACGTGGATAATGTTGATGGTTGTTCGGTTAGTTAGGTAAGCTAGGTATAGGAAGATATTATATAGATTGTTGAGAAATAAACTACGAAGGCGCTGAAGGGCCACATATACTTTTTTTTTGAATCCCGGACCCCCGACTTAATAGTCGGACCCCCGACTTTAATCTCGGACCCCCGACTTTGAAGTTGGACCCCCGACTTCAATCTCGGACCCCCGACTTTAATCTCGGACCCCCGACTTTAAAGTCGGACCCCCGACTTTAATCTCGGACCCCCGACTTCAAAGTCGGACCCCCGACTTTAAAGTCGGGATTCAAAAAAAAAAGTATAGGTGGCCCTTCAGCGCCCTCGTAATAAACAGTTTTTGGAAGTGAAGAAATAAATTATTTTGAAAATAAATGATTTCGAAAAAGAAACATTCCGGGAAGTTGTTTGGAGAAAAAAGTAACTATCGATAATAAGGACTTTCGAAAACTTGATTTTCGAAAACTAGTTTTAAAAAACGTTGTTTCCGAAAAATATACTGCTATTCGTGTTGAATTTATTTATGAAACAGAAATAACTGCATGAGATATCATTCACATGTGGAAGAATTAATATATTGCATTTGATATATATAGTCAGAAATATATACCAAGTCCTCGGTAGTATAGTGGTCAGTATCCCCGCCTGTCACGCGGGAGACCGGGGTTCGATTCCCCGCCGGGGAGGATCTTTTTTTTATTTTCCTCAACTCTCCAACGGCCAACAGATGGCGACACTTAGAGTATCATCGATGTTTCTCGACGCTCGTCGCTCGGCAGCCTTTAAATAGTGGCGTTGAACGTAGTCGAGTCAAGATCATACTTCACAGGATCATTTCTGTAGTATATCTTCGCATACTCTCTACTCAAACGTAGAGTTGTCGCAACTTCGATGACGAGACATAGTCTCGTGTCCTGAGCGTGAGGCAGACATTTTGTGAGTGCATGCATTTGCAAATGTCCTCGATGATCGTTCGCTCGCTACTTGTAGCGAGTTATGGATGCGAGGCAGTCTGAGAGGTTGCTTTTATAAGAATGAAATGATAACGATTGTTTTGAACTTCTGAAAGGTCTAACCTATTAGAAGAATCAACGGTCATTGGTTGCCTGAAACATGTTATTGAAAAAAATTATTACTGATGGAGATTGTCCACTTTGAAAATAAGCTCGGCATGCAGAATAAACTCTCTTTATTTCTGAACAGGTCAAGGCATGGTCAATAAGATGTTTTTATGGTAATCTTAATTAAGGCTGGTTGCCATGGTTACATTGGTCAGAAACTGACATCACTTAAGGTTCTTGTTCATAGAAAATCCGTAAGAAGCGCTAATATCGTCATATTTTCAATTGGCTAATGGCAATCAGACCAAATAACAACAATCATTTATACTTAAGACAAAACATGCATATAGAGAAATTGTGTTGGTAGGTTCATTTTTGATAGTGTCTAATGAAATTCTGGTGATTGGAGTGCTCATTTCCATTTTGAAGAAAATCCGTTCAGCAGAAAAATATGTAATTACAATTACGAACAAGAACCTTAAGGTATGTTCATGCTTGTACGAATTCCGCAAAATTTATGCGAATCGCAAACAACGAAATTCCCAACAGAATTCGACGTTCATACTCATGCGACAAAATTTGGAAGAGGTAAAAAGGGTTCTATGTTATCATATATAATATCTTTATTTCTGGTTCCACCATTGATCGAAGTTCATCAAATTGAAGGCAGGTTAAACGAAAGTAATTGAAATATTTATTAGGGTCATTCAGTTGATCGAACGAAGCTGTAATAATATCTCCATACATTTTTCGGAATTTAAAAATGCTTCGAACACTCTACAGCTCCTTTTTTGCTTCTGGACACATCATTAGCTCTACAAATGATACATTAAAATTACTTCGTCCAGAGAATCCATCCTGAGAAGAAAACTTAATTATATGAAGAAATTATGAAATTTCAAATTATAATTCTGTACTTACCTGTAGTCTAGTGTCTGTCACGTCTTTTTTCAGCCTCTGCTGTCCGCTCCCTAATTCCCTAATTTTGATGTTATCATAATAACAACACATTTTATGTGAGATGTTCATAACTCCTATTATAAACATCTCAATTTTATGCATACCATAGATATTTTCATCATGCCATAGATTAACGAGTCGTTAATCTATGTGCATACTGTCTTGTGGTTTGGGCAAAACAATAGCGTATCAGTGAAAACACGATATTTTTACTTATAAACATTTCTTTCAATGACAACAAATAATGTAGATCGTAGCTAGCAGAGTTGATAGTACCAATTTCAACCGTGCTGTGGCGCTACCATACGATCTCGATAATTTTAATTTCGGATTACGGTCAAAGCTTCAGGAAGGGCTTTTGTGCTGATTCAAAGTTATCGGTAGATAGTTACTAATCTGATTCAACAACTCGAATTATATGTGTGAACAATTGGAAAATTAAAATTTTGTTTAGCCATAAAGCTGTGGCTTTGGCCTACTATACAGAATATCATCAGTTCTACCAACCTTGGCTGTGGTTCAATTGTGCTGTCATCTACTGTCCTTGTCGCTAACTAATTGATTTTTTGAGTTGTGGCCGGATAGCCTTATTTCTATTGTGGTTCGTGAACTGATTTCATTTGTCAAAGCAACGTCACCGCCTCAACGACGAAGTAGTCTCAGATGTCAGATGACAAAATCAGAATGTCAGAATCGGTACTGTCAAATTGGGAATATGGAAAATTTTGTAAACAAATCACAAGTGTTTGGTTTTTTATAGAATTATAGTTTTGAACTCGGTTATCAATATGCAGTGGACAAACGAGCTTATTTTAGAATTTATAAGACTGTATAAACAGGAGCCGATAATATGGAATCCCAAATATGGTTTGCATAGACCAGGTAGGTAAGTGTTGATATTTTGTTGCTATGATAGATATGGTGAAAAAAAACTACAAGAATATCCACAAAATTCCATTCCCTGTTAATTATACTGAAATTTGGAATCGCTTCAATTCGCTAGCAAGAGACGACTTGAGCTCTGGAGTAGGTACAAGTTCAAGACATAAAACAAATAAATTGACAGATTTCCCCAATGAGATAGATGATTAAATTCCAAACTGAAACAGTGTTATTTGAATAATTATACGTTTTAGCATCAAAGGACGTGTTTATCATGTCCCAGGCACCAGATGACGTATCTGTGACGTCTTTTTACGTCAGTTGAATGACCAAGAGGTGACGTCGTACTTATGACGTGATGAATGACGTGAATAAGTCACAGCCCAATGACGTCATATTATTCACGTTTATGGTCTATGGACGTCAGTCACTCACCAAACGCCTTGGGCGTCATGTCCCAAACGTATAAACAATATAAAATATCAGTTTTAGCTCTGATATAATGAATGGAAACGAAAATAGGTCTTTGAGTTCTGTGTATTTAACACAATAATTCAACCTCATTTTGATTACTGCGCATCTAACTATATTATTTTCATGGGACCTAAATAAATTGAACCAACTACAAGAGCTGCAAAATCGTGGTATGAGAATAACTTTAAAAGCCAATCGATATTCACCCATTGTTGTTATGTTCAATACTTTACAATGGTTCACTGTCTCTCAAAGAATTTATCATCTTCAAAATACTAAATAACTTAGCACCCTCGTATTTTCAAACATATTTGATATTTCGAAGAGAAGTCCATTCATATCTCACCAGAAATTGTGATGATTTTCATATCTCCAGAACAAACCACAAATACACTATTTGTTTTTAAAAGGTTTATTATTATATATTATTATTATTATTATTTATTCTATATTTTATTATTATGTCTATTGGGATGCTTATTTGAATGAAGATCTATCTATCTTCAATAACTATTTTTCTTAAATCAATTGTTGATTGAACATTTTGGAATGAATGCACCCAGTTAACACAAACCTCTCTGAGATGTCGCATTCAGGTCACCAAATGTTGAAAATGCGAATCGAAATTATAAGTTGCTGTTACCGCTACGGGATACGAATTAAGATGAATGGTTCACAATGGAACTCACATTTTGGTCGATCCGAATCAAATATGAATGTCTATTTGTGAGTCTATTTAGCATATCAATTACGTTCATCGAATGCGTTGAAAATGAATTTCTTTGGAATCTCTGTATAATGTCTCAAGGATATGTAAGTGATTCGCATTTATTATATTCCAAGATAATTAAATGTGAACAGGCGTCTATAGCGGTTTATCAATCTTTCTAACTTCTCAAGAAATTTTCATTTCTGACATGACCCCTCTGGCAGAATGACGACACATTGTTCAGTTGTAATTCAGAAGTGAATTTTTGCAGTTGTGGCATTATACTCCCGTAGCAGCGATATAATGTAGAGCTTGCTTCGAAATTTATTCCTACAAGTTCATTTCACTTTATTTTCTGTACCTCTACTGAGGAACATAATATGGACTTCAACGTTTCGATCGTTTTGTTAGAATGTTTTATATTATTTTTCTTGTTAATACAGTTTTAGTTGGACAGTTTATTCAATGTTTTGTTTGTTCATTTGTTATATTATTTTTTTTGTTTATTTGTGATAATAACTGTTTTATTATTCATATATATATATTTGAATATATTCCATAAGCCATAATTTATACTCATATTATATGTTATATCCGTTTTCCACGTTGAAATATAATGAGCTTCTTTGTTACCGGTTTGTTTATTCTAAAAATTCATCATTTCAGGTTTCCAATTCACCAATCCTATGCTCCCAATTATTCGTATCCAGTGACTGAGATGCGAGTTGCATTATCATTCACAAATGTGGTCTGATGAACCCAATTTGTGAGTTCTCTGGCAACATCTGAAATTTATGTGTTTTCGACATGAATGAGAGTTACAAAATACTTCATCAAAATACATCTTTGATATCGGAATGTGACATATCCAGTGATACGGATTGTGATTCACATTATGTAATTAGTAGCGATTCATTCGACTTCACATTATAACATCAAAAGTACCCCAATGTGCATTCGATTTTGAAGGAGAAGTAGTAGGTCACATTCAGCAGATTTCGAGTCACATTAGGCATCGCATTGTAATGCCTGAAGCCGCGGTCAAGGGGGCCCCGAATAGAAGTGTTGGCGATACTAATGTTAGTCACATTTCGACTCACTGGTGTGATCTGTAACATGAAAGTGAAGCTTACGAACATCTTTGAGATGATTTTGTGTTAACTGGGCAGAATGACATTGAAGTAAATGAGAGTAACATGTTAAACTTCCATTTGGAAAAGTACTCTTTTTGTCTCATTGTGGAGCACTTTTTCCTACATGTTGAGCTAGGCTCGAAATATCCGATGCCTGGCGTCGTATTGAAGCTAACTTCAGCGTCGAATGTCCCATCGAAGAGCTGAAGAGGAAGAAGGACTCTCTGATGGCGACCTATCGCTCCTTGAGGAACAAAATCAAACAAAAAGAGATCGGCAGTGGCTCAGAAGACGCCTACAAACCCAACTGGTTCGCCTACGAAGCCATGTTCCAATTTCTCGGTGACGTCTATCAACCAAAGATTTCTCAGCAACAGGTTAGAGGCCAAAGGCGAATGGGTTGCCTGCAAGAACTGTCAGATGATCGACCCTCGAGTCACAACATTGAAACACGACCTCACTTTTCTTATCTGTTTACAAGCGATTGAGATAGTTTTTCACAATTATTTTGGCATACGAATTGTATTTTTCGGCTATTCATTAATTCGCTCATGCCATTACATTGTGCTGTTGTACAATGCACAAAAACTGCAGCGGAAGACGAAGGAGTCCGGTTGGTACATTATAGTCACTCACATATAGTTTTCATTTTTGAAATTTAGTAATTTCTCTGATGATTTCTCATCGGAATTCCTTCTGAAATAGGAGCTAATAGTAGAGATACTCGTGAAATTTCTGAAATAATGCAAGAAGATTGGATTTATGCAATCAAATGGGAGGACTGGTCTGACATGCTGACGAAATATGATCGTGTGTGTTGTAGACATTTTCAATTTCTTAGCAGTATTAGCTTGTATTGCAGAAGTGACAGAAGGAATTTTAATAAGGAATGACAACATTTCATAATGATAACTATGTGAGATTACTATTTACCTGAAAAATCATATTCCTTCATCTCTCGCGGCATTTTTTATGCATTGTACAAGGCATGCTTGAATTAATGAATATTGTGAAAAACTATTTCAATCCTTTGATTCCTCAGTAAACAAATGGAAAAAGTGAGGTTGTGTTTCAATAATTTACAGGAAAGTGAGGTTATGTTTCAATATTTTACCTCCAGGGTCGGTCATCGTTCATGCGACCTATCTTGCTAAGGAGTACGCCCTCTGCCGTTGTCTACTGTAAAAACGTTTGAAAACATGAATCATTATTGTTGTGTACCTCATTGTTCATCTTGAGCAAAAAAATCCCGAATATAACTTTCATATACCTCTCCAAAATCAGGACAATCCAAAACTAAGTTGGGAAACAAGGAAGTGATCGATAGAAGAAAGGTGTGGATTCATAACTTGAAGATAGGAAAAAAAGTGTCTGAACATATGAGAAATTGTTCTTTACGCACTTTAATTAAAATTTACTCATACATATAATATCATATATAATGTATGTCATTTTCTTGGACTACATACCTATACGTGATTTTTTCGAGGGCTTCTTTGATAGTCTTACTACTATCTACCTGAAACATGATACATTTTTTACATTCAGTTTTCGTATCATGGATATAAATAGAGATTTTTGATGATTGAGTTGTAAGCAGTCAAGTAATAAAAACTATGTCACTTTATCTCCAACAATTTATTCCTAAAATGTATGCTGGATTTCCAGAGATGATATAGTCCTCAATCAAAACACAATAAACCACTGAAAAATACAAAGTTCGAAAATACACAAATAACAAAGCTGAACATTCGAAAACTCAAAACGAAATGAACATAAACACCATCACCAAACAATGTAAACAATCCGCCAATGGCCCATAGAGTAGTACCGACATTCGCCGTTCTGGCGGTACGAACTTAATCGCAGTCGCCTATAACCGACCCTGGAGGTGAAATATTGAAACACAACCTCACTTTTCTGTAAAACATTAAAACCCAATCTCACTTTTTTCATTTGTTTACAGAGCATTCAAAGATTGAAATAGTTTTTCACAATATTTTGGCATACGAATCGTGATTTTTGCGCTATTCATTAATCAAGCATGCCTTCTCATTCTGCTGTTGTATAATGCACAAATGATGCAGCGAGAGACGAAGGAATATGATTCTTCAGGTAAATATAGTAATCTCACATAGTTTTCGATGAAATTTTGTAATTTCTTATTGAAATTCCTTCTGCCACTTCTGCAATATAAGCTAATACTGCTAATGGATTGAAAACACACGATCCATATTTCGTCAGCATGTCAGACCAGTCTTCCCGTTTGAATCCAATCTTCTAGAAATTTCACGAGTATTTATTAGCTCCTATTGAAGAAGAAATTCCGATGAGAAATCGGAGAAATTACCAAATTTCAAAAATGAAAACTATATGTGAGTGACTGTAGCAGGTACTTACTTCTAAATCATAATGTACCAACCGGATTCCTTCGTCTCCCGCTGCATTTTTTGTACATTGTACAACTGCACAATGTGATGACATGCGAGAATTAATGAATAGCCGATAAACATGATTCGTATGCCAAAATAATTGTGAAAAACTATTTCAATCACTTGTAAGTAAACAAATAAGAAAAGTGAGGTTGTGTTTCAATGTTTCCCCTCCAGGGTCGGTCATATCTGACAGTTCTTGAACGCAACCCATGGAAATACAGGCATATGATTGAAAATTTCGCCCTTGTTGATGGTAATCATCGAGATTCACAATACCTACTTATTTTTATGTGTAGGACCTCGAAGATATGCACATGGACGAAGACGCAGAAGACATGGAAAACTCACTAGGAGACGACTTACTATTAGACGCAGACGATGTCTCAGATTTAATTTTGAATCAACAAGGAAATTCCTTCAAGCTACCCCAAGAGCGCCAGAACCGGAAAAGAAAAGAGCCCAATATAAACACCTGTATGTGTGAAAATTTGACGAGAGACGAGTGCTCATTGTACTCTCAACTTTTGGCTAAAAAATTGAGGGTGTTTGACGATCACACTCGAATGATCCTCATGCACGAAATAGATAATTTCATGTTCCGTGCCAAACTGGAACAAAGGCAGAAAGGCTCGATTGACTCGGATTTGATAGGAGGTCTCAACAGCAATGTCCTCGAGGAATACAATGCACAGAGTGTTGATGGATTCGTTACCGAAACAATTGTAGTAGAAAATGCGACGAGTTTGGCATCGGATACGGGGGAAGAAATGGCAACTGTTGTTGTAAAGAGCGAGGTGCATTGAATGAAACATTCCCATTGTTTAGACTAAAGAGTTTTTTTTTCAATATGTGATAAAACATTGTTTATAAAGTGTGATGGCTTATATGACTCACTATGGTAAGTACAATGATTGAAGTTGGAATACAAATATGACGTTTTGAGAAAGTTTTCGTAGGTAATATCCCGCGACCATGACAAATAGCCGACTATAATTTTCTTCATAATTCTATCGAGAGTACCATGTATTTTGACAATTTGATGAGACCATATTATGGACAGTTATTCTATGATTATCAATGTTCATATGGTCCAATTGAATTGTCTCAAAATACAAGTTACTCGGGATGAATTAAAGAAAATAAAAGTCTTGATTTGTAATGGTCCAGTGATATTCAGGAATATGATTTCATTAACAGTAATAAAATACTCGTTTGTATAAGTTTCAACGTTTTATTCAAGTTAAATTTTACAACTCTACAGATACTATTTGAAAAAAAATCTTCTGAAGGCCCGTCTGGGGTATTCTATCAAATCTACGATGGCAATCAATTAATCTAAAACAGATCTTCTGAACTTTCCTTTCTTGTCTGAGGAAAATATTTTAGGCTTCACTTTTTTGCATCAAGCGCATCCCTGGCACATTTGAATTCGATATTATATTCGAATGGATTTATCTTACGTTTATGTTCATTGAAGTATCCTTCCTGTATAGTTTTCCATATCAATTTTAGCTGTCTACTAATATTCCTCACCATTCTCCTCACCCAATCTTTCAGGATTTGAGCAATCACGAGAGTTGGGGTGGTCGCACTTTCCGTGATGAAAGTTGACCCAAAAAGAGACATTTCAAGTTTTTAGTGACTGATAGAATCTATGCTGATAGTGACATATTGTTTGTTAACCTAAATAGCCGATGATGTCGCATATCATATGTGACTTTTATCCTGAAATTTCATAGGTGCAGCAAGGTGTCAATGAAATAATCTTCACAATTTCACTATGACAACACGTGTGACATATGCTCTCATTACACAATGTTTCAATGAAACAACTACTATAGATTATTGAACTTTTATGATTTTTTCTGAGGCAAGATCCAGAGCGAAGAGCGTTCGTCACTCCGAGATGTAATTCTGCAGATGAAAATAAGATAAAATGTTCTTATCGTGGATGGCACGTCCTTAAATACAGTTTTCTTCAATTATCTTTGTTACCATGAGAGAGTTTTTGATTGCCGACAGGTTGCGACCACTTGGACCACATTTCGACCGCAGGGTTTTCAATTGATGACCGCATTGAATTGAAGATCAGGACCGATCGATCCAAGATCATTCGCCCAGGCTTTTTGATGGTCGATGTGGTTCAAGGATTTAAAATATAACCTTAAAACAATCCAATTGCTCGAAAAGTGGCAAGGGTATCTACATATAGTCTTCCAAATAAGTGACTCACGTTGTTGATATATAATTTAATACAATCATCGTTATATCCCTGTATGACTCATTTGAGCGAAATATTCCTGATAGGCAATTCGAAATTATTACTCCATCCACAAAATTTATCTCGAGGAATTCTATATGACTGATAAAAGAGATGATATGTGTTATTTTCGGTATATTATCGATATAGCAGTGAAGTCCGCGGTTTCGAGGTTTTTGTTGTTTTTGGAATACAATAGCGACCGATCGATACGAATCGTTTTTTGTCATTGTGGTCAGTCCCGTGACATTAACGACCGGTCGGTCAGGCCTCCCAGAGTCTATACGAACGTTATTCTGGGACTACCTGTATAGTGGTTCTCCTATCTACCTCTTATTAATTTTTTTCATTCAATCATTGATCGATATAAAATTGGTTACATATAAAAATTATATAGAGAAGATTCTTGCAAAAGTCAGATAGTGTACGTTAAAATATAGAACTGCTGAAAAAATCAAGAATATGTGAAGGCAACATAAATTATATTTTGGATCAAATATGGATGATAATTTATCATTTGAATTGATGATTTGTTCGGAAATAACATAAAATAATATACTATTATTGTTTTTACATATTATGAGACCATTACACTCGATTACATCACTTTCATTCATTCCTTTTTATTAGGAACGGATATTAACCAAACTTATTTTGAACTGCAACAATACAATGAGGTATATAGCCATTGTTGAAATACTCTGAAACAACAGAATATTATTTGTCTGTCGAACTTTTTACGGAAGTACTTACAGAAGTGACAAGCTGTCTGTTCACATCTGAATATCCTTGCAAAGAAACTGTAGGAGGGTTCAAATGGATTGCCTTCAGAAATAATTCTATCTAAAATTAAAAATAATTGGTACCTACAAGAGTTCCTTAATGTACTTGACACAGCTGTTTTGACTTTTTTGTATATTCAGAGTTCGGCACTATGACAAGCACTCTGACAGCCAGATATAACCACAAATGAATGGGTTGGGGGCAAGAACTGTCAGATGACCGACCCTGGAGGTAAACCATTGAAACGCAACCTCACTTTTCTTATTTGTTTACAAGTGATTGGAATTGTTTTTCACAATTAGTTTGGCATATATGAAACAATGCACAAAAATGCAGCGGGAGACGAAGGAATCCGGTTGGTACATTATGATTTAGAAGTAAGTAGTCACCCACATATGATTTTCTTTTTTGTAAATTTGGTGATTTCTCTGATTTCTTATCGGAATTTCTTCTGCAATAGGAACTAATAGAAATACTCGTGACATTTCTAAAATAATGCAAGAAGATTGGATTCATGGAATCAAACGGGAGGACTGGTCTGTTATATGCTGACGAAATATGATATCGTGTGTGTGTTGTAGACATTTTAAATCTATTAGCAGTATTACGTTCTATTGCAGCAGTGGCAGAAGGAGTGTTGATGAAAAATGACAAAATTTCAAGAATCATACATTCCTTCGTCTATCGCTGCATTTTTTGTGCATTGTACAACAGCACAATGAGAAGTCATGCTTGAATTAATGAATAGCGCAAAAAACACGATGCGTATGCCAAAAACGTCAAAACAGCAATGTCAAGTACATTAAGGAACTCTATAATAACCTATTAGGATAATAGTGTCTACATACCTCCCGTGTAGTCTCTAAATCGACAGAATTCAATTTGATGCTCATTAGAGATGTCTGCACAGTTCCCGCAATATTTTCGGAAGCTTGGTGTGAGCAGTCGCAAAAAATATAAAGCAGCACCATACAGTAAACAGAAGCGACCAACAGCCCTATTTCTTTGAACGAAAACGATATTCCGTGATCCACAATTTCCGAAGTAAATCCATAGATCTAAAACGAAAATTATATCCGTTTGACGGCATACAGGATCATTAAGGTCATTCCGTATATTTAAACAGCTTCTACAGGGTGCATAATTGAAGATAGAAAAAAACTTCACATACAAAAAAGTTGTAGGGTTTGTTCTGAACCTCCTGAAAATTGTACGAGGTGAAACGAATGAATATCGCTGATATAAGAAATGGGTACCAATTTCGTTATTTAGAAATGGAACACCCTATATATTTTTAAAAAATATTGAAGATCTCTCTTTCCTAATTTCTAAAATATATGGATTGTTGATATTCGGTGAGTTGAAAATAACCGTGGCATTATTGATGATTTTAGCACCTAAAAATCTACCGAGAAATTCTTAAAAAATATGAAATTGAAAGGTATTTGAGTGATGATTCTATTTAAGAATTAAAAAAAAAATAGTCCACTCGTCTATTGCAATGAAGAATCAACAACACATAATAATATGCAGGTATTCATTAATCAAACTATCTGTCATACTTTCTTTGCGTACGTATGTGTTGTTGATTCTTCATGGCAACTGCGATTTGGTAAAACCAACTATACAGGGTGTTACATCACTAATTGGAAATATTTCAACCATAGAATCCCGAACTCAAAATATGACGATTTAACCCAAATCACCTAGATAAAATATGTATCCTGTCTGAGTTACAGGGTGTTTTATTCGAAAATTTTGAAATGTTTTTTGCCCAGTTCTTTAAAACCGTTTGACGTATCACTTTCATATCTGGAGGGAAGTGTAGGTATTATACATCCAACTGAATTATGTGAAATGAACTTTTCTAGCTATTACCAGAAGCGTACGACAGGGGCAAGTGACTGGTTGATCCTTCCCAAATTCTACGCCACTGGCGGAATTGCAATTTTATCAGAATTTTTCGATTCTTCAATACCTTCTTTGTAAATATTGTACTCCTTCTTTATAGCGATAAAGTCATTATTTTTCGAGATTTTTCAAGTAAAACATGAAGCAGCACAATTATTTTGATTTTAATGTATATCAATAATGTCGATATTTTGGATCAATGGACTGCATATATAGAATGTTCCATTGAATTTAACGAAGTTGATACCCATATTCCTTATAACTAAGCCTACAAATTTTGAAGTTTTTTTTTTCTTTTTTCAATGATGAACCCTATAAAAGCTGTTTAAATATATACGGAATGAGCCACAAAGTATATGTACGACATACCTATTGCTTAAAAATAAAATATATTTCTTCATTTCCTATTGGAGACAATTCACTTAATAATATTTCTACGCATTCGCAACCTTATTAGGTTAACTCAACCTGTTGAGGAATATCGATGTATACTTACTGCAATCGTTATAATGGTAATCATGAACAAGGAATATAGTGCGTATGTTCGAGCATAAGCATTCCCCATTTTTTGTAACAGCTCGCTAAGTTCCAACCATAAAACTCGGTATTGGGCTATAATATAGGCTGTACAATAATGATCAACATCCTCCAAAAAAAAAAAATAACATTCGTTTAGTAGTTTTTAAAAATGAAAAATATCCTGCTTACTGCCTGAAACGTTTCTGCTAAAGCTTTGCTGGCATTTCCGATTGCCCTACAATTGATGTACCATAGAGCACAGTTCATGTTGATCATGGTAATGATGTGATAGTAGGCCGTGGTGTGGTACAGGGTGAACCCTTCCAGCAGAGCGCTGAGCGTCAGCAGATAAATGAAAGCCAGTATGAGACACCCTAGGCTGATTATCACAATCAGGGTGCTCAAGTAGGGAAACGCCAAGTTTTTTCCTGAAAAAAATATTTCCACAACTGATGGTGTGTTCATAGAAAATAAAAGAAACATCTTTTTATAGATAGCCAAAGTTAAAAGACGTAGAAAATGAAATAATAAAAGTGTATTGATGAATACACAACATAATATTACCACCTCCGTAATCAATAGAGTCAAACCACGATAACTTGGGCAGCACGTGACGCACTATAATGCATACGCGACCACGTGATGTCTCAAAATTATCGTGGTCGGACTCTACATTCTACTTTGTGAATTTATCTACAAACTTTCATTATTTTATTTTCTTCCTCTTTCTAGTTTGGCTACCTCTATAAATGGGCGTTTCTTCAGTTTTTTAAACTACTATTCATTTTCTATTTTTCAGTTCCTCTAACAACAAAAGTGTGTTATTTAGTGTTCTTATATATTTTGATGAATGCATCATAATAATCTCCGACCCCGAGAACCCCCAGATACAAATTTAATTTTGAATAGAAACGTATCATAATTACAAAATTCCTCTACCGTGTTGGATCCGCCATCTTGAATTTCCGAATTTTGACGAATGAATCATAATCTGCGACCGTAAAAACCCCCAGATACAAATTTTGAATTGAATTAGATGATAATTACAAAACTAGTCCGTGATATTGGATCCGCCATCTTGAATTTCCAAAGTTCGACAAAAAAATCATAAACTCCGACCCAGAAAATTCCCCAGATACGAATTTTGAGTTGAATCTCGAATCATAATTACAAAACTCGTCCGCCATTGAATCCGCCATCTTGAATTTCGAAATTCTCACAAAAGAATCATCATCTCCAAACCCGAAAACCCCCAGATACCAATTTTGAATCGAATCTTTATTTAACTTGTCCGCCATATTGATGGATTCGCCAATCTGAAATTCTCAATTTTAACGAAAGAATCATTATCTTCGATCTCGAAAAACCTCCCAGATAAAAATTTTGAATAGATCGGATCAAAATTAGAAAACTCGTCCGCCATATTGGATCCACCATCTTGAATGCACCAATTTTGACGCAAGAATCATAATCTCCGATCTCAAAAACCCCCAGATACCAATTTTGAAAAGAAACGGATCATAAATACAAAACCCGTCCGCCATTTTGTTTTTTGTCTAACAAAAATTTCATGATGCATTGTCACTTAATTAACCGGTCCATTTGAAGTGGGTTAAAATCGAGTCCAGAAGAGTGGGAGATATCGGCTTCGCTGTTTGAGATAGATGAAAAATAATTTTTGTGATGGTTTAGGCTCATAATTGCAGCACATTTCAAAAATATTTCGCGTTATACAGGGTGACTCAAAAATGCGTGACGTATCAAAGTTATACTTGCATTTTCGGATTCTCCTTTATGAGCTGATTTCATCAATTCATCACACTTGAGCTCTAGCGAGAACGATTACAGAGATATAGGGTCAAAATTCAGAACTATATGAACCACCCTGTATTCGTCCAACTTGAATAGATAGTGAATCAAAAGTTAAGATAGGGACATATAAGCCGTTCTAATCATTAATAGTTTCGACCCAAAAAAATCCTAAAAAAGTTGAAAAATATCGATTTTGATAACACCCTATATCTCTGTAATCTTTTCCGCTAGATCCCGAGTGTGATGTATTGTTGGAATCAGCTCACAAAGGAGAATCTGAAAATGCAATAAAATACAGGGTGTCCTATAATAAAAAGTATAACTTTGATATGCCACGCATATTTGAGTCACCCTGTATACGCAAGAGCCTATAGACCATCACACAAATTTTTCTCAAAACAGCGAAGCCGTTATCTCATTTCGAAGACTTTTACCCTGGATACATACATACAGGTGAAGCTAATAAATAAAAGGGTGATAAAAATACCTGCAAGCTTATAATAGTGCAATTGAAACGTGCCCCATCCGTTCTTGTAATCGCATACTTCATAAGCTACCCCCCACCCAACGAAGGGTATCCAGAAATGGGGAACGAGGAAAATGATGAAAATGATGGAGTAAATGTACTCGTCGAATTTCCTGCTTTTGTTGAGAAGAATGTCCATACGTTCGTATCCGACCATCAAGACTACTACAGTCATCACTGTGTAAAATACGTAAGCGTATAACATTGGTCCACTCAACCAGCCGAAGGTGATCTTGCCTATTTTGCCACGTTCGATGGGCATAACACCAAGTATCTTGAAAAGAATTCGAGGTTTTATTAGTTGCTTAAATACAGTGTGTTACAATTTGGTCCACCCCACCCCTGTACTTTCGTATTCCTAAGGCGATTTGAATTTTTTTTCTCACAGTATACTACTCAAAATTATCTACTTTTTCGAGCAAACAAAATTCATCAATTACAATTTCTTAGCCTACGGCGATCACAAAAACTCCAGCAAAATTGAGGCATTTTTTTTTACAAAAAAATTGATGTAGGCAATCGGTTCGGACTAGTCACAAATACACTGGTATCAATTTTCAAAACAATATCTCATACGGGGTGGTTTTTATCTACGTTACAATTGTTGAATAATTGCACTTTTCAAGTCACCGTGTATAATATTTCTTAGAATTAGGCATGATGGTAGGATTAAAACATTTGGCTACAGAGTGAAGCAAATAACTGATAAAGTCACTGAAAATCAAGATTTTTCTATCTAATGAATAGAAACCAAATGATACCTATCAAAAAATTACAGCAAAAATCAGACAGAGAACAAAACAGCAATTATTATTCCTAACAAGTTCAAAATTTTGTATCCCCGATCAAATCTCCAATCTCTACGCACTTTTCATATCCCTTTCGTACGTTATTTTCAACTCTCCTCAGTTCTTCTGGTCGTATCTGTCTGCAAACTGTTTATTTGTCGCAATTAACTCTTCTCTATTTCTTTTCCTCAATTTGTATATCTTGCAGGAAAGTTGAAAATAACGTACGAAAGGGACATGAAAATTCGATTCGATCAAGAATACAAAAATCTGAACCTTTTAGGAATAGTATTGCTGTTTTGTACTTTGTCTAATTTCTTATGTTATTTTTTATGGGTATCAATGGGCGTGTACACCTCAGTAGAACTTTTAACTCAAACCGTGTTTATAATGATCCTTTTATACATAAATAATGATTGACGACATAATTCGATCGAAAAATTATCTGGAATGTTTTATTTTTGAACTTAAATAATAGTACCCTCTGAAAACGGACCCTCTTATGACGTAGAAACCTCATCTCGCCATAGTTTAAAGAAAATACCAAACGCCCGACGGAGACTGAGGCAACTGATATATTAATTCTTTCAACTGTGATCTCGCGCTAATTCACTATGTCAGAAATCATGTATCATTCATATTTGTCTAGAATAGTCTTGTTTCAGTATTAGGGTTCTGACGTCACATCATCGCCTCGTTTTCAGAGGTCCGAAAAATCGGGGATTTCAATAATTTTTTATAAAACGTAGGGAGCTCACAGCAAGAAACAGTTTGCGGTGGTGAGCTAGTTCTATCGAATTATGAAATAAAATTTTTTTGTGATATAAGCCCATTAGTTTCTATTCATTTCTTGATGAAAAAAAATCTTAATTATCAGTGATTTTATCAGTTATTTATCTCACTCTGTAGCCAGATGTTCTAATCCTGACTACCATCATACCTGATATCATTCATTTTCTAAGAATTTTACTCGGTGACTTGAAAAGTGCAATTATTCAAAAATTGTAACGTTGATGAAAAACACCCCGTAAGTAATATTGTTTTGAAAATTGACATAAAGAGTATTTGTGACTAGTCCGAATTGATTGCCTACATCAAAATTTTTGTAAAAAATGCCTATTCCGTTTTCTTCAGTATTGCTGGAGTTTTTGTGATCGCAGTAGGCTAACAAATTGTAATTGAAGAATTTTGTTTGCTCGAAAAAGTAGATAATTTTGAGTAGTATACTGTGAGAAAAAAAAATTCAAATCGCCCTAGGAATACAAAAGTACAGGGGCGGGGTGGACCAAATTGTAACAAACTGTATATGATAATAATAATTTAGGTAGGTACTTCAAAAACTTCATAACATACCCAGCAGACAATTCTGGTCGGGCTTATACTGTCCCATAATATGCTGGCCAGAAAGGCAAAATTCCTGTGAACATTAACTCTGGCTGTCATCAGGGCCAGTACATGTCTGCCGATACATTCAATAAAGAAAAAAAAGAGGACCGCCACAGGATTCGAACCCCTGTCCTCCGCTATAACTTGGTTAAAAACCGAACTTATATTCCAACTGAGCTACTACACATTTATTGACATATGAGTACGGAATGTATTTGCCGTTAACTTTCGAATAGGAATATTTCATTAATAATTATCATCATCATAACAGATATATACAAACGATGAACTTGGAAAAACATCCAGATTGACTACAGAATTTCTAACATACCTATTTTATGAGTCAGACGACTTGCCTATTTTATTCATGGCCGAATTTGATGACTTTCATGATAATATTTGAATGCAAAACCGCAGAATAGCGCAGTGGTTGAGCGCTCGACTAGCAATTAGAACACCGAAAGGTTGCTAGGTTCGATTCCTGGAAGAGCAGAGAATTTGTATTCATAAAACGAGATAAATTCTAAGTTTTGTAGCCTCATCCGGAGATGATTCCCCACGATTCGCTATTGCGTTCCAATTAACAGTGCTGCTCCTAAGGTGGCGTATGGAGTTAGTAACAAACCCTACACAGAACACACATGACCTGAAGGACCTCTCGTAAGGTGGATGTCCAGTTGGTATGTACATACATACATACCAACGAAGTGTTTATTTTCAGTGTATCTCCCGCTCCTGTAATTTTCAGAATCCTAACTCGACAATTACGAAACATATACAGGGGTGCTTCCATTCGAAGTGAGACACACTGTATAATATTCATCTTGAGTTAATTCTGATCTTCAGATCTCTTCATCTGAAGTTTAAGCTTCAAAATGAGCTGGAGATTTCAAAAATTGGTTGACGATCAAAAAAGTTATGACTGCAAAACCAAAGAGTACATTTTTTGAGATCACTCAGTAAACAAAAAAGATGGAGACAATTCGAGAACTGCCCCAAGATAATGAGATCATACATGCCTCTACTGTCAAAGTTGAAAAAAAAAGTATTTCTTCATTTGGGATACTTTTGAAATTTCCGAAATTTTGTACAGTTTCAGGTTAACACCCTGTAGCGATCTTATGTGAAGAACCTTATATTTAAAAGAATTACGACATTATAGCTGGAGAAAGGGGCTAGCGAAAAATATGATCCGAGTTCGAATCGTTCAAAGCAGAAAAAACTTATTCATATTTCAACAGAGGCAAAATTTTGGAATGCGACGAAATTAGTGTTGCATAGTTTAGTCTTACTCTGAAAAGGGCCAACAAAAGTTTGTGATCCCTGTAGAACTGATCGTGCTCGTCAATCACTGCTCCATCTGCCGAATTCAGTTTCGATCTTTTAGCTATTTCTTGTGCTCTCGGACTTTGCCTGCCGAATTTCGGTATTTGTTTGATGTGAAGTTCTTCTCCATAGAGGTCTGCAATGTCTTTCAGCTCCATGTTCGATGAATTTTTGGCTACTGAATGATTTTAGGGAAGGTATAATTATTATTCGGTAATTGGTAATCGATAATAGATTAATAATACGAAATGGCGTGTCAAGTTGAAAGAGGAAACTGGGTAAATATTTATTCAAGGAAACGTTATTAAAGTAATTATTATTGCCTATATTATAATCGACTGAAATACCTACTCACAATACCACTAAAATTATTGTACTCACCTCTTTTTGACTTAGGTACCTACATAAATTTTATACAGGGTGTTTCAGATTTAAATGAACATACATACGATACCCATAGATAGAGGACACTTTGATGGTTCCAAATCACCCCCAATTGATGCACCTATACCGCCTATGCAGGACGTTATCTTGATTTTAGTAAAATCTTCATCTGGTCATAATTTTCTGACCACTTTGTATAATCTATCCATACTTGGTTGAAATATTCCACTTATATTACCCATATGAACTAAATGAAAATCGGGATCACAAACCAGGTCCGTCTTGAGGGAAAACATAAAACTAATTTCATTTCAGAAACAACACTCTGTAAGGCAAAATTTTGTATATTGTCTGTTTCGATATTTGAAAAGAGCGGGAGGAAATAAATATAGTTATATACCTACTTTTTAGCAGCGCATCCGGTTTGACAGATGTTTTATTATTATTTTTCGAAATACTCAGCTCCATTTTGAGGCATTTTGATTGAACTCGTAATTCAAAATGAAATTTTAATTCAAAAATGTAACAGTTCAAAGTTCAACATCAGAGTCAAAGTAGATGAACTATCGATAGATTTGTTCATTTGACAGGAAAACTTGTCTATGATTTTTTAAATTTTCGACTTCTCATTTTATCCTTCACTATCAATTCATGAGCTACGGTAAAGTAGGCTGCGCAAAAAAATCTGATATTCTGACAGTTTATAAACACTAGTGCGATATCATTCTGGTAACGTTAGGATACTTTTTGGTGCTTGTATTGGGTTATTCTCTTATTGTTACATTTCAAAGGGTTCATTTCCAGCGAGCACAAACATCCCTGGGATGTTTTGGGATGTTTTGAAAATGTTATTTTGAGACATAATATGCACTGACCAAAGAGGTCTTTGAAGGATATTGAAGTATTGTTTTTGTTCTTTTGTGCCCTTTCTTTGTTTGCCCCACCACAACGTCTCATGCTTACGTCACAATACGATGAATTCTGATTTGTTTCCGATTTTGTTCTTCTTGTTCGCAATTGGCATTCGCGTTTGAAGCGTGTCACGCTTACATCACGCTGCTAACGAACAGAAAGGAATTTGGTGAAGTTTATTGTGTTAGAAGACTTATTTAGTTTGTAATAATGACCATCAGATGCAAGATGTGTTGTTCGGTGCCTCAGTGTAATCAATATATAAAAGTACGAATTCATCAATACACAGCTTCTCCGCAGTTGCAAAATTATGCATTGTGGAGAACATTTCAAAAATTGGGAAACCTATTTCCAAGCACTACTCAGAAACCGATTAAGAAGGTAATTTCATATCAAGAAAATATTTTTATGTTCAATCTATTTTTAATGCATTTTTTCATTCAAGGGAAATGTAGTTCTAATGCAAAAGTTCATTTTGACAAAAGGCTTCAGAAAAGTACCTCGAAAATGGTTTTTTTACAGCGATTTAATGTTCTCAAGACGCGTTGAAAATGTTCTGTTGTGTCCATGAAAAGGCTTCAAAAAGAACTAGGGAGAAGGTAGTTTTGTGACATATCAAGGACATCTCGATAATTGCCGCCTGCGGCGGACATTGGCTGTTCTATAATAGTTTCTATTCATGTGTGAACAGAACATCGCAGTGGAGGTTCAATGTCTCGAAATCTCGTACTTTTAACATCTCTGAGATGTTTTTGTGCTCGCTGGGTTATTATACCTGAACACAATAAAATATCATACGATAGTGATTATAAACTGTCAGAATTTTAATTTTTCTTGCACAGCCTACTTACTTTACCGCAGCTTATGAATAGATATTGAGAAATAAAATGGGTCCTCGAAAATTTTTAAAATCATTTTGACAATATAGTTATTCTGTCAAACGATCAAATCTATCGATAGTTAACCTAATTTGACTCTAATTATGTTGAACTCAGAAGACAGTTATTTATTTGTATCAAAATTGGATTTTGATAAAAATGCCTCAAAATTGAGCTGAATATTTCAAAAAATAATAATCAACCATTTGTCAAATTGGATGCGCGCCCGTAAAAAGTAGGTCACAGAATGATGTTCTTGAAATAAAAGGAGTATTTCTGGTATTCCTTAAGACGGACCTGGATTTTGATGTCGATTTTTATTTAGTTTCATGGGTAATATAAGTGGAATATATCTACGAAGTATGAATACATTATACAAAGTGGTTCGAAAATTATGACCAGTTATAAAATACGATCGATGGGAGGTGATTTGAAACCATGGAAGTGTTCTCTATCTGCGAGTATCGTATATGAATACATTTTCTCAAATTTTCCAATATACTAGGTTAGGGGATACTTTTTGGAAAAAATACCATTATAGAAACACACATATTTTATTTAACATTTCATTAATATTTTCAAAAGCAATAACACATCATCCTGTCTTGAACTAATAATATAACAAACAATATTGAATTAAATTGAGTGTAAAAATGTGAGGCAATTAATTTAATAATGATATACAACATAATGTCATTGATTGATTTTATAGTGCATCAAACTCTTTCAATTTCAGGACAAAATATTTATGTTTAGTATAAGTATAATCCTCAATCCATGCACATAAAAAGCACCATCGATATTCAAGTAATAAGTACTATAGTTTGATCACATTTTTCGAAAAGATAATATGAAGATGGTTTTTATAGCAAATCAAATATCGACTTCAAGTCGAAATATATTTCAATCAAACTATTATTTTGAATAGAAAAATATTTAGTGATCAAATTCTCTTAAAACGAATACAGGGTGTATCTGAATAAC
The DNA here is from genome assembly GCA_918026855.4 of Phaedon cochleariae. Lineage (NCBI taxonomy): Eukaryota > Metazoa > Arthropoda > Insecta > Coleoptera > Chrysomelidae > Phaedon > Phaedon cochleariae. Next base: position 34,139,471 of record OU896717.1, read on the forward strand.
CCCGAAAAAATTCAAGAGGTGTTTCCTTGTGATATTCGAGCAAATAAAGTTCATATGAACATGTTTCCTAACTTGCTCCGTTTTTGAGATACAGGATGTTGTGGTTGGAAGTATTAATTGTTTTTATTTATGACCGCCCTGTATAAGCTTTTATGGTGCCAAAATTCAGTATGGATGGAGACTGAAAAAGCCCAAAAATTTCAAAATGATTCTAGTTGGGGTTATTGGGTAATCTAATCTATAATTGCACTAGAAGAAGCTCCATATTACTATCAACAAAATCACAACGTTTTATTGGAATTGATGAAGAGACAATTGAGAAATGAATAGAAAAAAGATTTTTCATGGAAATTTTAATACCCTGTATGTTGAAAACGAAGCAAGTTAGAATACATGTTTATATGAACTTTATTTATTGACATATCGCAAGGAATCACCCCTTGAATTGTTTCGGTGTTATTCAGATACACCCTGTATATTGTATAGGGAAGTTTCATAATGATTACTAAATATGGAAGCTACATTGACTAGGTACCATTATGATGAATATAGGTAGATTTGAATAATAGGAAACTGATCCTGGTGCAATAACCTATTTCATATACATTGATGCAGTATCATCTTTTGACAAATAATCATAATTTAGTAAGAGCTCATAAACGAGTCTCAATCTATGTATAGCTATATACCTACCTACTTTATTCATTGAAAAAAAAACTCGAAAGTGATTGCAACAGGAGGTTTGTTATTTGGCTTTAAAGAATGTGAAGATAAATATTTCTACCATTTCTACATCATCGAAAAAAGGCACATTGATTCAAGTACGAGTGAGTTTACTTAGATATAATGAATATTTATTTGCCACAGTGAATATTATGTAGGTATATCGTATTGTTGACGTGATATCATCAATGAATAACCAACGAAAATATAAGATACAAATTTTATCAAAACCTCAAACAGTTAGTTTTTAATGGTTTTATTTGGTTTTAGAAACAATATATAGATATTTGCTGAACTGCATTCGGTATAAATCACAAAAAATTAACAAAATGTTTCTGAAAATATAAAGATTTAACAAAATTGAATTATCAACAAAATAGACAATAGCAATATTTTACATCTTCCTAAATTAGTAATATTAGTATTTATAAACAAAATAACTATCGAACCGAGAAGATTGATCAAAATGTTCGATTAAAGTGAATGATGATTGTTAAAAAAATAATCTGTAGAACGAATTGTGTCGAAAAAAAGTAGTAGGGTATGATATACAGAATAATTTTTGACTAGTCGTGGGGAACGATAAGTATATCAGGTATAGGTAGATTCGATTGTTCGTTTAAACAAAATCTTGTAATATTCAGTTGACAACAAAATTTTTCAATGCCGATAAAAGCTATGTTCCGAATTCAACTGTCAGTACTGAATCTACTGATTATTTGTTTCGAAATGAAAAAAATTTCACTAAGGCTATACTTCGCTTTGAACTGACAGTACTGAATCTGCTAATTTTTGACTCCGAAATAAAAAAAATTCACTGAAAGTGACAGATACTTTTGAGCAGACATACTATACATTCTAAATATTTCGACTCACCATTCTGCTGAAATCGCTGACTATCAAAAGGTAGTGTGGCTTCAGTAAACTGTCATTATTTCAGAGGGGGGAGGAATGTAACATTCATTTCCGTTGTTTTTCAAACATTTGAGGTGGATTCAAGCAAGATCAACTAAATTATAATAAATTTAAGATTTAAATGAATTTTAAACTAAAAAGTTATGGGTGCTCAGGCAATAACCTTTCATCAGCTGTTTAATCTTTTTCCAGCGTGGCTAGTTATTATTTGACACATGAGCTACCGTAAATTATGAAAGAAATCAGTTTAGTTTTAATTTTAGTTTCAATTTTTCAGTTTCTTGCATGAGCACCTACATTACATTTCATAGTTTCATATAATTGGTTTGAGTTCAAAATTCATTTAAGTTCTTGATTTTCCTTGTATCAATCCACCTTTAGTCTTGTGTTATCAATAATAAATCAAGTATATCATATTTAATATCATTAAATGCCTGTTAAAATAATTGACGGTGAGAATAATATTCAAATTTTACCAGCTGATCAAATCAACTCTTGCTGATGACTGATGGAAACCATGAAAACGTGTTCCGAATTACAGCACAATATTTTTGATTTTATATTTCGGATCACAATCCACAGTCAGTGGATTTACTAATAGTATACTGAAAGTGGAGGTTCTCGAGAGCAGACCACAGGAGAAGGAATCTGTCAATAATGAAGTGAACAAATTTTCATGACATGAAATCATACAAATGTTATAGTTAGCTACATCATCGTGATTAATTCATGTTTCTCCAGGAAAATTATTCTTCGATCATTATAGAGATTCTCATTCGTGCGCTCTGAACGATTAAAAAAATATACATTCTGCTCGATTTGTCATCGATTTTCCATCATGGAAACCCTTCTAAAACGATTAGTTGCTGGTCCACGTACGAATTATCTCATTTTTATTGGTTTTATTCCAAATTTAATTGAAAAAAAAAAAAATTGTGAATAACTGAATAGTGACAGCTCACTTCTGTGAAATTTGTTCCGGATTTTAGCACACGTATTCATAAGACTATATTCCGAATTAAACTGATCAGTTCTGTCAGTAGATTGACTGACTCTGCTGAAAATCTGTTTTCCGTAATATAAAATCAAAAATACAGTGCTGTAATTTGGAACACGTTTTCATGGGGATCAGCAGCAGTTGATCAGATGGTAAAATTTGTCAGTTGTCCGGTTGTCACTTCTGTACTTCCTCGTTTATCTGAACTAGATATTTGGCCGCTATTGATCTGGCAAATGATCCTGCTTGAGCTGAATTTGGGAAATTTGATATTCAACATGGTAGAGCGATCGATTCTTGTAGTCTCCATAGTTTCTACGATTATTGACGATGACGATTCAAGCTCGATAGTGTTGAAGAATATTTGGACATTTTGTTGCCATTAATTTTGCATGATGCACCAGATTCAGAAATGAAAGATCAATGGAAAACGTAATATAGCATAATTCAGATGATTAATTTGGGAGCCATTTCAGGTTTATTTCGTTATTTATCCAGGCAATGCTGTTTCTTCTTTTGCTACCTCTACTACTTCATACTTGATCATCATATTATCCTCAGCGTCTTATATTTTGATAACAGGTATTTTCTGATATTGATATTATTAATTCATTATTCTTAAAAGACAAGATTCGATGTTCAAAAAACAACGGGAATAAATGTGACATCAATTCCCCCTCTAAAATAATGACAATGACAGTTCACTGAAGCCACACTACCATTTGATAGTCAGCAATTTCAGCAGAATGTTGAGCCCAAAAATGTTAAATGAATAGTATGTCTGCTCACAAGCATCTGTCACTTTCAGTGAATTTTTTGATTTCGGAATGAAAAATCAGCAGATTCAATACTGTCAGTTCAATTGGGAATATAGCCTTTGAATACTGACCTATTTCGGAACACCAGTGTCAGTGGCACTACTGACACTGCCGACAGTTGAATTCGGATCATAGCAGCCAAAGTAGATCGTACAATTCTAATACAATCACATAACATTATATACTTCTCCTTTTTTTTATCTACCGTCAGGCTTGGGAATGTTGGTGTTGTAGGCTCTTATAACGTCTGACTGTGACACTACGCCTCCTTCTTCTTGTGAAAAAGCGAATCCATCTAATAGTGCAAAAAATACCATTTCATCAATTTGAACGTCTTCACAGATTCACGAAGCTTTCCGTGCAAAACCAGAATTAATTTCCAATCGAAATGTCTTCAAATCAAATTTAAAGAAGACAATGCATGAATTGTAGATCTTTTTGGTTTCGCCAAAAGCTTCTCAATCATTGAAACTCAACATATACCTGACAGCTACTGTATTAGTAATAATTATCTATTTATTCATACAGCATTATCAAAATGCTCAGCCCTTTTACATGTTTCAATCGATACAAAGTATGGAGTGTTAGGAGTTGTTAAGTTTTTATGGATATTGTTAATCCCAGCCGAAATTATAATGCAATACCAATTAATTTTTACCGCACCATTTTAGATCAGAAAGTCACATATAATACATATCAGTAATAAAAGCATAGACGCACTTGAATAGGCGAGTGGAATTTTTTTTATTCCTTAAATAGAATCATCACTCAAATACAATCATATCTTTTCAGAATTTTTCGGTCTCCGAAATTCAACAATTTCGAACAACGCATACACTCCTTATTTACATAGGAAGAGTATGAGAAGTGGTGCAAAAACTATTTTTTCATGTTCTGGTTCCCACGAAAAGGGATATCCTATAATGTTCAGAGAACATCGTGAGAACCATGGGAAATAATGTAGGAATTGGTGTTCTCCTTAAATTTCTGGAGGTTATATGCCTCGGGGAACACCTCCCTTGGCAATGTGTTCCAGAGATATTCTGCAGGTCTCCAAAGTGACCACGAAGAAGTGCGAAGCCTCAACTCGACGGGTTAACCTCGCGGGGACTGCCAAGGGAGGAACAATTGTTGATATTTCAGAAGAGAAACGTCCATGAAAATATCTATAAAATAAAGCCAAATCGACAACTTTTTTACGGTGTTCCAGAGAAGTGAGTGAGTTTGTGAGCGAGGCATCACCCACGAGACGAATTGCCCTTTTTGGACAGAATCCAACAGTTTCAGGGTATGTTTGGGTGCTGCACTCCAAATATGGCAACATTATTCCAGGACAGGTCTGATATGTGCCTTATATAGATCATAACCAGCTGAACCTAACCTAACCTGGCCCGAAACAGAAAACCAAGTTTTTGGGATGCACTTTTAGCAATTGATCTCACGTGATTTTCCCAAGAAAGGTTATTGCTGATAGTGACACCAAGCATCGAAATGGATGTCTTTGAAGGTATGGTTACTCCTGACAAGCTTATGTTGGGCACAGTGAGATCGGCTTTTCTAGAGAGAAGGCATGCTTGTGTTTTGTTAGCATTGAAATCTACCAAGTTATTAGATCCCCATTCGAGAATTGTTACCAAGTCCATATTTATGTTGTCAACATTTCTCCCTCGTTTGTTTCTGATTTGCCTAGCTGGTATTGGAGCCCTGGAAGAGAAGGCGGTATGGAGGGTACTATCATCCGCGAAGCTGTGTACAGGACATGAAGTTGCTTTCAACAAATCGTTGATATGGAGTAAAAATAGTGTTGGTGATAGAATTGATCCTTGCGGAACACCAGCATTCATGATAAGAGAGTCAGATGAAACTCCGTCGACTAATTTAGGTCCTTAACGACACAGTGGATTAATTGAATGCCAATAATCCATTGTCAGTCCACTCGCCCATTGTCAAATGAAAAAAGCTAATTAGAAAATTGTTTTGTCAAGTATTGGCGATAGCAAATAAGCGTACGCCACCTATCGGAGTTCTTGGAAGCTGTCAAAGCGACCTGTTTACTTTGTTTTCATTGGTTCGCATTTGTTTCTTGTATGTGTTTATTGGTCATACTGACAAAACAAACCGCTCAGAAGTGTTCTAGTAGTTGCCGTCAGATGGAGCGACGTTATGTTCTATCACGAAAAGATTCTGAGCGGTACCTATCTTGTTTTGTGGCTTGAATGTCTGGAAAGTGTATCTAACGCACTCAGGCTCGCGTTTCGCACAATTTCGTTAAGTTGAAACAGGCGCGTATCCTCCAAGGAACATATACAGTGTGGTTCAAGATTCAGAATTCTGATCACCCTGTATCTGTTCCAATTATTAAATGTCAGTAGATAGTAAATTAAAAGGTAAGATATGGACATGAAAGCCGTTTTGACCGATAATGGATAGTTTCGTCACAGAAAAATCCTAAAGTTGAAAAATCTCGATTTTGAACACCCATCTCTGTAATCATTTTCGCTAGACTCCCTGGTGTGATATATTGATGAAATCAGCTCTTCAGGAAGAATCTAAAAATACAATGAAAAATAGGATGTTCCATTTAAAAAATCAAATAGTACCCTGTAGATCGTTTGTTCCGAGCACCTTGTATTTTCTGATGTAGCGGAAAAAAACTCTATCAAAAATCATTTTAGATGATATTTAAAATTTTACAATCGGTTCAAAAATAACTGAGCTAGAGGAGGGGGGACATTTTCCTCCTCCTTTTTCAACTATTGTTGTTACGTCTATGGCCCATTTTTAGACACCACTCAAAGAAACAAGATCCAGAAAATACAGAATTCCTGTTGCAGATTTATTTTTGGTTTGAGAAAATATGACCATATTTCTGAAAAAATCAATAGTCTGAAATGGTTAAATATGGCTAATCGGCGAACCGCCCAATATTCTGCATTTATTCGAAAGATTGTACAGAGTGGTATGACCACTTATTTACATGAGAAGTTAATTCCCAGAAGGAGCATTCACGCTGTCAATGTTAGATTCCCTGATAATTTCAATATTCCCCGTCATTCAACAGCCATTTTCCGAAAAGGGTTTTCTTTTTTTGCTGCAGATTTGTATAATAGAATAAGTACAGATATAAAGAATTGCAATATATATACATTCAAAAAGAAAGTCAAGATGAAATTGCTGACGGAACAACAATAGTTCACCCTTTTGGCTTTTTTTCTTCTTTTGACCGCATGTCAATGTTATATGATTAATGATTCTCCCATTTTTGTTAATGTCTATAATTAGGTTTTCTAATACATGATTATAATATTATAGTATATAGGTTAATACTATTATTATAGATAGTATAGGTGGTGTTGATCATTCCGGTGAACACCGGAGGATATACACATTTCTTGTTATTAATAACATAGAGGTTAAGTGTAAGAATAGCAATCATGCTAAACTTCGCCTCCACATTTCTGTATGTATGTACATTCGTACTCAACCGATTATTCAATAAAGAATTATTATTATTATTATTATTATTACATTTATGGTGAATCACCCTGTACCTAACAACACAGTGAAGTAATTGAATACCGCTAATTCATTATCAGTCTACTCACCCATTCTTTGACAAGTGAATCAGCTTATCGCTGGATTATAAATACTCTTCAAATATGCGCAATGCACTTCTCATTCACAATTTGAGATCGAAGCGCGAACCTGAATGCTCTAAGACCTAATGCGACTAGCCGGTGTGTTAGTGGTGGGGGGAAGCTCTACTCACGTGACAGCTCTACGTCCTGTTCGATCCTGCTCTGCACGGTCCTTCGAGTGAAGACGTTTCTCAGCAAGCGAGCAGTCTCGGATAGTCTGCAACGAGGTCAACTACTGCTAGGATAGTGTTTTTTTTTGCAGAAGTGTCAGTTTACGTACCGTTTAGACAAGCGCATGCGTCAGTAAAGCGATTGTGGCAGGTCCAAGCAGGAAAAAAGGGCTCAAATTCCAAGGATGAAAAATTTGGCTAATAGGCGAGAACAGATTTATCGTTGAATGTCCATGTTGGTTATTGATGTCAGAATAAAAACATTCCATAACCTCAATTTCATAATAATTTGACTTTATTTGTTGTTTGTCGTTGAAATTATTGAATTATTTTGTTGATTTCTTGATACAAAAAAGACTATGGGATGCACTCATCGAAGTGGTAATCGATTTAATAATCATTTTTTACTACCGCTAGTTTCAAAAAACCCAATTATTTGTATTGCCAATTTGAAAAATCAATGTCTGCTACCTATAGCACTAATGAATTATTCCCTCCTAGTAGTTAATAATGAAACACTTGACTGAATGTATATCATAAATGCAATATCATGAATGTCAACTCTCGTTACTGTCAATGATACCATGACATTCCAATTAGTAAAAATAATATTGTTAATGAAAATGATAACCTATAACATCTACATCATTTGGCAGTATTGGAATTATTGTTCCATAACAGTTATGTGTACACCAAGGTAGTAAAGAAAATCACTAATACCCAGGGACCAAGATTATATCCGAGGGGTATGAGGTCACATGGTATAGTATATTGTACAACGAGCACGGAATGCTAGTTATTTCCCACGAGAATAGGCAAATGCTGCAAATCATACGAGTGAGAAATTAGCATTCCGTGCGAGTTATACACTATACTTTTTCTACGGCTGTAACAGATAACAGCGAACTCTTCGCTCATCTATAATACAGAGCTGTCATTGCTTGAAATCAGACATTTCATTGGAGATGAGGTTCTGTGAAATAATGACACAATGAAGTCATTGTGATATCAAATACGAAAATGAAATATGATGACATACAAAGTACCTCATTGATTTATCGAACACAGTAAAACAAGCGCAATTTTGTGTTATAGCCGTAGAAAAATAATATTCTTTACTACCAAGGTGTACCTATACTAAATTTTGTTCACCACTAACAATATATTTCAATTATAGTTCTGTGAAACTGAAATAGGGAACTCTTGACACTATTAAAGCACTTATTTTCAATTCTAATGAAAATCTAGTAGCCTAGACCAATAAGTTCTTATTGATGAATACCTATTAGATTCAAGGGCCATTCCTACAAATCTCGCATCAGGAAAGTGAATTCAGGTTGATTATAACAGAGGTAGCTATGTTTTTATTGACTTGTAGTGCATGAAATGGCGGAATTTACTTTGGTAAAAAAATACACTTTAAGCCTTGAAAAGGAGAAAATATTCCTAGATTATATAGTTATGTAGTGGTGGAAAAACATAATAATGAGGAATAGAATGAATGAAAAAATATACTTATGAAAAATCGCAGAGGTATTTCAATTTCCAGGTACCATTGACAGTGATGAAGTTGACATTCATGACATTGATTACGCTAGGGACAATTTGTTGCCAACCCAAGAACGATGAAAAAGATAAAAACGGACAGCTATTGCATAATGATCAAGATCACCATCAGATTATCATTTGAAGAATCACTTATCTGATAGCTCCAAGCGAATTACGATAACATCGACATAATAATGAAGATTTTACATTTAGTTATTAGGGAAATATGTAGTAGCAGTGAAAAAAACTATTCGCGGTAATCAATGCTACCAGGTGGCGCTCGGATCGTTCCATGTCAAAGCCACGTCAAAAGTGGGGGAAAACAAACTCAATCCTCACTTAAAATCCCATTAGTGCCATTAGCTTGTGTACTGTGTACTGATAAGAGTGATAAGTTTTTAAATTTCTTGACATCATATTGTCAATATTCGATCGAAAACGGTAATAATGCCTGTTGTATGTTCTCTCGGCAGATATTTTCCTCTATTTAGATGAAAAAAGTCGACCAGTAGTGGAAGGATAAGAAGCAGTTCTCCGTGCTAATCATGTGATTTTGTGTGAGGCAGAAGACTTCAACAAAAGGCACATTTTTGCACTTTGTCTACAAACTTCGGCGATGAAATTTTAACCACATGAAGTAAAATTGAAGTTGGGGTCCAAACGAACTCCTGTAGAACAATGGATTTGTATTTGTTCATGCAAAGCAGGACAATCTGGGTATTGTAAACATGTCGCAGCTGTTCTTTTATATGTCAGTTGATTTGCTCGTCATAATTAGTTTGAATTGTTTGAACTATCTCCAATTCTTCACCCGTTCACTCTTCACTAAACTAATAAAAATGCAATAATGTAAAAAAATCAACCAACTCAACCATCATGACTACCAACAGTGCCAACACTTTATGTCATTGACAAGTTTGACTACAGCTACAGCCAGCTGAATGCATTGTAGTCTATGCACTTTATCCATAGACAACAGTTTGTTTTCCCCCAGTTTGAAGTTCGTATTATGTAACCTAGATGTCGCCCACTTCGTGAATCTCGCGTATAGATAAACCACGATACAAAAGACTGTTCGAGCCTCCCACACTTTTTTTCTTCGATGCTGAAGGACTAGGACAGTTCAGCTTAAAAAACATCTTCTGTTTGTTATAACATTTTCATTTTGGTATTTTCGATTGTGAGTTTAAATTATCGTTGTTTTTGCATAGTTCCGCACAAAAGAAGAATACAACGCTTGTTGGAATATATGGTATTGCAAAATGGAATTTTGAGCTCTTCATTCGGTGGTTAGATGTGATATCCATTCAAAATGGATGATCATGCGGTCATAGAGAGATACTTACATATTACGAATTGCTCCAAGGCATGCATAGGTCTTGCAAAACAAATACGAATGATTACTAACACAGATCAACTTACTCGGCATAAACAATGAAAAAGTTTCGTTACAACATTTAAATCGATTTTCATCACAAATTATGGCCGTTTACTGAATTAACTCCCAAAGGAAGGGAGTAGTATTAAAATGAGGGGTGAATTCAGGGAACGGCTTGAACATTTAGTAATGTAACAATTTATTATATCTATAAAAATAGATCTCACACACTTATGAGCTACATTCATTGGTACTTTGGGGGTATTCTGAAGACTACATTGGATTTATTCAGGAACAAATGGGATATACCGGGTGGGATATACAGGGTATCGGGCCACCCCTGTAACTTCTGCATTCGTCAACGGATTTCTCTGAAATTCGGTACAGTTATATATGCAACTATTTCGGATTTGATCACATTACAATCCAATATGGCAGACTTCCGGTTTTTCTGGAAATGCCAGCAACTTTGCTTTTTCAAATAGAACACCCTGTATATTTATATATATTCAAGTTCAAAAAGTCAAAACAAGTGCAATCTTTATTTAAAATGTCATTTTTTCGAAAAAATTTGAATTAAAATTGTTTTTTCATTATACCTCGTGGATAAATGAGATGTGGTCAAGACTATTCACAATGAGTCACACATGACAGAAAAACATATGTTTTTCTGAAAGATTATTTTTTGTGTCACTTATCCAGGAATCAATTCAGCCACATCACTTTTTGATCAAAAATTCATTTTTTTCAAATGGAACCCATATGGGCCACCTACACGTCTCTCTAGAACATACATTAAGGAAAAAAAATGACATAACATTTTTGTTTTTCGGTGCAGTAACAAATTGAATACATTCAAAAATCAACAACTAGTATATGAATTTCCTTGCAGTTCGAATAATTTTTCAACTAGGTAAGCTGTGGAAAACAAAATTTCTGAATCTTGTCAACTAATTGTGTTTCGCTGTCATTTTTTATCTCAACTCTCGAAAATTAGTTAATTTACGAGAATAAGTAGAAATGGAAAATCAAAATAATAGGTTCAGAAGAACCGGAAGTCCGCCATATTGGATCGTGATGTGCTCAAATCCGAAATGATTGCTTATATAACTGAACCGAATTTGAGAAAAATTTGTTTACGAATGCAGAAGTTACAGGGGTGGCCCGATACCCTGTGTCACCCGGTATTTTGTTCACCTCAAGGATTCTTAAATTTTACACTTCTGGGCAGAACATACTAACAAAATGTTGTTTTTGATTGGTAATTTCAAGATAAATTGTCCGCCTCCGCTACGCGTCGGAAGACAACACAACCTGGAGCTAAAATCTACTACTTTTTTCCCTTGTATAATAAATAACTATTATTACTTTATAATACCAAATTCATCAGAATCATTCCTATAAAATCTGATGAATAAATTACTGAATCAAAAAAGTTATTCAATATCTTATTCAAACAGAATACTGCTTGTCTGTCTTTTCAGCCCAGAAGTATAGAAAACGTATCATTTTCTTCTTTTGAAAAATATCAAATATACAGGGTGTCCGGAAAGGTCATGTCGTAAATGATAGGGCTGATAGAGTGAGCCGAAGCCAAAATATTGTCAGTACCTCAAGTAAAACAAAATGTCTATCGTACTTCGTTACGGAGTTATTGACCTTGAAAGTTTCTGTAAGTCTATACATATGCATACTCATCATTACTAAACTCATCCATGATGTTACCAAAGTTTTGCATACTATCAAAATAATTGTATATCAACTATGACAATGACTGCAACTACTATGATATTATTGAATAGATCATATTATTCTATTCGATTTGAGAGATCAGAGGATTTTGATTTTTCTTGCTCTCTTTTTGGATATTCAACAGATATAATTCAATGCTCGACGTGGCGAATAGCCAGGAAAGTAGTTGTTTTCTGTTGATATTCAAAATGATATTATGTGCATATCCTTATATGAAGGGAAATGCAAATTCTCAATGTATTGCTTTATATTGTAAATAATATATTCATTTTTTGTGTTCATAAATATATCTGAGAATATCCCTTTTAAATTTTTTTACTATTATTGATCCTGAAATCTGTGGTTGAAATCTTTTCATGTAATTTCGGGATACCCTGTAAATGATATTCTAGATTACGAAACCTTGAATGAACAATGTTACAAGGAAATTGTCACTATTGTGCGTGATTTGGTAGGTACAGTCTCATTTTATACTTGTAGGATAATCATAATAAAATATATTGTAAATAATGACATGAGTACCTGGAAGGAATATCAACATCGCACACGTGATACTTTCATGAAAGTTTACATTGCTCTAATACATTCTTCTAATGGTTCAAAAATAATACAAATAAGGATGAAGTCGAAATTTGAATTATTTGAACAAAAATATACTAATCACGTTCCTTTGGCCAAACATTATAACTGCATGAACTCAATGAAAAAATAAAAATATCTATTCAATAATCTATCATCACTTGATTTGGCATAAATTTCAAATTGATATCAGCCATTACGTCGTTATCTTCCACCGACTGACTGTACAATTCTGATTCCTCTGTATGTGATGGGATGGTGTGACGCAGTTCAATCTCGTCCATCGAAAGTTCGTGAGAATTCTGCCACAGAAAAATCAACTTAGTGAGAAAAAATCGCGTACAATTGAAAAGCTGTAAACACCACTCCCACACGAAAGAGTGAACCTAAAAGTTGGAAGCAACCACACACTAGTGACGATTTCGGTGCACAAAAATCAACAACACAAGCAGATGGGTTAAGATTCTCATTTTTTTCATGTAGTATACCACGTGACACAGGAGACATGTAACAGTAAAAAATTTGAGATTCACAAGGGTAATATTATCGATGATGGCGCTTCCCTTGAACTCGATGACAATTTTTTTCAACCACCTGTTTGATTGGAAGTTGACCCAACTTTTTTTTTTTAATGGCACCCTGTATATTTCTGTAATCTATCTTATTCGCCTTGAAATTCTCTATTTAACTGTGTATCACAATTTGATATTCGTTCATTGATTGGCTGTTGAATTGCATTTTATTGAAATACATGACGTTGGCTGTGGCCCGAATACAAAGACATTTCGTTGCTTAAAAATCCAAAGATCATTACTTAGAGTACCGATTAGGGCATGGAAAATAGTCTGATAATATCGTCTAAGTAATGATCTTTGGATTTCTAAAGCCCATGTACTTCAATAAAATGCAATTTAACAGCCAATTAATGAACGAATATCAAATTGCGATACATAGTTGAATAGAGAATTTCAAGGCAAATAAGATAGGCTACAAAAGAATACAGGGTGCCTTTAAAAAAAAAAGTTGAGTCTACTCATAGAGGAAGGAGAAGATGGTGTGCTCAACATAAACCTCAAACTCGTCTTGTTCTGCGCATGACGTCAGCTGTGTCCATGTTGATCGTTTCGCAATAAAAAAGATTATTATATAACTGTCATTGATATTATTTGTTTTCGTGATTGCTGTCTCGAACTTCAGATATTATATTATTATAAGTACTAAAATTGAATGAAATAATTTCGAAATGCCTACTTATTTCGTTTCTGGTTATGGAAATTCCAACTAACATACAAAAGGCACAGATATTGAATTTTTCTGCTTTTCCAAGAATGGAGACCTAATGAAAAGATTGGAGCTTGCTGCCGACAGAATTATAAACTCAAATAATGGTACCTACCTTATATTCCTTATATCCTCAATCCAAAGTATTCACCTATCATATTATCATCACATTCATATTACAGCACGTATTTCTTCAAAAAATTTCCACAAATATTCGAAACAAGATGCCATTCCTACAGACCATCTTCCGAATATCAAGTCAGAAGTAATTGAAAATGAATTCAAAACTCTTAATGTCTCACAAAATATAAATTGCAGCAAAGATTTGAATAACAAAACGGCAAAAATTGATACTCCAGTTGTCGATGTCGGAGCAGAAGCAACGTCAACGTCGTTAACTGCTGAATTTTAATCTGTCAGAATCGACACAGTAATGGATCATTCAGATGGGATTGGCAATGCATGATAATTCGTATGTATTTTCTATTTGCGATTGCGAATTACCTCAAGATTACAATTTCCAGAATCAATAGTTAAATCTAAGGAATAGGAACCTGTTTATATAAATTGAATTATTTCTAAACAGATCGAGAAACTTATAGAAATTTCAATAAACATGATTGAATTCATTGCGCACGCCCATAGCAACGGTATCTGTCTGTGACTAGCAGCTGATATTGGTATCCCAGATGACGTCACATAATATGCGCGTAGGCACACCATCTTCTCCTTCTACTATGGGTCTATTTCCAATCAAACAGGTGGTTGAAGAAAATTGTCATTGGGTTCAAGGAAAGCGCAATCATTTATAATAAAACATACAATATATTGCGAATTTCAAATAAAAAAACTACAGGCTCTTACATGTCTCCTGTGTCACCAGGTATATCTTTTCATCAGAATAAAATCATTAGATAATTAAAAATGAAATGTTCCTCGATCCATTACAATATATTTTCAGGATACAAACCCTGAGAAGATTCGAGTTATACTATCGATGGCAACGTTAAAAAATTGAAAGGCTCCAAATAATAAAATTTGGGCACTCAAGTTCTACACTATAGCAATTTTGACGTCACCAACATACGTTTTTTTGCGGATAACACAATCATGGGGATCTAAATAATTCCAATTGTCTTGAAGTGGTATACTTGATTATTAACTGTTCAATTTCAAGTTGGAATTTCTCGAAAAATGGAAGACTTAGGAACGATCAGATATTTCTTTGGGAATATCCGTATTGATGAGTTCAATATATGTGTGTACTTGTTTAAAAAATCATCTTGTATATCCAAGTTCACGATACTCACCAACAGTCTCGAACAATTTTGTTTCAAACACTGATTCACAACTCTGTGTGACTCAAAATCTCAGCTCAACCAAGATATTATTATTATAATTCTCAAAACGACGCACGAAGAGTGAACTCAGATATTTGATTTTGAACACGAAACACTATATTTACCACATATGAAAAGCTTTCAATAACCCAACTCTGTCGTTCTTACCAAACATCAAATGTGCAGTTATTTGAAATATTTTGGAATACTAACATTATCAAAAACGTTATTTCTAGTATCTACAAAGGGTACAAACGAAGAAAATCACTCTGTATTATTAATTATCCGTACTCAATAATTGCATTTCTTTCTGATGAAATAGTTTTGTTTTTTTTAGAAAATGTTTGGAATCTATCAATGAAATATACATATGCACATTCGATGTTTTTTTAGGACAACACGACAAAACTCAAACACACATGCCCTAACAACACACATCACTTTGAAAAACATTGTATAAAGTAACAAGAAACTTACGAATTTTTCGGCTCTCCCCTGTATATCTCAGGATCACTCTTTTTTATCTCACTTTCACGTATCACATCTGTTAATGACTTGAATATGGTGCTGTGTATCCTAAAAAAATTATATATAATGAGGATGTTTCGCTCGGACGAATTATCATAGAATTATTATGCAATTTCTGATGTCTAAATTTACTATTCAAATTATTTTAATTCTCAAAATACAGCAATTTAGAATTATTAAAGAAGCAAACTATGACCTACTACCTAGATCTAGTGACATTTGGGGATATTTGTACATGATAAGTTTCTTGACTTTTTTCTTTCACGCCTATACACCCGAAAATGAGATTAAGAAGATAGTTGTCAATATGGTCTAACCTCAAACCATCAACAGAAATACATCTCAGTATGATATAAATTTGGTTTACAACAACTGTTATCAGACTCATAAAGTCATAAATATCTTGGAGAAATTGAAATATCTCTTCAACCATTCAACAGCAATTCAAATTAGAATGATCAACCTCAAAAACGAGCTGTCAGCATCATTGTAATTTTCTATAATATACCCATAATTTTATAATCGTCAATTATTATGCTATTCTAATATTTATGTTTCGTCTACAATTTCCATTTCATCAGGTATGTGGTATATAATTTTAAGAAAAAATCCAATTACCACCCATACTATTTGTTGAATATGTCATTTCAGGACCTAACGTCATGAGAATGGTGGATGAGCCGAAACTATATCTTCACGATTATTTCCTGAACTCAAATTCGACAAAAATAAAAAAATACGTGTTCAATGTATTCTCATAAATTATACAAAGGAATAAAAATTTGAATGTTGGAAACTTGCTCATTGCCCAGGTTCATTTTGTTATACAGTGTAGGTGTATTTGAAATACATATTCAACAAGTGAATGACTCCATTTTGTCGTTAGTTTCAATGAAAAAGTTCCTAATAGTGTTAGTTCATGAAAATGGTCGTAATTGGCCAAGATTTCAGCCTAAAAACATCAAGCTGAATCTACTGGGACAATAATGGTCGAGCAAGAAAAGCAGATCAGTATAGTCGGTTTGCTCTAAGCATCGCCAAGTACACAAATGAACAGACCTAATATCAGACGAAGATAGTTGAAGTCATAGAGCTAAATATTTTACTCACACTTTGACTGTCAAGTCAGGTAATGCGGTTATAATTGGAACCACGATGAGGCCTAGCCAAAATACGGCTGTGGAGAATAACATTATGTACATGCCCGACATTATGCTGCCGAACGGTATTGTTGGCCAGAATAAACTAAAAAAAAAAAACGAAGTTATTCTAGATCGAGGAATTATCCGAATCATTCAATATACCCACCTATAAATTATGATGAATAAGAACCACAAAAGGATGGAGCCCCATATGGCACAGTGCGTTAGACATGTCCACGAATTCGTCACCAGACCGGCTTTCAGGCAGACAGTAACAACGACATACTGGAAGAAATATAGTAACATCAAAATGTCTGCTAATCTGCCATCTCAACAAACTCGGCACTTTATTTTCTCAGAATTCAACTGAAGAAACATTTCGTACACAGGATAATATCAAAGGAAGGAAGGAATGCTCGGAGTCATCTCCACAAATTTTAATGGTGTTGTTACAGGATCATAAGGGACATGTTTTGGTCTTATAATAGACCATCTTCAGCCTAATTGAAAGTTCTACAATACAAAAAGGTTGATGTGAAAGAATTACCTAATTGGTGCTTGACTAGGTAACTCTTTCACATCAACCTTTTTGTTTTGATGAACTTTCAATTGGGCTGAATATGGTCTTTTATAAGATTGTGTAACAGCACCATTAAAATTTGTGGAGATGACTTCGAGCATTCCATCCTTCCTTTGAAAAATGTCCCTCCACTTTTAGCGATATGGACTTCTACCACAGGATAATATGTCTGCTATCCACAAATTATTTCACTATGAAAATTTTCGGTAAAAGTGCACTTATCATGCGATGGGGTTTTTTTCGAAAAATTTTTTTGGTACTTACGTATTTTCGTCTGAAAAACACGAATTTCATAATGAAAATGTGAACAAACCACTATTTATCGAGATATTTCAAGAAAAAGTTCGAAATTTTGCCTTCTTTTCCCTCTTGTGTTGGATGCATTTACAGGTACTTGCTCTTATTATTTTGTCATTGGACACTTTATATACTCATGATGTACTTCACTGACACATTTTAAGATAGAAAATTCAACAGGAAATATGATTTTCATGGCGAGTTTTTCCTATTTAGTGAGCAAGCATACCAGATGACGGCCATTTAATCCATGTGCAATCCAAATACGAGATGTCAAATGTCAATAGATTGCTTTGGAATGACATTACACACGCCATTATTTCAAATGATATTCTTTCTTCTTTTCACTAAACATGGATAAATCACAAGAAAATCATATTTCTAGTTGACTCATATAATAAAAAAAATGTGTCCAACATTGTGTGATATATATAAATTGTCCAATGACGGAAAAAGAAGGGCAAATTGTTCTAAATGTGATCCAGAAGACAGGCGGAAAAGATGGTGAAATTTGTAACTGTATAGTGAAATATCTTAATAAATAATGGTTTGTTCAAATTTTCATTATGAAATTCGTGTTTTTCAGACGAAAATACGTAAGTACCAAAAAAATTTTTCGAAAAAAACCCCATCGCATGATAAGTGCACTTTTACCAAATTTTCGAGTCAAACCAAAATTCAGATAAGTACAGTAATTTCCCATACATTTCAGGATTTTGTCTCTTCATTTCAATGAAATAAGAAAATATGAGTATAATTTCAATATATGGCGTGTAGTGAGGACAAATCAGATTATTTGACTCAAGATCACTGCATTTAAAAATGTTCCTGTCACTGAGAAGTATCCACACTGACATCCCAAGAAAGCTTGGAAGAATATTTTTTTCCATTTGGGCGGTGGCTCACTGAATGTACCACCACTTTTTTCAAACTGAACCATATATTTTTTACCAAATTTTGTCTTGAATGTTCAATACTAAGTTTGTAATGCATAAGTTTCAAAAAAATCAAATTGAGAATTTTTTTTCTTCCTGCCCACATTGTTCATTTTTCATTGGCATATTGCTGTCCCTGAAAGAGTTAAATTCTACATTTTGAAGAAAATCACGAAAATTTAAATATCTCAAAAGGAATGTATCGAATGTATCGAATTACCAGTAACCCTGATAACATAATAATGACCAGCACGATGTTAAACGAACAATTCAAAAGACAAAAAAAACATGAAAAACATGAAAAACAATCTTCAACACCCCCTTACCGTATAGACGCAATTCCCGACGACCAAATACCCCCCATCGCCGCCGCCCATCCACAGAATATCATGCTCAGCGGCGAGCATGGGCAGCCAGAACAGGAACGCCGAGTGCAGCATGCCATTGAGGATCCAGATCCAGAAGACGCGGATGTTAAACAGCTCGCCGCTTTGCGAGGGCTTGTACAGCTGCGGATACGACATCATCTTGTCGGCCGCACAGGGCTTGTCGAACAGGCCCATCGCCAAAGGGGGCAAAGCGGTGAACAACACGTTGTATAGACCTAACGAGGAAATTATTGATTTGGACTATTTGTTTTTTCATTTTGCGAAAGATACTACAGAAGAAACCCTTTATGTCAGATTATGATCACAATTCAATTAACACGAACACTATCACAAAATATGAGATGGAAGAAGCTTGTTCGAAGTTCGGCTACACGCCGAACACTAACACCTTAACGGTCAGAGGGGTATTCGAGAGTCTCCTATTTGGGCCATGTCAGTTAGAAGTGACTGACAGGGAATTCTCCCGTGGGGCCTCGTCAGTCCTGTGTGACTGACAGAGGGTTCAACTTCAGGCAATTTTAGTCAAAAATAAATTTTTGTCAGTCGCAGTTGACTGACACTATTGTGCTGGATCTGTGATATTCAGACGTCAACTAAAACGAATCTATGCATAACTCCGATTACTAGATCACGCTACTTGTAATGCGGCCAGTGCTGGTTGGACACTCATAATAACCTCGGTCCTTCAGAACTATTTCATGTCAGTCTTCAATTATTGACATGGCCGTTAAAGTGCTAATGAACCAGCATTTGCACATGTCTGTGATAGCCGGCCGGTGACGTAAGCCCATTCCACTGAGCAGTAGTGTATCGATTGCTAGGCGCCAACACCCTACAACTTTTATATTTGAAGTTTCTTCCACCTCGTATATTTGAAGCTGTAGGTAGGGGTCAAAATATAAGTATACACCTTGTACAACCCTACAATTAGATGGACTCGAGCAGTATCACACTAGTGCGGTAAAGTATCTCATTACGATACTAAAATCAGTGTCGTTATGTTTCACATTACATATAAGTAGTAGGTAAATGTTAATTACAAATATCCTAACGCAATATTTCATAGGTAAGTAGAATTTTGGTATAGTGACGATGTTGAGGGCTTGCTTTTGTTGATGAAAATCGTGTTCATAATATTGAATATTCAATTCAATTCAATTCAATTCAATTTATTCCTCTAATTGAAGTACATGTCATGATGTTAATAACATAATATATAAAAAAAGAGAATCCTAGATCTTGCAAAAGCCTAGGCAAGAATGCCTGTCTTGCTTTCTGCTCGGTCCCAGGATTTTCATGATGATCGTACATTTTGTGTTGTGTTGGAATAGTGAGTAAATTTATAAATAAATAAAATATAATCTCTAAGAATTCTAGGTATCGGAATTCGAAAACTAACACAGTATAGTAGATAATTAAATAATAGAGAAAATTAAATAATACAGAGTTAAATAATACAGAGTTAAATAATACAGAGTTAAATAATACAGAGTTAAATAATAGAGAGTTAAATAATACAGTTAAATAATACAGAGTTAAATAATAAATATAACAAATAATCTCAATTAGACGTTACAAAATGTCGAATTATTTTGTTATAATACGTGAGACGTGATTCACTAATGCACTTACACACCTTTAAAATAATCCAGATTTATAAGATATATAAAATATATCTATGAAAAATGTCAATTCTCTGGCAATGATTCCGTAGTGTTATCCACACCATTCGCGATTTCAATCATTTATCCATGTTTGGCGTTCGGAATTGTCGTTGTAAACGTTTTAATGATTCATGAATGAATAGCGGTGTCTGTCTATTGCTATTTAGTATAAGCATCAAACTCAC
The DNA here is from genome assembly GCA_918026855.4 of Phaedon cochleariae. Taxonomy (NCBI): domain Eukaryota; kingdom Metazoa; phylum Arthropoda; class Insecta; order Coleoptera; family Chrysomelidae; genus Phaedon; species Phaedon cochleariae. Next base: position 34,160,330 of record OU896717.1, read on the forward strand.
CTATCGACCACCTCTCAAAAAGAATCTGTCCAGACCAGCCCGAATAGATGGCGAACCACAATTCGATGACGTACAAGCAGATGTTCTTGTAGAAACTGTATAGGATGAGCTTGCACATTCTCGAATAGTTCCAAGCACCGTGGACGAACAACAGTCGTAACAAAAATCTATACGAGAAAAATCATCAACATCATTTGGGAATAGTTTTTCGTCAAGCTCTAAAAATATGACTTTTATGTACGAATTTCCGAATGAAAAATTGACTATTTTTGTAGGCAAGTATTTTTCGTCAGCAAACTCTTTTCGTCTGCTGGGGTCACTATGATATGGCACAGTGCGAGAGCGGCGATTGAGTAAAGTTGACAGCTATCAACTGTTTTTGCTGTTGTCGAGTAAATAATTTACAATTTTTTTATGTTCTGGTTCCCACGAAAAGGAATATCCTGTTATGTCATAGAACATCGTGTGAACCAGGGGAAATGATGTAGGAATTGGTGTTCTCCTTGAATTTCTGGAGGTTATATGCCTCGGGAAACACCTCCCTTGGCAATGTGCTACAGAGCCTCGCTGTTCGTTGGATGAACGAGTCTTTGGAAAGAGATGTTCTGCAGGTCTCCAAAGTGACCACGAAGGGGTGCGAAGCCTCAACTCGACGGGTTAATCTCGCGGGGACTGCCAAGGGAGGTACAATTGTTGATATTTCAGAAGAGCATCGTCCATGAAAATATCTATAAAATAGAGTCAGATCGCCAAATTTTCTACGGTGTTCGAGAGAAGTGAGTGAGTTTCTGAGCGAGGCGTCACCCACGATACGAATTGCCCTTTTTTGGACAGAATCCAATAGTTTCAGGGTATGTTTGAGTGCTGCACTCCAGATATGGGAACAGTATTACAGGACAGGTCGGATCATCAGCAGCTGACCGGAAGTGGAATAGCTCCAGGCCCGAAACAAAAAACCAAGTTTTCGGGATGCACTTATAGCAATTGATCTCAAGTGATTTTCCCAAGAAAGGTTATTGCTGATAGTAATACCAAGCAACCAAATGGATATCGTCAAAGGTATGGTTACTCCTGACAAGCTAATGTTGCTTCCAACCGATCGTTGATATGGAGTAGAAATAGTGTTGGTGCTAGAATTGAGCCTTGCGGAACACCAGTATTTATGATAAGAGAGTCAGTTGAAACCCCGTCGACCACTACATGGAGAGTCCTGTTTGAGAGAAAACTAGCTAGCAGAGAACATAGTTGGGGAGGCAAGCCATAAGATGGAAGCTTGGCGAGGAGTCCGAGGTGCCATACTCGATCGAATGCCTTGGAGATATCAAGTGCCACGGCTAAGGTTTCACCATATTTTCCAATAGATTTTACGTGTGAATGAGACCGTGGTTTTCGAGGTTGACGAGAAAATGTAATAAGCACCTCGGCGAAAAACTGTCTATTGTCTCGCCTAGCCTCGGCTGGCCCGCGGCTATCAATTTGCAGGCTCGACTATAATAGACATTTTTTCGACCTTGGTACATAAATAACTCTTTTTTTTCAATGATAGATACCTGAACTGTGCTATGCTGTAATCGGATGCACAAGCAGCTTGCAAACCTTCAGCGCCTGATATTCCGACGCCAACGTGAGCTTTTTGGATCATGGCCACGTCATTGGCCCCGTCTCCTATCGCTAAAGTGACGGCTTTCGTATATTTCGTCACGTATTCGACAACTTCTGCTTTTTGCATGGGCGACACGCGACAACAGATGACCACCTTAGAAATAAGCAACATGTTGAACGAAGCCCTTGATTATTTACACTAACATGATGAACCATCCTTATGAGAGCAATGAATCCAGAAATTCATGATGCAAACTGACGTATTTGTCATCAAACAGGGTACGGACAAATAGCTCCTTTCTCTTTTAGTCATCTAGTGACTTTGGTTTCGTGTATCGGCGTCCCTGACATGACATTGCTGTCACCTCACATTCATAGGCGTTACAAGAGATATTGACAAAATTTAATTTAATACTTTATCCTAATACGACATTATTCAATTATGTTTTGGAAGTATGGTAAGATGTGCTGCGTTAGGCTGTATCAATCAGTTGGATGGCAAATTTGAATTTGTCTGCTTTCCATCAAATGCAAATAAACTTAGAACATGGAAAGTGAAGTGACCGAATGGGGAAAATTGGTAAATACATCAGCAAAATATTCGAGGTGAAACTAATACGAAATCACATATAATACTTTCTCTTTGTGCCTATAATTATCCACTCCACAAGTTTTTGAATGCATTTTAGTAGAAACAGTTTTGATTAAAACGGAGGATTGAAAGAAGAGGCATATGCCCTAACACCTATAAAATTATACCTACATTCAGGAAATATTAAGTGTTCGTGAAAAACTGCAAAAATGATTCCCAACATCATGATATATGAGCCCATTGGTTTGAATGCTTACATACCATTTTTCACCATTTCTCAACCATAAGGCTAAGTCTAAAATCAAAATTCATTTATTGATAGGTACTGCCTAAGAGCAGTCCCATTAGGTAAAACGTATTGAACTTTCGGAAAAATTTGCTCACTGCCTCACGAAGATTATGCGGGAGTTGAAAAATCAAAAACTCGAAAATTATCATCATCATTTGGATATAATATGTAGAGTTGAATGATAAATTACGTATGATACGCCAATGTCCTCAATATAACCTAAAAAACAACAAATATCAGAAATCTAGTGTTTAAGGCCAGAAATGAATAAAGATGGAGCTATATAACTGTTTCATTAACACTTTAGAGTCAGAGGAGACGAGGATCTGTCCGTACCCTGTTAAGATGACAAATACGTCAATTTACATCAAGGGACCCTAGTGGTAGGCGGTATGTATGAGCGACAAGGTGAACTACTTTTTGGTGAGTAGCGAAGGGTAGAGATCCGTAATGCAGAATATTTCTGAAGTTTATTTTTATAAGTTTTTATGCAAGAAGGAATGTAGCATCAGGGCAGAATTGAAATATTTTTGTTCAAAATATTCAGGATATTGAAGTTTGCGATTGTCCTGCTTCAGAAAGAAGAATATTGCAACTTGCAGATGGATCGACTCGAGCAGATTCCGAGAATAAAAACGAATCGGCCATATTTTGCTGAGTTTTGGTTGCTCCGTCTACAAATCAGCCAAGAACTAAGGCCAAATTTGGCTTCAAACGTTTTACATGGAGGTGGATCATCTTGTTAGTGAAAATAATCAAAAACTAAGCTTATATTTGATAATGATAATCACAAGGAACGATAGTGTGATAGTCAGTGAAAAGCTTTGTTTACTTCAATTACCTTGCAGGAAATACACAATTTTAGGAAATCTTGCCGCAGTTCGAAAGTAAGAGCATATTTGAGGGTCTTGCCGTCTATTATCAGAGCAATTTCGTTTTGTTTCTCCAAATTGGTGCCGAGATCTTCGCAGTGCCTCAATATCGATTCCCTAGTTTTCTAAAAAAAAAAAAAAACATTTCAACACATAAGTTCAAATTTGACTTGGAGTAAATATTATTCGAATTGATTTTTTCGGGAAAACGTTTGCCACAAATTACAAGGCACATCATTGTGACAGAAGGTGAAGAATATGAAGTAGAATAGGGGACTTCGCTCCAAGTTGCCATCCTAAAAACCTCTACTAATGTAGAAGCAACATTATGGAAGTTTTATTACTCATATACCTTCATTTTGATGAAATCTGATTGCAGGAGTTTAATCAGCTCACTAATAGAAGTTATTCAGAAGAAACATTAATTTTTGTGAACTCCAGTTCTGATTAGTTGAAAATTATGTTGATGAATCTGCTTCCTGTCATATCGTCGTCAATTTTATTTTATTTATGAAGAATACTATTTATCATTCTTTGGTGAATAAGTTTGATCGTTGCAGTAGGAAGTAGGAATATATTTCATTGGAGTGCTAAAAATCGATCCAGACATGACTTCGTAAGAATAAAATATTGAAGTTTCAACCTTTTTCTGAGATCAAAAATAACCCTAGGAAGTGTCTTTAAGTGGATGAAACCATAACTGTACGGAAACTAAGAAATCACAGTCGATATCATGAATAAAAACACTAACATACCTTTGTTGATAAGCATTTTCCTAGTAAAAAAATTATAATATGAATAACAAATCATTCTATGAACACTTCTAAACCTTGGATGAAAACTGGTTAGTTTTCAATAATCACAAATGTCGGAATACAACAGTATTAAAATAACATACTTTTATTTAAATAGTTAGACAGATAGTTAAATGGTAGCTGAAATCACAAAACTATTCAAACATCGCAATATTCATGATAGCATGAGATATTATGGGTAGTGAGGAAATATAATAAATATAAAGACCTAATAACAATGTTATGTTGATTACCATTACGACGAGTCGAGAGTAGCCTCAGACCAGATAACTTTGGAACCTTCACATCCAGTTTATTATATGTTTCTCATGAGAGTTTCTTGATCATTACTCGAAGTTCGAACGTGATTCGAATTCACTGATTTAGTGATTCATTAATGTACCATTTTGTACTCGTGACACTAATGACACTATTGAAACTATTGACATTTCAGTATTGACGTACCGCAGATGCACCAATATGATTTTCAACCAGTCTGATGTGAATGTCAGAAAAACTAATTTTTCTTCTGAATTACTTTCATTAGAAAGCTGAGTGGACTCCTACAATCAGATTTCACCAAAATGAAGCTATTTGAGTAATCAAGCTTCTATAATATTGCTTCTACAGAAGTAGAGGTTTTTAGGTTGGCAACTTGAACCGAAGTTCCCTATTAAGTGAATAAACATGCAATTGAATGAAAATATCTTATATGAGTTAGGTGACGAAAAACTTACATCCAAACCATCTTCGTTGAGTATGATCAGCTGCATACCGGTTGTCAACAGTTTGCACGAATAACCGATATTGATGGCTGTCTCCTGTTTATCGCCTGTTAGCACCCACACATTGATGTCGGCTTGTAGTAAAGCGGCTATGGCGTCAGGTACGCCATCTTGCAGCTTGTCCTCGATGGCAGTGGCCCCGATAAGTTTCAATTTCCTCTCGATCAAGTTCGCAGCTTCCTCGATTTTTTCTGATAACCGAAATCGAAGGTTTATACCGATTCGAAGCAAATTGAAAAATGTTAGTCAAATCGTTATGGGTGACCCTTGATTGGCTAGTGATTAATTTTCAGTCTTAAATCAGTATTAACAGTTAACTATCATTATTAATCAAATTTACTAGCTATTATTCTGTATAGTATTATAATCGAATATATCAAGAGATATATATTAGTCAGAGTTTTTTATCATCGTGCGTACTTAAGGAAGGTAGGGAGAGGAGGTAGGTATTGGAAGTTTTTTTGAGATTAATAAGTTCTTAGCAATACTTCCTGAGGAGATGAATTCCGTCGAAGAATAGAAGTGACACAGTTGTATTCAATACCTGTTTGAGTGTGGACCAATAGATGTTAACTAAAATTATTCGTGTTTCGATAGTGATCCTAAGGGAAGAAACTGAATCTTACTGTTGTATGTTATATGTTTGATAGGGTATGTCTGGTTCTTTGACGATTTTCTAAATTAATTCTCATTGGATGAGGTGAATGCATTTATTCTTCCTTTCATAACCTAATTTTATCATTGTGATGAACTTTCTCCAAAATCTGTGATACTCGTTTTCTTCTAGACTAACAAACTAATGGTTGTATGAGAATATATAAAATGTTCAATCATTCGATATTCATGTAACTTTGATAGGGTGGGAGATACGTCGAACATAAAGAATATATTGATTTCTTGAGGTAGGTACTTGCTGTTCATTTCTTTAAAATTATGTAATTTGTTGAATTGAATATTAGATATACCAACTCGAATCTTTATAAAATGTTACCTTCTCTGTGCTGTAAAGATATGCTGGCTTTGTGATACAGCTGTTTCCATTCCTCGAAGTCCTGCTCTTTAAGTTCAGTGACTGCACAACACAAGGTCCTCAATCCATCGCTAGCGAAATGTTCCAGATGTTGCAGCAGAATCACGCTATGCTCTCTGCCCGAGTTGTTGTCGAGTCGTTCGTATATGACCGTATCGGCACCCTTACAAAACAACCTGATCTTACCTGCAACATCGACAACAGGGTGCCACCTCATTTTTTCAATTGAAATTAATTTCCATTTACATTAGTCATCAATAATATGAAGCAAGGGTGGAAAAATATTATTCAACGAGTGAGGTGGAATGAGTCATGCCACTATGTTATAAACGACACCATCAGTACACTAGATTCAATGAACTGTACTACATCTTAGTGAGCAGATTGAAATGAATAATATGTCATTTTTATAATATGAAAGCAATACTAAAACAAGTAATTTGGTAAGTGAGGTGGAATGAGTCATGTCACTACCTATGAAAATTGTTTAAAAAAATATTTATCAGTGCTGAATCTGTTCACCTGATATACAGATGTATGAAAATCGAAATGGTCGTTCACCTTTAGGGTCTCTCACGATGACAGACATCCTTTTTCGAGCAGATGTGAACTCGAGCACTGTGAGTATCTCGTAGCGCTCCTTCACCCCCAACGCACTGATCTCCACCGAGTCGGGGGTGCGACTTTCGAAAACGTAACCATATCTGTCAGAAAATATTTAATATATTTTGTTATTTATTCATAGAACATACTGATTGATTGTCGAGTGATATTTTGGAATTATCAAAATAAGTAATATCCTTGATTATTTACACTAACAAGATTCACTCCCATGTAAATTGTGGAAGCCACTTTTGGCCTTACTTCTTGGCTGCCTCGTAGGCGGTGCTAGCGAAACCCATCAAAAAATGGCCGATTTGTTTATATTCTTGGAATCTGCTCGAGTCTATCTATCTGCAAGTTGCTGAACAATCTAGCAAATATGCTTTTTTCTGAAGTATGAAAATCACTAACTTCGAGGAGGGTTTCGAATAAAAATGTATCAATCATGCAACATTCCTTCTTGCTCATAGATACCGCCACCAACTGAATATAATGTCTGGCTTCATTGCTCTCATAAGGATGGTTCATCTTGTTAGTGTAAATAATCAAGGATGAAGTTAAATTTAATTTGAGTTCTGAAGAAATAAATGAATTATAGCAGTACCTGGAGGCACCGTATACTAGCGCCCTCTCGTCTGGCGAGGCAGCATGATAGACGATCGAGCCATCCGCCATTTTTTCCGGAATAACAGTGTGACAGACACTGAGCAAGACGAGCAGGTCTCGAATCAGGTCAGCATGTTTGTGGCCTTGTTTCAAATTCTAAAATGTTATTAAGAGTTGTCAGTGATCTAGCATCGAATGAAGATTCAACATTTTGGTTAACCCAACGTTCGAAAAAAAAATGAGAAAACAAATAAGATAATATTCATTGGTAATACCATAGCTCGCTTTAAATATAGTAGAAGATCCGAACCTAAATCGACCTTCACCGAGCTGATAGTAGAACGAAATATATTTTATCATGAATTTAGTATATTAGAAAACATATTAAAAATGGGTTGGCTAAAAAAATCCTGGGCAGACTATTTTTAATTATTTTTCGAAAAATTATTTTTAATTAAATGTTGCAACATCAGGATAATAAAAAAAATTGTGTCCTGACTGAAAGTATAAAACGTATAGAATGTGCAGCCGTTGGGTTGTCTACTATTTACCTGGGCGAACTACTGGGTTGTCAGGTAAACACAGGTATGTCGATGCCAGTTACTTTCACTGGATTGGATAATTTAAAAAAATGTATATCATCATAAGCGCTGTTTAATTGCGAACGCGTTGATATAAGGTTGTCTGCGAAAATTCCGGTCCTATTAGGGGTTTGCGAATTTTAAAGATTTTAATTTCAACGCGCGTGGAAGTGTGTGACAGAGGTAAGTATACTGTGTAATAATAAAGGACCCTTTAATTAAAAATAATTTTTCGAAAAATAATTAAAAATAGTCTGCCCAGGATTTTTTTAGCCAACCCATTTTTAATATGTTTTCTAATATACTAAATTCATGATAAATAGTATATTATGTAACAAGTGTTATAAACGTCCTTTTAGTAACGAGTAGTTTAAGCACGAGCGGAGCAGAGCGGAGCGAGTGTTTAATAAACGAGTGTCAAGAAGAGTTTATAAACGCGTTACATACTATGATTTTTCTACGAACTCCAAAAATTACATTAATTAACATACCTGCTATTCCTGCTAACCTACAAAATAATTCGAAAGGAATGGGAATTGAGAACATAATACATACAACTGCATGCAACCAGCGAGACACGTATGTGATATTGGTTGTAGATCTGTCCAGTCCATTGCTTACTAACCGTTGTTTCACGTTTATTGTCATGCTTAGCGCTGAATAAATAAATTGTTCTCAAAGATGGATGCTTCATTTCAACACTTCTTGGAGGTATGTAAGTACCTGAACATTCTCTTCGATTTCACTCTCGTCTACTTTTCGCATATATTTTTAATGCGAAGAATTCCGATACAAACGAATATTGTTTGAATAGGTAATTCTGATACAAAATATGAAAATAACAGTTGACAGTTAATACAATTGACAGGCCAGACATGTCTCGAATTACTGAAGCTGTGATTAATGAACTGCGTTACCATGGTGATGTGTTTAAGAAATCGTGTTGCCATGGTAACGTGTTTAATATTTTGAATAAATCACAGATCGACAATCCGTGATTAATCGATCATTTGGCGTGGTACATATCCGTACGATAAATGCCATTTTAGTTATGTGAGTAGAAAAAATATATTTCGTTCTATTATCAGCTCGGTGAAGGTCGATTTAGGTTCGGATCTTAGACTAATAGACAGCCGCACTGAGGCAGTTTGGCAACACAGTACAAAAGGTCTTTCGCCGGCCATACGCACATATGATATATGGCTTGTGGATGCAACAGAGTGAATTTGTTTAGTTTTCAAGAGTAAATTGATGTGTTATCAATGTGGAATATTGTTCAAGGCCAGTGAGACGTGTAAGGAATATTCAAGTGATCGAGTGAAAGTTCGTATGTGTGTGTGTGAAAGTCCATCGGAAATAGTACCATCGTTTGCCTATGTCGCCAGTCAAAATTTGTACTTTCGGATCACGGGGATGCGCTGTTGCCATTTCTCTCAACGCGGATTGTTATAGAGCCGGTTGTGGTATAACGTAATGTTAATATTCACCTGGACCAGTATTGAATCATCGATATCATCACTTATGGCGTATATGTTTTGGCCTATAGCGCATTTCTTGAACTCCATCACGTTTCTTGTCAACGTTCCAGTTTTATCAGAAAATACATATTTCACTTGACCGAGTTCTTCGTTGAGATTCGATGTTCTCGCCATTGCCGGAGTGTCTGATTCTGCGTGGTACATCTCGGCATCCATATTTATGAAAATCGCCTGAACAATAAAAGTTTATAGAATGTTCACTTATCGTTGCTTTTTGGAAACTTACCTGTACGAATCTTACAACCTCCAGAGTTACTTGAAGGGATATAGGAATCAAATTGTTGAACAGAATTAGAAACGTCAGAAGGTTGTATAAAAAATTATGGGAACTGTCTGGAAAAAAGGGTAGAGAATGAATAAAATACACTTGAGGTAGTAATCTACCAATATTTTATGAATTGGTGAACTCTGGTAAGTGTGGCAGCGTTTTTGCATTTTTGATGAGTTGATTTTCAGTTAGTGAGATACCTACTACTCTTTGTGATTGTTTCTCAAAGTATGCCTTGATATGTGATTTCATACTGAAATTTTCCAGAGATCCTATCATCTGACAAAAAAATTCGAATATTTTTCTGAAACGGTGTCTGTACGTCTCACATATTAATATATAGAGGGTATAATTCATTCCTCTTGATTTTGAATTTCAATTTGCCTAACTGAATGATGGGGTTACTAGATTCCAGGAGCATATCCTACATAGACTATAACCGATGGATCTATTACAAATTTTGCAATAATTCTATCTGCCTAGTTTACGACAACTCAGGCGCCATTTTATAAGTGCTATTCAGGAAAGAATTTTCAGAATAACAGGTTGACACATCTTCTTTCTATGTGGTCATACTAACGTCAAAATATTATTTAATATTTGGCCAAGTGAATAAAACAGGTGAAACGATCGAAGTACGTCCAATATTACACTGGCGTAACTATTAGGGAGGGGCTGGGGGTCCAAGCCACCCCCAGGCCTTTCCAGCCCCCCCCCAGAATGTTTCAAATATATATCTGTACCAAATAAAGTAGACACGTATCGAAATATTTCATCATAGGGCAGGAAGAAAATCTTACAGTCAACTCCACCAAAACTATACTTTATTTAAATTAGAAATTGGGACATGTTTCGAATCTTCAAAGCTTCATCATCAGCAAAATGGTTACAGGAAGTACTGTTCTGGGGAAAATTCACATGTTGAAAACAAAAAAAATTACGAATACATATTATTACAGATTGAAACATGAAACATTTAGCAAAACAGTGAAAGTGTGAAAAAAGGACAAAAGGTAAGTTGTTAATTGAAAATTTATTAGGCCTTCTCCCTACTGTCTATCTGTGGTAGGCAATAATTTGTTGCTTGCTTAGGGAATGGAGAAAATAAATAAAATATCAACAGAGTAAACTCCCAAAGAATTTTATAAACTCTGTCTTTAGTCAGAGAGTGAATGTGGAGTATGGGTAGGAAAACACTATGAAGCTATTATAATTACAATTTAATTTTATACCTTTCGGACGGCGTATTTAAATCCAGAACCGTGTTAAGCAGGTGATAATTGTGGATTTATTTCCATTTAAATAATTCATAAATAGGCGATATCCTAGATCACAGGGTAGCCATATTGATTTTAGAGAAAATAACTTGCGCCGCCATTTTGGATACAAATGTCCACTTGCGATAAGTACGTAAGTGATTTTCAATTGTTTTTCAAGGAAAATTTTGGTTTTTAGGAACGATAACTTCGATTCAAATGTCAAAATTCTATAACATAAAAACAACTGAATGACGTCCTGGCCAATGATTTTGTTGTCACACGGTATACACCCTGTTTAGCTCGCTGTTTAGTATCTATGATCTAAAATCTAAATAAAGGCGCCGTTTTTAAATGCCATTTGAAAAAGCGACCCTGTATTCTTATTTGCTTCCTCATACTACTGATAGATTGTGTAATGAATAACGTATGGCATTACTCACCAAGAAATTTATTCGGGATGATAAAGAAATATGAATCAGTTGAATGTTGAATCAGTTTGCGAACGGCTTTCGGTGGATGCGGACGCAGTAAAAATTATTATCGTAATTCAATTAGTGAATATACTTTTTCGTTTCGTATACCGGGTGTTGTGTGAGTTCCAGTGCAGACTGCAGTGATAATTAGTGTGATTTGACAGTGAATTCACTTTTCCTTTTAATATACCAGGTTTTGTATCAGTTTTAGTGTGTATATAAATATAATACAAGTTTTTGGTGTGTATTTTATGATGTGGTTAAGAAAAGTGGAGAGGTCTAAAGTGAAGTTGAGTGGAACGTGAATCGAATGATTTCTGTTGAGAATATTCGGCAGAATCTTGGATTATGACAAGGATGTCGCTTTGTCTATTAGTTGGTTCTGAAATAGTATATACAAAATGTAAGTACCATGATTTTGTAGACAATATTTCTCTATGGTTTTTGTATTATACAGGGTATGTCACGACGAGCTTACTCTATCTTTATTTCGAGAATGAGCCACAAGAAATTCATGAAAATGTGCATGTTTATATTTGAGACTACACTATCCTAGTTAAATGTATTTTCGACAATGCAGAGTTGCCGCTTCTACCGAAAAGTAGCAACAACTATGTTATTTCGAATGGATTTTCCTGTATTTCATTGTATTATTAGATTCTCCCTGAAGAGTTGATTTCATCGATATATCACATTTGGGGTCTAGCGGGAATAATTACAGAGATATAGGGTATTCAAAATCGAGATTTTTCAACTTGAGGATTTTTTTGTGTCGGAACCATTCATTTTCGGTCAAAACGGCTTTTATATCCCTATATAAACTTCACTATCTACTGAAATTCAATTGGAACATATACAGGGTGGTTCAATATTCAGAATTTTGTTCACCTTGCATCTATTCCAAATAAATGTCAGTATATTATAGTAGATCAAAATTTAAGATATAGGGATGTGGAAGCCGTTTTGACCGATAATGGAATACTTTCGATACAATGAGATTCTAAAGTTGAAAAATCTCGATTTTTAACACCCTATATATCTCTGTAATCATTACCACTAGACACCAAATGCGATATATCGATGAGATCAGCTCTTCAGAGGCAATTTAAAAATATGATGAAATAACAAAGTTGCTGCTATTTCTCGATAGAAGCGGCAACACTGCATTGTCGAAAATATTTTAACAAGAGCGTGATTTCAAATTTAGGCATGCACATTTTCATAAATTTCCACTCCTCAAATTCATTTGGTAGTTCCATTCTTCTTCGAACATTCTTTCATGAAAACTGGACTTTCATCGATTCACTAAATTATTCATATCTTCAGTCGATTAACTAGTCGACATTCATTAATGTGAGTGCATGGAATCACGTCAGTTCTTTTCCAAATTATTCATGCCTTACAATAAAGCAACAGTCGTTGTTTCAATGAAGCAGTGCCCTTAGAAGGGTGGACCCATGTTTTCTTCCACATCTGTATATAATAGTTATATGGCGCATTTAGAAAATCATAATACTAATTCATGTTTTTTTTAGGATATTCCAGGAACAATGCAAACCATCGCAGATGACTCAGAAGCTGAAAGCAACAGTCATTGTTTCAATGAAGCAGTTCCCTTAGAAGGGTGGCCCCGTGTTTTCCTCCTCACCTGTATATTATAAGTTATATGGCGCATTTAGAAAATCATAATGCCAATTCATGTTTTTTTTAGGATATTCCAGGAACAATGCAAACCATCGCAGATGTCTCAGAATCTAAGAGCCTGTATTTGCAAGAACTCTTTATTCGCTTGTAGGACACTTCACTTCAGACCTCTACATATGTAAAGTCATGCCAGAGAGGCTTATGAAATATGGAGATTTTTGAGATAAGTTGCAATTACCTTCGGAATTTTCAATTCATTTCGTAGTTCTATTCTTCTTCGAACATTCTTTCATGAAAAAACGACTTTCATCAATTCACTAAATTATTAATTTCTTCAGTCGAATAATTAGTCGACATTCATTAATGTGAGTGTATGGAATCACGTCAGGTACCCTTACGAGGGGAGTGTATCAACTTTGGCGTTCGTAATGCCTCTCTGCAAAGGAGGGTGTCGCCTTCAAGAGTTAGGTATAAACAGTGGTTTTATACCAGTTCTTTTCCAAATTATTCATGCCCTACAGGAAAACAACAGTTGTTGTTTCAATGAAGCAGTGCCCTTAGAAGGGTTGGACTCATGTTTTCTTCCACATCTGTATATTATAGTCATATAGCGCAATTAGAAAATCATAATGATGATTCATGTTTTTTTTCAGGATATTCCAGGAACAATGTAAACCATCGCAGATGTCTCAGAACCTGTATTTGCAAGAACACCTCATTCGCTTGTAGGACACTTACCTCAGAACTCTACATTTGTGAAGCCATGCCAGAGGGGCTAATGAAATATAGAGATTTTCGAGATAAGTTGCAATTACCTTCGGAATTTTTAATCCTCAAATTCATTTCGTAGTTCTATTCTTCTTCGAACATTCTTTCATGAAAAAACGACTTTCATCGATTCACTAAATTATTCATTTCTTTAGTCGAATAATTAGTCGACATTCATTAATGTGAGTGTATGGAATCACGTCAGGTACCCTTACGAGGGGAGTGTATCAACTTTGGCGTTCGTAATGCCTCTCTACAAAGGAGGGTGTCGCCTTCAAGAGTTAGGTATAAACAGTGGTTTTATACCAGTTCTTTTCCAAATTATTCATGCCCTACAGGAAAACAACAGTCGTTGTTTCAATGAAGCAGTGCACTTAGAAGGGTTGGACCCATGTTTTCTTCCATATCTGTATATTATAGATATATGGCGCATTTAGAAAATCATAATACTAATTCATGTTTTTTTTTAGGATAATCCAGGAACAATGCAAACCATCGCAGATGTCTCAGAATCTAAAAGCAACAGTCGTTGTTTCAATGAAGCAGTGCCCTTAGAAGGGTGGACTCATGTTTTCTTCCACATCTGTATATTATAGTTAAATGGCGCATTCAGAAAATCTAAGAACCTGTATTTGCAAGAACTATTTATTCGCATGCCCTACAGGAAAACAACAGTCATAGTTTCAATGAAGCAGTGCCCTCAGAAGGGTTGGACTCATGTTTTCTTCAACATCTGTATATTATTGTCATATAGCGCAATTAGAAAATCATAATACTAATTCATGTTTTTTTTAGGATATTCCAGGAACAATGTAAACCATCGCAGATGTCTCAGAATCTCAGAACCTGTATTCACAAGAATTCCTCACTCGCGTGTAGGACACTTCACTTCAGAACTCTACATTTGTAATGCCATACCAGATAAAGCTAATGAAATATGAAGATTTCAGAGATAAGTTGCCATTACCTTCAAAATTGTTGAAGCATGTATGTATGTAATCATAATTAGAATGATTTGTAATTAGAAATCCGCCTCCGCCATGTTTAGGCAAAATCCGATGCTTTCTGTGGTTCCGTTGTTTTCTCATGCAGTATTATTTCTATTGGATCAAATATTTTTCCACATGTGTATATTCTAGTCAATTGGCGCAATTAGAAAATCATAATACTAATTCATGTTTTTTTAGGATATTCCAGGAACAATGCAAACCATCGCAGATGACTCAGAATCTTAGAACCTTTTTTAGGATATTCCAGGAACAATGCAAACCATATCGCAGATGACTCAGAATCTTAGAACCTGTATTTGCAAGAACTCCTTATTCACTTGTAGGACACTTCACTTCAGACCTCTACGTTTGTAAAGCCATACCAGATAGACTAATGAAATTTGGAGATTTTTGAGATAAGTTGCAATTACCTTCAAAATTGTCACTCATCAAATTCATTTCATAGTTCTTTCTTCGAACATTATTTATTTATTTATTCAGTCGAATATTTAGTCGACATTCATTGATATGAGTGTATGGAATCACGTCAGGTACCCTTACGAGGGGAGTGTATCAACTTTGGCGTTCGTAATGCCTCTCTACAAAGGAGGGTGTCGCCTTCAAGAGTCAGGAATAAACAGTGGTTTAATACCTGTTCTTTTCCGAATTATTCATGCCCTACAGGAAAACAACAGTCGTTGTTTCAATGAAGCAGTGCCCTTAGAAGGGTAGGGCTCATGTTTTCTTCCACATCTGTATATTATAGTCATGTAGCGCAATTCACAAGAATTCCTCACTCGCGTGTAGGACACTTCACTTCAGAACTCTACATTTGTAATGCCATACCAGATAAAGCTAATGAAATATGAAGATTTCTGAGATTAGTTGCGATTACCTTCAAAATTGTTGAAGCATGTATGGAGATTTTTGGATGCAGGGCCACGACAGGCGAGGAAAGTTACAGAAGTCTCTCCCTGTCATCTGTTGCGCCGAGGAGGTGAATATTTGCGAGGGATGATCTAAAGGCACTGGCGTAACTAGCCATCAGAGCTGGGGGGGGGGGGCTTGGAAGGGCATGGTCAATTATGATGATGTGATCTAGGATATAGTCTATTTATGAATCATTTTATCGGGAATAAATCCACAATCGGTTGAGAGCTCTTTGAACTCAAAGAATATCACCTGCTTAATACTGTTCTGGATTTGAATACGTCGTCCGAAAGGTATAAAATCAAATTTTATTTTTAATGGCTTTAATTAAGAATTTTCCTACCCATACTAACATTCACTCTCTGACTACACACAAAGTTTGTAAAACTCCTTGGGAGTTTAGTCTGTTGATATTTTATTTATTTTCTTTATTCTCTAAAACAAGCAACAAATTATTGCCTACCACAAATAGACAGAGGGCAGAAGGCCAAATAAATTCTCAATTCACAACCTACCCTTTTTCCTTTTTCACTATTTCACTGTACTTTGAGTACTGCCACTGTCACAGTAGTAAAGCCTCCTGATGCGTGCCGTGAAAGACCTGAGAATCCCAGAGATCACTGGATGTAGAATGTGAAGAGATGGAAACCACAGACCACACTCGTGCTGCTTGCAGGGACAGGCAGACAATGACGTCTTTATCATTATATCTTGTGAAATTCATCGATATTTTTGATGGTAAAATATATGATGAAATATTTTGATACGTGTCTACTTCATTTGGTACGGATATTTATTTAGAAAATTCTGGGGGGGGGGGCTTATAGTTATGCCAGTGCCGATATAACAAAGTTCTCACTGTGTCCAAGTAAGTATAGGCTCTATGGCTGTTGTTTTGGAATGATTTCTCACACTTATCATAGTTTACCTTGTACCATACACTAGATTATTCACACAAACAAGATGATCCACCGTCATGTAAAATATTGAAGCAAAACCTTAGTTTTTGGATGGTTCATAGGCGACACTAGGGTCCCTTGATGTAAATTGACGTATTTGTTATCTTAACAGGGTACGGACAGATCCTCGTCTCCTCTCACTCCAAAGTGTTTGTGAAACAGTTATACCGGGTGACACAGGTTATCGGGCCACCCCTGTAACTTCTGCATTCGTCAACGGATTCTTCTGAAATTCTGTACAGTTATATAAGCAACTATTTCGGATTTGATCACATTACAATCCAATATGGCGGACTTCCGGTTTTTCTGGAAATGCCAGCAATTTTGTTTTTTCAAATGGAACACCCTGTATATTTTTACATATTCAAGTTCAACAGGTCAACACAAGTGCAATCTTGATGTCAAATGTCATTTATTCCACAGCTTACCTAGTTGAAAAATTATTCTAACTGCAAGGAAATTCATAAACTAGTTGTTGATTTTTGAATGTATACAATTTGTTACTGCACCGAAAAACAAAAATGATATGTCATTTTGTTCCTTAATGTATGTTCTAGAGAGACGGGTAGGTGGCCCATAGGGGTTCCATTTGAAAAAAAAATAATTTTTGATCAAAAAGTGATGTGCCTGGATTGATTCCTGGATAAGTGACACAAAAAAAAAATTTTCAGAAAAAATTATGTTCTTCTGTTATGTGTGACTCATTGTGAATAGTCTTGACCACATCTCATTTATCCAGGAGGTAAAATGAGAAAACAATTTTAATTTAAATTTTTTCGAAAAAATTACATTTGAAATAAAGATTGCACTTGTTTCGACCTGTTGAATTTGAATATGTAAAAATATACAGGGTGTTTCATTTGAAAAAACAAAGTTGCTGGCATTTCCAGAAATACCGGAAGTCCGCCATATTGGATTGTAATGTGATCAAATCCGAAATTATTGCTTATATAACTGTACCGAATTTCAGAAAAATCCGTTGACGAATGCAGAAGTTACAGGGGTGGTCTGATACCCTGTGTCACCCGGTATAGTTCCATCTTTATTCATTTCTGGGAACAAACACTAGATTTCTGACATTTGTTGTTTGTCAGGTTATATTGAGGACATTGGCGTATCATAAGTAATTTCCACATGTAATTTCTCATTCAACTCTACATATTATATCCAAATGATGATGATGATAATTTTCGAGTTTTTGATTTTTCAACTCCAGCATAATCTTTGTGAGGTAGTGAGCAAATTTTTCAGAAAGTTTAATACGTTTTACCAAATGGGACTGTTCTCAGGCAGTACCTATCAATAAATGAATTCTGATTTCAGACTAAGCCTTATGGTTGAGAAATGGTGAAAAAAAAAATTAGCTAATGTGCTCATATGTCATGTTTGCTGTATATATTCATGTTGGGAATAATTTTTGCAGTTTTTCACGAACACTGATTATTTCCTGAATGTAGTTATAATTTCTTAAATGGTAGGGCATATGCCTGTTCTTTTAATCCTCCGTTTTAATCAAAACTGTTTCTACTAAAATGCATTCAAAAACTTGTGAAGTGGATAATTATAGGCACAATGAAAAAGTATAATACGTGATTTCGTATCAGTTTCACCTCGAATATTTCACTGATGTATTTACCAATTTTCCCCATTCGGTCACTTCACTTTCCATGTTCTAATATCACTTGCATTTGATGAAAATCTGACAAATTCAAATTTGCCATCCAACTGATTGATACATCCTAACGCAGCACATTTGACCATCCTTCCAAAACAGAATTGAACAATGTCGTATTAAGATCAAGTATGAAATTAAAATTTTGTAACATCTCTTTTAACGCCTATGAAAGTGACGTGACAGCAATGTCAAATGTCATGTCAGGGACGCCCATACACAAAACCAAAGTCACTAGATGATTAAAAGGGAAAGGAGCTATGATCTGTCTGTACCCTGTTGGATGACAAATGCGGCAGTTTGCATCAAGGGACCCTAGGGGGCAGTAGCGAAAATCTCTAGCTTTGCTATATTCTGAAGGCTTTTGAATAAAAATATTTCAATCCGGTCCTGAGACGACATTCCGTTAAAATATGACAGGTTAGATAAATCTTGTGTAGCCGAACATATGTTCAATCACAATCATAACACACATATTTCTAACCTCAAATTAGTTAAGCAAGTTAATAACATTAGAAAACTAGACGCATATGAAAGCTTGGAGATATTTAAGAATAGTAATAGAGTAATGAATAAGGATAATGGACCTATTCCATATAGCCCTCTATATAGTTTAGTGAAATAAAAATCAAGATTAACATGTGAATTCAACCAACGGTTAGTATTTTTCACAGTTGGGTGAACATATAGCTATTATATAAGCAGCACACTAGAATAGTATAATTATTTAGTTTTAATCTTCTCCTGAAGATGCTAACATAGTTAGCGAAACACGTGTCGAGGCGTTAAAAAATCGGTTTGGTTAGTGGTAAAACAGTGTAGTGTATTCCGTTTTGCATAAAAACATCTAAAAATATACTTCGAATATCGATCAATGCATTACTCAACAAACAGTAGTTCACCTTGTCGCTCATAGAGATCGCCACCTACTGAATAGAATTTCTGGCTTCATTGCTCTCATACTGATGGTTTATCTTGTCAAAGTAAATAATGAAGAACTATAAATTATTAGTTTTTGGGTGTATGATAAATTGACATTCATCATACAGGGCGTGGAAATGAATTCTGAATTGAGACTCTATCACGAATCTGCGATTAGAGGTCTATAAAAATCACAAGTTTCCATCGTTCAAGTTTGAACCCCCTGATTGGGTATGAAAGTGTTGAAAAGGAATATTCTCAGATAAATTATGAACATACAAAAATGGATATATATTTATATAAAACAATACATCGAGAATTCGCATTCTCTATGTGATGAGAATATTTACTCTTTTTCAGTTGATTCAATAGAAAACAACTACTTTCCTGGCTATATGCCACGACGAACATTGAATTATATCTATTGAACACACACGATAAGAGTTTGAAAATAAAATATAAAAATTTCTGAAATTGAGAATTTGCATTCTCCTTCAGACAAAAATATGTATATACATACATCATTCTGAATATTCAACAGAAAACAACTACTTTCCTGGCTATTTGCCACGTCGAACATTGAATTATATCTGATGAACATTCAAAAGGGAACATGAAAAATAAAGAATAAAATCCTCCGAAATTGAGAATTGACATTCTTCTTCAAATCGGATGAATAATATGATGAATAATGATCTAGAAATATGACTTACCAATATATTCAGCATTGAAATGAAAATTGGAATGTATATATTATATGTATTATATAGAGATGAAAATTGTGTATATCATGAAGAATGGCTGTAAGAATAAGTGGACATCATGGTTACTGATGAGGATTCAGAGATCCGAAATGGGTTCATTGCAATAAAGTCATATAACCTGTGTGTGAGAGATAATATTTCCCATATCACTGATATGAATGATTATTTTTTGGACGTTTTCAAGCTCATCAAGATCAGAGTTCATGCCAGTATACTTCTCCTATACATTCCAATTTTCATTTCAATGCTGAATATATTGGTAAGTCATATTTCTAGATCATTATTCATCATATTATTCATCCGATTTGAAGAAGAATGTCAATTCTCAATTTCGGAGGATTTTATTCTTTATTTTTCATGTTCCCTTTTGAATGTTCATCAGATATAATTCAATGTTCGACGTGGCAAATAGCCAGGAAAGTAGTTGTTTTCTGTTGAATATTCAGAATGATGTATGTATATACATATTTTTGTCTGAAGGAGAATGCAAATTCTCAATTTCAGAAATTTTTATATTTTATTTTCAAACTCTTATCGTGTGTGTTCAATAGATATAATTCAATGTTCGTCGTGGCATATAGCCAGGAAAGTAGTTGTTTTCTATTGAATCAACTGAAAAAGAGTAAATATTCTCATCACATAGAGAATGCGAATTCTCGATGTATTGTTTTATATAAATATATATCCATTTTTGTATGTTCATAATTTATCTGAGAATATTCCTTTTCAACACTATAAATTATTAGGACAAAAATTTACCTTCCAGTCCAATATACCAATCGGTAGACGAATGCTTGTTGTTCCACAACAAGTTGAATATGGAACAGATAATGCACATCACAGACAGAACGCCGAAAAGCAGCAGTATCTGAACGTTGGTCATTTTGTCCACGGTGGAACGTTTAAGGGGCGCTAAAGTCGAATTGCGCATGAGTTTCGTTTCGTGGCCGGTATAGATGCACAGCCCGAAAATCCACGAGGTGTTCCTCAAGATGGCACCACGCAACAACAATTGATCCGGTCCCAAAGGTTCCGGTCTGAAAAAATACCACCATCTTCTTAATGCTTTGTGTGTAATGCTCATAATTTGACTCTTTTTCAGCGACTTGTAGTTTTTGAAGAAATTTACCGAATTTCAACTTCAAAGAGAGCTAGACCACTGGGAAAAAGTAGGCAGAACGAAACTTACACAGGGTGTAAAGTGGAACTATTACATTATCGTCTACATTTGCGATGGTGCCGGAACACAAGGAATCATTTTTTTCTGATTGAAAGTGAGTCTTATACATTGGGACTTTATCTAGGACGTTTTCGTGATTTTAGATAGATAGATAGATAGATAGATAGCACTTTATTTCCAACAGGTATACACCCAAAATTATTTCTTAATCAAAATTAAAAATAAAAAGGTATACTATATATATATTTGAAAATCACAAGCAATGATGAAAAAATAGAATATTAATGTAAAAAAAAAGAGAAATATATCAAGATTACAGTTGAAAGGTTCTTTGGAGAATACATTTCAAAATTGATTTTAGGGTACTATTATTAATATCGCACATATTACATATTAAATTGAAATTGTTACACATTATTGTCACGGGTGCCCTAAGACTAATATTTGTTCTACTATTTTTACAATAGAATGTCATTTCATGTCTAGTATTCATACGTGGAGTGTGGAAATTGATATTTTCCAAAAGGGGAGCACATGATATATCTTGTTATGTATCAAGTTGTATAGAAATGAAACTGTGATAATGATTCGTCGTGTGTTCAAAGAAATAATATTGGATTGATTCAAGAGAATTGTATAATCAGTTCCTCTCTGGGGATATACTCTTGTAACTTTAAAAGTTGAATGGAATTTTTTTTTGAACTGATTCAATGTGACTTATATGTGAATTATAGACAGGATACCATATCAACGCTCCATATTCTAGTTTAGACCTTACATAGGCATTGAAGAGTGTTATGAGTGTACTTGTATTTGTAAATTCTTTCGTGTTTCTCATTATGAAACCCAGCATCTGGTTAGCTGATGAAACAGCCTGGTCTATGTGTGATACAAAATTGAATTTATGGTCGAAAATAATACCGAGATCTCTCATGTCCTGAACACGGTTGATTCGATGATTTTTAATTTCGTAAGAAAATTCTATTACGTTATTCTTTCTTGAAAATGATAAGATATGACATTTTGAAATATTTAGATGTAAATGATTTCTCGTGCACCAATTGAAGACTATGTCGATTTCATTCTGTAAGATTAGACAATCTTGATATTCTTCAATAACTTTGAACAGCTTCAAGTCATCGGCGTAAAGAAGTTTTGAGCAATTGACCTTTTTAGCTAAATCACCAATAAAGAGCAGGAATAATAGAGGTACTAAGTTAGAACCGTGTGGAACTCTCGAGCTAGGGGTGTATAGGGCTGATTGATTTTATATAATAATTATTGTAAAAGTAGTATTAGTAGCTAAACTCGAAAATTTTTACTGTGTATAATACACTATTTTTTCTGTGACAGGAAAAAGGACGAATCAATATTGAAAAGATTACGTTATATAAAAATTTGAAAATTATCGACGTCAAATTTGAAGTTTTTATCAGCAATGACAGCTGTCAGTCTAATTCTGTGATTTGATTTTCTGAAATTGCGAATTTAGTGGTTGTTCAGTAATTTACGTAACCGCAAAGTCGAATGGAAGATGAGAGGTCTTGCAGTTCTTTCTCGGAGATGGTGTTATTGGCTTAGTTTTCGGAACTATCGCACAACAAACGCCACCAACAGTGTATATATATATATATGTGATATATATCCGAGAAAGGAGTGCTCACTTCTTTCCCGTCGGAAAAAAGTAATTTATGAAAAGTAACATTTTATAACCTGTCAACAGAGATGAAATTTCATACGTTTTTCATGTCACAGAAAAATAGTAATTTTTTTCAAGTCTTGTTTTTCTTGAAATCTCTCTCCAGAACTCCATCCCAGAATGAATATTGGAAGGAACTTTTTTAAAAAATCATTATTTTTGTTTCAATGGAAAAATAAGGGAAAATCAGGAAACGTCCCAAGATGCAGTCCCAGTGCATCATAATTTGACTGACTTTTAATTAGACAAAAAAATCCTTGAGTTCCGGCAGCATCGCAAATGTAGACTATAGTATAATGGTTCCACTTTACACCCTGTGTGAATTTAGTTCTGCGGACTTTTTCACAGCGTTCTAGCACTTCTAGCTTTATTTGAAGTCGATGAAATATCATATCTAATATCGAAAACCGCATGAAAATCAGTCAATTTCCTCAAAAAATATAGTCAAATTATGAGTGGTCCATCAAGTGTGTTGAGATCTGCAGGTACTTTATCATTTGATAATAATGTAGAATGTATACTAACGATTTATTGTTCAATTTGATGACGCCATTGAATTCGTACAAATGCTTATTTGGTGGTTCGCACTCTATTGTACCCAAGAGCTGTTTCAGATCTTGCGTTTTAGTTAAAATGGCCGTACTGGGAATAGCTTGGCGGATTTTTAGGTTAGTTTCTCCATCTAGGTTGGCAGTTTCGATAAATCCCATTCCTTGTGGTTCACTGAAATTTGAAATTTAAAAATTGGAAAATAGGGAGAGGGAGATAGAGAGAGGGGAATGAGTTTGGGTACCTTGACGATAAGAGTACTAAATCGGCAGGAAAAAAATTGTTGTTCCATACTTTGACGATATCACCTACTATAACGTCCATCCACCTAACGTTTATCCAATTCTCTCCTCTTAATACTTCAACTTTTCTATGATTGGTTTCATCATCAGCTCTATGACGTTTCTGAGAAGATAAACAGGTTGGTATACAGTGAAGACGTAAAAAGTCCCCCCCGTTCAACTTTTGAAAGGAACTAAGTTTACTACTTTTTGGCACGAAAATGGTGAGGGTCATGTGACCAATTTTTTTTTCAAATGTAAGGAGGGGTCACGTGATACCTCGTTTCGGCCTTTCAAAATGACAAACGTTTGAAGTTCACCTCAGAAACAGTGAATATCGTTCGGATCGCATTCCAAAACCGATTTTTTTCGTGTCAATGAGTGAACGGTGAATATTTCGAGCATTTTTGAGCACTTGTTACTTGAAATTATGTTGCAATTGATAGTATATTATGTAACAAGTGCTATAAACGGCTTTTTAGTAAGAGTATAAACGCTTTACATACTAAACTTTTTCTACGAACTCATAATTCCTCTCTTCGACAAGATCATATACATACTATGCAACTGCATGCAACCAACGAGACATGTATAAGTGATATTCGGATCGATTCTGTTAGCAAATAGCAATATGGCTGTCGAGAAGATATTGCTATCATAGCGAGATTCGAAAAAGTGGAATTCTAATCATTGATTTTTGACAATATGATCTGTCAATTCGAATGACATCTTGTTAGCTTTCTTGCTATCTCGGCAACATCAATTTTGAGCTTGCTGTCTTATAACAAGGTAGAAAATGACAGTGGATCCTTTGTTTTTGCACTACAATTTTTCCAAGTGTATTATGAGAGTTGACTTGTGTGACTAAACTAAGTACCTACCTACTTGAAAACCTCTCCCTAAAGTCTCGAATTGCAAAGGAATTATTGAAAAAATTAGAAAAAATGTGATTATAAACATAGGTTCACTTGTCTGACAATTTGTAGAGAATTTGTATGAGAATACAATTTCGGCATATCATCAGATAAACCAGCAAATCCTCTGACTTGCCTGATGGAAAGATTATCAAGCGATTTGCTTGAATAAGCCACCAAGGTGAGTTTTCCCGGTAATATGAATCGGGTTTTTTTCCAAAAAAATTCAGGATCATTTCCATCCGTATTTTGGTCGTTCTCCTATTTCGGGGACATGGTTGATTACTTGCACAACGAAGACCAAATTCATACAAAAAATCTGTCAATTTGAATAATGTAATGTTGAAAAATGTCAGTGCACGACATTTTAATTTGAGAGGTTAGATATAAACTCTTCTTCATAAAATAATGGCAATAACGGTACCTATTACTTAACGAATAAGTTAGAAACGGTGTCAGCTCAAAAATTCTCCAATTTTCAACAATATTGCTATCGCTTGAACTAATAACCAATCTTGTAGTTTCTGTCCAAACAGAATAGAGAATAGCCTAGCAATATATTATGATCATAACAATATTGTTATCTTAGCAATGTTACAACAAGATCCGAACAGAATCGACCCGATTGGTTGTAGATGTGACCAGGTTAGGTTAGGATACATGGATGGCTTGCTTACTAACCTTCAAGAATAAGAAGTTTTGATCTGATGTAGAAGATAAAAACTCCCAGATTCGTTGAGATATCAAAGTTTTCGATATCTCAGGTTTGTATCCATATTCTGATAGCATAATTTTGCCCACATAAATATTGTGTTTTACGTTTATTATCATTTTGCATACTAAATAATGAATTGCCCACAAATATGAGAGCTGAAAATATGCAATTAGCTAAATCATTCTCTCCGATTTCACTTTCGTCTACATTTCGCAAACATTGTTAATGAAGAATTCTGATAATAATAACAGACATATTGTTTGAATGATTTTGATTGCAAAAAAAATCGAAACAGGACAGGACAGTACCCAAACAACTGAAGGTGTGTTCAAAAAACTCTGTTGCCGTGGTGATGTGTTTGAGAAATTGTGTTGCCATTGTAACGTGTTTAGTTTTTTAAATAAATCACAGATCATCAATGCGTGATCAATCGATCATTTAGCGTGGTACATATCCGTACGCTAAATGCCATTTTAGTTATGTGAGTAGAAAGAAGTTATTCATTAATATTGATACATGAAGCAAATTCCGAATGCTTGTCAGTTTGAAACGGCTTGACACATTCGCTCAATCGAAGCGGTGTTGTATAGAGAATCAAAAGGCCTTCAAAACAAAGCACCACGTGACCTATCTTTACGTTTGAAAAAAGTTGATAGTGCCCACTTGACACTATAGGCCACGTGACCACAATCATTTTCATGCTAAAAAGTAGTGCCTGCGTTTCACCCGACCCCTCTAGCTTGTTCAAAAGTCAAAAGGAGGGGAGGACTTTTTACGTCCTCATTACGTCCTCACTGTATTATTTGTACAGAAGTGCACGTTTAGTGCTAATTTCTCCAAGTACTTACGATGTCCTCAATGATTTCTTTGAGGGCAGATACGGAAAGTATAAAAATGAGAGGCACTAGCGTGGTGTATCTTCCTGTGGGTGAAACGTCTGGAATTTGCTGCAACAGCGCGATCATCAAAAAGAAGACGTTGGCCCATCTGCGGAACTGTTCAAATAAGAACAACGGGATGAATCTTATAATACTGCAAAAAATAAAGGACAATTGAATATATCATTATACAACAGATAAAATAGTTGCCCAATAGTTACATTTTGGGCATGTGAATGGCAACATAGCTAGAGAGACTGATTCGTTCGGCTTTCGTACCTCTTTGCCAGTATTACCAGATCAAGAATGAGATAAATCAGTTGACATAAGAAAGGTAGAATCAAAAATTGGATTTGCAGTTCTTGTCTACTACTAGAGTTCCTAAATGTACTTGACACTGCTGTTTTGGCGTTTCTTGTATGGGTTGCGTGCAAGAACTGTCAGATGACCGACGCTGGAGGCAAAACATTGAAACACAATGTCACTCTTCTTATTTGTTTACAAGTGATGGAAATAGTTTTCCACAATTATTTTGGCATATGAATCGTATTTTTCCGCTATTCATCAATTCGCTAATGCCATCACATTGTGCTGTTGTAAAATGCACAAAAACTGCAGCGGAAGATGAAGGAATCCGGATGGTACATTATGATTTAAAAGTAAGTACCTACTATAGTCACTCACATATAGTTTTCATTTTTGAAATTTGGTTATTTCTCTGATTTCTCATCGGAATTCCTTCTGCAATAGGAGCTAATAGAAATATACCTGAAATTTCTAAAATAATGCAAGAAGATTGTTGACATTTTCAATCTATTAGCAGTATTAGCTTGTATTGCAGAAGTGGCAGAAGGAATTTTAATAAGGAATGACAACATTTCATAATGATAACTATGTGAGATTACTATTTACATGAAAAATCATATTCCTTAGTCTCTTGCTGCATTTTTTGTGCATTGTACAACAGCACAATGCGAAGGCATGCTTGAATTAATGAATAACGCAAGAAACACGATTCGTATGCCAAAATATTGTGAAAATCTATTTCAACCTTTTGATTCCTCTGTAACCAAATAAAAAAGTGAGGTTGTGTTTCAATAATTCACAGAAGAATGAGGTTGTGTTTCAATATTTTGCCTCCAGAGTCGGTCATCGTGCACGCGACCTATACAAAAAACGTCAAAACAGCAGTGTCAAGTACATTTAGGAACTCTACCTACTACTAGTGGTTTACTAGTTACGTATTCATGTAGATGATTAACAGAAGTGAGAATTGAGGCTCTGCCACCACAGTAAAACAACCGCTATTCTCCGTAACTGGCCATGTTGCCAAATGTCATTCTTCTTTAAAACTCCTATATTACGATTCGATAAATAATCTGTGGACTATCTAGTAAAAGTATACACTTTACTTCATCAATTCGTCTACCTATATTTGGCCGTGGATATCCTGTTGTGGACGAATTTGGGCACAGGAGGCTGTGTCCTGTTGAAAAATATCACGCGTTGTTCCTGATTGGCTCGCAATTCTTCCTCTCCTCCCCCCTCGGTCTCTCTGTCAAGAGCCGATGAGACAGTGCCATCTTCTTCGTCTGAAAAACAATTTTAAGCCGTTAAGTTTATTTTATCTTTATTATCGAAACAATAAATCAAGTGCTCGAAGGCAAAAAGCTATTGCTGATATCAATTGATAATTTATGGTAACAAAATGACATATCGATAAGCATTTTGGAAGCACCTGAAGCTTATGGAAGGTTTTCCCAAGAATTGCGATGGTCATTGAGAAATGAATATTATAGGTTCTCAACTATGGTACGAAGGAGCCTATATGTCATTTTTTACTACTGACAAGCATACTTTTCTTACCAACGCAATGCAATCGATCATTTTCAGTAATGGTTGTTTTCGTATATTTTGTCCACAGCGATACATAATTTAATTGATGGCGAAAAATATAGGATATGGTTCCTTAGCTCATTTACAGAAGAAAATTTCATATGAACATATACCCTAAACCTCTTAACTTTCGAGCTATAGGGTGTTATCATTTTATTTTCTCTTCATTATTGACTGAACTTCCACAATGTTAAAAACTGTCACGTTTATGAATACTTGTCAAAATAAGACCGCAACGTAATCGATCAAACGTCATTGAATACATAATATTGCACCTCTCTACTAGTTCAAAATAATTTGGATATACCACAAATGCATTGAAATGTTTTTATTATTGTTTTACGCGAAAACGATGCATTGGACGGAGAAAATAAATGGAGATTTCAAAAATGATTTTTATTTTCGGAAATATTAAGGGCGTACATCTCATACGGACGCCACTGGTAAAACTATTGAAAAATCTCCTGCATCAAAAAATGACAATTGTTGCTTAGTAGGTGCATGTCAAATTTTATGAAAATATCTAGAACAGTATTGACGTTATAAGGAAAATATTTTTTTTCTCCAAGGAGCTTTTTAATGACACTTGACAGGCAGAAAAGGTGTTCTTTTACTACCTAGGCAGAAAAAGTACTGCCTAATCAGGAAAAGTTTGTTGCTATGCAACGTTCCAAGTAATTTGAATCAAATTGGTAATCAAAATTGACAATGACTAAGGGCGAACAAAAAATGATGGATTATTTGGACTTTGCGTGAAATTGAAAAGAATTCGGAGAAAAAATTATATGTTTCACATGGCGCCTAGGCTATGAAGCGCCATCCGCGGCAAAACTTTTCTGCCTAGTAAAACAAATAACTATTTTTTTTCCTGAAATTTTAAAAACCTATAGCTCGAAAGTTAAGAGGTTTAGATCATATGTTTATATGAACTTTATTTCTTCTTAAAATGAGGTAAGGAACTATATCCTTCATTTTAATTCATTAATTAAATTGAACCCTGCATCAAGAAAAATGCATACCTATACATTGTAGTTTTTTTTTCTAAAATTAAACATGATCGAACAAATCGATAGCATCGCAATGCTGCCAACAAAATATCAACCTTGACAATTGAAACGATTGTGTAGTTACTTTGGTTGTCATTGTATTTCTTTGTTATTACTCGAAGAAATCAAACAACAACAATTTTTGTTGAAAAATCTATATTGTCCTAGATCTACAGCCAAAGCCTACTGCTTTTGTCAGTAACAAACATTCAAATTAGACAATTTTCAAGGTCCATCATACAAAAAAGTATGATAACTAGACCTATCAATTCTATCTGAATCTAGGAAAAAAGATCAAGAAGAAAATGTGAAAATGAAAAGGGGTGTTTACTGTTTAGGAAAATAAGTTATTTTATGGGAGCTTTGCGATGCTCATTTGTTAAATTTATGTTTTTTTTTTCTTCTTTAGGTTCAAATAGCATACTTTCATAATGCGCATTACCCATTCCATAATAATTAATATGCGAATAATACATCAATAGCAATAAAATATTGTGAATGAACAATGAGATACAAGTAGTTACTCACTACCCAACAATCGAGTCCTAGCGAAGGCAGTGAATCTACTCAAATACGACATGGTTTTTCCGATTTTTCACTCATATTTCGCGATAGGGAAAAAGCGACAGCAACATTTTTATGAAAAGCACATTTCCGATGTATTTCCACGGGCACTAGCGAATCGATAGAAAAGCAGCAAAATATAGTGCGCAACAGCGAATGCAGTGGCGCAGCATTATATGGTTCTAAATGTGGATAAGTTTCGATAATAGACGAGCTGACAAATTTGTTTCATTTCTTGAATAATATCATCACTCAAATATCTTTCAATTTCGTATATTTCAAGAATTTTTTGGTCGATTTTTAGGTGCTGAAATCATCGATAATGCCACAGTGATTTTCAAACAGCTAGAAATTTACCGCCAGTAATAACTGACGCCACGATTTCGTAAGTAGGGGCAGACCATAGCACAGTTGCCATGTTTTCACATACGATTGGGAATTTCAGAAATATTAGTTATTCAATAATTCATAAATTTTCAATTGAGTACTGTTAATACTCCTAATTAGCAATAAAAATGCAATTGTCTCAAAATGTTCCCCTATGATTTGTGGCTCATTGCTTATAATGATTTGTGTAAATAATAATTATATTAATTCACACTAGAGGACTTTTGAATCGGTCAACGTGAGAACCATGGCGCACGACTTGTGGGCGTGGTCTTGTCAGTTCTCAGCATTCCGCACAATGTTGCCAAGTCTCCAACATTCACATGATTATGTTGTTATGGAGAATAAGGAATATTTGGACATGCTGGTTGCTCTAAGAAGTGAAGAATGAACAATATCATGGGTTCCCCCTATTATGTTTTATTCAACGATAGGACTTCAACATCTTTTTGATAATTTGATTATAATTGGTGACTTGACAACCTAGCTTCAAGAAAGATATTGTGGTTGTCTTTTACGAGTCAGACAAAGCGTACTTTAAAATAAAACAAATATTTCTCTACGACTGTCTGATATGAATGATATAATTAAGAGTATAATTATTTGTCATGTATGTTTCCGAATTATAATGCTTCACTCTTTCAGTTACTCAGATTGAAACCTTCAATACGAATTTTGTCTTGATTGTGATTCTTCACTTCCCAATGCTTATAACCCTTAAAAATGTGAAATGACAGCCTCTTATTTCATCACAATTTCCAATTTTCCTCTGTTGAAAAGAAAACATCTTACCTATAAACAGCAAATTATTATTGAGTGATCGTAGAGGAAGTACAGTGTACTATTCGGGCCCGATGGCAAGCAGATCCTATACTCTGAATAATCTTATCTTATAAAAAGTATAGTGATCAGCTCGAGCATATCCTGTATTGTGCGTATACCTAACGGAAAAGTGAAAGGAAAGAAACGGAAATGTGTAGGTATACCTGGAAATGTTGTGGGGCCATTGGTGGGACTGGTGGGTGACAACTGGCCTAGCTCGATATTCTGATGCTGCATCCGGTTCCCTGGATTTACACGATGGACACCCTATATACAATACTTTTTAGTCAATAGGAGACCTAAAAACCTCTACCAATGTAGAAGCAACAGTATGGAAGTTTGAATACTCAAATGGCTTTATTTTGTAGAAATCTGATTGCAGCAGTCTACTCAGCTTTCTAATGGAAGTTATTCAAGAGAGAAATTAGTTTTTCGGCTACCGTCCGGGAAGTACTCAGATTTGGAATTAGATTTGGAATGGGGCCTTCGGGCTATCTGCCTCCACACTGCGACCTTTTCAGATCTATTGTGTCTGCCCTCAAAATCGACTAGAGTTCTTCGGCTAGCCCCGCCTTCTCTATGAGACTCCATAGGCTAGCTTTCAGATCTCCTGTGTATCTCTGGGCTCCTGGTTTTTCCTCACCCAGCGTAAGGAACCTTAGTCTTGACAAGCCCTCACAGTGGCAAAGTATGTGTACTGCTGTTTCTTCCTCTTCTTGACAGAACCTGCACAGCAGTTCTTCAGTCAGACCTATCGTACTCATGTGTTTGTTGAGCCTACAATGCCCTGTGAGAAGTCCTACTAGTATTCCAGTTGAACTTCGTTTCTGGCTTAGTAGATATTCTGTGAATGTTGGCGATGGTTTTTTAATAAACTCTTTAGCCTGTCTCATTCCTGGCGAGTTGTTCCACCATTCTTGAGATTTGGTTTGCATCCATGATTTGATACTAGTATAGCTTTTGCAATACCACAGAAGGGTTCTGGGCCATTAAGAGCTTTGTTTGCTCCTGCTCGGGCAAGTGAGTCTGCCTCTTCATTGCCCTCGTACCCTGTATGTGCTAGTACCCATGCTAGAGTCAATCTGTTCTGACTGCCCAGTGCATTTAGGGTTTCTAAGCAGTCCCATACTAGTTTTGAGTTAACTTGCATAGAGTTGACTGCTTTGATTGCCGCCTGGCTATCTGAATAGATTGCAATGGTTTTGCCTTTAAAGTCTTGCCTTATCAATTCTTTTACGCAATGATATATTGCAATAATTTCTACCTGAAACACCGTCGCGTATTTGCCTAAGCTCAGTGAGATTCTTGTCTTTGGCTTCGCCCCATAAATACCAGCTCCTGATCCTTACTTACTTCTCGGACTAGGACGGGAAGTATCACACCGTTGTCACTGTAACTATGAAAATCTTGGTAGTAGATAAGGTTTTGATAAATCCAGATGATACCATAGCAGCGAAATATCGGCTGACTGCTATTTGACATGAAATTAGTTGACATTTAGATTTTTGAAAGTTTGGTTGCAATTATCGCAATAAACTATCGAAAGCAGCAGCGATAGTGAGTTTGAAAATATCCATACGAAATTTTCAATGTAGCAGTTAGTAGGTATAGGTCTCGGTATAGGTATTCTGTTAAAATTTCAGTATTTGATACAAATAAGAATTAATAAAGGAGAAATTGTATTCCACAAAGAAATATAATATGGAAATGTGTCTTATTGAAATGTTATTCTACATATTGGAGGCCAGGGGGCCAGGTAGCCGTGCGGACAAAGTGTTTATATTCTAATCCGCATACGCTTGACGGTCGTAGGTTCGATTCCCATCGACTGCAGAAATTTTTCTGATCGCACAAGACTCTCGAAGACTTCTGAGGGTTGCTCGTAAGGGGGCAACCGAATGACGGATAGAACAATTTTAGAACAACAATATGATTGCGAAGAAATTGTGTACGCAACACGTCCAAAAACATTTTTTGGACTCGTAGACTTCCAGGACTCGCCTACGGCTCAGCCTAGAATTTTGTCTACTCGTCCAAAAAAAAAACAGTATTTCAGGACTTGTTACGTAAATTAGTTTTCCTTCAGAATAACTTCTATTAGTGAGTTGAGTAGACTCCTATAATCAGAATTCATCAAAATAAAGCCATTTGAGTGGTACATCTTCCATAATGTTGCTTCTACATTGGTAGAGGTTTTCAAGTAGGCAACTTGGAGCCATTGAAATTAAATCATTCACATGATAAACACTTACAGCAGCTGAAGTATGTCAAATAATTCAATGACATGTCCTAAACCTATATAACTGATTGTTCGAAGCTATCAAGAGCTTAGAATGGTTTCTCAATTGAAATAAGATACTTCATTATCAGTTTTTCTCTATTCAAATCTTATTTTCTTAATTCAGGCCCACCTAGTTTTCTCAAATCGACATCAATTCTCTTGATTCAGACCTTTCCAACCAAACACAAAAATGTTGCTTTCAGAACAAGAAGTTCGAAATGAAACGAAGTTAGATCCAAAGTCTGATTCCTAAGAAAAATATCAGATCATAAACTTTCAATATGTCGATATAATTCTCTAAACAAACACCTATGAATGTATCTATAAACTATACCTTTTCATCTTCAGATTATTATTCTTTAATTGAGAATGATTAGTTTCAAACTGGGGATTGATATTTCAAAATCGATCAAAAAAGTTCAATTGTAAAATAAACACGTTTGATTGTATTGAGAAAAACATATTTCAAATGGTGATAATCGATTCCAAACTCGAAATGAAACTGGAATTGATAACACATGCGAAACGAGAATGTACATTTTGTGTCCCTACGATGAATAATTGATGTTCATCATACGAGGCGTGGAAAAAACTCTGAATTGATAAAAACTAATCACGAATCTGCGATTAGATGCATGTAAAAGCAAATTTCCATCGTTCAAGTTTGAACGCCTTGATTGGGTAAAGGAATATCCTCGAATGTATTAAGAACATGAAAAAATGGATACATACAGGGTGAATCTGAAAGTGAGGTTCTTTTAACAGGGTATAGTTCTCGCCAAAATAAGTTGTTTGACCAAAAATTGTTCATGTAAAAAATGTAAGATAGCTTTAAAACTTTTAAAACTAATAGGTTGAAAATGTAAAGAGGTTTTCGATTAATTTTTCTGATGAAATAATGCAACTGTAGGGTATCTAATGCTGGAGTAATAAAGACTTTTTTTCATTTTTTTGTGAAAATGAAAACAAAATGATTGAGAATATTCCTTTTCAATAGAGTGTAAAAACATTCAAATGATCGAAATTATACAATTTTGAATAGAACACATGCTTATACTCAATTTGAATGTGTTTATTGTCAGTTTGAATGCATTGTTCAACTTAAATATGTGTTTATTCTGTATTAATGATGAATATATACATATATAAATAAGAGAATTCGCATTCTCTATGTTATGAAAATATCAATTCTTAATCGGTTCATTCAACAGAAAACATCTACTGGTTATTTGCCACGTCGAACATTGAATTATATCTGTTGAACATCCAGATAAGAGCATAAAAAATATCGTGTGTGTTCAATAGATTTAATTCAATGTTCGTCGTGGCATAAACCCAGAAAAGTAGTAGTTTTCTGTTGAATAAACCGAAAGAATTGATATTTTCATCACAGAGAGAATGTGAATTCTCAATGTATCCATTTTTTCATGTTCATAATTTATCTGAGAATATTCCTCTTCAATACTTTCACCAAATGAGGAGGTTATAAATTGAACGATGGAAACTTGTCATTTTTATAGACCTTTAATCGCAGACTTGTGATTAGGATTTCTCAATTCAGAATTTCTTTCCACGCCATGTATGATGAATATCAATTCGTCATACATCCAAAAATTGTTTATTCTGTATTTAAATATGTTCATTCTCAATTTGGGTGTGCTTATTGTTTATTTGAATGTACCTATCTGACTACTACACCTTTTTCAATTGTAATTCAGAAAATGTAACTTGTAATTCAGATTAGTAAGATGTAAGTCAGAAAGTGTAACTTGTAATTCAGAATAGTTAATTGTAATTCAAAAAGCGTCAAATGTAATTCAGATTAGTCAATTGTAATTCAGAATGCATAATATTTAAGTCAGATTAGTGAAATGTACAGAAAGTGTAACTTGTAATTCAAAATAGTCAATTGTGATTCATAAAACGTAATTTGTAATTCAGAAAGCATCACTTGTAATTATTCATAAATACTATGGACTTAAACGAGGGTGGGGAATAGAAATTCTGAATTACATATTTCGATTTCTGAATTAGAATTAACTAATCAGAATTTCAAGTTATACTATCTGAATTACAATTAACTATTCTGAATTACAACTTATATCCTCTGAATTACATCTTTTACTTCCTGAATTACAATTGAAAAAGGTGTAGACAAAATGAATATGTGTTCATTCTGAAATTAAATATGTTTATTCTAAATTTTAAAGTCTTCAATTCCAATTTGAGAGTGAATATTTTTTATTTCAATGTGTTTATTCTGAATTTGTGAATAAATGTGAATTGCCAATTTGAAGTTGAAAAGGTGCCTATAGTCTGTCTATGTATAGTTTCAAACTTGATTTTCACTCGACAATATAGAAACGCTTTACTTAATCCAAATTGGAACTAAAAACTAGTATAGTCTATTTTTACATTTCTATATCGAAAATTTATAGTGAGTGATGACATACCGATCAAGGCGGTCAGGTCAAGCCCACTTGGATGAATTTTCATCGACGAACCGAAAACAACTGACTAGCGGAAACAACGGACGTCGCACGCTAAAGGCGTCGGCATTAAAAAAGCCACCTAAACATACAGGGTGATACTCGAACAAAGAACCAAATAGAAACGTTTTATGGGCTGTTTCTTCATTAGGTGGCTCACCCCAATAACTTTTTTATTATTGAAGATATTGAGAAAAACGACATTTGGTGGTTGTGTATTATACAGGGTGATTCCTAATTGAATGTCAATATTTGAGGAGGTAATTCATGGACTCATGTTATGGGGACAATTTTAATGAGCGTATGACCTAAACATCTCAACTTTTGAGATACAGGGTGGTAAAGTTCTCAAAAGTGAATTGTTTTTTATTAATATCTGTAATACCACTTCAGATATTCTGATGAAATTTGGCATACATGTACTATATATCAATAGGTATCAGTAAGTGTACCACATTTTTTGTGTAGCCACCAGTGACGTTCGCATGGAATTTCACATACCTATTTTGGTAGACATTGTTGGTACGCCACTGATTAATCTCGAAATTGAAATCATTCCTGAAATTTTCAATCTTTCTAATGATCATAACAATATCGTTAATATGACAATATCACAATGCAGAGAAATAGATTTTATTTTTCAAGTTAAAACCGTGATTCGGACTGAAACAATTCAAAAAGACTTGTATTCCTGAAATTTTATCTAAAAAATGAAATCTATTTCTCTGCATTGTGATATTGTAATATTAACGATATGAAATAGTTTTAATTTTTTGAAGCGAAAACCGTGCATCAGATTGAAAAAAATTTAGAGATCAAATTTGCTCAGAAATATCAATGTCTGCCAAAATAAGTATGTGAAATTCCATACGAACGCCACTGGTGGCAACAACAAAAAATGTGGTACACTAACTGATGCCTCTTGATACATATAGTACATGTATGCCAAATTTCATTAGAATATCCGAAGTGGTATTACAGATATTAATAAAAAACTATCAATTTTTGAGAACTTTACCACCCTGTATCTCACAAGTTAAAACGTTCAGGTCATGAATTCATATGAAATTTTTTTCTTGAAATAGGCCCAAGAATCGCCTACTCAAATATTGACATTCAATTAGGAAACACCCTGTATAGTTCACATATTTGACTGGAAATGATCCGAACTTTAGATTTATGAAAAATAATGTCATTTTCATTCCAATTCTCATTTTTCGATCTAGAATACTATGAATCGTGTAAATCGCTTTATTCTTGATCGAGTAACATGGAAAAAATATGACTTTGAGGCTTATAACTTTAAATTCGTTTTAAGAATTATTCAAAAGTTGCAAATATGAATGATTCCAGTTAACTTAATTTTTTCAAACGAAATGTTTTTGAAAATGATAATTTTATCAAGAATAATATGCCATTCTCGACGAAAATAAGTAAAAATATGTAGGACATCTCATCCAAGCATCAAAAGTTTGAGTAAATGTAAATTCAGCTATAATAAACAACATCTTAATTCCGTTTTTCCATATTCGAAAATGAAAAAAAGTTGTTGTGAGACCTTGGAGTATCACCCGGTATATGGTCGATTGTCATAAAATTTTCAACAAAATTCGATTGGTTTTGAGAGTAACCAGTGGCGAGTAAGAAATTGGAAGAATGAAACAATGAATCAGCTAGAGTTTATAGTAGCTATTTTTATTCGAGAGAGGCAGTGCTATCCAAAAATGTTATAAAATCAATTCCAAAAATTTAAGCTACTGGAATGTAAATTTAATAAAGTTGATTCAGGCAAATCATGAAATGGATGGGAAAATATGAACAATATTTTATGATAACTAATTTGCTGTAAATTCATATTAGCAGGAGAGCCAGCTGCAAATTTCGTCCGTCATCTGATAACGACATTATTGAATTGCGCTTTCCCGTGCGGTTATTTGCATTCAATTTAGTGATTTGATAACGAGATAAGAATTATGCCATCCCTCAATCTGGGCCAAATCCACGGCACAGCGATTTATTTGCTGCCATTATCCAAGACAAACTTCCGTCATGTGATAACGAGTTGAAACAAAAGGCAAATAAATGAGGATAATGCCCCCTTTGCGAATATCCAAACGTGCCGCGATTCAAACTGATCTGAATTAGTGGCAGAGCGTCAATATTTTCGATAATATATCGGCCCTGTCCAAAGATAATATCCGATGAACCAGTGTAAAACACAATCAAGTGGTGCTCGTACTACAAGTATATCCAGATGTTGAGTTTCACACAGGTCCATCGGATATTATCTTTCAAGGGGCGAAATATTTTCGGAAATATTGACGATCTGTCACTAACTTAGATCAGTTTAAATCGCGGCACGTTTGAATATTTGCGAAGGGAGCTTTATCCCCTTTTATTTGCCTTTGACATGACGGAAGTACAGGGTGATTACCATAATTATGAACAAAAAAGAAAAATACAAAGAAAAATGCGGAAAAATGCTACCCAAGAAATAGCTCCGGTTGAGGTACGTACCAAACAATTTCTGCCTACTGATAGGCCTAAAAATTTATAAAATGCACACAGCACGAGACTCTATCTACTCCATTTTTTCCAGACCAGTGAATTTTATGTAAAAACTAAAGATTGAAAAAGCCTATGGCCATTGGCGAAACGTTTCAGATGATACTGTGAAAACATAATTATTTACTGAATCCAAAACCCAAGAACTGTCCCCCCTCCAAAAAATTAACCATAAATGTTTCCCCCTCTAGCTCACTTTTTTTCTGAATTTTTATATGTATACATTATACAGGGTGTCCGGAAATTATGCGCAAAAAATCAAAGGGGTTATTCGGCATGATGAAACATGAAATTTATTCTATATATACGTGGGTCCGGAAATGCATAGTTACAGTGTGTTAAACTTTTTCGAAAAATTCAGTTATTTAAGAATATCTCAAATATCCTTCCACCGATTCTCTTGAAATTTAGCAATGATATTCTTCGTCATGAGGGGCTAATTTAGTCGTAATTAAATTGGAATTGTGAAATCCAGTGACGTCCAGGGGGCACCCTACCGAATATTATTGGCAATAAAATGTGCGCCACTGATTTTTTCAAATTCTTCATCTTCATATTCTAATGGATAACTGAAAATACAACATTTTGGTCTCATGAATTGTTTAGGTATTTTGCTTCGTTTCCGTGGAAAAAAATAGATACCAATATATTGTATACATTTTGTGCAAAACATTGCTTCAAAAACTGGGGTAAAATTAAATGTGTGATCCATGTCCATAGACGTAGAATGAGAATGAAGATTCATTTTCTTCAAATATATTATAATACATGTTTGACACACTATGTATTATCGAAAACTTCGCCTTCCTGGACCGAGAATACATAAATCCCAATATACAGAGTATAGCGGAGTATAGAGTGTGTCAAACATGTATCAAGAAATCTTCGAAGAGGATTCATACTTATTCTATGTCTATGTCTATGGACATTGATCACGCATTTATTTTCACCTCAGTTTTTGAAGGAATTTTTTGTCACTTTATGCAATAAGTCGGTATTTATTTTCAGAAGATCAAAATGTTGTATTTTTGGTTGGTCGATAGGTTATGAAGATACAGAATTCCGAAAAATCAGTGGCGCACATTTCATTTACAATACTATTCGGTAGGTTGCCCCCCGAAACGCCACTGAATTTCATAATTCCAATCGAATCATGGGTATATCAGCCCCTCATAACAGAAAAGTCAGAAAACATCATTTCAAGAAAATCGGTGAAAGGATATTTGAGATATTCAAGTTTTGACACACTGTAAGTTGAAAACTATGCATTTCCGGACCCACGTACATATAGAATGAATTTCTTATTTTATCATGTAGAATCACCCCCTTGATTTTTTGCACATAATTTCCGGACACCCTGTATATCATTTTGAAGAAAAAAATGAATTTGATGAGCTGATAAAATACAGGGTGTTTCATTTAATCTCCAAAACCATTCTACGAGAAAAAAAAATTGAGTACGCCACTGGATTCTGCGTAAAATTCTCTATGGGCTATAAGATTTCAATTCAACATTTTTGCTGAGAAACTTCGTAGATATAGAAGGAGTCCAAAAAGTATAAATTTTCGAAATCGCCCTGTATCTCAGAAACGGAAACAGTTATGCAAAATCTGATTAGGCCATCTTGAGTTTCACAAAAAAGTGGCACAGGACCGCGAAAACCGCAAGGTTCAATCTAAAAAGATAACTGACGCAAAAGCATCGGAAATTGGACACACTGTACTATTGGATATTTTCCCAGGTATTTTTGTGTCACCCGAGTTGTCACCATTTTAGCTTCAGTTGCGATGCATTCATCGATTGACCTTGTATACGTTTCTGATATGAGAAAATCAGTTCTTCATTACCCTGACGTATCAACAAAGTCTTCATGGAAGCGACCTTTAGACGTGATTTTAACGATCCGTATCATTTATGACCTTTTCCTGGCTCAAACTTGAGGGGGGGGGAGGGCTTGATATACAGGGTGTTTCTAAAGTACCTGTAGAAAATTCAGGAACATGTAGCTGACGTCTGAATAAGAAGAAAAGTTCGTATAAACATATGTCCAAAAGATATCCGTTTCTGAGATACAGAGTGTCAAAGTTGAATTCTTATGTTGGTTTTTTGTTAATAAATTTCAAAATAATTGTGATATTGGAATGAAATTTGGTGTCTAAGGGTATTTTTCAATGACAATATCAAATTTTATGTTAGATTAGATTAGATTTGGAATGAAGCCTTCGGGCTATCTGCCTCCACACTGCGACCTTTTCAGATCTATTGTGTCTGCCCTCAAAATCGATTAGAGTTCTTCGGCTAGCCCCGCCTTCTCTATGAGACTCCATAGGTTCGCTTTCAGATCTCTGGGCTCCTAGTGTAATAAACTAAAAATAATAAACTCTTTTGCCTGTCTCATTCCTGGCGAGTTGTTCCACCATTCTTGAGATTTGGTTTGCATCCATGATTTGATACTAGTCTTTTGTATAGCTTTCGCAATACCACAAAAGGGTTCTGGGCCATTAAGAGCTTTGTTTGCTCCTGCTCGGGCAAGTGAGTTTGCCTCTTCATTGCCCTCGTACCCTGTATGTGCTGGTACCCATGCTAGAGTCAATCTGTTCTGACTGCTCAGTGCATTTAGGGTTTCTAAGCAGTCCCATACTAGTTTTGAGTTAACTTGCATAGAGTTGACTGCTTTGATTGCCGCCTGGCTATCTGAATAGATTGCAATGGTTTTGCCTTTGAACTCTTGCCTTATCAATTCTTTCACGCAATGATGTATTGCAATAATTTCTGCCTGAAACACCGTCGCATATTTGCCCAAGCTCAGTGTGATTCTTGTCTTTGGCTTGGCCCCATAAATACCAGCTCCTGATCCTTCCTCAGTTTTGGAGCCGTCCGTATAGGCAGCAATGTCTGCATTGATAGGAGGTCCTTCCTACCATGCCTCTCTGTCCGTTATACTTATTTTGAAAGTTTTTTCAAAGCTATATCTTGGAATTATGCCATCCGTTGGCATTCCCATGATGGGGTCGATTTCCAACTCTTCAAAATTTTATGTTAGTTTGTCTCTTTCGTGGGGGTGGGGCCACCTACATGTCTTTTGAGTCTTTTGAAAAGTCATAGCATTTTTGTCCCTCCCCCTACAACGTTTTATAGTAGAGAAATAGATTTTTAGAACACTTTTGTGTAAAAAAGATATTCCTGGTAAAGGTCGCTGCGAGCAACTGTTTTCGAGTTATCGGGAT
The DNA here is from genome assembly GCA_918026855.4 of Phaedon cochleariae. NCBI lineage: Eukaryota > Metazoa > Arthropoda > Insecta > Coleoptera > Chrysomelidae > Phaedon > Phaedon cochleariae. The sequence continues at coordinate 34,201,763 of OU896717.1, forward strand.
TCGAAATAATCAATGCAAGTAATTTGGAATGACAAGAAGTTGGAATTCAAAATTTATTTAGTAAGTAAAGGAAATTATTCTTCTTTAATTCCATTTAAAAATTGGAACCGGGTGTTATTACTATTTGATACTAATAATGATAAAAAGTAATTAAGACCAAATTGATAGTAAAACAGTTGAAAAAGCTTTTGGATCACAAGTACAGAAGACAACAAACTTCACTGTCAGAACGGATTGAAATCACATGAGAATTACTCACTCGATTCTTATTTTTTTAAATTGGAAGACCAAAAAAGTAGGTACGAAGAAGTAAGAATCATATTTTGCCTACATTCCAATGTTGAATGTTGGAGAATATTGAATGAAAGAAGAAACATGCACTGGCGTATCTTTTCTGATATTCACTAGAGGCGACTTAGGAGCCACATGGAAATAATTCAAATGCATCGATTATTTCGAATCTCAATAACTCGAAAATGGTTGCTCACAGCGAATTCTACCAGGAATATATTTTTCACACAAAAGTGTTCTAGAAATCTATTTTTCTACTACGAAACGTTATACAGGTACAGGTTATAAAGTTATGACTTTTCAAAGGACTAAATAGACATGTAGGTGGCGTCACCCCCACGAAAGAGACAAACTAACATAACATTTGATAATGTCATTGAAAAATACCCCTAGATATCAAATGTCATTCCAATATCACGATTATTTTAAAATGTGTTAACAAAAACAACTTCGCAGTATCCAATCTTCTTTCTCCGTCACACTCATTGAGCATATGGAAACTTAGAACGTGAATATCTGCGTAATCGTTTGAAATAACCGTATCAAATCAGGTATCGATGAATTCGTTATGACAATTCCTAACCGTTTTTAGGACACAATACAGGGTGTCCCATTTAAAAATCAAAAGTTGGGGTCGTTTCCAGTAAAACCGGATAGAACAAAAATTGTTTCGTCAAATAATGAGCAATTTGGTATACTATCTGCCCACCAATTTTCAAAACCCTATCTCGAATAATTCAAATGTTACAGTCCTGGCCGTTTTTTGTGCACTTCTCTGTACAGTGTGTCCCACTTACCATGCTCACCATGGGTATCTTTTTAACGGTGAGAGATACGAAGTCGGTTAAATTACACCAAATGTGGAGTTTGTCAAGGCCAACTATAATGTGAAAAAATATTTTGATAAAATCAATTCGTTTTTGTTTTATACGCAAAAAACAGATTTTGATCATTTTCATCATGTCTCCTCCGTAACTTCTTTATTTATGAAAATATTCAAATAGGAATTTCACATTCTCATGGCAGTTTTTCAAAGTGATTTCGAAAAAACTGCCATGAGAATGTGAAATTCCTATTTGAATATTTTCATAAATAAAGAAGTTACGGAGGAGACATGAAAATGATCAAAATCTGTTTTTTGCGTATAAAACAAAAACGAATAGATTTTATCAAAATATTTTTTCACATTATAGTTGGCCTTGACAAACTCCACATTTGGTGTCATTTAACCGACTTCGTATCTCTCACCGTTAAAAAGATACCCATGGTGAGCATGGTAAGTAGGACACACTGTATACTCTGGCTTTCGTTGAAAGAAGGTGCCAATTTGTATTTTCAGAATTTAGTGTCTTTATCGATTTTTTATTTAATTATCGATTTTATCGAGTACGGTATCTGAATTTATTATGAAAACATTTCAAAATATTTAATAAAGAACAATTAACGTACTTTTTCCCTGCCATTGGTACAATGAGATTTTCAGATCCACTATCCGACGTTTAGTCTTTAACCATCATCAACTTTGTTTTTACTTATGGGCGCAATATTGTGTTTTCATTAATAATAATAGCATGGTGACATTGAAAATGTCATAGCAGGGAACAAGTAGCAATGTGCTCTCAATTTTGATATTCTCCAACAAATAACGCCAGAAACAAATCGAAATGATTTACCAGAATTCTAGTTTTTTTCATATGTCTACTGAAATACTCGGAAATTGAAAATTTTGTCGAGATTTCAGTAGTGGTGGCCCTCGAATTTGAATTACCTGGTATAGAAGTTGGTACGTGTCTACTCGTTTCATGATAACATTTCGATAAGGAATCTAATCTACTATGCCTAATCATTTTTCTAAAGAAAACTCAAACATTCTGATCAATAATGTCACAGTTATATAAATATTTATGATAACGAAATATGCCCATGAAATCACTCGTATTTTTTGATAACATTCGCCATGAAACTGAAAATTAACAACGAAAAAAATCTATAGCCAAAGCACCTTTCTAGCTGTAAATAAACATCGCGTGTTCCATCTGTTATCAACCCTTTTTCAGTGGCGTACACACGTAGATAAATAGAAAAATGAGAAAAGAAGAAAATACTAGTCACTATATAGATGATATTAGGTAGATAAGGGTTAGGATGCAAAAATGACAACTGTTTGTGTTTTTGAACGTTTGGATTTATTAAGTTACACACCTTGGTCTGAATTTGACAATGCATTTTCATGATCGTTAATGTTTTTTCTGATTGTGAGGTTGAAACGCTAAAAGAGCACAATACCTGGTATCACTTCAAGTGAGACATCCAGGGTGCTCAGAAACAAAACCCTTATTATTTACGCCAGTATCCAGGCCGGATGGAAACGGATGTCTGTATGTCGTGAGACAAGAGACCATATTCAGAGAGAGAGAGAGATGGTGAATTCATGCACGACGTAACTTTAGTCCTAACTCAACTTAACCCTAACTTTAAGAAGTTGAAATTCGAATAATCGATGATAATATTCATGCACGCAACTTAAGGATTTAAGTGTAACTTAAGGCAGTCATAAGTTGGCCAACATTCAACTCAATTTCACATTTCTTCCTGCAAATCGCGTACTGCGAAGGAATTTTAATAAGAAATGACAAAATTTCACAATGAAAACTATGTGAGATTACTATTTACGTAAAAAATCATATTCCTTCGTCTCTCGCTTCATTTTTTGTGCATTGTACAACAGCACAATACGATGGCAATGGCATGCGCGAATTAATGAATAGCCGAAAAACACGATTCGTGTGCCAAAAGAATTGTGAAAAACTATTTCAATCACTTGTAAACGAATAAGAAAAGTGAAGTTGTGTTTCAATGTTCAACCTCCAGAGTCGGTCATCTGACAGTTCTAGCACGCAGCCCATTAGGGAAATTGAAAAGACAAAGAGCAGAATATATGTCTTATTCTTTTATTCACTCAAGCATTGTAATTTAGAAAATAGAAATAGACAGAAGTTCAGCTGTGTCCGAACTGTTATCTACTAATACCATCTATCAGTGACTCTAGATATTACCAGTGTATGTATACTGTAGATTCCTAGGTATTGAAAATAGATTTATTCTGGCAACAGTGCTAATAGAGGTGACGTTTGATGCATAGTTGTCATTTATTGTGTACGCAGGTACACAAGTCAATCGAGAATAATATGGTGATATCAAATTATTAGAAACCATTACGAATTTTGGGTTGGAATTACCTATACAATAATTTAGATTACAAAAAAATGTATGCTCATTTACCTACCCTCCAAGAGCTCTTACAACGTTCATTTTAAGCATTGATGTAAAAGCAAGAACCCCCTTTTTGTGTCATTTGTGAAAGAATCGCGGTCGCCAAGGTCATTAGATGATGATGATGACATTTAAAACCAAGGAAAAATATCCTAACTCCAGAATAGATTGAAATAAGTTAGACAAGCAGTGTTGCCCAGCTGCTGAACATGAAATGTCGGAAACAGATTCGAAAAAAACCGCTACAAGTCGCCATAGCGAGCGCAATTTCTAAAAAATTAGCGACATTTTTCAAGTCGCAAATCAAGTTGAAATGTCGCATTCACTTCCCCCTTACCCTGAAAACCCTAGATTTGACGACGAAACCGCTAAGATAGCAACCCTGTAGACATGTTTTCCCGTAGTTTTCAATGTCATCACTGAGATGTTCATAATGTCATCACTATAAACATCTCAGTCATCACCATAAGGTGTCATCTATAATCCATAAATGAATTTGTCATTTGTACAGGGTGATTCACCATAAATGTCCCCCCCTCTAGCTCACTTATTTTTGAACCGTTTCAAAAATTGAAACATAATCTAATAGTAGATTGTTTTATTAGGATCAAAAGTGACACTTTGTTTGACAAGCGAATTTTGCATTTGCGAGGCGAAGCGTTTAGCGAAGCCGAGCGAAAGCAAAATTTGCGAGTCGAACAAAGTCACTTCTGATCCGAATGAAACATGCTATTTTTTCTGCAACCGAAACAATTAACTCAAATAAACATGTGAAGTAACCACCAATGCCGTGCCATATGTATGCAATGCAACAAATATTGACAAATAATCCATGTAGTGAGAATGGGTTGCGTGCAAGAACTGTCAGATGACCGACGCTGGAGGCAAAATATTGAAACACAACGTCACTTTTCTTATTTGTTTACAAGTGATCGAAATAGTTTTTCACAATTATTTTGGCATACGAATCGTATTTTTCCGCTATTCATCAATTCGCTTATATCATATTATATCATATTATTATGCTGTTGTGAAATGCACAAAAACTGCAGCGGAAGACGAAGTATTCCGGTTGGTATATCATGATTTAAAAGTAAGTACCTACTATATAGTCACTCACATATAGTTTTCATATTTGAAATTTGGTAATTTCTCTGATTTCTCATCGGAATTCCTTCTGCAATAGGATCAGCTAATAGAAATATACCTGAAATTTCTAAAATAATGCAAGAAGATTGGATTCATGCAGTCAATCGGGAGGACTGGTCTGACATGCTGACGATCGTGTGTGTTGTAGACATTTTCAATCTATTAGCAGTATTAGCTTGTATTGCAGAAGTGGCAGAAGGCAGAAGGAATTTTAATAAGGAATGACAACATTTCATAATGATAACTATGTGAGATTACTATTTACCTGAAAAATCATATTCCTTAGTCTCTTGCTGCATTTTTTGTGCATTGTACAACAGCACAATGCGAAGGCATGCTCGAATTAATGAATAGCGCACAAAACACGATTCGTATGCCAAAATATTGTGAAAAACTATTCAATCCTTTGATTCCTCTGTAACCAAATGAAAAAGTGAGGTTGTGTTTCAATAATTCACAGAAGAATGAGGTTGTGTTTCAATATTTTGCCTCCAGGGTCGGTCATCGTGCACGCGACCTATATTCTACCTGCATTAACAGCAGGTTAGGTTTTCTAGAATGTTCGAGTTGTATAGTTTCAATATTAATACAACCACAGAGTGACATATTTGTGTATGGACCAGGTGCTCTAATGGCAAATACCGCGCCAGTGCTATAGGAACAAGACGTGGAAAATGTTAGGTTAGTTAACATATCAACAATGATAATAGAGTGATTATTTATTCCTCTCCATACTACACTGTATTTGATTTGATAATCAAATGAAGTTAAACAACATCGCTGTTTGAGACAAAAAAACGATTGCTTGCCGTGATTATTCAAAAACAAGTTATCCATCCCGAGAATAACGAATGAAATACAGATCAAGCAAGTATTTGAATCTTGAAGGTTTCCCTGATCGAAACAACAATACTTAACTGAGTTGTTTATAATTTCAATACTAAACTATTATAATAAGGTGTATGGTGTATTTATATCTCCAGCATGGGTATGAAATGCCAAATCTGCTGAAATCGGAAACAAATCAGGTATGCGTCTCAACCCAAATAACCAACCGTCACAATGTTGTTTATTCTTGATGAGGTCCAGTACATCCTTTTTAGTTCCTAGGAGCTAAAGTTCAACTTTAGCTCCTAGGAACTAAAATTCAACTTTAGCTCCTAGGAACTAAATATGTTGCCTAGCAACATTCCTATTTTTGTGTCAGTAATAGAAACGTCAATTTAAGAGCTAATTTTGGTATCAAAATGGACGACTTTTGTGTCGGTTGCAGAAAAAAGGATTTTTCAGAAATTTTTTTCCCGTTGCATCAGAAAATACAGGGTGCTCGGAACGAACGATCTACAGAGTACTAATTGATTTTTTTAAATGGAACACCCTGTATTTTATTGTATTTTTAGATTCTTCCTGAAGAGCTGATTCCATCAATGCATCACACTTGGGGTTTAGCGGGAATGATTACAGAGATATAGGGTGTTTAAAATCGAGATTTTCCAACTATAGGATTTTTTTGTGCCGAAACTATTCATTATTGGTCAAAACGGCTTCTATGTTCCTATCTCAACTATTGATTTACTATCTAGTGAAATTTAATTGGAACATTTACAGGGTGTTTCAAGATTCAGAATTCTGGTCACCCTGTATCTGTTCCAATTATTGAATGTCAGTAGATAGTAAATCAAAAGTTCAGATACGGACATGAAAACCGCGTGACCGATAATGAATAGTTTCGTCACAAAAAAATCCTTAAGTTGAAAACCTCGATTTTGAACACCCTATATCTCTGTAATCAGTCCCGCTAGACCCCAAGTGTGATACATTGATCAAATCAGCTCTTCAGGGAGAATCTAAAAATAAAATGAAAAATAGGGTGTTTCATTTAAAAAAATCAAATAGTACCCTGTAGATCGCTTGTTCCGAGCAACCTGTATTTTCTGATCTAGCGGAAAAAAACTTTATCGAAAATCATTCAAGATGATATTTCAAATTTTAAAATCGGTTCAAAAATAACTGAGCTAGAGGGGGGGACATTTATGGTGAATCACCCTGTGCTGTCACTGCTTTCCCCAATTTTTTAATGAAATCAACAGGAACTGTGAGGCAGAGGAAGGGCAATCAAAAAGATTTGTTAAATAAGGAAGGACATTCCCGAGGGTGTGCCTGCTTCCCTCCATCACAAGACTAATAAAATATATGTTAGGTGTGCCTGGCAGCTTTACTCCAATTCAGCAGTGATGGATGTATATTTCGACTGTTCTGCCTATTTCACTACAGCTTCATAAGAGTTGCAGAGTGGAGAGTGCATTAGAAGTAGATTTCTACCAATGTTGAACATCCAGTTAATTTAATTTTTGATTGGATATTCATGAATTAATTGAAAAAAAAAATTGTTGGAGCTTCCTATCACATGAGGTACAATTAATGAAGCAGACCTACTGTCTTCCTATGATGTGAAATTCCTAAGTTGAATTGAGAACATCAGAATGTTCTGAAATATGGACCTAAAAAGCTCAATGTGAAGAAACAAAGCTGATTTACCACTGGATTTCTAGTGAATTGTTTGACACATGGTTGCATTCTTTTTCCTACATTTTGTTGTTCTTTTGATCCGAAATTCCAGATATCTGATGTCAAAAATTATATAATATCACACAAACTGTTCAATCAAAAATGGGGCTTTGAATCAATGCAATATTTGAGCTCAACTATGAGAGTATAAACTCTGGGACTCATGAACTATCTACACCCAAGACAGTACTTATCTTATCTAAGAATATTTTGAAAAATTTTCAATGGGGCAACTACCCTAATAGGTCTATGATAGATACGCCAATGGCCTTTTCCATGAGAGTGCCTCAAAAGGTCAAAACAAACATCTCAGTCAAACCTAATAATAATTTCAAGTTATATTTGTTCAAAATGAATTAATTCAATGTGATGTTTGCATAAGTAATAATTACCTGAAATATTATTGTAGTTTAGTTTTCTCTCGAACAACTTTAACATACTATCATTGACACTTCGTTTCCTGAAAAAATATTAATAATAATACAATTTAATAAACAAATTACACTTTGTAGAAACCAAAACACCCAAAAAACAGTAAATAGTGTAAAGACGAAACGTCAAAATTAAAACCTAACCATACATATTCTTCTTCTCGTTTAAGTTATTTGTTCTTTCCGGTTCTTATCGCTTACCCTGTGCGAGAATCAGAACAATATCAGAACAATGATGATGGAAAGATAATAAACTATTGTGAATTTGTGGATGCACTTGGTTTTCTTTTTATTCGTCTTCTGGCCTGTTATCTTATTATTCTTTCGAATATGACTAGAACTGCACGCTGCCGTTTAATAATGATGGAAAATCAATCTTTGTTCCTCAACTAGTGATTCGAGTATGCATTAATTAAGTCGAATTTAACCTTTCGACTTAGTGCATGATGACTTCAGAATATACCTATTCATTGATAACACACTCATCAGTCGTTCTCAACTTCGGAAACAAACAAGCAGTAATTCAAAAATGAGTGTGAGAATAAAGGGATACAGATTTTTGAATTTCCCCCACTATTTACTCAAATTTAACAGTCACGTGATGACAATGTTTGACAACAAAAAGGCGGGAAAAAGGTATGTTGACAAATTTGATAGGTTATTGTATTTTTCTGAGAATTTCATAAATTTAAACAGTATTTTTTATAATAATAACAGTTTGTACAAACTGCCAAGTGCCAAAATGTCCAGGTAAGATAATTCCCTTATAGATATTAGGACAAAGAATGTATGGATGGGACGAATTTCAGTGTGGTTACACAAGCAGAATGTGACAAATTAACGATAGAAATAACTATGGATAAATCCAAGAAAGAACATGTAACTAATGGACTATCTGGCAAAGGAGATTCACAAGAGCATGATGAATGCCAATACTTGAACCACATCAAAAACATCTTCCAGAGAGGCATCAAAAGGAGTGATCGAACAGGAGTGGGTACTCTTTCTATATTTGGGGCCCAAATGAGGTACAGCTTGCGCGACGAGGTGTTTCCTCTTCTGACCACCAAAAGGGTGTTCTGGAGGGCAGTGGTAGAGGAGCTGCTGTGGTTCTTACGTGGAAGCACTAATGCACTGGAATTGAGAGACAAGAAAGTTCATATTTGGGATGCTAATAGTACCAGGGAATATTTAGACTCAATAGGTACTTGAAGGAAAGCTTTTTTTTCATAAAAACAGGATACTAAGAATGATGTTTCCTCCATTATCTAGATAAATTTATTTAGGTGGAGGTACAATAATATAATATAAAGGTTGGATGTTTTATCGCTACCAGAAGTAGGTAGCTGGATATATCTCAAGTATTTGAATACAAAATCAGACAACACAAGACAAGTTCTGGAGATTATGTGCAAATATATTTATTCTCTAGTGAAATTTCATAGAATAAAACACACTTCTTATTGACAGCTGAAGTAGATGAGATTTTATGTTGTAGTTATTCAGTGATCATGAATATAGTGAGAATTTTTCTAATAAGATAGGAAAACTATATACTCAAGTAAATAAGAGTATATACCTATTAATTATTGAATGTTCATATATTCACCATGCATATTCATTATATAATATGATTCCTTTCCCTATTTTAATTGAATTCTTTCTATTCTAACTCATTATACCTATATAGTCTAGGCAGTTGAATTTTTTTGATGGTGATTATTCCTGGAACAAAACATCATCTTTATTCTCATCAGAACTGAAACTTATTGTGCATTCTTCATTTTTTAATGCACACTCTAGATCTTATATCTTCACAAGTTAAACCAACCCTCTGTACATTAAGTATAGGTATGCCCAAAATGGGAAGGATAAATATAGAAATTGAGGGCAGTCATTTGAAAATATTGACATTGAAATACTTAAATTGGTTACTTCACTCTTATTCAGTGTGTGTTTTACCAGGGTGAACCTCTGGTAAATCCTCCGGTAAAACCTTTTGGATTTTTTTAAGTATAACATTTTTTCATTAATAGTCCAATCGAGACAATTCATCAACAATAATATTTATTTATCAATGTATATTCATTTTATAATAAATAAGAGATACATGTTAGCATTGATGTATAATGGTAATTTTTTTTCAATGAAAACATGATCATAATATAAGTTCAAAACTTGTCCATGATCATGTATAAATACTAAATAAAATAATTATTTTCTCATTAAGAACAATTTACATAATTAACTATATATCTATAACTAATACTAATACTAACTAACTAACATATTCAAATAACATTCCAAATTTTCTGAATTCTCAATCAACCAGCATTTGATTCCATTCCATTCCATTCCAGGGTGATCAGAGTTCTGAATCTTAAACCACCCTGTATCTGTTCCGATTAAATATAAGTAAATAGTAAATCAAAAGTTGAGATAGGGACATGTGAACCGTTTTGGCCGATAATGTATAGTTTCGACACAAACAAATCCCAAAGTTGAAAAATCTCGATTTTGAACACCCTATATCTCAGTAATCATTTCCGATAGACCCGAGTTTGATATATCGATGGAATCAGCTCTTCAGGAAGAATTAAAAAATGCAATGAAATACAGGGTATTCCATTTGGAATAACAAAGTTGTTGTTACTTTTTCATAGAAGCGGCAACACTGCATTGCCGAAATTATTTCAAATGAAAAGAGCGTATTGCAGTATATAAGCATGTATATTTTTATGTATATCTCCCATCTGATTCTTGATAAAGAGATAGTGTAAGCTCTTCGTGACATATCCTGTATTATGCCATTGAAAATGACATATCATAAATATATTATTATAAAAGTCCTTGAGGTTGACACACTGTATATCAATAAGCATGGCAGCAAAATTCCCTAGTTTGCTTGTTTTTATTTAGGGTTGAAAGACAGGGAAGAGGGTGATTTGGGTCCAGTTTATGGGTTCCAGTGGCGCCATTATGGGGCTGAATACAGGGGGATGCATGCTGACTATAAGAATAAGGGAATCGATCAACTGGCGCATGTAATCAATACCATAAAGACAAGACCAAATGACAGGAGAATAATAATGTGTGCTTGGAATCCCATAGGTGGGTTTAATATAGTTATTTATGTAACAAGGACGAAAAACTGTGTATTATAATCCAGTATGCATGATAGCCGAGGTCATAGCCGAGGCTAACAATCAGGCTAGACAATAGACATTTTTTCGCCAAGGTGCATAATACATTTTTTCGTCGACCTGAAACACTCATATCTACATGACAGTCCTATTCACACGTGAAATCAATTGGATTTCGTGAATAATTAATTTGACAACAGCAAATGACAGTTGTTGTCAACTCACTCTCCGCGCGGACCAGGGTGCCAGATCGTTTTTGATTTCATCATTAAATACCTTGTCAAAAATGCAGACCTATTTTATGCCATATGAATTCCAAGAAAGGATAATAAAATAAACCTATGACGTCAGAACATTATGTACTCTTAGTAAACAGAAAAGTAACCTATTTTCAATCAAATAGAAACAAACAAAACAAACATTCTCCTAAAAAATAATAATATTCCTAATTCTCAATTTGAAAATACTCACAAATATCACAAAATACAGTAACATAGTTAGTTCCCTAACAGCACACAACGTCCTAGGGACGTCCCAATTTGGTACAATTCAAGTCCGAATGTCCCGGACCAAAAATAAGTGTCCTTGGGACGTCCGATCCCGTACATCTCATGCAATGTCCGAGCAAGGAAGTCCACGGTATGTCCCAGCAGGTACATCATTTCAAATGTGCTATGTCCAATGGACGTCCATGATATCAAATTCGAACTTCCTATGGACGTCTTGAATGTCCCGACAGGACGTCCTAAGGATATCCATGGGACATAATTGTGTGATCAGGGATTATGAGATTTGAGTAGGTAATTAGGTATATAAAAAATAGGAACGATTAGTAGAAATGAACAAAAATACAAAACAAATAAAAAATCAAAACTAAGAAACAAACTGTTATAACAGAGGTATATAAACAATTGAATTTGGTCTGAATCAAATAAAGTATTGTCGGTTTTTGGTTTATACAAATCATAATTATTTATTTTGTAAAATTAATTTAAGCATGCTGAAATATGCAATTTATAAGTGATCAACTAAAGATCAATAATAATATAGGTAATTATAGCAATAAATAAGTGTCATAATAGTTTTCAGTAGATTATGAAATGTTTCAGAGTAGATCAATATGCAAATCAGGAGATCTACTGAAAATTCAGTTGAACTGGCAACGCTGCAGCGGACAAAACGTGTTTGCGGCCGAAAAGTTAGTGTCTGCCGACGAATAGTCCTTGCCTTATAACGTAAAATGTGATTTTTTGCTAAGGTCGACGAAAAAATTAAATCTTAGATATTTGAAGCACATAAGTATGCCCTAAACCTTTCAACTTTCGAGCTATAGGGTATAGAAATACAATCACCAATAGACATTTTTTGATGTAGGAGATTTTCAATGTTTCTACCAGTGGCGTCCATATGGGATGGATCCTGGAGATGAAAAAAAAATATTGCACGCCCTTGATTTTCCCGAAAATAGAAATCATTTTTGAAATTCTCATTTATTTTGCAACAATTTGACTCGTTGAGTGTTTTCGGTCCAACGCACCGTTTTTACGTTGAAAAATCAAAACCGTTTTCATGCATTTGTGGCATAACAAAATTATTTTGAACTAGTAGGCTAGTGCCATATTCTGTATTATAAATAATGACATTCAATCGATTAGGTTTTTACAAGTATTCTGAACGTGACAGCTTTTCACATTATTTGTCAAAGTTGTTTTAATCATTAACGAGAAAATGAAATTTTGACACCCAAAAAAGCTCGAAAGTTGAGAGGGCATATTATATGTTCATGTAAACTTCTTGAAATGATCAAAGCAACCTATATTTCCAGCTATAAATCAAATTACACTCTGTATAGGTTTTACATGCATTATCTATCCACCTAATTTTTCACTAATATGCGAAAGTGGACATTTTAAAATTTTTCCAGTTTATTAACTTGGCGAAATATTGGGAATTTCATGAAACAGCATATATTTTTCATCTTCATAATTTCACACTGGCAGTATTATTTTTTCCGAAAACAATTTGTTTGACCCAAAATAACCTGCTGATTTACCTATACCTAACATTCCTTTCTGGAACTAATTCACATATTTTCTTTCTCATGTCTATCCTGGAAGATAAATCTCATGAATGGAAAATTGGTATAATATGATATTATTTTGTTTTGAATCTTGGAACCTGGTTCTGGCCAATAAAAATTTTCCATTAACAATTTCTGATAAATATTATAAATACTAGATTACGATATTTTGATCAATATTTGTTGAAATAGTTCTTGGAAAACACAAATCAAATTGAATTTGTTTTCGAACTGAAGTATTCAAAACGGAACACTCAAAATAACTCTTCCAAACATTATATTGTCATGGGTATGAATCACAGGATGTAACTACCTACTATATGATTCATGGCAGATTCGAAATTTTTTATGAGATATTTGTTTCAAGAGTCATTCTGTGTGCAAATTTTAGATTTGCCAGAGATGGCACTACCACCGTGCCACTGTCTGGTCCAATTTTTCGTAGCTGAAGACGAGTTATCCTGTCAATTGTACCAGAGATCCGCCGATATGGGGCTGGGAGTCCCTTTCAATATCGCCAGTTATGCCCTTCTAACTTTCATGATCGCTCACGTCACGGGACTTAAGGTACTTTATCTTTCAGAGAACGATAAATTCCCACTATGGTATATTCCAGTTAAGAATACAGTAGATGGCATCGATAGCAGAGGTCGTTTTACGTGAATCAGGACACATATCTGATGATGATTGCGAAGTTTAATGGTGATCCAATTATTCAGGGCGTCCGGAAAGGCCATGTGGTAAACGATAGGGCTGATAGAGTGGTCCAAAATAATGTTAGAACTTCATATAAAAAAAAATCCTAGAGCACTTAATTTCGGAGTTATTGACCATAAAAGTTCCGGAAAGGCAACTACCGTGATGTTATTGGATAAATACAGTTTTCATTACTTTTGAAACGGTTGGGATGTATGATTTAGAAATGAGATTTTTTAGAACGATCAAAATGAAGAATTCTATTTTTGTAGCAAAAAGATGAAGGAATCAAACGGTGGATGCGAAATGACAAATTTGTCACCTCTGACGAAAATACCTCCAATAAACAAAAAAATCTTTCCATCCTGTATAAAACATAATCACTGAACAGCCGCCTGAATATCATTGACAGCATGACAACCGTTTGAAAGTTATACATGATTTTTTTTATTCAACCCTTCAAGGTCATTGAACAATTTTTTTATGACGTACTGAAATTATTTTGGCTCACTCTATCAGCCGTATCATTTACGACATGACCTTTCCGGACACCCTGTATATTTCTGTAGGTCACATCAGTAGTATACAGGGTTTCCAAACTCAAGTCGGCACTATTGCTAATTTGGTGATTACTGAAGTTACAATAGTTCTTTTTGTATCTAGTGATTTCACGCACGAGTTGCAAAACATTTTTTTTGTCTACAAACGTCAAACAATATAGTTCTGAAGTAGTAATATGCTTAGCTTAGTATAAAAAATAGTGTTGAACCAGCTCAAAACGGCCTCTCTCGCGCAATGCTTCGCACATGGTGTCGTGGTCACGTAGAAAACTGAAAAAAGTGTCACTACGGAATTTGTTATCAATGCGCGAACCCTGTCTTTTTTTGACGTTTGTAGAAAAGTCAGTTAAATAAAAAAAATGGTAGTATTCGCGATAGAAAATAACACGTCGCTTCACCTGACGGCAGCAACTTGAACACTTCTGAGCGGTTTGTTTTGATGGTCAATGAACACAAACAAAATACTAATGTGATTCAACAAAAACAAAGTAAAGATGCAGCTTTGACAACTTTCAAGAACTCCGTTAGGTGGCGTGCGCTTATTTTCTATCGCGAATTCTTTCCGCTGTTTACGACAAAAATCTGACACCGCGTCACGAGTTATGTCAAAAAGTTCAATTTATTCCTTAAATGGGACACCCATTTTCTCAATAGATAGAAAATTCGATTCTGAACTAGAACTGTATGTATATGAAGTCTTATATCCTGAATTCAAAATTGACTAAGCTGTCGACACGATTTTTTTGACTTTATAGTAATATAAAGTTGCGACAAGTAATACCACGACCATCCTCGACTAACAGAATCAAAAAAATCATAATTTTTGAAATAAGAATCAATGATTATGGATCAGTTTTGTTCAGAATTGAATTTCCTATCGATAAAGAATATTGTATACTGGCTGTCCCATTCAAAAAGCAATCACCTTTTGACGTAACTCGTGAACGCAATGTTCGATTTTACTTTCGATCATCATAGTCAGCAGAACAAATACTACAATACAGTTAGTTTTCCAATTTAACTAATATTGTAGCTCCAATAATAACCAAGTTAGAAATAGTGCCGACCTCAAGTTTGAAAACCCTGTGTTTTGCACAATACCAAATGGATGAAATCTATGATTTTTGAGGGATAAACATGAGAATATTGTTGGTAGAAATTGAGGTTATATAGTATTTAGGTGTTTGTGGTTAGTGAACAGGTAAAGACTGACAATGGATGCCACTGATTCTAGCGACACGGATTCCACTTTGCTTTGATACTTCCGCATGCGCATAACGTTGACCGCTCGGTGACCATGTACGAATATGTTTTGTACGTAGTTTTGCACCAAGGCCCCGGGTTCAAATCCCTACACAACCTACCTTTTTTTTATTTCCTTCCTTTCTGAAGAATATCTGTGGTGGCATATACTGTTGAAGCCGACACTGATTCGCTTTTTCAATGTTTGTTTCAGGTTCTCAGGTTTTCATTCTCCAAGCAAAGTTTAATTCGTTTCGCTAGCCGCCTGTTGATTATTACAATGAGAGCGCATGACAACTCACAAACTTTTCTTCAGACCGTTCTAAATAGCCTTTGGGTCAACTAACCATTTCTATTATATGGCTTCTTGACCAATAGAAAGCGAGGTCAAACAGTTCCTATTTCACTATTCACTTCATACTTAACTGGAATGTACTGTAGTACTTTCTAAAATTGTTATATGGACTTTAATGATTCCTCACACTAGCCCACAACATCAACGATTATCACTCTTTGATGTTTCAAATACATTTTATCATTTTCATAGGATATACAGGGTGGGTCATTGTCGATGGTAACTTTAACGTTTACGAAGAACGGGACATAGGATCATTCTGTAAATTTGGTTACTCAATTAGTTGCTCTTGGTTTACCGATCTAAAAAATGTTTAGCAATGCAGCGTTGCCGCTTATACCAGAAAGCAGTAGCAACTTCAAATCAAGAGTTGAGATAGGGACATGTAAGCCCTTTTGACCAATAGTGAATAGTTTCGAAATATCAAAGTTGCTACTACTTCCTGGTATAAGCGGCAACGCTGAATTGCTGATATTATTTTAGATCGATAGACCAAGAGCATGTTCGTCGTGGCATATAGTCAGGAAAGTAGTTGTTTTCTGTTGAATGAACCAAGAATGAATTGATATTTCCACCACATAGAGAACGCAAAATTCTCAATGTATTTCTATATATATACAAGGTGTTTTTGAAATAAGTACATTCAGCAGAGCTGGGCCGGGTACTGATAAATTGTACTCGAGTACCGGGTACTGTTTATAATTGAAGAACGAGTACAGAGTACCGAGTACCCCACTCATTTGATGTACTCAGAGTAAAGTACTCCGAGTACAAGTACCCGAATTTTACAGGTACTCATTTCAAGTACATTTGAATAGAGAATTGAGAAATTTTGCATCAGTATTAGTTATTATTAACAATAATAATATCAACAACTTCAACAATTGTCTTTTACAAATTATAAAATTGACCCATTCATTTCTTATTCATTACTAATACGTAAATTGAAGCAAAAATCAAACTACTTATTTGTTGTTGTTCACGTCTATACGTATCTCTATATAAGAGAAATATTATTGCAAAATACTATACCCTTACCTCTTAGTTTAGTGTGGTTTAGTCTTAAGAAAACAACAGAAACGATACAAAAAACACTTGACTCTATAACTTTTACACAGTGTACAAAACAAAAACTCCGCGTTTGGTTCTGATTGAAGTGCTGACTGATAATGATGATATAACATATAACAGCGGTTTCCCGTGTTGCACTCGCATATGCACAGACAAGTTTATTCTTGCAAAAAGTACCTGGAAAATGTACTCGTTTAATAAACGCGGGTACCGGGTACTTTTCCCGAAATGCTACGGGTACGAGTACCGGGTACTTTATTGAAAATGTACTCGGGTACTGGGTACTGAGTACACAAAATGTACTCAGAGTACAATATTTGAGTACTTGTACTCGAGTACTGCCCAGCTCTGTACATAAGTACATATAATCAGCACATCAATATGATACAATCTAACGAATATTCCCATGATATCAGATTTTTCCTAATTCTTCCAATTAACAAGAAATTTCATCCCGAAAATTGAACAAAAAACGAGAGAAAATTAAGTTCGCAACTTTAAAACAATTTAAATGATTGAAATCCGCGTGATTGTGCTAGAATTGCTACAGTATGGAACTTTGGTTGGAAAAATGGGTCTAACCTCAAATTTTATTTTGATTCCTATATTATTTTCATTGGTACCACTCGATAGTATACGTCGAGCTTACTCAAGGCTTGAAATATTTGCACTTATGTCAATGCCACCCTGTAAATATATCCATTTTTTCATATTCATAATTTATCTGAGAATATTACTTCTCAATACTTTCAACCAATCAAGGGGTTCAAACTAGAACGAAGGAAGCTTGTTATTTTTATAGACCTTCAATTGCAGATTCGTGATTAGGTTTTCTAAATTCAGAATTTCTTTCCACGTCCTGTATGATGAATATCAATTTATCATACATCCAAAAACAAGAACAACTAATTGAGTAACCAAATTTTGAGAACGATCCTATGTCCCGTTCTCCGTAAACGCCTAAAGTACCATCGACCGTGACTCACCCTGTATATCTCCTGATGTTGGAGAATTCGTCTGAGGAGAATTATATTATGTTCTGTGGGATTTTTCAGCCGGGCGAATTCATTCACACGTTGGGCGACAGTCACGTGTACTTGAATCACGTGGAGGCCCTACAGGAACAAGTGAAACGCGAACCGAGGCCCTTTCCCAAGCTCAGGATCAAAAGGAAGGTAACGGATATCGAAAGCTTTACCTTCGATGACTTCGAATTGGCCGGTTATAACCCCCACCCTAAACTGAACATGTCTATGGCCGTATGATCATTTCTTTTTTTGTTTTGCGTTGACTCGAATACAAGTACTACTTTTTTAGTTGGATTTTTTCTGCTAGCTCCGAAATATATAGCGTGGTTCCTAAATTAGAGCATTAAATGAAGTGGGTAATATTAGAAATTTTTCGAAAAATATAATCATTTTGAGAGACATTGAATATTGATGTTTTCCTGGAATTTTCGTAAATCATTGATAAGAGGTTTGTTATTGGCGAGATCAGAAGCACAGATAAGCATCAATAAGCTTGATAATTTTGGCATAATATTACCAAAAATGAGATGAACAATAATACTAATAATAATAATGTTTATTCAAAATGTTTACATGACATAATTTACTTACGGCCACTATAGAAAGTAGGCAAGAATACACGAGATACAGCCTCAGTAAGTAGCTCTTTACGTACGGTAAGCACATCGCACAGTTTTCGTTTATTCCGCCAGTTATGATCGCTTAATCGCCGCCAACAGCGGATGACATAACTGTCAAGAATTATAATTCAGACTGTTAGTCCAAACTTTTTTGATGTACTATATGGCAGTAGGTAAAGTATTGTACGTAATGTGTGTTGTAAAGCAATTACGCACTCATTCGTGCGTAATATGCTTCTTACAACACATATTTCGCAATATACTTAAAGTATACATGCTGGTAGTGAATAAACAAAGAAAATCTCACACAGTATAACTTGTTGTAAGGTAGGTAAATAAAATAAAAATTATGATTATAAAATCGATCCATGAATTCCAGACACGAGTAATAATTGATAAATAAAAATATATTTCTTATTTTCCCTTCTTCTTCTTCTTCTTCTTCTCTGCACAGGTGGGCGGGTGCGTAGACCCCTGCACTCAGGCCTCTTCAGACGGGCCCATTGTGCACCCACTTGTCTTGTGAATCAGCTGGGCATGCCGATTTCTTTGACGAAATTCAGCAGCTTCCTCATCTGAGTGGCTTTCACATCCTTTGGGTGCAGTACAATGCTCCCAAAGGCAGCTTTCCTCTGATGCACCAGCGCGGGGCATTCAGTGAGTATGTGTGATGATGTTTCATCATCCTCCAAGCACCATCTGCAGTTGGGATCATCTTTGATCCCTATGAGTTCTAGGTGCCTGTTGAGGTGGTTGTGCCCAGTTGAGAGCCCAACTACCATCTTGATATCCCTTCTATTAAGTGACAGGATCTCTCTCGTGAGCCTTTTTGAAGGTTCCTTTATATGGAGCTTTGATTGTCTCATTCTTGGTGTGTCCCGCTATGTTTCAAGGAACTGCCTCTGTAGCATTTCCTTCATGAAGGACATAGCCGTACTATTGGGTATTCCCAATGTCGGTTCTGGTCCAACAATGCCATTCAATCATTGAATATAAATACAAGTACAAGGCACTGTTTCAAATTTCATAGCATAGATAGATCGGTAAAAGGACTTGATTTTTTTGAGGATCTTATGCTTTCTTGGGTTTTATTGTGTCATGATGTCTCATACAATACAATATTTTATTTGCCCATCCAAGTTTGCCAACAATGGCAACACCCTGTATATCCTATCGTAAGCTGCATGGATTTTTATTATTGCATTATTTGTTGAGTTTTTTCCTTAGTTTTGATGATTAGGGGTTTGTTTTTGGTATGCATTGTGATTTGATATTGTCTTACTGAAGAATTTTGTCTATTATTCTAGTCATATTTTTGGGAATCACTATAATTGCCAAAAATTCACACAGTGGTGTTGGATAAGGATTCACATGCCATATTTTTGCCGCCTTATAGAAATTTACGTAACCAATTAGGAAACGATTTTGTGTAACGATGGCATTTCGTGGGATGGGCGAAGCGTTACCCAAAATTCGTTTCCTAACGGTCAAGTACAATATTTTTTCGAATTTTGATGAAAAATTCAGCTTGAACAGAAATAATTATCAGTTCTACATATTTTATACAAAACTTAGTAGACAACTTGATTTTGCCCATCACTTTGAAGTATCCGTCAAACAATAATGGTCAAAAATCAGAGACAAAATTCACGAAATATACTCGTTTGATATTGTCATCAGGGAAAAATGGCTGATTCAAAATAAGATTTCCCAAGTGGTATCGAGGTAGCAGCACAATATTATATTACACACAGAGGTGGGAAGTGATTCATTCCTGTCGTGAGATTAGTTAGTTAACCGAGACGCAAAGCGTCGAGATTAGCTATAATCTCGAGACAGGAATGAAACTCCCTACCGAGGTTTGTACACTATTTTATTTGCAACCATCATATTTCGATCCAAATTAATAAATCTAAATCATATTTTCATTTCGTAACTGGTGTTGAAATGAATATCTTACTTTATTCAACTGATTACGTAAAGTAAGCCGTTTCAAAACTTCCGTCAGTTCTGAAAAGTGTCAAAGAAAATAGTATATTTATACAAGGTATTTATTGAAAAAAATCCGACATATTCTGTGATTGATTACGATTACTGCTACCAAATGTATGGGGTCGTAGAGCAAATATCTGGGGTACAGGGCCCCAATTTAAATAATATTACTTGTTCACTTCATTTTCAATTTTTATTTTAAACTAAACATGTTCTATCAACCATTTAACCATGCTCATTATGACCATGTTTTTGCTTTTTTCTTCTCCACGTGAGTACCAATTTGTTTTACTTGATATACTCTACTTACTGTTTCGTTATCCTTTGTGGAATAATTTCTTTCTGGTTGATGATGGATACCTTTTGGGTATGAAACATGTCCCCCCATTCTTGAATTTGAAATTGAATATTGTGGAGACGACTTGGAGAGTTTTATATTATAGAAAAATAATCTTCATCGCCTTGAGGGTATATAAGCTATTATGTTGTTAATTTACTTCGGACAAAAACTTGGTCATCGTTTCTTAACTCGTTGGTACAGGGTTGGGTACAGTAAAGCATAAAGGAAATTTTTCAGAAATAAGAGACGTTATTTTAATATTAATGTATTATGTATAAACGATACCCAAGCAGTACACAATGGAGATTAATAATAAAAAAGTGTGATAATAATAATAATAATATGGCAAATAGGTATTCATCGATAACTGAGAGATTATATTATTGCACCTACCTCTAATGAAACAAAGTCAATAAAAACTTAACACAATAATTCGTAAAAGAAATCAGAGGAACATTTCAGAAAATAAAGATAAAATCTCAAAAATAAACTTTCTTTACAAAATTTCAAGTACCTACACGTAAGTAAATAGAAAAAGAAATGCAAATAAGGTGTGGGGAGAGCGGGAATCATTTTAAGTATATCTATCTCTTACACAAACACCTATCTTTATTCAATAATATAGTGTATATAATATGATTCTGCCGTTCTTTAGCAAAACTATATTTCGGAGTCATAACAGTTCACTATGCTATATAAAAGTTACACGTTATTTTTATTCGAATTGTATTTTTTTCGCCTATTTGAAGGGAATTTTTGTTTAGGAACTCTGATCAGCTTGGCATCGATTGGTATCACGACCACCAACAAGCTTTTTTTAAATAAATGAAGGCACCCAGCCCCTCAACAATTATCATTTTCTAAGTTACATCCCTTCTACCTCAATAACAAGTCAAGTTACCAACGTAGGTGATCCAAAACTTTCAGTGGAGGTGATATAAATCAGTAGGGGTGAAAGAACTTACAGTCACAACTCCACCACATAAACAATATGATAATGGCCAACGGTCATGGACATAAGGACATGTTTAGAAGGATTATTCCTTCATCATCAGCTAGTTTATGAAAAGAAAATCTACTTGAAAAACTTGAGAAAACTATTTTTTTCACATTTAAATAACCAATAAATTCGCAATTTTTTGAAACCAAATCACAGAATTAGACTGACAGAAATGACAGCAGATATTTGATTACTTCAAAAGAATGATAAAGATGCCTTCAACGCAGGTGTCCCTACTGTTAAAAACTTATATTGACGGTTTCATGACTTATAACTGAGAAGATGGAAGTATCTGTATTTATGCACAATTTATTGAATCCGTTTTTGCATAGAATTTTTGTTGTTGTTAATTTGGAATAAGTTATATGAAAATCCTGAAATAACTGAAATCGAGATCGAATTATTGTTGAGGAACCGTACTATTACTAGGAACAAATTTAATGTTTTATTTGCATTTCTTATGACTGGTAGAGTCTTATATTATATGATGGGACACCTCGGCTCATATTCTGACATTTTCGTCTATATTATATGGCACTGTACGTACATTTAAGCCATCCAATAGTCCCCTATATAAGAATACTTGTCCATCATAAAACAACTGTACAAACTAGTTCTATTTTTTTTTTGATATTTTGTTGTTTATAAGTACGAAAAATACCGGTATTATTGAGGAGATCTGAGAATATTCAACATGTCAAAGAAAAATCTGTCTATAAAAATCTTAAAAATGAGGTAGGTAATATGAGAAAACAACAATATCAAAACTACAAAGGCGTGTTCAGAAAATATGAAACTGGCTCATGTCAATGTCAAATCATCTTATGATTCAGAAATATACATTCGTTCACATCATTGCAGTCTTTCCATAAAAAAAACTGTCATTACAAACCAACCAATTATTTGGTAACATTCATCGAATGTAAGGATGAGTATTCAACTGAAAGATAATAACTATTACTTGGATTCATTGCCCAAATAATTGGAATGAAATATACAGGGTGCTTTAACGGGATATAGAACTCGTGGAAATATTTCAACTCAATCAACCTGATGAGTGCAAATTTCGACGGTCTTATAATAACGAAATAATATAAAATATGTCCAAAAGGCATTCAAAAATGTTGTGTTTCATCTAACGACACAAGTGCCAGTCATCCCGAGCAAAATGATTGAAAAATGGCACTTTGCTGTGCGGTAATTTGCGCTCAATTACGCAATTTTATAACACGAGATAAGAATTTTGCCATCCAATACCAATTAAATGGTAGATCTCAAAAATCTACCTGGGACACTTCTTAATTTGAGTCAAATCTATGGCACAACAATTCATTTGCTGCCATTATTCTTACTATACTTCCGTCACGTAATAACGAGTTGAAACAAAGGGCGAATACGTCAACATTTTGTGATTATTTCACCCCTCTAAAAGTTAATATCCGATGGACCAATGTAAAACTCATGTGGTGCTGGCACTATAAGTATTCAAATCCACATGTTGAGTTTTACTCTGGTTCATCGGATATTATCTTTCGAGAGGGGCGACATATACTCGGAAATTTTTTTTTTATCGCTTGGTTGAAGCGCGGCACGTGACGGAAGTGTGACCCGAATATCGGCAGTAAAAAAGTCTCCTTGCCATGGATTTAACTCAGATCAAGGGGTGGTACAGGTGGCAAATTACCGCACAGGAAAGTGACATTTTTCAATTATTTTGCCCACGATAGTGGTTGGCACAGGTGCCGTTCGATAAAATACAATGTTTTTAGATGCCTTTGGGACATACAGGATGTTCCAAAAGAACCTGACACCCTTGCTAGAGAAGGTAGAATACTGCAAAATAAGTAAGGTTTGCTCAGTGAAAAATGTCGTAACGGTATCAGTTTTCAAGATACAAGGTGTTGAAAAAATGTATATGTATAACTGCTAGCACATTGTGATGAAATTTTGTATGGATGTATCTCATAGAGTTACGGTTCGTACCGAGTAGTTTTAAACATAACTTTTTTGAGGTTAGATTTTTCAATCCGAATTTGATGCATTCAATTCAACATCAAAAAGGTACCTTTGATAAAACTCAATACTGTGAACCATTTTCGCAATATTTTTATTTGGAAATAATGGGGTAATATAGCTGATGCTGCAATAAAACAAGTTTTATTCTGGTTTGCAACTCTTGACGCGAATTTACCTCTTTAGCATAGTAGATTTTTGCTCAAGATACAACGAAACTGTGTAATCCATGTTTGTTTCAATGTTATTCCTGTGATTCATTGTCGAATCTTGATAAGTCAAGCATCAGAAATGCATTGTTGTATTTCGGTTTCCATTGAATAGGTAATAGTTTTTCATAATACTTACTCTAACACATAGCTTTATACCAGAAACAGTTATCACTTCATCATTTTCAAATCGAAATATTCCGAAAACGGAACACAGTACCGAGTTTCACCAAGAGTACCTTTTTGGTGTAGAATTGAATGATGTTCGAGTTCACATCAAATTTGTATTGAAAAATCTAGACTCAAAAAAGTTATGTTTAAAACTACTCGGTACGAACCATGTAACTAGGGTCCTCTATGAGAGTCAGATATGAAAACAAATTCATGCACTGTTTCAGCTTCCAAAAAAACATTCATACAAAATTTCATTACAAAGTTGCCAGTAGGTTCGACATAATCGGGAAAATTGTGTGAAGCATAATTTTATCAACACCTTGTATCTTGAAAACTGATGCAGTTACGACGTTTTTTACTGAGCAAACCCAACTTATTTTGCAGTGTTCTACCTACCCTAGCAAAGAAGTCAGGTTTTTCTGAAAGACCCTGTAAATACCATTTCGTTATCACATGACGGTCAAAATTGGCAGCCAGCTCCCCAACTATATTTATGTGGTCGGAGGATTTTTAATTTGGCAAGTTTTATGTAGGCACATTTTTTTGAAATGACTCAATAGTTCTGCATCCTGTTAAAATAAAATGTCTGATCCTCCTGCATACCTTCGTCCAGTATTGAGAAAAACTGCAATGCCTTTTTTGTCTGTTAAAAACTAAAAATGTCTTGTAATAAGATAATAATAAAATATATACAATAGGAGAAAACGTCACCACAATACGCATCAACAAAAACCGTCTATGTACAACAACATACCTCAAAATCAAATACACTTCTCCCAGATATAAGCGCACCACCAAAAAATTGCCAAGAGGCAAAGAAATATTTTCGTCAAAACTACTCGTCCGATTTGAACAATGACAGGTTATTTCCTTCCGAACATCGGCGTGCACACTGTTTTCGCATAAGAACCTTTAATATGAATACAGTTTTTTTTTTATGAAATCTGTAATACCCTGTAGTATAACAGTTACGTTATAAAGTTGAAATTGAAAGTATACTTTAGATTTATCTATTTTCAATATTCCTTCTTTGGATTCACTCCATTATCTTTCTTATTTCTCCCGAAACACAATTTTATACAATTGGCATTATAAGCTCGAAAGTATGCTATGGTCTGGTAAGGCAATGGGCGTGTACACCTTAGTAGAACTTTCAACTCAAACCATGTTCATAATGATCCTTTCATACGTAAATAATGATTGACGACATAATTCGATCGAAAAATTAAGTGGTATGTTTGATTTTTGGACATAAATAATAGAACCCTCTGAAAACGGACCCTACTTATGACGTAGAAACCTCATCTCGCCATAGTTGAAAGAAAATACCAAACGCCCGACGGAGACTGAGGCAACTGATATATTAATTCTTTCAACTGTGATCTCGCGCTAATTCACTCTGTCAGAAATCATGTATTATTCATCTCTGTCTGGAATAGTCTTGTTTCAGTATTAGGGTTTTGACGTCACATCATCGCCTCGTTTTCAGAGGTCCGAAAAATCTGGGATTTCAATATTTTTTTATAAAACGTAGGGAGCTCACAGCAAGAAACGGTTTGCGGTGGTGAGCTATAGTTTGGGTTAGTTCTATCGAATTATGAAATGAATTTTTTTTGTGATATAAGCCCATTATTTGACTGGTCGCATGGAAATTGTGATCATATAAATGGAAGCCTTACAGTTGGAAGGTACATATCGGTGATTTTAGAACCACATTATAGTGTAAGGAGTTTTGTTCGTCGGCCGAGTTGTGAGAAATTATGTAGATGAAGTCTGTATCGCTACTATGGTACGGCCAGCTTGGAGTCTGGATTTGAATCCCATTGAGAACATCTGGAACATTCTTGGGACAAGATTACAAGAGGTACGTTACTTGAACTTTGGAAAACGCACGGCAGAGACTGGTGATTCAAATTTATGAAGAACTGGACCAAAATTACATTAGGTTTCTTATTTTGGGTATAGACCACCATCTTTGCCAAGAAGTTTTTGTGCCCGCGGCGTAAATACTCGCTACTCACCCTTTCGTTGAACTTGGGACTCGTTTTTTCGTATTATTTAATGTAAATATTAATCCTGTTATGCTATGAAATGGTGTTTCCCGTGTAATACGAAGGATAATGGAGTGAATCCAAACAAGAAATGTTGAAAAAAGACAAGGCTAAAGTGTGATTTCAATTTTAACTCGATAATGTAACTATTGTTATACGCGGCATGTATAATTTTATACGAATATACAGTTTGCACACGAATGTTCAGTAGGAAATAACCTGTTATTAAAAAAAAATGTCCAAATCTGACAATTAGTTTTGACGAAAATGTTTCCTAAACTTTTGGCTACTTTTTGGTGGTGCGTTAAATTCATGGAGAAGTGTAGGAATTATCTCACAAAAACAAAAAGCACCATACATGTACGTCTACCCTTCATCGTTCTCGAAACGAAGACAACCCGCCATTGGGGGTGGATTTAAAGCATTTCACTGGGGTGGCAGGTGACGTCACACAGTCCCAGAACGATAATAACCGGTGCTCCGAAGTACATTCATTTAAGGTATATCTATTCTAAGCTTACTCAATAATTAACAATATCCTCTATTCGAGTGCTATGTCGCTATATAACTACGTCCCACTCTGTAACGGAAAGCTCTCGAAAATCTATAGCGGAAAGCGGGAATAGTTTGAGGTATAAACATAAGTACTTTTGCGTGAATACTGTATACCTACCATCTATTGCAACTTTCGAAATTAAAGTTTTGGAAGAACGATTCCTTGGTAGAAGAGACAAAATTCTTTCACGTTAATGGATGGTGCTGGGGAAATACGACAATGATCCACTGTCAACTGTCATCCTTACAAATTAATTTGAAAATGTCCACATTTTTCTCCTAATATTCACCGTTCTATAAGCAAACGACTTTGTTAGAGAGTTGTTCAACAGATCTGAAGGCTAACTGTTATTTCTACAACTTTTCCAGTTGTATTTCAATATCATAATAGTCAATTTGATTTCATTCATTAAAAAGTCTCAATATTATAACTTTCCAAAAAAAAAAGGTTAAATGCTGATGATCTTTTTTAATCAACTCTTTTTCCAAATTTCATTTTTGTTCTTTATTTATCTTGATTATTTATATTCAATTTGAGTATTTCCATAGTAAATTATTTTTATACATGTAATAATGTGTCTCTTTCACAAACAGGTCACTAACTAACCTATGTGAATGAGATACAATTTGAAATGTATATGAAAATCTGTATACATAACTTTCTTTTACTTGATTCAATAAATTAATGAATTGATAATGAATCAAAAAACGAATCAAAGTGCTTCGTCTATTTGCTATGTTATCAGGATTCGTGAAAAAACAAACGGTGTCGCCATATTGCTTTTAGACAAAATGTATCCTGCCCGGCCATTTTGGAAACAAATGTCCACTTGTCATATATCACTGAAAAGTTTTTTTTTGATCGTTTGATCATCATTATTTAGTAGTTACTACGTTACTCGGCTTTGAGAAACAATGGACTTCTATCAAAGATTTGTTTGCCTACCAAAATATACAGGGTTCCATTTAAAATACATAACCTATGTCAATTTCTGGTGAAACCGGAACTGATATTCCATTATTTTTTCATGGAAAAAATTAGTTCAAAAGTTAACTAGAAAAACCCGGTATTCCCGATAAAGAAAATGAAGAATTGATTCGTTTTGACTTGACCAGAAAACATTTGCTGAGGCTGCGGTTATTTTCCCAAAATAATCTGTAACAGATAAACTCTTAATGAAACTATATTTTCTGTGGATTGTGACTTTCCAAACACCCTGTCCACTAAACGTGAGAGTATTTTTCTCTTCTCTGCATTTCATGAACGTATTGGAGTATCGATGGACCAATCACAAAAACTCGGTAAATATAACGAAAAATACCGACACATAACGAACATGTAAGTACAAGGAGTTTCTCACGGTATTTGGAAGTTGAAATGGAAGTTCAAACGTCCACTTACGAAGCCCTATTCACTTAACTATAATGACTGTGATGAATGGATCTAATGTATAGATAAATATTTCTAAAAATGACCCGATATATTGAAATACCTGATTCGATTATCACTGTATTATGACTAACGGAAAAGTGTATAAAAATAAAAAAGTGATACTGATATATTATTGGCAGAAATCTGAAGTTTTCCCTGAATGTGTATGAACCCCAGTTACAATCAAAAACCTTCAAGACAAAATCAAAGCACATGGAAAAAAGTGTTTTATCTGGTTTGTGGTCCAATATTTTGTGCTGTGAAATATCATTTGTCTTATAAATTTATGTTTGTATTGGGCGAAAATCCTTAAAAATGAAGTTATACTGAAATTTGTACTTGAGTATATTGATATTATTCAGTGTCCTGAGTGATGTCTAATAAGTTCATTTTACTTAATATATACAAACACGATTAACTAATTAAGTTTTGTTTGATTGTTACATCTACGAATTGCTTTAAACGGAAGCATTCTTTGAAAAAATTCCGGAAGCGTATTTTATAAAAAACGAAACGGGTATACTTATAGTCGTTAAAAAAATCCGCGATACTTTAGTATTTCAAAGATACACGTACAAAAATATTGTTGTAAAGGCAAAAACGCTTTTGTACCATTTTCACCTGGATAGGATTGTTTGTATACATTTTGTGGTAAACATATTTAATAGCTCTGTATACGTATCACCTTGTAATTGTTAATAATTAAAAATAATATTTCATTTAAGTACGACAGATTGTAAAACAAGAACATTCATCAACGATTTTTTTCTCAATGTACACGTGAATTTGTTGACCATTAAGAAAAAAAATGTTAATGAAGAATCCCTTTGGAAAACTAAAGGACCCGTTGCGACATCCTGTATGGAAAACAAAACATTGATTACACGAAAAACAACTCTTTGAAAGATGATCAAAAACACCCTACACAACAATATAGCATTGAAACACATCAACTTTCAGTTATCATATAACTGCAACGAAGTCCGATAAGTATAACTTTTTCTATGAAATCCTAATTTACCGTATACACTTTTAAACCCTTATTATCTTGCACTTTTCAAATATATAATATATACTATACGTTTGAGGTAGACGGATGGAATAGGTATATTCGAATATTTCAGCTCCACGAGCCATCATGTATACGTAGGTATGAATACAAGATGATTCAATTTTTTTTCTCGAAAAAAACAAGCGTTGGATCTTCGAGAAATATCAACGACATAATAATTTATACACCCCCAAGTAGGATTCATTGTGGAGCTACAAACCGTTAAAGTGTATCTGGGCGAAATAATTTTTTCTAGGCAACTTGGATAGCATAATGTTAGAAATCTTCCAATTTGGCCGACTTTGTATGACAAACT
The DNA here is from genome assembly GCA_918026855.4 of Phaedon cochleariae. Taxonomy (NCBI): domain Eukaryota; kingdom Metazoa; phylum Arthropoda; class Insecta; order Coleoptera; family Chrysomelidae; genus Phaedon; species Phaedon cochleariae. The sequence goes on from OU896717.1 coordinate 34,231,403, forward strand.
GTCATCAGGATTCACTATGATGGTGCATTTTTGTTGTCAAATAATTCACATAACATCATACATTTTTGTATGTATTTTTTTCTAGAATTCCAAAGTTCATAGCCTTAAATTCATGAGGAGGTAGATGTGCAGTGAACCCATATTTGTCGATAGCACTGTGTATATTTTCACAATTTTCAAAATGGCTCATGGGATGAGAAAGATATGGCCCAACCTTCAAGAATTTTTGTCGGTTTGACTTTCCAAGATATTGCAAAAAAACTATATGGTCCTAATTCACTTCGACGCCCTGTAGCTCGTCAACGAATCATATCCGAGAGTATATATTTCTGGAAGATCTATCGTTCACTTCATTCTTTTGTAAGAAAATATCCTCATCCTGTATGTCCAGGGTGGTCTCCAAATTTGAAAAAAAAATGTACACATTCATCAATATCAAGTATCTATTGGCGCTCTTAACAAAACAATTGTTCAAGTTTAGCGCCGAAACAACTTAAAATAAAAAAATCCTCTATTGCACTTCATTTTTTTTTTCTGAAAAATCGAATCTACTGAAGTCCTTGTCTTCAGTGATCCAACGTAAAATAATGAAAATTTTATGATGGCAATACTGTAAATGAGATATGAAGAAGAAGACCATTCTAACCTTTTTTTATATTGAGGTTAATGTGATCTTCTCCATTTCTTCTTATTTCCAGTGTTGCCAAAATAACATTTTTATCATTTTACGTTGGAACACTGAAGACAAAGACAGACAGACATATTCTTTATCTTTCAAAGCTCTATTGAAATTCATTCTAAAAGATGAAATATTCGTTTGTGAACTTGTGGAACGTCAAAATGCAGGTTGTTTCTGACATTGATTGCCACAAGTTACTGATAGTGAATGAGTGAAATGTGCACATTTTCTTCAAATTGAGCCACACACTGTTTGATATAATGAAAAAAAGGAAACGTTCAATAAATATACTACGATGAGATTCAAAACTGAGGTAGCTGGATGGAATCCATGTGTAATATCAATGGCAAGACTTGCGGCTACTGATGCACGAGTGCTCTAACCTAACCACAAAGAAAAATAGAGGCGTCGAACAATCATCTCTTTTCAAGTTCTGTCTGATTTCCTCAGTTCACTTTGATCTCCAACGCGCCTCTATCTTTCCCTCTCACTCCGAGATTCAATAAACGACCTTACTCTAACACCGAGGCTCTATTCTCCCGCTTTGGCGGCCTCTGGCTCCATTTCGTCCTCGCTGAAGTCTTCTTCTTCTCCGGCAGACGAGTCCAGGTCTTCGTCTCGCTTCTCATGGCTGTTGACCATCTCGGCCTCGCCGCGTCTTATCTCGTCGTTGCGCTTCATCATGAGGTCGTTGGCGGTCTGCATCTGTTGCATTTGCTGCATTTGCTCGAGGAAGTGCTGCTGCGAGGCTTTGTCGAGGCCCATGGCGTTCAGCTGAGCGAGCTTGGCAGCCTGCATTGCTGCGGCTGCTTGCTCCGACATCATGCTCATGCCTAAACATCATCGTTAGGTCAGGTTCCGAGGATACAGGGTGACAATTTGAAAAAGATCAGCACTCGAAATTTCTTCAACTTATAACATGTTAATTTGGCGATTACACTTCGATTTACATATCAAGAAGGACAACTTTTGAGGGACCCCTGAATTTTGAATAGTACTTCCACCAGGGCCAACTCTATCTCACCGGGCCGTAGTCTATCCCATCTACCTCGTTGCTGACGTCACACTAGTAGGTTGAGATTTCACATCATTTCATATCGGTTCGTTCGTAATTGAAAGGTTATAGCTCATTTACTTTAACAATTAGAAGCACACTCAATCGAGACGAATTGATCTCTGATGAACTACCCACTATTGGTAACAAAAATAAATGCATTAGGATGAACCAGTACCGATTTATGATGCTGTGAAGAAATTCAATTTGAATGAAAATCAGGGCGTTGAACTACAGAACAGTATTTTTTGTCAATTCGGAATCGGTTTAAAATGAAACTGACTGAGTATGTCAAACTACGATAATGCATCAATTAAATAATGAGAAAATTATTGAGCTACCTACAATGAGTCCGAAATAAATTAGAAATAAAGAGCGCGTAAAAATTTGTCTAGTATTATACCTACCTAATTTCCTCGTATTAACGATTTCGCGGTGATTCCAGTTGTGGGTCTTTCGATATTTTGAAAACTATATTGAATATTGTGTTGAATAATTAGGTATTACATATGAAATATACCGGGATTCAGTTAAATAAGAGAAAAGAATCATCAGACTTTCCGGATGAATATGAATAGCTTTGAGCCCATTTTTTAGTTTGTGATATATATATATTTTGTTATAAGTACATGTTATTTTGTAATATCTGGCTATTTTTTCTCTATAATTATGTTGAATATTTTCAGAATGGCTTTCGTTTAGTATTGTGTGTATGAGAACGACATATTTTCTCTTCTTCTTAATTTTCATATTTTGAAAATGTTTTCAAATCAATTTATCTTAATTATTATGAGATTATTTCTTAAATGTATACTCCATAGCTGAGAATAATTAATTCGCTGCTGCTAAAATCCTCTGAGATACAGTAAGAGTGTATCATATCGATTTTTAGGCAATGAAATTTACTACAAAAAAGTCAGTGACAGCATATATCCACAACTGATAGGTTCAGCATGAGGACCGTCTAAACTTTCTGAACTAGTTTGTAGTAATCATCTGGATCATCATTTTACTTGGATTGAAATATCGGTTTGTTATTGGCTCTTGGGAATTATGAAAAAAAAATACAGTCAATCTAGATACTATGAGAAGCCTTTGCATGGTTGAATCATTTCTGTCAATTGAATATTGAAATTCTAGCAGCTGTTTAAAAAACGACAATTCTGAATGTAATCAATTCATTTTGATATGCTATAATTCTTGAACTACTAATCGTAAGTCAGTGAATATTGATTCATCTTTCAAACAAGTCTAGTCTGTACATATTTGATCTCTTGAAATTTTTGGATAACTGTTACCGTTTTCCCGTGGTACATCAATGAATTGGGAAACGCAATTTCCAGCGCCTCGATTCTGTCCCTACTAGTGTGACGTCACGAAAACGATGCTCTGAACTGGTGAGATAGAGTAGGCCCTGCCTCCACTCATTTTGCAATTTTTAAAATCCTTATGTGTAATGATCATCAATTCTACCAACCTCGGAATTAAATTTCTGGCTATAATAACAAAATATCGATGAGGATGATGAAGATTATGACGAAAACTCACCTAGACTGTTCTCTTTGATGAGTTGAAGGTAAGTGTCCAGGATCGCCGATCCCGTGGTATTGGCCCCAGACACAGGGGGCGCTAGAGGCGCAGGATAGGGCTCCTTAGACAGATGTTGCAAGGAGTCTATACTCTTGGCAGCCACCGCCTGATTGTGCCTGTTCATTTTGAAGTTGTTCTGCTGGTGGAGGGGAGGTGACAGACCAAAGTCTAGCGAACTATACCTAGTAAACAATAATTAGCAATGAGGATTTGTGTCGGTACTTGAAATATGTTTTATTCAAGTGCCATTCTTTGTTGACACTATGATCTCAAATCATTCCATTTGGACTATATACAGATTGTCTATCAAATCGCTACATATTGGAGTATTAGGAAATTGTTTCACTGTGGGGGCCAGTCTTGCAAGGCCTACCGTTTTGGCGCTGGATCTACGGTAATTTATAGTGTGAACTACCGCAGAGCCATCATCTATCGCTGAAATCTTCATGCACACTCTCTGAATTTATTCATACCTGAATGAAAGCTTCCAATTCAATTTAATTTTGATTTAATTCAAATAGTAATATAATATTTGCGGAAATATCACAGTTTATTGATTGCGTACACTACGAGTTCCATCGCCGACTGTGGATTACATTTTGGAGGTTTGGCTTTGCTCGGTGAATCCTCTAGGAATCGTCGGTAATCGGTGGATACCCAAGATATGATTTATCTCTTTGGAAGCTTCATGATCTCATGATTACAAGAAAAATGATTATTCATTTTATCTTATTTACTTCTGGTAATTTCCGAGTTACAATCGATTTAGGAAATTTTTTTGGGGATAATATTCATATTTCCTCTGATATATTTTTGAGATTTTACCCAAAGTGGATTTTAAAAGTCGTTTAAAGCACACGACACTACCATTGTCGCAAAGGGAACAAGAAGAACTGGTTGAAAATCTTGATTTAAAATATTTCGATTCTGAAAACGTTTACGAAATCGAAGATGACATGGAAGATGACGATTCTTTGTTTTTGGTTTAAACAGTTTTGTTTTTCATTGAATTTCATCTGAATCCGAGTGGTGGAATTTTCGGAAATACTTAAATCTGGGTACTATGGGCTTCCAAGATGCTACCTTCCCCCCTCCCCCCCATCATGGCAATTCACGTTACTTTTATGGCTACAGTAGTAGTAGTCCCCAATTGAAATGCATTCAAAAAATATTGAATGTAATGAACGTCGAGTAGTCCAGATCTATCGCCGATTGAAACCTTGTGGCATACCATGCAAAATAGCTCCAAACGAATCCCGCAAGAACCGTTCCAGAATTGGGAGCACGTTCGAAAAAATTTGAAACAGTTTTACACCATATGACATCAGTTTCGAAGCTGCAATCAGTAGAAAGGCGATGAAACGCAGTGGTGATTTTTGCTATGTGGTTTGTTTTGTTTTTATTTGTAAGATAATTTTTCTCTGCCACAAAGAAATGTGGTATTAGGCTTATTTCAAATGAAAATTACGTTTTTTATCAGAAATACATTCCAGTTTTCAATAATTTCTGACGGCAAATATGGCAAGTTTAATGAAACACGTTATTTTGATACAGGGCTCGTATAACGATTGGGCAAACGATCTGTGTTAGAACAATAATAGTAATAATATGTAAATCGATAAACAACTAGATAAATGGAACGTGGCTCGCACTGGTAACCTCCTTCCTGTAGGGAGACGTCGATATTGGTCTCTATCGAGGTGGATAGAATATGGTGTAATCACAGACAATGTTTTGTTTCTCCCAAAACGCTTGACCGCAGATTCCGCAATGATGGCATATTAGTTCTCAGTTGTCTGCAAGATGGCGACACTTTTGAAAGATTTCTTTCATGACAGAAAACGACGCAAACACACCGCTTGCACCAGAAATAATAATATCATAACATTCATAACATAACCTCGAATCAAATGAGATTAAATTTGAAAGTACGAAACTGTAATTTTGGGGAATTTAAATTATCATCAGTTTTATCAACCTTGAATTTAGGTTGAGATTCCGCCATCTAACGGGTAAAATGCGACCTATATTCCGCGATATCGAAAAGAAACCTTCTGTCAAGTAGGCCGTATATAGTTCCGGAACTTTGACCGAAAAACAGTAGATGGGATTTGATAGGAGTTTCTACACCATCTTCTATTCATCCTTACCTCTATATGAAGTGATTCACACATACCAATACGCTGTTATCACGTTTTTTATACAGGGTACTCTCAGGGCGTTCTAACAATCTGTGTAACGTTAATTGAAATTGTGTCGTTACCTTTGATTGGAGACGGTGAGATCTTCTGGATCGTTGTCGCCGCAGATGGAACTGCCCGCCTCTGAGGCGGCGCCTGAATAGGCGCTCTTGGCGTCGAGTTTGACGTCGGAACGTCTCGGGCCAGTGGGCGACGCTCGAGCTCGAAGTTCCGCCGGACTTATCTTGACTCCGGCCTTAGCCAATAACCTTTTGTAAAAATAAATCAGTTGATTTCTCATATCAACTAGTTATTTCTCGAATAGAATCATCACTCAAATACCTTTCAATTTCTTATTGTTTTTAGAATTCTTGATAATCATTAAAAAATCGATTGTCTCAAAATTTCCCATATGTTGGATATACACAGTCCACTGTGTATGTAGACAAACATGAAATATAAACCAATGTATTTATTATCGTTGAATATCTACAAATGTCGACAGTGCAGCGCACGAGAGCCACGTTAAATTTGTTTATTTAAAATATATAAATGAAAGCAATGTGTATGGTATAGATGAGGAGAGACTGCTTACTAAGCATATTTTTTTTTTTTTTTTTTTTTTTTATTGATTGGAGCGCACGAAAGGGAATCCCTATAATGTTCAAAGAACATCGTGCGTTCCTAGGGAGGATAGGGACAGGAGGTAGGTATTGGAATTTTTTTTGAATTTTTGGAGATTATATGTTGTTGGGAATACTTCCACAGGCAATGAATTCCAGAGCCTAGCCGTTCTATGGATGAAGGAGTCTTGATAAAGTGCTGTTCGACATCTTTCGAGGTTGACGACGAAAGGATGTGCTGACTGGGCTTGTCTAGTTCGTCTGATTGGTATTGCTAGTGAAGGGATGATTGCAGAGATTTCCGAAGAACATTTCCCGTGGAAGTATCGATAGAAAAGTGAAAGGTCGCCGACCTTTCTACGGTGTTCCAATGATGTCAAGTAGTGAGTGAGTGTGGCGTCACCCACCAGGCGAATGGCTCTTCTCTGGATGGAATCTAAGAGCATCAGCGTATGTTTTGGTGCTGAACCCCATATGTGGGAACAGTATTCTAGAACAGGCCGTATCTGCGCTTTGTAGATCATGAGAAGCTGTTGGGGTGTAAAGTAGCTTTTCGCACGGAACAAGAATCCGAGTTTTTGTGAAGCAGCTTTTGCGATGGATCTGACGTGATTATCCCATGAAAGAGTGTTGCTGATGGAAATACCGAGCATAGATATGGTGGGCTTGGTGGGGATGGTGGAGCCAGACATTACAATATCGGGCATACTGAGTTCCGCCTTTCTAGAGAAAATGCAGGCTTGAGTTTTGGTGGCGTTGAATTCAACTAGGTTGTTCGTTCCCCAGGCTGTGATTTCAGCAAGATCTTTATTGACAGCATTGACCTGCCTGCGCCGTGAGTTCTTAGTTTCCTGGGAAGAAATAGGAATTCTAGAAGAGAACGCAGTATGGAGGGTACTATCATCTGCAAAGCTGTGGATGGGGCAAGTTGTTACTCCCAACAGATCATTGATATGAAGCAGGAATAATGTTGGTGCCAAAATTGATCCTTGTGGAACGCCGGAATTGATGCCGATGGTATCGGACGATACACCGTCCACCACCACGTGAAGCGATCTGCCTGAAAGAAAACTCGATAAGAGATGGCATAGCTGAGGTGGTAAGCCGTATGATGGTAGTTTGTGGAGGAGTCCTTCGTGCCAAACACGGTCGAATGCTTTCGATATGTCCAACGCGACAGCTAGAGATTCCCCGTGTTTTTCTATTGAAGATTGCCATAAATGAGTGACGTAGGCAAGTAGATCTCCAGTAGATCTTCGGTGGCGAAAGCCGTATTGTCTATCATTGATGATTCCTGAGCTCTCCAGATATTTGATAAGCTCAATATTGATGGCTTTCTCCATCACTTTGGAGATTACTGATAACAGGGCAATGGGCCTGTAGTTGTTGGGCAGGTTCTTGTTCCCTTTTTTGGGGATTGGTTGGACTCTAGCTGTCTTCCAGCATGATGGAAAAATACCCGACCTGTACGAGATGGTAAACAACTTGCAGAGAATCGGTGTTAATTCTGGTGCACATTTTTTGAGGATAATGGGTGGAATTCCATCAGGACCGTTAGCCTTATTCGTTTTGAGACCAAGCAAAATTCGTCTGATAGTGCGTTGACGGAAGACGATTTCGGGCATTCGACTCTCAACGGGTGGAATGTCTGGCGGCAGTTTTCCTTGGGAATCTAAAGTAGAGTTTGCTGCGAACATCTCTGCAAAAATATTCGCTTTCTCCTGCGATGTTGTTGCTAATGTGCCGTCGGATTTGGACAGTGGTGGAAATGAACTATTAGTGAAATTTCTTCCGACCGCTTTAGCAAGGGACCAAAACGAACGGGAGCCATTGGGGCAATCTATGAGTTTCGATCTTATCTTGGCATTGTATGTTTCTTTCGAAGCATCTATTGTTTGGCTGCAGTTATTCCTGGCATCAACGTATTCTGCTCTAGTCGCGAGGTTAGGGCTTTTGCGCCAGCGATGGTAGGCTGTTTGTTTCAAGGCAACAGTTCTAGAACAGTTTTTGTTGAACCAAGGTTTCGAAGGTGATGATCTTTTCGAAAAATGAGGTATGTATGTGTCCATTCCGAGCATGATGATCTCGGATATTTCCGCAGCACACTGTGAAGGGTCCTCAGAGTCAAAGCATACTCTATGCCAAGGAAACTCGGAGAAAAACATGCGGAGACCGTCCCAATCTCCTGAATTGTAATGCCATATAAGACGTGGGGGTGCCGGAGCAATTGATGGAATGAAAAATGGGCAGGTTGTGGAGATGAGTGTGTGGTCAGAATTGCCAAGTGGAGCTCGTACATCTATGGTGTAGGGTGCTGAATTATTAGTGAGGAATAAGTCAAGTATGTTAGCTGAATGGTTATTGGCATCGGGAATTCGTGTGGGTTCTTTGATGAGCTGCTCTAAGCCGTGAGTGATGGCGAAAGCTTCGGCTTGTCGCCCAGCTTCATCCGTTCTGTCAGAGTGTACGAGCCAAGCAGTGTTGTGTACATTGAAATCGCCCATGATGATGATTTCTGCTGCTGGATGGTTCTGTTGAATTTGGTCAAGCTTCAGAGACAAGAATTCGAAGAGCTCTCTATAGGATGGATCATTTGGTGATAAGTAGAGACAACAAAGGTATTTGGTCTGTTTCTGGCTATCGAGTTTGAACCACATGACATCAAACTTATTTGGTTCCAAAGTTTCTTCTCGTTGACATGAGAGATTCGTTTTAGAGTAGAGGCAGAGACCTCCCTTGAATCTGAAACGTGTGTGGAGTTCGTACCCAGGACAGAGCAGATAGGTCGTATTGGTGGATGAATTGACCTGTGTCTCAGTAAGAGCTAATATGTCTGGCTTTTCAATTTGAAGGTGTCGATGAACATCGTTGATGTTCTTACTTAGACCTCGGATGTTGCATAGGTCTATCTTGAGGACTTTTGGAGCCGATGGTGAACCCCCTCTAGCACCTCTCGCCCGGAAATCCGAATGGAGAGGTATTTTACTTCCGGATAATTTTACTTGAGGAGAACTCATCATCGCGTATTCTGTATAAAGAAGGGAGGTACTTAGTTTTCCTAGAGACGTTTTCTATATATGATGAATCTTACATCGGCGTGCTTTCCGAGTAGTCTTGATTTGAAGAGAACAATATACAGTTTTAAAGTATAACACACGACTTGTTACGACAGCTTATAATAATACATTTGTGTGAAAAAAATCATTATATTAAATCACACTAGAAGACATTTGAACCATTAAACGTGACAACACGGCGCAGGAATTGTGGGCGGTGTCTTGTCAGTTCTCAGCATTTAGCACATTGTTGCCAAGTCTTCAAACATCTACTTGCTAATTTGTTATGGAGTATAAGAAATATTTGATGGACATGCTGGTTGCTCGAAAAAGTCAAGAATGAACTATAATATCATGGCTTCCTCCTATTATGTTTTATCTCGTGTTTTATTCAACGACAGGACTCTAATATCTTTTTGATAACTTGATTATAATTGGTGGCATGACAACCTTGCTTTATGTGTGGGAATGGAAGATTATCTGACCAATAATGAAACAGAGTAAAATCTGAAGTCATCATTTCGACGTATCGCCAAATGGTGGTCATGAAGGAACGTTTGAAATGAGCTTCGAAATTCAAAAATTTTGAATAACGCATAGACTTATTATTTATATGAAACACGTGAGAAATGTCGCAAAAATCAATGTAGGTCCCTAACAACACAGTGGAGTAATTGAATGCCAATAATTCATTCGATTAATGAATTACACTCACTGGCAAAAAAGTGGGACACCTTGAAGTATCCACAAATATGCTGTTGCAGCAAAGGTTTAACTATAAATAAATATACAAAGCTAAGTAATTTCCACAAAAGTTGATAAATGAACGAAACTGGCAGATAACGAGAGAAAAACAACTACTATCCTGGCTATATGTCACGCAGAATATTGAATTACATATCCTTCCGAAATCTATGTAACGGAAGAATGCAAGCGGATTCCTTGATTTCTTTTTTTCGTTGTTATCTTCCTTTCCTATGATTTTGATATTATTCCACTCTGCCATATGTTGTCCATCTGAACGGAGACAATAGCATTACTTCCTGTTCAGTTGATATAGATAGGACATGGTATTCACTACTGAAAACTGAACAAAGATATTTTGCTTAATTTTTGAAAATGGAGGTTTATCGATCTTGTCCACAGGTTACTAGTCCTTCAAGTTGGGAAAGTAGGATATATCAAAGTTGAACAAGCCAACGTTGGTTTAGTTCATTGTACCAGTATATCACCTGACGAAGCTACTGTGTTAGCGAAACATGTTGTGTGTTTAAGAATTTTGTGGAAATCTGATCGTTTGTGAAGTTTTTACATTAACCTACAGACAGTATTTGACTATAAACCAACTTAAAAATAAGAACTACCCTATAATAGTATAATAATAATAGTAATACATTTGAGCTAACCTGCTGGCCAGATCGGGATCGAACGGCGCCGGCATCGGCAGCACGGGCAGGTCCTTGGTGCTGATGCCGCGGTGTTGCCGCGACATGTGCGAGTGCAGCGAGTTGCGCGACTTGGCAACCGTGCCGCACAGCACACACCGGTAGCCCGGGCAGACGGTGTGCTTGTCCTCGAGATGCGTGCGCAGCGTGTGGGCCGACCGGTAGATCTTGCCGCACTTGGGACAGGGGCGGGGGTCGGTGGCCCGTACGCGCAGCAGGTCCATAGAGCGACGAGACACTGGAAAGATAGACAAAATGAACATTATATAACCTCCAACTCATGATAGTTCCTTAATGTTCTTGACTCTGTTGTTTTGAGTTGTTTTGACGTTTCTGTATATTTACAGTACGGGCACTATGACTATAGGGACGTTCTCTTGTTCACCGCAGGCTCACCTTCACCCCAAAGCCCCTCAATCCTCGAAAAATATTCACAAAAAATTCCAAACTTAATAAATTGATAACAAGGACATAGAAGTTTACTGTTACTCAAATATATAATTATTATCAAAAACACATTATTACCCCCATTATTTTTGGCCGCTATCAAGTATGGTAGTTATAAAATGACCATATAAGAGTGTCATACGGGTAGTACCTACTACCTACCTTATTCGTCGAACACCGTGCGCAACATCTGTTTTCAAATTTGTTATTTGTTTCTCGCTGAATCTAGAATTTTCAGGGTAGGTGAGTGCGACATTTCAGCTTGATTTGAGACGTGTCGGAATTCTAGTATTTTCAAAATAGTCATAGCGGTTTATATGGATATTCTGATCACATGAATTGGTGATGACGGATATGAATTCACATCGGAACATTCGAGACCGAAGAGATAAGAAGAGAAGGGAATGCCATATGACAGGATTTGTTTTCATCATTTGTGCCACTTTTGCCAATTAGGAATAATATTTTGTCATTTTTGTATAATATTCGATATGGTTTGACAAATTATACGATGCTCGTGAATTTTTTTTTTCCTAAATCAGAGTCGCAGATCTGTATGATGTTGATCTAGAAATATTAGTTGACATGATATGACATGTTTATTAATGTGTGATTTGATCAAAGAAATACTTCACATACGACCGAGAAATGTATTTTGTGATTTACCAATGTATTTACCTACCTCATAATACCGAATGTAATTTCATAGGAAAATTTATTTTCATTTAGTTTTCTATAATGTGCTTTTTTTATTTTCAACAGATTTTGAATGAATATAGTTTTCAGAAAATGACAAAATATGATTAAAAATGTCGCTGGATCACGGAAAAATGTCGCTAAATTTTCAGAAGAAACTCCGCCTGCGGCGAGCTTTTAGCTCGCTTCGCTCGCTATAACGATTTCTACCGTTTTTTTCCAGCAACACTGACCCCGACAGTAGCCGTCCGACCGTTCGTTGATGACGGCCTGATTTATGAGTTATCTTTTTTTGTTCTTTCAGAAGATATCCCTAAATTCCTTTTCAATCCACTCCAGTCATACTTGTTCGGGGATTAATTGGTTCTTGGTCAATTGGATGATGAATCAAAGTAATCAGCAGTCTCGTTCTAGACTTCATCGCGTACGGTCGATTCAAGTATTTATATTCGGCTTAGTGATTGTATTTTCATTGGCGTGTGTGAAAGTTATATTTTTTCAGGATGGTAAGTGTTTTTGTATAATATACAAATGTGGAACATTTATATTTGTTATGGAAGGCGATATATCATAGAACATTTTTCGCTAGTAATCTTTGTCCTTAACACTAGACTTGGCGTCGGTATACAACTTCGCCTTTCATTAAGAAGACAATTGTTAACTATCTGTTCCGTTCGAAATAGGAGATTTGATACCAACTATGTTTAAAGAAGCAACGTGTTAAAAATCGACTATTTACGCCCAACAGAAAGATTGAACAAAAGAGGAAACCAGACCATAAACCAACGACCGGTGATGAGTTTCCCATTACTGTTACGAATTATATTCAATTTATTTCGAATATTCGTGGTGTTGAGAAACTATGTAAGCAATGGGGGCTAACATTATTTATTGTCCACCTGATCGCGCCACTAAAACAGAGTTGGTAGAACTGATAAATATACTTCTTCTTTTCCTGTTATTTGACCTCTTCCTACGATATCTTCTTCTCCTTAAATGTAAGAATCGATCGTGAAAAATTCACATTGAGAAAACGTAAGTCTGCTCAAGTCTTTCCATAACTTGAGGTTTTCTATTCATTCAAATATTCTACATAATTCTTTTTCGAATATTTTCGATGAAACAAACTACAGCCTTTAGGACTATCCAGCAAAATTTTGGGATTTTTGACTTCGACATTGACCTCACGTTTTAGTAGCGCCCACTGCTCTCAAAATCTGTCGCTACATTTTCTTGCTTTAAAATTTTCTAAATATTCTAAAGCCAGATAGGTACTAATTACAATAAACAGGATTGTGATTTGAAACGTTTTATATTTCCAAAAAACATGAAAACAACAAGTTTACTCAAAATTCCTTAACAACTAACACTCCACTAGACAATAGCACCAACAACTGTATCACTTCTCCAAAATTGTCACATAGTCAGCACTCCCATTACCATTTTAAACAATTCCAACAGTAGATATGGCATATAGTTGTGAAAAAAACTAATGTCAGGTTCACTTATCGCCAAAAATGCAGCCAAGAACAACCTGCGCAGCTATATCTCTTTCTCACAAGAGATAGGAAGCACGAGTTCTCACTAGGTCTGAGGCACGAGTGCTTACATGATAATGCGCACAAGAGATATCGAGGCACTAAAGTTCACATTTGAGGCACTGGTGCACTCGATCTTACAAGCTCCAACGCACCGCCTTCATGGTTTCCCATTGCGCAGAGTGTTTAGCGCGCATGTGATTCCTGACGGAGTTCGGGTGCGAGAAAGTCTTTCCGCACTCTGTCACGGGACACACGGGACTGTCACGCGGATAGTGCTCGTCGAGATGCGCGCGCAGCCTATTGATGTTGGGCAACAGGTCGTCGCACAGCGGGCACTCGTGCTTGACTTCGGCAGCGATCGGGCTCTCTCGGCCGTAGTCGGGCTGCGGTTGCGGCGGGTCGGCTGGCCGGTAGTAGTGGTGGGGGGTGGCTGATGCGGCATCTGCAATGCCAAACACTTCGCTGCACTTTCACGTTTCTTTCATCATCACATCACACATTGATGGTCACATTTGTACCGTGTGTGCGCATATTTATGGTACGTTCACCAACTATGACCCGACCAAATTACTCACAGTTGACTAAATTGTTAATTGTTTCGAGGACAGGGAGTAGAACTCTTCTGAAATACATGAATGATGAATAATTAACCATCTACAAAAAATACCAAAGTAGCATGATTGTATATTTAAAGATTGTGGTAGATGTGGTTTTGCGAGGGATCATAATATAGTGTCCCTGAAACATATTCTTTAGACCAAAACCAGTCAAGTCACATAGACCAAAATGTTGACGAGAAGTAAAAAATAATTTTGGGGTTGAATTATACACATACACATGTATTCTGAATACTTTTCATTTGCAGGTGGTTTTGTTGTTATTTTGCAGCAGTATTGAGATTCGTAGCAAAAAGATCAATGAGTTATTTGGGGAAAATAAAATGTATAATTTTTTTTGTTAGGTATTTTTTAGTTAATTTCTACATGGAATGTACAATTACATGGCTTAGTTCAACATTTTATGTGAACTTTTGAGATATTTTTCTTTATGCATCATCATCACTGATTTGTGATTTGAAAGTTTCTTTGTTCTCTGACAGAAAATTCTGGTGGTACTCTCAGATTTCTTCAAAAAACCATTGATCACACTGTGATGTGACATAATTTTTTCATCATTCAAACAACAAATAATCATAGAAAGCGTGTTGACGATACTGTGCAAAACTCAGTCAAGCCCAGTACTTGACCAATATGCAAAGTATAAAAATGTAGGCAACCTCAATTAAAACTCAAATTTCCACACAGATGTTTCTACGGAGTTTATGCATTCGGACCCCTCAATTATAGTAAGCAACAATTTTTGATAACGAAAAGAGCTGGTAACTTGACCAAGTCTTACAAGACTATTCAGATAAAATAAAGTAATAAGTCAGCTAACTAAAACGAACATGAACATCCATTTAGTATAAACATGGAACGATGGATGTACAGGAAGTTGAATTATTGTGCACCCCCCACCCAAGTATATATCTACAGCACGATTCGGTATATATTTCAGTCGTCCCTAAGCAGCTGAAGTCAAAGCAACAATTACTTAATACCTATAAAATAATAATAATAATAATGATATTTATTATTCCCAAGAAACATACATGTTTGCAGGGAATATTATAAAAAAGCAAATAAAAAAATTAGATAATTATATAATTATTTATATATGGAATTTTGCCTAGGTTTATAAAGATTTATTGTTGGTTCCAAGTAACAATCTAGTTTGTACACGCATTTAATAACTTTGTTTTGAAGGATTTCGTTTGGCTTTATAATTGATGATCTAGCTGTACCCCAAACTGAAATCAAGTATTGTAATTTTGAATAAACCAAAGAAGAATATACACATTTTAAGTATTTCGAAGTAATTTGGTGTCTGATCCTGTAGAGTACTCCGATTACTGGAGATATTTTCTTTCTGGTCGCTTCCATATGTTTGGACCATGACAAATGTTCATCAAGGAATATCCCAAGAAATTTGATGTCTGTGGAATATTTGATGATTTCATTATTAAATTTCATATCAGATTTCAGTTCACTTGAGATGCGTCGTTTAGAGATATACATTGATACTGATTTGCTGTAATTATACTCAATTTATTATAGGAGAACCATGAAGATTAAACAATCAAGTCACTTTCATTTGCATTTCTGATTTATTGGATTGAGTCTGCGGAATAAATCAATGTAGTAACATCAGCGAACATGTAAACTTTTCCCTTCAAACAGGGCCTAAGATTGACCCTTGTGGTACTCCACAGTCCACATATAATTTCATTAGCTGTACTCGAAACTGTTCCTTGATAAACAAATTGCTTTCTACTACTCAAATAATTTTCAAACCATTTATGAACTATGCCAAGTTGGTATAAAAAATTGGGGAGAATCTCATGATTCACAGTATCAAATGCCTCGCGAAGATCAATTGACAGAAGTCCACACATCTTATTAGCATATCTAGTTGCATTTGACATTCTGTCACAACTTCCAAGACAGCTGACTCTGCATGGAGACTGAATGGGGAATAATTTTCGGAAAATTAGCAACTCTGATGTATTAATGATAATAATTTTTATGAAGTTCAGATCAAGATTAGTACAGTATGATGAGTTAGGTAGGTATAATTGGTCATGATTACTTCAAGAGTAACCAACCAATTGAACCATTTCTTGCTTGTTGGAGCATAAAGTGATAGAACCCTAATGGTAGCCAAATAGCCAAATACATAATGACATTGAAGTGCATCAGTGCCCAAAATGTAACAGAATTATAGTCAACAAAAGGTATCATAGCGACTTTTTGGCTATTTTGGCTGTACTGGGTCGGTTTTTCTCACTGTCAAATGCATTATCTTCAATTTTATAGCATGATCCATTTGGTGGAACTATATAGTAGAATGAGTTTGCCATCAGTATAGTCAATATCCTTACTTGCATGTGTTTTGAACGAAGACAAGTATACACTCAGTCCCTCTCAATGGAATTGGATATTAGTATTGAGAAAATACTCATATGACTCTATTTTTTGATCGTTTGGAGCGCACGAAGGGGAATCTCGGTAATGTTCGGCTATACAAATTTGACTCAAACATAAAGCTTGCACTGAATATTGGAATCCCCGAGTTCTAGCTCCATTGAAAATAGAAATGGAAGAATAATCTGTTAAAGCTGTAGTAATCCCAAGAAATATCAGATAGTGATGTTGCCAATAAAGGCAGCCATGCCGAAAACGATAAGGCATAATTCCATAGCAACCCCCGATATTACATGAGCCATATAACCGTTAAAACATGACTGCAATACAATATCATCGCTAGATATCGATCGGGATATACATTCGGGCAGTGCCAATTCGGAATACTAACTGTTCCTGTTCCCCATACGGATACCGAACCCCCAATACCCCCACAAATCCTGCAATTTCCTCTAGGCGTTGCCCAATTACTATTCAATTAACACCAGACATTTCTTTCATGTGAGTGATGATCAGATGATTGAATTTTTTCATCTTTCCGGAATCACACTCGCCCGCAATCAAAAAATTTACCCTATTCATAAAGTAATCGCCACGTTACTTTTTCAGTTCTTGTCGGATTATGGTGGAACTCTGACCAAATCGTAGATTCATGTTTAGGAATATTGGCCTGAATTTTAATTCCCAAGAAAACCTGATGGCTTCATAGTTATATAGGGAAAAACTGAAGTTACTCTTTCACTCTCAATTTCTTCTTGCTCTGTGGCATAAGTGGGTGGTTAAACTTAGCTTCATTATATTTAAGATTACAATATAATCATTTCTTTTAACTCAAACCATGTTTATAATGATCCTTTCATACATAAATAATGATTGACGCCATATAGTTCGATCGAAAAATTAACTAAAATGTTTTAGTTTTGGACATAAATAATAGTACCTTCTGAAAACGGACCCTCTTATGATGTAGAAACCTCATACCGCCATAGTCAAAAGAAAATACCAAACGCCCGACGGAGACTGAGGCAATTGATATATTAATTCTTCCAACTGTGATCTCGCGCTAATTCACTCTGTCAGAAATCATGTATCATTCATCTCTGTCTGGAAAAATCTTGTTTCGGTATAAGGGTTTTGACGTCACATGGCGATGGCCTCGTTTTCAGAGGTCCGAAAAATCGGGGACTTCAATAATTTTTTATAAAACGTAGGGAGCTCACAGCAAGAAACGGTTTGCGGTGGTGAGCTAGTTTGGGTGAGTTCTATCGAATTATGAAATTTTTTTTGTGATATAAGCCCTTAGTTTTTATTTAAAACCCCCCTGTATGAGCTTTCATAGTGCCAAAATTCAGTATGGATGGAGAATGAGAAAGTCTCAAAATTTCAGAATGTTTCTAATTGGGGTTATTGAGTAATCTCAATGGAAGTCTTGAAAATACCTACATTAAAATTTGGAGTCAAATCGAATTTTTATAGTTACCTCAATAACTAAGCTAGATACAAAAATCACACAGAGGATGAAAAAGTTGTTACCTACCTAATCACCCCGTGAATTTTTTCGGTGTTATTTAGATACACCCTGTATAATGAAGCTAAAAGTTCAACCAATCAATTTCACTATACAGGACGTTTGTTCTTCCCTGAATAATGATCAGGTGATCACAGTTCTTCTTGGGAACTAAAATCAAAAGGTTACATTCTGTAACATAAAATTGATTTGCTCTGAATTCCATCAAAATTGGGGAAGGATAACTGAATAGTTTTTTCCGTCGACCTCGTATTAACGAGTAAGTTTAATGTTTATGAAATCGTTCATTAATGACCCCTATTAATGATCAATTTGTCTATTTATGCACGATTGTTTTATAGGCAACCAAACATACACCGCGTGCATTTAATGTTTATGCTATAAATTACGGAATCTGCATTTAAATCGAAAATATGGATTTCATCGACGATTTTCCGTTAACGGGTTCGCCTTTCCAAATTTCTGACACGATTTTAATCCCTGTTTCTTAGTAGTTTCCGGATGAATGATGAATTCGAACCAATTTTTTTTCGTTGCAGGAGAAATGAGAAATATAGTCGACGAAAAAATTGTGTAACCAACTCGTATATTAAAAGGCGATTAATGATCTCGCTTCACTCGCACGTTAAAATATCTCGATCATTAATCGCCCTCATTAATACACTAGTTAGTTAAATAACTATTAATACACTAGTCGGTTAAATAACTATTTTCCGTCGACTCGTATTAACGACTAAGTTTAATGTATATGAAATCGTTCATTAATGACCCCTATTAATGAACGATTTGTCTATTAATGCACGCGATTGTTTTTTAGGCAACCAAACATACACCGCGTGCATTCATTGTTTATGCTATAACTTACGGAATCTGCATTTAAATCGAAAATATGGATTTCATCGAAGATTTTCCGTTAACGGCTTCGCCTTTCCAAGTTTCTGACACGATTTTATTCCTTGTTTTCTAACACAAGGAATTTATTTTCCATGTTGATCATTTCGACAAATGTCAAATGTCACTAATGTCAGTAACAAGGCTACTGGGTGATTCTTCGCAGTTTCCGGATGAATGATGAATTCGCGAACCAAGTTTTCTTCATTGCAGGAGAAATGAGAAATATAGTCGACGGAAAAATGTTGTAACCAACTTGTATATTAACAGGCGATTAATAATCTCGAACATTAACGCGCTCGCTTCGCTCGCACGTTAAAATATCTCGATCATTAATCGCCCTCATTTTTTCAATATCTGAATATTCGTCACTCAGTAATCCATGAAGTGTCTTGTCGATATCTCAAAATTGCAGTGTTACCTATATTTCTTTAACATTGCCAGGTTTTTTATTTCTTTTTTGATCTCCCGGTGAAATGATCCACACCAGCAAACCACTCGTGACCTTTTCCACAAAATGTTGAACACGGGAGGCAGAGGTGCCAATACGCGCTGATTCCCATTCGATCTTGCCCTCCCTCCCTCCTTCCTCCATTTGACCATGCCCCAACCCCCAACCCCAAAACCCCTTGCCCCACCGTTCCTTCTGGACAAAAGGAGAAACACACCAAAACGGACAAGAGGTATAAATCAATAGACCGATGTCAGAAATACAGTCGGGGTGCGGGAAAAGGAAATCAATGGCGTACATGGAAAATCATCCGGAATGAGAATGTTTCCTTGGAACGAATTATCATAGAGTTATTATTCAACCACCTGGTGCTTGCTAGGATACAGATTACATTGTGATTTCAATAGGTTGTTTTCACACTGTCAGAAGGTCAAAGTGAACTCTCAGGCGAACAGAATATGAAAAAAAAGTGTTATAAGGTAAGGCAAGGTAGGTATTCGAGTCATGCAGACCACTGTTTTCAAACTTAGTAATTCTCACTCTGACAAGTTTATTCATATTGGAAACGGTATGTCTGATTCACAAAAAGTATATGGCTGAGACTGCATTACAAACAAATCATGTGACCCGAAAAATAACAGAGAGGAAAATTGCTCTACCCATTCCAAAATCCAGTTTGACAAAATTTTCTTTGTTATTTGAAAGTAAAAAGATTTATAACTATATACCCACTGAACTAAGAACTATAAAAGATCATAGTAAATTCAGAAAACTGGTGAAAGATGCCCTTTTGAAAAGAGCCTACTATAATATTGAGATGTACAATGAAACTATGTTATGACCTCAACATGTACTACTTCAAATAGTATATATATTATTGATCTGCTTTGACAATTGTTCACTTCAATTTTCAATGTGTACTATTCATTGTCTTTCTACACTCTTAATAAGTATATTATTTTTTCTATATTATTAATTTAGTTGTATAATATGTTTATGTTATATTATACACTTTTATTCAATTCTGAATACTATGCTTTGTCAATATAGGAAATACTGTTTCTTAGACAATAAAGTATATTTCTGTCTCTCTCTCTCTCTCTCAATCATTCAACAGAAATTCAAACTAGAATGATTAACCTCAAAAACGAGCTGTCAGCATTTTGTATGTACCCATAATTTCATAATCATCAATTATTTATGCAATGGGGGAGACCACTGATTTTTCAAAATGACATCATCGTGAACTCTATACTGAAAAACTACCAGCGAATTAGTTTAAAATTTTGTCATTCATGCTAAGACGATGGAAAAAATGAATTAGAATATGTCCATTTCAAAACACACAATTCCTGCGCCATTTGAAATTTTGTCAATCCATAGGTGTGACTGGTGCGACGTCTTATTCCCAACACGCCTATTGTCCTTGAACTGACCAATCACACTGCAACACTGCAGAATGACGAGGTATCAGAGAGAGATAGCTACAGGTCGGGACTAATACGTCACGACTCTACCATCATATTTGGCTGCTTGAAATATCGAATGAAATATGCTGATTTCAAAACGATATAGATTCGATTCCCTTCAACTTCAACTCATAATATTGATTGTTCATCAAACGTAAATCATGATTCATCGATTGAAAGAGGTTTGCACGGATTTCTTCTCTCAGTGGTTTTCCCCATTCTTATATTTATGTTGCGTCTATATACAATTCCCATTTCATCAGGTATTTGGTATATAATTTTAAGAAATAATCCAATTTCCATCATAGGAATTCTCTTTCGTGCGCTCTTAGAGATTAAAAAATCAGCTTTAATGCAGAAGTGACTAAAGAGGAACAAAATGTTGCAACTCCTTAACATACGTCACTGGAACTGGGCAACTTACGCAGAGAGCAATCCCGATGCTCGGACCTCCTTTCCCATTGCTCCCGATCTTTCCCCCCTTTCCCTTCTTTCCCCTCTTTCCTCCGTTCGTCGTTCGCCTCCTTTCCCCCCGGTAGGCCTTTCTAACAGTTCGTCGATCAATTGCAGAAGTTCCTCGTTAAGATTGTTTACGCACTACAGACATTTTCCGAATGGCACGAGATGGGATGGGATAAACAGTGGCGGGGACATTTTCAAAACAAAAAGAGGGAAATTTTTTTTCCGAAATACCTAGAGTAAAGTTGCCGAATGTGGAATACCATTTCATTTTCACTGAATGGAGAATCGAAAATTCTATGAATGTTTTTAGATATTTTGTATAAGTATAGATTAAGTTCTTGACGATACATATTTCATGATACAAAAATATAAAATCAAGTAAAGAGAAACAATAGAGAAGCATAAAAATACACTTCATGATACAAAAATATAAAATCAGGTAAAGAGAAACAATAGAGAAGCATAAAAATACACTTTTTTTCAGTTCACATGAATGGGCTCCCAATGTAAAATTCGCTTTTATTTCTCAAGGATGCAACGAAGATCACAAAAAAGTTCGTTTAAATATCGATTGTGCCTGTCGAAATTTTTCAAGGTATCCTATGAAGGCAGAAGTCACAAACATATAGTTCAGGTACTATTTATTATCAAAACTCAAATTGTTAATTTCATCAAATATTGAGCTGATATCGAACCTATGGAATATCTACCATATATCGCCCCCAATATCAAAAACAAGAGAGATATATCCTCATTTCTGGAGACCTCAATTAATGTCAGCCGTCACCTAATCTACGTTTGCTGTCATCGAACAATTATGACAGGTAGTATTAAAATGCTTTAAGTTTGATAAATATTTGGAATGGGTACTTGATGTGCTGTTTCGTGACTAGATGCCCTAAGCGACTTTACCTGTTTTGACGAAAAAATATCTGCTATTATTGTAACCCTGAGATGTCCCAAGCTCGATAAAAAAGTTGTAAATATAGTCGTATTAACTATGTGATATATGTTTGGTATACTGTTGAAAAAGAATTTAATAAAATATCTACATTGTATAAAAAGACATTGACGGTAGTGTATCGTTTACTATATGATACACCAACAAATCAATTACCTATATGAAATAACTGAATCATTCTCATTAGAAGAAAATATAAAAATTACATACAAAATCATCAATGAAAGATTGGAATCAAATTTTATTTCAACTCTAAACAATGAAATTAATGATTACCGAACTAGACAACATGGTTTATTTAATGTTGATATCGCTAATTCTTCTATAGGCCAAAAAAGATTCAGCTCTTTTCGAATATAACAAATTACCAGATAATATAGAGAATTGCAGTTATAAAATAAAATTCCAATACGAACTTACAAAATTTATCATTTCTGAACGAAATAGATGATTTTTTTTCAAACTCCTGATTCATATTCAAATTGATTGTTGCTCACCAATATGAAATGATGTATTCAAATATTATATTTTTTATGAATTTATTGAAATTGTAGTTTTAGGTATTATCGTCGTTAACTATACTTCCTTATACCAGAACTTGATTCTGACTGGAAGTCACAATTTCAATAAATAAATAAATGAATAAAATAAATGAAAAATAAATAATCGCTTTAATGAATGGGTTGCGGGGGACATATTTTCACACGAGATGAAACTGAATCTTATTTTCATCTTGATTTTTTTCAAAAATGCCACCCAACAAAAATCAATTCTGGATCTTTCGAAAGGAAATCTCTATAGTTTTGTTGAACAATGGTATGAAGCACTTTGGTTTGAACTGTTCTACTGCCTTGAATTGAAACATTTGCGAACTATGAATGGAACCAAACTATGTTCAATTTATAGCCTTATATCGTGGGGAGTACAAATTGTATAATATGCATATATAATCAAAATTTGTCCGTCACAATCCGTGAAATAATCATGTCATTATTGATCAAATTTCAACAGTAGGCATGGATTTCCACTGGTATACTTAGTGCTTACAATTTTTCCAGTAATATATTTCGATTATTTTACAAGATATCCCAAATGAGAATTGGACCATCTCTCTTCCGTTTTTTATCGCCCGTATTCAACGCAATATAAGTGAGAGCTACATTTTGCCTATAAACAGCTTTTCCGTATTTCCCGGCTTTCTCTGGATTTTCACACCCGAAGGAATATCCGGCAGAATGTGTTCATTTCCTTTATATTTCGGGAATCGAAATCGTTCATACGAATGTTATTTTCATGAACAGATAGAAAACTGGTGAAACACTAGTCAATGTTCATTACTGGATATGATACCAAGGATGATCTAAGAGAAAAACTTCCTATCAAAGAAAGTAAATAAGACCGCTTAGGTACCTTTACTTTTCAAATTGTAATCCTTGATTTTCTACAAAAATCTATGTATAAAAAAACAAACCAAAATAATCTAACTATCCTTAGTGAATAAAACGATAAAACGACTGTGCTAGTAAATGAAATGCGCCAAAATGGCTCCCAAAGTATTATCAATTCTCGCTATAAGATGTCGTTGTGATCATGATTCATTCTAATTTTGGTCTGATAAAAATCACTCTAATCATCGAATGCGCTGGAACGATATAACAGGCACAGAAGACCAAAACTCCAACTACTCAACGACGACGAAGATTATTTTTCTATGTTCTGGTTCCCACGAAAAGTGATATCCTGTAATGTTCAGACAACATCGTGAGAACCAAGGGAAATAAGGTAGGAATTGGTGTTCTTCTTGAATTTCTGAGGGTTATATGCCCCGGGGAACACTTCCTTTGTCAATGTGTTCCAGAGCCTCGCTGTTCGTTGGATGAACGAGTCTTTGGAAAGAGACGTTCTGCAGGTCTCTAAAGTGACCACGAAGGGGTGCGAAGCCTCAACTCGACAGGTTAATCTCGCGGGGACTGCCATGAAAATATCTATAAAATAGAGCCAGATCGCCAACTTTTCTACGGTGTTCCAGAAAAGTGGGTGAGTTTGCGAGCGAGGCATCACCCACGAGACAAATTGCCCTTTTTTGGACAGATTCCAACAGTTTCAGGGTATGTTTGGGTGCTGCACTACAAATATGGGAACAGTATTCCAGGGCAGGTCGGATCTGTGCCTTAAAGGTGAGTGAATTAGATGACTGAATAGCAATATGACATATAAAGGCATAGAGAGACAATTGCAAGCTATCCAACAGGGCAACCCCTTAGGGAAGACAAAAACAACACGAAGACTACACTTATTGTAAGTGATGCATTTCCATTGCACACCAACGAAAACACTGACTAGCAGCTCTGAAAGCCGTTAGGCTGAGCTCAACACCACAGGAAGGGTGATCCAAAAGATCAATTTTGCCTACACATGGACGAAGACAGACAAACCAGACATAGGAAGTGGTACCAAAAAGTGAATGAAATGAGGACTACTCCAGGAGGAGTAGGGGTTGATTGGCAAGTGTCAAGGGACACTCATCCAGTGAAACGGATGGGTGGGGGGATACAACAGATCTGGCTTTGGCAAGGGGCTACTGGACTAGTAATGGATAATTGACATTATATTATTCCACTGTGTCGTTAGGGACCTAAATTAATTTTTGCAGCACTTTTTAATAATAATAATAAATAATGTGTCTATGCGTTGTTTGAAATTGTTGAATTTCGAAGCTCATTTCAAACGAGCCGTCATGACCGCAATTTTTCCATGTTCTGGGATACATCAGATATATGGTGACGTCAATTCTTGAGTTGATTTATTGTTGGCCAGATAATCTCCCAATCCCAGTCATGAAGCAAGGTTGTCAAATCACCAATTTTAATCGAGTTATTGAGATGTTGTTAAGAGCCCTATCGCTGAATAAAACTATACATCCAAATAAAATAAATCTTTTGACCTGATTGGAGTAATGTTATTATAGTTATCAATTTGTGACTTTTTCGAGAAACCAGCTTGTGAAAATATTTTGTATACTCCATAAAAAACATCATGTAAATATTATTAGCTATAGAGACTAGGCAATGCTGTGCTGAATGCTGGAAACTGACAAGACAACGCCAACAGTTCTGTGTTGTCACGTTTACAGGACCAAATGTCCTCTAGTGTGAATTAATATAATTATTATTAACACAAATTCATCATAATAAATAAGATACAACATATAAGAGGAACAATTTTGAGACTATGGTTTTTCTATAGCTTATCAGGGATATTTCTGATACATAATTGAGGATTCATAAATTATTAAATGAATGATATTTCTGAAGTTCCTATTTCTATTTCAACATAAAATATGTCATGTGTAAGTTCACTCGATCGAATAATTCGAAAAAAATATGGAATTGAAAGGTAATCGAGTGATGATTTTGAAAATAAAAAGTCAACTAGCCCTTTGTGGGGTTCAACTGTTCTATCTCAATTCTAATTTGAGAGTTTTTTCATGAATCGCTTTAGACCATTTTCTTAATCACCATGATAAAATGTGTCCCCATTCCATTTTCACAAATTGACCTTTTCTTGTAATCGGAACTCCCTCTGTCTGAAAAATCTTCAGAAAGTGAGATAGTGTATTGCACAAAATTTTGCTATTGAAGCAATACTCTGCAAACCACCCCATTAATACAAACACCAAAGTTTTCTCTTCCATATTACCCCCCTCCCCCCCACTTTATCGGTATTTTTCTTGAATCCCATCTGTTCTGAAAATGAAATTGACGTGTTCAAATTCCGTATTCACCCTGTATCAATAATCGATAATGGAGACAAGTTCGTGTCTGGGATCTATAACGCACGCACCAGCACATTTATTACAACCAATTCGATTAAATCCCATCGGCCCCAAATATTTTAAGAAATTACGCTTTTTGTCTTTCTCCTTCGCCGTTCGTGTTATTGCTGCCGTAAAAAGCAAAGTAAGAATCGCGTTTTTTTTCTGTTTTTTCCCTATCCCAGTTATTCTCGATGTTGCATGTCTGCCAAAGAAACGGAAACAAAGTCGTAAGCGTGCTCGGGTTTTATTGGTGTAATTTTTCCAGAAAATTATTCAAATAAAAATATGCAGTAATGGTGGAGATGATAAAAACTTGCGTGGTGTTCATTGCCTGAACCAGAGAGTAGCTATATATTTGTTTATATTGTAAAAATCACACTTTTCGGGTTTTCCACGCTTTTTCATATTTTCCCGTCTTTTGACCTCAACTGTACAATAATTTAATTTGCGATGTTTCACGTAAAAAGCTTCTTCCTGTACCTTAGTGTCTGTAGAGCATTCTGTGTTTTGTGAAAGGGAAGATACACTTACCGAAATTGTCAGGGCTTCCATGCATTCCTGATGGTCCTGGCATCAATCCTCCTAATCCTGAAAATGAAATATAATTATCGATATTGTGGTATTGAAGTCGGAATTTTACTCCGAACATATTTTGAAATACCAATAATTGAATCGGAAAGACCACTGAGGGATGAAATCCGCCCTAACCTCTTTCAATTGATGAATCCTGATTCACATTCATATTATATTATAACTTGAAGTTGAAGAGAATCGAATTTATAGCGTTTTGAAATCAGCATATTCCATTTGATATGAAGGTGGAGCCCTGACGTAGTAGTGTCGAACTGCAGCTATCTCTCTCTGATACCTTGCCATCTCAGCAGTGTTGCGGTTTGATTGGTCAGCTCAAGAACAATAGGCGTTTTGTAACTAATACGTCACAACAGTCACACCAATGAGTTGACACCATTTTGAATGGCGCGGGAACTGTGTGATTTGAATTGAAAATACCTGAATCCATTTTTTATCGTCCTAGGATGATTAAAAAATCTAAATTATTCATTCAGTTATGAATAAATTCAGGAGACTCGATGAACAGCATGCATTTTTCAATTGTTCTGTGATTTGGTATGAATCACCCTCAAATTCAAAATATTGTTGTCAATCTAAATTTAATCAATTCCATTGGTTGGGAATTGATTCGTGTTCCTACCTTTTATAGGAAACAACGGGCTGAGTGTATAAGTATGTTAATTTAGTGAGTATCTTCTTCTTTATTGACCGAAGATTATGGATTCAAATCATTCGCCTGAAATAGGCGAATATTTTCAAACATATAATTAGAATGAAAAGACCGAGATCAAGTTAGGTTCACTTTCAAATGTTATAATACCTTTCTCCTCCTAATTCGCTGGTTTGCTTTTTCTTCAGCATGTTCTTTATTTAGAAGGAAAATACATATTCATTGTTAAATACCAGTCCATTACATGAATTGTGTATCGTGTAGGTACTGTATAATTACGGTGCAAGATCTTATCGAAGTCGAATAAATTGTGTCAAAACCAGATTTATTCAAATAAATGCAAACTACCCGCGATAAAAAAACACAAATCACGAATATGTGTATTTCTCCACATTAATATAAAACATTTCAATGCTATAGGATAGAATCAATTTCGAAAGATCACAGCAAAAATGCATTTCGTGTATGACAGGATGTGATATAAATACATATTCATAACTGATTTCATGACCGTTTCAACTAGTGGGCAGGACTCGAATGTATGCCATGATCTGCGATTGGTAAGAGCGACGCTCACGCCCACATAGCTCACAGGTGGGAGGAGTCACGAGGCAGGAGAAAGGATGGGCTAACCTGACGTTATACCTACTCATACCGAAAATGAGGTGAACCGATATTTTCCAGTAATGAGAGCTAACATTATTCCATTGTATCGCGCCACTGAAACGTATAGCCACAGTTTGCAGAAATGATGAATATACTTCTTCATTTCATGTTATTTGGCATCTTTCGACGATATCATCTTCTCCGTCAATGTAAGAATTGGTTGTAAAGTTCCACATTGATAGTAAAATAGGTAAAGTTCCCTCAAGTCTTCCCATAACTTGAGATTTTTCATTTGTTCAAATACTCTACATCATTTTTTCCGAATATTTTCGATAAAACAGGCCACAGCCTTCAGTACTATCTGTCAAAATTTTGAGATTTTTGACTTTGACATTGACCCCAGTAACCCCAACTGGTGAGACTGAAAATGTCAGCCCTCATTACAGAAGGAAATGTAGCATAGTCGGACAACTAGTGGGCAGGACTCGCATGACCTGCGATTGGTCAGAGCTACGGCCACGCCCACATACCTTAAAAGTGGGAGGAGCTACCAGGAGTAGGGATGAGGTCTGCTAACGCTATACCTACTATACCCGAAAATGATCGATATTTCTGTCATTTCCAGTAATTGCGGAAGGTGCTAGATCAGGTGAGTCGGATACCATAACATAAAAAACAGCAAATCGGGTTGAAAACTATAAAAATATTGAAATATCACCAACTGATATCGTTTTAGCGCTTTAGTGAGTGACCTAATGAGAAGGTATAATAAGGAGAAGAAAATATATATTTTGGAAATCATGCATTATCGTTCAGATCAGAGGGTATGGAAAAAATAATATCATTACAATTGATCGAGTTTTGATGTCTGTTTATCCAATGTCATTGTCGGAATTCTCATAATTGATTATCAACCCCAAAAATATCTGAGGCTGAGTCAAAAGTGTTCGTTTGTTGCCTATGCACATTGCTAATGTTTTCTGCCCAAATTTACTACAATCTGTTGGTGACGTCATTGATCTGATTTAATCGGCTTGCTGTTAGCATCGCCAAGGACACAAATAAACAGACCTATTGGATGACTGACCTTGCAGTCCCAAAAGGGCGTTATGGAACCCGCCCGTCCTGTTGGGATCCATGATGCCGTTGGTGCCAAAGGGGTGATGCTCGTCCAGTCCCCCCATGTAGTCCTGGGGCTCCGTTTTAGGGGTGACAGGTTCGTCGCCGCGGTCGCTGGTCGCGGTGTCGCTGCTGTTGCTCTCCTCGCCCCCAGTGGATTGCGCTTGGATCGATGAGTCCGAGTTGATTTTCTGGGAAAATGAGATGTACTCAATTGATATTTTCTCTTTTTGGATATTCAACAGATATAATTCAATGTTCGACGTGGAAGATGGCCAGGAAAGTAGTTGTTCTCTGTTGAATATTCAGAATATGAAGGAGAATGCAAATTCTCTACTTCAGAAGATTTTGTTTTCAAATTCTCATCGTGTGTTCAATAGATATAATTCAATATTCGTCGTGGCATATAGTCAGAAAAGTCATTGTTTTCTTTTGGATAAACCGAGAAAGAATTAATATTTTCATCACATAGATAATGCGAATTGTCAATGTATTTCTTTATATATTCATCCATTTTTTTGTATTTATAAATATATTTGAGAATATTCCTTTTCAATGGGATGTACTTATTTGGAAATGTTTTCGAAATTGAGATCAAGATTCTCAAGTGTTGAGGAAGGTAGACAATCGAGATAGAACTCCATACTTTAACACCTTCAACATCTTCAAATGGTACAAGTGATCAAGTCATTACGCTTTGTTAGAGATTTCGAATCTCTATACAACGGTAAATTTGTTATTTCTGTGACGGGAAAAAAGTTTGAAATTTCATCTCTGTTGACAGGTTATAAAATGTCACTTTTAATAAATTAGTACTTTTTTCCCGGACATATATCACACAGCTTTTAGTTGTGCTCGTTCCAAAAATAAGCCAATAAAACCGTCTCCGAGAAAGAACATCTGCAAGTCATTTTATCTTCCACTCCACTTCGCGGTTACGTACATTACTAAACAACCACTAAGTTCGCAATTTTTTGAAATCATATCACAGAATTAGACGTCGATAATTTCTGATATTAATATAATCTTCTCAATATTGATTCGTCCTTTTTCCTGTCACAGGAAAAAATAGTGTGTTATATATGGAGCTTAAATCTACACATTTTTCCCCTTGTATGATAAATAACTATTTTCAATTCGGTTGAACCATATCCGCAAAAGAACATCCGTAAGATTTTGGATTTATGTGCTTTTACTCCTAATTATTGGTAAATATATGTTTCATTCTTTCACTTGTGAACTAAATTTACCTACATTTTAAATCAGTTTTCATTCTGAATGTTCGTACGGAATCTTTCTTTCATACGAATAGTGGATGACGTGTTTCTAGAAATAAAAAGCACTGTAAAAGGTTATTCGAAGGTGGAATGGTTTATTTGAAATATTGGTGAAGGAACATTTGAAATGTCGGTGAAGGAACATTTTAAATTTTGGTGAAGGAACATTTCAAATTTTGGTGAAGGTACATTTGAAATTTTGGTGACGGTACATTATCCACCATTTTATTCAAGAAGAAAAAAGCTGATCCTGAAGATCCTGATCAAGATAATGGATCAAAACCATTAAATTATTTCAATCCAATATTCGACGTTTCGAAGTGGGTCAAATCATGTTCGGAGATTCCGTTACAAACATACGATAACTATTTATACAGGGTGATACAAAAGTACTTTGATATTCCCAGGAGGTGATTCCGTACAATAGTCTGATATGAATTGTCCAAATAAATATTATTTCTGGAAACGCTTCGTTCTCAAGACGTTGAAGTTTTATTTTTGTTAACGTTTTTTTTTAATGTATGACTTCCGAAATAATAACTTATATCAACGGGAAAATGATATTGAACCTAATGTTATTATTGCTCTTTGTGCGATATTTGAGTGGACTGTATTTTCTTAGGCAGGTACAAATCGCCAGATGTAATCAAAAGTTGAACAAATTCAACTGTCTGACAGCCTATCATTTTGGGAAACACAGTTTAATATGTTTGTACCGTATTTTACCATAATGTCGTTAGTTTCAAACTGGACCAGAGATATTTTTATGGACAAATTCCCATGTTAACCTGACGAGTGAGTAACCTCACTTCTATCAATTTCCAAATTCATATTAAACTATTTCAAATTTTGATTTTATGATAATGTCTTTTTCAAAATCAAGAGTTTATTAACAAGTAACAAGTCACCAATTTCTTTTTACCTTTTCTCAATATCAAACAAATTTCCAAAAAAATGTCAAAAGAAATCTTTTCGAAAAAAAGTTTTCAGAATTTTTTCTAATTTTCAATTTCAATTTCTTTCCAATAGCTAAAAGCAGATTACTTACTAACAGGTATGCACTGATGATGCCTTAACAGTCGAAATCGCTCTGCTACGAATATAAATATGAACAAATTATCTTAATACAACATTTCCCTTCTTTGATATATACAGAGTGGGCCTTTGAAAACGAAACAGAGGCTCTGTAGGTCGCCAAAACCGGATTATGAAAAGAATATGAAACACGTCAACTACGTTTTCGAGGGGGACATCGTCCTACAATATTTTCAGTCCTGCGGCGTTGCCGCTGCTAACGAAAAGAAGCAACAACTTTGTTATTTCAAATGGAACACCTTGTATTTCATTGCATTTTTAGATTCTCCCCGAAGAGCTGATTTCATCAATGCATTACACTTGGGGTCTAGCTGTAATGGTTTCAGGGATATAAAGTGTTCAAAATCGAGATTTTTCAACTTTGACATTTTTTTGTGTCGAAACTATTCATTATTGGTCGAAACGGCTCTCATGTCCCTATCTCAACTTGTGATTTACTATCTACTGACATCTAATTGGAACAGATACAGGGTGATCAGAATTCTGAATCTTGAACCACCCTGTATTTGTTTCAAATAAATGTCAGTAGATAGTAAATCACAAGTGGAGATCGGGACATGAAAGCCGTTTTGACCAATAATGGATAGTTTCGACACAAAAAAATGTTAAAGTTGAAAAATCTCGATTTTGAACACTTTATATCCCAGTTTTTTTTTGATAATCCGGTTTTGCCGACCTACAGAGCCTCTGTTTCGTTTTCAAAGGCCCACTCTGTATACACGTGCACACAGCCCAGCGACCCTCACACACCCAGTGTAGGCAATAGTGTGAATAGAAAATCAACCTCGCAGCTTTATGAAGGTACTAAAAAAATATAACACCAAACACCCACAAAAATCAAAAATCCTGAAGTTTCCATTTTTCAACGCCTTACCTCTTTGGTAAGCACGACCGATGCCTGAGCGCCCTCTAGCGCCTGCCCCAGCAACGAGTCGTGCGCATGCGCGTCCCCGTTGTCATTCTGCCTGGATTCGGGACTGCGGTGGCGCCCTCTGTCGGGCGGTGTGGCGAACCCCCTTTCCGAGCTGCGCGCCCTCTTGCTGGGCGGCGAGGAGAACTCCTCGTCGCAGGGGCGGGAGGAGGAGAGGGGAAGTGGGAGGGGAAGGGGGAGGGGGAGGTGCTCGGCGGAGGGCCACGGGATGGAGGAGGGGGCCTGAAAAATAATCGAAATGAAAATTCAGAGGCTACGAGAATTGTTGATCAGATGGAATCAGTGATAAATATTCTACATGAAACGATGTCAGCCCACAACCAGCATAATGTATAGTCGCGATTAGAGCTGGGCGATATAGAGAATTATATATCGAATATCAATATTTGAAATAGATCGATAAATTCAACTGGTCATTGATCACATCGCCGTTCCAGATTAATAATGACGTGACTGTGATTTTTTGGAATGATGAGTTATGCCCATCAGCAGGTAGAGAAAAGTTTACTCTACCTGGAAAAAATCCTCAGAATTGTAGTAAAATATTTGGCCCCTAGATGTAAGTTTCGTCGTTATGGAATTTGTATCAATTGGCACGATTTCACTGGAAGAAAACTGTCGACTTGAGTGTATTTTGAGTCATTGTTTATTTCTCAATATAAAAAAAATAATGACATAACTATCCCATGCGTCATTTTCTACTCTCAAATATTATCTGATTTTAATCGTAATTTCACTTTCAGGCTAGATTACATCGGATTATTTAGATTCTGTTCTTTGCGATCAATGCGACATAAAAATAACAATAAAACAAATTATGAATGAAATTGCGACTTTTTCATAGTAATTGGTCATTCTTGTAGAGTATTATACATTTTCTGTTCAAATCTTCACATTTAAAATCCAAACTGATTGATAATATCGATGGAAAAGATTAAGACATTGACATTCTCAATTAATTTCAGAGACATCTCTTTAGCCAAACGAAATAATATAGATATTTCAAGTCGAGAAAATACGACGGCTTGGAACTGGTATCCTGAACGACTTTTTTCACAATATTTTCATAATTTATAGATCTCTTATTTGTTTTTCATAATTCCTAATTTACAATTGCAGTTGTAAATTAGAGATGCAGATAAAACATTTTCAGTTTTATACTGTTGTAACTGAAAATTATGAAGATTTGTGAGATGAAAAGCTGTTTCAGTATGTAAGTTCAGAGCCGTCAAAAGAAAAAGACGTTCTGAGATTATACACTCACCCTCAAACTTGAATCTCTGACATCAAAGGGTTGTAAATCTCTGGTTGAAACAAATAAAATTTTCGAATTACAAATTTTCAGCTTCTTATTCTAATTATTCATTCTTTTGAAATTATTTTCCTTGAAGTAAATGATTCGAAAAACTCTCTACATCTTTGTCCAATGAATTTTAGAGGATTCTAGTTCATACCGTTGCTCATGAGTGAACAGAAAATGAAAATATCATCTGGAGTTGAAATAAATGAGATCCATCATCTGTTTTCATTTTTAAAACCAAGGAAATCATTAAAAGTGTTGACACAATTGACTAAGTTGATTTTTCTTTCAGCATGAATAAAGACATAATTATCTTCAAATATCCATATCAAATTTCAAAATATCATCTCTTTGAACTACTATACATTGAAGTATGAGGGTATACTCCCAATATCTCGAAGGTTCAAACTCATAGTATAAATCGCCTATTTGGAAATCGAAAAATTGATATTTTGAATTCGTTTTTTCCTTCTCCTGTAAAATTTACTTTTTTGCATTTGCGTCATTATTATTATGGAGCAGCGACATAATCTGACCAATCACCAGCCAGAGACAACGTGAACTTATCGCGAAAACATTCGCTGTCTTTCAATACTGATTGGTCTTTCAGCGTTGATGTTTTCAACGATGTGACCATGAATAGCGAAGCAAAGTCTGTCGGTTTGGCATAAAATGATTATCGCTGTACTTGCCAGAATGAATCACTCATTTCTAATGAATGCTGTTTATGCTTCGTGAACGTGAAATAATCTTACAAAATTCCACTCTGTTCTGAAAATCCTCTCATAATTCTGTCATTCATTGCTCAATTGTGTTCAAGTACAGCAATACCTCTCGTCCTAAAGAACTCGTGGTGTTGCTCGGCAACACGATTTCGTGAACAATGAAGCGACAGAATTATCTCGAATATTCAGAACATCGTGATATTACTTATGATAACGATCACTTTGAGACAAGAACTTCAGAAAGCAGATTTTTTCCTGAAATTAAGAAGGCTTTGAAGATCCTTGTTGCTTCACCTTGTAAGACTCGTACAGTTGAAAGGTCATTTTGTAGCCTTCGGAGAATCAAAACCAAGATGAGGAGCACCATGTCTGAAGCTCGACTCAATAGCATAGCAATGATGAGTGTACTACAAATATATATTCAAGGCGAAGCCAGAGCAGTCGTGAGTAGATTGTCAAGTGGTCAAGCACCCATAAGCAACGCGCACGGTAAAGACTATAGGAAGCTATATGAAGAGTTGGAAAGGGACCCCATCATGGGGATGCCAACGGATGGCATAATTCCAAAATATAGCTCTGAAAAAACTTTCAAAATAAGTATAACGGACAGAGAGGCATGGAAGGAAGGACCTCCTATCAATGCAGACATTGCTGTCTATACGGACGGCTCCAAAACTGATGAAGGATCAGGAGCTGGTATTTATGGGGCCAAGCCAAAGACAAGGATCTCACTGAGCTTAGGCAAATACGCGACGGTGTTTCAGGTAGAAATTATTGCAATACATCATTGCGTGAAAGAATTGATAAGGCAAGAGTTTGAAGGCAAAACCATTGCAATCTATTCAGATAGCAAGGCGGCAATCAAAGCAGTCAACTCTATGCAAGTTAACTCAAAACTAGTATGAGACTGCTTAGAAACCCTAAATGCACTGGGCAGTCAGAACAGATTGACTCTAGAATGGGTACCAGCACATACAGGGTACGAGGGCAATGAAGAGGCAGACTCACTTGCCCGAGCAGGAGCAAACAAAGCTCTTACCTAATGGCCCACAACCCTTCTGTGGTATTGCGAAAGCTATACAAAAGACTAGTATCAAATCATGGATGCAAACCAAATCTCAAGAATGGTGGAACAACTCGCCAGGAATGAGACAGGCTAAAGAGTTTATTAAAAAACCATCGCCAACATTCACAGAATATCTACTAAGCCAGAAACGAAGTTCAACTAGAATACTAGTGGGACTTCTCACAGGGCATTGTAGGCTCAACAAACACATGAGTACGATAGGTCTGACTGAAGAACTGCTGTGCAGGTTCTGTCAAGAAGAGGAAGAAACAGCAGTACACATACTTTGCCACTGTGAGGGCTTGTCAAGACTAACGTTCCTTACGCTGGGTGAGGAAAAACCAGGAGCCCAGAGATACACAGGAGATCTGAAAGCTAGCCTATGGAGTCTCATAGAGAAGGCGGGGCTAGCCGAAGAACTCTAATCGATTTTGAGGGCAGACACAATAGATCTGAAAAGGTCGCAGTGTGGAGGCAGATAGCCCGAAGGCCCCATTCCAAATCTTCCGAATCTAATGAGTGTACAGAGATAGGCAACATATTTTCAAAAACTTGAATTCGTCAACAAAGTGACCAACAAATTCGCAAATAACCCTTGAAGAATAGATTCCAATTGATTTTCTATATAGATTTTTTTTCCTTTTTCTGAATTTTTCTCATTGAACTTTTCTTATTTGATTTTCCTCTTTATTTTTTATGGTGCCCCCCTAGCTTCCCAGCTGGCGACGCCCTTGGGTACGCATGATGTTCTTCGAACATTATATGAACAAAATAGTACAACTGAAAAAACTACTTGCCTAGTTAAAGATTTATATTTTCACAGATCTCCATTTGCTGAGGGAGAAATTGAAAAATATTTAGTGAAATGTTGTGCAATCGATAAATTCGGATCGGGTGTGATGAATTCATTGGCAATTTCGTAGGGGTGGCAGGGAGGGATGAAAATATGCGAGGGAAATCTCGAACGACGGCTGTTCATGAGCAAAGCTCGTTTGCTATTCAAATGTCATTCATGGAATCGCACCCTCTCCTCAGCCTACTTGATGAAACATGCACGTGCTATAAATGACTTTCAGTTTTTTTTTAGAATTTCTCATGAAAATTTCACACCAAACGCATTTTCGATCAATTCACAGACTGTATTTCGTATCGTTACCATAGCAACTAAACAAATTTCTTGGAAAGTTTTTCCTCTTCCTGGGCGGACGTAGCAGGAAATTACACTGGAAATTTTTTGACATTTATAGGTTAAATGACATTTACATCAAACTTCAGATTATTTCGAGTTCATTCTATAATTCAATAAATAAAAATCATTTATCAACAGTTTACCATATAATAATTATGTAGGTATACTCGCAAATTCGAAATTTACGAAAACACATGTTTTCATCACAAAAAACCAACATTTTCAACTAAATCATCTAAGTGTTGTTGAAATTCCTTAGCTACGTCTTCTATTTTCAATGGAGAGTATAAAAACGAACATTCACTAGAACGTATAAAATGTCTATGTTTCATGAAATATATGTAGTACTTTAAAACAATCTTATTCTGCTGTAATCCACGAAGAGCTCCATATTTTTCACACACCAAAAGCAAATTTTTGATAATCCCAAACAAATTTGATGAATAAATTTCTGGCCCGAGTTCTTCTACTAAATACGTTAAAAATTTTAGATTCCGATGATACTTTTTAATGTCACTAACTTAATTACAAAACTTGCATAAACCGTATTTCGCGAATCGCTTCATCTCTACAAACTCTACAACACAACAAATTTATTCAGATAATTAATACTCAGATAACCTGAAAAGATAGAATTACCTACTAGGTTTCAGTTAACATACAAAGCCTACTATTCAAATGTCAAAACCATCAAAAATCGTCTATATCCAAGTTATGTTTTAATAATATTTCAGTGTGAAATTTTCTTACCGAATACCACTTTAGCTTCAATGAATATCCGGAAATTTCTCCTCGAACACGAATATTTAAAAAATTCGTGTACTCGAAAAAATTTCCCGAAATAATTGAAGCTCTCGTGATATTATAAGTGAGAATTTTCTTGTAAAAGGTAGATTCCAAAAGTGAATACTTGTTTGAATCTAGTGGGTCGTTGAAAAACAAAATGTCAGCGTCTTTTGATTTCCAGTGATTTTACATGATCCATTTTTATCCCCTCATGTTCTCCAGTTGAGATAAACATAATCATAAAATCACCAGAGACACTAGTGAAAAGATGGATCAAAATAATCATAAAATCATCAGAGACACTAGTGAAAAGATGGATCCTGTATGTTTTCGGGTAGAAATCGTATCTGACATGACCATGCAAAACTTGACCGTTCGACCTTTATGGTTTCAACACTTTTATGTAAATCTCCTCTATGATAAATACCGACAAAATTGATCATTATTTGAGTTTGGTACCGACAAAAAATAACCATCGTCTTAGGTGCATTTTGTTGTTTATATGACGAGCAAAATCAATATTGCAGAAAACGTTTGTTTAGTCGGTTTCCAATAACAGCTTAAAAAATTTGATTCGGTAAACTCACTGCGACAAACATGACAAAAACAATGTGAAAAAATATTAATGTTTGAAAATCGTCCTACCTCCACATGAGATATGAATAAGTATAGGCAAAGTTTATTGCTAATATGATCCTACTATTCAAGTTTGAATGTAACACCGAATCGAGGGGTAAATCTCCAGGAAAAATGTGTACACCAGACTTCCAATGACCAAAGACTTTCGAAGACTTCCAAAAACTTCCAAAGACTCCCAAAGACTTTCAAAGACTCCCAAAGACTTTCAAA
Organism: Phaedon cochleariae; assembly: GCA_918026855.4. Taxonomy (NCBI): domain Eukaryota; kingdom Metazoa; phylum Arthropoda; class Insecta; order Coleoptera; family Chrysomelidae; genus Phaedon; species Phaedon cochleariae. The sequence continues at coordinate 34,269,502 of OU896717.1, forward strand.
GACTCCCAAAGACTTCCAAAGATATCCAAAGACTTCCAAAGACATCCAAAGACATCCAAAGACATCCAAACACTTCCAAAGACATCCAAAGACTTCCAAAGACTTCCAAAGACTTCCAACGGAGTGTACACCAGACTTCCAAGGAGATTTACCCCTCGCACCGAATAGTATATTGTTTAACTAGCACGTAATGATAGTAATTTCGCACCAAAATAAATACGAGTGGAAAATTAGTATTTCGTGCGAGTTATACACTATACTTTTTCTACTTGAAAGTTTAAAACGGCATTTTTCAGAAACTACTTATCAAAGAATGTAAAACAAGGATATATATAAAGTTGAAAAGATACTTGAACGCCCTTCAAAATGATGTGCATCTTGATCTCCCTTTTCATATGAGGTTCTAAGGGTAACTTCTACACCTCTTAGGGGGTTGAACTAACAGGGCTAAAAATATGCAGTTTAGGTGTCTTCCTCAGAAATGGAATTGACATGTCTTTTCGATTTTTCATATCATTTACTGAAAGGAAGATATTATCGGGTGGGAAGTTTTCTAAGTGATACGACAATTTTGAAAATGATTAACTAGGGTACCGTTGGAAAGAGAATAGGCGTGTACACCTCAAACCATGTTTATAATGATCCTTTTGTACATAAATAATGATTGACGACATAATTCCATCGAAAAATTAACTGGAATGTTTTATTATTGGACATAAATAATAGTACCTTCTGAAAACGGACCCTCTTAGGATGTAGAAACCTCATCTTGCCATAGTTAAAAGAAAATACCAAATGCCCGACGGAGACTGAGGCAACTGATATATTAATTCTTGCAACTATGATCTCGCGCTAATTCACTCTGTCAGAAATCATGTATCATTCATCTCTGTAATATTTTTTTATAAAACGTAGGGAGCTCACAGCAAGAAATGGTTTGCGGTGGTGAGCTGGTTTGGGTGAGTTCTATCGAATTATGGAATAAATTTTTTTTGTGATATAAGCCCTTTCCATTTGAAATTCTAAGGGTAACATCTATTCCTCCTAGGGAGTTGAACCAACAGGTCTAAAACTGATCATTTTAAGTGTCCCTCTTGTATATATAAATAAAATCGACCTGATTTTTCGATTTCTCATATTATTCACTCCAAGGAAGATATTGAGAGTGAGAAGTTTTCAAAATGTTCGATATGACACTTTTCAATTTTCTTGTTGTTCATTGAATTCTGTCACATATCCGTTATCAAATTCAATAAAAACCATTGTATAAAAACTAATGAACAAAGGACTATGATATCTTTGTGTCGAGAATATCCTTTTCGTATACAGCTATATCGTTATGTGTTTTACGTGTACGGTCATTACATTCCACACTTTCGACCACACCAATAATGTATATTTCAATGACATTATAATGGTAATGCTACCCAGACATAAATCTGATATGTAAAACCTCTCTAATGGCTTTTAACATCGGGCTATAAAGTATAGGTAGGTACCATGAAGGTGTACGAATGTGGACAGATCACGTATTACACATTTTTAATGTACCAGCGGTTCTCAAACTTTCATCAAAACCAACACAATGGGGAATATACACGAAAAAAAAAGGAATTGTCGAATCAGGCACAATTGAATTGAATGAAGCAAATATAAGTGTCATATATGCACGACAAAATATAATCTTGAAATGAGTAGATCTATATCTTATTTCAGAGCGAATTATAAGTTTGAATGAAGTAAATATGTCTTGCATGAACTTTGGATCTTATTCAATCGAGCACATCCATGAATTGTTTATGAATAGATATTGTATTGGCTTAAACAATCATTTTGTTTGATTCAAAATAACAAGATATTGATTAAATCAATAATTTAGTTGAATCAATGAAATATTTGGTTGATACAATGAAATAATTTGTTGATTCAATGAAATAATTTGTTGATTCAATGAAATATTCAGTTGAAACTGTATTTCCATCCGACAAATTTTTTAGTTGAAGCAAATTCAGTATTGATTCGGGAATTTCCTGAGATTTCAGATCAACAGAATAAACTAAACTAGGAAACTAGTCGACTTCTAGCTTGTAGCAGATTTCCAGTCTTTACTTATCTCCAGCTGATGCAATATTATTTCGGCTTGCTAAACATCGTGAGTTCGATTTATCTAGCTGATATTTCAAACACGAGGAATCAGGCTTCACGTTTAAAATGAATTCGAGGCAGGCATAGAAGAGGCGAAAAGATCACCAACTAGTGGCGAAAATTTGAATTTATGTTGAATGAACAAAATATTTCATTGATGTTACATATTTCGTTGCTCTATTCAAGCCAGGGTTGGCATGAATTAATTCATATGAATTAAATCAGTGATTTAATTCGTGAATTAATTCCATTGATTTTTTTCGAAAAAGTCATGAATTAATTCAAATTTTTGAAAATGAGACCAATTGCACTATTACCTTTGATTTTTACTAGTTTAAACTGAAAAATTCGATCGTATTTTGGCAAGACTTTGTTATTTCAAGCATGACAGAGATTTTTACTAACAGATATATACAGTATCAAGTATTATCCATAAAGTCCATAACATATGAGAACAGGTTTATTATCACAGCATCGAGTTTTCTTCTCTCGGCGATCCATTATGCATATCCGATAACTCGAAAATCGATTTTGACACATGTCACGTGATCACTGGTATGGTGATAAATAAAAATAATACTATAAGGCGACGAAAAGTGGGGTTAGATAACAAAATATCCATAAACATTTCTTATTAAGTTGCTATTCCACATTCAGTTTCGAGCAATTTTCGGAGGAGACTTGGAAATAGCTATATTTTTTCGAATATTCTTCAATTTTGTTACGATTCTCTTTTTTTTCTGACAGTAGTGATGTTGATGATGTACAAGTTGAATAGAATTCAATTTCATGCTCACATATGGAGTTTCCAGTCATTATTTGAGAAAACTGGAAACAGCTATTTGAATTTTTTTTAAATAACTTCATCTTCCCATACAACCCCACTTTTTGCCACCGTAATTTTTTGAATTTACCGCCATACCAGTGATCAAGTGACATGTGTCAAAATCGACTTTCAGGTAGTCAGACATGCATAATTGATCCCCGAGAAAAAATGTTTCGATATTCTACTAATAAACTTTTTCTCCATGTGTTACGAACTTAATGGATGATACTGGATTTATATGTTTTTAATTTTGTTTCGAAAAACTGACATGTTATATTATGATGTTATTCTACAAGATTTCTGAAGGGAATAAAAACATAGTTTTTTTGTTTCTTTTTTCTATTTCGCTTTGGTAAATGAAATATGTTTGTTTTTTTTTTCAGATGAATTAATTCAAAAAAGTCTGACTTAATTCAAAAAGTCGGACTTTGATGACTTTTTTATAAAAGTCATGACTTATTCCAACCCTGATTCAAGCCAATGCTTCCTTCGAAACGAGTTCATTGCTAAATCTGAATGAGAAAACTTGTATGTTGTTTCAAAGATGTATTCTTATCAAAATGATCGTTATTTCATCGAATCAAAAAAATGTTTATAGTTGCATCGACATCGACATACTTTTGGATCGACATAATTTGTTTTTGAGATAACCATTTATTTAGTTGATGTAATAGATATTATAGTGTTGAATCAATTAAACTACATTCTTGATTTGAACAAGCTGCTTCCATGAAAGGATCATGTACCCTTTTTTTTTTTTCGTGTACAGTGTTAGACAATTTCGTCCACCCCACCACTGCACTTTCGTATTAAAAGATGATCGATTTGAATTTTTGTTCTCATAATATACAACTCACAATCAACTAGTTTGTCGAGCAATCGAACATTATCAATCACAATTTATTACAAAAAATAATAATGGCAATCGATCCAGACTAGCCACGAATACTTCTATATCAATTTTCAAAAAATCATCCCATGAAGGGTGTTCGTTTATAATTATAATACATGCTTTTTCGAGTCACTGTGTATAAGACTCAGATTTTGAATGATACCAGGCATGATGGAAGTCAGACTTAGGTTATCTGGCTACAGAATGAGAGAAAAGAGAAATAACGAAATAATTCACAAGAAATTCAGATTTTTCATTAAGAAATGAAAAAACGAATGATACCTATCAAAATTTAACATCAGAAGACTAGACAAAAAACTAAAACAGCAACCATTCCTAGAAAGTTCAGATTTTTGAATTCTTGATCAAATCTCCTTCGTTCTCTATACCTACACTTTTCTAGTGATTGTATTCGTTATTCATCTCACTATGTAGGTATATGATCTTATCCTGACTACCATCATGAAAAATGCATTTATTCAAAAATTGTGAGAAATTGTGAAAAACACCCCTTGTGAGATATTTTTTTGAAAATCTATATAGGAGTATTTGTGACTAGTCCGAATCGATTGATAAAATTGAGTAGTATATTTTGAGGAAAAAAAATTCAAATCGCCCTAGGAAAGTATGTGGGTGGGGCGGACCAAACTGTAAAAAATGTTCTTCATTTTTTAGTTTTTAATTAAAAGCTTTTATCTGATGGCATGTCATAATGACAACGTTATGTCACTCAATTTTGATGATATAAGGAAGCTCATTATGGGACTAAGTATACCATAATGAATTCATTATGGGACTAAGTACCATAATGAAATTCTATAAGGAAAACATGTAATGGTTTGATCAAAAAAGTTTATTCAAAATGCATAACTATGTACAAAACTATTTATTATAAATGGTAAAAGAACAATTACTACAATTTGTAATATTAATATAATGGCAAAGCACAGCTCACTCACCTACTAATATTTGAAACTACACAATACTTACTCCTTTAAAAATAGTTGTCATTGTGACATGTCGAAAATGCAGTTTTTAATTTTTCGAAAATGTATTGATATAAATGCCATCAGATAAAATTTTGTATGTAATACGAATCATAAACAATCATTATGGCACACGCCGTGTTATCGGACTCGGCTACGTCTCGCCCGATAACATTCACGTCTTGTACCATAATGATCGTCTTTATGATCCTTATTACATAAATAACTATTATTTAACTTGCATTGTATGTTTGTATGTATGTATGTTCGGGTGGAATCTTTGAACTCAATTTTGAAGTAGAAATCTTCAACCGATTGAGCTGAAATTTTGTATACACGTTCAGTTTGGATGACAATGCACGATAAGGTGTGTCACGTTATTCTAAATCCAATATGGCGGACTATCCAAGATGGCGGAATAGCTATTTTCGATATTCGTTTACAATATGGGTATCAAATGAAAAGGCTCGTTGAGAGTAACTCGAAAAATGATGTGACGTCATTCTAAATCGAATATGGCGGACCATCCAAGATAGCGGAATGGTAATTTTCAATCTACTTCTACAATATGGGTATCAAATGAAAGGGCTCGTTGAAAGTAATTCGAAAATTAATGTGCCGTTATTCCAAATCCAATATGGCGGACTATCCAAGATGGCGGAATAGCTATTTTCGATATACTTTCACAATATGGGTATCAAATGAAAAAGCTCGTTGAGAGTAACTCGAAAAATGATGTGACGTCATTCTAAATCAATTATGGCGGACCATCCAAAATGGCGGAATGGTCATTTTCAATATACTTCTACAAATCAAATGAAAAGGCTCGTTGAGAGTAAATCGAAAATTCCAGCTAGCGATAACTAAAAATTAAAAAATAAATAAAAAGTAAATTTATTACTACTGAAATTATAAAGATTCGTAGCACCCAAACTATTTCATGAACGTGTCAACTGCGCAAAAACTGTCAAATTCTTGTCACATATAGACCAGTTGGGATGAAAATGAAAGACTCCGTGTGATATGATATTCTTTTATTTTGCCAAACCTATTTTTCTATTATCTCTTAAAAGGCGAAGAAGGTGATAACTCAAAGAAAAATAATTTCAAGCTCAGCATACTTTCGAAGCCAGTCCTAAGATTCAGTTTTCGTAGCACCCATTAATTCAAAAATTAATCATCGCCTATTTCATGATAGATAACGATGAAATTACTCTTAATGCATCAAGTTACTCGAGGGAAATATCCAAGACAACTTTTTATACGCGTATAATTTTAATTGGGTACAAAGCGACTTCCTTATTACTTTCAAAATGATTGTAATAAATATCGATTGGAGTTATGGCATCTATTGCCAATCGGACAACCAAAATATCATGCATATTCAATGACGACCGGTATATGAAATAAATTTCGGTAATTTAAATAATTTAATGAACGTTCCTGAAATAATGTTTGTACCTACTTAATTACCTCCAAGAATTTTTCGACAGTGGTGTACACATTGCAGAAATATGCAATGGATAAAAGCGACAATAAAAAATATTAATTAATCATTCATTTATTCAGATTCAGCACCTTGATCATGGCAACTTTTAATGGGTAGATCACGTGGGTCCAATAAATCACTATTGCATGAATTATTTTTATATGCAATAGTTCTCGACCTAGTGAATTTTCAGCTACTACTCAGGAATAACATTCCAAAAACATAAATGTCAACAGTTTCTTTTTTTTTCGTATTAGGAGTAATTATAAAGTTTTTAAATCTGCCGAATCCATCCAATTGGTATAATACAATTCGTTTCTAATTCAGTATCAAGACTTTTTTTAGGTGAAAATCACTTTTTTTTTTCTAAAAATAAGTGTCTGCAAAAGCTTCGTTACCAATCTACAGAGCGTTAGAGCGTTAACATTTCCAAGATTCTTCTTATTTTCCAGCACCTTTTCTAGAAATACAAGGTTCGTTAAGTTTCTTATTATTGCTCAGGTAATGTTTGAAAACGTTTTTGTATTCATTGTGATATAAGGTACTACCATTTTGTTGAAAATTTCAATTAAATTCTGAGAATAAATTATAAAAAATATTTTTTTCTGATGGATAACTGTCGCAGATGTGTAAAAATTACAAGAGAGAATGAAGTTTATAATAAAACAAATAACTCATTTCGTTTTTCAAAATCTATCGAAGGCAAACACCAAAAAACCATGGAGAAAAGAGAGGTTTGGAACCCTGAAAAAATATCTCCCTGTAGATTCCTACAATCACTCGGCAAAACTGTCTGATGTGAACCCCAAAACATAACCTATGTTTGAAACCTAATCTGAATATCTCGAAACCTAAAATAACTATAAAAAAATAAAGAAAAACATGTTGATTTTTTAATGCTCTGTAGATTGGTAACAAAGCGTTTGCGGACAAATGTTTATAGGGAACAAAAAGTCTAATTTTGATCTGAAAAATAAGCCCTGGAAATCTTGATACTGGATTTTGAAACACCCTGTATATCTGAGAATGTTTTTTTTATATTATCAGAATTTCTTTAAAAATAATACACCATCTGGTATTGTTGGCCTGATTTCAACGCAGCTTTTTTCTCGTAGCATATATTATGTTAATCGTTCTTTGGTCATCGTGATATATATTTAATAAAACAGTCTCACCTGTTCTCGATTTATTAATATTCATTAAAGTCTATGATTTCGATAGTGATACAAGCAATCAACATAAATTTGCACTTTTCGTTGTCCTGACCTTTTTCAAAAACTATAAAAATTGCAATGTTAATAAGAACCATGTTGAGAGCGATCGATAACTATTAATAAAACTACTGAAGAATACTTATTCTCATTAGTTTATCGTAGCATTCGTACATAATTTATTAATCCGTAGTAGGGAGAAGTTGTGTCGCAACAAAAATAAGAATGATGAAGGGAATCTAACATTTTAATGATTTTTTATAAGGATATTCCGTATCTTTAAATTCTTCATCATATATTAACGAAAATTGATATTTCGTTTGTTTATATCTTCCAATCGCCATTCAAGATGCACAAATGTTAATTTCGAAGCCCAGATTATTTGAATCAGGAATATTGTTGGCAACAATGGGGAAATTTCCAATATGGAAGGTTTTATCTCACTGTCCCATATCAACATCATTCATACGCATACAATGGATGTCCGATGTGTGTCTACAATGGACATTTCCAATATCTATTGGACGTCTGATTATGTCCAGAGGGACATCTAATGGATATCCATCAAATATCCATTTGTCACAAAAATGGACATCCAATGGATGTCCAATCCAATCCAGGTGATGGACATATCTTAGAAGTGAAAACAACAAATTAATGGCGTAAGGGGAATCGAACCCGCGATCTCTGACATATCAAAAGCACTTCTGAATTCATTTATTTTTTACTTTCTCATAAATAAATGGGCAAAGTCAACACGACAAACACATTTAATATAAGAGTATATATATAAAACTATCCTTCACGCGGTGTGGAGTTGGCTGGTGTCAGCCAGGGGGGTGTATGTTCTGCGATTAAAGTCCTAGTCAATGAATCTCGGCTCCTGAAATTTACTGGTCTGATGAGGGAAAATAAAAAATAAAAACCCTCTTTAGTGATGGTCGCCTTGGACCATATTCAGTTGCAACGCCCAGAATCGGCATCGGCTAAGCAGCCGGCTGGAGTAGCCCATGAACATGAGCAGTGAGCACATTTAACTCCAGCGTGTTGTCACGCTTGTCCAAGAATCTTCGCGAAATTTCATATTTTCAGGATGATCGAGTATCCTGCAGATCGATTGGGGTCGACTCATATATCAGTCCGTGCTTTTTATAGATTCCTTATTATTCGGCTTTAGTGGTCGTGATATTGCTGGTAAGCTCACTACCACTAAACATGTGTTCTTTGATTTTTGGTTCGGCTTCGATAGACGCTTCACCTCGCGAATGCAAAATTCGCTTGTCAACAAACAAAGTGTCACTTTTGATCCTAATGAAACAGTCTACTATTATTTTGAAAATTGCACACCAAACATTTTCGATCAATTTAAAGCCTGTAATTCGTATCGTTACCATAGCAACTGAACAAATTTCTTGGAAATGTTCGGGAGCATGAAATTACACTGAAAAATTTTTGACGTTTGTAGGTTAAATGACATTTACATTCAACTTCAAATTATTTCGAGTTCATTCTATAGGTCAATAAATAGAAATCATTCATCAACAGTTTACCATATAATATTATGTAGGTAAGTATATTTGCAAATTCGAAATTTACAAAAAACACATGTTGTTACTATACGTTGGTTCTTACATTTCATCACAAACAATCATCATTTTCAACTAAATCATCTAAGTGTTGTTGAAATTCCTTAGCTACGTCTTCTTTCTTCAATGGAGAATATAAAAGCGACCATTTACTAGAACGTATAAAATGTCTATGTTTCATGAAATATATGTAGTACTTTGAAACAATCTTATTCTCCTGTAATCCACGAAGTGCTCCATATTTTGCACAAACCAGAAGCCAATGATATTTGATAATCCCAAACAAATTCGGTGAATAAATTTCTGGCCCTCATTCTTCTACTAAATACGTTAAAAATTTTAGATTCCGATGATACTTTTTAATGTCACTAACTTCATTACAAAACTTGCATAAACCGTATTTCGCGAATCGCTTCTTCTCTACACACTCTACAACACAACGAATTTATTCAGATAACTAATACTCAGATAACCTTAAAAGACAGAATTACCTACTAGGTTTGAGTTAACATACAAAGTCTACTATTCAAATGTCAAAAATCGTCATTATCCAAGTTATTTTTTTAATAATATTTCAGTGTGAAATTTTCTTACCGAGTACCACTTTAGCTTCAATTAATATCCAGGAATTTTTTTCTCGAACACGAGTGTTTAGAATATTCAAAATATTCGTGTTCTCGAAAAAATTTCCGGAAATAATTGAAGCTCTCGTGAGTGAAAATTGAAACGACATTGACTTTATCGATCGCCAGTCCGTACAGTGAGTACATGAAACTGAGAAGTTCCGAACTTATTTTCTGAAAATTCATCTGAAGGAATCTTCCCCATTCGACTTTTTCAAATTTGCAATCCATTTTTTTTGTCATCGCTCTGATGCCACAGTGATTTACATTGCGCAGTTGTTAAAACCGTAGATCTCCCGTTACCTTTACTCACATGCAGAAGCCCTCCGAGGGACACTAAGGGTCGTTTTTTAATGACTTATAATAATGGCGGAATAAAATGGAATGGGCAGCATTGAAAAATTGTACATACACAATGAAATACTTACAGGTGAGATTTTATCGTCGTTGGTGTTGGTGGTCATCAGTCTTTGTCCAGCAGTAGCTGTTGTTGGTACATCCGCTAATCCCCGTACTTGCAACATTTGGGCAGTCTTTAGAAAATCTGTCAGGTGCTCTTGGCCTATGTGAACTTCACCGTTATACATAAACCTGAAAAAACAAAGAAAAATTAATAACTACAGTCGATTGCCACGCTTGAAAAGCTTGGAATTTTTTATGGGGACATTTTTCTGAATTCAATGATTTATAACAGGTTGACTCTCCTGCAGAATCGATTGGGGGACTCAAAACTTTCTATATACAGAGAAGTGCACAAAAAACCTCCAGGACTGTAACTTTTGAATTATTCGAGATAGGGTTTTGAAAATTGGTGGGCAGCTAATATACCAAATCGCTCATTAATTGACGAAACAATTATTGTCCTATCACTTATGGTTCTACTGGAAACGACCCCAACTTTTGATTTTTAAATGGGGCACCATAATCGGTTAGGGATTGTCATAACGAATTCATCGATACCGGGTTTGATAGGTTTATTCAGAGAACATCGTGAGAACCAAGAAAAATAAGGTAGGAATTGGTGTTCTTCTTGAATTTCTGGAGGTTATATGCCTCGGGGAACACCTCTCTTGGCAATGTGTTCCAGAGCCTCGCTGTTCGTTGGATGAACGAGTCTTTGGAAAGAGATATTCTGCAGGTCTATCTATCAAACCTGGTATCGTCTAATTCGTCATGATAATCCCTGACCGATTATGGAATACAATACAGGGTGTCCCATTTAAAAATCAAAAGTTGGGGTCGTTTCCGGTGAAACTGGAAGTGGTAGAAGAAAAATTGTTTCATCAATTAATGGGCACTTGATTGTTTCAAACTTTTCAATTCTGTTACTTTCATCAACACATAATATTTATGGTTTCGTTCCCCAACGAATTCAATATATTGAGTTTCAGGAATTTTCAATTCTCTTTCTTCCTTTGCAGTTATTATTATTTAAGTTCATATTGTGCCCACCTCGAATCTCAATATTCTCCCCATCTCTATTCCTTGTCAATGTCTGAATTTTCTCTATTTGATGTTCTATGTCATCCTTGTCACTTCATGTCAAAGCCATTCCTTTCAGATGGTTTTGAATTCGATTTTGACATCTCATTTCTTGACAAACTTTCGGCATCTTCAAGTGAATTTCCTTACTTCGATTCCGGTTAATCCAGTTTGATTATTTTTTAAGATGTTCCATCTAATAGTACCATAACACAGGTGATCCGCATTTTGCGGTCCCCTTTTTTATTAGTGTTGTAACAATTTGTCACTTTTTTGTTTTTAAATATGTGAACACAACTTTTTTGCTCCATAACAGGTGAGTTTTGTAGAACTGTCGTTATTGAAGACTTTTGTCTGACATAATACTTCTCTGTATAAAAATTTCAATTAAAAATTTCCATCCATCAGAAACATAATTGGAAAATATGTTTTTGAAAAGAAATATTATCAGATATATTATGAACATGGAGAAACATGGATACATGCAGGGTGTTATTTGAGTAGTTTTCAAGTGTTCTATGTAATTCTGAATATGACTGAACCCTTTACTACCATGAACTTGACTATGAATAACCCTGTCAAATTTCAACAGAATTGGGTAGAGTAGTGGATATTCACGAAGTAACCGTTTTTTTTTAAGTTCGACACCCTTTATATTTAAAACAATGCATTTCCGGACCAATATTTATACGATTTTTTTGTCTTGAAATCACCCAAATAATCATACTTTGAAGTTTGTCGACATCATGTCAACATACCTTAAAAACACCGAGAAAAAAAAATACGTACATAGTGATTCACCATAAATGTCCCCCCCCTCTAGCTCAGTTATTTTTGAACCGATTCTAAAATTTGAAATATCATCTTGAATGATTTTCGATAAAGTTTTTTTCCGCTAGATCAGAGAATACAGGGTGCTCGGAACAAACGATCTACAGGGTACTATTTGATTTTTTCAAATGGAACACCCTATTTTTCATTGTATTTTTAGATTCTCCCTGAAGAGCTGATTTGATCAATGTATCACACTTAGGGTCTAGCGGGACTGATTACAGAGATATAGGGTGTTCAAAATCGAGATTTTCAACTTTAGGATTTTTTTGTGACGAAACTATTCATTATCGGTTACGCGGTTTTCATGTCCGTATCTCGAATTTTGATTTACTATCTACTGACATTTAATAATTGGAACAGATACAGGGTGACCAGAATTCTGAATCTTGAACCACCCTGTATATGTTCCAATTAAATTTCACTAGATAGTAAATCAAAAGTTGAGATGGGAACATAGAAGCCGTTTTGACCAATAATGAATAGTTCCGGCACAAAAAAACCCTAAAGTTGGAAAATCTCGATTTTAAACACCCTATATCTCTGTAATCATTCCCGCTAAACCCCAACTGTGATGCATTGATGAAATCAGCTCTTCAGGAAGAATCTAAAAATACAATAAAATACAGGGTGTTCCATTTTAAAAAATCAATTAGTACTCTGTAGATCGTTTGTTCCGAGCACCCTGTATTTTCTGATGCAACAGGAAAAAAATCCCTGAAAAATCATTTTAGATTATCTTTCAAATTTTCAAAACGGTTAAAAAATAAGTGAGCTAGAGGGGGGGACATTTATGGTGAATCACCCTGTACATTGAGAATTCGCATTCTCTATCTGATAGAAATATGATTTCTTTTTTGGTATATTCAACAGAAAACAACTACTTTCCTGGCTATATGCCACGAAGAACATTGAATTACCTATCGAACACACACGCAATGTTAAATATAAATATATATGTATACAGGGTGTTCCTTAAAGACATACTAATATTTGAGGGGGGAATTTTTTTACTCATTTTAGGAATAAAACTTCATATGAACGAATGGCTTAAAAGTCTCAACTTTTGAGATACTGGGTGATGAAGTTTTGAAAAATATTCAGTTTCTTGATGATAACTGAGACAATATTGTATACATTTTCATGAAATTTGGTACATGTATTTCATGCATCAAGGTGCATTTTATGATGTACACAAATTTTCATTTCTCTACCAGTGGCACCGTTACGGAAATATTATTGTTAATATGAGCAACGACGGAAAATTTCCCAATTTCGTACAATGATATAAAAGGCTTTTCAAATATGTACAAAAAAGATCCTCTTGTTGAAACTCGATAGAACGTTCCGTTTTAGAGAAAAAACGGAAGAACCATACCAGACTTCAAAGGACCCCGCACCGCAATAGGGGGGAAATTGGCTTTCGGTGAATTTTCTCGAATTTTGGATATATCGTAGAACTCGTGATGCTGATCAGATGTTCCAATTATAAACGCTCTAAATTCAATAGTTTGGGTTATACAGGGTGCTGAAGTTGACTTTTTCAAAATTTCTAATAGCCATTGTGAAGTTTCCTTTTTGAATACCAAAATCAAATCGACTACGTTTTGTTTGTTCATATGGCCGGGAAAAATCCACTATAGAGTTCAATGATATCTGCACGTACGTACTCACGATATACAGAATTGGTCCAAAAATAGCAAATGTTCAATTATTTCAGAAAAAGTGAGCGGTTGAAATCAATTCATTTTTGGACATTTCGTAGTATACTAATGTCAACATCGATTCATGATAATTGCATTTCTTGAATCAGACTACATATTATACACAAGATGTTCAAGTTTCTATGAAACCGCACCCGTCCTGATATACATATCCATCGAATGATTGGAATCCCGTAAAACTTGGTTATGAAGTTGATAATTCGTGATGACAATATTTTATGCAAATACCTGAATTATACAGGGTGGTTGTGAAAGTAGTAGTAGTAGTAGTAGTGGTAGTAGTGGTAGGTAATCGAATAAAATTATCGAATGTGTCCGTTGTCGAATTAATCTCTCATCTCATCTCATCAAGAAATGCAATTATTATGAATCGATGTTGAAATTAGTACACTACGAAATGTCTAAAAATGAATTGATTTCAACCGCTCACTTTTTCGGAAATAATCGGAACATTTGCAATTTTTGGACCAACTCTGTATATCGTACAGATATCATTGAACTCTATAGTGGATTTTCACCGGCCACATGAACAAACAAAACGTAGTCGACTTGATTTTGGTATTCAAAAAGGAAACTTCACAATGGCAATTCGAAATTTTGAAAAAGTCAACTTCACAATGGCAATTCGAAATTTTTAAAAAGTCAACTTCAGCACCCTGTATAATCCAAACTATTGAATTCAGAGCGTTGATGATTGGTACATCTGATGAGCATCACGAGTTCTACAATATATCCAAAATTCTAGAAAACTCACCGAAAGCCAATTTCCCTCCTATTGCGGTGCGTGGTCCTTTTGATGTCTGAGTACTCCATTCAAGCCATCCATTACTGGATAACCACAGTATGTAACAATTTGAAATTTTGTTACCGATTAAGTAACATAGCAGACTGCATTTTGCCATCAGGAAAAGATACAGGGTGGACAAAAAAGTATCTATGCATATTTTCAACATTGATCCCCTGTATCTCAAAAGTTAGGACTTCACGAGATACGTTCATATCAAGTTCAATTCTTGAAATGGGTTGAATAACTAGCCTTGGAAAAGAGTTGGCGATCGCTGAAGTTGAGTTATGGTAGTTGAGAAAAATTTGATGAAATATTTTTCATCATAGAATTCAAGTAATTTATTTACACTTTTTAGTGCGTCAGAATCGGACATTGAATAACGGTGCTATTTATCGAGGCATTTTTCGTTAGTCACCCTGTTCATTAGGATCGTATGAAAAAAAAAAGATTGATAACATCGTTGGGTTATTTATGACTGTATTATTTTGAGTTACTGAGCTGTTTATTATTATATTCGAAATCCTACATACAAGTTGTACTAAGTGTAGGAAGACAGTCATTAGGTATTACTCATGTTGAATTATGGATGACTATTATTACATTCGAAATACTTTTCGGGCTTGACCAACACAATAATTTTATCGACTATAAAATAAATATGAGCTGTTCCATTCACGCATAATTTTCATCAAGGTGCAAATAGAAGTGTTTTGTACATACAGTGATGAGCAGGACATTGATGAGAAATGTACAAGATTTTTTTATTCAAGGAATGATGAAGTCGAATACATTTGAAGAAAACATCCCACTGAACAATATACATATAACAAAAATATTTTCCAGTTATAAGTTTTGTTGATATTTTTGAAATAATGTTGCTATAATGTCCTTCTGAAGTATCCAACATAATATAATGAAGTAAAACGTTTATGAGACGTTGCATCAATATTGACATCAATATCATTAGATAATATTGTGATATATTGATTCAGGTTTATCAGATATATCTCAGACAGAGATTTTATGTTATTTGTGCAACGTTTTCGTTTCACCACCTTATAACGTAGCTCACTACGTGTATAAGGGCATAATATTCATTCTTCTGCGGCAAACTGTCAAAAGCCAATACAGTTCCATTCCAGCCATTTTGTTTGTTGTCTCTATTATGGTGAACAGGCCAAATTGTGTGATTACTGAAAATATTGATTTCCAGATATTATTCGTAGTTATTAAAGTAAGTTAAGAACTAAACAAGTCTTGAACTCAGATAAATTCGAAAGAAAATATAAATTGCTGATGATAACTATACTTAGATTCCAGGTTTGCTCTGCTGGAATATAGCAATATATGCAACCAATATGTACCTGTATTTCATTATATGTGTGAAAGTAGGAGGGATTCGCGGACACGGATTGTGTTCATATTTCACGGATTACAAAAATAATAATGGGTAAGTTATATATGATAGCTAAAAGAAGAACATAGAATAGAATTTCAAAATAATTCAGGAAACTTCCAAAAAGTCGTATAGGTATATATTTACCTATTACTTTTCAGAATTCCAGTAAGAGATCACTGGATTATGCAGAAATCATATAGCTGGACTGACTGGATTTATGAAGCAGTATAACTAAAACGATAATAAGAAAGATTGTAGTTATAATCTGTCTCAAAATATCACTGTGCAACTGGATCATACTTATAGTCTTTCAGGAGTATGGTAAGATCAATTCATATTCAGGGATAGATCATCTCCTCTGTCTTTTCTGAAGATCATTCAGTTGATTTTCTTGATGATTCCAGACAAAATGGGCATAACCTAAAAACTCCTAGAAACTAATTAGAATGTTAATATACAATATATTGTTTAGATGTTCTGAGTATCATTAAATATACGTTATGAAGTAACATTGATTTTATGTGATTCCTGATATATTTATATAATATTTACCATCAACTACATTGTAACATTTAAAAGAGGCACAAAGGACTATTCCCACAACGTATCAGTGACATTAAGCGCATCTCTCTGAATAACATCACAAAGTAACAATGTAATATAACATTTAGGTTTAAGAATAATGTTTTCATGTTTAGTGGGATTTGATTGGAATAAACATAGTGTTGCTGTTTCGCAACAATTTAGTCTATGCGCATGACTTGTCTGTGTCCTGTCCATACAGACACCTTTGTGAAAACGAGTTGTTTCTTATTTACATAACCTTTCGTTTAAACAACAGACATTTGGACTTTTTGTGTCTGGCCCGTCAGATCATAAAAAATACTGAATCAATCAAGAAAGTGCGTATATCATATCTAGGATCTATTCAAATGTTGATGGGCTATATTTCACGCACTGCAGGTGTTGGTTTAGATACATATAATTTCCTCATTCGATCTGACAGTTTGGTGGTATTTTTTTAATTAGATTCACAATTTATCACGCATGAAAAAACTAAGGGACATTTAATAACTCCAACATATTTCGTTGTGATTATCTGGGTTAAATTTGAGTTCGAAAATGACTATACCAGGTCCATAATATTATCCTAAGGATGCATCGCACGTAAAAAAGTGTAATCTAACTGAAAAACTAGTGTGCAAAAATGTAGAATCTTGATGCATATTGGTGTTCTTACCTCAATAAGCTTTCCATGTCTTTTTGTTGTACGTCCCTGAGAATGACGATGGGATGTCGACAGGGATTGGCTTTCAATAGTCTCCTGAAGTAGGGGCTACACGCCGACAGCACCACCTTGTGGGCTGTAAAGGAACACCCGTCACAAGCCAGCGTCACATCTACGAAGTCCTCCTAATAAAAATATCATAGACTAGCAGACCTCGCAAACGTTGTTTTGCTATACAGGGTGTCCCTAAAAGGTGCGGAAAAAAGCTACCACAAGTTCCTGAAGCGTGAATATGACGATCTAACTCAACTTACCTCAGTCCAAAAGTGGATGATTTCAGAGATACAGAGTGTCAAAAGTTCAATTTGATTTTCATTTTTTATAAATATTTTTTTTAATAATTGGTGTATTGTCACAATATTCGGCTTAGGGGGGTTTTGCTGGTTGAGAAATTATAATTTGCTATCATTTTTATTGTAAAGTCAAGAGGGCGCCACCTGCGGAACCTTGCACACATTTAAAACGAAATAACTTTTTTGAGCCACCCCATATTCAATTTTTAAATGAGAATTCGGATTGTCCAACGTATTTTACATAAAAAATGTATACGTGGTAGGAGTTGATTTGAGCAGCTGTTTTTGAGATATCTGGATTTTAAAAATTCACTTCGTAAATGGCCAGGTCTAAATTATTGTAATAAGAAAATTGAACACATTTGAAGCGTAGGCAGTGAATTAAAATAACGTCACCAAAAACTTAGAAAAAAAAAGAAGAAGGTACATAAATGTGTTGGTTATTTTATTCTCTAATGAAAATAGTCAATAGGAATAGGAGATTTAATAACAACAAAAATTTAATTTAATTTAATTAAAAAAAAAATATGCTGAGTTTAGGATTGAAGGTTTTATGGTTTGGTAAGCGACGATTAGGAAATCTTTCACTGTATACTTGTATGCAAGATTCTAAATCATTTCCCTGGCAATATCCAAAAACCAATAACATATCGGTAATTTCTTCGTTGGTATACATTGCGGCCATGACAAAAAAAACTTTATTATTTGTTTGACAATTGTCTTGACTTGTTTTTTAGATTCGATTTGACCCAAGTCAGTTCTTAGTGACGTTATTTTAATTCACCGCCTACGCTTCAATTTTATTATTACAATAATTTAGACATGGCCATTTACGAAGTGAATTTTTAAAATCCAGATATCTCAAAAACAGCTGCCCAAATCAACTCTTACCACGTATACATATTTGATGTAAAAGGCGTTGGACAATCCGAATTTTCATTTAAAAATTAAATATGGGGTGACTCAAAAAAGTTATTTCGTTTTAAATGTGTGCAAGGTTCCGCAGGTGGCGCCCTCTTAACTTTACAATAAAAATGATAGCAAATTCTAATTTCTCAACCAGAAAAACCCCCCCAAGCCAAATATTGTAACAATACACCAATTATTAAAAAAAATATTCATAAAAAATGAAAATCAAATTGAACTTTTGACACTCTGTATCTCTGAAATCATCCACTTTTGGACTGAGGTAAGTTGAGTTAGATCGTCATATTTACGCCTCAGGAACTTGTGGTAGCTTTTTTTCGGCACCTTTTAGGGACACCCTGTATACATCATTTCTATAATATATTTTTTCAGTTTAATATTCATCAAGACACTATTATTATTTTATTTTCTACTTCTTTCTGGTTTCGCTATCTATATAAAAGCGCGTTTCTGTAGTTTTTCAAACTATCATTTATTTCAACTTCTTTTTAGTTCACTTGAATTTCCCAATTTTGACGAAATAATCATAATATGCGACTCCTAAAACCCCAGATGAAAATTTTGTATAGAATCGAAACATAATTACAAAACTCGCCCGCAATATTGGATCTACCATCTTGAATTCCCTAATTTTGACGAAGGAATCATAATTTTTTATCCCAAAAACGCTCACTTACAAATTTTGAATAGAATCGGTATATAATTTAAACTCGTCCGGTATATTGGTTCCACCGTCTTGAATTTCCAAATCTCGCCCTTTCCAAATTTTGACAAAAGAATCATAATCTCCGATCCCGAAAACACCCAGATAACAATTTTGAAGAGAGTCGGATCATAATTACAATACTCGTCCGCCATCATATTGGGTCCGCCATCTTGAATTCATTAATTTTGATGAAAGAATCATAATCTCCGACCCCGAGAACCACCAGATACCAAATTTGAATAAAATCGGATCATAATTACACAATCCGTCATCTTGGATCACGGAAACCTCTAGGTACCAATTTTGAAAAGAATCGGATTATAATTACAAAACTCGTCAAAACTCGTGCTGGTTCCGCCATCTTGAATTTCCAAATAACGCGCGAATTTTCAAATCAACATACGCTGAGACTCTCAGAGAAAAACCATTGGCCTAGTGGTGATGCCACACTCACTAACTCTTTGACATCATTGCAACGCCGCAGCAAAGTATCGTTAGAAAAGTGAAATGTCACTTTTCTAAAGATACTTCCACTCGTGGCTCGAACTTCCACGAGAAATGTTCTTGGATTTCCTTGAATTTCCTTATGTGAAGTGCGATATATTCCTGATGGTCTACAAAAAACCGGGATTCCTTAATATTCCTTGGAATTCTTTGGATTTCCTTGGAATTCTTTGGCTGGAGTGTGGTATAATTCTGGTGTACGAACAACTGGAATTCCTTGGATTCCCTTGGATTTCCTTGAAATTCCTTGGATTTCCTCAAAATTCTTTCGATTTCCTTGGATTTTCTTGGAATTCCTTGGATTTCCTGGGATTTCCTTGGAATTCTGGAGTTTCTTGTGAAATTGAAGTTTTACGAGAAGTTTTATGTGCACAATTTCGATAGCGGTTTACCCCTCGTGAATGTTATATTCGTTATGCACGAAGAATTGGTAGAATTCGTAAAATTCGTTGAATTCGTAAAAATTTTTGAATTCGTGAAACTAAGATTCGTAAAACTCATAAAATCCGTAAAAGGTTTTAAATTAGTAGAAATTTTTAATTCGTGAAATGAGTACCTATTTTGTAAAATCTGTGAAATTCGTACAAAAAGTAATATTCGTAAAATTCGTAAAATCAGTAAAATTCGTAAAATTCGGGAAATTCATAAGATGCGTTAATTCGGGAAATTCGCAAATTCCACTACTCACCTCGTCGCGCAGGTGCCGGAACGACGACAATATACTCGAATGGAAGTCGTTCCAGCGCAGCGAGTACTGCTGCTCGGGCGACGTTTCGACCCCCATCGGGCAGGAGGGCGAGGGCGCTATCTCTACGCCAATGGTGGAGCCGTCAGGGGGTTGGGAGGGGGGGAAAAGCGCGGATTCCACCGTGCCCTTTTTGTGTCGCTAGCTGCCGAGCGGCATCTACGCTGCTGGCTTCTTACGGCCGCCTGGCGCACCGGATTGGCGTCCTATCGAGCTGTTCGACGGTCTAAGCGTCGGTGGTCATCGTGGGTGGGTTATACGGGGCACTGGAACAAAATAAAAGGAATGATAAAGTGATTTGATAACGGAAAACGAAAATAGTAGATTGTTTTATTAGGATCGAAAGTGACACTTTGTTTTACAAGCGAATTTTGCATTTGCGAGGCGGAGCGTTTAGCGAAGCCGAGCGAAAGCAAAATTTGCGAGTCAAACGAAGTCCCTTTTTTATCCGAATGAAACATGCTATTTTTTCTGCAACCGAAACAATTAACTCAAATGAATATGTGAAGTAACCAGCATCAATGCCGTGCCATATGTATGCAATGCAACAAATTCTCCGTGTGGTGAGAATATTCTTTCTGCATTAACAGCAGGTTTATTCAATTTTCAAGGATATTCGAATGGAAGTTTTAATATAAATACAACCACGTGACCCATTTTTGTATGGACCAGGTGTCAGCCCTCCCTTGCCAATGTGTTCCAGAGCCTCGCTGTTCGTTGAATGAACGAGTCTTTGGAAAGAGATGTTCTGCAGGTCTCCAAAGTGACCACGAATGGGTGCGAAGCCTTGACTCGACGGGTTAATCTCACGAGGACTGCCAAGGAAGGAACAATTGTTGATATTTCAGAAGAGCATCGTCCATGAAAATATCTATAAAATACAGACAGATCGCCAACTTTTCTACGGTGTCCCAGAAAAGTGAGTGAGTTTGTGAGCGAGGCATCACCCACGAGACAAATTGCCCTTTTTTGGACAGAATCCAACAGTTTCAGGGTATGTTTGGGTCTGCACTCCAAATATGGGAACAGTATTCCAGGACAGGTCGGATCTGTCGCTTATAGATCATAAGCAGCTGACTGGAAGTGAAATAGCTCCTGGCCCCAAAACAGAAAATCAAGTTTTTGGGATGCATTTTTAGCAATTGATATCACGCGATTTCCCCAAAAAAGATTATTGCTGATATAGTAATACCAAGCATCGAAATGGATGTGTCAGTGAGATCGGCTTTTCTAGAGAGAAGGCATGCTTGTGTTTTGTTTGCATTGAAATCTACCAAGTTATTGGATCCCCATTCGAGAATAAATTGTTGTCAACATTTCTTCCTCGTTCGTTTATGATTTGCCTGGCTGGTACTGGAGCCCTGGAAGAGAAGGCGGTATGGAGGATACTATCATCCGCGAAGCTGTGTACTGGACATGAAGTTGCTTCCAACAAATCGTTGATATGGAGTAGAAATAGTGTTGATGCTAGAATCTATCCTTGCGGAACACCAGCATTCATGATAAGAGAGTCAGATGAAACTCTGTCGACCACTACATGGAATCAGTGTGAAACCAGCCACGAGTTCCAGCCACGACTTCGCCTAATATTCGCCAATGATATGTATATCTCACAATATTTTGTCGGGCAAGAATTAACCCCATAGGCCCCCTTTTTCGGAAATTCGAAAAAAATTCATAACTTTTTCGAAATACACGTGGATGGGAGTTTTTTTCTATGAATGTGTTCCTCTGATGGTACTGAATAATATGTATATCTCACAATATTTTGTCGGGCAAGAATTGACCCCATAGGCCCCCTTTTTCGGAAATTCGAAAAAAATTCATAACTTTTTCAAAATACACGTGGATGGGAATTTTTTTCTGTCAATATGTTCCTCAGATGTTACTCAATGATATGTATATCTCACAATATTTTGTCGGGCAAGAATTAACCGCATAGGCCCCCTTTTTCGGAAATTCGAAAAAAAATCATAACTTTTTCAAAATACACGTGGATGGGAGTTTTTTTCTATTAATGTGTTCCTCTGATGGTACTCAATAATATGTATATCTCACAATATTTTGTCGGGCAAGAATTAACCCCATAGGCCCCCTTTTTCGGAAATTCGAAAAAAAATCATAACTTTTTCAAAATACACGTGGATGGGAATTTTTTTCTATGAATGGGTTCCTCCGATGGTACTTGATAATGTGTATATTCTATATGATATAGATAAAGCATATATATTAATTTAATATATAGAAAAATATATATGACCGGGGTTTTTCTACATAATTTTATCATAGTGAAATACGTACTTGATAGTATAACTATAGTGAATTATTCCAATACCTGTCTAGGATTGAAATACACATTATAGATAATTTGAAACAATGTTCATGTAAGTTAACCCAAAATAATCAGATAGTCCTTAAGTACCTTTAGATTTCTTCGAAAATTACCGGATAGGGATTAACTTCAGGATGTCAACAGTATCGGGTGTGACCGCGGTAAGATTTAAATCTTGGTCCCTTGTAGATTGACCTAACTCAATCTTTTTTGGCACAAACAAAGGTTTAATCCTTTGTGAATCTGTACTACAAAACCTATTTGCTCATATAAATATACATAGGAATATATGAATCATTTCATTTTATTTTTGAATGGCCTGATGTTCAGTGTGTTTTACAATTTCAACGTGTATTTTGAACAAGTTATGATTTTTTTTCGAATTTCCGAAAAAGGGGGCCTATGGGGTTAATTGTTGCCCGACATAATATTGTGAGATGAACATATCATTGAGTACCATCTGAGGAACATATTCATAGAAAAAAACTCCCATCCACGTGTATTTTGAAAAAGTTATGATTTTTTTTCGAATTTCCGTAAAAGGGGGCCTATGGGGTTAATTCTTGCCCGACAAAATATTGTGAGATAAACATATCATTGAGTACCATCTGAGGAACATATTCATAGAAAAAAACTCCCATCCACGTGTATTTTGAAAAAGTTATGAATTTTTTTCGAATTTCCGAAAATGGGGGCCTATGGGGTTAATTCTTGCCCGACAAAATATTGTGAGATATACATATTATTGAGTACCATCAGAGGAACACATTCATAGAAAAAAACTCCCATCCACGTGTATTTTGAAAAAGTTATGATTTTTTTTCGAATTTCCGAAAAAGGGGGCCTATGAGGTTAATTCTTGCCCGACAAAATATTGTGAGATATACATATTATTGAGTACCATCAGAGGAACACATTCATAGAAAAAAAACTCCCATCCACGTGTATTTTGAAAAAGTTATGATTTTTTTTCGAATTTCCGAAAAAGGGGGGCCTATGGGGTTAATTCTTGCCCGACAAAATATTGTGAGATATACATATCATTGAGTACCATCTGAGGAACATATTCATAGAAAAAAACTCCCATCCACGTGTATTTTGAAAAAGTTATGATTTTTTTTCGAATTTCCGAAAAAGGGGGCCTATGAGGTTAATTCTTGCCCGACAAAATATTGTGAGATATACATATTATTCAGTACCATCAGAGGAACACATTCATAGAAAAAAACTCCCATCCACGTGTATTTCGAAAAAGTTATGAATTTTTTTCGAATTTCCGAAAATGGGGGCCTATGGGGTTAATTCTTGCCCGACAAAATATTGTGAGATAAACATATTATTGAGTACCATCAGAGGAACACATTCAAAGAAGAAAACTCCCATCCACGTGTATTTCGAAAAAGTTATGATTTTTTTTCGAATTCCCGAAAAAGGGGGCCTATGGGGTTAATTCTTGCCCGACAAAATATTGTGAGATATACATATTATTGAGTACCATCAGATAAACACATTCATAGAAAAAAACTCCCATCCACGTGTATTTTGAAAAAGTTATGAATTTTTTCAGAAAATCCGAAAAAAGGGGCCTTCGGGGTTAATTCTTGCCCGACAATATGTTGTGAGATATACAGATTATCATAGACCCTCAAAGAAAATCATTGATGTAAAATAGTTTCATCCATGGACATAATTTTGAGGTTTAAGTAATTTCATGGCCAGCCATGAATATAAATTGATAATGAATGACCATTGGTGGTATGGCGCGCGCCTTGAATATTAGGCGAAGTCGTGGCTGGAACTCGTGGCTGGTTTCACACTGATCTACATGGAGAGACCTGGTCGATATAATGTTTTTTTGAACGATTTTCAAGCTTCAATTGAACACCAGTCGGGTGATTTTTTCACGGGGCAAGTTTGTTCAAATAACTACATAATCACGAAACGTGGTTCTCTGCAAGAAGCAAGTTGTTATACTACACAGTGCGATATACATACGGTTGCTTTCATATGGGAGACTACCTAATCTAATACACCATTTTCATTCTAAATCTAAGGTAAATCAGTAGTTCCCACACTATTTTCGGTCTTTAATTATATAAATAAATAATATTAATTACTGTAAATTACCGGAGAAAACGAGACGATTAAAAATAATGATCGACATATCTCGGCATCTTAATACCATTCATACCAATCATACCATCATTGTTTTGAACTTGAGGATCAGAAGGTAATTTCTCTCCCTCTCACTTAACGTTTGTATTAGCAGTAAATGAAAAAAAAAATGCAATGGATCGTATCTGTGTCATTATTGTATGGCTTCGATATTGTTTTTTCTTGGGTTATAGGTAATCGGATGAAATAAAAGCTCCCATGAAAGTATTTATCTACGTATACATAATCATTGGAAATTTTAATTAATATCTTCACTCGATATACCTATATACTAACTGAAATTATCTGGTGGCAAAACACCTTGCGAAACACGAAAGTTGAATTTGACGATGTAATGTATAATCGCAGTAAAATAATCATTAGGTATAACAAGCGCAAATGAAATAACATTCAATTTTTTTCATCATATGTCACATTTGGAATAATAATAGATTGTTTTATTAGGATCAAAAATGACACTTTGTTTGACAAGCGAATTTTGCATTTGCGATGTGGAGCGTTCAGCAAAGCCGAGCGAAAGCAAATTTTGCGAGTCAAACAAAGTCACTTTCGATCCGAATGAAACATGCTATTTTTTCTGCAACCAACAATCAACTCTAATAACTATGTGAAGTAACCACCAATGCCGTGCCATATGTATGCAATGCAACAAATAATCCGTGAGGTGAGAATATTCCACCTGCATTAACAGCAGGTTTATTCAATTTTCAAGGATGTTCGAATTGTGATTTCAATATGAATACAACCACAGAGTGACATATTTGTGTATGGACCAGATGCTCCGATGGCAAATACGGCGCCAGTGCCAGGTATAGGAACAAGACGTGGAAAATGTTAGGTTAGTGAAGATATCAACAATAATAATAGCGATTATCTATTTGTCTCCATACTCCACTGTGTTTGGCTTGATAATCAAATTTAGGCAAACAATATCGTTGTTTGAGACAAAAACTAATGCTGGCCGTGATTATTCAAAAACAGGTTATCCATCCCGAGAATAACGAATGAAATACAGGATCAAGCAAGTATTTGAATCTTGAAGGCTTCCCTGATCAAAACAAAAATACTTAACTGAGATGTTTATAATTCCAATAGTAAACTATAATAAGGTGTATTTATATCTCCAGCATGGGTATGAAATGCAAAATCTGCTGAAATCGGAAACAAATCAGGTATGCGTCTCAATCCAAATAACCAACCGTCACAATGTTGTTTATTCTTGATGACGTCAAGTAGATCCTTTTTAGTTCCTAGGAGCTCAAGTTCAACTTTAGCTCCTAGGAACTAAAATTCAACTTTAGCGCCTAGGAACTAAATATGTTGCCTAGCAACGTACCTATTTTTGTGTCAGTAATGGAAACGTCAATTCAAGAGCTGATTTTGGTATAAAAATGAACGACTTTTGTGTGTTACAGAATAAATAAATTTAGGCAAATTGAGACATCGCACCTATCTTTGATGAAAAGGCACAAATTATGGATGCTACTCCATGTCTATAGTCGCGAAATTTCAATTAGTCAAATTGGCCGACAATACTATTCAGATAATGAATCGTTGTCATAGGAGAACAACAGGAGAATAAGCTAGCATTTCAATTTTAATGGGTTGTAAACGGATTCATTCAGTTGTTTTATAAACATCAGTTTATTTTTATTAGTCGATTCCATTGGAATTTAAATTACTCGCATGATGTAATGCTATGCAGTACAATTATTTTTCAACAAATAATAACTAGTTGTTCAACAATAAGTACATGTCAACTTGTTTTGGAGTTTGTTCAGGCATCACCAGATATGTTTTCACAAAAGAAAAGAGCAGTTTGCAAAACTTCTGGTTTCAATTTCATGAATATTCAGCAGAAATACCTATAATTTATTATAGGCATTATTTCAATCCCTTGACAAGCTGCAAATGTTGCCAGAACAATTTTTATTATATCTACTGGAATTTTGTATATTCTACTCAATAAGTTATAATATGAGATCCAACTTTGAACAACAAAATCGAACAAAATGTAAATATCTAAAATATCTCGATTGTGAACAAACTGAGAAATCGAATGCTTGTCAGAATATTGTGTGAGTATATTCTAAAAAAATCCATCCATGAGAATATATGTTCCAAGGGCATTGGGCAGTAGTAAATGATTGATGGATACAACATTTTTTCAATAATGGTTCCTGCACCAAAATCGTTAAGGGAGTGTATAATCTCTGCCATATGGATAGATACTAAACTAAAGAAGCTAGCCAAGCCACTTTCGAATTTCAACATGAGACACATTTCCCAGCAAAACATTTCAAAATGGGATGGTTATTGAGCTTACAATCAATAATAACACTTTGCCTTATAAAATCGTCTTATCTGTTTGAGACGTTGAGCAAAAAATTCGGAAATAGGGTAATCAATTAGCCTAAAATTATCCATTTAATCCCAATATATCAAATCGGTGAAAAATCAATGTTTTCAAAAATGGCTTTTCTGAGTTCGGCCGAAGCTAGCAATGCCACAGATTTTTTATCATAGAGGAGAGCAAGAAAATTAGGAATAGGGTAATAAATTAGCCTGAAATGAGCACTACATTTTCACTATATCAGGTCATCAAGATATATTGTTTTTCAAAAATGACTCTGCTGAGTTCGACCGAAGCTAGCAAAGCCACAGATTTTTTATGATAGAGAAGAGCGAAAATTCGGGAATGGGGTGATTAATTAGCCTAAAATGAGTTTAAAATTATGAGATGTGTCTCATGTTGAAAATCGAAAGTGGCTTTGCTAGCTTCTTTGGTGTTGCCTATATACAGGGTGTTCCAAAAAAACCTAACCCCCTTGCTAGGGGAGGTAGAACATTGCAAAATAAGTTGTTCGCTCAGTGAAAAAATGTCGTAACGGCATCCGTTTTCATGATACAAGGTGTTGAAAAAATTATTTTTTACACATTTTTCACGATTATTCCGAAACTACTGGCAATATTGTAATGAAATTTTGTATGGATGTTTCTTGAAATCTGACACATCGCATGAATTTGTTTTTCTATCTGACTCTCATAGAGGGCGCTAGTTACACGGTTCGTACCGAGTAGTTTTGAACATAACTTTTTTGAGGTTACATTTTTCATTCCAAATATGATATGAACTTGAACATCATTCAATTTTACACCAAAAAGGTACTCTTGGTGAAACTCGATACTATGTTCCGTTCTCGGAATATTTTGATTTGAAAATAATGGAGTAGTAATGATGCTGGTACAAAATGAATTTTATTGAGTTCAATTACCTATTTATACAGGTTCAAAAATAATAAAATTATTCTTGTGCTGAAGTTATTGATGGAACAAAGAATCATAAGTAGAAAATTTAGAGATATTTGACTAGAAACATGAAATATTGAATCAGTTAGAGTAAGTGTTCAAAATGTCCTACGTTTCGAGGAATGCACGATTCTATATTCTTTTTTTAAGAATGTATTATTCTTTTGAACAGTTGAGGATCAGCTGTTAGGTCATTTAAGTGATGTTCAATTATGTCTCACAACTCTTGACATGAATTTACCTATGTAGCATAGACTTTCTGCCCAAGATACAACAAAACTGTATAATCCATGTTGTAAGTCAAATCTATTTCGATGTTATTCTTGTGATTCATTGTTAAATCGATGAGTTTTGCATCAGAAATGTATGGTTGTTTTCGGTTTTCAATAAATCGGTGATTAATTTTCATAATACTCATTCTAATACATAGCTTTATACCAGCAACAGTTACCACTTCATCATTTTCAAATCGAAATATTCCGAAAACGGAGCACAGTATCGAGTTTTACCAAGAGTACCTTTTTGGTGTGAAATTGAATGATGTTTGCGTTCACATCAAATTCAAAAAAATCAAAAAAGTTATGTTTAAAACTAATCGGTAAGAACCGTGTAACTAGCGCCCTCTATGAGAGTCAGATATAAAAACAAATGCATGCGATGTGTCAGATTCCAAGAAACATCCATACAAAATTTCATCACAATATTGTCAGTAGTTTCAACATAATCGTAAAAAATGTGTCAAAAAAATATTGTTTCAACACCTTGTATCTTGAAAACGGATGGCGTTACGACATTTTTTTACTGAGCAAACCCAACTTATTTTGCAATGTTCTACCTGCCCTAGCAAGGGGGTTAGGTTTTTTTGAAACACCCTGTATATGTGTATGCATCCACCATTTTTTCAACAATGGTTCCTGCACCAAAATCGTGAGGGGAGTGTATAATCTCTGCCATATTTAGCCAATATCTTTTATTCATTTTGCCGATACGCAATGAACTCGAGTTTTTTAGTTTTTCTTTTATATTTTTTACATAGTTAGATACGTGTGGGAATGAGTCAAAACACTTAAGTACCATAAAGTCCTACCTATATGAGTTTGTTGACACATTGGGCGTATGAACCATAACAATATCAAGGTTACTAGTGTATGTGCTAGTGTCGTTTACATTTTTGTGTCTGCGTTCCCAACGAAGTGCAAGTCATTGGTCAATAGTATTTCCATTGAATGATGTGTCATGTTAGTATAGTATTCTCGCTATACCTATTAAAAATCATGTTCAACATCGTCTGGCGATGAAGTCAATTAAATTGTATCTCAATGTTCAGTACGGTTCAGTATCTAGGTGATGTTTCTGGATGGACAAACAAAAGAAAAAAAAATAAGCACCTATAAAATGGGAACATATATACAGTATGACCAAGTGGGGTCATCTCCAGTGATATACACTGCTCGCCAACAGCCATGGAACCACCCCAATTTCCGGAAAATGATATTAGGAGTCAAAATAGGTCTAAAATCACTTCAGATTCGGAATCAGGACGGTCAATTCTCTAACTATTCATAGTTTTCCTAGGGAATTTTCATCAGTTCAGGAAAATTATTTAGGATCGGATTCCTAGCATTACTTATTATTTTGATGTGTTCGTTGACTCTAGTTTGAATCCGTCTACCACTCTGACCAATGTACTGGGAATTGAATAGTTTTCACCGAGGTTTCCCTCGGTTCCTATACACCTCGACAAAGTTATCATCAGTTTCTTCTGTGATGCATCAACAAACTTCGTATAGGTATGTTTCCAAAAAAGTTTTAAATTGTGAATATTTGACTACGTATCTATATAGCAGAAACCTAACCAGAACCAACAAATTACGGCTCTATTTGATTTCTATTGACGATACAAATTATTGCTGGAAAATACTTATCATATACGTAGGTACTTAGCTCGGTACTTAGTCAATGATTCAATGTCTTTTTTAATTGACTTCGGTAATTACTATGTGAGCTTGTTAATGATTGAAACTCATCTATCAAGGTAAAATACCAATTAAAATGCAATGAACATTTCCCAAATTAAGAACGCTGTTTTTGTTTTTCCCAAGCTCGAAGTACCTAATTACTGCTAAAATCTGATATTTTACATAATACCTATGGTTGAGAAGAACATAAATTATTTTCTACTTGTCTGCACAGGCACAGGAAGTATTTAGAAGAATTTAATCTCCAAAAATTCAAAAAAAAACTCCACTACCTACCTTCTCTCCCGAGTTCTCTCCCTATCCCCTATTCTGAACATTATACGGATTCCCTTTCGTGCGCCCCAAGAGATGAAACATACATAAATTAGATTTTAGGTTAATTATAGGTCTTTGAAAAAAATCGTAGATACCGCATATTGAAAAAAATGGCTCCCAGGTATAAACCCCTCGATAAATTCTCAGAAGTACACTTAGTCATGTTTGAAAGTTTTGAAGATTTCCATGAAAGTATTGAAAAGGAATATTCTCAGATATAATTATGAACATGAAAAAATGGATATATATATGAATATTCAGAATGAAATTATGTACATGCATATCTTTATATGAAGGAGAATGCAAATTCTCTACCTCAGAAGATATTGTTTTCAAATTCTTATCGTGTGTTCAATAGGTATAATCCAATGTTCGTCGTGACAAACAGCCAGGAAAGTAGTTGTTCTCGTTTTCTGTTGAATAAACCGAGAAATAATTGATATTTTCATCATATAGAGAATGCGAATTATCAATGTATTTCTTTATACAGGGTGTCCCAACGAAAACTTTCCACACGGATTTACTAGGAAATGACAAATTATTTTCGGAAACGCTGAAACACGTCGATTTTGATTTCTAGGGGGACACATGTCAGTGATGAATTTAGTCACGCAACTTCATCCCACTGACAGGGGCGGCTAGATCACCGGACCTCAACCCGTTGGATTATTTTTTATGGGGGCATCTCAAAAGCAAAGTTTTTGCCACTCCGCCTGAGTCACTAGAGGATCTAAGTGGTCGAATTGTAAACGAGTGCGGCAGAATAACTCTAGAAATATTGGCAAACGTTCATAATAGTTTCGAAAGTAGACTTTATCATTGTATGGAGGTAGAAGGGGCTCATTTCGAGCAATTAATAAATTGAATTTCGATAAGAACAGGTACGATATTGATTATTGAAATTAAACCTATTTCCACACTAATCTCAACGAATCTCAATTACCAGTCATTCGATTTTGAAAAAATATAAACGTTTGGATAGAGAATAAAGAGAGCTTCAAGATGATGTTTCACTCGACCCACGTTCCCTATGATGATTCGCAAGGGGGTAGCCGCCCCCGTCAGGGGGATGAAGTTGCTCGACTAAATCCATTACTAACATGTGTCCCCCTAGAAATTAAAATCGACCTGTTTTCGCGTTTCCGAAAAAAGTTTGTCATTTTCCAGTAAATCCGGGTGGAAAGTTTTCGTTGGGACACCCTGTATAGGTATATCCCAGACAGCACTGGATATTCCTAGAATATTCTCTAAATATGCTAAAAAGGAGGAGTCTATTCCGAATATTCATCGATTATTCCTAGAATATATACATGCCTCTGGAACATCTAAAAGGAATATTCCAAAGTGAATAGTCGGATATGTTTAGGGAATATTCAGGTATGCATTTTTCAGGAATGTTCCCAACTGAATATTCTCTGTTGTATATTCATGAAATATTCCCAACTGAATGTTCTGTGGGGTTTATTCATGAAATATTCTCAACTGAATATTCTGTGCGGTATATTCATGAAATATTCTCAACTGAATATTCTGTGATGTATATTCATGAAATATTCCATGAATATTCCTATGTTTCTCAACACATAAATACAAATCATTATTTCAGAGATGTGAGTATCAAACATCAATTAGATGTGAGGGGATTTTGAAACAAAAAGAGTTTATGATCCGATTTCGAACAACGCTCTCACAAGAAATTGATATGTACAACATTATTCAATTCGATTACTGGCCTAGTCGTCAAGGCGTTGCTCTGATAGTCTTGAGGTCACGAGTTCGGTCCCTACTTGGGTAACTTTTTATCATTTTAGAATATGTTTATTGGAATATTCCAGGAACATTCTACATAGAATATCCTTCTGGATATATTGTATGAATATCTGAGGAATTCCCATTCGCATATTTAGAGAATATTCCACAGATATTCCGGAATATTCCAGACTATTTCTAGAATATTCCAATATTCCAAAAGGAATATGATAGGGAGATTCATGGAATATCTGGTGCTGTCTGGGATATCCATTTTTTTATGTTCATATCTGAGAATATTCTTTCTCAATACTCTCACCCAATCAAGGGGTTCAAACTTGAACGACGGCAACTTGTTATTTTTATAGACCTCAATTCAGAATTTCTTTTCACGTCCTGTATGATGAATATCAATCTATCATACATCAAAAAATTTCCATGAAACTTTGACAAAACAGAATCCATATACACAATAAATGAATTCGGTTCATGATTCTAACACGTGAATACAAAAACTGAAACAAATTGTCAAAGTGTATGTAAGTGTAGGAATTCATGAAGGGGACCCTATTTATATACCATCGGTAGTATCGAAAGAAACCGTACAAAGAGGCCTAGAAAGTCCTAGCTCGGCAAAAGTCTAAAATAAATAAAATCAATACAGCACTAAAAATTAGTAAGTGGACAATGGCACTGGCGCAATGGCAAAAATTCGAGGGATATGCGCAAAAATAGAAAAGGCGCCGAGTAGGTACGTATAGGACCAGCACGGAAAAAAGTCCATTTCTGATTGGTTCCCGATAATTGCAAAATCAATACGTACTCCGCTGCAACTTAATTGATCAAACATCGACAGTGACAAGTCCGATAAGAATATCCAACTGCGCCGAGAAGGAGGGCTTTTCATTCCTTCTTTTCTCTCTCTTTTCATTCACCTATTCACACACTTACCGAGAAAACAGGTAAGAGAATGATAAACACAAATAATACAACATTATAGTCACATAATTTGATGGTTTACTCCTCTTAATATACTTAATTCAAAGCAAATATTAAGAATCTATGGATGTACTAAGCACCTGCATCTAAGAAATCCTCCTCAAACCCAATTATTGTGAGAAGATTTTTTGGTTAGAATTGCAAGAACTGAAATTGGTCAGTAAGCTTCAGAATTTCTGGCTTATTTTTGATGGATCAGAAAAGACTTGCAATCGCACATAGGAATGTTTGATGGATTGATGGATAGATTTTTCGTTTTGATTTGGCTCCAGACACTATATTGAAGCATGAAAGATCGGAGGACCTTTTCCAATTGTTGATAGACATTGCACTTCAAGCAGTTGATAAAGAAACTGAATTATCCAGTTTTGGTTTGATTGCACCAAATACATAGCTGAAGGAAGAATAATATAATTTTTGGTTTCGATTTGGGTCGAAATAATATTGAATATGATGAATCAGAGCCCAGAGGATATTTATCATTGTTGTGTATCACAAGTTTGTCAATGAGATGGGAATGAGAAAATGTTTCAACCAGAACTGCAACATTCCCCAGTTTTGGTTTCAATTTGGCTCCAAACACCATTGAAATTGAAGAATGATGAATTGGAAATTATTTCCAATCGATGGGCATTACAAATTCACTAGGTAGGTATTAGTTGATGACAAAGTTTTAGAGAATAATTAATGCCAATTTTGGTTTGAATGCAACCACACATCTCCTGAAAATAGAGCTCTGCGGTTTTGATACTGCTCAAGACGTCACTAAAGAATGAAGATCAACTTTGCAAAATAAATCTGCTTCCTGAACTTTTTCAAGTTTAGCAAATAGAATTTCCGATACTGATTTGTTACGAAGCACTATTGAATTCTGAAGAATCGTGAGATTTCCATCAATCCCAAATCGGGAGATTAATTTGGAACCGGTAAAACACCTGAGAAGTTTTGGCGCTAAATGTCACATTCAAAATAAACGAACTAGGTACTCACGCAAGGATCCTTATAACGAGTGAGCACATGTAGCAATAAAAAAACACTGCACCTGACAATCCCAATAGAAATTACGACGACGATAGTCCGCAACTTGGCAATTCGCACACGAGAACACACGGCCAGCGCAGTTGAGTAACTACAAACAGTGAAACAGTCGAGTATCGGGGGAGTGCAATCGAGCACAGGCGAGACACCGCAACGCCAGTGCAGGGCCGACAGCGGTTGCAATTGTCAGAAACAAACGCGCACACACGGCCGCCTGAGAGAAAGAAGAGCGTGCAGAAACACTTGCGTCTCGACCTGCCCGCTTTTGCCGCCTACTACGACTCGGAGGATTCGGCTCTCTTGCTATTCGCGTGGTGTTGCCAAGCTGAAAGAATTTTCCCTATCGCTGGGACTTTCGATGGTCGAATGGGAAAACTATTGAGAACGGGAAATTCGGGATAATCATTCAAAATATAATGGTTTCTTATCCGATTCTGCTCAACACGGCTACCGAATGCCACCAAATAGGGTATTAACCAATTTCTTCCATAAAAAAATATTTCATCGGCTGATGAAGGAATTTTTGCATTAAAAATGGTATGTTCTGCAAGGTATCAAGAAATTAAGTTATTCTCAGTATACTTACAAGGTGGCCGCTAAATCCTGCAATCTTTTGTAATATTCAATCCTTTGAGTTGAGAATTTCGAATGTCTTTATATAGCACATCATAAGAATTCTTTATAGTTAATTTTTTTTATATTCTGGTTCCCACGGAAAGGGGTATCCTGTAATGTTCAGAGAACATCGTGAGAACCAATGGAAATAAGGTAGGAATTGGTGTTCTTAAATTTCTGGAGGTTATATGCCTCGGGGAACACCTCTCTTGGCAATGTGTTCCATAGCCTCGCTGTTCGTTGGAGGAACGAGTCTTTGGAAAGAGATGTTCTGCAGGTCTCCGAAGTGACCACGAAAGGGTGCGAAGCCTCAACTCGACGGGTTAATCTCGCGGGGACTGCCAAGGGAGGAACAATTGTTGATATTTCAGAAGAGCATCGTCCATGAAAATATCTATAAAATAGAGCCAGATCGCCAACTTTTCTACGGTGTTCCAGAGCTGTGAGTGAGTTTGTGAGCGAGGCATCACCCACGAGACGAATTGCCCTTCTTTGGACAGAATCAAACAGTTTCAGGGTATGTTTGGGTGCTGCACTCCAAATATGGAAACGGTATTCCAAGACAGGTCGGATCTGTGCCTTATAGATCATAAGCAGCTGACTGGAAGTGAAATAGCTTCTGGCCCGAAACAGAACACCAAGTTTTTGGGATGCAGTTTTAGCAATTGACCTCACGTGATTTTCCCAAGAAAGGTTATTGCTGATAGTAATATCAAGCATCGAAATGGATTTCTTCAAATGTATGGTTACTCCTGACAAGCTTATATTGGGCACAGTGAGATCGGCTTTTCTAGAGAAAAAGCATGCTTGTGTTTTGTGAAATATTGTCTATACTATATTTTTATAATGGGTTATCCAAATGCCGTCAAGAAAATTCTTAAATAAATCATTTTTAATTCTTTCTGGCGTTATTTGTTGAAGATTATAAAAATCGATTGCACATTTACATTGTCACTTTTTCCTTCTGAACGATGACATTTTCAGATTCTCTATCCGTTGTTTCGGCTTTACGCCATCTTCATTAATAATAGTGCAGTGTAATTGGGTCATTCTCTATTTGTCATAATATGACTTCAATTTTTGATTTCAGAATGAGACCCTGTATTTTTCACACTTTTGGACATGGGATATGAGTGTTCCTTCCGCTATTGAATTTATTTATATGAATGAAAACAACATCTACCTATATAATGTAAATTACCTTTTTTATGATTAGGCAATAAATCTGTATTATAGTTGTTAATCTACCAAATGATACATCAAAGAAATATGTCTAGGGATTATCATTCATTAAAAAATTCTCACGATATGTTTTTACATTATATTATTAATACCAAAGACAAGTTTCTGATATGCTACTCTCGAGTTTTAATATGTAATTTATTATGAGGTAGAAAAAGCAACAGAAGGTTACAAAATAATAAACTGGTGGTTCATGGTTGAAATAATTCCAACGTATGTCCATGGAATTATTTTCATCTCCATCAATTCCCCTTTCTTCACAATCTTTAGTAGTTATATGGAAATCTACATTTTACTCAAAAACGGTGCTAAATTGACAGATGGCAGATCAACATCTGTCATTGTTGAAATTCAACAGAAAGTGTCGTACGTATGTCCAGTTCACTAAGGTGTCAAACTCATAATTATTTATGCTATTTAAATTATTTTTATGAGATCTCCGAAGATACAGTGTGGCTCACTTCTAATGGAAACACCCCTGTATCTTACTCAATCCTTGGGTGAAGATCATGAAATTTGGAGCGGAAATTGGGGTGGTTCCATGGCTGTTGGCGAGCAGTGTATATCACTGAAGATGACCCCCACTTGGTCATATAGGGCATTTTTGGTATATCTCTCGCCCCAGCAAATTTCAGGATCCTAACCCAACGATTACGTAAGATACGAGGGTGTTACACCAGGGCCTACTCGGTGAGATACAGTAGGCCCTGGTTACACACTGTATATAAAAAAAGCATCCAAGTTGCATGCGTTTTCACTCAGGAATTTATTGTTCCCGAAATTTCCTCCCCAACAACTGGCAACACTGTCTGTCATCTATATTCGCATATAGTGCGGTAACAGGACTCCTCATTATCGTATTTGTTCATTCAGGGACACTATGATAACAATAAGAACAAAGATAATCAGAAAAGAACTCACGTGTGACGTCACATGCGTTGATAACTGTCACTGTCACTCGCACTATCGAAACGCTGTGTCGAAGAATTCACGCGACTAACCCCTGCAATCATAGTGTTTTCGGGGTAGTTGTACCATACGCAGTAGTTCGAGGCCCTTTCCCTTCTCCCTTCTCGCCCTTCTCATTATTACGCGTATTTCTCTTCCGCTCGTACTCAGCGTCTCGATAGGCCAGGGCCGGACCACACCAAACACACGACCTTCCAGATATACAGGGTGTAATTTTAACCCAGATATTCCTGAAAATATTTTGTTTCAAATTCTGATTTTTGTTGTGTAAAACTAGTTCAGAATTCAAAAATGAGTAACAGAAAAATTTTTAAAAATTTGTTTAAAGCTGAGGTTCCCAAAAAGACGATGTCCTTCTGAAAGGACAGTATGCAAATGACTGACATTTCCTAGGACAGAAGTTTCAATTGAATTTGAAATTTAATACAAGCGGATAAAGAAACCATTCTGAACATGAAATCAAATGAAGAATATGATTCAACTTTAGTCTCTGACATAATAAGACTTGAAACAAGTAACTTAGAGAGCAACGTTGCACATTTCGCTTTTTGTGGAAACATTTTTAATGAGAATATCGGCATCTTGTTTTCTTTTACTGCGTTACCATCAAATGATCGTAACTGAAATCTGCGTTCTTCAATGGAGAGTGTTTTGAACGTTTCGAAAGTTTTCTCTGGTTGCCTTGCAAAATTGGATTGGCTATTTTTTTGCGAACAGGTAAATGATCATGGAAACCTCCTAGCATCCTATGTAATTGCCAAACATTGTTTGCACACATATCTAACATGTGAACTATAATAAGAGGCATGTACCATTTTTTACACAAAGTAGTGCAACTCTATTATATTTTGGTCGGCTCGATAAACGCTCTCCATGTTCCTTTTGTATAAAAAAACTTTTTCTGCAACCGACACAAAAGTCGTCCATTTTGATACCAGAATTAGCTCTTAAATTGACGTTTCTATTACTGACACAAAAATAGATATGTTGCTAGGCAACATATTTAGTTCCTAGGAGCTAAAGTTGAATTTTAAAAAGGATCTACTGGACGTCATCAAGAATGAAGAACATTGTGACGGTTGGTTATTCGGGTTGAGACGCATACCTGATTTGTTTCCGATTTCAGCAGATTTGGCATTTCATACCCATGCTGGAGATATAAATAACCCTTATTATAGTTGAGTATTGGAATTATGAACATCTCAGTTAAGTATTTTTGTTTTGATCAGGGAAGCCTTCAAGATTCAAATACTTGCTTGATGTGTATTTCATTCGTTATTCTCGGGATGGATAACTTGTTTTTGAATAATCACGGCAAGCAATAGTTTTTTTGTCTCAAACAAAGATATTGTTTAGCTTCATTCGATTATCAAGTCAAACACAGTGTAGTATGGAGAGGAATAAATAAAAACTATTATCATTGTTGATATGCTCACTAACCTAACATTTTCCACGTCTTGTTCCTATATTTGCCATTAGAGCACCTGGTCTATACACAAATATGTCACTCTGTGGTTGTATTTATATTGAAACTACAATTCTAACATCCTAGAAAACCTAACCTGCTGTTAAAGCAGATAGAATATTCTCACCACATGGATTATTTGTCAATATTTGTTGCATTGCATACATATGGCACGGCATTGGTGGTTACTTCACATGTTCATTTGAGTTAATCGTTTTGGTTGCAGAAAAAATAGCATGTTTTATTCGGATCAAAAGTGACTTTGTTCGACTCGCAAATTTTGCTTTCGCTCGGCTTCGCTAAACGCTCCGCCTCGCAAATGTAAAATTCGCTTGTCAAACAAAGTGTCACTTTTGATCCTAATAAAACAATCTACTAATATGAGGTTGCTAAACTATACTCAGCATGTCCATTGTATCTTCATCGCTCAAGTCCTAATTTGTAACTAGTACACAATAACTGAGAGGTGACATCATTGCTACAGATATTCAAGATTGTTCATTATTAGTTTTGTCATCTTCTGAAGATTGCAGAAAGTGACACCACTGAAAAAAAGTTGCTTGCATGCCTACTGTCCTTCTCAAAGAACATTCGGGCAATTTTTGAGCAACAAACATGATTACGACAGACTATCATCTCGACACAAAAAATCAATGATCTTGAAATTGAACTGAAGCACTGCGTTTGGTTTGGCGCCCCCTCTCCACGAGAAATACGAGGCGCATGCCTCCCCTATAATCCGCCACTGCTTATTATTTTTCAATAAAATACCCTATACTGAAATATCAATTCAAGAGTGGCCATTCCTGCCCTGTTCCTATCCCTCGAAAAACAACCCATATCGATTTTGAAAGCGAGTACCTAATATAGGCTTGCAGTATAGTTGCTATACGCTGTACCTTCCAGCATCGATCTGCGACATACGTCTCACGTTCTACAGTCCTACTAAGGGCAGAAAAGAGATCGGACGTACGTCTATGCTAGACAGTAGGGCTAAAATTGCTGATATATGTCTCTTACATATTGCTTTCGCTCGCCCAGAGGTGAAGAAAAAGAAGGAAAGTGCGTGATAAAAATGAGCCGGACGCCATTTTGAAGTGGGTTTTATTTGGGTCGTAAGAAGGAAATTTAGTTTCGAGCTAGTTGATATCTAGCACAGAAAAAAATACAATTGATTGGAGGGGATAAATTGTGATTTGCACGTTTTGGTAGTAAGTTAACTGATATACGGAGTGTTCCAGAGCTTCAAGGCCAGCAGATAACTGGGAAACGGGGTTATCCCAAGGAATCTACTCAATATGCTCGATTCGTCAAACTTAAAGAATAACTTCGTCATCTGAGATACGATAAGGAGATTTTTCGACCTTGAAAGGTCATTAGTAAAATTAGAATTGAAACATGTTCGGATCTTGTTATATCCGTCATCTGCTGTTGACATTTATTGCATCCATTTTGATTCTGCGATCTGAATAGGCGGTTTTTCGACAAAGAATCGAGCTATCTACAGCGTGTCTCATTTCAAACGCCCCCTCCCCTCTATATCTCAGCTATCAGTCTTGCGATCTTTACCAAACTTGTATCGGTATGAATAATCATCAATATGACCAGTTCTTCAACGAAAAACATCATTTTAGACAGTGCCGTGCATTTTTATTGAAATGAATATGGGTCAGTCTTTTATTAAATCATATTAGAAATTTTTTCACAGGAAAACTGATCTCATAATATTGTTCTTCATGGTTTCTAACCAGCATATGTGGATTTTCATAAGATGCCTATGAAGGGTATCAGAAAAACAGACTTATCTAAACAGCATTTTTGCGAACGTAATAATTACTTACTCGGAAACGGTGAGTTCAACATAAAGAAGTGTATAACTCGTTTTTCTTTCCAAATCATGATTTTCCACCTACCGGAGCTATTCACTATTCATTCGAGACTGAAAGTGATTTTTTGCATATGGAGGTTCGAAAGCACGAGGAACAATAATATGAGATTAGATTTCCTGTAAAAAATGTCTAATATGATTTTATGAAAAATCGACCCCTTTTTAGTTCAATAAAAGCGCACGGCATTGTCCAAAATGATGTGCATCTCTGTAAAACTGATCATATTGATGGTTATTCATACCACACCAAATTTGGTTGGAATATCGCATGACTGATAACTGAGATATAGAGGGGGGGGCGTTTAAAGTGAGACACGTTGTATATGCTCAGAAATAGTTATTTATGTAGCAAGGACGAAAAATTGATAACCAGCAAATGACAGTGATTGTCGACTCACTCTCCGCTCTTGGACCAGGGTTGCCAATTTTTATTTCTTCAGTAAATACCTGTCAAAAATTCAGCAGATTTCAAGATCTATTTCATGCTATACGAATTCCAAGAAAGGATAAGGATATTAACCTATGACGTCAAAAAATGACTCATTTCCAACAAAATAGAAACAAATGAAACAAACATTCTCCTGAAAAAAAGTACATATCCATATTCTCAATTTGGAAATACTCACAAATATCACAAAATACAGTTACATAGGTACTTCAGTGGCGGCTCCTCAGAGGAGGCAACGGAGGCTGAGCCTCCTCTGAGATTCTCCTTAAACTGATATTATCTATACTTTCTCACTAAAAGGACACCAAAATACATGGATTTTGATTTTATTTCCTATCTTTAGGTAAATATTTTTGAATTGGCCACAGTGCTTGCTCACGCATCACACGTTAAAGTCTGCAAATTACGCGTAAAATATTCAACTTGGCAACATCTATAGGAGGCTAGACTCCTTCACAATGCGCAACCCACGCGCGCAATGCAAATGCTCGAATACGCCCGAATAACACGTGT
The DNA here is from genome assembly GCA_918026855.4 of Phaedon cochleariae. Lineage (NCBI taxonomy): Eukaryota > Metazoa > Arthropoda > Insecta > Coleoptera > Chrysomelidae > Phaedon > Phaedon cochleariae. The sequence goes on from OU896717.1 coordinate 34,310,982, forward strand.
TTGTCGTGGTCGTGTCTCGTCGCAAATTGCGGACAATCGCGAATGCATTGTTTATGTTTATGTTAGGTTAATGGTTAGGAGCTCTATAAATTTCTGAAAAATGAGTGTTTTAAACGATTGCGACTTAGTGGAATACTTTTTGGTGAACCCATTCAGTGCTTTGTCTTATGAAGATAAATTGATTGTGAAAAACAAACGTCCGAAACCGGAATTAAAAAATCTGATTGTAACAGGTAACAAACAAAATCGTTCGTTCAATTCTTATAATTATAAAAAATATATCTGGTTGACGGGATCTGAGGTAAGGAATAAGCTATTTTGTTCGTACTGCGTATTATTTTCAACCGATAAGTCATCATGTTGGGGTCGATTAGGATATAATGATTTGAAAAATTTGCCTCGCGGATTGGATAGACACTGCAAATCACAGGAACACATCTCTTTAAGTAGTTGTTTTTCACAATAAATCTCATATCATTCAGCCTCCTCTGTCATGGAAGTCACGAGCCGCCACGTACTTATATGATTTGAGTACCTATATAAAAAACAGGAACGAATAGTAAAGATGAACAACAAAAATACAAAACAAATGAAAAATCAAACGTGAGAACAAACTAAAGATAAATAATCATATAGGTAATTATAATAATGAATAAGTGTCCAAATATTTTTCAGTAGGTTATGGAATGTTACATTAGATCAGTAGATCAATATGCAAATCAGGAGATCTAGTGAAAATTCAGTGGCCACCCTGCAGCGGACAAAAAGTGTTTGCAAACAAAAAGTTACTGTCTACGGACAAAAAGTACTTGCCTTCGAAAATAGTTTTTCGTTCGTAAATAAGAACGTGAATTGTGATTTTTTGTTCGACGAAAAAAAAAATTTCGTGTGTAATCTGGATGGCAAATTAGAAACGGGCTTTGCGGGGTTCGGATAAGAGGTCCCAAATTCTATCTGGAGTTCTGCCCTCCAATAATAGGATTGGGAATTTTATTTATTAACCCAACGATTATCTATAATCCATACGGGTTTGTTGGACCGTTAATTATTGACGTTTGGCCCTAGTAAAAGATTAATACCAGATAATGGAAGGTATTTAAGGGGGGTGAAAACGAGAAAAGGAAAATGGGAAAGGAGATTATCACTTATATCAATGCTATAAGAATCTTGATAGTTCACTTTTTGGCACCAACATTGTTCCTACTCCATATCACTGGATCAACCATCTGCCCTATTCACAGATTTGCAGATGATAGTACTCTCTATATAGAGTTATATTCCAGAATTCCCATTTCTTCTCAGGAAACTAAGACGACAAAGGCAGACCAATGGTGCAATGAAAACCACTCCAACAGCCGTTTTAGAGGTCCTCTTGAACTTGCCACCACTACAAATATACATTCAAGGTGAAGCCAGAGCAGTCGTGAGTAGATTGTCCAGAAATCAAGCATCCATAAGCAACACGCACGGTAAAGACTACAGGAAGGAAGCTATATGAAGAGTTGAAAAGCAACCCCATCATGGGAATGCCAACAGATGGCATGATTTCAAAATATAGCTTTGAAAAAACTTTTAAAATAAGTATAACAGACAGAGAGGCATCGAAGAAAGGATCTCCTGTCGATGCAAATATTGCTGTCTATACGGACGGCTTGAAAACCGAGGAAGGGTCAGGAGCTGGTATTTATGGAGCCAAACCAAAGACAAGAATGTCACTGAGCTTAGGCAAATACGCGTCGGTATTTCAGGCAGAAATTATTGCAAACATCATTGCGTAAAAGAATTGATAAGGCAAGGGTTTAAGGGGAAACCGTTGCAATCTATTCGGATAGCCAGGCGGCAATCAAAGCAGTCAACTCAATGCAAATTAACTCAAAGCTAGTATGGGGCTGCTCAGAATCCCTAAATGAACTGGGCAGTCAGAATAGACTGACTCTAGCATGGGTATCAGCACATACAGGGTACGAGGGCAATGAAGTGGCAGACTCACTTGCCCGAACAGGAGCAAACAAAGCTCTGAATGGCCCAGAACCCTTTTATGGTATTGCTGAAGCTATACAAAGACAAGTATCAAATCATGGATGCAAACCAAATCTCAAGAATGGTGGAACAACTCGCCAGGAATGATACAGACAAAAGAGTTTATTAAAAAACCATCACCAACATTCACAGAATATCTACTGAGTCAAATACAAAGTACAACTAGAATACTAGTGGGACTTCTCACAGGGCATTGTATGCTCAACAAACACATAAGTACTGCTGTGCAGGTTCTGTCAGTAAGAGGAGGAAACAGCAGTATACATACTTTGCCACTGTGAGTGCTTGTCAAGGCCAAGGTTCCTTACGCTGGGTGAGGAAAAACCTAGAACCCAAAGTAACACAGGGGATCTGAAAGCTAGACTATGGAGTCTCATAGAGAAGGCGGGGTTAGTCAAAGAACTCTAAACGATTTTGAGGGCAGACAGATCTGAAAAAGTCGCGGTGTTGAGGCAGATAGCCCGAAGGCCCCACTCTGAATCTAATCTAAGGCAGGTCAACACTGATAATGGAGATCTTGCTGGAATTACAGCCTGGGAAACCAACAACCTTGTTGAATTCAAAGCCACCAAAACTCAAGCCTGTATTTTCTCTAGTATACCTGATATTTCAATGTCTGGTACCATCATTGCCACAAAGTCATCTATCCATGCTCGGTATTTTCATCCGCGATACTCTCTCATGGCAAAATCATGTCAGATCCATCGCCGGAGCTGTTTATTGTTATTTATTATTTCATGATCTGCAAAGCTCAGACACGACTTGTTTCAGAATACTGTTCCCACATATGTAATTCAGCACCCACATATACGCTGATGCTCTTAGATTCCATCTAGAGACCAGCCAGTCACCTGGTGGGTGATGCCACACTAACGAATCCTTCAACATCATTGGAACATCGCAGAAAAGTCGGCGACTTTTTCCTTTTGTATAGATACCTCCGCGGGAAGTGATCTTCAGAAATCTCTGCTATCTTTCCATCATAAGCAATATTAGGGAGATCTGGATTTAGAAAAGGGTCGACTTCAGCAGAGCCTTTGATACTATAAATCATGAGTTATTGGTATCCATAATACATTACATTGGCTTGTCAGCTGCAGCTATAAAATTGATCAGAAATTACCTCAATAATAGAACTCAAAGAGTTGCAATTGGTGAGGTGCTTTCATCTCTACTTTCTTTTCAGCGGGGAGTACCACAAGGGTCAATTTTGGGACCAATTTTATTTGCAATATACACTTCTAATCTCATCAATAATATGAATGAATGTAGAGTGCACTTTTACGCAGATGACACCCAAGTTTATTACAGCTTTCTTCCTCAAAGTGTATATAGAAGTTTCCTGTGAAATAATCAATAACAATCTGAATGAGTTTGCTAAAACTGCCACAGACCATTTTTTACTTTTAATCTCTCGTAAGTCTAATGTGTTACTGTTTTGACCCAAAACCAAACGATCTGCAGTACTAGAATCTGTGAATATATCAATTAATGGTGAACCAATTCAGCTGCTAGAGGAATCTCAAAATCTTGGGGTCATCCTTGATCATACTCTCAGATTTGAAAAGAATGTTGATAATCTTTTGCGACATGCATATTCGTCGCAAGAACTCACAATCTCCAGTTCAAGTTCAAAAGAGATTCCAATACCTACCTCATCTCCCTATCCTCCTTAGGTACGCACGATGTTCCTCTATATTATAGGGATTCCCTTTCGTGCACTCCGATAAATAAAAAAATAGAGATTATTATTTCTTTTTGATATACAATATGGCGACTCTTCTTGTATATCTGCTTTTTGAAATCAGCAAATTCAAGTGTGATTCTGTGGAACCATCCTTCATAAACTCACCTCAAGTTTTTTGTCAACCAATGTTGAAACTTGATTTTCACTTCGATGCGTGGGATTCTTCTTGCATGGGCTAAAAACCTTCTCACAAATTATTCGGATTTGCTGAAATTGCTGCTAACGCAATTCGGAGACTCGGCTTAGAGGTGGCACGGCAAGTGCGGAAATAATAAAATATTCAAAATTCGATTTGAATCCGGACCAGCCGAGCGTTTTACTGCTAGCATAATCGAATGAAAATTCGTAATGGCGTCGTCATATAGACATCTATGTAGTCCTCATTTATCGATAAAGCTAAATCGATAAACTCCCCTTATATTGATAGCCGCGTTGAAAAAACAAATTCTCTGAAAATATAATTTTCGTCAAAGGTGCTCATCTGAAAGTAATTATCAGTAGTTAAAGAGCAGGTATCTTCAACTATTAAAATGGAAGTTGTTCAGACTTGTTGGGAAGCTATTCATGTCTTGAGTCTTGCCATTATTATCATACCTGTTCGAACCTGATCGAGAACAATTTGAATCTTATTCAACTACATTATCATGTCCGATAGTCAAGAGGCCATTGAAGCGCTGAGCTTTATTGTTTTCAGCTTTGAAACGATTTGGAAATGCCAGAAAGAACTGAACAAGCTAGCCAACAAAAATACAGTCACCCTTCTATGGGTTCCGGGACATTCCGGAGTATAGCTTCACTATTCTAGCTTGGCTCCTGAGATGCGCAGACGATGAACAGAGATGTTTAGTGTGCGACAAAGATCCACTACGCCGACTGGTCTACTGCGCATCCAATTCTCAGTGGGGCCAGAATCCTTCTGCGGGATCACCAGCAATAGATACTGTAGATTAGATTAGATTTGGAATGGGGCCTTTGGGCTATCTGCCTCCACACTGCGACCTTTCCAGATCTATTGTGTCTGCCCTCAAAATCGATTAGAGTTCTTCGGCTAGCCCCGCCTTCTCTATGAGACTCCATAGGCTAGCTTTCAGATCTCCTGTGTATCTCTGGGCTCCTGGTTTTTCCTCACCCAGCGTAAGGAACCTTAGTCTTGACAAGCCCTCACAGTGGCGAAGTATGTGTACTGCTGTTTCTTCCTCTTCTTGACAGAACCTGCAAAGCAGTTCTTCAGTCAGACCTATCGTACTCATGTGTTTGTTGAGCCTACAATGCCCTGTGAGAAGTCCCACTAGTATTCTAGTTGAACTTCGTTTCTGGCTTAGTAGATATTCTGTGAATGTTGGCGATGGTTTTTAAATAAACTCTTTTGCCTGTCTCATTCCTGGCGAGTTGTTCCACCATTCTTGAGATTTAGTTTGCATCCATGATTTGATAATAGTCTTTTGTATAGCTTTCGCAATACCACAGAAGGGTTCTGGGCCATTAAGAGCTTTGTTTGCTCCTGCTCGGGCAAGTGAGTCTGCCTCTTCATTGCCCTCGTACCCTGTATGTGCTGGTACCCATGCTAGATTCAGTCTGTTCTGACTGCCTAGTGCATTTAGGGTTTCTAAGCAGTCCCATACTAGTTTTGAGTTAACTTGCATAGAGTTGACTGCTTTGATTGCCGCCTGGCTATCTGAATAGATTGCAATGGTTTTGCCTTTAAACTTTTGCCTTATCAATTCTTTCCCGCAATGATGTATTGCAATAATTTCTGCCTGAAACACCGTCGCGTATTTGCCTAAGCTCAGTGTGTCTTTGGCTTGGCCCCATAAATACCTGCTCCTGATCCTTCCTCAGTTTTGGAGCCGTCCGTATAGACAGCAATGTCTGCATTGATAGGAGGTCCTTCCTTCCATGCCTCTCTGTCCGTTATATTTATTTTAAAAGTTTTTTCAAAGCTATATTTTGGAATTATGCCATCTGTTGGCATCCCCATGATGGGGTCGCTTTCCAACTCTTCATATAGCTTCCTATAGTCTTTACCGTGCGCGTTGCTTATGGGTGCTTGACCCCTTGACAATCTACTCACGACTGCTCTGGCTTCGCCTTGAATATATATTTGTAGTGGTGGTAGGTTCAAGAGGACCTCTAAAGCGGCTGTTGGAGTGGTTTTCATTGCACCAGTGGCACTCAGGCACGCTTGCCTTTGAATAGCACTGAGCCTTCGAATCACTCCAGCCTGTTGTGTCTTTGGCCACCAAACTACTGACCCATATGCTATCATAGGCCTGATGACGCTGGCATAGAGCCATGTGGTCATTTTTGGTTGCAGTCCCCAATTTTTTCCTTACATTCGTCTGCACAGATTGAAGGCTACTGTACTTTTTTGAACAATTTTTTGTAGGTGTTGATCCCATGTTAACTTATGGTCAAAGATGACTCCTAAGTATTTTGCCTCTAGGGCGAACGGAATTTCTACCCCGTTGAGTACTGGTGACTTCAATCCTTCCAGTACTCTCTTTTTCGTGAAATTCACTATAGTGGTTTTATGAGGGTTCACGGTGAGTTCCTCCTCTTTACACCAATTGTCAATTATGTTTAGAGCGGTTTGTGTGAGCTCCGAGACCGTACTTGCGAGATACTGTATCAGGAGAAATTGAAACAGAAGAAGCAAAACAGCGATCAAACATTTGGGAAAACCTACAAGGTCTCAGGCAGACGAAGATACTTTTGGGTACATATCTATAACTACAAAAGATTGAACTAACGGGAGTCCTAACAAGGCACTTCCGGTAGAAAAGACATCTTAGGAAGCTCAGCTTAGAAGAGGAAGACAAATGCAGGTTCTGTGAGGAAGGGCAAGGGAATTTCTATGTGATGTTCAAAGAACATCGTGCGTACCTTGGGAGGATAGGGAGAGAAGGTAGATGTTGGATTTTTTTAACATTTAGAGGTTATAAGTTCTTGGGAATACTTCCATTGGAGTATAATTTCAAAGCTTTGCCGTTCTATATACGAACGAGTTTTGAAAATGTTGAGTGTTCGCAATATTTCAAGGTTGAGAAAGAAAGGATGTGCTGACTGGGCCTGTCAAGTTTGTCTGAGTGGTATTGCTAGTGATGTAATGATAGCACTATTACTATAGCACTGCAACTAACACAATAATAAGATGTTTTGTTTCGATCATATAGATGATAAAAATCATTGACAGCTTCTCTTGAAAGCTCTAATGGATTTGGTTATTATTTGGAATGTCACAATTTATAATAGCTTTAAGCGAATTTCAACGTCTAAAAAATGTTTTCAATTCTTGAGCAGTAGAGAGAGAAACCACATAATGACTGAATATGTAGGCATGTAACATCTACACATCTCTACACATTGATGATGTGGTGTACCTACCTTTCAACACTGCCGGCTTTTTCAACTGCGTACATTAGGATTATGCCCAATTTCATTACAGATTCGTGATTTTCTAGAAGCATCCCGAATTTCCGCCTCGATGGACATTCATATCTTTCATGGATTTTCATGCGCAAATTTCCTATCCTCCGTACCTCTCTCGTCACTTCGTAGGTAATCAAAGGAAATCCCGATTTCGAAATTTTATTAGCAATTCAAATCGGGTAACTAAGCAATAACTCATGTAGTTCGTTTGGCATTCAAAGGGTGTCTCTAGCCCGGCCTCTCATCGATCCTTTGATAGTTATTCAGATCGCTTCATGTGCTGTAATTAAATTAACGACTATCGCAAAACGGCTCAGCGGATCTTTGCACCTAAATGAATGAAGCTTCAAAGTTTCAGCTGCTTGAAGCAATACGAGAGTAATTTTTTTCCGATATCAGGTTACACTTACATTTCACGAAAATTCTCAAATTGCGTGAAGTTTCCAGGTTATTTGTATTGTATTGTATTGTATCCATAAGTAGTGAATACACTGCAGCCTAAAAGATCTATTTTTTCATGTTCTGGTTTCCAGGAGAAGGGATATCCTGTAATGTTCAGAGAACATCGTGAGAACCAAGGGAAATAAGGTAGGAATTGGTGTTCTTCTTAAATTTCTGGAGGTTATATGCCTCGAGGAACACCTTCCTTGGCAATGTGTTCCAGAGTCTCGATGTTCGTTGGATGAACGAGTCATTGGAAAGAGTTGTTCAGCAGGTCTCCAGATTGACCACGAAGGGGTGCGGAGCCTCAATTCGACGGGTTAATCTCGCGGAGACTGCCAAGGGAGGAACAATTGATGGAATTTCAGAAGAGCATCGTCCTTGAAAATATCTATAAAATAGAGCCATATCGCCAACTTCTCTATACGGTGTTCCAGAGAAGTGATTGAGTTTGTGAGCAAGGCATCACCCATGAGAAGAATTTCCCTTTTTTGGACAGAATCCAACAGTTTCAGGGTATGTTTGGGTGCTGCACTCCAAATATGGGAACAGTATTCCAGGATAGGTCGGATCTGTGCCTTATTGATCGTAAGCAGCTGGCGAGGAGTGGAATAGCTCCTGGCCCGAAACAGAAAATCAAGTTTTGAGATGCACTTTTAGCAATTGATCTCACGTGTTTTTTAATACCAACCATCGAAATGGATGTCTTCAAAGGTAAGGTTACTCCTTCCTGACAAGCTTATGTTGAGCACAGTGAGATCGGCTTTTCTAGAGAACATGCATGCTTCTGATTTGTATGCATTGAAATCTACCAAGTTATTGGATCACCATTCCAGAATTTTTACCAAGTCCATATTTATGTTGTCAACATTTCTCCCTCTTTCGTTTCTGATTTGCCTGGCTGGTATTGGAGCCCTGGAAGAGAAGGCGGTATGGAGGGTACTATCATCCGCGAATCTGTGAACTGGACATGGAGTTGCTTCCAACAAATCGTTGATATGGAGTAGAAATAGTGTTGGTGCTAGAATCGATCCCTGCGGAACACCAGTATTTATGATAAGAGAGTGAGATGAAACTGCGTCGACCACTACAGGGAGAGACTTGTTTGAGAGAAAACTAGCTAGCAGAGAACATAGCTAGGGAGGCAAGCCATAATAAGATGGAGGTCTGTCTAGTAGCTAGGTAGGTTCTTTTTTCCTTTTTCAGGAGCTGGTTGCTTTTGCAATTTTCCAGCTGGAAGGGAATATCCCCAATTCGTAAGAGCAGTTCGGAAGCACATTTCTAGAAGACAATCGGTGGTATTGTGCCCCTTTTTCAATTGCTAGACAAGATGAGGTTATTTCCCGTAGCTATAGTAAAATTTCTCTAGTCCTATATCACTCAGAAATTTCAGGATGTGGTTCAAGGTAGGGTAGCCCATCCTCCTCTATTTTGTGTGTTCCAAGGTTTCATGTCTTTGGGTTTTGTAGGGTTAGACATTCCGTAAGTAAAAGGATAAAGGTTTTCTCCTCTTCCTTACAGAACCTGCATTAGTCTTCCTCTTCTAAGCTGAGGTTCCTAAGATGCCCTTTCTACCGGCAGTGCCTTGTTAGGACTCCCGTTAGTATACGAAGTTTATTTTTATTTTATTTTATAGTAGTATCTTAGCCTTTCTGAGACCTTGAAGGTTTTTCCAAATTTCTGATCTCTATTCAAGTTCTTCTTTTCTAATTTCTCCTGATACAGTACTGTTTTGTTTATTTCCGCAAAAGAATTTTGGCCCCATAAAAGATGTTTGAGTTCCTTTCCTAGCGAGTTTATCCGCTACTTTCCTTCAACTCCGAAATGTTCCCGCATTCCCAAACCATTTAAGAGCTAATTGCCATAGCTTCAATGGCTGCTTGACTATCGAACATGATAATGATAATAATATGAATTATATATTTTATAAATTATACTGTACAAATTTCTCGATAGCGTGAATTGTAGTATGCTTGGGAATTTGCCAAGGCTTTCGAAGTTGGTACGAGGACGTAGATTCCAATTCCAGTTCCACCCTCGGTTTTGGAAACATTTTTACCGGGTTCTTACTCATGGAATCCGTATTTTATCCACTTAAGAAAGATTATGGGAATTCTGGAACACTCAAAATGAGTGGACTGATGGTGTTGTTCAAGTAAATGAATCAGTGGTCAATAGAGAATCGAAGAAATTGTTATGAAGGAACTTTTTTTTCTTCGATAAGAAATAAGAAATCACCATCGTTTCCATATTATTCTCCTCTCTCCTTTAGCATCCATTATCTACATAAATCAAGCAGGGAAATTTTGTTTTTCCAAACTTTATTACCAATTCAAATCGAGTAACTAGACGATATTTCATACAAATGGGGGATATTCCCAACTTGTTCCCTTTTTTCCATAGCATTTTCCCCTAATCGAACTTTCCCGTAAGTTTTGGCCTCCGTTGCAAAAGATACTATACAAACAGGGTAACAGAAATATGGGCGGAAGAAGATGCGGATACTGTGCCATTTATGCAACTCTACGGAATTATACAGGAATTGCCAAAAGTAGGCATATCATGATGCATACAGAAAACTATTTCACTAAGGGGCCATTCATAATCTCAGGGTAGAGCTGACTATACTTTCAAAATTGTAGTCACTGTATTTCTATTCATTATCAAATATTGTTAGCTCCGAATTGAATGCCAAAGATTTGATTATAGATCAAAGATCACAATATCCTTCACATTTTGGATTGAAATATTGAAAAATGTAAGTTGAACTGTTTCGGATTGATTTCACGGATGCACATTTGTTTTCCTGTATACGATACGCATCTGTAATGAACTGCCTTGTTCTAAAAGAATGTGAAAGTTCCAAAAAAAATCTTGTCAATATAGACATCCATCAAATTTCATAGATCTTTGCTCTGTAATTTTCTATGGGAATCTATAGATTGCTCTCTATATCAAATATGGTGAGAGTTATGGAAAGAGAAATTGGATTTCAGTCAAAATTGTACCATCCTGCATGACAAGAATCCTGGAAGATTCTCACCCACCTAGATTAGCAAAGTACCTATGATTTCAACATTGCCCTACTCCCATCATCATATGCACTCACTAGCGGTAGCAAAGTGAGATACTTACTACAGAAAAATTGTCCAATGCCAGGTACAGATACACTCGCTAGTGGCAGCAAGGTTCAATTTTTAATAATCCCAAGTGAATTCTGATCAGCAAACTCGACTTTATAATCACAGGCAATATACTCGCTTATCCCCTATGCTATTGGAGTTTTTTGCTAGGGTAATTCAACTTTTATTCTATAATTAATAGACATTTTCCTCAGTGTAACCATGTGAAAGTAAGTCGAAATTTTGGAAACGATCACTTTATTACGTATGTACTAGTTCAGTAAAGATACCATTTCCTCGAAAACATAATTCATGTGTATGAGTAACGTTGTAGAAGAAATGGATGGCATTTGAACAAAAAAAGCGATTGGACGATGGGAATGTATTTATTCATCGAGAATAAGAATAACTGCTCAAATAATTGAATTTAGAACGCACCCCTCTCTCAGTCTCCATATAACGACTGGCACGAAAAACAACTATAAATTATCGATGGATTATGAAACTTGAAATAGTAGAAGAAAAAAAAACGTTAAACCCAGAGTTTTCCAGATCATGTGGCGCCTGTACTCGGCCATTTCTCATCCTTCGCAAAAATACTCTTGACTTTATCTTGGCAAAGTAGGCCGAGAAACATGTCCTCAGCAGGGTCATACATAGGCGGATGAAGAAACAAAATAAAAAAAACACATGAGCTTTTCGTCGAAAAATACGAATAAAATATCATCATGAAATGCCTGGAACATTCAGGCATTATCAACTATAGGCAATATGGCTTTCGTCATCAGAGATCAACTGGTGACCTGCTCGCTTACGTCTCACATCTATGGCAGCAGTCTATTGAAAAATATGTTGAAACCTTAGCCGTGACACTTGATGTCTCCAAGGCATTCGATCGAGTCTGGCACCACGCACTCCTCGCCAAGCTTTTATCTTATGGCTTGCCTCCCCAGCTATGTTCTCTGCTAGCTATAGTTTTCTCAAGCAGGTCTCTCCATGTAGTGGTCGACGGAGTTTCATCTGGCTCTCTCATCATAAATGCTGGTGTTGCGCAAGGATCAATTATAGCACCAACACTATTTCTACTCCATGTCAACGATTTGTTGGAAGCAACTTCATGTCCAGTACACAGCTTCGCAAATGATAGTACCTTCCTTACCGCCTTCTCTTCCAGGGCTCCAATACCAGCCAGGCAAATCAGAAACGAACGAGGGGGAAATGTTGACAACATAAATATGGACTTGGCAACAATTCTCGAATGGGGATCCAATAACTTGGTGGATTTCAATGCGAACAAAACACAAGCATGCCATTTCTCTAGAAAAGCCAATCTCACTGTGCCCAACATGAACTTGTCAGAAGTAACCATACCTTCAGAGACATCCATTTCGATGCTTGGTATTACTATCAGCAATAACTTTTTTTGGGAAAATCACGTGAGATCAATTGCTAAAAGTGCATCCCAAAAAAAACTTGGTTTTCTGTTTCGGACCAGGAGCTATTTCACTTCCAGTCAGCTGCTTATGATCCATAAGGCACAGATCCGACCTGTTCTGGAATACTGTTTCCATATTTGGAGTGCAGCACCCAAACATACCCTGAAACTGTTGGATTCTGTAAAAAAAGAGCAATTCGCCTCGTGGGTGATGCCTCGCTCACAAACTCACTTACTTCTCTGGAACACCGTAGAAAAGTTGGCGATCTGGCTCAATTTTATAGATATTTTCATAGACGATGCTCTTCTGAAATATCAACAATTGGTCCTCCCTTGGCAGTCCCCGCGAGATTAACTCGTGGAGTTGAGGCTTCGCACCCCTTCGTGGTCATTTTGCAGACCTGCAGAACATCTCTTTCCAGATACTCCTTCATCCAACGAACACCGAGGCTCTTGATCACATTGCCAAGGGAGGTGTTCCCCGAGGCATATAACCTCCAGAAATTCAAGAAGAACACCAATTCCTACCTGATCATGACATTATTTGATGCATTTCAACGCATTGTGAAGTGATTGAACTATATCCATTTAGTAAATGTGTCGTTGTAAACTGAAATAATTATACACCCTAGAAACACGTGCTCATTGACATCTGCTCAATTAACAGTGATGCCAGCATCCTTCAACCAGACGTATTTCTTTAGTAGGGTCAGAAATCCATTCTGATCCCCGTCGTCTGATACGCCCTTGTTTTTCCACCAACACCACACATCACTCTCCCTCTCTCTCTCACCCACTCAACCCCCGATAAATCTCCCTCTTTCTCCCATTCGTCCAAAACTGGGCTAGCTGGGCACCATCCCGAAAAATCGATAAGCAGACGCCTGTGACGTCAGCGTCGCGCGACCATTCACGAACGTCCTCGGACAATTCCGAAGGTGCAGGTGGCAAGCTGATTGACGTTTCTTCATGGAAATGTTCTATAAAATGAGTGCCCCAAGTGCAAATTAACACCCAACTGACGTGGACAAAAAGTGTCGCTGGTGCGTGAATTGTAAGCTTCCGAAAGCAGACAGCCCCAGGTTCATCGGGTATCGGTGTTCGTTGTGGAAACAAACGATAATCGGGTAGCGACCAGCCTATTGCGGTAGCACGTGAACTCCAAGCTACTAGAGAGCTTCCTGAAAGGATTTTCGGTGCTGTAGGGCCTCTTCTCAGGTCGATCTTGTGGTGGTAGTGGAGGTGGTCAAATGACCTTGGCTGGCCTTTGATTTGACGTGTAACCTGCAAGATGGTCGCTGGGACTGTGAGGATACGTGGGGGTCGAACGGTCTAGGGATGCCATGACATCGAGACAGCCCCCTCACATTGTTGATGACCAGGGGATAGTCGCTAAGGTGAGATAGAAACTATTGTATAGATCAACAGTTACTGTTTATCGATCCAAGGTTTGGTTTGGGGTGCATTTGAACCAGAAAAGTAGGTTTCAACCGAGGTTTAAACTTACTCATCTTGCGAATGAAATGTAATCAAAGCGAGATGACAGTTCAAAAATATATTCTCAATGCGATAGCATATCATATTTTTTTGGACCTCAATCCAAACATCAACAGCTATGAAATGATTATCTGCTTCGTGTCACTAAGAATTATTCAATCTTGCATAGTATGTTTTTATTGGCACTATTGGCAGATGGTTGTCGATGACATCTGTCAATCTCAAGGCGGCTGTCAACAATGAAACGAATTTCAGGTTATAGATTCCAGTACTGTCACTTGAAATGTTCACTAGAAGTTTTCAAACTTTATTGAAAGATGTGTGGATGCAGCTATGAACTACTATATCAATAATACAGGGTGGTATGGTTTTTACAGACCAAACTTCAGTGTTTCATAGTAACCATCAAAAGATATACAGGTTATTATTAAAACTGAAAAAATCGTTTGTTTTCATAAGTAATATCACGATTTTTTGTCACTCTCTTGATTTCATTGCTACGTGAATAATATGTTTTCCATACGCAATTGAATATATTATTATTATTATTCATTATTATTATCAATATCGCGGTGTTCTGAATATTCGAGATAATTTTGTTGTTTCCTTGTTCACGAAAGTGTGTTGCCAAGCCGTCAGGACGAGGGGGTTTGAGAATTAAGTTAACAATAAAAGAAAGAATTATGAGAAGATTTTCAGAACAGAGTGGTATTTTGCTGAACTATTTCACGTTCACGAAGCATTGAAAGCATTTATTATAAATGAGCGATTCATTCTGACTACGACAGCTATGATTATATAATGCCAAACAAACAAACTTTGCTTCGCTATCCATGGTTACATCGTTGAAAACACTAACGCTTATAGACCAATCAGAACTGAAAGAAAGCTAGTGTTTTCGAGATAACACAGGTTGCCTCTGGCTTGTAATTGGTCAGATTATTTGATGAGTTCAAAAGTCGTAGTTCATTTATTTTTGTCGAAACTTACAGGGAATATACAATGATTGATATCCTTTTGATACATCTAGATTCTTCTCCTTCAATCCTGTGGCAACCTAGGGGACATTGCAGTATTAATTTTTGATGAGAATTACTGCCTTTAATAAATACTGTCTGTAGGTTAAACGAGAAACGTCGAAAGATAAGTGCAAATTTGATATTTTTTCTATATATACCTTTATTTCTCTTCTCCAAACCTTTTTCAATACAAATTGTCTCTGATAAGAAAATTCTTTAAACGCAGTGGGGCAAATCATCTGATTTGTGTTACTACACATATATTGAAATAATATTGATATTTTTATATTATAGAGACGAGGAGAGAAAATTACAAAAAATCTGGAATAATGACTGCCATTAATGTTCACTGATTGAAAATGCACTCTTGTTATAAAAAATTGAAGCTTTAGAGAAGTGTGTCAGGTATGAAAGGGGTTTTACATCCGCTACTGTTTAGTTCGTAATTCAATCTCATGAAAATGAAGATGTAGCCTGAGTGCGTTCTATTTTCGAAATGTAGAATAAATTACTTCTGATTGGGAAATATTCAGTTTTATATTGGTACTGTTTAAAAATAATGTCACCTATTTTTACCGATAAATTATACTTCCGCCAAGGACCAAACACAGAGGCGTATCAAATTTCCAAGAGAAAAAACAATAATATATTGAGTACACCAGTTATTAAAAAAGATTATTTTATGAAGTATATTTCGATAACTTTGGTGATGGATTGTTGAACAATGGCCAATATACGTTTTTCTACAAACGTCAAAAAATGACAAGGTTCGCGCATTGATAACAAATTGCGAAGTGACACTTTTTTCAGTTTCCTACGTTACCATTATTCCTTGCACAAAACAATGCGCGAAGTAAAACAGTGCGCGAAGTACCAACTTCGCGCATTGTTATGTAAAATAAATGAGATATTTATATTTCAACTTTATGGTCCTCAATCGAGCAGACATCCACAAAATCATTTATTTCTGAATGTTCAACAATAACTTTGTTTTTTCTCTTGGAGCGCATGAAAGGAAATTCCTATTATGTTCGTGGAACATCGTGCGTACCTAGGGAGGATAGGGGGAGACCTTTCAAGCCAGTTCAACACTATTTTTCATATCAAGTTGAGCATATTTTTCCTTTAGAACTATATTTTTTGACGTTTGTAGAAAAAATTTTGTTTGCAACTCGAGCACGAAATACTTTGGTCATCTCGACTATTTTTTCAACTCGGCTACGCCTCGTTGAAAAAATCATATCTCGATCACCAAAGTAGCATTTCGCGCTCTAGATACAAAAATAACTATTTTCACTCTTTGTTTTCCACTCTTTGTTGACGAACAAAATACAAGGAGAATGAATTGCCTCAAGTAGAAATAAGAAAGGTTGATAATACTATAGCATGGTACAGCACTTTGAATCGAAACTGATGTTGGTTATTCCAAATTCAAATGAATCGCTCTTTGATATCATGCCAAAGCATTTTTTCTACGAGTCAACACATAGTTTGGTAATAAGATAGAAATAGAAGTCTATATTGCTCAAAGTGGAGTGAAATTTTCCAAAGGAAAGAAGGAATGCTCGAAGTAATCTACGCATATTTTAATGGTGATGTTACACATTCATAAGGGACCTGTTTCGGTCTTATGAAAGACCAGCTTATTTTTCATGTTCTGATGGTTCCCACGAAAAGGAATATCCTGTAATGTTCAGAGAACATCGTGAGAACCAAGGAAAATGAGGTGGGAATTGGTGTTTTTTCTTAAATTTCTGGAGGTTATATGCCTCGAGGAACACCTTCCTTGGCAATGTGTTCCAGAGCCTCACTGTTCGTTGGATATAAACGAGTCTTCGGAAAGAGATGTTCTGCAGGTCTCCAAAGTGACCACGAAGTGGTGCGAAGCCTCAACTCGACGTTAATCTCACGAGGACTGCCAAGGGAGGAACAATTGTTGATATTTCCGAAGAGCATCGACCATGAAAATATCTATAAAATAGAGCCAGATCGCCAACTCTCCTTCGGAGTTCGGTGTTCCAGAGAAGTAAGTGAGTTTGTGAGCGAGGCATCACCCACGAGACGAATTGCCCTTTTTTGGACAGAATCCAACAGCTTTAGGGTATGTTTGGGTGCTGCACTCCAAATATGGGACCAGTATTCCAGGACAGGTCGGATCTGTGCCTCAGGTCATATGCAGCTAACTGGGAGTGAAATAGCTCCTGCCCCGAAACAGAAAACCAAATTTTTAGGATGCACTTCTAGCAATTGATCTTATGTGATTTTCCCAAGAAAGGTTATTGCTGATAGAAATACCAAACATCGAAATGGATGTCTTCAAAGGTATGGTTACCAGACAAACTTATGTTGGGCACAGTGAGATCGGCTTTTCTAGAGAAAAGGCATGCTTGTGTTTTGTTTGCATTGAAATCTACCAAGTTATTGGATCCCCATTCGAGAATTGTTGCCAAGTCCATATTTATGTTGTCAACATTTCTCCCTCGTTTATTTCTGATTTGCCTGACTGGTATTGGAGCATTGAAAAAGAAGGCGGTATGGAGGGTACTATCATCCTCGAAGCTGTGTACTGGACATGAAGTTGCTACCAACAAATCGTTGATATGGAGTAGAAATAGTGTTGGTGCTAGAATTGATCCCTGCGGAACACCAGCATTTATGATAAGAGAGTCAGATGAAACTCCGTCGACCACTACAAAAAGAGACTTGTTTGAGAGAAAACTAGCTAGCAGAGATCATAACTGGGGAGGCAAGCCATAAGATACAGCCTAATTGAAAGTTCTACAATATACAAAATAATGATGTGAATGAATTACATAATTTGTGCTTGACTTACTTGGAGTTGAACATTTTGATGCTACTAGTTCTGGAAAATGCTGTCAATGCTCATAGTCAAAAAATTTATGAATGAAAAAAAACGGGTTCTCAATAAATGAAGGGCCCTGTGCCCTGAGACCGCTACCGCATACCATTATTCTCATAGAAATAACATTTACCAAAATGGTAAATTAAGTGTCATTGCCAAAAGGTTTTGTTTTGACAACACCATAAATCAACGTTTTTTTTTGTAAAAAGGGTTCCCCGTGTCTTTATGAAAGTGCTACTAGACGAAAATATCAATAAAATTGACCTGGCAATCAGCCAGCACGTGTTCAAATCTAAACTAATTGGGTTAGAAAACACTGAAAATAATGTCAAATAATGACGTAGACAAGACGTTGACATAAGTCAAAGTCAATGTCAAGGGATAAAACATGAAATTACGACAATGAGCATAGGCATGTAACAATAGCTAATACAACTTCTTAAAGAATGTGGAGGTAGGAGGAAGGATGCATGTAGGGGAGAGTTGAGCAAACCTGAAAACCATTGACTATGAATATACCATGGAATAAGAGTTGAGACCAAGGTAGGTAAACTAACAGCGATTAAAATCCAAAGCATTAAGAAATTCAATACCAGGCAAAAAGTGAATGTCATTTACATAATTATAACTTGTTTTGGTGGATACAACACACTGAACAAGTCATCGCAATTTTGAGTAATCCCTTTATATATGTTGCCACTTTCCTATTTGATAAAGCATACAAAACCGCAACATAATCCGTTCCAAGTACCTATCTGTTACTATTATTAATTCTACCATGCAATCGCAATATTTGTTTATTCTTGAGGAAGATAATAATAATTATTGTTTCATAGCTAGCTGTGTACGATGATAAATAATTCTAATAAACGTTCCCACCATTATTTCAACTGGTTCATGTAGTGCTTATTAGGCAATAACAATAATATAATATGTGCAGGTATCGGTTGGGGTTAGTTGATAAATAATAGCCCAGTTATATTAGAAATTTTTATAATTATAAAATTATGCTCAGTACTGATTTTGAAACAGAGTCGCTCTCTGATTGCAGTTATGATTGTTAAAACATGAAAAACATTGCTCAGTCTAAAAAAGGTCTTCAATTCTCCATTTTCATAGCTTGCTGTCTGCAAAACCCTAATTACTATGTATAGGTACTTAATTGATTCCTTGGTTTCATGACGTTTCTGTTAGGAAACTGCCAACATCAGAAACGTCTTTGTCAATGAGGTCAAGGTATAGGAATTAGTATATTGTTTAACGAGCACAGAATGATAGTGATTTCCTACGAGAATGAAGTTTGCAGCATTCGCCTTCCGTGCAAGTTATACACTATAATTTTTCTACGGCTGCCATTTGATTCTCTATAAGTAATGCTTATCTATTAGACCTGTCATTGTTTGAAACTTGACATTTCATGTGAGATGAGATTTTGTGGAATAATAACACAATGAAGAAAGAGATTGTCTCGGAGATTGTGATGTCAGATACGGAAATGAAATTGATGACATACTGAGTACCTCATTGATTTATCGAACGGAGTAAAACAAGACCAATTTTGTGTTATTGCCGAAGAAAAACATCAAATCAACCTAGATTTTTGTTTTTGTAATAATCAACACTTTATTTCAATAAGTACTGAGTGTTTTGACCGGACTAAAGAAAATTCTTAATATGTTATTGCGGAAGATGACTCATATCAATAATGATATGACCGTGATGTATTATTCCACATTACACGATTGCTCTATCAAATGTTATGAAAGCTCAGCTCGACAAATATGAAAGAGATCTGAGCATTTTTTCATAAAACGGAATAAACATTCACTACAATAACTCGTTCCCACAAAAATACTCGGTTCATGATATCATTTTGAGAAAATTCGAAGAGGCATT
Organism: Phaedon cochleariae; assembly: GCA_918026855.4. Taxonomy (NCBI): domain Eukaryota; kingdom Metazoa; phylum Arthropoda; class Insecta; order Coleoptera; family Chrysomelidae; genus Phaedon; species Phaedon cochleariae. The sequence goes on from OU896717.1 coordinate 34,330,471, forward strand.
AATTTACCATCTCTAGATAAGTGAGATAACACCATAATACCATCAAATAGTACACCGATGGCTATAGGAAGCCAGAAGGAACTGGGATTGGAGTATTTGAGCTTGGGCAAACCCCCAAGTATCTTTCAGGCAGAAGTATATGCTGTTGGAAAATGTGTCGAGCTCAACATTGAGAAGAACTACCGCAGACAAGAGATTATCATCGCCTCTGATAGCAAGTAGTAGTAGTAGTAGGTGGGGAGGCTGAAGCCAAGCAAGTTTGCCCCGATGGGCCCTTTTTGCTAACGCCTGCTCTCCACATACCTACGCTTCCTTCACCTAGATTGCCTTTACGAATCTCCATGACCTTCTGTTGAAGGCCAGTGTGTCCTTCCACCCTAATATGATCAACTCCTCCTGTTGGAGTTTGGCGACTTCAAAGATTTCAAATCTTAGCCTCCCGTACGCCTCGCACTCGCCGAGAAAATGGAGTGACGTTTCTACGTCTTCCCTACATCTGCGGCAAGTGGGGTTGTTCTCTATCCCCATAAGTGTTAGGTGTCTCCTTAGCCTGTTGTGTCCTGTGAGTACTCCTATGACGAGTCCTATGAGGAGGCGGAGTACTTGGCGGTCTCTGCCAAGCAGCCAGTCCCTCCTTGATTTGCTCGGACCGGCCACGAACTCCTTGGCCTGCAACCTGTGATATTCCTCCAGTATTCTTCTAGTACCTTGTCTACCCATTCGTCAAGGGCTGGCGTAGTTTGGCTCCTTGCTATACCTAGTACAGGCTCCGGTCCCAGAAACGGTTCCGCTGATCCGGCCCTAGCAAGTTCGTCTGCTGTTTCGTTTCCGGGCACCCCACTGTGACCCGGGACCCATACCAGTTCAACTTCCCTCGATTCGGCTAATATCTCAAGGGCATTTCCACATTCCTGTACTAATGCCTAGCTTGGTCTGGGATGACAGATAGCCTTGAGTGCTGCCTGACTATCCGAACATGTTTGATAGCAAAGCAGCGATCTCTTGCATGTAATCAGCTCTAAGATATAGTCCGCCACAGCCTAGGAAAAGTGAACCAGCTAGGTAATAGCAAATAAGGTCACCTTTCTCTGATTTCTGAGGTATGCCAGACTGAAGGAAAATTAATTAGCAGATAGACTCGCAAGGAGAGGGGAACAAACATCATTCATGGGACCCGACTTCTCCTGTGGGATAGGTGCAACAACAATGATTGAGAAATTAAACGGAGAAATGTATCTTGAGAGTGCCAAATAATGGCAGGATCTACAAGGTATGAGGCAAGCAATGACACTCCTGGGAACCAACAACCAGAAAAGATCTACCGAATGCATCAATCTAAGTAAGATCCAAATACCAACTGGAGTCCTATCAAAGCACTGTCGATTAAGAGGACATCGTCGCCCTAGAATAATAAGGTTCTATCTGAATTTTTTTATAAAATTGAGATTTTGGTATATTATCTTTCTGATGAATTCTCCATTTTGAGAGGTCAACTATCGCAATCTGTTGGAATTTAAATGAGTAAGTCATAATGCAAAGTTCTATCTACAGAATACTTTGTTTCATCAAACCAATACACATATACACCCTTGCTATCCCAGTTTATCAACATTAAACATTCACAGTCATAGTTAGAAGTACATGAATTGAAACTGTTTTTTTTTCACCTTTATTTTTCATAAAGAATTTGAAAGCAGTGGATAGAAGAAGCCATGCTACAAAAATATTCCTTTCTTCCAAGTTGCTGCATTGGGAGAAGGTGAACGCATTTAAAAAAATGAATGCTGCATAAACGAGACTGACAGAAACTATTTCACTGCATTCCTGAAAGATCTAAGTCAATGCCGCAATTTTTTTCAACATGTTACTATTGTTACTACCCATACACACATACTTATACTTATATACATTGATTCAGAAGTGAATCTAATGGCCCTTAGAACATTTCAAATTAGTTTTCTCGTGTTATTTTATGAAACCAAGATGTATTTTATTGTAGTGTCAGTTAGAACCTTGTTTAATTACTACAATTTTAAAAATGTTCTAAAATTGTTCTATCCGTCATTCGGTTGCCCCCTTACGAGCAACCCTCAGAAGTCTTCGAGAGTCTTGTGCGAGAAAGGAATGACGGGGGCGTTACCTTTTAACGTGTGATCCCAAACACTTTCTTGGGCCATCAGAAAAATTTCTGCAGTCGATGGGAATCGAACCCACGACCGGCAAGCGAATGCGGATTAGAATATAGACACTCTGTCTGCACGGCTACCTGGCCCCTAGAACAATAGAAAATCTTTCTGCAACAAAGTGCTATCTACATTTTAGATGTTCGAATTAACATTTATTTGAGAATGAAGGAAAGAAAAAAATCAAATCAAAATCAAAAACAGCTATAATTTAAAAGTCCTAGAACGCAGAGTGGGAAGAGGGGGCACAATATAGCTCACATGGGTCACCCTTATCTACACACATACTCTCACTCAAAGGTGAGGTATGAATGATTACACAGTAACCTGAATAGTTTTTTGATATCGTCCTCAAGTAGCATCGTTGTACCCTACATAAAATAAACACTCGCGATATATGCATAGACAGAAATAGCCGTAAGCCAATGCATCCTTATCCAAAGCAGAAGACGCTTGTTTGGAATTCCACGACCGTTTCCACTTTCCAGTATGCGTATATCCAGATAATCTACGGAAAGCAAGTAGATAGTAGAAGTTACAAAAAATGGCATTTCTCATGTCATTCGGCTCTCGTGTCCCGGAAACGTATTATTCAAGGTTTTCATATGCAAAAGAGAGCGAGTCAACTTGTCAAATATCGAGTGATGGATGAGGATATTATATCGAGAGCCTGTATACTCGACAATAAAGCCTTTGCAGAAGCATAAAGAGAAAATAGCGTAAAGCGAGTGCTCCTGGAAAATCTCCGATATGGAAATAGATTCTTTCCTCTCAGGTTGAACCTCACAATATCATCTACAGTGCCCCGCAATTGAAGTGCGACACCTGAAATTTCGCACTGATTCGTAAGATTATAACTTCTAAATAAATTAACCGATTTCAATTCTGTTTCAATATTTCAGAAGCTCATTTTATTGTCTTCAGAATCATTATTTCTCAAAAAGAAAAAATGGGAGAATGAATTGACCTATCCAAGATGCTGTCAAACCATCAAAATCAATATGGCCGACTGTAGGCACACATACTTTCGTGTCGCAATATCTTTGTTATAGCGGTCCAAGGATAATAAATATCCACTTTTATTCAAAACAGCCATTATTATTATTTGATGTATCTACCTAAGATTATACTGCTGCTACGTGAATCAACAAAAAATACTTGTGTGCCTACAGGCGGCCATTAGAAATATGTCAAAAGTCACGTGTTCTGGAATGCCTAATATGTCACAAGGCAGTGAAGGGAACCCTGTAAACATCAAATTTGGAGTGATCCCATTCGGTCCAAAAATTTTTCTTCTGGTTTTCACATATTCAGGCTTATTCTGGTGACCTTAAGATATTGGAAATTGAAACAGTTCCAATCATCTTGGCGGATTCTTATTCTGATATCCGTACTTCAATTTCCTACATTGGATATCTGCTGATAATCTTGGACACCAAAAACTGTTTGATATGTCAGATAAGTCAGATATGTCTATTCTAGAGATCACCATTATTCAATATTACTCTTATAGATGTCTGTAACTGAAATAGTGGTGTAACGGCAATTAGGCAATGTCAAACTGTGCTCTGGTTGAAACAAAATAAAATTATTTATGTGTGATAAGTCGTTTTTATACGCGAATACCTGTTGGTAGCAGAGGTACCTACGTGTCATATAAAAATCACAAACGGTAACTATTTAATTGTTCTAGTAATATAATTCTATCGACTTTATATAAGGTGCCAACCAGGCGCCATATTGATTCTGGGTTGCGAGCAAGATCAGTCAGATGACCGACCCTGGAGGTATAACAATGAAACACAACCTCAGTTTTCTGTTAATTGTTTATAAAGGATTGAAATAGGTTTTCACCATTATTTTGGTATACGAATCGTGTTTTTCTGCAATTCATTAATTCAAGTATATGCCATCACATTTTGCTGTTTGTTGTACAATGCAGCGAGAGACGAAGGAATCTGATTTTCCAGGTAGGTAGGTAGGTAGGTATGTACATTATTGTGATCTAAAAGTACTATGTCACTGACAAGGTTGAGTTTAAAAACAGCGTAAGCTGACACTCCGCCCTTTCACTTTGATCCCACTTCGACTCACAAAATTTATATGTAATCATTTATTGTTTCCTCATTGTGAATAAAGACGCTTTATTATTATTATTATTATTATTATTATTATTATTATTATTATTATTATTATTATTTCTTATTGGAATTATTTCTGTAATCTAAGCTAATAGAGATATTCGTGAAGTTTCTAGAAGGCAAGAAGATTGGATTCATGCAATCAAACGGGAGAACTGATCTGACATGCTGACGAAATATGATCGTTTGTGTTGTGTAGTTAGTGTCTGCGGACTAAAAGTACAGGGTGTCTTACTCAAATGTGTCACCACCATTATTTATCCTCGAAATTCTGAACATTATATTGGTCATTCAAATACTTTTCTGGAATCATTTTTCACGAATTTTTTGAATCTATCTCCACATCAACAAATTACAGGGAGGCTTAAAACATTTTTTTTTTCAAATGATGTGATCGATATTTTTTTCCATAATTCGATGTAGCCTGTCAATCCGAATTCAAATATATATATTATTCATATATTATTACCGAATTGAATTTAGATCATTTCATTTGAAAACACTTTTTTTTCTTTAGCCACCCTGTATTTTGTTGATATGAAGAAAAAGTGAACACAGATTCAAAAAATTCGTGAAAAATTATTCCAGGAACGTTTTTGAATGGCAAAAGAAGGTTGAGAATTACGAGGATTAAGGGGAGATGACACATTCAGGTGGGACACCCTGTACTTGCCTTAGGAAATAGTCGGGTTTTCTTTCGAAAATTAGAACGTGAAATGTGATTTTTTTGTATAGGTCGACGGGAATAGTATATTGTGCAACAAGCGGGAAAAATGCTTTTCCCCACATGTTGCACACTATAGTTTTTCTACAACTGCACTAATTCAAAGAATCCGAGTAATGTAACTGATTGGTATTCATTTTATAATGTGGCACTATGCCACATTGAATATTGTGACCAAAGAGTAGACGCCTTTCCTAGTTCCTCAAAGTATTTCAAAAAAGTAAACTTTCCGAAAAATAATTTATTTTATAATATAATGATAATAATTTTATGTGTAAATTTGTGTACCAATATGCCAATTGATACATTTTTATTGAAATTTCCAGAAACAAATCCTACTTTCGCAGCTTTTTCCATTATCTCTGTCTCTACGGTGTATTTATATCAAAATCGTCACATCTCGGTATATACATCATATTATTTATTATGAATTGTTGGAACAATATTTGATGGGAAATGCGATTTCTATCGAAAGAACTAATGAGAACTACCCTAAAGAATTTAAAAAACTTCTTCTGACAGTTGTGACAACTATTCAAAGCTGAACAGCAGCCAAGTTTTGATCGATTCTTGTTGATTCTCCATAAAAATGTATGTGGTGTGCCGTGAGAAAGAATATTTCTCACAGTATGGGTAATACATGGTTTTGAAGCTAAGTAAGCTATGAGAAATGCGCTACTTTTCATAGTAGTTGTAGAAAAAAAGTTTTCATAGCAATACTGTCTCTAGAATAATCGATTCATTATTCCAGATTTTGTGGAGTTTTCTCTACTCGTTTCTATAACATAAAAATATGAATATTATTTCAATATTCGTGTAGTAAGGAGAAATCAGATAATTTGCCACAAAATGTCACTGCGTTTGAAGAATTTTCCTATCAGAGAGCCTAAAAGAAAAATTCATCAGCTTGTCAGTGACAATTTGTATTGAAAAAAGTTTGAAGAAGAGAAATAAAGGTGTAAAGAAAAAATTACAAATTTTTACTCAGCTTTGGACGTTTTGGGAACGAATCTGCTCTTGTTTTCAACATAAAAAATGGATTTTTTCTGTGACGGGAAAAAAGTTTGGCATTTCATCCCTGTTGGCAGGTTATAAAATGTCACTTTTCATAAATTACTTTTTTCCCGTGGGAAAAAAGTGAGAACTTCTTTCCCGGATATATATCACATATATATACACTGTTGATGGCTTTTGTTGTGCTATAGTTCCGAAAAATGAGTCAATAATACCGTCTCCGAGAAAGAACTGCAAGTCCTTTTATCTTCCATTCGACTTCGCGGTTACGTGTATTGCTAAATAACCACTGAATTCGCAATTTCATGAAATAAAATCACAAAATCAGACTGACAGAAGTGACATCAGATATTTGATTACTTCAAATGAATGATAAAGATGCCTACAACGCGGTGTCCCTACTGTTAAAAACTTAAAATTTCACGTCGATAATTTTCAGATATCAAAATAATGTAATATCTTCTCAATATTGATTTGTCCTTTCTTCTGTCACAGAAAAAAATAGTGTATTATACACGGGAAAAATATTAGATTTTAGCTCACGGTTTGTTGTCTCCCTCCGCTACGCGTCGGGAGACAACACAACCTGGAGCTAAAATCTACTACTTTTTTCCCTTGTATAATAAATAACTATTTTTTGTATCGCAAATTCGTATTTGTCCTGACACTTTTCAGTTCTCAGTGACAATTGGTGACGTTGGCAATCAAATGAGTTACAGGATGTTTTCATTAATTGATCTTGAATTTACCATTTTCATTGTCAGATTTCAATAGTGGATACCATGTTCTATCTATATCAACTGAACAGGAAGCAATGGTATTGTCTCCGTTCAGAAGAATGCAAGCCGATTCCTTGATTTTTCTCGTCTGGTGGAGTGAAATAGTCAATGTCAGTTAGTCATTATGCCGTTACCCCCGTTATTTCTTTGGTATTGCTTCTGTACTTTTTGTTGAATCAAAACTTTGGTTCGAGAAACCCATCCGAATGTTACGTGACAACAAAATTTGGTGAAAATCCTCCCAGATATATCATATCGCATTACCTTTCATACTGGTTCTCAATTGAGGAAATGGAAAGTAAAAATCACATATAATTTCCTAGAATATCGCGTAATGTTCCCAGTACGTAGTGAAATACAAGTAGTGATAATAGACGGATAAGCGACAGTGGCTTGCCCCAAAGGGGACTGAATTGAAACGGGGGCAGCAAGAAACACATCAGGATCAAAACAATGAGAGGGAATAGTTTATGCAAAGTCAGTTGGAAAAACATATCACCACAAGCCGTCGGTCCCTTTGAAAATTCAAAGAGGGCGGCAGCGCGGCCCGTCATTGGTTTGATGATCTCAACTGACTTTGCATAAACTATACTTACTGTGAGGTTCATGGGGTGATTGAAGGAAAAATCGATGATGAGTAGAAATCAAAACATCAACATAGCACATCAATTGGGAGTTAATCATCAGAAATGGGCGTGTACACCTTAGTAGAACTTTTAACTCAAACCATGTTTATAATGATCCTTTTATACATAAATAATGATTGACGACATAATTCGATCGAGAAATTAACTAGAATGATTCATTTTTGGACATAAATAATAGTACCTTCTGAAAACGGACCCCCTTATGACGTAGAAACCTCATCTCGCCATAGTTAAAAGAAGATACCAATCGCCCGACGGAGACTGAGGCTACTGATATATATAATTCTTTCAACTGTGATCTCGCGCTAATTCACTCAGAAATCATGTATCATTCATCTCTGTCTGGAATAGTCTTGTTTCAGTATTAGGGTTTTGACGTCACATCATCGCCTCGTTTTCAGAAGTCCGAAAAATCGGGGATTTCAATAATTTTTTATAAAACGTAGGGAGCTCACAGCAAGAAACGGTTTGCGGTGGTGAGCTAGTTTGGGTGAGTTCTATCGAATTATGAAATAAAAATTTTCTGTGATATAAGCCCATTGAGTCGATTCTTGATTCTTTGATCCAATCAAACTCGATAAGAAACAGAATATGATAAAAATCTTAGTAGAAACAACTAACCAAGTGGAAGTTATATATTTTATCCGAATTTTTTTTACTATGTGGTAGAGACTTCTGACAATTTGAAAACAAAATCATCCATCATACGCGTTATACTTTGTGTGCCTCTCACGAAATTTTTTTGGTTACGCCTTCTTCAAACGGGTCTTACGTTTCCGGTAATACTAAATTCCTTATCAAGCAACCTTGAATTACCGCATTATTAAAATAACTGAACCTCGATAAAGAGGTGCTTCTCATCAACTTCTCGTTATTCTGTGTGATGGACAATCATCGAAAATCATCATTGTTTCCGGTCTATATTTCTATTTTCTCTTATTACTTCTGTAGGATTAGGATTAGGACCATAATTCGAGATAAAGTCAAAAATGTAATACATCTATATTGAGTTGTATTTCAATATACCTGCCCAATTTTGTCCCCTCAGGCTCTCAATTCCTTGTATGCATCAATTATCCATATACCGCGTGTCCCAAGTTATCGTATCCAGGCAATTTCTCGCTCATTTGACAAGATAGTTGAAAAATTCAAAAACTACATTGAATAGCATAGAAGTACCTTCCTCAAGACATATAAACAATTCTATTATATTTGACAGTTCTCTGGCAGCTATCCAACCACTTTTTATTTTCAAATGGCACCCCCTGTATACAGGGTGTCCCTCCAGGTACCTACTGCATCGATCAATATATAGAGAACCATAGGTGGGCCAAATTTGAAAATTTGGTAGTTGGTATTGTTGATAAGTGCTATCCGGCTAAAATATTTTGAAGATTGTGGCACGTTCGGTTGTACCGGAAGTGGACCCCAACTTCGTTATTTCAAATGGAACACCCTGTATTTTATTGCATTTTCAGATTCCTACTGAAGAGCTCATTTCATCAATGCATCACACTTGGGGTCTATCAGGAATGATTACAGAGATATAGGGTGTTCAAAATCGAGATTTTCCAATTTTAAGATTTTTTTGTGTTGAAACTATTCATTATCGATCAAAACGGCTTACATGTCCCTATCTCAACTTTTGATTCACTATCTACTGGAATTTAATTGGAAAAAATACAGGGTGCTTCAAGATTCAGAATTCTGATCACCCTGTATCTGTTCCAATTAAATGTCAGTAGATAGTGAATCGAAAGTTAAGATAGGGACATGGAAGCCGTTTTGATCGATAATGGATAGTTTCGACACAAAAAAATCTTAAAATTGAAAAATCTCGATTTTGAACACCCTATATCTCTGAAATCATTCCTGATAGACCACAAGTGTGATGCATTGATGAAATCAACCCTGCAGTAAGAATTAAAAAATGCAATAAAATACAGGGTGTTCCATTTGAAATAACGAAGTTGGGGTCCACTTCCGGTACAACCGGAAGTGCCACAATCCTCAAAATATTTTAGCCGGACAGCTCTTATTATCAATAATAGTGAACTTCCAAATTTTCAAATTCGGCCCACCTCTGGTTTTCTATATATTGATCGATGCAGTTCAACTAAAATAGTTTTTATGCGAATTAAAAAATGCATCGGCTTCTTGAAACAAAAAACATGATCGGAGGCAATATTCCATTTTTATAACGATAATTGAGTAACTTGAGACAAGTCACAAAATGTTGATATTTTCGTTATCAATAAAAAAATACCTAGTATACGCTATCGTTGTATTCCAATTTGAGTGACACGTAATTTCCAATGAAGATATACAGGGGATGCCATCATTTGAAGATAAAATGTTGGGAGTAGCTGCCAGAGAACTGTCAAATATAATGGTTTTTTTTTATACGTCATTAGGAAGGTATACTTCAATGCCATTCAATGAAGTTTTTGAATTTTTCAACTATCTTGACAGCTAAGCGAGATTGCTTGTACCTATACGATTACTTGGGACACCCGATATAGCAATTGATATAGTGATTTGGAAACAGTTAGTATAATATGATTGAGTCTTCCATAGTGATTTCCCTGGATACGTCATCAACGTCATACATAATAATACCTCTTATAGTCTTAACCTCGTTAGCTTCTAATATCTTGTTATCGAAGCCTACCAAGTCGTTTTGTTCAGCTATTTTATATCGAATATCAAAAATGCTGCACTAATGTCATGTACTAAATAATACCCACAGGTTCCATCGGATTGAAACTTCGCATACTTATCAAGGATCGATGACAGTCGTATCATACTTTGATAGTTTTGTTTCATTATCCTGATCAGGATCTTCCGGATTATAGCGATTGTTTTTACATTCAGAGACTGCAGTGTCTTGCACCAAGTACTCGTAGGAAATAGTAGCATCCAGAGAAACGGTAGTATCTTGCACCAAGTACTTGAATGAAATAAAGTTTCCGGAACGGTTACAACATCCAAGAAAGGCAACAATCTCACAAATGACCCATTTTCACTGCTGGGCGGCAGAACCAAAAAATAGAAAAAAACTAAAAAATACGCTTCTGTAGGTAGCCGAACAAAAATAGAAAAGAAATTGGAGTTTGAGAACTAAAAAAAAGTTTTCAACGGAACAAGCTAGCGAAATGTAACGAGGGGGTCACGTGGTACTTTGTTTTGTAGGTCTGTCGATTCTCTATCCAACACCGCTTCGTTCGTGTGTACAAGTCAAGCCTGAATTCTGAATCTAACCCTGTATCTGTTCCGATTAAATATCAGTAAATAGTGAATCAAAAGTTGAGATATGGACATGTGAGCCGTTTTGACCGATAATAAATAGTTTCGACACAAAAAAAATCATAAAGTTGAAAAATCTCGATTGAACACCCTATATCGCTGTAATCATTTTCGATTGAGTTATATTTTGATATCATATTACTTCATATTATTCTATTCGATTTGAGAGACAATGTCAATTCTCAATTTCAGAGGATTCTGATTTTTCATGCTCTCTTTTTGGATATTCAACGCAGATATAATTCATGGCAAATAGCCAGGAAAGTAGTTGCTTTCTGTTGAATAAACCGAGAAAGAAATAATATTTTGATCACATGGAGAATGCGAATTCTCAATGTATTTCTTTATATATTGTACCTATATACATGTTTTTTGTGTTCATAAATATATCTGACAATATTCCTTTTTGAATGCTCCATACTTGTTTCTATTCTCCCCCAAGCTTCTATTTACTCCGTTTTACGGTACTATACATTTTTTCATCAATATAGATAAATTATAAGAGTTCCTTTGGAATGTTCAGAGACCGTTTAGTACGCCCCTGGATCGGTTACATGTAACGGGGGTGCAGCCTGTCATTGCACATACCTGCATGCGACGCACCCTTGGGTGGAGGGTAGGTCAAAAAATCGAACCGCTATAGCGCAAAACCGAATTTGAGCAACCCAGAAGGGTATGGAAGGCACGAATGCATCAGGTAGAGAGGCCGAAAAATCACTTTGGGGTGGGTGGCGGATAAGTAAGAATGATTATTGTGTATAAGTATATGGACGTGCAGTATAAATTATTGAAAACGGTCTTCCTCTTCTGGAAATTAGAAAATCAAATTGATTTCTGAATTCTTACGAATCTTAGGTAGTATGAAACACTTGAGGTCAGGTCAAAGAATTGTTTGGAAGTTTTCAGTAATATTCGAACAGATTTTCGCGAGGGTTTTTTGTTTGCGAGTTATTTTGAGCAAATGTTTTAAAACATCAAAAATTTTAGGGGGGACCAAGGTTTAGTTTCAACACTCTGTATTGAATATTCATCATAATGATATTATGTGCATACATATTTTCATCTGAAGGAGAATGCAAATTCTCAACTTCAGAACATTTTATTTTCGAATTCTCATCGTGTGTTTTCAATAGATATAATTCAATGTTCGTCGTGGCATATAGCCAGGAAAGTTGTTTTTTTTTGTTGAATTTTCCGAAAAAGAATTAATATTTCCATCACATAAAGAATGCGAATTCTCAATGTTTTTCTTTACATATATCCATGTTTCCATGTTCATAATATACCTGAGAATATTCCTTTCCAAAACTTCCATACCCAATCAAGGAGTTCAAACTTGAACGGTGGAAACTTCATTATTTTATTATTTTATAGACCTCTGATCACAAATTCATGCATGATTGGGTTTTTTCAATTCTGAATTCCTTTCCACGTCCTGTGTGTGATGAATATCAATTTATCATACATTCAAAAACATATATGTCGTTATAGTCGTAGATAAAGAATATTATTCAACTTGCGATAATGGTCATAACACACTTGATACAGCACCCGTCTGCGGCTCGTACTGGAAACTTCATCTGCGTGAGTTATGATCTACATTACCGCTCGTTAAATAATATGTGTTCGAAAAAAGTATTACAAAAATGAAAAAATTCAAACACTTCCGTATTCCAGGAATTTTTGTTATTTTTCTAAAATTGTATGAATTGGTCAGGAAAATCTAGAAAGGGCCCCTCGCGCCCCCTTCGATTGCATTATCTGAAAAATCACGAAATTCGAGATATTGAGCAGAGCAATCGATCCAAATGAAAGATTTGTGTTTAGCATAGCATATAGTTATGGCAGCACCAAACTGAACAGACGATTTTACCAAATTCTGAACATTTCTCCAAAAAAGTTAATTTTTCTTCTGTTGAAGTTGTCGATGATTTCAACGCAATATGAATCCATTTTCTAGGATGTGTTCCATCGTATAGACTGGCAAAATGCTTCGAATATGGCTTGCATAATTTTAAAATCGGAATTGATGTGATAACAACCAAAAATAAAAAATTATCGATTTTTAAAATCCTGTATATGAGGAATATGGAAAATCACAAAACCGTTTCGAAATATTGGCTTGAACTTACAGAAAAAACACTTATAGAAAAAAAATACGGCAGCATTTGAATTTTTTCATTTTTGTAATACTTTTCTGTATAATGACAGAAAAACTCCCGACGAGTTTCAAACAAGGAATCTTGAACAGAAAAAACGCATCTTCCAAGCACTGCATTCCGATTGAGAATCCATTAATTTTCTTAAATGTTATGGTAGTTTGAAAATTGTCAAATATTTCAGTGCTCCACTTGTTTCTTTGACCACTTTATTATTTCTGCATTCATTTTTGTTGATCTCCGCCAATGACCGGCTAAGAATTATCGAGATTTTTTATCGTTTTTTCAGTTGGGATAAATTCTTTTACGAGCAAATGTTTTCTTCCAGCAGATTAATTGTGAAAAGATATTTCATTAGGCGGTCTTGACAGTGAGCCAGGTAAGGTTTAAAAAGGTATATTATCTATGGAAGAATAACGATTTATAATGAGGGACCGTCCCAGAGGTATGAGAACACTCTGTTAATGTTCCACTTGTTCGGCCAATCGACAACCAGCGGGCGACGAAACAAAAATCAATAGTTGTTACAATATTTTTTTCTAAAATAACAACAAATAGCTGTCCGGCCTCGCTTCGCACGGTTGGTGTACCAATTTAAAAAAAAAACTATGTATATATTGGATGTTTCTTTTATTTTATTCAGACCAGGGAAGAGTCCCTCTTATCCTGATATCTATTATGGAACAAAATAAAAACGGTATTGAAGTTTGATGCGAACAGCCCTTCTGCCCCAAATAAGTTTCAGAAATACATTCTGAGAATTGAAAGAGATCGAACGGAATAAATAAATATCAAAAACTTGAGAATAGTAAGTTTGGTCATAATGTCGATATTTTCTATAGTTTATGGACAATCTCGGTCTTTTGAACTTTGATTGATCACCTGGGTCATAATCAACTGCATTTCGAAGAAGCTGATTTTCATGAACCTCAGCTTTTTCGAAAGTCTTGATGTTTCGTTCTCTAATGACTGACACGATTGAAGGGAGTTTCAGATCCCTGGTGATCTGGTTATTTATTCCGAACATTACAAGGAGATCCTGTCACCATTCTCGCGATTTTGTTTTGTAATGTTTGTAATCTGGTGATATGAAATTTAGCTGTGTGGCCCCAGACTACTGAGGCATACAGTAGAATTGGCCTGATAGCCATGATATAAATATTCAATTTGTGTCTCAAACCCAATTTACTTCGTCTGTTTGGAAATGGATACAGGGCTCCAATGGCTCGTTTAGCTTTTGAAACTTGCTGTTCAATGTGCTGGGCCCAGGTGAGCTTTTTGTCAATGCACACACCTAAGTATTTAACTTGTGAAGACTACTCTAACTCATGACCATCCAGGACTATTTTGGTTCTGGGAGGCCTCAGCTCCCTTCCGAGTGCGACCAATTGTGTTTTTGTAGGATTCAATTTGATCTTCCATCTTAGGAAGTACTCCTGAAGAGAATACAGTGCGCTTTGGAGGTTCATAGCTGCTTGCTCGAAATTTGTCGAATATGCAAGAACTGTCGTATCATCAGCAAAAAGCGACATCTTGCACATCACTGGTCTTGGCAAATCGCTAGTGTATAAACTGTACAACAGCGGAGATAAAACTGCACCCTGAGGAACACCAGCTTCAATGGGCTTGATACCAGATCGTTGATCATCAAGTTTTACTTGAAAAGTTCGATTTTTCAGAAATGAACACATCAACTGAATCACATCGTCAGGAAAGCCCATATCGATCATTTTGTATAAGATACCATCATGCCACACCTTGTCAAATGCTTTCGCTATGTCAAGGAGAGCAAGATGGGTCTTTTGTCTATCATTTCTCAACGATATTGTGTTCTCAATGAGTCTCATGACTTGTAGTTCAGTCGAGTGGCCAGTTCTGAAACCGAACTGCTCATCTGGTATTAGCTCGTTGTCGTCGATAAATTCCTGTACATATTTTTTTTGTTATTTTTCACTTTTATTTGTGGTTACCTATAGGTACTATCAAACATTATTATACATTATGATGCAAATGTATGAAATGAATTATTTCAGAAATGGGTGACATTTGAAAAAATTTCAAAAACACATGAGTTCCAATTTTTGAATCCTCATCTCATGATATTCATGTAACAATAATGTTAATAACTGGTTTAACAAATTGAATCAAGTGGAAACAAAGGGCGATGTTCAGCTCATTCAGCGAAAACTTCACTGAATGAGTTGTTCTTCCACTTAACCCAAAAAAATGAGATGTTACGTCTCCGGTGTTGTAGTAATGACGTAATGGACGATTTTTCTCAAATACAAACAGGGGTCATGAACTATCATTTGAATAACTGAATCTTGCATAGGTCTGCTACTGAGAATTGAACATCGAAGGGTCGTGTAGTTAAAAAAATATATCAATTGAGAAAGTTTTAAACACTAGTTTTTGGATTTTTGTCGAAAGTTGTCTTGTTTTGGAATGAATTTATTCCATACATTTGCATCATACTGTATATGTCACAACGAGCTTACACTATAGACCTGTTCGTTTGTGCTTGCTCAAGCTGCTGAACTTGATTTTTTTCTAGAACTCTCTCTGTTTACATCATGCCATGAACAAGGACAACTATGAAAAAAAAACAACTTTAGCAAGTTTAGCAATACAAACGATCAGGCCTTATATGTATATCGAGAATCGGGCGGGAGAAATCCATGAATATTTGCACGCTTATATTTCAGAATACCCTCTCTACATTTAAAATATTTTCGACAATGCAGTGTTGCTGCTACTATACTAGAAAGTAGTAGCAACATTGATATTTCAAATGGTATACCCTGTATTTTATCGCATTCGTAGATTTCTCCTGAAGAGCTGATTCCATCGATCACACTTGAGATCTATCAAAATGGTTACAGAGATATAGGGTGTTCAAAATCGATATTTTTCATCTCCAGGGTTTTTTTGTGTCGAAACTATTCATTATCGTATTCGTCAACTAGAACTGAAAAAATGGGGTAGTGGATCCTAGTAAAAATTTTTCTCACATACCTATTTTGTATTGATCTTTCCTCGTATAGATAGTAGTTGATACAATTACTCATTATTAAAAATCACCATAATTAGGGACCTCTCAAAAACGCTAGCTCTTGATGTCAATATACACGGTATATGTCGTCGTCGGTATTCAATCTTGAATATTTTTCATCATCTTCATCATCTTCATCAGCAAAAAAAGAAAAGGCACTCAATGATGCAGAGTTTCAGTTTGTGAATTTCTTGAATTTCAAGATCTTATTTCTTTTTTGCATTACTCTGTATTCAGCTGCCATTCCAATACGAATATCAGCATCGAATTCGATCGACAATTCAAAAACATCCGAAGTCACTCAATATTAAAAGGCAACAAACAACTTAATAGAAATTTAGATGCAATAAAAAATAAAATATAGTACGATTAAATATAAAATGAAAAGTTGCTGAGAATCGTAAAATGAAAAACATACGAAGTATATAGTCGAGGGATACAGGATGCTGAAAAGTAATATCAGCAAACCTTTTTATTTTTATCGATGTCAACGGTCAAGGCCTTTTCATGAAAAAATATCCTTTTCTGTGATGTTTCAACGTTATTGGACTTTTTATACCTAGTGAAAACTGAAATGTTGCCTCCCTCTTATTCTTTATCACACTCTGCAATTAATATAGAACACTCAAAGAAATTGATGCGTTAAATCAACCAAAAACGGCATATGAAGATGAGCCTATCTGGTTTAATAATTAAATCAACCAGCGAACAATAGTTGAATATTTGGTTCCCCAACGAAGTGCATATAGTAGATATAGGTATAAGTATTGACTATTTTTCAGGTTCTTGTACCACTGAATTAATACAGATTTCGAATAAACACCAAGTTTATTCATTACATGGTGGTCAACTTTACAAAATATCTACAGTATAATTCTCTTCATTTGTAATTTCTCGTTTCTGTTATTTGGATGTATTCCTCTATTTATCCTTTATGACACTCAATGGACGTTATTTGATTGCTACCACAGTTTATCATGATCTTCCTGCAAGAAATGTGTAGAATCGAAATATGAATTTGATATTGAATGGATTGAATTCATGAATAATACTCACCATCACATAATTAAGATCATCTAATATGAATTTTCCTCATCATGATTATTCATTGGGAAGACTACATCAGTGGTACTCCTTGACCAGAGATTTCAAAATTATCTCAATCTTCTTGTATGGTTCTGGTACTTGTCATATACAACCTCCCTGGAGATATATCAACTTCTTCTGTACTAAATGATCCAAAAATTGAAGAGAGTCCTGAGAAAAAGTTCAAATACTATCTTTAGAGTGATTTGAAATAGTTGCAGGTTGATTTTACCTTCCTTTTCGATTGATTACCAACTTTAACAGTGAGCAAGCTGTAATGATATTTTAGTTACAATATAATATAGTTGAAATACTATCTTTAGTTTGATTTGAAATACTTATATGTTGATTATAACTTCCTATTCGTGTGTCTACCAAATATATTAGTGAGCGAGCTATTATGATATTTCAGTTACAGTTATATAATGTTGAAATACTATTCCTAGTTCGATTTGACTAATTTTCACAAATTTTTGGTTGTACCACAAAAATATTATCTAAACCAACTTGTATTTTTGGTTGACGTTGAATTTGTTCATGTACAATTTTTCCTCAATTGTTTTGACGATCACCTGATCATTGAATGTACCATCATTGTAGTTTTATTCAACAATTATAATGATTTTGTTGATTGAACACATTTTTTGTCCATTCAACCCAGCATACTATTTCTTTGAATGAACTGATAAAATGGAGTAAAACGCTGTATTTCTCATTTTCGAGTGACTTCATCGTAATTCTGGCCAGAGATTCACGGCTTGACTTGATATTCAAGCTACTTGACTTGACTTGACTTGAAATCAAGTCAAGTTCAAGTCAAGCGAAAGTTTTTTAATGTCAAGTCAAGTCAAGTAATTATTTATCAAGTACTTGAAAAATCAAGTAGTTCTATCAAGCTACTTGATTTTCAGCAGTTTCATTGTGTATCTATACAGCGTGACTCACGGTCGATGTTATAGGTTAGATGTTTATGGAGAACGCGACGCGGGATTTTTCTGAAAATTTCGCATACACAAAAAATTCCTGAAGTTGAAAAATCTCGATTTTTCGCACTCTTTATCTCCATAATCTTTTCCGCTATTCTCCGAGTGTGATGTATCGATGAAATCAACTCTTCAAGGAGAATCTGAAAATGCAATAAAATACAGGGTGTTCAATTCGAAATAACAAAGTGGTTCCTACTCTTCTATAGAAGCGGCAACGTCGTGATTTTGAAAATATATTAGATCGATAGTACCGGTGATGAAATGTGAGATGCGAAATTTTCAGAAAAATCCTTCGTTGCGTTTCTATCATAAACGTGAACGTCTAACCTACCATCGACCGTGAGTCACCCTGTATATAACTGATGAAATGAAAATGGCATCGTAAGACTGACTGCGCGATCGATTCAGTCAGCTCGGATCTCGGGGAACCCCCGTATTTTGTCAAAGCGTGAGCGAGCTTGCAGAAATATACGCCATGAGACTCGTGCGTATCAAGATCAAGTATTATCAAGTAGCTTGATTTCAAGTCAAGTAATAAATATCTCAAATTCAAGTCAAGTCAAGTACGTAATTTGCCACGAGTTTGATTTTCAAGTCAAGTCAAGTAGTTTGTTAAAATATCAAGCTACTTGACTTGATGAATCTCTGATTCTGGCATTGCCAGTTAGTTTTCGTTGATAAATTTCAGCTAGAGTCCGACCACGATAACTTTGGGACAGCACGTGGTCGCGTATGCATTGAATATGCATATGCGTTGCGTCACATGCTGTCCCAAAGTTAACGTGGTCGGACTCTACATAATGACGCTGATTCTTGCCTTCAACTGTCAACTGCCCTATTGCTATATTCCGACATCTGCATATTTGTAGGTACCAGTTTAATTTTCAAGAATGCTATTTTCTCATCATTGGTACTCGAGAATGTTACCTCATTATGAGAAATATTTTTGTCTAGTTTTCAATTAGTAGAAGAAGCTGTGAACATATCATCCTCTAATGCATTCTCGTTACGTTAGGTAGGTAGATAGGTAGGTATTTGAATGACAAAAATATTCGTGGCTCTGTCTTGTTTTTGGAACGGAAATATCACGAATTTATTCTCTTTATATGTATAACAGATTTCAAACCAGTATGGTAATGTGATATTAAGCTCGATAGATACATACTAAAAATTAGAAAGGCAATACTTAACAGTTAGAGTAATTTATTTTTTAATGAAGTTCGTTAAAATTGTGGGATTGTTTCTGTTTCATATATCCACTGTTCTTGGAAAGAATGCCGAAGGAAGAAAACGTATGACTGTATTGAATTATTATGTAAATTCAGTTAATTATCATCATCATTTTCAGTGAAAAAATAGTAGATTGTTTTATTAGGATCAAAAGTGACACTTTGTTCGACAAGCGAATTTTGCAATTGCGAGGCGGAGCGTTTAGTTAAGCCGAGCGAACGCAAAATTTGCGAGTCGAATAAAGTCACTTTTGATCCGAATGAAACATGCTATTTTTTTCTGCAACCGAAACAATTAACTCAAATAAATATGTGAAGTTACCACCAATTCCGTGCCATATGTATGCAATGCAACAAATATTGACAAATAATCCGTGTAGTGGGAACATTCTACCTGCATCAACAGCGGGTTCATTCAATTTTCAAGAATGTTCGAATTGTAGTTTCAATATGAATACAATCACGGAGTGACATATTTGTTTATGGACCAGGTGCTCTAATGGCAAATACCGCGCCAGTGCCAGCTATAGGAACAAGACGTGGAAAATGTTAGGTTAGTGAGCATATCAACAATAATAATAGCGATTATTTATTCCTCTCCACACTTCAGTTACTACACTGTGTTTGACTTGATAATCAAATGAAGCTGAACAATATTGTTGTTTGAGACAAAAAAACTATTGCTCACCGTGATTATTCAAAAACAAGTTATCCATCCAGGGAATAACGAATGAAATACCGATCAAGCAAGTATTTGAATATTGAAGGCTTCCCTGATCAAAACAATGTTTATGATTCCAATACTAAACTATAATAAGGTGTATTTATATCACCAGCATGGGTATGAAATGCCAAATCTGCTGAAATCGGAAACAAATCAGTTATGTGTGTCTCAACCCAAATAACCAACCGTCACAATGTTGTTTATTCTTGATGACGTCCAGTAGATCCTTTTTAGTTCCTAGGAGCTAAAGTTCAACTTTAGCTCCTAGGAACTAAAATTCAACTTCAACTCCTAGGAACTGAATATGTTGCCTAGCAACATACCTATTTTTGTGTCAGTAATAGAAACGTCAATTTAAAATGGACGACTTTTGTGTCGGTTGCAGAAAAAGAGATATTATTTCCTATTATAATACAACAGAAACAGTACTGGTCCTAGTACAGAACCTTGAGGTACACCGTGTTTGATAAAACCAGCATCTGACAGCGTGTCAGTTCTCACCACTTGAGTGCGTTGACTCAAATATGATTCGATCCAGTTGAAACTTTGATTTCTGAAAGCTGGCGTTGTTCGATGGTACCAATTTCAATTATAGAAAAAAAGTATTTGTGATCATTTCAAATAACGAATGATTGCATTAAATACCATTTATACTCGGGGTAATGGATAGGTATGTTGCGTAAATTCGACTAGTTTGTTGAAACTCATTATATTATCAAACATTTTCTCATTTAACTTACGATTCTGATAGCATAAGACTTGATGTGACCTGACATCTGCCTCAGAAAAGTCGATATCTTCATCGAAAATCAGCGAAAGAACAAAAACCGTATCGCCTTACCTGCCTTGTCCCTTTATTTTCGTAAAACTAAAGGTAGGTACCTGTTGCTGTTCGATTACACTTCAGATGGGGCATCGCCCTAGGGCGCAATGTTAAAAATCGAGTCAGATCCGAATGCCAAGGGGTGTGGTTGTTCGTTTCAACCACCTTGCATCTTCAGATGTTCCATCATTGAATCTTCTCTTTCCACCCCCACGTACCCCTACAGCCATTGTTCCCGAAAATAAAATCTGCTAAATAATTGTAGCCCTTGTCCAGAGATCATGATGAATGCGTACAATACACAATGAGGGATTTCTACATTAAGTCCGAGATCCAGGGCCGAACTCTCATTAATTCAGAGCTCACTTTCAACATGGTTTTATCTCTGATTTTCCTGATATATTTCAGTACAGGCAATGATTGACAGGTTTGATGTCTCACAACAGAGCCACAGATTTGTTAATCAGTGACAGAGCTAATGCAATCAACAATTGATAATCATGACGTTGTTTATACATATCTGATTATAATTAGGAATTAGATGTGAAAAGTCTTTTGATTAAAGTTCAAAATGTTGTTAAAAATTGATTTTGGTCTCCACAATTCATGAATTCATAAAACATATTCCAATTAAATATCACCAATCTCCATTTAAACAATAACAAATCCACAATCTTCATGCCAGAATTTACTAATTCTTAGTTGTTAAGTTGAAAGTTGGTCAACTGTGTAATTCTCAATTTGTAATTTAAATGACAGATGTGAATGTATAAACTCTCATAGATGTATCCTTGTATTCAACTTTTCAAGTTCATAGTTGTTAGTTCAATTCTTAGTTCAGTTGAATGTATAAACCCAGGATTAAAAATAGATTATTCAACATTTTTTGCAATTGAAGTTTTGTTTGTCGAGGAATTTCCATGCTTGTCACAGTTTCAAGTAGCCATATATGATCCTTTAACAACTAATTATCGAATAATTAACAGTAACAGTGACATATACACAATCAGTCTTTCAATATTTGTTCATCAGTTTCATTTCATGATACCAATAAGTAGTACATATTGGCCAGTAGTGACAGATTTTTTGCAACGTTTTTTCAATGTATGCAACTTTCAAGTAATGATTTTCGTGGGTTTTCAACATATCCTAAACAATTATCGATTTGTGATCGCATGCAGCGGCGTCACCAATCAAATCCGAATTTTCATTGAAAATTGATGATTTCGTACGATAAGTAAATGCATGCAAATTGGTTCTTGAAATTTGAAAAAGAATATACCACGGAAGAAATTGCACACTTCCGGAAAGTCTATAAATACTAGGTGAGGCATCTCTTTTTCAACAGGATGAAGATCTAATCGAAATTATATCTCCAGATATCGCCTGAATGGAGGTTGCAGAATAGAAAAATAGTTATGTAATCGCTATGATACGGCCAAATTCCGCCTAGATTTAGATCAGATTTGATTAGATTTAGATAGATAGATAGATGGATAGATAAGCTTTATTGTCTAAAATGAGCACATTTTGTCGACAAAGTCAGTATCTTGCGATATATCGATTGCAAGATTATAAATAAATACAACAGAACAGGAATATATAAAAATAATACAGAACAAAAATATATAAAATAAAATAACATAGACAAGTTTCATTATTATCACAAACAACAATTATCTTTAAAATCAATGATATGAATCTCTAATTATTCTCACATATCATAGAAAGACTAGAATTTGTAGGCAAAGTATTCATCCAAACTGTACAAGCCTTTTCCCACTAACATATCTTTGACAGATCTACGGAATTGTTTCAAATCATTGATCATAGCTGTACATTCTGGTAAATGATTGTAAATCTTGTTACTCCTATAAATTAAGGATTGTCTCGTTAAAGATGAACTAGGCAGAGGAAGAGCAAGGTTCCTTTTATTACGCGTAATCTTGTCTATGTTTGTGTTCATGAAATTTCTTCTATATTTGTGAAGCAAACAGACTGTTTCTAAAACGAAAATTTCAAAGACCGTCAATATCTTATATTTGTGAAACATTGGCCTGCATGAATCACGCGGCTTGAGTTTGAATACAAATCTCAGAGCTCGTTTTTGAAGGACGAAAACACTATTTAAGAGACCATGACAGCTACACCCCCAGAATGAAATTCCATAACGTAGATGCGATTCAATAAGTGAGTAGTATGCTGATATTGAAGCTTGCAATCCAAGTTCACGGGATATCACATCGACTGCGAAGCAGCCAGCTGATATTTTTTTCTTAAGAGCTGATATATGATGGTCAAACTTCAAATTGTTATCTATGTGAACACCAAGAAATTTCGTGACAGACTTGCTCTCAATGAGTTGATCTCCTAGAGCAATTTGTTCAATTTCTGACTTGAATGTCACTAAGTTTGTTTTAGAAACATTCAGAGTTAGCATATTAGCTTCACACCAAATTTTAATTTTTTCAACGTCCACTGAAATTGACTGAGCCAGACTAGCTCGATCTTCGTTATGCCAGAGAATCGTGGTATCATCTGCAAATAAAGTTAGGTGTCCAGAAATATCTAGACTGACCATATCGTTGATATAAATCAAGAAGAGAATCGGACCAAGAACTGACCCCTGAGGGACCCCCCGTATAATATTACCTTTATCCGAAGTCTTTTTTAACAATGATACTCTTTGATTCCTATCAGTGAGATAAGATCTGAACCAGTTTAGAGCTGTACCACGAATACCGTAATGAAAAAGCTTCTGCAACAGAATTTCATGACTCACACAGTCAAATGCCTTAGAAAGGTCAAGAAACACTGCTGCAGCCGCCTCTTTTTCATTCAAGCTCAAGTATACTCTCTTAGAATGAGGCCTTCGGGCTATCTGCCTCCACTCCACGAATTCTTCAGATCTATTGTGTCTGCCCTCAAAATCGTTTCGAGTTCTTTGACTAACCCCGCCTTCCCTATCAGACTTTTGGATCTCCTGTGTATCTTTGGGCTCTAGGTTATTGTTTTTTTTCCTTAGAGCGTAAGGTACCTCAGCCTTGACATGACAAGCTCTCACAGTAGCAAAGTATGTATACTGATATTTCCTCCTCTTTTTTTTATCGCAGTTCTTCAGTCAGGCCTATCGTACTCATGTGTTTGTTGAGCCTACAATGCACTTTGAGAAGTCCCACTAGTATTCTAGTTGAACTTCGTTTCTGGCTCTGTAAATATTCTGTGAACGTTTGCAGAATTGTAATAAACTCTTTTTCCTGTCTCATTCCTGGCGAGTTGTACCACCATTCTTGAGATTTGGTTTGCAAGCATGACTTGATACTCGTCTTTTGTATAGCTTTCACCATAACACAAAAGGGTTCTGGACTCGGTTCTGGACAACTGAGAGCTTTACTTGCTCCTGCTCGGGCAAGTGAATCTGGCTCTTCGTTGCCCTCGTACCCCGTATATGTCCTGGTATCCATGCTAGAGTCAGTTTCTTCTGACTGCCCAGTTCATTCAGAGTTTTCTAAGCAGTCCCAGACTAATTTTGAGTTAACTTGCTTTGAGTTGACTGCTCTGATTGCCGCCTGGCTATCCCTGTAGAATGTCATAGACTTACCGTAAACCAAAAACGATCTTTGATTGGATAGGGAGTTCCACCAGGGCCTACTCTATAGGCCCTGGTTCCACGTTTTGTTAAAATGATGTATCAGCTACAAAAACATCCTCTGAGTGAATACAAAAAATGTTTATTCTCAATGGCGACATGGAATGGAACAAAATGAATTCTAAGTATTCGGGAATACATTCCATCCTCTTCAATCCTGTTTTTCACATTCTCTGTTTCCTCAGTCCAAACCTGGTGAAAGATATTTCATTTAATGAGGTAGTAAAAAGCGTGGGTATGTTTTTTTCGGTGCAATGCGCAGGTAAACGGCGAGATATGTTATTTCGAGGTTCCTTTTTATTTCGCAGCACAGGAGAAATGCATTGTAAATGGTAAAAATCAGTGAATATGAGGGTGCCAGAGTGTTTTTGAATAGTAGTAGATTCCGAATAGTGTCGAATCATGCCAACTTTATTGTTGGGCAAATATTACAGGGTGATGAGGCACCAAGGCACCGCAAACGAAACAGATTGGATATCTTGAAGATAGAATTCACGCAGAACAGATCAATCTCGATCTGAAGAATCAAGACATCAAAGGATATAGCTCCTTTTCTCCACCATGTCACTCTATCCAATACAATCCAACTATTTGTATGTCTTGAAATAATGTTTGAGATACAGCAACCACTTGCCCTTTCCACAGCCTTGCAGGCAATAGTAATCTCCATACTGCGTTCTTCTTTAGAATTTGCATTTCTTTCCATGAAACCAAGAACTTGAGACGCTGCCAATGACGACCTTGCTGAAATTACTGTTGAATTCTACGCCACCAAATCTCAATCCTGTATTTTCTCTCGAAAGGCGGAACTCAGTATTCCAAGACCACTATGTATCTATGCTCTGTATTTCCATCAGCAATTTAAAGGTAAAATCATGTCCGATCCATCGCGAGAGCGGCTTCACCAAAACTCGGATTTTTATTCCGTGCGAAAATCTGCTTTACACCTCAACAGCTTCTTATGATCTACAAAGCACAGATACTGCCCGTTTTAGAATACTGTTCTCACATATGGGGTTCCCATCAGCACTCAGACATACGCTGATGATATTCTTAGATTCAATCCAGGCAGACTCAACCTTTAAGAACATCGTACAACTTGGAGGCTGGTGATTTTTTACATTTTGCATTTTCTGTTTAGTCTGATTATTTTTTTTATCCTAATACCAGAAGTATATATGATAGTAACATTGCAATTATATAAGTGAGACGTAATTGTTATCTAGATTCTGACGTCACATCGACATCTCATTGATGTAACAATTATGTAACTAGTATAACATAGAATTGATGTAACGTATGATGTAACATGTTGCGGACATTATGCACAGTCAACTCATGAATTTTGAACCTACTTATTACCTCTTTTGTTACGTTACTGATCAACTGTGTTTTCTGGGTACCAAAACTCGGTCGTCTATACTTCATAGAACGGCGAACCTCTTTGATTCCTTGCCAATGGAAATATTTCCAAGAACTTATAACCTCAAGAAGTTGAAAAAATGGCAACACCTACCTCCTCTCCTTTTATCCTCCCACGGTACGCAGGATGTTCTTAGGATCATAGGAATTTCCTTTTGTGCGCTCTAAGACATTTAAAAAAAGGTCGTGTCTGAAATAATTGAGTTGAATCAAATGGAATTGCGAAAAAGAATAATATCTATAAATCCAGTCGTAGTCAAGTATTATGAATAATTCCCATAAATCTCTCATTGGCTAAATAAAGTGGATTACTAATAAAGATGATATTTTGCGATAGTATCTATAATTTCTCACTATATATCGTTGAATTACAATATGTTATTTATAACTCGTCAGTCATTTTTCTGCTAATGAATTCGTTTCTCAATAAAACTGATCTATTTTCTGTGATAGTTGTAGATTATATCTTGCAACAGCGCCCAATACTTCGAGTCCGTCCACACCACTCAAAATACTGACAGGCACAAAAAGAGGAAAGAGCCATGGGTGTCGGCTTCATTCTGTTCTGACCGATGACAGTTAATTAGGAAGGATATAGTATCATTTAATGTAGCCGATAGTGATTCATTGATTCAATGATATTTCCGTTTAGGATCGAGCTCTATTCGAGATATTTCATTGCATGAAGAATAAAAACATAACCTGTCAGAATGAAGCCAACTACCCTCTGTTGTATTATTGCTCCGTGCATTTGTGGTTATGTATGTTTTTGTTTATCAGTTTTACTTCTTCTATTTTTTTCATTACTTTTTCATTCGTTGCTATTTGTTAGCTATTCACTAGCTATATTCTTCACCATCAGCTATTCTCGGACTAGATTCAGAATGTACAGTCATATTCAATAAAAAAGCGTACAAGTATTAAAAAGAGAGAATTTCGGGATCCTAGTTCTCGTTGTGTAAAACTGGCTCAGCCAATGCTTTGTGTTTTTGAGAACCTATGACAACTTTACTGTCAACATTTGGTAAGCAATCATTCCCGATAGTTTTATGCAGAATAGGATGACGTTAATTTCTCTCTGTAATATACTTGTACGCTTTTTTTTGAATGCGACTGTACGTCACAGGTGGCCGCCCCGAAAATTAGAAATTGCTTCAATTTGAATATGAAAACGGCGAACTCATTTGATGAAAATTCATGGGAAGGAAACTTCCCTATTTTCTATCTCTATCTCTAAACCATCGAACATCTACTTTCTGATGTTCGATGCTCTGAACCAATTGTATGTTGAAATTGCTGCAACTAAATGCACTGAAGCACACATACATAATTTCGACGGCCATCTTTCTTTCCCGTTTGAATTATGTCCCGGTATAATTTAATGATTTTTAAATACCAAAACATATCGGCCTAATAATTTAATCATACGAAATCCCAAGAAGAATTCCGAGAAACTATTCACCGAGGTACATTCTTCTAGCTAGTAATAAACAACCATCTCGTTGGGATCACATCACACAAGAGCGCTTACTGAATTATTCTGAAAACAAAAACGACGACATTAACATATTTTTTGTGGATTTAGACGCGGTTATTGAGAAAAATTCTTTGACCGTCTCAAGGTTTCCTTTGTTTCGACAAGTGGACAAATATTTTTTGCCGATATGTCGATGAAAATGCAAAATTGGATCTGACGAAGAATCGCTAATGCTTAATGATTTGTACATAACTAGTTCCCAATTGAAACATTCATCAAGAATGGCTTCCTAATTCAAACAAGAAAAAAAACACAATAAGAGGTGTAGTGGGAGTGTATTAGATTTATCTTTTATCAAGTAGGAACAATATATTTATATCGTTGCAAGAAATGGAACCGTATTTTCTGAATCTGTGAAAATACATTAATTCCAACAATTTTATCATAATACATCTTCTACAATTCGCAGCATTTATCGAAGTCAAATTTATTTATCTTTGAGATTAGTCTCCTGCCATATCCTGTTACTCATCAACCTCTCCATTAGCTTCTAAATTGTATTTACATATATTATTGAATGATAATAGGAATCCAGTAGATTTATCTGTCAATCACTATCCAATAACATGGATTTATGGAATAATAGTTATTTATTATACAAGGGTAAAAAAGTAATTGATTTCAGCTCCGCTTAGCGGGAAAAAAGTAATTTATGAAAAGTGATTATATTAAATAATTATTTCAAAGATCATGGAGGAAGCCATCAACATCGAGCTCATGAAATACCTGGAACATTCAGGTATTATCAACGATAGGCAATATGGCTTCCGTCATCAGAGATCAACTGGTGACCTGCTCGCTTACGTCTTACATATATGGCAGCAAACTATTGAAAAATATGGTGAAACCTTTGCCGTGGCACTTGATATCTCCAAGGCATTCGATGGAGTCTGGCACCATGGACTCCTCGCCAAGCTTCCATCTTATGGCTTGCGTCCCCAACTATGTTCTCTGCTAGCTAGTTTTCTCTCCAACAGGTCCCTCCATGTAGTGGTCGACGGAGTTTCATCTGACTCTCTTATAATAAATGCTGGTGTTCCGCAAGGATCAATTCTAGCACACACACTATTTCTACTCCATATCAACGATTTGTTGAAAGCAACTTCATGTCCAGTACACAGCTTCGCGGATGATAGTACCCTCCATACCGCCTTCTCTTCCAGCTCCAATACCAGCCAGGCAAATCAGAAACGAACGAGGGAGAAATGTTGATAACATGAATATGGACTTGGCAACAATTCTCGAATGGGGATCCAATTACTTGGTAGATTTCAATGCAAACAAAACAGAAGCATGCCTTTTCTCTAGAAGAGCCGATCTCACTGTGCCCAACATAAGCTTGTCAGGTTTAGCCATACCTTTGAAGACATCCATTTCTTTGCTTGGTATCACTATCAGCATTAACCTTTCTTGGGAAAATCACGTGAGATCAATTGCTAAAATTGCATTCCAAAAACTTGGTTTTCTGTTTCGGGCCAGGAGCTATTTCACTTCCAGTCAGCTGCTTATGATCTATAAGGCACAGATCCGACTTTTCCTGGAATACTGTTCCCATATTTGGAGTGCAGCACCCAAACATACCCTGAAACTGTTGGATTCTGTCCAGAAAAGGACAATTCGTCTCGTACCGTAACACCGTAAAAAAGTTGGCGATCTGGTCCTATTTTATAGATATTTTCATGGACGATGCTCTTCTGAAATATCAACATCTGTTCCTCCCTTGGGAGTCCCCGCAAGATTAACCCGTCGAGTTAAGGCTTCGCACCCCTTCGTGGTCACTTTGGAGACCTGCAGAACATCTCTTTCCGAAGAATCGTTCATCCAACGAGCAGCGAGGCTCTGGAACACATTGCCAAGGGAAGTGTTGCCCGAGGCATATAACCTCCAGAAAGTTAAGAAGAACAACAATTCCTACCTCATTTCCCTTGGTCCTCACGATGTTCTCTGAACATTACAGGATATCCTTTTCGTGGGAACCAGAACATAAAAAAAATTCTAACCTGTCAATAGAGATGACATGTCAAACTTTTTTCCCATCGAAGAAACAAGGAATTTCATGAAAATCATCTCAAGACATGAATGACCTTTACTTTATCCTTGCATTGTTGATGACGTATGTATGTATGTACAGGGTGAGCCAAATTGGGTTCTTTGAAAGGGAAAGTCCTATTCCCGTACAAAATAGCTGTTGATCAATTCACATGACAAATTCGAAGGTGAAAACCGCATATCGATATCTATCTTTATTTCAGAGTTACAAGGTGTTTTTCGGAAATGTGAATTCGTGAAAAGTGGCTGAAAGTCTTTTTTTGTCAAAAATTCTTCGTTTTCATGGAAACATTACCAAAGCATTGTTTTTGTCATGAAAATTGATCCTCAGGCACTGAAATCAGTCACCGTATACCTGGATGCAATATAGAGAACTTTTTTTTCAAGAAGAACAAGTTATATTCTTGAACTAGATATAGAAAGGCCGATTCCAGGGCTTCGAGAACAATTTTTTATCACAAACTCAATGCTTTGCAGTTATTTTGATAAGAACAAACAATTTTTGCTAACAAAATATCTGTAGCCACTTTCCAAAAATGTTCATTTTCGAAAAACTCCTTGTAAGAATAGAACTTTCCCTTTAAAAGTCTCCAATTTGGCCCACCCTGTAGATGTTTGCAAAGACCCATCAAACGTACTGTATTAGCATGTGCGATTTCAACCCGCAACACCCTCCTAACCCGTCGACCGATTTTCAAAAACAAAAATTTAATAGTATAGCTCTATTCGAAAATGTGGACAAATCTGAAATATTCAGATTTTCATGACCTACTATCGATTGTTGATTGGGTCAAAATTTCAAAACGACTGTTGGGCAATTTTTTGTCGAAACAGTGACTAGCCCGATTCAGGCATACCTTAAATACCCCCATACGAAATTTTATTTTATTTATTTTATTGCAAAATCTCATATAGGATGTTAGTTATTCAATGACAAATTCTGATATTTTTGATTTTTCAATGAAGTAGTCATTCAATGGAGAAACACATTGAATACTTGGATACGAAGTTTCATCGTTATAAGTTCTACAGGAAGATATCTCAAGTTCAACCAAAAATTAATAAAATTAAAGTTAAGGTTCACCATGTAGAAAACTCAAGTAAACCGTTTTTCACACACCTCACCATACAGTAACTTCTCGATTGATAAAGAACTGTCGAATATAACACAAATAGAATGACAGACAAAGACTCTGCAAAGACTTCAAGGATATTTACTGATACTTAATGTGATCATAATATTTCCACGAATTAGTTACCATTATCTATATTTCGAGGAAAAAAAGATATGGATCATAAGAAAAAATGTCAACTTCAATGTTATTAATGTTTGGTTGACCAAGAGAGATCTTCCTGTAGAAGTTACAACGATGAAAACTCGTATATAAGTATCCGATGTGTTTCTCCATCGAATTACTACTTCACCGGTTATGTCAACTCCTTAGATTTTGATACAGGGTGTATCGAAAAACCAAAAATCGCAAAATTCACCACTGAATAAGTAACACCCTATATGAGATTATGCGTTCAAATTACGTATGGGGTTATTTCATCTATGCCTAAACCGAATAGGCTTGTCACAGTTTTGATGAAAAAATGCCTAATAGTCGTTTTTGAAATTTTGAAAGCTTCAACAAACAAAAGTAGGCCTTGAAAATCTGAATATTTGAAATATGTTCACTTTCTCGAATAGAGCTCGTTGAGTACTGTATTATAAAATTTTTGTTTTTGTAAATCGGTCGACGGGTTCCAAATTAGAAGGGTGTTGCGGGTTGAAATCGCACACACTGTATATACTATGGTCCGAACAATGAAAATCGGTATTTGGGGCATCAACAGATGCGATTTTTATCGTCCTGCGATCAATCCATAACCAATTTCTTCGAAACAGTATTAATAAAATTATACAGTCCGGCAGTGGCAAAAAGCTTGAAGGCGAGTAATTATATGTAAAGCCGCAGCCCAACAAAACCATCATATCAGTTTTTTTGTCTAACAGATGATGCGGTCTCCCCACCTGAAGTGGCTTTATTGATATGCCATTAGAGGCGATAGAACATCATCTGTCGAGACACCGAAAGGGTTTGGCACGTGACAGATCTCGAGATCTCTCCGTGACGTAATAGACACCCACCACAATGTATTATAGCCATAGTATAAGGCCACAGAATTTTTCACAAACTGAATGAATGTCTTTTTCTTTAATGTATGATAAATTGAAATTCATCATACAGGACGTGGAAAGAAATTCTGAATTGAGAAAAATCTTATCACGAATCTGCGATTGAGTTCTATGAAAATAACAAGTTTCCATCGTTCAAGTTTGAACCCCTTGATTGGGTGGAAGTATTGAAAAGGAACACAAAAAATGGATATATATATATAAAAGAAATACATTGAGAATTCGCCGCTCGTGCAGTGGGAGTTCATGAAGCAACTGCTCGTAGAGCAATCCGCAAGTACGAACAAACAGGAAGTACCGCTCGGAGGGTCGGTTCTGGTCGCCCCCGAAAAACTTCTCCAAGAGATGATCGCTTTTTGAGATTGCGGATTTTACGGAATCAATCAAATATTGCGGTAAATGTTCAGCAAGATCTTCGCCAAATTCGTGATGTTGCAGTAAGTAAGCAGACGGTATGTAGACGTCAAAAAGAAGTTAATTTAAAAGCTAGAAGACCCGCAAAAGGTCCCAAATTATTGCCCGAACATCGTGCTGCTAGAAGAAATTTTGTTGAAAATTATGGACAGTGGAATATTCCTGAATGGTCGATGGTCTTGTTTACGAATGAGTCAAGGTTTTGCCTCAACATGGTGGATGGAAGAAAAAGAGTGTGGAGAAGATTTGGTGAACGGTTTAATCAAAATTTAATAACAGAATGCGAAAGTTTTGATGGTGGGTCAGTTATGGTGTGGGGAGGGATTTCAATGAATGGAAATACACCCCTTCATGTTTTTCCGGTGAGGCAGTCGATGAATGCCCAAATTAACATTGACCTTTTAGAACAGTATGTCTTACCTTATGCAGACTTAGTGAGCAATAATTTTATATTGATACAGGATAATGCCCGACCACACACCGCTGCAATAGTGCAAAACTTCTTAGATGCTACTGGTATTACCACATTACAATGGCCTGCGAGATGCCCCGATATGAATCCTATAGAGCATTTGTGGGATGAATTAGGGAGAAGGGTACGTTCTCACGAGAGGTCTCCGGAAAGTCTCGCAGAAATGGCAGATTCATTAGTGGAAGAATGGAATCGTATACCAATGGAAACGATAAGCAACTTAATTTCCAGTATGCCTCGTAGATTAGAAGTTCTTAGAGTTGCTAGAGGAGGCAATACACGGTATTAAGCAGTCATCCCAATTTATAATTTTCTGATTGATAAAAATGTTTTTTGAAATTATTGGTATCAAGTTTATTTCATTAGAAAATTGTTTCTCGATAAATTCAGAAAATTGGTAATCTGCAAGGATTCAGCAAAAAAAGCTGTAATTCGGAAAATTTTAGAGATCAATCAATGAATAAAAAAACAAAATGCTCGCAAAAGAAGCCTCCTTCGTATAGGGTGAAAGCACTTTACATGCCATTACTCAATTAACACACAGGGCGAGTCAAAAATTAAGAATAAATCATGGTTCGAGTTATTCTACCACCATCAAGGAGGATTTGAAAAAATGTTCATCTCTTTATTTTTTTTAAAGACAAATGCATTACCTACCAACAAATAAAAAAATAAAAATCGGCCTACTATTTTTTTTTTTGAGAGAGAATAGGTCAAATATCAAGTGCGTCACTTTTTTTGGAACTGAGTGTAGATGACCAAGCGAATATACCAATCAAATTCATGTTTATTTAGTCATAATCATGATGGTCAGGAGTTGTTGGTATCGTGCACAGAAAGAAAAACACCAATGTGGCCTTTTATGGTGGCTGTATAAGCCCTTAAATTATTATCGAATTCCAAATCACAAAAGGCGGACTAAGTACGGGCTTACCTTTCGTTTTCCGAAAGAATCTCACACGTCCCGACGCAATTTCACAAAGATTTTATGATTATTGCAGGTGCCCGACTGTCGATTGTACTGGCATGGGTTCAAGCTGTACCTACTCGGTGGCACAAAAAAGTTGAAAATCTAGGTAGATAGTGAAAATTCACATTGTGCGAATTTTAAATCTTTATGATATGCAGGTTCCCAGATCCAGTTATACATAGGATGAAATAAAAACAAGTACAGCTTTGTGAAACAACTTACCACGAGGTTGAAAAGTAATGGAACATGGGTATTGAGCTCGAAGAAGAAGTCATAAAGTGGTAAGCAGATGGTACCAAAAATGAAGATAGAACTGGAATAGGAGTGGTACCAAGTACTTCGAACACCTTATTGGCAAATTCCCAAGCATATTGGAGGCGGAAGATAACGCTACAGGGACATTTATACAGTTCAATCTAGAAAAAAATTATGGAAGACGAGATATAATTATTATGTTCGATAGTCAAGCAGCGATTTAAACGCTGAGCATGGTTATCAGCTCTAAAATGGTTTGGAAATGCCAGGACAATAAACTGAAATACATCAGTCACCCTTTTATGAGATAAAAAAAGTTGTGATCAAACTAGCTAGCAAATAGGATCTAACAGCCATCGTGAGGCGAGGTATCTCTGTAGGATAAGCAGCAGTACCTACTGTATGCAAAGCAATCAGAGAAGAAATCAAACAGAGATCATACACCTGGGAAAAAAGTCACTTTTGAGCCGAATGAAACATGCTATTTTTTCTGCAACCGAAAGAATTAACAAACATAAATATAAGTGTATAGTAAGAACCAATGTTACTCATTTGACAGATTATTTTGAGTAGTTAGATAAAAGCAAGACCTCAGACTACTTTACTTTGTTGCGTTGACGTGCATCATGTCATCCGAGACTACAGGCCAGGTACGAATTCAATACTACCAACAACTACTATCAACTACCAACAACTATACCTACCAACTGCAACAAATAATCCGGGTGGTAAAAATATTTCACCTGCATTTACAGATCAGGTGTATTCAATTTTCAGGGATGTTTGCATTCTAGTTTCAATATAAATACAACCAGAGAGTGACCTATTTGTGTATAATATTGAATCGATGAATTCATTTGGACCAGGTTTCAGCCCTTATAGCAAATAACTCGCCAGTGCCAGGCATAGGAAAAATGGGTGGAAAATCTCAAATCTGCCGAAATCGGAAACATATTAGGTATGCGTCCCTATAAAAATATCCAACTGTTGAACTTTAGCTCCTAGAAACTGAAAGTGTTGCCTAGGAACATACCTATGTTTTTGTCAGTAATATAAACGTCAATTCAAGAGCTAATTTTGGAATCGAAATGGACAACTTTTGTGTAGGTTGCAGAAAAATAAACTTTGTATACTGACAGGACACTGCCAGTTGAAAAGACATCTTAGGAAGTTCGGCTTAGAAAAGGAAGACGAATGCATCTGTGAGGAAGAGGAGGAAACCTTCATTCATATACTGACAGGATGTGTGATCCTACAGATCCTAAGGGCAAAAAACCAAGGAGTACACACAGGAGAAGTAGCTACCCTTCCAGGAACCACCTCATATTCTGAAATTTCGGAATGATATATTAGAGAAATTGCTAGAGCTACGGAGAACAACTTCATCGAGTATAAGGGGGAGTATAATAAGGGGCACAATAGATATTTTAGGTCGCAGTGTATTCACCCTACATAACAAATCGATCGAATTTAAAACTGAGATGATTTGATATTCATAGTGCATCAAAGGTCCCCAAAACTGGTTCTACCTCAATTGACGAAAGTAATGTTTGACAAAATCAAGCTGGCATCAGTTGTTTAAATATTCTCAGTATGTATGTATGAATACAAAAAAAGTCTCGCCCATAAACGACTGCTCCTGAAATTAAATCTTTAAAAATTCAATCACTTTCTATAGTGATTGCTCACTGCTCTGTATAGCTACCATGAAACTACAGTTGATATTTCTATTTTGGAAGAATCTTCAAGACTTTTCTCATCTTTTCTCAACTATTTTTATTGCTTGATGATCCGTATGCAGCTGCTCATATTTGTCCATTAGCATGATCTAGGGTAAAGTGGGGGAATCCCGGCCCCTTAAGCATTTCTCGGTGTAGCGACGATGATTATTGGTTTTTATTAACGAACGATATATTAAGTTGAAGCTCAGATATCATAAAAACAGACTATATTTTCGTTTCCAATGAATACATTAAATTATGAAATTTATAACAAAAAAAACAAAAAGTCGTTTTGGCCGGCATTACCCGCACCTTGGGGGTAAATACGGCCAGAGGCTGGTTTTACCCCAAATGAAGAAATCAAATTATTTCATTGGCAGAAATCGCAAATGAAACTGTTGCTTCCTTTTCCGCCGGTACAAGCTTTGTGAGCCATCTTCTTTATTGAATGCCGTTATGCGATTGAGGCTTGTTGGTTCAGGTTTTCTCAAGCGAATCTGAGGATTGCGTTTCAAAAATCCCTCCAACCAGTCTCGACCTGCAGATTCATTATTCTTCGAGAAAGGGTTCTTCATATTACTTTTTTTTGTAAATGAAAAAGCACACTGCTCAATCTGTGTTGGCGTTATCACTCAGAAAAAAACTGGTGAACGTCCAAGCTTTGGTTTCTGATATATTGTGGTTTCTCTGTCTGTCTTATTGTAAAGTCGCTTTTGGGATACCAAATCTTCTTGCAACCTCCCTCAATGCGCGACCATCGTTCAAAGCATTCATAGCAGCTTGCAAACTTTCCGCAGTCCAAGAGCTTTCTTAGTTTTGACACAGTAGAGAGCTTACAGAGGAGCTCTCTACTGTGGTTTTGATTTCATCAGGGGTAATGCCGGCCAGGCTGCTATTACCCGCAAGAGCATGGCCGGGATTCCCCCATATGCGTTGTTCAAGTGAAACCCTTTAATCAAAAATATATGTGAAGTTATGGTTAATGAACAGCAATATCATGATATATCTAGCTCTCCTAAGTCTATGAATATTTTTTTCACTATTCCAGCACTTACTGACTAATTGATACATACCTCTAAAAATACTTGTTCCTTATAACGAGGAGTGATTTTTGAGAAAATTCCCAATAACAAAAAAGCACGTTCATTTGCAAGTGTGAAACTCGAAATGAGGGCCGTACGCGATCAGACAGTGGCGTGTGGTTTGTTCGGTAGTTTGAAAGAGATCGGAGTACCGAGAAAACCTATGGCCGGTATTTCCCCACTCTACCCTAATCGAATCTTCAATTTCGTTGTATCTATACTATTTGTCTCACTGAGTAACATTTCGCAAAGCAAACACATCGACATTTTTACCTGCATTACCCATACCCAACCATCGTAGGTAGATGATAATGCCTTTTCGGCCGACCCATTTCAACGAACAACGCCCCAAAAATTGCGTACTTCAATAATACTTATGCTTATACTTTTATATTTTTACCGGGTCGACTTTTACAAAGCACAATAATAATTCTCCACCCCGCAACACCCGGACTTTTTGTGGGTCTTACAGATCGGTATGGAATTCATCTCACATTGTATTAGTTGTCAAATGGTCCATATAGGGTATTGTACAACATTTGGTGCAGTAAGAAAGCTGGATTCCTATATTCACTCAGAAGGAGACCGAAATTTTTTGATACGCATGAGTGATAATAGTTATTTGTTTAACTAGGCAGCAAAGTAGTATAGATTGACTGCCGAGGCTGAATTCAGGAATCCGGCTAAGGCAGTCAATCTACTTTGCTGCCGAGTTGAACATATAATTTTTTCTCCGATTGTTCATAATGATATGGGAGAATATTGTATTTGCGAATTAATACAATTCCCACAATCTCTTTATTCTTCCTATATAGTGTTCAATCAAAATAAAATTTGATAGAAATCGCAGTTGTTGGTTTGGCAATTCATGAAATTTCTGACAGTTGTGCGAAAAAATATCGGTATATTTAAATTATTATATAATGGATAGTGATAGCGACCTGGAAGTATACTTACACCTCCATTAATAAGGGAGGTGGCAAAAAATATAGAGTTGAATTTGTTGCCGGAGAAGTCTCGGATGAAATATGAAGGGAATTATAAACGATTTATGGATTTTTAATTTTGCTGATACATATCAATCAGCAAAGTACCCACTTTGCTGCCTAGGCAGGAAAAGTATTACTTTGCTGATTGATATGTGTCAGCAAAAATAATATTTGCTGCCAATCGGAGGAAAAATCATTATTTTTCACTTTTTTAATGTGCCTGAGGTGATCATGTGAAACTATTTTTGGTCACGAGCTATTATCAAATACAAGATAATGATGAGAATGCAATGTCATGGATAATATAAGGAAGAACAAATATATACCTACCTTTGAGATTAGTTGAACTTTCTACTACTTCAATTCAGGTAATTATATCAGGTAATCAATTGGCTATGGTGTCACATCTCAATGTCGATCACGATAGATTGCTCACCTGGTTGAACATGGATGTTGAAAAATATACCCTCAGCGGTAAAAAAAATTATCACCCTGTAACTTTCTACCTATTTTTAGTTTCATGTTTCGAATTGTTAGCCTGGATTTTAGTTCCAACAATAGCTGACGACTTGATCTTTAAATTACTCTTCTACCCTTAATTTCTCAACGCCTTGTGGCAAAAGAGAAAGATTGAACGTAGCTTCCTCATGTTTGGTATTGAAGTGCGTGATCCATTATAACACAATGGTTTTTTATCCATGTCGATATCTTCTTTTTGAGGAAAGATGCAAGTGTTTCATGAAAGAATGGAATTTTTAAATATTAATCGACAATAATTCAGAACCCATTGAGCATCTTCAGAGGCTCATTCTTTATTCCTTCGTCCTTGTCAGAGAATCTTCAAGAACTCCGATTAGCCCCTAAAGAAAAATTTGGGGCAAATCCTCAAGTATGGATTTTCAAAAATTTTGATGAACAATAATGCAGAACCTATATGATACAAGTTTTTTATAGAAGTATGGAATTTTTAAATTTTAGTAAACTCATAATTCAGAACTTATTGAGCACCTTTGGGATGATCTACAGAGGCTCATTCTTCTTTCTTCGTCTTTGTCAGAGAATCTTCAAGAACTCCGATTAGCCCTTCAAGAAAAATTTGGGGCAATTCCTTAAGTATGGATTTTTTGGAATTTTGATGAACAATAATGCAGAACCTGCATGAACTCATCAACAACTTGAAGAAACATATTAAAATTGATATCACTCCACTCCGTTTACCACTCACTGGCAAGTATATCGCCTGTGTCCTCCAGCTTGAATGGGAAATACCACTGAGAAATGAAGTCCGTTCAAACCTCTTCCGAACAATGAATCATGAATTACATTCAAAGTACAATCAATATCACAAATTGAAGTTGAAGGGAATCGAATCTATAGCGTTTTGAAATCAGCATATTCCATGCCATAATTTCCAAGTCCCAAACTGTCTATATCTCTCTGATGCCTTGCCATTCTGCAGTGTTGCAGTGTGATTGGTCAGCTCAAGGACAATAGGCGTGTTGGGACTAATACGTCACACTAGTCACACCAATGAATTGACACCATTTCAAATGGCACATCAGGAAGTGTATGTTTTAACATATTTCAATTTTTAGGAGTGATAGTTTTTGTCGGTTACTCGACCGAAATGATACATATAATAATAAAGATGAAGGAAAGCCCTAATTCGAATAACAACAGAAAGTGAAAAAATTTCACCGCCCCGCGTGAGAGTCGAACTCACAATCTCTGGGTTACATGCCCAACGCTCTGCCAATTGAGCTAACGGGACATCCGTCGATCAATCAGCAGGAAGGTCGAGCTCTCATCACACACCGGGCGGCAGAATCTCTTCAAATCCCAAAGTCACTCGAAATCATGCACTATATGAAGCATCTCTGGCAGGATGGTACTATACAGTCTCCATGTTTCCCTGTTCGTTCTCTGGCATTATCTTTCCTTTTATACGGACATGTCCGCGAAGCAATCTATACATAGGAGTGAGTGACAATTTTCATGACTCCTGACACTTTTGGCACTGCATAGTTTTTACTACACCTCTGAATAATACCTTTGCTATGAGATCTCGTTTGTGATTCTTCTATGAATGTATGGTTGTTTCTTCTTCATATGTGGGTTTATATTACGATTTACTTTCAGTTTTTGTTTATACTTGTTGAGTACCATTATCTATTTCTATTCTATTCTATTCTATTCCACAGTGTGTCCCACTTTGAGCAGCACCACCTTGGTATTTTCTTAATCGCTGACAGATTTCAAAAATTTTGTGTTTCAACATTTACTTCTCAATGAGTTCTACATTTCTGAGTATCCAACACTCTGATTGAACTACGACACTGCCAACTATGATAAATTGAAAATGCCTAAAATCAGTTAGTGATATCAGATACTACTTAAAAACACATGTTTCATAATGACCTAATACACAGGATGATATTGCACATTCAACAACAATCGTTATCTGTCAAGTTATTTGAAAATGTGAATATCGTGTAGTTTCCATCCTGACCGCAATGGGAAAAAAGCTATTTGCGTTACTCTCCCTTATTTTTTATGCCTGAGCGAAAGATAGTTGAAGAAAGATAATCAAAAGTTGCGTTTCCACGGCAGACTTGATCATCATTTTGTGAACTCCTTGAGTGAAAATTGATGAGATCGGTATATTTTTTGGGGCAATACCATCAGTGAAACTTGATAAAATATTATTTGTCATCCTGAACTCAAGGGTAGGTATTTCAAGACCTTGATCATTTCGTCTTCATCATGCAATTCGTGATGAAATAACTAGTTGACGCCTTATCGGCAAATGAAGAAACCTAAACTACGTCACCCTGTGTATAAGTCATGAAGAGAAGTATGAAACAGGTGTTTTTATGTAGTATCTAAATAAAATCATAATGGTATTATATTCTTTTCATCATTTTCAAACATTAAAAGAATATTGACAATAAATAACGCCATGTATATGATATCAACATAAGAAATTGACCACATGTATTTGAGGGAGTTCTCAACATGTTGAGAATGTCAGTTTTCCGCTGAAAAAATTCCTGATATTACTAACTGATTTTAGGCATTTTCAATTTATCATAGTTGGCCGCGTCGAAGTACATGTTGTAATACACTTAGAAAATCCTGTTATTCTCTTAGGTTTCTTTCCAACCATTGTGGCCAAAGTACTCTATTGACCGGTGTTTTGTATACAAAAATATGCTATTAGGATCATTGCCAAGTTGGGCTATGGAGATTCATGTATACAATGTTTACAGAATTTGAAAATTTTAACGCTAGCTTGAGTATACATAATGGAAGCTTGCACATATATCTACCGGAATAGAAATACATTAGCTGCTAATAGAGCCTATCATAATCATTCTACCCGAAATGCCCACTTGTTATTTATTACCAAGTCAACATCGCACAGCTCTTTACCAAAGAAGTTTTGAGTTTCAGGGCTGCAAACTTTTCAATAAACTACCCGATAACATAAGAAATTCTGGAAATTTACATATCTTTAAATCAAAACTGAAACAACTTCTTCTGTCAAAGAACTGCTACAGTATAGATGAATTTTATCTGTAATCCTGTACCATATGTTTATATAGAAGGGAATTACTTACATTATATATCATTGTAGAGGAGTTTCTCTCGTGATTTGCCATTTGTACTTTTATGTATACATCTTTGTTAATTTTATTTATGACGTGTATGTGTTGTTTCTATACCTATATCCAGTTTCATTTATTTATATTTGTCATTTTATCTATATATCTTTTATTCTATATGTTATATGTATAACAATGTTACGTACTTTTTGACGT
Source organism: Phaedon cochleariae (assembly GCA_918026855.4). Lineage (NCBI taxonomy): Eukaryota > Metazoa > Arthropoda > Insecta > Coleoptera > Chrysomelidae > Phaedon > Phaedon cochleariae. Next base: position 34,371,887 of record OU896717.1, read on the forward strand.
TTTACTCTTTTTTATTTGTATTACCACGCTGTTGGTGTGCGAAGTAATTTGAGAAAATAAAGAAATTATTATTATTATTATTATTATTATAACACAAAATTTTTGAAATCTGTCAGCGATTAAGAAAATACGAAGGTGGTGCTGCTCAAAGTGGGACACACTGTATATATTTTATTGATGGAGAAGAAGATATCGTAGGAAGAAGGCAAATGACACGAAAATCAATAAGTTCTACCAATCCTGACCTCACGTTACAGGGTTGCGTTTTGGTGGAAAATAATTAATGTTAGTCTTCATTCAAAAAAGTTACAGGAAGCGATCAATTGTGCAAAATTATGTTGTCCATATTCTCCTTTTATTTTTCAGGGGGTTTCAGCAGGTTTGGGCGACGGGGCGTTAGAAGGGAGCTTGTTCGCAGGTGGGGGCCCTGCTCCAATTTTCGCTCAGGGAGCCCGTCTCAAGCAGCGGGCTCAACGGCGGTACCAGGCCGCCTCAGGTAGTCTCAGTGACAGCTCCTCCAGTGTCAAAAGACAGGTCAGTCCCAATATTTTTTTTATCATATGTAATACCACAGGTGATACTATTTTGCCGCAAATATTCGGCGATTGTTACGACTTCTTGTTGCTTATAATAAATTCGCCGAATGACATTGTTTATCAAAACTATGTAATGAGCGAAATCAAAGCGGCGAGCTGGAGTATGTCAATCGACGAATATTTCGAGGAAAAATAGTACCACGAGTTGTATTCGTACGAATATTCCATGATTGAGACAATAAACGAGCGGCTTGTGAAAGTTGCAGCGCACACTGCATCCATCATCCTGGCTTCCAACATAATTGACTAGTTAAACGTTCAAAATTTTATGGATGAAAAACGAGGAAGGTTGGTAGGTTGGTCACTTGTGGATCAATTCGGATTCTGTATTGGTAGAGCAAGACATTGATGAAATAAACCTCTGGTTTACGCTCTTCAATCCTTTCCTGTCTTACTATTCCTTGATTTTCGCCAACTTCGATAAACATAACATGGCGTGGGTGAATCTCGCTAAGTTTAGTCTGGTGCCGTACCAAAATTACAGGCATCAATGTGACAATTGTGACCGAATTGCAGAACTGAAAATGGTGAAACTGATGAGTGATGATTAAATAATCATCAGTTCTTGAAACGTTCTAGGAATCACACCATCTTAAATTCAATATGTATACCCCACGTCATCGTCTGAAATTCAATTGTTTATATCAAGAGTGGAATATATAATATCCCAAGACAATTGATAATTCCGAAATAATTTGTCGCAAACTTTCGAAAGTGAGTAGCTTGGAAGCTTGGTAACCTAAAAGCAACTCACTTGAGGAAAGTAAAGACACACTATGAGAATTTATCAATAGTCAAGGGAGATCCAGTAAGAAAATTGTGTTCTTAGAATTGGTATCGACTCATTTTCGATATTTCCATATCTACTCGAAGTGACTGACATTTTGCAAATTTTATTGAGTTAACGTCAAACTATGTCATTACCATGGTGACTCGATTTTTCAACAGTGACAATTTACCGGGGCACCTATCAGTTGAATGTTTGTCTGATTGGCTGATACTGGCCACTTATTCACGAATGCGTAGATATGATAGGTTCAAATTACATGGAATAAAATTTTCACTTGAAGCGCATGATAATGTTCAAGTAATATTGTGCGTTCTCAGGAAAGATATAGGAAGAGTTCTTTGAACTTTCGGAGATTATAATTCCTTGGGAATACATTCTATAGTAACGAATTCCGAAGCTATGCCGTTCTACGGACAAACGAGTATTGATAAAGTGCTGTTCGACGTATTTCTAGGTTGACAACGAAAGGATGTGCTGACTGGGCTGACTGGGCTTGTCGTGTTTGTCTGATTGATATTGCTTTAGTGATGGCATTCTAGCAGAGATTTCTGAATAACATTTTCAATGGAAGTATCTATGGAAACGTGAAAGGTCACCGACTTCTTTACAGTGTTCCAATGATGTCAAATAATTAGTTAGTGTGGCATCGCCCACCAGGCAAACGGCTCGTCTTTGGATGGAATCTTATCAGCGTATGTTTTGGTGCTTGCCAATAGGTTAGATCACAGTTGAAAGAATTAATATACGAGTTTGGTCAGACGATTGAGATTTCTTCCTCGTTTCTATGAATAGAAATTCACGCAATTGACTATGTTTCTTTTTAAAATAGTTAGATATTTTTTGCTATTATAAGTTGAGAATGCATTGTCTTTGGTCAATGCCTATTATGAATATTTTTTCGACATTTCTGGATTTTATAGAAATTATTTTGATAGTTTCAATATATACTCATACAAATCAGACAAGCATATAGGGAAATGATAATTATATTTTTATTTAGGAAAACGACGAGATAAAATCCCAAGGGATCTGGAGAAATAAACAGGTCAAATCAAATAAATGATCAACGACTGTGGTTTGATGAATTTTTTCTATTCAGAAGTTGATTTTATCGATATGCAACCACACATCAAAGCTACTAGAATTTCAGTCATTGGTATTTGTTTACCATCTTCCCGTTATTCTCCATATGGTATAATAATCTGGTGGTTCAAAACGTTCCAAATGACTTTTGCACATGAAGTTTTCCATAATAAACGCTATAGAAATTGTTTGAATATACTGCATGACCCTGTACAAGAAACAACAAAAACTGGTCGAGTTTTTGTGATATGTCTGATGTCTATTGTGATTCCTCAAACTCGTGTAGTCAGTTTAGTTTGTTTGGTGTGATAGTGTGCAAAAATTCGACATGGATCTGAACGGAAACTTCAGGATGACTCGGACAAAACTGATTCTTAGAGAATTATGTGAGGAATTCGAATTGATGGTGAGTTTGAAATGGATACATACATTTTTGCACAATCAATATGATATCGAATAAATTTCATATGATATTATGTTTTCTCGGCTCAAGTTTCGTTTAGCTGAAATCAGTTATGAAAAAAGTGTTGCGATGGCAACGATCTTCATGGTAACCAGTTTACAAAAATCCGATTCCCGTGGTGAGGAAAAGCGTGGTTGCCAAGTTGTATCGGAGGAATATTACTTCATTCATCAATTTCAAAAATACTCTTCAATGCAACCATCCTTCGCGTGCCAAGCTATTCGAAACATTCAAAAAGAAACAAAGCCATTTTGGAATATTCATTGCGAGGTATCGCGCAGGATATAGGAAGAGAGACACAGGTACTGGTTGCCTAATACAGATGGAAACATCTCGTTAGGCCCAAATTTCGATCTACCCACATTTCCATTTGCCTTCATTTCGATTCACCCATACATTTCTTCACGCGCACATTTTGATTGAGCCACAGTCTTAAAACACACGAAAGATGCCTCGCTACCAAATCGATGTTGAAAAATATATTTCTTTTAGGAAGAAGGTTCATTTAAGCCGAGTGAGGTTAGATTGTTTAGAAAAATTAGTGTCCTTTTTTATGCATGAGGGATATTTTTCTTCCTCCCTGAAAAAAGTAACTATACTGTATTCTTAGGAAGAAGGTTCATTTAGGTCGAGTAAGGTTAGATGGTTAAAAAAAAGTAGTGTTTATGCAGGAGGAATATTTTCCTTCCCCCCTGAAAAAAAGAACTGTGGAGGCATTTACTGTTGAGAAAAGTTTTGACAAAATTATTTTTGATAGAAAAAGGTTTGTTTTGGCCGAGTTAGATGGTTTTGTTTTGAAGGATGATGATTTTAGGTCAGATTAGGTCAAGTTAGCAGAATCGAATAACCCTTCCGAGGAGACAGGTTGCTATTTTCAATTAATGTACTTTTTACCACTGGAATATCTTGTCTACATTTTCAAGATTTAGGACAATGGTATATCTCCAAATCTATTTCTCTAAAATTATAATGGGAATATGACTCAACCGGATTCTTGTGTTCCTTGGATTTGGACTCGTTACCATGACGATCATTGCCATAGCAACAGTTTTTCCATAGCTGATTTCAGCTAAACTAAACACGATACAACCTGGCAACCACGCATTTTCTCACTATAGGATTTGAATTTTTGTTCACCTGTTACCATGACAACGGTTGCCATGGCATTATTTTTTCCACAACTGATTTCAGATATACTAAACCCGATACAACTTGGCAACCACGTATTTCCTCACCACGGGATTTTGTTTTCTGTTTACTCGTAACCATGACAACGGTCACCATAGCAACATATTTTCCATAACTGATTTCAGCTAAACGAAACTTGAACCAATACGTGTGATTTTGTACCTTCCACACAAACATTACATTTCCTTTTGTTCCCTATTATTTCATTTTGCCATTTGAAAGACGTGAATAAGGTTTCCATTGTTTTCCTTCTTTAGTGCATTAGCGTAATCCTTAGAGTTAACAGAAATAACAAAAAGAGAAGAACTCTAACCTAACCTAGTAACCTTTTATACTACGAATATTTTCAAAGATAATCATCAGATTATCTGATTCTTTATAAGTGTGTTGTGTTCCCTGTTATCTGCAGTAAACATTCAGTGCAGAGAATTTAATTCATGTTCCTGCACTTGTCTTACAGAAATAGAAAATGGATATACGTACTTTAGTCGAATATTATATGGTTGAATTGTTTGAAACAATGATGAAATGGAATGTTCCACTGAAACAGGCCTATATAGAGTGTTTCACTCTAACAGTGTTTGGAAAGATCAAAGATTCCTCATTAACAGTAATTTTTAAATGGTCTATGGATATTTTGGAATGTATTCAAACTACGCATCAGTTGTAATAGATTCTGATATACCCGTGAACATAAAGATTCCTCTTTGATTTTATACCAATTTTATGATAAATCGAAAAGGACCGTATATGTCCAGTTTAATAGGTCCAGCGTGAGAGATAAGCGAACAGCTTTCACGACTAGGTAGGTAGGTACTCATTATTACAAAACAGCCCATCAACCATCCGCACTTGGTTGTTATTATTCATAGATTCTTCGGCCTTATATAAGTTGTTTATTACTGCTCCGGGTTTGTTACATTGTGATGAAACATTTTGGATACCATTTTTTTTAAACTGGAATATCCACTATATTCAAGTGTATTTTTATGTTCTTACATAGTGATCCATATGAAATATTGATAATACTTTGTTTAATTAGTTTCGTAGTTTCTTTATTTCGAGCTTGAAAGGAGATAGACAGTATTTTGTTGGAGGAGATAAACTTTTGTTTATTGATGAAAAATTTTTGCTTTGCATACATACATCATTTTATTCTTCAATAGGCAAATAAAAATGGATATTTCAAATGTATTCCACTGTATCACCCAGAGGCGGACTGGGGGGCCGGGCGATCGGGCAATCGCCCGATGGGCCGGTGCCCTTTGGGGCCGGTAGACATGTTGAATGTTGAGAAATATATTTTGTTCTAAAATTGTTCTATCCGTCATTCGGTTGCCCCCTCACGAGCAACCCTCAGAAGTCTTCGAAAGTCTTGTGCGAGCAAGGAATGACGGGGGGCTTACCTTTTAACGTGTGATCCCAAACACTTACATATACATAGATACTGCAAAGAAAGCTACATCAAACATTCTGTATGGTACAAAGAGAAGCATGGTAACTAAATGTGAATTCTAGAAAATCACGATTCATCCGCGGTTTATGGAAAGGTAAAAAATTATTATTCTGCTGATGGAATGAGCCTTAATAGTTTGCAAATGCAACTGATAGATTTTACCTGGAAGTGGGAAAGACTGTCAAGTACTTTGAATAGGCTATAAGAAATTCTCTAAGCCAAGAACATTTGGTGGCTTTCATGATGAAGAGGTGCGAAAAGATATTTTAAATCAAAAGGAAGCGACGATATCATATTTGATCTTGTTAATGTGGATCCATGAGAGATTTACTCGTTTTTTAATTTCAATTTCTAATGCGGCTAATGTTTTATTATTTGTTGTTGAAAAATATTGTTCCTAGTCTTTTTGTGTAAAGTGCTTCATGTTCCTCTACTATAGAAATATTGTTTCTTTTATTTTTATTTTCCATTTATGAAATGTTATTTATTATGTTATTTATTTTATTTTACTTAAGTATATTTGATGTTTCATCGACAGTTTTTTTTTGTTTAAGTTTGATTTTAATCAAAACTATTTTTATTATATTTTTCTTGCGTTCTTCTTTATGTTGCTAGAATATTTAATGAAATTATATAGGTAAAAGTGCACTTATCTTGCGATGTTTTTTTTTTTCGAATATTTTTTGTGGTACTTATATATTATTGTCTGAAAAACACGAATTTCACAATGAAAATGTGAACAAACCGCTATTTATCGAGATATTTTACGAAAATGTTCAAACTTTCACCTTCTTCTGCCATCCATCTTGGATATTCATTTTCAACTACTTGTCCTTTTTTCATTACTGGACAATTTATATACTAACGTTAGTAGTATGGTTTATCTGTATTTTTCTCATATTTTAGTGAGGTAAACAATCACACCAAGACGGCCATTCAATTATCAAATCTGAATCAAATCTACTAGTCATCTCAATCTAGAAGGTCAAATGTAAAAAAAAATTGCGAGAAATCAAACTATTGTTTACCTCATTTGCATATGGAAAAATACCAAATAGACCATACTTCTTGCTGATTTTAGGAAATAAAATGTGTCATTGAAGTACAACGTGAGTATATAAATTGTCCTGTGATGGAAAAAGGAGGACAAGTAGTTGTAAATGAATATCCAAGATGGGTGGCAAATGTAGGCAGAATTTCGAACTTTTTCGTAAAATATTTCGATAAATAGCGGTTTGTTCACATTTTCATTGTGAAATTCGTGTTCTTCAGACAAGAATACGTAGATAATAGAAAAAAATTTCGAAAAAAAAACATCATATGATATGAGCACTTTTACCATTATATGAATAGCTATAATAGCTTCGAAATTTCCTCCGGAGATGGGCCGGTAGGGTTCAATTCGCCCGGGCCGATTGAAAGGTCCAGTCCGCTCCTGGTATCACCTTGTACATTACATATTATCTCGACTCTCTAATACCATTCTGATTTATTGAATATAATTTCGGTTGTATCTTTCTTGATATATTTCATTACTTTTTATTTAATGAGGCTGTAGAAGGAAAAGATTTCATGTTGGTATATTTGTTTTCAACATTTATATATAGCTAGGTACCTAAAGTTGTCTGTGTTCTTTATATGAATTGCTTTGCTGCTCAAAAAGAGTCGACAGCAGAGCTCTTTAAACTGAGCCTTACCAGTTGAAAGCTTTCAGATAATTAAAATCAATTCAGTTCGAATGTAAAGTACTCCTTTTTCACGAAGTGTAAAAGAGATCGTCAGATTTTTTGTTCTCCTTTTTCCTAGATGATTCGTTTAAGTTAAAAGCTTCTCTCAGTGATTGATCGTAGATATTGGGACAAGCTTTATCTACATTTTTGATATGGAATATCGTTCAGTAGCAGAAGAACAATAAACTCCGTCTCATGAAATCGAAATGCATTTTGTGATTCCGCCTCTTCTCAAACATGTGACAATTCGCCACATAAAATACATACAGGGTGTCCCAGAATTACGTTCGTATACTGCGGGAGGTCATTCTACAGATTAAAATAAGAAAAAAATGTTCTTATCAACATGGTGTCCGAAAGTGATTCCAATGGGCGCTGCAGCCCTTATTTCAAGCGAGCTTTGAGGGTAGGACCATGATTGCAGTTTTCTTCAATTATTTTGTTATGTTTGTATTGTTGGATTATGGTTTTAATAAACTTCAAATTCGATTTTAATGAACTTCAAATTTTTCTGTATGATTTTAGGAACGAGGTGCTTACACCCTATACGAAAGAGGCTTCTTTTGCGAGCATTTTGTTTTTTTATTCATTGATTTATCTCTAAAATTTTCCGAATTACAGCTTTTTTTGCTGAATCCTTGCAGATTACCAACTTTCTGAATTTATCGAGAAACAATTTTCTAATGAAATAAACTGATACCAATGATTTTAAAATACATTTTTATCAAACACAAAATTATAAATTGGGATGCCAGCTTAATACCGTGTATTGCCTCATCTACCAACTCTAAGAACTTCTAATCTACGAGGCATACTGGAAATTAAGTTGCTTATCGTTTCCATTGGTATACGATCCCATTCTTCCACTAATGCATCTGCCATTTCTGCTAGACTTTCCGGAGACCTCTCGCGAGAACGTACCCTTCTCCCTAATTCATCCCACAAATGTTCTATAGGATTCGTATCGGGGCTCCTCGCAGGCCATTGTAATGTGGTAATACCAGTAGCTTTTGAGAACGGACCCACCATTAAAACTTTCTCATTCTGTTATTAAATTTTGATTAAACCGTTCACCAGTTCTTCTCCACAATCTTCTTCTTCCATCCACCATGTTAATGCAAAACCTTGACTCATCCGTAAACAAGACATTCGACCATTCAGGAATATTCCACTGTCCATAATTTTCAACAAAATTTCTTCTAGCAGCACGATGTTCGGGCAATAATTTTGGACATATTGCAGGTCTCCTAGCTTCTAAATTAACTTCTTTTAGACGTCTACATATACCGTCTGCTTACTTACTGCAACATCACGAATTTGGCGAAGATCTTGCTGAACATTTACCGCAGTATTTGATCGATTCCGTAAAATCCGCAATCTCAAGAAGCGATCATCTTTTGGAGAAGTTTTTCGGGGGCGACCAGAACCGACCCTCCTAGCGGTGCTTCCTGTTTGTTCGTACTTGCGGATTGCTCTACGAGCAGTTGCTTCATGAACTCCCACTGCACGAGCGACGTAACGTGTACTACGCCCATCGTTTACTAACGCAACTAATCTTGCTACTCGTTCAGGATTTATTTGAGTCATTTTATGTAATTTCAGACAATAAAACAAGACACTTAATCAATGACACAACGACAAATGGTCAAATATGGAGGCATACAACAAATCAGTTGCTACGGCAACGGCATTTGTTTTTTTAAAGACAATGTGATCCTACCAGAGTACAACCCAATCAATTTTGAGTACTGTGATCCTTCAATAAATTCAATTTGTGGGATAAGCGTAAGGTATCAGTAAAAAAGCTGTAATTCGGAAAATTTAAGAGATAAATCAATGAATTAAAAAACAAAATGCTCGCAAAAGAAGCCTCTTTCGTATAGGATGCAAGCACTTTGTATACCATTACTCAATTAACACACAGGGTGAGTCAAAAATTAGGAATAAATCATGGTTCGAGTTATTCCACCACCATCAAGGAGGTTTTGAAAAAATGTTCACCTCTTTATATATTTTTTTAAGACAAATGCATTACCCACCAACAAATAAAAAAAAATCGGCCTACTATTTTTTTTTAAGAAGATAGGTCAAATATCAAGTGCCACACTTTTTTTGAAACTGAGTGTAGCAGTTATTTCAATTCTTCGAATGTTGTCCGATAAACCTATCGAGTAGATTTAAAATTCTCTCATGCCTTCTTGATACGAGCATCCGAATGCCCAACTATTCCACGGTTCATATTCTTTAATCTGATTATCCAAACTGTTAGTAGGTACTCAAACCAGTTTCTCGAACAAGTATTATTTTAAAACGAAAATGTGATGTTGTGCATTAGACTGTAAATTTTTTAATGCCATGAAATATGATGTTTAGTCGGAGATATAATAAGTATTGGGCAATTAAGGTTTCTCCTTACCTCTCTAATTATATATTATAATTACCGTTTGAATTTTGAAACCGTTCATGATATATTAGAGAGACATTTTTTACATCTTTTATTATTCTTGCATCCGGTATTACATCGAAATTAAACTGCTTAAATTCTATATGAATTAATTATGCAATATGACCCCACCACTTGTCTTTGAAAATGCATCCGATACATCATTATTTGAGTACAAAATGGTGAAATCCTATATGGAATTCAATGGCACCAATGCCTTCTACACAAACTACCTTCTTACGGCTTTCCCCCCAGCTTTGACAGTTCTGATTCAAATTGCAATGCTCAATATGTTGGACGAAGTGGTAGGAAAATTTCAACCAGAGTTACGGAACATGTTGAGATGATGATTGAAAAATACAAGAATACGCACCACCTTTGTTTGATGAACATGATACCAAAAGTTCTTTTGCAAACCATATCCTAAATTCACGCCATAGTTTTGATCCAAATCAGGACCTTAACATTCTACATGTCTGTCATTTCAATTAAATATTTGAATTCTTGGCTATGAACATCGACAACAATTCAAGAAACAGTAGCATCAAAAATTTTTCAACTCCAAGTAAGTCGAGCACAGACTAGGTAATTCTTTCACTTCAACTTTCATTTTTTTTTGTATTGTAGAACTTTCAATAAGGCTGAAGATGGTATTTTATATGAACAAAACATCCGTTATGATTATGTAACAATATCATTAAAATTTGTGGAGACGACTTCGAGCATTCCTTCCTTCCTTTGGAGCTTTCATAGAGTTTTCTTTCAGGCAGATCACTCCAGGCATGTTCTTTTTCACATCACATTTTCATCATTGATGGAAGTGACGTCACTCTCTGATTCATCGAATTGTTGGAGTCATCAGTGTTGAAAGAAAAACGCAGTTATTTGACATGACAATAACAACTGTTTGATGGGGATTTAGATTCTTTTCAATTATAGAAGCTCAGAATTGGCGAAAACTAATGTAAAATGAAAATGATGTATTAAAAGTGTTATTGATGGAGTCCTTGTCTCTAGATCCAGAAGTTCTAGCAGTTCTTCTGATAGTTTGGAGGATGAAATATGGTTTATGTTGGGGAGTAAACGAGATAGGTTGAAAATTCTCAACAACCTATATATACGAAACAGTGCACTGAATTATGATGATATGGATAGAGTCATTAATAAGAATTCTCTGTTGGTACTGAAGTTTCCTGAATGTTTGCACTAATTTCTTGAAATTCATGATGGAAAAGAAGAAACTATACCTACCACTCGAAATTTCTTCAATTTCTGTTGGTATCGATAATACAGCTATTCTTTTATTTTCATATTCTAGGCTGATTTCGATAAATTCATTATTCAGGGAACAAGAACCTGTCCAACAACTACAGGCCCATTGCCCTGTTATCAGTAATCTCCAAAGTGATGGAGAAAGCCATCAATATTGAGCTTATCAAATATCTGGAGAGCTCAGGAATCATCAATGATAGACAATACGGCTTTCGCCACCGAAGATCTACTGGAGATCTACTTGCCTACGTCACCCATTTATGGCAATCTGCAATAGAAAAACACGGGGAATCTCTAGCTGTCGCGTTGGACATATCGAAAGCATTCGACCGTGTTTGGCACGAAGGACTCCTCCACAAATTACCATCATACGGCTAACCACCTCAGCTATGCCATCTCTTATCGAGTTTTCTTTCAGGAAGATCGCTTCACGTGGTGGTGGACGGTGTATCGTCTGATACCATTGGCAAAGTCCATTGGCATCAATTCCGGCGTTCCACAAGGATCAATTTTGGCACCGACATTATTCCTGCTTCATATCTATGATCTGTTGGGAGTAACAACTTGCCCCATCCACAGCTTCGCAGATGATAGTACCCTCCATACTGCGTTCTCTTCCAGAAAACCCATTTCTTCCCAGGAAACTAAGAACTCACGGCGCAGGCAGGTCAATGCTGTCAATGAAGATCTTGTAGAAATCACAGCCTGGGGAACAAACAACCTTGTTGAATTCAACGCCACCAAAACTCAAGCCTGCATTTTCTCTAGAAAGGCGGAACTCATCATTATGCCCGATATTGTGATGTCTGGCTCCACCATCCCCACCAAGCCCACCATATCTATGCTCGGTATTTCCATCAGCAACACTCTTTCATGGGATAATCATGTCAGATCCATCGCGAAAGCTGCTTCACAAAAACTCGGATTCTTGTTCCGTGCGAAAAGCTACTTTACACCTCAACAGCTTCTCATGATCTACAAAGCGCAGATACGGCCTGTTCTAGAATACTGTTCCCACATATGGGGTTCAGCACCAAAACATACGCTGATGCTCTTAGATTCCATCCAGAGAAGAGCCATTCGCCTGGTGGGTGACGCCAAACTCACTCACTCTTTGACATCATTGGAACACCGTAGAAAGGTCGGTGACCTTTCACTTTTCTATCGATACTTCCACGGGAAATGTTCTTCGGAAATCTCTGCTATCATCCCTTCACTATCAATACCAATCAGACGAACCAGACAAGCCCAGTCAGCACATCCTTTCGTTGTCAACCTCGAAAGATGTCGAACAGCACTTTATCAAGACTCCTTCATCCATAGAACGGCTAGGCTCTGGAATTCATTGCCTGTGGAAGTATTCCCAACAACATATAATCTCCAAAAGTTCAAGAAAAATTCCAATACCTACCTCCTGTCCCTATCCTCCCTAGGAACGCACGATGTTCTTTGAACATTATAGGGATTCCCTTTCGTGCGCTCCAAGCAATAAAAAAAAGATAAAAAAAAGCGTAAGTGTTGCAAAAATTAATTTAGGTCCTTGACGACACATTGAATGAATCAGTCCACTCGCCCATTCTTTCCAAAGGAAGTATTCTCCAAAAGTTGAAAAAAATCAAATTTGTCCTCCTATAGGTGTGTACCTAACATTGTCTCTGAACATTTTAGGGATTCCCTTTCTTGCGCCCCAAGAGATGAAAAAATAGTATTTTTGGATTTCTACGGACCACCTATATAAACTAGAACCAACATTCTTCTTCGTGAATCGATTGGTATGTTATTTCGTAATAAAAACCTTTTCAATATGTTCTCTAAAAATGTTGCAGCTGCTTTGTAACTGCACTGTAATTGAAACGAGAAATAGCTACATACTTATAAACAAGTATAGCTGTATATTATGTCAACGAATTTATGAGATCTCCGATAGTATGCGTATATTTTGGATGCCCAAATTTATTCATATGTTATTATACTTAATTGGATAGAGCTTTGAAACAGTGTTTGAAGAAAATAAATCTGTGAAAATAAGACGAATTCATTTCGACTGATTTGACAGTTGCTGCTTCTGAATTATTTTTGTTGCGTAATAAACACGTGGTCGGTATTGGTATTAGAATATTCATCTTCTATATGAACAGCTATTGTTAATAATAATAATAATGGCAACAATTCTAGAATGGGGATCCAATAACTTGGTAGATTTCAATGCAAACAAAACACAAGCATGCCTTTACTCTAGGAAAACTGATCTCACTGTGCTCAACATAAGCATGTCAGGAGTAACCATACCTTTGAAGACATAACCTTTCTTGGGAAAACCACGTGAGATCAATTGCTGAAAGTGCATCCCAAAAACTTGGTTTTCTGGTCCGGGCCAGGAGCTATTTCACTTCCAGTCAGCTGCTTATGATCTATGATGCACAGATCTGACCTGTCCTGGAATACTGTTTCCATATTTGGAGTGCAGCACCCAAACATACCCTGAAACTGTTGGATAGTGTCCAAAAAAAGGGCAATTCGTCTCGTGGGTGATGCCTCGCTCACGAACTCACTCTTTTCTTTGGAACACCGTAGACAAGTTGGCGATCTAGTCCTATTTTATAGGACTAGATCGCCATATCCCAGATAGCACAAAGACATCTTTAAGACATCCTAAAGACATCGTTCTCAGACGTTCACAACGTCTTTAAGACGTCTATGGACTCCTTAGAGACGTCTGAAAGACGTCCTCTATAGGCCGGATGTTAAAAATCACGACGTCTTTAAGATATCTTTATAATGTCTCTTCTGAGTCTTATAAAGGCATAGAAAAGACAAGAGAAAGACCTCATTTCTGAATGGATTTCAAGGTTCCTCTAGGGATTGATTATAGTGGAATTCGAAGTATTTGGATGTTAAAAGTATTATTCAATAACTGTTTTCATTCCTTTGTTTTTCAAGTCAAAGTGCCAGTAATGAAGCAAACATGTAGGTACATACAACACAAATAAATAGTTGATCTTTGTGACATTTATTTGAAAAATACAACTACCAAGGACAGGTTTGACATTTCCTGAAAAGAAGTTGCTGGTCCACCCTGTTTGTGATAGGAAAATTGAGAATATTCATTATGTTTCATATAACTGGTCTCTTCATTTTTTTCTCAAAACAGGGCATCTCATCTACAGGAATACTGATTGTATTAGTCCCTCTGTTGATTGCTTCTTGTTTCAACCAAGCATATTTATATTTCTGGAAGATTCCACATTCTTCCTGAAAACAATGATATAGAGTTGAGTTTCAGGAGTTTACCAATATCATTATTAGGGAGAGTTCTTCTTACCTGACACACACAGTGGACTGTAAAAATAATAAGGCATAAAACTCATTATACTTCAATGCAATCATTTGCATCCATTTGACCAGCCAAAACCAGGTGGCCCGCATTTATGAGCTCAGCTTCATTTTGGAGACACTGAATCACTGAAAAAGTGTAGACAGATTGAAATGCACAGGCTAAATGGCCAAATCATAAGAATTCTTGTTCAATAATGATAAAAACTTACAGCTTATCATTATGTTGGTATAGGTTTTAGGTTCAACATTCCAACTAGAGGTAGGTAGGTGTTCTACTGTTAAACATCAGAGATATTATTGTCCTCAATCAAAATACAATGAACCACTGGAAAACACGGATTTAAGAAATACACAAATATCAAAGCTGAGAATGATTGAGAACTCAAAACGAAATTAACATAAACACACCTCTCAATAAACACCATCACCAAAACCAAACAATGTAAAATGTAAACAATCAAATAGTACTGGCATTCGCCGTTCTGGCTCTGGCGCTACGATCTCTCTTTCGTTTGACATGGCGGTATTTTCAAATCATTCCACCCGATTTATAAAATAACTTACTCTGAACAATTTATAACCTCTATGTATTACGGTGAAGTTATGAAATCTATGAAATTGAAAATATTCTATAAGCCTGAATCAATATGATCATACCTATATTTTTTATTAAGAGTCCAACGCATATTATGAGAATAGAACCATAACTAAGTGTTAAATTCAGGAATTCTGAGAGTGGAGAACGTTCAGATAAGACACACTAAAAGTCATTATGATTAATACTTATTATAATGTACCAAATATCATTATTGCTCATTTGTATTATTACGATGTCTTTAAGACGTATTCAGGACGTGAGAATCAGATATCTTTAAAACGTCTGAATGATGACATCTTGTAGACGTCTTATTCAGGGAGTAAGACGTACAGACTAAGATAGGATATAATTCAGACATCTTAAAGACGTCTTGTGCTATCTGGGATAAGACTCATTCATCCAACGAACAGCGAGGCTCTGGAATACATTGCCAAGAGAGGTGTTGCCCGAGGCATATAACCTCCAGAAGATCAAAAAGAACACCAATTCCTACCTTATTTCCCATGGTTCTCACGATGTTTTCTGAACATTACAGGATATTCCTTTTCGTGGGAACTAGAACATAAAAAAAAATTAGTTTTGGAGCCTATTCAATGCAAACAAACAAACTAATGTTTCCTCTTTATAGGTGGAAGCTGTTTAGGAACATGAAAATCACACACAAAAAAAGAATCTCTTGTATTGAGCATGACTGCATTGGTCCAAGAAAATAATTTGTTTGTATATAACGAAAGAGATGATATTCTTGTTCCGAAACAATGATTTATTCAACAACTCTCTTGTAGGAAAATCAAGATATGCATGGTTGGAGACGTTTGTTATGTTGAAGTGAGAATTGAAATAATTCATATTGACAAAATCATTCACTTATTTCAGGAAAACCATAATTTTGAGATATGGAATCCATCCACCAAATGAAAACAATCATTTTATCAAATTGCAATTATGGATTACTATTATTGAGAATTGTTCTATTTCATTTCAAAATGAACGATTTATTTAAGTCAAAATTCCGTAAATTTTCAATGGACATATTGATATTTTCGATCCGAATTTATAAGTTTTTTTTAATGAATATTGAGCTCATTCTCTCCAATGGAACTATTTTCTTGTATCAAAATATTGACTGCTTGGATAAAAATATAATAATGTTTTTGATTCAAAATTGTGAATGATTCCCAATGAGATAACTAAACTCCACAGAATATTCATGAAGAAATATATATTTGTTCCTTTAGTTGACAATAATCCCATATATAGGTATGTACATCTTGGATCAGTATTGTCCATCAAGACCCCAAATGGTTATAGAATAATCACAGGCCTTGATTTCGTCTTCTTGAAGTTTCGCTGGAAATGATAACGGTTACAAACAATGACATAAGATTTATGATTGATTAAAAACTCACCTCTATAATATGTAATATCGTGACTCCAGTAATATCATGCCTTCTGGAAGATATCGGGTATATAGATTCGAGATACTCGGCAGGAAACTTTCTCTCACCTAATGTCATGGTCTTCTCAAGTCTTTGCAAGTCATTTGTAGATAATACTTCTTCATTCATCAACCAGTCGTCATTTTGCTACAAAAAAAATTTCGAATGAATTGATAAGCATATTTTCATATCAGGATACTACTAAATCCCTGTTATTTTGATTGAAAAATTGTTGATTCACTCACAATGACTATCGATATTTGGAAAGGTACCTACTTACCAAGGGAATTCAATGTTATACCTTCACCAGCTCTCTACAAGTTCTGCATCTGTTAGATATTTATATTCTAAGACATTTCCACCTATACACACTCGATAAAACATTCAGAATTTTCAAACTTCGCAGCCTAATGCCGTTTCGCCGTTGTGGGCCTCTCATAATGATGTGAGCATGGTCAATAAAGATTGAAGACTGAGGCCTGAGTTTTGGCAACACGATTGCTTACCCTTGATTTCAGAGGGCATATTATTTTCTTCCAAAGAAATACCTATTCATAGACTTGAATCAAGTAAATGAAGTATTGAATCAAAATGTGGCTTCTTCAATTAGAGAAATTATTAATATCATCAAGTTCATCAAGTTGAAGATATTATATTCCTTTCATTTGAGAAAATTGATATTCATATCTTTGAATCAAGTAAATATGGCATTGAATAAAACTATCAGGAGTCTTCGATTTGATGAAATTATAATACCAATATGATGAAATTAGAATGCTCCATTTGAAGAAATAATAATTTATATTTTTGTTTCAAGAAAATGGCGTATTGCCTCAACATATTAGGTTTTTGCAATTCAAGAAAACTGAATATGTCATTCGTTGAAATGGACATTCTTTGATTTGAAGAAATGTATACTTATATTCTTGGATCAAGCAATAAATTTATTGAAACAAAATAGTACGCTTCTGCGAATTGAAAAGTCGTTTTGATTGAGTTGAAGTAACTAATCTAGTAATTCAATAATTACATTCTTGGTTTGAGAATATATTTCAATAATATGACACTATTTTCTTGAACATACCAGATTTCTCGACTCAAAAGAATATGCTCAATTCAAAGAAGATATACAATTGAATTTTCAAGAGAATGGGTTTTCTCATTCGAAGAATTTTTGTTTTCTGTGTGATAGATAAGAATGTAAAAATTTACAAAAAACACTCTGTACATTGACACCGTCGTCGATGAATTTTCACGTGAAGGAAATAATCTCGACATTGCATGTCCGAACTAACGTTTTGAAGGATCGTTTTAACGTGAATTTATTTCGAGTAAGTCACGAACAAGGAACAATTTCAAATTTCAATGTTGGTAGTATAAATACCCGACACGATTTTCGTATGTGCGTGAGAGATATACATACTAAACTAGGTACCAGGCCAATATGAATGTTTTCGTAATTACCGAAAATCTACCCCCTTGGGTTAAAATAAATTGTTTTCGTTATTTACGATATCATTCGAGTGAATGAGAAAGTTCAAAATGAATATCTATAGTGTCATTCATAAAGTTGGCATCATATGGGAAAAACTTTTAGTAATATTATATTATGAAATTCGAATTGGGCATTACTGTTGGATTTATGCAGCATTTTCAAATCTCAAGTTTTAAGTCGTTAGTATTAAGTCATGAATCTCAGGAAGTTCAGTCGTTGCCTTTCAATATGAAATAAAATAGGGGGATCCACCTCTAAAACGCTTAATGTTACCTCTGGCGTACCTCAGGGATCCCACATTGGACCCATTCTATTTTCATGCGTTATTAACGATGTTATCAAATGTTTTGAAAATTGTAATGTTTTACTTTATGCAGATGATCTCAAATTCTACAAAGTTGTATAATCTCAAGATGACAGTCATATTATTCAGAATGATGTAATTAATTTCAGCAATTATTGCCAACGGAATTTTTTGAAAATCAATATTGATAAGAGTGAAATCATGCGTTTTTATGAAATACTGAATCCATGTATATTACAATATTTCGATCTTTCAGATTTGATAAAATTGATATTTTATATGAAAATGTCGCGTTGCATTTAATTTTATCTGGATTATAATTTTTGTATTATCAGAGAGAGATAGAATTTTAGGTCAGTGAATATTCATACATTTCTTAGGATTTATTATAATGAACTATAAATGAAATATCACACTTTTTCTTAGTGAAGAACATCTTTATTTGTGAAAACGTTCAAGATATATGAGTATTGAGTATTAATATAAATTATGGTGTATTTATTATTCTGTCTAAATTAAACAGTTTCACCAAGTCCAAAAAAATAGCAGATATATATCTCTCTGCATGGCGGTATTCATTTCGGCATTAATATGTAAATCGTGAGAATGGAATTGCTAGATCAGAATTCACCGACCCCAATTATAAAACTATACCACTTGATAAACTTGTTTTTCTTTGTTCATCGATTTTATAGGAATCGATAATTGCAGCTCGATTTCCATAAATGTCACATGATGGCATTGCTTCACATCTTTTTTTGTGCCCTTTGACTATCTTTTAGAACACACTACTACACATTGCTCATCATTTCGTTCTCTTCTTCTCAATGAAAACTACCCATGAAGCATATACAAATACTCAGCTGTCCATGGAAAAAAGTAATATATTATTCATAATCTTCAACGAATATGTTCTTCTCAGGTGTGATTTTTGATACGTGAGTGATTCGATAATTTGAATGTTTGCAAGCTTTTGTTATACAGATCATTAGGAGACTTATATTCCATTTCATAGATCATTTCAATATTTTATCGCATCCTTTCATCTGTCGCTGTTACACCAACTGCAGTTTTTTCAAAGCATAATCTATCCATTATAATCGTTACTAATCTGATTCGGACTCGCAAAAAATTAACAGCACAAAGCATTTCAAGTGTGACCGATTGTTCGTCCGATTTTTTTTTTTCAAGTCTTGCATACGAAAATCTCGAAGAGAACATTATCAAGAACAAATTAGGAGGATATTAACGTCCACCAATCAATCATCTGGGTTTTGATTAATCGATGAAACGTCCGATAGAAATATTCACAGTGGAACGTACCTAATGTTTTGACGACCATTAAAGATGAAATATCTGTGGAATATATCATGTCATGATAAAAGTCGTCGAATGGTATTAGAAAGCGACGTCTTTTTGCATTTGGCACCATCGATAGTATCGATTAGCGAATCATAAACTTGGAAACAAGAGGAGAGTCTCGAGCATTTCAAAGACCAACAGTAATTATTTATATCAAGTAATTTTGGGTTCAAATCTGTTATTGAGGTGTTATTGAGTATTTCTGATGAAATACCCCACTCGACATGAATTGTACAATAAAATGAATTATGAAAAATTCAGACACCTCTCACTCCTGGTAGCTCCAGTATGTGAAGATGAATATGAGTCTGAAGGAGATAATGAATAATAGATCCCTTTACAAGATGCTTTGGGACGAATCTGATATCAGGGACCTTCCCATTGAGTTATTTGGGAATGGATTTTTATTGGATAGGAAGCAATGATGAAAGTGACATTAGCGAAGAAATCGAGAACATTGAAGGGGATGATACAGTTCAAGTTGATGCTGATGAAAAAAGGACATTCCAATACACTTCAACGATAATTTGAATATGTTGCCCAGAGATATTGACAATCATGATAGGCTCCATAACTCCATAAATTGAGATCTGTTATTGAAGCTCTTTGCTCAAAATTTCAGAGTATTCCATTGAAGGCAAAGTTGTTACCCAGCGAGCACAAAAACATCTCAGAGATGTTAAAAGTACGAGATTTCGAGACATTGAACCTCCACTGCGATGTTCTGTTCACACATGAATAGAACTATTATAGAACAGCCAATGTCCGCCGCAGGCGGCAATTATCGAGATGTCCTTGATATGTCACAAAACTAGTTCTTTTTAAAGCCTTTTCATGGACACAACAGACCATTTTCGACGCGTCTTGCGCAGATTGAATCGCTGTAAAAAACATTTTCGAGATACTTTTCTGAAGCCTTTTGTCAAAATGAAATTTTGCATCAGGATTCCATTTCCCTTGAAAGAAAAAATGCATTAAAAATAGATTGAACATAAAAATATTTTCTTGATATGAAATTACCTTCCTAATCGGTTTCTGAGTAGTGCTTACTACACACAGACATATAATTGGAAATAGGTTTCCCAATTTTTGAAATGTTCTCCACAATGCATAATTTTGCAACTGCGGAGAAGCTGTGTATTGATGAATTCGTACTTTTATATATTGATTACACTGAGGCACCGAACAACACATCTTGCATCTGATGGTCATTATTACAAACTAAATAAGTCTTCTAACACAATAAACCTCACCAAATTCCTTTCTGTTCGTTAGCAGCATGATGTAAGCGTGACACGCTGCAAAGAAGAACAAAATCGAAAACAAATCAGAATTCATCGTATTGTGACGTAAGCATGAGACGTTGTGGTGGGGCAAACAAAGAAAGGACACAAAAGAACAAAAACAATACTTCAATATCCTTCAAAGACCTCTTTGGTCAGTGCATATTACGTCTCAAAATAACATCTTCATGCCAACATTTTCAAAACATCCCAAAACATCCCAGGGATGTTTGTGCTCGCTGGGCAGTGGATGAAGCAATACACGCCTGCCAAATCTTATAAGTGAAGGTACAAACTACAAACTGTTCGTTCTTTGTGGAGCTAGTGGATTTTCCTACAACACAGGCTCAGAAAATCTACCAAAATCCAGATTACGTGATGAATCAGATTTAGGTGAGTTGTTCCAAATAAAAAAAAGCTACCCAAAGCCCCCAAAGGAAGCGTTTATGGCGAAAATTGCTGATTGTCTTTGCAGAATGGGTACAGAGTGGACATCAAAGAGAGGAAGGCCATCTGATGTAGAGAACAAAATTGCACAAAAGAAGAAACGTTCCTCGACAACTTCTTACATTCCACCAGAGGATATTAGGAAGGATGGGCAGTCTCATTGGCCATTTTATAACGAAACCAGACAACGCTGCAAGTTTCTCGCTTATAAATATTGCTCTCAAATCAAGTGTAGCAAGAGTGTATTTGTGTTTGAACAAAAACAACGATTGTTTAGTACAATTTCATGAAAATTAAATTATAACAAAAATATGTTTTTTTAGAAAAATTATACATAATCTACTATTAAAACGCTTTGTCTCAAATTTGATACAATTGGATTTTTTGAGTTTCTTGATAATCATATGTAACAATAGTATATTGTTCAACGAGCACGGAATGATAGTGATTTCCTACGAGTATGAAGTTTCCAACATGAGCCATTGACGAATGCTGCAATCATTCGAATAGGAAATTAGCATTCCGTGCAAGTTATACACTATAATTTTTCTACGGCTATAATAGATAACAGCGGCATTTCTGATTTCTTCGTCTTGTAGCCATCATCTGGTTTCCTTTGTCTTGTAGCCATCATCTGATTTCCTTTCAAGTAATGCTCATCTATTAGAAAGCGCTGTCATCGCTTGAAATTTGACATTCCATGAGCGATGAGATTTTTTTGAAATATAATAATACAATGGAGTCATTGTGATATCAGATACAGAAATAAAATTGATGACATACAAAGTACCTATTTGATGAATCGAACACAGTTGAACAATAACAATTTTGTGTTTCGTGCCGTAGTAAATAGTATATTATATAACAAGTGTTATTAACGTCCTTTTAGTAACGAGTATTTTAAGCACGAGCGGAGCAGAGCGGAGCGAATGTTTAATAAACGAGTGTCTAGAAGAGTTTATAAACGCGTTACATACTATGCTTTTTCTACGAACTCCGAAAATTACATTAACATACCTGCTATTCCTGCTACCCTACAAAATAATTCGAAAGGATTGGGAATTGAGAACATAATACATGCAACTGCATGCAACCAGCGAGACACGTATAAAGATATTGGTTGTAGATGTGTCCAGTCCATTGCTTACTAACCTTTGTTTCACGTTTATTGCCATGCTTAGCACAGAATAAATAAATTGTTCTCAAAGATGGATGCTTCATTTTTACACTTCTTGGAGATATGCAACTACCAGAATATTCTCTTCGATTTCACTTTCGTCTACATTTCGCACTTGATTTCGCATATATTTTTAATGAATAATTCTGATACAAACGAATATTGTTTGAATAATTCTGATACAAAATTTGAAAATAATAGTTGACAGTAAATACAATTGACAGGCCAGACATGTCTGAAATTACTGAAGCTGTGTTCAATGAACTGTGTTGCCATGGTAACGTGTTTAATATTTTGAATAAATCACAGATCGACAATCCGTGATTAATCGATCATTTAGCGTGGTACATATCCGTACGCTAAATGCCATTTTAGTTATGTGAGTAGAAAAAATAATTTTTTTCAAGTACAAAGAATCGCGCATTGTAAGATTGAACGACAAATAAGTTGCTTGTCTAGCAGTAACAGGAAAAAGGAGAATAGGTAATCCAATACCATATAGCAGCATTCACGAAAATCCGATACATGCACCCAAATTTATTCTAAGTAAACCGAGTAAAGTGTATACGGTCCGGTGACAACATGTGTTGTGTATTAGCTCTCGAAACTTGTTTTTGATACACACCGACATCGAATCGAGAATGCTGTAAATATCTTGGGATTGGAATATCTCGGGGTCCAGTAAAAATAGTATTTAGCTTTACTGCACCAGTAGACATTAAAAATACTGTGATGTCGTTAACCTGAAGATTTCGACGGAATTATTTTCATTATGTTGGTCCATTAACATCAACATACAGAGTGTGTAGGTACGATCGCTTATTTGTACACTAGATAGACGACATCGTGACTATGTTGTATTGTAAAATAAATACAAAAAGCTCAGAGTCATTTCCACACAATGTTCATCAAATGAACATCAATGGTAGATTTCGGGAGAAAAACAACAACTGTAGATTGTAGATTGTAGATGGGTCGTATAGGCTGGGAGACCTCTCGATCACTGCGACCTAGAAGATCTATTGTGATTACCCCTATCTAGTTTTGGTCCTCTAACCCTAGACTTCTGATGAAGCCTACGATTTTCCTGACGGTTGACTTTTCCACTTCAGCAGGGGTGAGATAGACCTGTTCTAGGTGGTTCAGCCTTTGGCGGACTAATACTTCACATGAGCAAAGTATATGTTCCGCGGTTTCGGTCGCATTGTTACAAAAGCGGCAAGTGTCAGTCTCCGCCAGACCCATCTTTTTGAGGTGGTACCTCAGAGGACCGTGTCCTGTGAGAAAGCCTGTGATAAGCTCTAGCTCTGGTTTGCTGAGGCTGAGTAGCTCTTTGGCTCGGTTCTGCGAATGGTTGATGAACCTTTTCGCTTGTCGTTGACCTGGAGTTGCTCTCCAGTAGGAGGACTTTTCAATTTCTTCCCATTTCCCGAGTTCTCCCTTTAGGTGACATTTGCTTATCCCACAAAAAGGCTCAGGACCAAAAAGTGCAGATACTGCACCTTTTTTGCAAGGCGATCAGCTGCCTCATTTCCTTTGATTCCTTCATGCCCTGGAACCCACATAAGTGTGACTTTGTTGCCCTTTCCCAGTTGCATGAGTGTTTCAAAGCAGTCCCATGTAATCTTTGATGTGAAAACTAATGATTTTAGGGCTTTTAGTGCGGCTTGGCTGTCTGAGGAGATATATATGTCGGCACCCCTCAGACCATTGCTCAGGCACCTTTGGGTGCAAAGGTTGATGATATGTATTTCAACTTGGAAGATAGTGGGGGAGTGACCTAAGGCTTCAAATAGCCCACATCCGGGTCCATATACACCCGCGCCTACCCCTTTTTCCATTTTCGTACCATCGGTGTACCAAACAAGGGAGAGAAAAACAACTACTTCCCTGGCTAATGCCACGCAGGACATTGAATTACATCCTCTCGAAATCTATGCATCGACTCGAATAAACGAATACTGATACAAGTGATTCTTTCCTAAATGGCTATTGATTCCGATTCAGCCAGGCCACGCTAGACACCCACAGACCGGTTTCGAGCTCTTTGACTCTCATCAGTGCAGGGTAGTCTCCAGCCAGCAGTCCTAAGACCGCCGACTCTGCGTAGCCTAGCCGAACAAAAATCAAGTCGGCATTATATTCCACCAGAGGCGTATTTTATCGACAATATAAAAGCAACGCCATCTGAGTGGAACAGAAGGAAAGAATCACTCCAAAACTGAAATTCATTTCATTTTTCTCCAGATTTTCAAGAGGTTTATTAACAAACTAACTCCAAATGTCTCAAAAGATAGTAACAAATATGAAATAATTTCAGAATTTCCCAATTTTTACAAAAAAACGTTGGGTCAAAATCTAACCCACCATTCCATAAGGTGAATAAAGATTTCATGAGAATCGGCTCATATCAAATCACTGTGAAACGTCTGCAAACATGTTTTGTTCATTGCAAGACAGAGTGAAACACACAACCAGTTTGTTCGAACTTCAAACTCTCCTGAATTGCATCGACTTCGACGATATGTTGATGAGCACCCTGTATGACTCTCATTACCGGGCTTTGACTGAATATTTCTCTCTATTTGAATCGTCCATTCGGTTGATGTTCTCGATGAAGATACTGATACATATTTATTGACGACTAAATGATCAAATCTTTCATTGTTAACTTTGAAAGATATAGAGTATTTTGTGAAGAATGAATGAGTTGACTACAGCGGCATCCAAGAAAAAGATTTCATGAATATCTGTTCCTTTATATGTCTTTCCAGTCGTTTGATAATTCTGTTTAGTATATAGATTGATCTGGAGAACTATGTGATTGAATAATTTGTCCGTGATAAACTGACGAAAGAGATTATCCATCTTGAGCAACTCCACACCATTTTTTCTCTATCACTGGTTTCAACTCCGCGATAGGGGTATCAAATCTTCTGGGTCCCATGTATCCATATATAAGTACTGGTGTCTCGATATTCATATCCGACAGTATAATGTCGTTAAAATTGAATTCGACATCATTTTCCTCATCATTATCCTTGAAAAATGTCTTGGTCATGTTGTATGGTGGGATAAATTTCAAACAGCGTCGACTTCCACATATGGTGTACGAAAAATAAACATATAAGTTGAAATAATATAACAAGTAGCTTACCTATGTTGCCTAGATGGTATTTTAGCAACAAAAAATGTAATCACATGATAAGCATGAAATTTGCAGCCGCAATTCGGGAGGAGAAACACAACGTACGGAACAAGTTTCGAGTTTATTCTACTCACTAATAATGTATTGTTCAATTCGCTTCAGCTTAGAACATATGATTCTAAAGACCAATATGAGTAAGTTATATGGGGCGGGAGAGAAAATAAACCTTCGTACCACAAATCATGAGCCTATTGCAGAGCCAGATATATTTTGTCCCAGCATACCTCTAACTCCAAGAAATTCGTGGTTCAAATTCTGCACCAAAGTACTTGAAAGAGTTGATACATATTGCGACCCTAATGTTTTATAAGCCTCTTGACCAAACTTTCATGTACGCCAATGAAGTCAACTACCTAAGTTAGACGCTTAGAAGTGTGGTTTATGACTTTTGACCGATATTTATTTCTGTTTTCGTAATAATAGTTTTCTGAATTCGGTCCGTATTAAATCTCATATGGCGGCTTTTTTCTTTTTGAAATAATTGCCCATTCTTAGAATCGTATTTTGTGTGGTTTTAATGTATCTCATAAGTCGTAAATCACCTGGTAAAATTTCTAGTGAAGTATAATTATTAGAAGAATCTCTTAAAATAGCAGTCTTTTGTTGAAGGTAGTTGAGTAAGATCTTTTTTCGTTTGTGCAGAGGTTAGGCCGAATGATCATAAACAAGTTTTATCTCGGTGTTGTTTCTGCGATGTTTCCAAACTCATAGATGAAAAATATTCCTTATTTTATGTTACGGCACTGTGATGAGCGGTCACAAACTAAACGATTTTAGGGTATTCGGGTTTGTTCTGGGAATGGCAGGCATGTAATTATCCATTCCATCGGTATATGGGTGAATACCTGGTCTGACTTTTAACGCAATATCAAAGTGGCATTTATCTGATATGGGTCGAAGCAAAGGACCTTTTGTTCGAAATCCTCCAAAACAACCTGCCATCTTGGCTCTGTACTCTCTTTACTAGAACTTGACATTAGATCTTTTTTCTAGATATCTTTTTCATAAAAGTTGTTTGGCAACAACATTGTTTCTACTTCATATCAATGATCTTTTCGGTTGGGAGTAACTACTTGGCCTATTCACAGCTTTGCATGATATAGTCTCCATTTTCTCTTATTTATCGCTTGTAGCGCACGAAAGGAAATCCCTATAATGTTCAAAGAACATCGTGCATTCCTAGGGAGGATAGGGACAGGAGGTAGGAATTGGAATGTTTTTTGAACTTCTGGAGATTATATGTTGTTGGGAATACTTCCTCAGGCAATGAATTCCAGAGCCTAGCCTATGGATGAAGGAGTTTTGATAAATTGCTGTTCGACATCTTTCGAGGTTGACAACGAAAGGATGTGCTGACTGGGTTTGTCTAGTTCGTCTGACTGGTATTGCTAGTGAAGGGATGATAGCAGAGACCTCCGAAGAACATTTCCCGTGGAAGTATCGATAGAAAAGTGAAAGGTCGCCGACCTTTCTACGGTGTCCCAATGATGTCAAAGAGTGAGTGAGTGTGGCGTGTGGCGTCACCCACCAGGCGAATGGCTCTTCTCTAGATGGAATCTAAGAGCATCAGCGTATGTTTTGGTGCTGAACCCCATATGTGGGAACACTATTCTAGAACAGGCCGTATCTGCGCTTTGTAGATCATGAGAAGCTGTTGAGGTGTAAAGTAGTTTTTCGCACGGAACAAGAATCCGAGTTTTTGCGAAGCAGAGCTTTTGCGATGGATCTGACATGATCATCCCATGAAAGAGTGTTGCTGATGGAAATACCGAGCATAGATATGGTGGGCTTGGTGGGGATGGTGCCAGACATTAAAATATCGGGCTTACTGAGTTCCGCCTTTCTAGAGAAATTACAGGCTTGAGTTTTGGTGGCGTTGAATTCAACTATAGGTTGTTGGTTCCCCAGGCTGTGATTTCAGGAAGGTCTTCATTGACAGCATTGACCTGCCTGCGCCGTGAGTTCTTAGTTTCCTGGGAAGAAATGGGAATTCTGGAAGAGACTCCAAGACAATTGTGAACCCCCTGAAACACCGACGAAAACAATCGTATTTTTTTTATAATTTACATGTCTGTTTACCTGATTTTATCGGTGTAAATTGAATATTTACTGTAAATTAATTTTTTTTTATCTCGGTTCTGTGAGGGTTAAATATCCGAAACAAAATGTGTAGTCTCACCTGAAAATCATTAATTTGGGAGCTGATTGAGCTCATAACCATGAGCAAAAAATTGGTTAAAAGATCAGTGAGCCCACCTGGAAGTGGTTCACAACGCCACATGAAATAGAGATACCACCTGCATAAATTAAACATGAATGGAAAACAACCCGGTTGTTACGCCTATGATGTGCACCAAAATCTGCCACTTAGATTTCAAAGATAATAAACCGTGTGGCTGAGAAGTTATAAAATTCGGTGATTGCAAGAGTCACTTAGAGAAGTTTCGAGAATCAAAGACCACCTGCTGGCTCAAATTAAGGGTACCAACCCACCAAAAAAATGGCTACGGGTCATCTAGGCATCTACCCTCAAGTTTAATTTGTTTGGAAAAGTATTTGTAATATGCCTTAGATGTGTCATCCAATGTACCTATGGCTTAGATTTGTCGATGCCATCTAATGACTAGGTAAATCACCAATGATGCTATAGTACGTGCATAATGGGGAAGATTGTAAAAAAATAATATATACGTATTCCTCCTTTTTTTCGTAGGATCAAATTTCACTTCAGAAAAAAATAAATAGAAGAGAAACTCGGCTCCTCCACCATTCCTATTACGTACTTTCTGAAAAGCCACATTCACACAGTTAGAATACGATTCCCTGTGCCAGTACGACGTTGCAGACATCATAAATATGTTTAGATTTCCGGAAATTGTTCTTTGAATGCACAATAACTATATCATAACAGCAATGGGATATAATAGGTTCTTCAATCCTAATTTGTCAAGTATTATGAATAATTCCCATTAATCTCTCATTGGCTGAATGAAGTTGATTACTAATAGAGATAAATTATGATATTTTGCGATAGTATCTATAAGTTTTCACTATCGTTATATTACAATATGTTATTCATAACTTGTCAGTCATTTTTTTGCTAATGAATTCGTTCCTTTATAAAACGGATATATTTTCTAGGAAAGTTGCAGATTATATCTTGCAACAGCGCCTAATACTTTGAGTCCGTCCACACCACTCAAAATACTAACAGGCACAACAAGAGGATGGAGCCATGGGAGTCGGCTTCATTCTCTTCTGACCGATGGCAGTAAATTAGGAAGGATAGTATCATTGAATGTAGCCGATATTGATTCATTGATTCAATGATTATTTCTATTAGGATCGAGCTCTATTCGAGATATTTCAATGCATAAATAACAAAACCCTAACCTGTGAGAATGAAGCCAACTACTTTCTGCATTCCTGCTCCGAGTGCATTTGTGGTTATGTATGTTTTTGTTTACCAGTTTTACTTCTTCTTCTACTATTTTCTGCATTCGTTTTTCATTCGTTAATTATTCGTTAGCTATTCGCTAGCTATATTCTTTACCATCAGCTATTTCCAGACTAGATTCAGAATGTACGTCACAGTTTGCCGACTCGAAAATTAGAAATTGCTTTAATTTGAAAATGAAAACGACTTGGACTTTATCGGTCGCCATTCTGTACAGCGTGGACATAAAACTGGAGAGTTACGAACTCATTTTATGAAAATTCATCTGAAGGAAACTTCTCCATTATAACGTTTTTAGTATTTATTGGAAGGTTAGATGAATATGAAATTCCATTATATCTTAATTATATTACCAGATGCTCTTGGTAAACATATTGTTTCAAAATCCGTCATAATTTAACAGGTTGAGTGCCGTGAGAGTCCAACATGGTCTCGCACATACTTCTGACTTTGTGGCCGCGTGAGACCAATATGGTCTCGCATATATCCACAACTGATTTGGCTGCATATCTCCACAGTGGTCTCTCGCAGCATTGTGAACTAAACGGCGTTCGAAACAGCGCGGCCTGGTGGTCCAGAGACATATTTTGGCCTGTGGATATGAGAGACCAAAGTGGTAGTACGTGGCTAGGAAATGTTAGTAATATTTTTTTCTTCTCACGCAAATATATAGGTACTTTTATTAGTTTTCTTCATTTATACATCATGAACATGTAACAGAATCATTCAGAACATTCTAAGAATGAAAAAAATATCATTCATTGAATAATATACCTACTGTTAGAAACTGCACTAGTCGACGGTATATCATTTCTGAATGTTTTGAGTTTTTCTAGCACCGACTGTCTTTTTGATTTTGGGACTTTTTCCCGGTTGTTGGAAAGATGTATTCTTCAACGATGACGAAGAATCGACTGATGACTCACATTGATATTCATCAGAAAGATACACGTCCCCAAACAGTGATTCTTCATCTTGATTGCTTCAGTTTTCGTCTTCATCGTACAACACCTCCTGACATAACTTCGTCAATTGCTTTTGTTCTTTCTCGTACGAGGACATGATGTGACTCTTGCAGCATCACGAGACAAGTTGAGCCGGTCTGCCGGTCCCCCGCTACAATTCTCAACATGCAGACATGCACATAGCGTAGTTAGCCGCCTGAACAAAATGGTCGAATGAAGGGCCGTGTGAGACCAATGTGGTCTCCAAAAATTGAGCGCCATTTTCAACCCTCCAAAAATCTCGGCACATCAAAAATTAAAGTAAATATCAACAGTACGTTAGTATCTGATGTTTCAGGCAAAAATAATGTATCGGCCTCTGGAACCGATATTTTTCGATACATGGTGGCACTCAACCTGTTAAGCAATCACTTCAATTGTTAGCAGGATTAGAAGCTACACCCATCGGCCAAGTTGGCACTCTCCCGTAGAAAAATCTTACCTAAATTTGTCCTTGAGACTTTTGGTCGGTCGGCATTTGCCAAATTCATGGGTAAGTGCAAATGAGCAACATGTAATGCAACTGTTGAGTCGGAAATACTGACGTTTGTTTTATTGTCATGGCCGGGGCTAGGATATTAGTTTAACAAAAAAGTTTGGGGTATTGCGTCCCTTCTTTTTATTATGGTAGAAAATGATTTCTTAGCAGGCTGCTAGTCACACAAAAACTTATAGTGAGGCACTAGCTTTATGCCCACGTAGCCTACCTTAATGAATCATTTTATCTTCAAAAGTATAAGAATATATGAAAAGGGTTCCTAATTTTACTGATTTATTCTTGTTTTTTTTTGTGATTACAGGCCTGCGTTATAGAGTATATGAAAACATGAAACAAGTCGTGATAAAAACCAAATCCAAAATATAAGGTGGACACACTTGAAAAGTCAGGAATATACGAAGTCAGTTGTATTGATTGACATATATAGGTCAAACCAGGCGACCCATAAAAACAAGGTTCAAAGAACACACCAAGCACATTTGAAATATG
Organism: Phaedon cochleariae; assembly: GCA_918026855.4. Lineage (NCBI taxonomy): Eukaryota > Metazoa > Arthropoda > Insecta > Coleoptera > Chrysomelidae > Phaedon > Phaedon cochleariae. Next base: position 34,403,006 of record OU896717.1, read on the forward strand.
GTAGGTAAGATAAATCGTGTGTATCTGAACACATGTTCAATCACAATCATAACACACATTTTAAAAATCTCAAATTGGTTAGGCAAGTTTAATGTAAGGAAATTAGATGCATGTGAAAGCTTATAGATATTTCAGAAAAGTAATAGAATGAATAATAAGGATAATGAACCTATTCCATTTAGCCCTCTGTGCCCCTGTATAGTTTAGTGATATAAGACCAGGGTTAACATGTGAACTCATTACTCAACCATGACTAACATTATCTTGGCAGTTATAGTGTCTTTCACGGTTGGGTGGACAAGAATAGAACATTTAGTTTTGTCTTTTCCTGAAGATGGTAACATAATTAGCGAAACACGTGCCGAGGCTTAAAAAATCGGTTTGGTTAGTGGTTGAACAGTGTAGAGTTTGTATTGATGTAAAACCCACTTTTGCGAAATTTCAAGTTATGACTGTCATCTTCTCAGGTAGCGATATGTAATTCAGGACCCTCGTGAATGAAATGATGAACACGTATAGGAAATACCGATTACCTTTCACATCACCAAGAAACTGTCGTTGACTGTGTTCTTGCTATGCCGAATAATTTTGTAATTGGGATGAGTCAAGCTTCAAGAATGGTTCTTGTATCAGTTTCAGCGCTGACTGATAGAAAAACCCGAAATATTTGGTTGACAATATCATTCATGCAAAGGAGATATACAGATATAGTTGAAAAATTGTACTCAATATTAAGTTTGAATATACATAATACACTGAAAGAGCTCGATGTGATACTTGGTGTTCCTCAAGAAACTGTTCTGGGTTCATTATTCTCTCTTCGTTACAATTTCTATACTAATATTATAAAGAGGAAAGATCTGTTTGTCTGTTTGTTTGTTCTCCGAAACTACTGGTGGACCGATTTGAAAATTTCTTTCACCATTAGAAGCCGATATTATCCCTGATGGACATAAGCAAAGTTTACAGAATTAAAAATATAAACTTTGACATAAGCTACTTTTTACCGCGGGAAATGCTTCATTCCTACTGGAAAAGGGCTAATAGTACAACGGGTAGTAAGATTATCGTTTTCTACTTACCTCTTTCACGTAACTTCTAAACGGCTGGACCGATTGGGTTGAAATTTTATATGGGTATTTCGATGATTTCCTGGCTGATTCAAAAATACAATAGGACGCAGTAGGTGGCGCTGCTGTCGGTAAGTCAACTACTAAACGGCTTGATTGGGTTGAAATTTTTAATACGTGAGACAACAAAAAAATACAAAGGATACTGAGGGAATGAAAATTGGTGTAAGTGAGTGTATGATAGTGGTCATAGGTAAGCACAAAGAATTAAAATAAAATAACAAGAAATATGTACTGTAGATACGCGCGCATAGCTCAGAACGACTACAACAAATGTCTTATACAAGGTGGAGACTTTAACTGGAAGAAATTCGCTACTAGGGGAGTGCATGATTTTTCTGAAACGTTTAAATGTATTCACCTAGATTTGGCGAGGTAACTAGGATCAACCCCAACATGTTTTTTTCAAATGCAACCCTACTTATCATATTTCAGTTTGCGGTACGTTTGGACGTCGCATAAAATCAAAATATAATTCTGAAGTTCGATATATTTTCAACGTATTTTCATCAAAATTTCGAATTTTAGTGACAGTGATATAGGGCATCTCCACCAGTTTTCAATAACACTTCGTTTCGAACTGTGAATATATACGGCAAAAAAAACAAAATTTATTTTTGCGGCTCTATAATAACACTGGAATACAATAGCAGATAGCAGTTCTGGCAAAAAATTGTTCAACACACATTTGAAGCGATTGATACGTTGAAAAAAAAATTTAATATTAAATTTCACTTTTATGCAACCTTTCAAAGTATGAGAAACTGAAATTTGACTAGTACGTTGGATTCCTCTTTCCACTAGCTTTCCAATGTGGGGTCACAAGCCATAGGGTTACATTCGAAAAAATCAAGTTGAGGGTGGTTTCAGCTGTCCCTAGAGGGATATATTCACGATGTTGCTTGCAAAAGGTAAGTAAATACATCAAATCGTTGACGTATGCCGTGAATTTTTAGAAAAAATACTCACTTTCCCGCTAAGGAATTTATTCCAGCTAAAGCTAGTTGATTATAAACCTGAATTCTTCGAATATCATGTGACAATTTTGACGAAAAATTATTGATAAATAGAATTCAAGAGAATAGTACCCAATTATCGTGATAAAAATGATGGTTTTCGTTCGTTTGTTTTTTAATCGAGCGTAACTCGACTGAGACCTCAAAGTAATTGTTCCTATTGTTCATAGAAGTGATTCGAAACAATTATATGAATAATGCCAAAATTACCCACGCATTACCCGAATTTACGGGTAATAAATTCCCGAAATTCAAAGCCAAGCTCTAATCCTAATTATTTTATACAAGGCCTAATTAAATTTTTCATATTAATAAACAGAAATTATCTTATGACTGTAATTGCCCAAAAAAATGTGTGAAGATTTGAATAATGAGGATATGTATGAAGAAGACTGGTTTCTCTCATGAGGGCATTGTATCTTTTTTTAATAAGAATAATTAATGCCCATATACTTCATTTTACGTTATATTAAATATAATTCTTGTTGCAAACTTGTACAGCAAATTGTTAATCATGGGTGTCGAACGAAAACTTTATACTCCGATTTTAGGGCTTCAAAATGAAAATCCAGAAAACGCTTAGACCCGTCGGTTTCTGAGTTGAGGGGGAACGAATTGTTTGCTTTCTTCATCCTCTTAACTTCAACCCCCTACCAGGGGAAAGCACAGCCCCCGGATTTTGAATAGGGATGTGGGGAGTTGCGATACCTAACCTTGAAGATTTCATCGAGTACTATACCCGACTCTCTAATTTTGCGTCAAATTTTTCATGGTGATGTCGAGGTGTAAAAAATCTGCTTGGTTTGTGGTAAAACAGTGTGTAGTGTATTATCGTGTCAAAGGTTCCAGTCTTCGATATAACAAAAGGGTATAATGAAGTTATTTATTCATGATGATTCAGTTGACTAAAAATGATTTTGTGAATCCAACTAAGGAATTGTTGTTGATCTACTGGGACTTCAAATTCTTGTTGTATCATCAACTAATTTTCAACAGCGCACCCTGTATTTAATGAAACTCGCAAAACCTTCGATATCTGACAAGAAAGTTTAATATTTTACTTTCTCAATTCAAACATTAATTCAGTAAGTGTTTTCTTTATGTTCTGGTTCCCACGAAAAGGGATATCCCTGTAATGTTCAGAGAACATCGTGAGAACCAAGGAAAATAAGGTAGGAATTTATGTTCTTCTTAAATTTCTGGAGGTTATATGCCTCGGGGAACACCTTCCTTGTCAATGTGTTCCAGAGCCTCGCTGTTCGTTGGATGAACCAGTCTTTGGAAAGAAATGTTCTGCAGGTCTCCAAAGTGACCACGAAGGGGTGCGAAGCCTCAACTCGACGGGTTAATCTCGCGGGACTGCCAAGGGAGGAACAATTGTTGATATTTCAGAAGAGCATCGTCCATGAAAATATCAATAAAATAGAGCCAGATCGCCAACTTTTCAACGGTGTCCCAGAGAAGTGAGTGAGTTTGTGAGCGAGGCATCTCCCACCAGACGAATTGCCCTTTTTTGGACAAAATCCAACAGTTTCAGGGTATGTTTGGGTGCTGCACTCCAAATATGAAACAGTATTCCAGGACAGGTCGGATCTGTGCCTTATTGATCATGAGCAGCTGACTGGAAGTGAAATAGCTCCTGGCCCGAAACAGAAAACCAAGTTTTTGGGATACACTTTTAGCAATTGATCTCAATCTTTTATTTTCCTTAAAATGACAAAAATTTTACATTTTGTATAGGAATAGTCAGCACCTTATATCTAACTTATAACTAAAACTAAATAAATAAGATAAAATAATATAAAAACAGGCAAAAGGGGTTATGGGTCTAGACAATATATCACGTACATAATAGAGTGGATCACAGAGGACTAGATAAAAACTCATCGAGTGTGTAAAAACAGTTGATCAACAAAAGCGACTTCAGACGTTTTTTGAATATTGATAAATTTTCAGCTCTTCTGATGATTTCTGGCAGATGATTAAATATTTTAGGTCCAATGCATTTAGGAGCATTTTGAGTAATTTTATATTTTGCAGCTTTGACATGTATCATTTGTTTTTGACGAGTGTTCTTGTCATGAATATCACTATTTAGAATGAAGTCGCTTTTATTAGTAAATACATAAACTGAAATTTCATATATAAATATACTTGTGAGAGTTAGAATTTTCTGATTTATAAATAGAGTTCTACATGAACAACTTCTAGGAGTATTGAATATACATCGTAAAATAGCCTTCTGTTCAATAAAGACGTTTCTACCCATTGTTGAGTTGCCCCACAAGCAAACACCATAGCGCAACCTGGACTCAACCTGAGCATAATATACACTGATGAGTTGCTTTTTATTTAAAACGACTCTCAGATTCCTAAAGAGATAGATCAATGAGCACAATTTTGAAACCAATTGTTCACAGTGTGGAATCCAGTTCAGATATTCATCCATTTGCATACCCAAGAATTTAACTGGATTGGGGGTGCTTTGTAAGGTTGTATTATTAATATTCAGTTGAAGTGCTTCAGTTTTATTCTGGTAATTATGAAAACGAATCACCTGCGTTTTTTTTGCATTAAAAAATAGATCCTGCCTGTTGAAATATACAGTAGTTAAATTCAGAATATCTGTGCATTTGTGTGTTAAAATATCAGATTGCTTATCCGAGATCAATATACTGATATCGTCTGCATATGCTGTGAATAATGAGTATGATATTTCCCTATCGATATTATTGATGTATAGTAGGAACAGAACCGGCCCCAAGATAGATCCCTGGGGCACACCAGTCCGGACCAGTTTATTTTCTGATGTAGTGAATGAAGTCACACCACCTCTATCAAATTTCAATGAGACGCATTGTGTTCTGTTGCTGAGAAACGAGGATACCCAGGCATGTGAATTTTCCCTCAGACCATAACACTCCAGCATATCCAGCAGTTTCAGGTGATTCACGCAGTCAAAAGCTCTGCTCAAATCACATAAAATTGCAGCTGGGCATTCGCCCGCTTCAATAAACTCCATAATGTTTTCATAAAAAGTTAGTAGAGCAGTTTGAGTCGATTTTCCAGAGCGAAAACCATGCTGCATGGGTATCAGAATATTGTGTGATTCCAGAAAATCATTCAAACGCTCTAGGAATGCATACTCGAAGATTTTCGAGAAGCTCTGGGGGACGGTAATTGGTCTAAAATTTTCTAAAGTTGATAATCTCACGTGATTTTCCCAAGAAAGGCTATTGCTTACAGTAATCCGAAGCATCGAAATGGATGTCTTCAGAGGTATGGTTACTCCTGACAAGCTTATGCTGGCCACAGTGATTGAAAATATTGTCTCCCAGAGAATATTTTTGTTTTGGTACATTTGACAACGTGCATGATACCACGACATATCTGAATGCCTCACTGATATTGATTCCTGGGGAGTTGCATCATCACCAGCTTCTGCTTGACGCAGGTGCCTAATTTCGTGTATACAATTTGAATAGCTGATCCAAAATCAATGATTTCATCAAATATCTACTCATATTATGATAGAATCTGTTCGAAACACATGTTTGAAGCGGCAATTCGACTATTTGAAACAACCCCATCAACATCATTCACCGAGCTATTGTGTATGTTACTCCAGTAACAAAGATAAAGCAGGAGGTGAAGCTGATGGTAGTGGATAGCATGAGCGTAGCCACGATTTTATTTACAGGAGGGGGGCAGTAGAGCATTATTTGAAATGATGCAAAAAATTATGTTCATATATCAAACGTTTATTCAAAATAAATGCTCAAAGCCCAAAGTCATTTCCATAAATGTTCATAAATGAACGAAAATGATAGATAACGAGAGAAACACAACTACTTTCCTTTCCCAAAATCAATGTTTCTGGCACTGACTGGATCCAATAAAGCTCGAAACCGGTCTGTAGATAGTCAAGCGTTCCTGAGCAATTTGAGCACACTTCAGCATTTATAGGAAGGAAACACTTGCGATTTTATTCGTCTATACGAATCATTGCATACATTTCGGAAGGATGTAATTCAATGTTCGGCGTGGCATACCTAGTTGTTTTCCTCTCGTTATCTACCATTTTCTTTCATTCATGTACATTTGTGGAAGAGACTTTGAGGTTTAAGTATTTATCTAACATTTCATTCCACTTTGAGCATTTTGACTATTTCTTAGTTGTATATTCAAAATATAATGGAATAAATCTGCGTTGAAAAAAAGGGTAAGACCCACTAATGACACACAAGCGCCCACCCCTGCCCCTTCCTGGCTATGCCCATGTTGGATAGGGGGAGGACAAGAGGTCCATCGATGCATGTCACATTTGACACGTCTTAGTGAGCCCGAAGAGAAGGCAACGTATCGACAAATATCGGCTTGCGAAACTACGTTTCGCTATTACGAACGACGTATATTAATTCCTAAAGTGATGCCAAGACGATAATCTGGTTAGAGGATTATATGCCTGGGATTATGCCTGGGCAGTGTGTGTTGCCATACGCTGGATTGAACTTCCTAAATAATCTCATCAGGGGGATGGTCATGCTTCTCGAACTGTTTCGAACTTGTGATGCGACGATTGGAGAGGATATGGAAGCGGTCTGTTTATCCCTTTCGGGGGTATCATGAGAACTGAGGAGTCAATCACGTGCATAAACATATTGAGCATGTTCCGAGATTCCCGAACAGTCCTGCCCAGGACATGTTATCGTTCCGATTTTACTGAAATTTACTGTAATTTACTGTCAACGTTTTCGCTGTTCATTGCAAGGAACCCTGTTAGAGGCTTAAAGTTTACTGTTGGCCACTGGTGCAGAAATGGTGATGTAGTGCTAGTTTTCATGTCATGTTAGGTTAAGCGTTTCAGTAGATAAAAATAATATATTATTATTTCAAAATACTTTGAGAAAATGTATGAATTTGTACTGGAAGATCTCATAGAGGCAGTATATGGTGAAACTGCTACTAATCTACAAGATGGTTTGTTATTCCTACTTTTGATATCAACTATTTCACAGCTATGCTCAATTTCTTCATCACTGGAACTATGTAGAGGTACTAGAGCTCAGTATTCCTGAAGAATCAGAATCATTGTCGGATTATATGTCTTCTGGGCAAATATGATTAATCACTCCATCCATAATTTCAACGTGATGAAAATAAAAACCAACAAAACAAAATATCGAAAATCGAAAGATCATAGGTATTGGTTATATTTTGCTACCAGTGTACCATAACCGCCAAAATCGTTCCGAAATGAGATGCAAATTTAAAGCTAATGGTGGATACAGATGACAGCTTACAACTTACAGCGGAAAGATGGATAATAAAGCTCGGACTGTTCACATGCGAAAAACGAATCAGAGCGGACTGTTCACATGCGAAAAACGAATTCAGAGCGGACTAGAAAATAATATATAATACTTTGGTTCCTGATATTTAGAGTTCTTTTTTGTAGAGGAATAGTGAAATCATATTAAGGTGGATATTTTGAAACCAAAGAAATTAATGGTTCATCAAAACTCGTACTTTTGCCACCCTTATCAGATTCTGAAGTGTTTGACATCACTATTTCGGTAGCAAGGTCGCAGTTCGTCGCTTCACAACAATTTCTGAAAAATTATCATCCACACCGGATATATCCTCGTCTGACAGCGTTCTCAACATATCCAAGAAGGATTTCATCATCTATAGAAATAATTATCAGGTTTGAATTCATAAGGACAAAATGTAATGATATTTAAATCTTCTGATACTGAGAAAGACACTGCAGTCCCTTTTACTTCAATATAAAACAAATTTTCCATTTTCTATCCAGAATGAAGAATCAAAACAAAAATCGAGACAAAAATATTCAGTTGAAGGATTATGATGCTATCATGGCATATCAACAAATGAAATTATCAAATATCAGCTTTCTTTATAAAATGTTCAAAGTGTTCGAACTTTTTTCGCTTATTGACCTTGAAACGAACTTTCTGTCATTGCGACCAATCAGAATCCGAAGCGCTATAAGCTGAAATGCGAAAAGCTGTCATCTGTACCCAGCATTATGCTACTGTTCAGTGTTCCAAAATTGCTGTGGTCAGTTATGTCAGCAATATCGGAACATGACGAATGACTCGATATCCCACTGCTCCAGGAAATAATCAATTATAGATACGGTTACCTAGGTATTAGAGTTCGTGGTGGTATCACTCAGTGCATTTTCCGTTATCTAGATGTTCTTTCACTGAGTCAGAAGTCCGGTTCTAATTCCACTATTTCTTATAGGACGCTATACCTATCTCTCATCTCTTCCCCGTATAATATAGTTGATCGATAATCCACTCACTCACAGTATGTTTTTCTCCTGCGAGAGTATGAGACCAAGAGAGTCAATCACGTGAATAAACATAGTGACTCAATATATCACTGCTCCAGGCAAAAACCAATTAGTGATACAGTTAACTAGGTATGAGCGTTCGTGGTGGTATCACTCAGTGCATATTCGGTTTTCTCGATGTTTCGGTACTAAGTCAGGAACTTGGTTCTGGTTCCACTATTCATTTTTCTCTTATCTCTTCCTTGTATAGTATAATGAATTAATTAGTGCACTTCATGGTAATCGAAAACGATCCGAATTGTTTTGGACTTGCGTGATGTCATAATTTGAGAAAAAATTTGAACAGAGTTTATGACTTGTAACAGTTGGTGCTAGTAATTACTCTATTGAAACATGCTCTAGTTTTGGCAAATGAATCCATCTGTCATTGTACCTTTGACATTTTTTTACAAAATGACGCATTTCAACATGTCACTTACAATATTAATTTTCGATATCGATAATTTCACTGAAGTGTGAAGTGGGAAGTGTCATATTACATGTCACATTAAAAAAAAACATATCAACAGAAAATGGAGCGTATTATATATTCCGCAAGAACTTGGAGATATGAAAAGTATTGCAATGTCTTTTGGAAATAAAATTGAGGTTCACATGAACATTTTCTACAGGTATAGAACTCAATACTTATTATTCTATAGGTAATATCACAACCTATCTTCATTGCGAATTTTCCGAAATGCTTCTTTATCAATTCATCTGTTTTTCTGGCGGAATTCACGAGTAATACCACGGGAAATAAACAAAAGTTCTCATACATTTACACTAAATATTCTTCAACAAACACAGACTGGGAGATGAAGATAACGACAAAAAAAGAATCACTTCATGATCATATTATTAGAAGAACAATTTTCGAAGGTATACTTACTCAAAAAAATAACCTTCGCGTTCGTATCATCGCATCAGATCGTAGGATGAGAATAATTGTCATTTAGGTAACCTAAAATTAACACGTCAGTCAGTCTAGCAAGCAGATATAATAGTCCTACACCGAAAAAGCAATGATGTTTGTGGACTGGACTGTATAATTCCTTGTAATTAGTTTGAAGAGGAAGGTTGATAGCTATGGTTGAGAATCATTTTAATTCGTTATTATTGTATTCGTATTGCTCTGAGAACAATATAATTATCCCAACTTGGAACATACATGCATCACCCAAATAAGATTAGCAATGGAATGGATGCGAATCATTCAATTCATCCTAGGGATATTCATCATACTTTCAAATTCGCTAATAACCTTTTCAAATTTTAATTTTATTGGCCTCAAACATCTCAAATATAACTATTTAATCTCGAGGATAAACCAATTTTAATTAATTCAGACTGCAGTTTTACATATTTAATACGAAGTCACAGTCTTTATCACCATATAATTCACCAACAAATATAATACAGAGCCTACTCCACATCATTTGTTATGCATATATTCGTTTGAATATTATTTCGAACACAGGTTTTCAATCACGTTAGAGTAAAAGTATATTATACTGTTGACGATATGGAACGGTATACATCATAATTCAATTTCTATTTTGCCATAATGGATTTCACAATGGAAAAATTGAATCGCTCGAAAGTTGCCATGCATACTTGATGGAAAATGTTCAAATCGAATATCGAACTTTAATAAACAATTAGATTTGTACGATAAAAATTTTAATGAAGAAACTGGTTCTTATTCGGGATACACGTATCCAGTGTATTTAGTGGCAACTTCACAAAATAGCAGCTGGTATATAGCTTGATATATTCTGTTTCCTCGATTTCGGTTGTTTGGAAAATATTGAGAATTATGATGATGGTAGTAGGTATCAAGAGTGCTGAAAATTTTCAACAATAATTATTGCAGTAACTGAATCATAAGCAATTTTTTTATTTATTTGGCGTATCATTCACAGTAGTCATCTGGTTTTCTCTTAATGCTCTAATAAAAAAAGCTATGCCATTGCTTGAAATTTGGCATTTCATGGGAGATCACATTTATTGAAATAATAACACGATGAAATAATTTTGTAAAACAAGAGCATTTGTGTTATAGCCGTAGAAAAAAAATTAAAACGAGATAGTATTCGACAAACTATGCAGTGGGAATGAAACCTGTTTTATAGACATGAGATTTGAAAGATTTACAAAAATTTAAAGGCACACCCGTTGTCATCATCAGATCTTCGTAACAATGCTTGCCGATAAAAAATATGAAGACGCTGAAGAAAAACAATCCGGACAAACAAACCAAATTGAATTCGTCGTAGTTGTCACATTGTCTCTATGGAACATCCGATATCAATTTCATCAATGCGAATATTTTTACTGCAAAAGAGTTTGTTATGTCTACCATCATGTTTTCCTTGAAAATGAATGGAATATTTCGTCAATATCATATTCTATATGATAATATGAATGGTTCCTATTTTTGGCAAAGAATCTCAAAGATCTGTTCGTTGATGAAGTTTCAAAACGGTGCAATTTTTCATAAAAATAACGTAGTATATGAATAAAAAATATATAGAAAGATACCGCGGAAGTCGATAGGCATGACCTTCGACTCAACAGTCCATAGTAATCATTCCTGATTGAATTTCTCAATATACGACTAGTCATCATCCGAATATGAATATATCAATGGATTGGTGAGATGCTGACAGCTTGATTGGGTCGTGTGGCAAAGGAAGTCGTTTTCATTCAAATTTTGATGAATCGGGTACTCTTGAGACGATACCGCCGATGTATTCAGGCAAACTGAGAAATTAAATAGTTGTTTTGAAGATTGGCCAATCGGCTTCTGCGGTGGTCCAGTAACGCCATGTATATTTGACAAGATTTTTATTATAACACAATATCGATCTTATCAATCAACATTTCCGGAAATGTTGAAGTGCATTGAATTTCAATACCAACCCAGTATAGGTACCTATACTCTTAGGCGAGGGGACTGATAATAAATTATTGGCATTCAATTTGTCCACTGTGTCGTTAGGAACCTAAATTAATTTTGGCATCACTTCTCACGCTTTTTTATGTAAAAAATAAGTCAATGCGTTGCTTAAAATCGTTGAATTTCAGAGCTCATTTCAAACGTAACGTCTTGGCCGCCAATTGGCGATACGTTGCAAAAATACATCTTTACTAATTTTACTTGATTTTTTGGGGTTTTCTCGAGGATTTTCTCTCCTCGTTTCTATAAAATAAAAATATTCGTATTATTTCAATATATTTGTAGTGGGACAAATCAGATGATTTGCCCCAAAATGTCACTGCGTTTAACAAATTTTTCTATCAGGGAGACTAAAAGAAAAATCCAGTAGCTTGTCAGTGACAATTTGTTTGAAAAAATGTTTGAAGGACAGAAATATAGATATATTGAAAAAATATCGAATTTTTACTTATCTTTGGACGTTTCGGGACCGAATCTGCTCCCGTTCTCAACATGTAAATGCAAAATATTTCTCTTCGAGAGTTGTGCTGCTTATAGTTTGACACTTTTCAGTGTCATATTGATGTTGGCATATGGATGAGTGATTCAAGTCTACAAATGAGTTACAGGATGTTTTCATCGATTGATCTTGAATCTACCATTTTCATGTTCAGTTTTCAGTAGTGAATACCATGTTCTATCTATATCAACTGAACAGGAAGTAATGCTATTGTCTCCGTTTAAAAGAATGCAAGCGGATTCCTTGATTCTTCTTTTTTGGTTGTTATCTTCCTTCCCTATGATTTTGATATTATTCCACTCTGCTATATGTTGTCCATCTTCAGTGAGGATATGTTCAGTTAGCTTCGATTTAACGATATGTCTTTTCTTGATATTGTACTTGTGTTCTTTAGTCCTTACTGAGAGAGGTCTTTTCGTTTCACCTGTAAAATACTCTCGACTTAATCGTTTCATACCTGGGAAATCGGGATCAGAGAGTTATGATAGGAGATGAGGTAAGCAGACCCCAACAGATAATTAGAGATGTTCCCCAAGGATCGGTGTTGGGTCCTCTGCTATTTCTGATATACATAAATGATTAACCTAACGCTTTCCAGAATAAAAATATACAGTATGATGCAAATGTATGGAATAAATTCATTATTTCAGAAATGGGCGACATTTGAAGAAATTTCAAAAACACGTGAGTTTTAATTTTTGAAACCTCATCTCATGACATTCATATGAGAGATGTTACGTCACCGGTGTTGGAGTAATGACGTAATGGACGGTTTTTTAAAATACAAACAGGGGTCATGTGACACCTCGTTTATTGAAAGGTCTACTGATCGTCTATCCAATAGTCAAAATTTTGCAAAAGAAGATTGAAATTAAAATGGATTATCATTTGGTTAACTGAATCTTGTAGAGATCTTCTACTGAGAATTGAACATCGAAGGTTCGTCTAGTTGAGAAAATACATCGATAAAAAAGTTCTGAACTCTACTTTTTGGATTTTTTTCGGAAGTCGTCTTGTTTTGAAATGAATGTATTCCATACATTTGCATCATACTGTACTGTTCTATATGCTGATGACGCCACTTTTGGTATTAATGTACAAATAGGAGAGGACCCAACAACTATCCAGAAGGAAATCTTAGAATCCGCAAGATCATAGTTCAGTCCAAATCAATTATTTCTGAATGAAACAAAGATTAAGAAATTATTATTTGAATCAAGAATAACTAGAATTGATGATATCTGCAATGCATTACGACCTACTATTCTCTTTTTGAATTTACCCTCAGATATGGAATGAATATCTGCCACAAATCATAAGGGGATATTTTGAGACAATTGAATTTGTATTGCTAATTAGAAATATTACCAATACTCAATTGAGAATTTATGAATTATTTAATAATAAATATTTCTGAACTGTGCTATGGTCTGCCCCTACTTACGAAATCGTGGCGTCAGTTTTTACTAGCGGTAAATTTATAGCCGTTTGAAAATTACCGTGGCATTATTGACGATTTTTGCACCTAAAAATCGCCCGAAAAATTCTTAAAATATATGTATTTGAGTGATGATATTATTTGAGAAATAAAAAAAAATAGTCCACTCGCTTATTAGTATTCTTCTGATCACCCAAGCATATACTTGCTGAGACTAATTATTATATTTATCACAAATAATTCAACAGCATTGTTATACCCCATGTAATGTTCGTCCGTTTGAGAATTTTGGCTTATCTCAATAATTATATCTTCAGTCGGAATTGTCGACATGCTTGAGCTTTCTTTCAATATTAATTAAGTGAAATAATTTTACTGTCAGTGAGATTTTGGATTATGATGAATATACATTGTCCGATTGAATGAATCTACAAGGGTAGATATCAGATAATTTAATACCTACGTCAATCGAAAAAAAAAAACATAAACAGCTCAATAGTAGTGGTAAAAATACTTGAATAATGTCTGTAGGTTAATCGAGGAGGTGGTACATTCATTATTCCAGATTTTTTGGGATTTTCTCTCCTCGTTTCTATAAAATAAAAATATGAATATCATTTCAATAAATGTCACTGCTTTTAAAGAATTTCCCTGTCAGAGAGCCTAAAAGAAAAATTCGCTAGTTGTCAGTGACAATTTAGTATTGAGAAAAGTTTGAAGAAGAGTAATAAAGGTATACAGTGTCATTCATAAAGTCGGCATCATATGGCAAAAACTTTTATTATTGACTTATTTTGGAATTCGAGTTGGACGTTAAGTTTTGCTTCAAAAAAGATGAAAAATGGCCTACTCAATCGGGGTCACGTGACTTTCGCTACATGTCAAAAGTGACATTTTTTCAAATTAATTGCTGAAAGAAGGCTTATTTGTTCGAATATCGAAAAAGTTTACTTGAAAAAGTTGTTCCTATTTCAGTTTCACAGATGCTTCCCGAATTTGATCTTTCTATTGCAACTTTTAGATTTTGATTTTTTTATATATTTTCCGAAATTTCTGGAATATTTGAAGAATTGTTAATTCCACGAAACTACTGCATACCAGTAGCTTTTTTATGCTACTTACTTTCAATTACTTATTATCACTGATTATGGACAGAAATATGATTTTCCTCAGAAAATGATAATACCCGCTTCCAAATTCTGTTATGTTTGATGTAAAGTTGATATATTATATCATCAAGCATTTAGAAACGAAATTTATTTAAAATGATATTTTCAGTAGGTACTGAAAAAATAAATTTAAATGAATTTCGTTTCTAAATGCTTGACTCAAACATAACAGAATTTTGATGTTATGTTTGGATCAAACATAACAGAATTTTGAAGAGGAGATTATCATTTTCTGAAGAAAATCATATTCTTGTCGATAATTAGTGATAATTAGTAATTGAAAATTAGTAACATGATGAAGCTACTGGTATGGAGTAGTTCTATAGAATTTACAATTTTTTTAATATTACAGAAATTTCGAAAATTTTAAAAAAATATCGAAATCTAAAAGATGTAATAGAAAGAAACAACTTTTTCAAGTAAACTTTTTCGATATTCGAACAAATAAGCCTACTTTCAGCGATTAATTTGAAAAAATGTCACTTTTGACATGTAGCGAAAGTCACGTGACCCCGATTGAGTGGGCCATTTTTCATCTTTTATGAAGCAAAACTTGACGTCCAACTCGAATTTCAAAATAAGTCTTTAATAAAAGTTTTTCCCATATGATGCCGACTTTATGAATGACACTGTACATATAGAAAAGATATCAAATTTCTACTTAGCTTTGGACGTTTCGGGAACGAATCCGCTCCCGTTTTCAACATAAAAACGGATTTTTTCTATCGCAAATTCGTATTTGTCCTGACACTATTCAGTTCTCAGTGACAATTGGTGATGTTGGCAATCAAATGAGTTACAGGATGTTTTCGTTAATTAAACTTGAATTCACCATTTTAATTATCAGATTTCAATAGTGAATTCCATGTTCTATCTATATCAACTGAACAGGAAACAATGCTATTGTCTCCGTTCAAAAGAATGCAAGCAGATTCCTTGATTTTTCTCTTTTGGTTGTTATCTTCTGTTCCAATCCTTACTGAAAATGGACAACATATGGCAGAGTGGAAAGTACTATCTTCTACAAAGCTGTAGATAGGACAAGTGGTTGCTTCCAACAGATCATTGATATGAAGTAGGAATAATGTTGGTGCCAAAATTGCTCCTTGTGGAACGCCGGAATTGATGGCAACGGTATCAGACGATATACTCCGTCAATCACCACATGGAGCGATCTGCCTGAAAATAAAAGACGACTTTTTTTTATGTTTATAATTACATCTGGGAATATTCCTTTTCAATGAATAATTTTCTCAAATACTATTCATACATGGAAAGATCAATAAAATATAAGTATGAGGTGTACTGTATATTCGACCAATGTGTACGACTCAATTGCTACGATAGGCTTAGAACAATTCAAATACTCCCATGCACATATTATAAGAGAATAATAATTGAAAATATTGGACTGACGATGACGGAACAAAAGCAAATCTGACATTTATCCCACAGATTCCGAGCCAACCCTAACTAAAAGCCGAGCATGACTTTTCATAAAAATACAAAAATCATATCGCCAGGTAGAAATGCCTCGAAAAAATAACAAATCCAAATTTCTCCATTGTCAGTCGAAACAGGTATTTGGTATTCGTATTTGTGTGTGAATAATCTTATTGTTGAATTCTATCTCTCGCTTCGAGATACTTTATCTCTTTTCCACTTGAAATAACATGAAGGTATATGGTTCGGAATATTGGACATGAAATATGTGGACCAGTGGTGGTAGGGATAGCTCAGCTATTCAAAGGATGGAATATAAAATTGATTCTCAGGCCATAAGGTGGTGAAATACTGTGAAAAATAGCTTTTTGAATATGGAATATTGTCACAACTCAGATGTTGACCCTCCTCTAGGTCGTAACTTAGCTACTCGCTTGGCTTTTTGACGAGAGGTTTTGATCATTTCACCACCCAACCAGATTCATCCCCAAATAAAGAGTCAAGACAGTTGTCATATAAAATTTGACATTTATTGATTGAATGGAAAAATCGTAGATAAATGCTTGCCACATGGCAGGTTAGCAAAGAAAAAAGAAGATAATGACTTGCCAAATGAAACACAACGCAAAACAACACTTGAAAAAAACAGTACTTACATTACAACGTCTAGCATGGGGTTGACCAGCAGTATTGAAGTCGGGGAGAAGGCGAACATTTTCAATTGATAATTAATATTGACTTGTATTGATAATAATCATGATGCCTTATCGACTCGGGTACTATTTACATTCAGAATCGATGCTAAGGTCGCAATTTTTCGCAATGGGAATGGCCGTTACCTTTCGATATTGCTTACCTAGGTATTATCGCACGGTAAGCGGTTTTTTTGCAAATTTTAAAGGACACGTTCTCATGGTGCCTACCCCTTGCCGGACACCCTTAAACCTTGAATAATTGAAACTTACCTTTCGTTAAAGTATAAAAGCTGAATTGGCCGTTGACCGTTCTGGTGGTGCTAACCTCTAGCCAGAAATTTGCCAGAAATTTGCCAGAAATTTGCGATAATAACACCTGCGTTGCAGGCATCTTTGTTGTTATGGAAACCTTTTGAAGTAATCAAATATCTGTCAATTCGATCCTGTGATTTGATTTCAAAAAATTGCGAACTTAGTGGTTGTTTAGTAATTTACGTAAACGCGAAGTGGAATGGATGATAAAAAGGACTTGCAGTTCTTTCTCGGAGATGGTGTTATTGGCTCATTTTTCGGAATGAGCACAAAAAAGGCCACCAACAGTGCACCTATATATCCGTGGAAAATTGTTATGAAAAGTGTAATTTTCTATCATGTCAACAGAAATGAAATAAAAAACTTTCACAGAAAAAAAAATTGAATTGAATCGGCTTTTACTGATGAAAATTCATTATAACAATGAGGAAAAAATTCATTTTTGCACCCGACAATAGGCGAGTGGACCATTTAGTTTATTTCTTAAATATAATCATCACTCAAATAACTTTCAATTTCACGTTTTTTTCAGATATTTTCGGTCGATTTTAAAGTGCTAAAATCATCAATATAATGCCACTGTAATGTTTAAATAATCGATTGTCTAGAAGTGTTACCTGATTCTGTGTTGTGGCTTTTATTGCTTATAATGAATTTGTGTGCATAATGAATATATCAATTCACACTAGAGGACATTTTGAAGTGGTAAACGTGACAACACGGCGTGGGCGTGGTCTTGTCAGTTCTCAGCATTCAGCACGATGTTGCCAAGTCTCCAACATTTACATGATATTTTGTTATGGAGTATCAGAAATATTTGGACATGCTGGTTACTCGAGAAAGTCAAGAATGAACTTTAATTTCATGGGTTCCTCCTATTATGTATTATCCAACAACCTTGTTTCATGAGTGGGAATGGAAGATTATCGCACCAAAAACGAAACAGCTTAAAAACTGGCGTCAAAATTTATTCGAAGTATCGCCAAAATGGCGGCCATGATAGTACGTTTGAAATTAGCTCTAAAATTCAACAATTTCGAACAAGGAATAGGCTTATTATTTACATAAAAAGTGTTTCAAAAATTAATTTAGGTCCCTAACGACAGAGTGGAGTAATTGAGTGCCAATAATTCAATATTAGTCGCCCATTGTTTCGCTAAACATTAGCGTCTGTGTATACCACCCCATGTCTGATAATTATAGAATGATATACACCGTGTAGAAGCGAAGCAATTGATGGTAAAAGTGAATTTGGGAAAATTATTTCTCCTCGTTTGAATCAAAATATTTCGAAAATTAGTATTAGGGTTTGTGACGAAATATCTGATGAAAAATGTAATACAAGGGACCTTTCGAAGAATTTTGTCAAACCTGGACCGTCAACCATACAGAAGGCCTCGCAATGCATGTGCATGTGTCTGACCTTTTTTCTAATGGTGTATTGGGCCATTAAACGAAAGCCGACTTTTCTGTGAAATTGCTCGAGTTACACATAATGTTTTGCATATGTTCGCTGATTTCCTGTCCTCGACACTGAATAATTACAGTTACGCCCTCTATGGTTGACCTTCTTTGCAAGTTTGTTTTCTGAATGAACGCTTAAACAAGCATTAGTTATAAGAGAAAAGATCACCAATATGCTCATTAATTCTCTGAAACCATCTGGGAGTCTCAGGTCCATGAACAATGAGAAAGACGTAATGAATTTGAAACTATCACCTATTTCAATCTCCATTAAAATTTGTTTTTATCGAAGTGTTTAGGAGGAAGATAATCTATCGTATAAATGTTCTGGGTAAAATAAGAGAACAATCGAATATGTCGGAAGAGTCAGGTACTCTATGAATGCGTCGAATGAAGGGGATTTTGTTTGTATAACCACGAATCCTTGAGTAAGCTACACCTGACCAGTAATCAGGAGAGACCACCAACTTAGATAATAAAGGGATTCGTACCTGTGATACCTATTTTTTGTACTGCAGATTTTGATAATGCATTAAGTTGCTTATTGTAACGATGAACATACAGGGAATTTTAGAAAGTGATGTGGCTACAATTAACAAGGTAAATGGTAAGGTATTTTTTCTTAATGAACCGCATCATATTACGTGAGCCTTGTTTTTGTGAAGCAGCTTTCCTATGAAAGAGTATTACACTGATGGAGATACGAAGCATATATATCTTGAAATTTGTGTTAGCGGTAACAGACATTGTTATATTATTATCAAACACGCTGAGCTCAGTTTTTTTCATTGAAAATACAGGCTTGAGTTTTGGTGGCATTGAATTGTGAATTCAACCAAGTTGTCGGTTCTTTAGACGAAAATTTCAGTAATATCTTCCATGAATGAGTTGACCTGTCATGTGAGTTCTTGGTTTCCTGGAAAAAATGGCAATTCTGAAAAATAAACACCATGGAGAGAACTGCAGAGTATTATAATCTGCGAAGCAATGGCTATGGCAAGTGATTACTCTCAACAGATCATTGATATGGAGTAGGAACAAAGTTGGTTTCAAAATTGATTTTTGTGGATCACCGGAAGTGATGGCTATGGTATCAGACAATAAATACACGGTCCACCACCGCCAAAGGAAGTGATCTATCTGAAAGAAAACTCAATAGGAGAAGATATAGCTGAGGAGGTAAGCAGTATGATGTGAAGAAGTCCTCAGCGCCTCAGCCAACTCCCCAGCTAAAGATTCTTCATGTGTTTCTAATGATGGAGAATGAGCACAATGTTGAAGGCTCACTCCTTCAGTTTGGAAATAACTGATAACAGCCAATAGTTGCTGGACACAGATTTCTCGTTCATTATTTTGGGAATTGGTTGTAAAATAATTTCTGTAGGATAATCGAATAGGAAGTTTACACTTTCTGGGAACAATAGGTGGAAATCCATAGGGACCGTTAGTCAAGCTTACTGTGCCTAAGGGTGCGTTGGCGGAAGACGATTTTGGACATTCGGTTTCCAATAGAGGCATATCTGGCTTCTCTTCCTTTAAACTTCAAGGTGGATTTTGCTGCAAACATTTCGGCTACCACTTCCGAAATCAGGAGGTTTGAATGGTCATCTTCTAAAATCAACTTACTTAATATATTTTCAACTATATAGATAGACATAGCTTTATACGAGCTTTTGCGTGTTGCTTGTTATTTATCGTACTATTGTCTAATTTTGTGTTATTTGTTTTCATGTAATTCAACAGGCTTTGTCAACAAGTATATTTGTACTCATGACAATAAGCATTATTTTGATTTGAATTGAGAAAAAAAAGATAATCTTTGTCTGTCGTAGGTGTGTGTGGTATGGACCTTCATTCGGTAAATGATGATGATGTGCGGTGTCATTATCGCCTTTAATTGTTTTATTATACGGAGCGAATGCGTAGGCGGGACCTGAATAAATTACACCTCGCCCGGTATAATATTCAGATTTGTTTCCGAATCGAGACATGAACAAACACGATGTCGAAGATAATAACGTCTGCGCGTCTTTCGTTGGACGATGGTTTCGGAACAGTGTGTTGGTGAAATAATGTAAACTCAACCATCAAACAACAAATTTCAACCCATACACACATTGTATGATGGTTGCGAATAGATATCTTCGCGGGTGTCATTTGCTTCAAGACTTTTCTTCTAGAACTGACAAAAGTTCAACAGGTTATGGGCCCAGGCCATTGCTAACCAAAAGAACTTGAACTCCGCGTTCCAGTTATAAAAATATTACGGGCAGACATCAAATTCAAGAGTTGTCAAAATGGATACATTTCCGGCATTTGAAGAGTTGCAAGGAATTTTCAACTTCCATTCATGGAAAACCATGGTATTCGCATACATGGATGTCTACAATCTTCTCTGAATATTAGTGGTGAAGAAAATATCCACCTCGAGAAGATTCCTCTAGTACAGGGTATTCGGAAAATATGAAGAAGCATCAATTGAAATGCGAAGATTGGCACTATCGGCATTCGTTAGCTCAAGCGTTTCTAATTTGCAACGTAGACTCAACGATTGTTTCACAGATCACTTGCTATACAATAACACATGATATATATGGAGAGCACTGAATGATTCATTCGATAAAAGGGACGAATACTGCACGCCCTTGTAAAATCAGTGATTATAATAAAATGTGTATCAAAATTTTATTCACCGGATTATATAGCCAAGTTCAATGAATTCTGGGCGAGACTAGCTGTTGAGTGTACTACTGAAACTTGTGGTGAAGGTAAGCATGAGTTAAGAGCAGTCTGATCGTCTTATATCACATCACAGGAGAAAAAGTTTCTTCGAAATCGACTCCTGGAATTTGACTAAATCCTTGAGCGACCAGACTGGCCTTGTATTTCTACGGATATTTCTTCGGTTTCAGAGATTTTTTTTCTTGAAAACCCAATGGCATCCAACGACTCTCTGATTTTCTCCTGCCTCGACAATAGTCCATATATTATTTGTCTTCATAGATTTCAGTTCCTATGTAATTGCTTTCATTCGTCTTCCTCCGGTCTAGGGATTGCATTTCCATAATGAACTTGGTTCATACATATCCAGTTTGCAGAATTCTTGACCATAACGTTAAGAGGTGATATGTTTACTTGTACTTCGTCTTTGAGAAACATTCTCGCTAGAAGCACTGTCACTGGAAGTAGAAGTGTTCTCGTTGGAAATACCTTAATTTTTTTGTTTTCCACACTTTTCTTTTGAGCTTTCTGAATCAGTTTTCTAAGATTGAGGTTCTTGACTAGTAATGAGGGAAAATAGATTATTTTTGTTCTCATTCATTCCTTCTTTTTTGGTGAAATAATGTAAACTCAACCATCAATCAACAACTTTCAACTCATATACACTTTGTACAATGGTTGATATGAAAGTTAGTTGATATTTTGTATAAATAGATATCATTGCGGACTATTTGCATCATGACTTTTCTACTAGAATTACAGAAGTTCAAAACAATGTCGAAGGATTCTTCATTTATACAGGCCAATTTTTATATTTATATGATTTTTTGCATCGACTTCTGACAAAGCTATTTCCTGAAACGATTCAAAGAGAAGAAACAACATCGAACCATCTCATTCGCTTTGGGCAATTTGATTATAAATTCAAACCAGTAAAAACAGCTGAAAAACGAACCCCACTTCTTCGTTAGACAATTTTAATCATTGGTTCATGCTGAATCGAAATTACCTTCGTAACCGATTTCTAGGAAATTATAGGTAAACCCAGACTTATCGTTGTGGTGAATTGAAAATATATGAATAATATGGTTTGGGGAATATGTACCATGAGAAAACAGACTAAATGATTCAAAGGGAATGGATAGATAGATAGATAGATTTTTTATTGGTCACGTTACATACATAAAAGTAGGTTTATGACAGGTCAAGTCAATACAAGAAATGAAAAAAAATATAAAAAAGTCTAAAATACATACTTATAAAATATAGTATCAACATACAGATTAAAAACCAGATAATAATAAAAATACATAAATGCAATCAAAGAAAAGGCATAAGTTATCATTAGTATATTGTTTAACGAGCACGGAATGATAGTCATTTTCCACGTGAATGAAGTTTGCAGCATGAGCTGTAGGAAAATGCTAAGATGTTGTACAGATTTTTTAGGGACACCCTATCGTTATAGTAAAGTTATATTAATGTAACCACAGACTTTCAGTTTGTTTCTGGGGGACATGTACTGACCATTTATTCAAATCTATTTTCGTTTTACAAAAGAGGGCATTGAGATATATGTGTAAAGCTGGGGTGGAGTTCATGCAGATCATTGTTTTTAGTCCATGGAATATTGACATTGGTTTATGTATTTGTTACCGTAAATCTTTGATCATGTTTATTCAACCTATATGCTTTGTCAATGAGAATCACCTTTCTTTCGACAATAAGGCAAATTTTGATCAGATTTGATGAGAGATTTCGAACTTTCACAAATAATATAATAATATATCGTGTTAGAGAGTAACCTTGAAGAAATTAGTTGATCTAGCGTTCCGGTTAGGGGTTGGTTAGGTCGACATATATAATTAGTTATTTTCCTAGGGGCATCACGGCAGACTTCAAACATGCTAGGACTGACGAGTGACGACTGACTCGCTCACCTATATTCAGAAACGCGTGCTGCCGTTGTATTGTTCGAAGCAGATGCCTTTTTGCATTCAGGCACGTTGCCGTTCGTTCGAGACGTCTGAAAATGAGAAAAAAAAAATCTTACATAACCTGCTGCCCGACCTATATAAGGTGCTGCGATGCGAGATTTTTTTCTCTGCGGCTATACGATCTTAAGCGAGGTCAGTTCGGCCTACTGCGTCACGTGATTGTCGGAACAGCGAATTTTTGTATAATGTTTTTCTGCAATGGGCTAGTGAACTGATTTCATGAGTTATTGGCATTCAACTACTCCACTGTGTAGTTAGGAACCTAAATTAATTTTTTCGCCGGCGGGAGTAGAAGTTAGTTTCTCTGGTAACAAAAGAGGGGCAGAAGTATAGTATTATTCCCTAGGGAGATAATGTGACATATTTTCTCCCTAGGGAGTTTATACCAACTTTACATTTTCCGCATAGCTCTGCGCTTTCTTTCCAGAACACCCTTCACTGAAGCGAGTATACAGTGTGACCCACTTCTAATGGAACCACCCCTGTATCTTACGTAATCGTTGGGTAAGGATCCTGAAATTTGCTGGAGCGAGAGATATACCAAAAATGCACTTTATGACCAAGTGGGGTCATCTTCAGTGATATAAACTGCTCGCCAACAGCCATGAAACTACCCCAATTTCGGGAAAATGATATTAGGAGACAAAATAGGTCGAAAATCACTTCAGATTTGGAATCAGGACGCCCAATTTACTAGCTATTCAAATTTTTCCTAGAAAAATTTCAGTTCGGAAAAATGAAATTTTGTCGCATTTTTTATGGAAGCACCCCCGTATCTCACGTCATTATTGAGGTAGGGTTCTGAAATTTGCCGGAGGAAGAGAAAGTCCGAAGATAAAGTAGATTTTAGCTCCAGGTTGTGTGACATAAAACCGTGAGCTAAAATCTAATATTTTTCCCGTGTATAATACACTATTTTTTTCTGTGACAGAAGAATGGACGAATCAATATTGAGAAGATATTACATTATTTTGAATACGAAAATTATCGACGTGAAATTTTAAGTTTTTAACAGTAGGGACACCTGCGTTGTAGGCATATTTATCATTCTTTTGAAGTAATTAAATATCTGATGTCACTTCTGTCAGTCTAATTCGGTGATTTTATTTAAAAAAATTGAGAATTTAGTGGTTGTTCAGTAATATACGTAACCGCGAAGTCGAATGGAAGATAAAAGGACTTGCAGACGGAGACGGTATTATTGACTCATTTTTCGGAACTATAGCACAACAAAAGCCATCAACAGTGTATATATATTTTATATATATCCGGGAAAAAAGTAATTCATGAAAAGTGACATTTTATAACCTGCCAACAGAGATGAAATGCCAAACTTTTCTCCCGTCACAGAAAAAATAGTATATACCTCAGGACAGCTACAAATCATCGCACCTTATAACCGTATAATGTAATTATATTCAGGAATTATATACTCATATTTAATCTGATCAAGGAATATGAGAACATTTTTCAATTTGCTTTTTCTTTTGTTTCAGGAATCCTCCCCTACTTTGACGCTTATATCGTCAAAGGTAAGCAGGCCATGCGACCGCAGCGTTGTCAAATCAAGGTGTGTGTAACTGTGTGCTTTTACCAAATCCAAATACTGTTGCCAATTTTTTTCATAAACTTGCCCAGCTACACCTCAATCTGATGTTAACTTTCCATAATCGTAGTTACCTACGTAAATATTGTGGATCCTTGGAATTTCATGAAAAATAATTATGTAGAAAATGATTACTATTGAGACGTATTCAATAATATTCACTGTTCTCTGTGAATATGTCTCGTAGTATTTTTTTAATCTCATATTTTTTTGCAAATAAGATTGCTAATGAAGAAACGGATGAAGTTTTTCATTTATAATTCAATGTTGGCAACACTATTTGTGAAAGTGAATCTGCTATAATCTATATCCGTAGCAGCTACCCACCACTTGTATGTTCCCTGCGTGTCTGCATTCTGTGGTTGGTGTTGTTTTTTGAAAATGTATTTTTTGCTTTTGTGATTTGCGTTCTGTGTACCTTCTTTGTGTGATATAAAAACTCTCATGGCCATTTTTTTTATAATCTCTCTTGAAAATTGCCATAAAAGTTTATTAAATACTGTCTAGGTTATTCGAGGAGGTGGAGGATATTAATACTATTCCAATATACGTGTACAGTCGTCTTCAGCAAACATGTCGAGGTTG
The DNA here is from genome assembly GCA_918026855.4 of Phaedon cochleariae. NCBI lineage: Eukaryota > Metazoa > Arthropoda > Insecta > Coleoptera > Chrysomelidae > Phaedon > Phaedon cochleariae. The sequence continues at coordinate 34,428,407 of OU896717.1, forward strand.
GACGGTAAGAGCACTCTTATTGCAGCAGTGATCAAGGGAGCTGACAGTGTCCATGTGCGACATGATCTCTGAAGACGACTGTACTTGGGACAAATCAGATGAGTTGCCTCAAAATGTCACTGCGTTTAAAGAATTTTCCCATCAGAGAGCCCAAAAGAAAAATGTACTAGCTTGTCAGTAACAATTTGTATTGAAAAAGGTTTGGAGAAGAGAAATAAAGGTATATATAGAAACAATATGAAATTTTTACTTATCTTTGCAAACGAATCTGCTCCCGTTTTCATCATAAAAAATGGATTTTTTGTATTGCAAATTCGTATTTGTCCTGACACTTTTCAGTTCTTAGTGACAATTGGTGACGTTGGCAATCAAATGAGTTACAGGATGTTTTCATTAATTAATCTTGAATTTACCATTTTCAGTAGTGAATACCATGTTCTATATTTATCAACTGAACAGGAAGCAATGCTATTGTCTCCGTTCAGAAGAATGCAAGCAGATTCCTTGACTTTTCTCTTCTGGTTGTTATCTTCTTTTCCAATGATTTTAATATTATCCCACTCTGCCATATGTTGTCCATCTTCAGTAAGGATATGTTCAGCTAGTTTCGATTTGTCGATGTGTCTTCTCTTTATATTGTATTCATGTTCCTTCGTCCTTACTGAAAGAGGTCTCTTGGTTTCACCTGTATAAAACTTTCCACAAACACAAGGTATAATGTAAAGAAAATCTTTTGACGATTGTTCTTCATTTTTCGGTTTTGTTTTAGTTACAATACAAATTGTCACTGACAAGCTAGTGAATTTTTCTTTCAGGCTCTCTGATATAGGAGAATTCTTTAAACGCAGTGACATTTTGGGGCAAATTATCTGATTTGTCCTAACTACACGTATATGGAAATAGTATTCATATTTTTATTTCATTGAGACGAGGAGAGAAAATTCCAAAGAATCTGGAAAAATGAATGAAAGTCTATATTCAACTATAATGTATGTACTTCTATTTTGATTATTGTTAGTGCCAAAACTTAGAAAAAACTTTGAGAAGCCTGTTTTGGTATTGCCTAATAGTGGATAATAGAGATGCACTGAATTTAGATGTTTTTATAGTTTCAATACATTTATTATTGGATATAACAATGTCCAGTTGATAACGATTGAAACTAATAACTAATCAGTATAATGTTCAAATTACAAATAACCTAATTGATGGACTTACCGTACCAAAACGTTCATTTTTCATACTATAGTGAGGGAGAAAAAGGCGGTTTCAGCTGTCGAAATAAAAAACAGTAGGTTTGACCCAAGGATTATAACGTATAATCCTTGGGTTTGACCATATCGATCACGTAGATTGGCCATTTTCATGGTTTGTTCTTGAGTGAATGAAACGTCATTTTAGGATGATAAGTCCAGGATGATATTTTGAAGTAAGGGCGGTACGAGAGTTAAGTGCACCAATATAGAGATGAAAAGCTATACATAAATTGAAAACATTGGAGTTGTATCGATCTTTATCGATATATCGAGATATCAATATTCATCGATATGTATCGATATATCGATTTACAGAGTGACCCATTTGAAAGCGTATGCCACCATCATGAACTTTTCATTGAGGGAGCGATTGTCACTATTTTTTTTTTTAAATGAAAAGGGGGAAAGGGGTATTTTGGAGCTGAGCAGCGTCCATTTTTTTTATAAAACCATGGCCTACGGTACCTATCAGAAAAGTTACGCAAGCCAAGGTTAGTTTAGTTCATCGTACCAGTAGGTATATCCCCTGATGAAGCTACTGGGCTAGCGAAACATATCGTGTGTTTGAGAATTTTGTGGAAATCTTATCGCCTTTTTGAAGTTATTATATACAGGGTGAGTCATTAGTGTGGCAAAGTGAGATAATGGCTTTACTGTTTGACATAGATGAACGAAAATTCCAGAAATGATCTAGGATCATGAGCAGCACATTTCCAAATTATTTCGCTTCATACAGGGTGACTCAGAAATGCGTGGCGTATTGAAGTTATACTTTTTCTAATGGGACACCCTGTATTTCATTGCATTTTCGCATTCTCCTTCGTGAGCTTATCTCACTTTGCCACACCAATGACTAACCCTGTATAAAGAACAATGTTATGAGGTCAGTTTTCCTGTAATGAAAAGTTGACCCCTTCATATTTTGATAAAAACGCAAGGCAATGTCTCTGACAAACTGAACCGGTCCCAATTGGGTAAAGATCGCACGACTAATACCTGTGATATAGAGGGGGGGGGGATGCGTTTGAAATGAGACACTCTGTATAGATTCGTTAATGTTGGATATTTTTTCATGAAACTTTCGATTCCAGTGGTGGGCGCGGATTTTTTCTAAACAAGTTGCTGATAACGACTCTGAATGTGATCTAGTGGGCCGTGGTTGAAAAAAAAAAAAGGAAGCCGCTTGGCTCCAAAATACACCTTTCCCAACTCAATATTTCAGGAAAAAATTTTGAAAATCGCTCCATTTCAAATGAATCACTCTGTATATCGATATATCGATAAACGATTATTATTACTTTGCTTCAGGCTTCATGAAAATTCAATCAAATTTGGATTTCTTAGAGTTATTTCAAATATAAAGAACTGTAGTACACAATGATCTCAAATTGTATCGGTCCTGATTGGAAGAATACATTTCTTTTACTCGCCTGAGATTATTGAAAGTCACAAAAATTCTGGATCCTCCACCATTTTGTTTCTTTCAATTATTGGATTTTCAAAATGTTCCATTGTGAACTACAACTCTTTTATCTTTGGAATAACTCTAAGAAATTCAAATTTGATTGAATTTTCATGAAGCCTGAAGCAAAATAATAATAATTGTTTATATACGAGATTAGCACATTTACTCCATAACAAATTGCAAAGAAATGAGTGTATCTACTGGACTATTTGTTCGATTTCGATGTTCGAGTACTCATTCTCTTCAGAAATGAATAGCCTGAGATGACATCGGTACAGGTTGGGAAAAATCTGATTTTTTTTCTCCAGCGGTTTTTGTAAATACTTTGGTAGAATCCGCCATTTTGGTTTTGTTCATTATGAAATTTTCAAATATTCCACTGTATACTATAGCCCTTTAGCTATGAAACGACGCCAAGAAATTCGCATTTGGTTGAGAAATGATGAAACCACGAGCCACGAGGAAAATAAAAACTTCCGGTTTTTTTGTGACCACCCGATATATCGCACACGGACTGATGGTCAAATAATAATCCTAAAATTTAATGTTGCGGCGACTTCCATTCTACAAATCTATCCCGACTTTGCTCCGCATTACAATGTGAATTTTTTATTGAGATTTTCAGTATTCTAATGATCGAATTACTCATTAATTCAAAAAATCTCGCTATCAATTATAGCCTCATAACCTTCAGAAATCAGACTCACCGAAATAAATCGCCAATGAATTGTGAGAAATTATTAAACGGAAATCGCTGTACAAGTTTGAGAAATAATGAGTATGTAGGCATAATAAAAATAATCCGAGAAGTTGTTTCGACTATTAAAACATTTGAAGGCCATCGTTCTACGAAGTATCCAGCGACCTGGGTCTAATAATTATTATAATGTGAAATGAAATTGTACTCCGACATCGTCCGACAATGAACAATAACAATAAATCAAGCTTCTAATGTATTTCGTGAGCTCATGCTCAGACTCATTTTTTGGCGGTGGGTTATATCAACGGAGAACTTCAGTTACAGGCCGAAGAGTAACCACTACGTATCATGTTCTCCTGAAATATTGCCATTTCCGTTCTGCATGCTACAAAAAGATAGACTAATATAAATAAATCAATGTTCTGTCAGAAGATCCACCAGAAACCACCCTCAAAATTCTCGAGGTGACAATTTTTTTAGCACTTTTTTTGGGTGGAGAAAGACATTGGATTTCGCGTCATCGTCACCTCACCGAAGTCACTGAATAGCAAAAAATCTGAAGGATATCTCACATGCCATATTTTGTAATTATGATCCGATTTTATTTGAAATTGGTATATGCTGGGGGTCTTTTGGAGTCAGAGATTATGATTCATTCGTCGAAATTAGGATATTCAAGATGGCGAATCCATTATGGCGGACAAGTTTTGTAATTATGATCCGATTCAATTCAAAATTGGTATCTGGGAAATTTCGGGGTCGGAAATTATGATTCCTTCGTCAAAAATAGGAAATGCAAGATGGCGGATCCAATATGGTGGACAAGAATTATAATTATGATTCAATTCTATTCAAAATTGATATCTAGAGGTTTAAGGAGTCGGAGATTATGATTCTTCGAAATTGGTAAATTCAAGATGGCGGATCCAAAATAGTTTTGTAATTATGATCCGATTCTATTTAAAATTGGTATCTAGGGGTTTTTGGGGTCGGACATTATGAATAATTTGTCAAAATTACGAAATTCAAGATGGAGGATCCAATATATGGCGGAGTAGTAGTAATTATAATCCGATTCTATTCGAAATTGGTATCTACGGGTTTTTGAGGTCGAAGATTATGATTCTGTCTTCGAAATTGATGAATGCAAGCTAGCGGGTCCAATATGGCGAAGGAGTTTTGTAATAATAATCCGATTCTATTCAAAATTTGTATCCGGGGGTTTCAGAGGTTGTGGATTATGAGTTTTGTAATTATATGACCCAATTCTATTCAAAATTGCTCTATGGGGGTTTTCGGAGTTGAAGATTATAATACACGTTCGGGAAAATGAGGATATTCAAGATGACGAATCCAATATGGTGTACGAGTTTTGTAATTATTATGATCAGATTCTATTCAAAATTAGTATCTGGGGGTTCTCGTGGTCAGAGATCATGATTCCTTCATAAAAATTATCGATAAATGCTATGCGGCATCGTGTGTAACTCTCTCCACTTCGTGCGTAATATGCGTTTTACAACTCTTGTTATGTAATATACTATTACCTACCTACGATCATGGAATACCTATACTGGCGGAATAAACGAAAACTGTGCGATGTGCTTACTGTGCGTGAAGAGCTACTTACTGAGGCAGTATCTCGTGTGTTCTTGCCTACTTTCTGTAGTTGCCGTAGGTAAAATTTATTATTCACATTATAAATGTCATTATCTGCGAATACTGACAATAGATTCTCAAATCAATGATGAATCGCCAGATATCAGTAATCAGGGAAAGTCAAAAATTGAACCGTACACTCTCCGGCCCGCATACATGTCCTGCCTTCAGCCTGAAAAAGGTTTGTTGTGACGAAGTATTGCATTTTGCATTGGCAATTTCGGTTCTGCAGGAAGGAATAGGTAGGTACCTACCTGCCGGACCGCAGTTTTTGGTAAGAACAGGAACGTGTATTATTGTATAGGTAGTACCAGACCCGTGTTAGTGGAAGCCTCGTAAATTCGACACTAATACACAATGAAACCTAACCTGTTAACCTTGGCTCTGAGACAGTTTGAGTTTGGTCTGTGGATGGTGGATTCCTGATAATGAATCCTGCAACTTGAGGAGTAGAAATATCGAAGAATGGCATGTAATTTAATGAAATGTCATAATTAGTTGAGGAGTCGATATAAACCGACCTTTCACTGCATCGACACGTGTTTTGCATTTCCAGATCTGATTTGAGCTTCTTCTGAAATTGAAAACCGTTTCTTATCATCGATAGGACGATCTTGGTTTGCTTACCTTACCACATCTAACTCTATGATAATACAGGGTCACGACGAGCTTACACTATCTCTATATCGAGAATCAGTCGGGAGAAATCCATGGATTTATGCATGCTTATATTTCAGAATACGCTCTCTTCATTTGAAATATTTTCAGCAGTGTTGCCGCTTCCATCAAAAAGTAGCAACAACTTTGTTATTTCAAATTGAATACCCTGTATTTTATTGCATTTTTTATTCTCCCTGAAGGGCTGATTTCATCGATACATCACACTTGAGGTCTATCAAGAATGATTACAGAGATATAGGGTGTTCAAAATCGAGATTTTTTCAATTTTAGAATTAGTTTGTGTCGAAACTATTCATTATCGGCCAAAACGGCTCACATGTCCACATCTTAACTTTTGATTCACTATTTACTGATATTTAATCGGAACAGATACACGGTGATCAGAATGGGGGAGACCACTGATTTTTTAAAATGACATTATCGTGAACTATATACTGAAAAACTACCAGCGAATTAATTCTGAATTTTGACATTCATGCTAAGACGATGGAAAAAATGAATTAGAATATGTCCATTTCAAAACACACAATTCCTGCGCCATTTGAAATGTTGTCAATTCATTGGTGTTCCTGGTGCGCCGCCCTATTCCCAACACGCCTATTGTCCTTGACCTGACCAATCACGCTGCAACACTGCAGAATGACGATGTATCAGAGAGAGATAGCTACAGTTCGGGACTAATACGTCACGACTCCATCATCATATTTGGCTGTTTGAAATATCGAATGAAATATGCTGATTTCAAAACGATCTAGATCCGATTCCCTTCAACTTTAACTCATAATATTGATTGTTCATCAAACGTAAATCATGATTCGTCGATTGAAAGAGATTTGCACGGATTTCGGTCTTCCCCATTCTGAATCTTTAACCACCATCATGTATCTTCAGTTGACTAACGTTACAAACTTTGTTTTGATTTGATAATTTTTTTGAGGTTGGGTTGTGGAACTCTACTTTAGTGGTGCCCGCGAGAATCTCGTTTTCGAGAGTCTCGCATGGTCTCGTCTCGTTTTCGAGACAAGACTCGAGACGAGACTCGGAAAAGGTGAGACTTTCATTGGTCTCGTCTCGAGTCTCGTGCAAGACTTCTCGTGTCTCGTGCGAGAGTCTCGCAGGTAAATATTTTTGCGTGCCGACTGCAGACTTGACAATTTCATTCATAATAAAACATATTCAGGAAGAATTCTATAAGAAAACATCGGAATCGCCTTAATAATGAATCTGCACGATGTTTGTTATGTCTTAACGACTGGGTAAGAAACAAAAACATTTGCGATTGTGAAGGCTGATCTGACTGATAAAGGTTTTTTTTCTCCAAGCGGCAGGAATAGTGGCTTTTTCCTGCCGCTTAACAGGCAGAAAAGGTGTACTTTTACTGCCTAGGCAGAAAAAGTTTGTTGCTATGCAACGTTCCAAGAAATTCTAATGAAATTTGTTATCAAAATTGACACTGACATATGGTGAACACAAAATGATGGAGTTTTCAATAAAAAAATCACACAAAATTGGTTTTATATCATTTGGAGGAAAAATTCTATGTTTCACACGGCAGAAAATGTAGATCGACTACTTTTCTGCCTAGTAAAACAAATAAGTATTTCCTTAGATACCTATTTCTCAAATAAGTAAAATAATGTTGGATTAAAGTTTTTGTTTTGTTTATTTGTTTAGTATATACGGGTTACTTTTTATTCCATTTTAATACTTTTCGAATATATAATGCTATGTTTTTTTTTTTTTGTTTATATGTATGATGTAAGTATGTACCTATTAGAAACTTACTTTTCTATAAACAATGTTATTTTTGTTGTAATTTTGTCTTTCTACTTCTACATTATACCTAGAAAATAGGCAAAGGTAAATATCCCGTACTAGACTGGAACAGGATTATGCATGACGAAATTGCGATACTTTTGAGAGACTCTCGTACGAGACGCGAGACAAGACGAGACTCGGGGCTGCGAGACGAGACTCGAGACAAGACTTCATATTTCATCGGCGAGACGAGACGAGACTTTATGAAAGTCTCGTCTCGTTGGTCTCGTGTGAATCACTACTCTACTTGAATTCGTGAATTAAAAATAATTTTTTTTAGTAGAATACGCAATTAGCTGAAATTGTGAATGAAATATTATTATGAAAACTCATGAAATAACTGCCACTTGCACTCAAGTCAATTCAAGGGTATATAAAAGTAGACCAACAAGTTTACACCGTCTTGGTCATCATACTATTTTAGTAGTATCAACAAATTCCGGTACCAAACCAAGCTGGTAACCAAAGTATAACCTGACCAAGAGTATTTAGTCAAAATATAGTCATTATCAGCTTACAAAGACACGGTATAAACATGGCCAATAACTACACGTTTCAGGATAGTTAGACAGTTACCTTGATAGTACCTATTCTACGAAGGCGTAGAAGGGCCAACAACTTTATTTTTATTGAATTGCCACTTCGAAGTGGCAATTGTCACTTTGAACTGACAATTGCCACTTCGAACTGGCAATTGTAATTCAGAGATCTGAATATTTCGAAAACTGAAATAAAATCTTGAAACTTCAACGCTCTGTAGATCGGTAGTGAAGCTTCTGCGGACACATGTTCATAGAAAAAAGTCTTATTCTGACCTGAAAAATTAGCATCCGAAATCTTGATACTGAATTTTTAAACACCCCTGTATACAGGGTGTCCTTAAAAGGTCTTTACAAAAACTTACCTCAGTACAAAGTTGCTTATTTTGGGCGCTAGGCGGCTCTGAAGTTACAATTTTCAAATCGTTTTTGCTTCATAACTTCGGAACGGTTCATGAAATTTCACTAAAATTTGATACGTTGGCATAGCTTCATAGGGCAATAAAACCCATATCATGATTATGATAAATATCATTCCATAGGCGTAGAACTTGAGTTTTTCCGTGAAAAAACATCTAAAACTTCTACGCCAATGAAAAGAAAGAAGTTTGTGTATGAAATTTGGATTGCGTAACTTTTTTACTACAAAAAATTTACTCTTGATGAAATTCGGTTACTCTCATGATTTCGACAAACTTCAAATTTTTGTAATTCCAAGGTAATTCCAAGCACCAAAACTTTCAACAGATATATCATAAAAATTGTTCGAAATTGTCATCATTTCCACGTATACGGTTGAAATACGTACGTATACGACGAAATAGATTGAAATGTGCTATCAGCTATTTTTTGTTGTTTTTTTTGTACTCAGTAAGCCAGAGCCGTCTAGCGCCCAGACTGAGAAACTTTGTACTGAGGAGAGTGTTCTTGTATCCATTTTTTTCGAGAAAATTATTAGCATTTCGAACACTTTTGTCGAAACTATGACAGTAATCGAATTTTATCAAGAGTATTTTTTTGTAGTGAACAAGTTACGCAATCCAAATTTCATACACGAACCCCTTTCTTTCCATTGGCGTAGAAGTTTTAGATGTTTTTTACGGAAAAAATCAAGTTCAACGCCCATGGAATGATATTCATTATAATCATGATATGGATTTTATTGCCCGATGAAGCTATGCCAACGTATCAAACTCAAGTGGAATTTCATGAACCGTACCAAAGTTATGAAGCAAAAACGATTTGAAAATTGTAACTTCAGAGCCGTCTAGCGCCCAAACTAAGCAACTTTGTACTGAGAGGTAAGTTCGCTTGTATCGAATTGTTTCGGTCTGAGAAATATGTGGTAAGTTTTTGTAAAGAAGTTTTAAGGACATCCTGTATACAGGGGTGTTTGAAAATTCAGTATCAAGATTTCGGAGGCTAATTTTTCAGGTCAAAATAAGACTATGAACATGTTGTGTCCGCAAAAGCTTCATTACCGATCTACAGAGCGTTGAAGTTTCAAGATTTTATTTCAGTTTTCGAGATATTCAGATCTCTGAATTACAATTGTCAGTGCAAAGTGACAATTGTCAGTTCAAAGTGACAATTGCCACTTCGAAGTGGAAATTCCATAAAAATAATGTTGTTGGCTCTTCTACGCCTTCGTACTGTTCAAAGTTCCCTTCTTCTAGTAGAATATTTCATGATATTCCTCCTCAAAGTTGCTCCATACATCACTGGATGGTCGTCGAATTCCAATTGTCGATAACAATCGTTATTTATTATTGGGTTGCGCGGATTTATCGCCAACCGTTTCGTGAATCAAAAATGGCTGATCACGTTACCTATACATTCTTGTCTTTTAGGTATATAGTTTTTGCCAATACCCCATACACCGATTGGAGTAATTAAATTTCGAGAAGGCAGTCGAAAACGTTTCCAATGTGCGTCGATTAATGATATGGTCCAAGTAGGAAGATTTGAAAATAATATACCGGGTGTCCCAGAGCTTTTAGGCCAGCAGATGAAAGGGTTATCTAAATTTTGAAAATTATGGAATACATGGGAACTAAGGCTCTTCAAAATGACCAAACAATCTACTGTAGAAACCACCCCTTACTTCGGTTTTTCAAATTGTTTTTTCGGTACATTTTATAAAACTTCTCAATTCGACTATACATCACTATGGATATCTCGATCGATATAGCATTAAAGTCAAAATCATAAACTAAATGAGTTTTGTTATATACTATTACATCCAGTTATTCCTTGAACATTATAGGGATCCCCTTTCGTGCGCTCCAAGCGATAAAAAATCATTTAAGGAAAAATGGATATTTTTTCATATACATTATTGAAATTATTCGAAATATCTGCTGACCTAAAAGCTCTGACGGGACACCCGGTATAGGGCGCATTAGAGGTTTCGGTCAGCATATGTTTGGGTTATCATCAGAACCACGAAAAATCAAAGGGACATTATTGCTGCATACGTGATAGCAAATGTGCTTCGAATAATTGTTCTAAAATGTCTGCCATCGCCTGCTAAAATTACCTTCTGTCGACCATTCATGATTCAGACCGTGTATTAAGCTTTGATTATTCAATGAATAACCGGTAAATGACAGTATATCCTGGCTGCACAATTATTCAGTTCATTATTTCAAATATAAAGTACTCAGGAAATGACGTTCGGTGAGCCAGAAAATCTCGCAGAAAATAGTTGGATGCAATTTGAAAAATAAAATTCAAAGATGGTTTCTAGAGTGAGTTGTTTAAACACAAAGTTGATTAGGTTTTACTTCTCACATAACAAGGATTCTTGTTTTCGTAGTGTTCTACATAATATTATACCAATTCGAACTACAATGGTGGCTATTTTTATCCCACTTCTGATTTCAGAAACATTTTTTGTATTGCAATAAGGTGATATTCATTCATATATATATTTCAAAAATAGGCCTTTATACGAGCCTATTTATATCATCTTGGTCCGGATCAGATTTTTTTATGTTTGGGCGCACGAAAGGGAATATACCATGAAAGCCAGATTATAAAATCATGAATCGAGTTATGAGAATCAGAATGCATATTCACAAGTTATGAAACTGTTAACATTCTTCTCTCCTATTGTTTGCTTCCGATTCATGAGTTGTCTGATATAAATTAGACGGTCCTAATAAACGACGATTGTTCGGCCATTTCTTTAGCGCATCGATTCGACTGGTATTCCAGGAATAATATCAAGATCTTCTCGAAGAAACCAGTCGAAAATTCTATCGTATGGTTAGGAGTGGTTGCGGGAGGGTTACGATCGAAGAACACATGACCGTATCAGCCCATATACCGGGTGATCAAAGAGTATCCATCCTCGATATCTCCCAGAATTATTTTATTACAAAAAAATGACAAATTCTTGTCAACTTATCGTCCAGATCATAGTAGATTCCGTTTTATAAATAACGGATTTCGTATGACCCCAAGATGACCCCAAAGAAAAAATCATTGGGTGCCATGTCCGGCGAGCGTGCTGGCCATTTTAATGGTCCTTCACCACCTATCTATTTGTTTGGGAAATTTTGGGGTAGACATTCTCTCACCAGTCTCGTTCGTAGGTTCGTAGAGGACCAATAGAATGGACAGCACGTTTGCCGGACTTGGCACCCAATGATTTTTTCGTATGGGGTCATTTAAAATCGGTGATTCATAAAACGGAACCTACTGACCTCGATGGTTAGGAGAGAAAAATGAGAACTGAATGCCAGGCAATATCAAGAGAAACATTCTCAAACGTACAAGAGGAATTTTCAAATAGAGTCTACCACTGTCTAGGAGTTAATGGCGGTCATTTTGAACATCTTTTGTGAATACCTGTTCAATAATCCATTATTTACATTCATTTACTCACAATCAAAAAACATACCATTCAAACTCGAATATCTCGAGAACGACTTGTTGGAATTCAAAAAACTCTCCACTGCTGGTTTCAGAATTGAAATACCTTCGCAATGATGTATAACACGACGCTCATTTCCTATTCAAATCATTGAGAGGGTTGCTCTGGGGGCTAGAGGGTTGAACTATGGAATATTTATTTCGCATCAAAAGGTGTCCCCCTCCATATAAAAATCGACCTGTTTCGTCAATTTTCTGTAAAATAATAATTCTGGGAAATATCAGGGTAGTATACTGCCGTAATGAGATTGTATTGTATGCATCAGGGGCAAATACACTGCGACCTAAGAGATCTATGGAACTCACTTCTTTTGCTATATCCGGTGAGGTTGTTCTCTGTAGCTACAGCAATTTCTCTAGTCCTATATGCCTCAGAAATTTCAGGATATGCGGTGGTTTCAGGTAAGGTAGTTCCTCCTCCTCTATCATTTGAACATTTAGGTTTCTTCCCCACAGAACCTGCATCCTTTTTCTCTTCTAAGCCGAGCTTCCTAAGAAGTCTTTTCAACCGGCAGTGCCCTGTTATAGGACTCATGTTAGTATACGAAGTTTGTTTTTACTAAGGCGGACATATGCGATCGATCTTTTTCCGGTACTTCATTTCCTCGAAATGTCCCGGAACACATAGAATGGTGACTATATTCACCATTTCAGAGATGATAACCATAGAGCTCAGCGCTTTCAGTCTGTTTTTCTTTTTGCCGGTTTCCCCAAAACTAAATGTAGAAGAATGAGGTCTAGAATCATTCCCATTACGGCAGTGGGATAAGTTTTTACTGCATCGATAATGCTTACACATTCTAGTCTCTGCTGAACTTTTGTGAAATCAGCCTTTGTGGGGGCAATGGTAACAAAATGGACAATAATTAATAGATCTTCTCTTCAATGCAATGTACAATTTCGAGTTTATTAATCTTCCATTCGATCACTGGTTCCGATCCACTTCGATTCTGCATAGCATTGGACTGGATAACTAAATCTAAATATAATTAAATTGAATGATAATGCTGATGGAGTCAAACTATCAGAAAAAGCAATCCCTAAAGAGGTAGCGAAAGTTCTTTTTATATCAAAACAATGAAGCAATGAAAATGAGACGAAGAAAAAAATATATTGTAGTACTCATCTTTCGGGATTTCAGTACTCGCTGAGTTCATGTTTATGGGGCTGAATCATCTTACAACATGTCATTGTCTATTTTGATGGGATTAGTTCAATAGGAGTTCGTAGTTTAAAACTCATTCTGATTCATAACTTTCTCCTCGCCTGGATTCAGTTTTTCCTATTTCAGTTTCGTTGTTATTTCTCTTCATTATTTGGTATACAGTTCAAAAGTGTTTCTTGGAAATGTCCAGTCGCAGCAAATTTTTCCCAATCAAGATATCCTCGAATTATCCCGAATCATTAGCTTTTCTGAGATATATGAAAAAGTATACGGGGGAGGGGGTAAAAATGGCATGTTTATAACATACTAGTGAATAATAGTATGAAGTTCTCCTTCTACGACTGAACTAAACTCAAAATTAGCCTTTGTGGAGGCAATGATACAAAATGGACAATAATTTTTTCGAGTTTATTAATCTCTCATTCGATTACTGGTTCCGATCCACTTATTAGACTCTGCATAGCATTGGACTGGATAACTGAATCGAAATTCAATTAAATTGAATGATAATCCTGATGGAATCAAACTATCAGAAAAAGCAATCCCCAAAGAGATAGAAAAAGTTCGTTTAATATCAAAACAATGAAATTTCGGGAAGACGCTATGCAAGATCAATGCAATAATAGTTATTCTCTATCTCTGTCAGATCAATTATTTCAGACTGAAGTAATAAAGATGAGACGAAGAAGAAAAGATATTGTGGTACTCATCTTTCTGGATTCCAGTACTCACTGAGTTCATGTTTGTGGCCGAATTATCGTTCAACACGTCATTTTATATTTTGTTGGGATTAGTTCAATAGCAGTTCGTAGTTTAAAACTCATTCTGATTCATAACTTCCTTCTCGTCTGGATTCAGTTTTTCCTATTTCAGTTTCGTTGTTATTTCTCCTTATTATTTGTTATACAGTTCAAAAGTGTTTCTTGGAAATGTCCAGTTGCAGCAAATTTTTCCCGGTCAAGATATCCTCGAATTATCCCGATTCATCGGCTATTTTGAGTACGGAAAAGTATACGGGAGGGGGGTAAACTGGCATGTGTATAGCATACTAGTGAATAGTGAAGTTTTTCTTCTACGACTGAACTGAACTGAATCTGATGTCCTTTGCCTTTTTCTAATATGGATATGAGAATCTCAAATACCTATCTATACTTATTTGAAGGGCCCAACATGTGCTGGATGCACCTCTGTCTTCGAAATGCTGCTTTATATTTTCAATGCCTAATTATTGTTTACATCTCAAGGTGACCGTATAAGTATGTGTAGTCGTAAATACTGCTATATGTCTTAGTCAGGTAAGATTTTGGTACCTGCCTCTCGATGTACCTACCTCTACCTTTATCCTCGGAGACTTTAGATGATCGACTTGCTTTCAGCGTCATTATCATTATAGTTATGGCCAACATACTTTTCGTGAGAATTCGGAGCATTAAAAGCTGGAATGTTGTTTCCAATGAATTGGGAGAAGTTTTGTGACCAAGTAAATACCTATATCAAATTGTGAAGATTATACTATAGTATAGGTATATTGTGTTTTTCCACTGTTCGAACTATACCGATCTAACTTATCCTCTTTACTACGTACAAATAAAATAAACACATTAAAATCCTGTGCGTAGGCATATATTCACCCATAAAACATGAAATCCAACTTCCTGACAAACAGGAAGATAAAAACTCAGTCGCTGGAAGTTTCGCTTCACAATTCCTGCCACCCTTGTTTTCCCGAAAACTGCCACTATGTGTACACTTACACAGTGTGCCATGAGAACGAAATACCGTATGCACCTTTTTGTCGATATTCAATATTTCTACACTACACTATCCAAGAACATATCGTCGGGTTACTGCAAGAATCAGATAACTCCTGAAATATAGTTTCGAGCTAAGAGCATTTGAAGTTTTGAAATCATGTGAAAAATCATGTTGAGAAATAAGGTTTATATTGTTATGGAAATTCTGAACATCAACCTAAACACAATGGGGGGAAACAGAAATGAAACAGTGTTTTCTCTGAATACAGGTTCATTCTTCAGAAAAATTTAAAAAATACTGCACTTATTTTATTTTTCCTGAAAAACATTCAATGCTTCTAAAACATAATTCAAAAGTATCCGAACATAACAAACTGAATAATGGATCAGATCTAATCTTCTTCGCTTTCCAAGTCACTGTCCTCGATAGAAGGTTCTGGAATGATTTCCTCTAGGCCTCCATGAGCTGGTAAAGTCTGGTAATACCGGTGAAATTCTTTTGGGATAGGTGGGTTTTCTCCTTTACATAATTTTAGAAGATCTGGTTTTTTCAGAGCACTAATTGGACGAACCTTGCCATAAGCTTTCAGTATCTTAATTTCGGTTATATTACAAGGACCACCTTTTTCTTTTCCAAGCACAAAAATATCCTTATATTCTGAAGTGTGGTCATAACGATATTGAAGCACTCCTGGTTTGCATTTCAAGTATCTGAAGCACTTCACTTTCAACCAGTTAACCTTCTCGCCAATGGTATTCATCAATTTGTTTTTAACCAAAGATTTTGAAAGCTGCTCTAAATCGAGAAAATCTGAAAAATTGAGATCCTCTACTATGTATGGTTTTTTTTGGACCTACCATAAAACACCAGCAATATGCGGCTGCATTCAGCATTCTGTAGAGAGTCGTACAACTAAAACAAGATAACTGGCAGTGATCTGGTTTTAACAAACCAACACTGAAGGATCGTTAATAATCGGACATTCAAAACAAGATATGTGGCACAAAGCTGCTTTTGGCTGGCAAAATCAGGAAGAACCAACATTATATTCATCATGTTTGCACATGTATATGCACTTAGCTTATTTTGAATGTTTCTTCCTACATTGAATGGAGTTATCTGATTTCTGCTACACATGTTCTTGTATTTCAAAGCTCTCAGTATACTTGTCTTGTTTTCGCAGAACAATCTACATACAATTATATGTGTGATAGTGAACTTAACGCAAAAAATGGAAAAACGGAGTTATCTTATTTTTGCAGTAACCCGACGATATACAAGTTGAACCAGATTATAACAGACTGAATATACAAAAGTCAGTATTGTATGTCAGCTTTTCGAATATATTTCGATTCTTTTATAATCACTATGACACATATATCGATAATAAGCACCCTGTACCTATTCTTCTTGAACTCTTCTGAAGGCATTTCCAACTTTTCCCTTTTTTGTCGACATTTACATTCACTGTTCGCCATCCCTAGAATTTATTTTCCAACTTTTGTCGCACTTTTGCGATCAAGACTTCTATTTAGGACACCGAATGTAAGGGTGGATTATATAAAAAGTTCTAACGGCCTTGTTATTGGTCGAATGCTGAAAGTTTTCCAGGGTTGTTGTTACGTCAAAATAACACGAAAAGTACACATCTTCTTTTCGGAATTGAATTGAAAACTATAGGTATAGTATAGTCAACTGAGTTTGAATCTTCGTTGAAAAGTATATAAATGTGATATCCCTCATAGACAATGTGAATGGAAAATCAATGATCTGTTGGGAGCAACTTATTGTCCAATCCAAAGCTTTGCAGACGATAGTACTCTCCATAATGTATTATCTTCTAGAATCCCTATTTCCTAGGAAAATAAAAACTTACGATTTAGGCAGGTCAACGCTGTCAATGACGATCTTGCTGAAATCACAGCATTACCATTCTCACCAAGTCCACTTTATCTAATCTCGGCATCATCATCATTCTGTAAATGGATAATCCTTCGCGAAGGCTGCTTCACAAATCTGAGATATTTGTTCAGTGCGGAAGGCTCTTTACAATTCAACAGATTCTCATGATCTACAACGCAACAGATACGGCCTGTTCTAGAATACTGTTTCCACATGTGGGGTTCAACACCAAAACATACGCTGATGCTCTTCTTCAGCCATTCGCCTGGTGGGTGATGCCACACTTTTCTATAGATAATTCCACGGGAAATGTTCTTCAGAAATGTCTTCTATCATTACATCACTAGCAATACCAGTCATACGAACTCGAAAAGCGCAGTCAGAACATCCTTTCGTTGTCAACGTCGAAATATGTCGGACAACACTTTATCAAATTCCATTTGTCAATAGAACGGCAAAGCTTTGGAATTCATGGCCTAAGAAAGTATTCCCAAAAACTGGAGATCTCCAAAAGTTGAAAAAATCCAATATCTACCTCCTCTCCCTATCCTTCCTGGGAACTCACGATGTTCTTTGAATATTATAGGGATTTCTTTGATGAAAAACTCTTGACATGTATTGTTCGTATTTCATACTAAGGATACTCACATTGGCACATTCCCATCAAGTGATATCTCTGGTACTTGTTCCGGAGCTCCACCAGCTGTTCCAAAATGAGTTTGTATGGAGCTGGTGGAGCTGCATCGCCTGATGAAAGAGAATCTTACGAATGGCGCCCGAGCAGGGACCTTGAAAGAAATCTAGCAAGGACACATATCAGCCTCGATTCTGGTTTATTTAACTCTCCAATCATGAATGAAATCCATTTCTTCGTTGAAATACATGGTTGTTTTGATTCGTTGACTTTTCACTGATTATTTCACGTAATCATTTCTTATATCTGAGATGAAGTTGTTGTTGTTCTCCGCCACTGGAAGACGACACGTGCGTATAGATTCACGTAGGCGTCCTTTATCTGCGAGTACATTTTCGAATGACTATTGCGAACATCGATCAACCGGCGCCTGGGTATCGTGGAGACGTCTAGCGTCGCGATGCCCAATCCATGATTGTAAGGTGCTGAGACCTAGGCATCTTTTCGTCTTCGATAGACGCCACTATTTAACCTTCTTATGTTTTTTATTTATTTAGAAGTGCTCGCAAATGGTTGAATCTATGACTCGATCTATGATCCCATGGAAATGCAAGCACTTTGTGGGTGTCCTACAGAAAAATCAAGTCTCAGGACAGTATCTATCATCTAGGTATTTCTTTCAAAGCAAAGATGTTCATCTCGACATATGGATGAGTTTGGCGAGATGAAAAAATAATCCGAACTGTTTTGTTACATCAGACATCAGGAGTAGGTAGATAAAATTCCACAGATTTAAAGGAACGCCTGAGTATTACAAAATCTTGGATACCAGCCATCTCTTGTACTGGTTCTATTTTTATTTCTATAATTGTGTGCATGAGGACTTGGATTACACGTAGGTGTGTGATTTCAATATATCTCCCAGACTTTTATTACTCCGATGTCTACATAGAAAAAAAGTTCATTACGACAAACGTGTTTCAAAACGTCTATATAAAAATGTCACAGAAATATCCTCGCGTTGAATTTATTTGAAGGCAGAATTTTTTTTGGTTCCGTAACAAAGTTATCATCATAGACAAGAAGATTTTAATCAATTAGGCGCTCGATTAGGGGTCCTATATTGAGATACTTGGTGACACAAAACATAAATTCAATACGACGTTGCTTCCTATAATGTTCGTTCCACCATATTTTTGAACTATTGCTTGAAAAATGTCACCCGAATGTTCATGAAGTCGGTAATTTGGGTTATTGTTATTGTAGATTGTAGATTGTAGATGGGTCGTATAGGCTGGGAGACCTCTCGATCACTGCGACCTAGAAGATCTATTGTGATTACCCCTATCTAGTTTTGGTCCTCTAACCCTAGACTTCTGATGAAGCCTACAATTTTCCTGACGGTTGAATTTTCCACTTCAGCAGGGGTGAGATAGACATGTTCTAGGTGGTTCAGCCTTTGGCATACTAATACTTCACATGAGCAAAGTATGTGTTCCGCGGTTTCGGTCGCATTGTTACAAAAGCGGCAAGTGTCAGTCTCCGCCAGGCCCATCTTTTTGAGGTGGTACCTCAGAGCGCAGTGTCCTGTGAGAAAGCCTGTGATGAGCTTTAGCTCTGGTTTGCTGAGGCTGAGTAGCTCTTTGGCTCGGTTCTGCGAATGGTTGATGAACCTTTTCGCTTGTCGTTGACCTGGAGTTGCTCTCCAGTAGGAAAGTTCTTCCCATTTCCTGGGTTCTCCCTTTAGGTGACATTTGCCTATCCCACAAAAAGGCTCAGGACCAAAAAGTGCAGATGCTGCACCTTTTTTTGCAAGGCGATCAGCTACCTCATTTCCTTTGATTCCTTCATGCTCTGGAACCCACATAAATGTCACTTTGTTGTCCTTTCCCAGTTGCATGAGTGTTTCAAAACAGTCCCATGTAATCTTTGATGTGAAAACGAATGATTTTGTGGCTTTTAGTGTGGCTTGGCTGTCTGAGCAGATATATATGTTGGCACCCCTCAGACCTTTGCTCAGGCACCTTTGGACGCAAAGATTGTATTTCAGCTTGGAAGATAGTGGGGGAGTGACCTAAGGCTTCAAATAGCCTACATCCGGGTCCATATACACCCGCGCCTACCCCTTCTTCCATTTTCGAACCATCGGTGTACCAAACAAGGGACCCTCTGTCCAGCTGAGGCTCAGCGGAACCGTACCTAGGGCGGCTTTTTATAACCACTTCAAAGGTATGATCGAAACTGAGCCTGGCTGTCATTATGTCCGATGGTTTGGTTGCAGATTCCATTTGTACTTCTTGTAGAATGGCCAAGTCTGTGGAGTTAAGTCTGTAGTTATTGTTATCATTCGTGCTGATAAATTTGAAAATTCAAGATGGCGTCTCCAACATGGCGGACGAAATTGCGATTCCTTGTCTGATGAGTTTGAACGTTTTTATTTGGGGTTTCTAAAAATCGACGGAAACGATTTTCTGGTTGAATTTTGAATTGTATTTCTTCAACACCAGGGTATTCGTATCAAAGTTATTACTGATTTAGAATGATTGAGGTTGATATTACGAAATCTCGAAACCTCGGAATTTGTAGCCCGAAACTAAATGGTATCGCGTTACGTAATAATACAGTGAACACAATATGGCCAGGATCAATTTTGCGTCATTATTATATTTTACCTGCACTGCGAAAACGTTTAATATGTAAATTGTATTATTAAATAGCATCGATTTCAAACATGCAATTTAGGTTCGGTAATAATTGTAAGAACTACTTTGTTGTCTGAATATCAAGGATACAAACACCAAATTACCCTATTCACATCATAGGCGTAACAAAATAGATCGAAGCAATCATAATGGGCACAGTAATTTTTCCTACTGAGACACAATACTCCAGTTCTTTTAATAACCTCATCATTTTATATCCTGAAAACTTTCCTAGGAACCTTAAGGGGGACTGAAGTTATGTTAAAAAATGGACATAATATTTTAAATAATTCGACGAACGTTAGCATTTTTCCCTTGAGGTGCGCCCCTGAATGACCTGCATAAGGACCCAAAACTATTGACTATTAAATAGTCAATCAAATTCCTCATAGCCTGTTATTTCATAACAGGCATTTACATATTTTTGGATGATTTTTTTCTGAAGTGTTCACAATAATTTCCGTCCACCAGAATCACGGAATCTGATTCTTAGTAGCAATTTCACAGGAATTGTTGTGAAGAACCAGTTAACAGAGAAAAAATAAGTTTTTCTACTCACATAACTAAAATAGCATTTAGCCTACGGATATGTACCACGCTAAATGATCGATTAATCACGGATTGTCGATCTGTGATTTATTCAAAATATTAAACACGTTACCATGGCAACACGATTTCTCTAACACATTACCATGGCAACGCATTTCATTAAACACAGCTTCAGTATTTTGAGACATGTCTGGCCTGTCAATTGTATTAACTGTCAACTGTTATTTTCGAATTTTGTATCAGAATTATTCAAACAATATTCGTTTGTATCAGAATTCTTCATTGAAAATATATGCGAAAAGTAGACGAAAGTGAAATCGAAGAGAATGTTCTGGTACTTGCATATCTCCAAGAAGTGTAAAAATGAAGCATCCATCTTTGAGAACAATTTATTTATTTTGCGCTAAGCATGACAATAAACGTGGAACAAAGGTTAGTAAGCAATGGACTGGACACATCTACAACCAATATCACTTATACGTGTCTCGCTGGTTGCATGCAGTTGCATGTATTATGTTCTCAATTCCCATTCCTTTCGAATTGTTTTGTAGGTTAATTTTCGGAATTCGTAGAAAAATCATAGTATGTAACGCGTTAATAAACTCTTCTAGACACTCGTTTATTAAACACTCGCTCCGCTCTGCTCCGCTCGTGCTTAAACTACTCGTTACTAAAAGGACGTTTATAACACTTGTTACATAATATACTATTAATGCAGATGTGTTCGCTGAAACAAAACTAATCCAATCTATGAAACTATGAGCTCATAAGGGACCAGAATATTGGTAGATTCATCTCTCGAACCAAAATCATCTTCTACATGTTCAGAAATATAGACCATCTTTGTTGCTTGAAAATAATTAATCGAGGAAAAGCTTTCCATGTGTGGGTTAATGAATTTCACCTTCAGAGTTTATGAAAGAAAAATCAAATGTTATTTTTTTCAATCCCATGATTCATGGTGTAGTTTGGCCGTCTTTGACAGACCAATTGCGTCATAGATCATTCAAATCAAGTTCAAATCCAATGACTGGTTTGGCTCAAAATGTAATTTAGTCTAGGTACCACGCTATACCTATACTTAAATTCGATCAGATAAAATCAAGACAAAATATCTAATAATTGGCCTAACAGTACATAAGACGTACATGTGATAGATAAATCGTATGGTTTCATAGAGCAATGGCTTGAGGTCAGTTTTTATATAGGCAACTAATAAAAAATGTTTGTTACAAGGCTGAATGTATAATTTGGTTGGGATCTATCAGGCATTAGGTACATACATGAATAATTTATTTTTTTCTCGATATTATTTCTACAATTTACGATAATCTCGATCTCGATGATGCCTACTTAAATCTAACCGTAACATTGAGAATAAAATGTAGTGCCCTAAGATTTTTATTACCTAAATAAATAGTTGAGTCATCTTGATTTTCTGAAAGGCACTCATTAGAATATGAACCAGCAAGTATATTGGCATAGAAGAGTAGGTACTTATTGAAGGGTAAATAACAGCATGTAGTTTTGTTATTCGAAGATTTAAAAATTTGAAATTCACAAGGGTTATATTATCGATGATGGCGTTCCCTTGAACCCAATGACACTTTTCTTCAACCATTTGTTTGATCGCGAGTAGACCCAACTCTTTTTTCAAATGGCATCCTGTATATTTCTGTAGCCTGTCTTATTTGCCTTAAAATTCTCTACAGGGTGTTTCAAAAAAACCTGACCCCCTTACTAGGGTAGGTAGAACACTGCAAAATAAGTTGGGTTTACTCAGTAAGAATTCGTAAGGGCATCCGTTTTTAAGAGACAAGGTGTTGAAAAAATGATTTTTTTTCATATTTTTCAAGATTATGTCGAAACTACTGGCAACATTGTGATGAAATTTTGTATGGATGTTTCTTCACATCGCATGCATTTGTTTTCATATCTGACTCTTATAGAGGGCGCTAGTTACACGGTTCGTACCGAGCAGTTTTGAACAATCCAAATTTGATGTGAACTTGAACATCATTCAATTTCACACCAAAAAAGTACTCTTGGTAAAACTCGATACTGTGTTCCGTTTTCGGGATATTTCGATTTGAAAATGATGATGTGATAACTGTTGCTGGTATAAAGCTATGTAATAGAGCGAGTATTATGAAAAATTAGCACCTATTTATTTAAAACCGAAAACAACGATACATTTCTGATACTAAACTCATTGATTTAACAATGAATCACAAGAATAAAATCGAAACAGATTTGACTAAGAACATGGATTACACAGTTTTGTTGTATCTTGAGCAGAAAGTCTATGCTACATAGGTAAATTCACGTCAAGAGTTGTGAGACATAATTGAACATCACTTAAATGACCTAACAGCTGACCCTCAAGTGTTCAGAAGGATAATACATTCTTAAGACAAGAATATAGAATCGTGTATTCGTCGGATCGTAGGACATTTTGAACACTTACTCAAACTGATTCAATATTTCATGTTTCTAGTCAAATATCTCTCAATTTTCTACTTATGATTCTTTATTTCATCAATAACTTCAGCACAAGAATAATTTTATTGTTTTTGAATCTGAATAAATGGTAATTGAACTCAATAAAATTCATTTTATACCAGCATCAATACTACTCCAATATTTTCAAATCGAAATATTCCGAAAACGGAACATATTTTCAAGTTTCACCAAGAGTTCCTTTTTCGTGTAAAATTGAATGAGGTTCAAGTTCATATCATATTTGGATTGGAAAATCTAACCTCAAAAAAGTTATGTTCTAAACTACTCGGTACGAACCGTGTAACTAGCGCCCTCTATGAGAGTCTGATATAAAAAAAAATTCATGCGATGTGTCAGATTTCAAGAAACATCCGTACAAAATTTAATCACAATGTTGCCAGTAGTTTCGACATAACCGTGAAAAATGTGTAAAAAAATCATTTTTTCAACACCTTGTATCATGAAAACGGATGCCGTTACGACATTTTTTCGCTGAGCAAACCCAACTTATTTTGCAGTGTTCTACCTACCCTAGCAAGGGGGTC
The DNA here is from genome assembly GCA_918026855.4 of Phaedon cochleariae. NCBI lineage: Eukaryota > Metazoa > Arthropoda > Insecta > Coleoptera > Chrysomelidae > Phaedon > Phaedon cochleariae. Next base: position 34,452,218 of record OU896717.1, read on the forward strand.
AGGTTTTTTTTGAAACACCCTGTATATCATTTTATTTTCAAGGGGACAATTAAAATTTATATTTTCAGTCCTCTTGGTTTAACCTCCTAGGAGGGTACATGTTACCCTTAGATCCTCAAATCGGAAGGAAGCTCATGAGACACACTATTTTGACAGACGTTCAATTCTCTTTCCAACGGTACCCCAGTTCATCATTTTTTGTTGAGCAGTTTCCGGAAAATGCCGTGAATTAGAAATTTTCCCACCCTTAATATTTTCCTTCCAATAAATAATATGAAACATAGAAGACAGTTCACTTGCATTTTCAAGAGGGACACTTTATATACATATTACATACATATTTTCAGACCTCTTGAAAATTTCAAGATGGCGACTAGGCGTCATCTGAGGAAAAAATGAATGGGAAGTGGGGTCTTGCTATGCATATTCTTCAAGCTCTTGACGAATACTTGACAACCCCTACAAATATTCATCATTCTCTGTTGAATGTCCAATATTGAAGTAGATGAAGTTTCGTACACTTTTTGCTTCAAAAGGCCCCATAAAAAAGGTCTAAACGTGTCAAATCTGGCGAGCGAGCTGGTCATTCCGTAGGACCTCGAGGGCCAATCCAACAACTAGGAAAAGTATTATCCAACTGTTTTCAGCTTGTCTAGAGTAATGTCCCTACCCAGTTAACACAAACATCTATGAGATGTCGCATTCATGGCAGTTGATGTCATAAAAGCGAATCACAATATTACATCGCTGATATCTACACGGAATTCCTCGTGTGACAGATAGTTCGCAAATTCCATCACATTCTGTAGGATCTGAGATCATTATGGATATAATATCGAAGAAGCTCCTTGACATAACAGAGACTATAATTTCGGAATCTAAAATTTCAGTAGTTGAGAGTCGTAATTCGATGTATCTTAATTGACAAACTGCTTCACATTGTGCAGAATGATAAAACAAAAATATGCGTCAATTTGTGAATCTCTCTCACATCTCAAGGAAATTCATTTAATATCGAACAATACTTGGAATTATCGGTCTACTCTCATACTCATGAATGTAGCGCACAATGTGACTTATGATAAGATTCGTACACACTCGGTCGGTGTCGGTCTGACTAATGTACACGTGTCCGTAAATTCTTCAGCAGTGGCATGCTTTCGTATCGTCCATTTCGATGTTCCAGTTCATTCGGTGTTAGTATGCAGTTCGGGTTTGACGTTATTGCTCACATACTGAAGCATGTTTTTCTAATAGTAAATTATGATTGACTAAAGATGCTATGTGCTTCTCATCTAAGTTACAGGGTAAGTACGATTACCTACAACGTTCATAACTTGATACAATACTGGTTGACAATGAGGAAAGGGTAGACGACACGTCGCAATTTCAAGACGATGATGATACTTACAATGTTAGCTTTGAAGATATCATTTTGAGATCAGGGTGTGAGTGAACGTGCACATTCTGATTGTACCTACATATATATAAGAATTGGTGCTACTCACGGTTGAACTATAAGTGGTGGGACCTAAGGTGGGCCCAAAGTCTGATTAAGAACAAAATTTTAGCAACATGAATGGAACGAAAAAATGCGCCGCAGCTATTCTCTATCTCCGTTGTCACCCGGTATGAAATAGTAGGTATGTAGATATGAAGTGACTCAAACACTTTTCAATATTCTCATTATGGTTATTCTCTACTCACTCTATAAGATAGTATTTCTTATCTATACTTACCCTATTATAGTTGTATAGATGATCAACAGGAAATGGGCAAAGAGAAATCAATTGATTGTTCTTATATTGATTTCCAGATGCCAAATCACAAAAGACATCTGGACCATTACCTTGGAATAATTTGAAATATTGAGCAGGGATTGGTTTCCATATGCTACAACGGAAGGAGCGATGAGGAGCAGATATTGGATGTTCTTGGCTACATGATGTGTTCGCATAGTTGGATTGATCCATTGATCTCATTCAAGTTAATTTCTTCACTATTATACAGGGTATATCTTCAACAGTTAACGCGATCTATATATGGAGAACTAAAAGTAGCACGATTCTAAAAATTTGTAGGGACGATGAAGGAATTATGGGAAATCCTTCTGAAATATTTTCGTTATTGTGAAGCTTCTGATTTTTCCGAAAGTGACTTCATCTTTGTTATTTCCAATGGAACACCCTGTATTATTCAACATTTTTGAATTCCTCTCATAATTTTGATTCAAATTAATGCATCATACCTCATACCCAAAATGGAGCGTTCTTGAGTTATTCGAGTTTTTCTTGAAAAAGTTCGACAAAATTTGTCATTCAATGCAGCCTTTTGAACATAGAAAATTTTTATGGGAATTTAAATTTTAAGTGATATGCATATTGATTAAATCGTGAATATTGATTGATCTGGAACATTGAAAATCTCAATTTTTTTCGAATGAAAACCATATTTTTTTCCATCATAATTCAATTCTATAATAAAAATGAGCCCTAGTTCGAAGTGACTTCCCTATACCCAGAACCAAAAATTTCGGAGATATTCCAAAAATAGTTTTTAATCCTGCATACTTTTTCCAGAAAAACACGAATAAGTCAAGCACGCTTCATTTTAGGTATATATATATACTTAAGTAAAAGTATGCAGGATTAAAAACTATTTATGGAATATCTCCAAAATTTTTGGTTCTGGGTATAGGGAAGTCACTTCGAACTAGGGCTCATTTTTATTATAGAATTGAATTATGATGGGAAAAAATATGGTTTTCATTTGAAAAAAAATGAGATTTTCAATGTTCCAGATCAATCAATATTCACGATTTAATCAATGCATAGCACTAAAAATTTAAATTAGGGTATGATACATAATTTTGAATCAAAATCATGACTTGAAGAGGCCATATTTTGAGGAAAATTACTGTCCGGAGCTTCAATAGTATAGAGGAATACAGAAATGTAAAAAAATTCAGGGTGTAATTTATATTGAAAAAAAAAAGATGCCCTCACTTCTGGAAAAAACGGAAGCTTGACGATAACAAAAATATCTTAGTTGAATGCTTCATGTTTCCTTCACCGTCATTACGAATGTCCAGAATTGTGCCACTTTTAGTTCTCCATATACCGGGTGACACAGACTCATGGTATACGCCCCTTTTCTAATTTTTTTCTTCTAGCTATATTTCTAGAAGTTGAAACATCGAATATGCTCACTAGAGGGCACTTTCTCACATTTTAGGATTTTTTCCACCTTTCCGTTTTCCTGGAAATGACTTCAACTTTCGATTTTCAAACGGAACACCCTGTACTTTATTTCATGATTGGTTGGAGATTATTATAACGAATTCAACGATACCGGGTTTGATTGGGTTATTTCAAACGATCACGAAGATATTTGCGTTCGAAGTTTCGATATTGCGCCGTCACAACCATTGATCATAATATGGATACTTCAAACGTAAATATCTTCGTGATCGTTTGAAATAACCCAATCGAACCCGGTATTGTATTTGTTATTATAGTCTCTAACCAATTGAAGAATAAAATATGGGGTATTCCATTCAAAAATCGAAAGTTGATGTCAATTCCAGAATAACTGGAAGATAAAGAAAGTCATAAAATGTGAGATAGTGCCCTGTATATAGTCAGCATATTCGATGTTCTAAATTTCAGTAATATAGCTAGAAAAACAAAGGAGAAAGAGGGGTAGACCATGAGTATGTGTCACCTGGTAATCCCGGTATAGATATCGCCTTAACTCGTGAAGATATTCCCTGTATAATAATCATTTCAACAATGTCCAGGCTAACGCTGATTCTAAAATTTTAATCATTGTTAGATGTAGCTATAGTTTTGCTCAATATTACATGTACGTACATATTTTGATGTGAAATGAGATTAATTTTCAATAAAATCGAGTAGCCTTGTGAAACGTTTGAGTTATCTATTTGACCAGAGATTCGACACCTATCAGTCCTCTCATTGAATACCTTCATCAATCTACATGTGATTTCACTAGAGAATCAAAACTAAATGTGTATGTGGCATTTTTGAGAAGCACAATATAATTTTCTCAGGGCCGCTATTATATCAGTATAATAATCGAAAAGAACCTCACATTTAGAAATGGTCGATGGTTTACCAAACCTCACATTTTGATTATAATGTAACCTCAATGTGAGTCTAATTTAAACGTGAAATCTAGAGTCACATTCAGCTAACTTTGAGTCCCATTCGGCATCTAAATGTGAATCATAAAATGACCAAAAGGGTCCGGAATAGCAGTCATTGTGATTTCAGTAGGACTCTCAATTCGAGTCACGGATGTGATGTGTGGCATGAATGTGATGCCCTCTAATATCTCTGGGATCAATCTGTGTTAACTGGGTAACAACACCAGTACATCCTAGGGACTTCCCATGGACGTCCCTGATTTTATACTAGGACATCCCAGGGATGTCCTTTGTCGGGACAACGTACATACTAGGGATGTGTCAGGGACATCCGCTGGCCGCTAAAAAAGGCATCCAAGGGATGTCCTTCTGGTACGTCCCTGGGATATACCAAGTACGATGAAAGGATATCCCTAGGACGTCCCAAGGATATCCCAGGGACATCCTTTCTACAAAAGAAAAAAGTTGCAGGTCGAGTAGGGATTGAACCCGGGACCTTTGGCTTATCATGCACGCACCTTGCTCCATTGGCTATCATGCCTCCTGAAGATTAATGTACTGAACAGATTTATAAACAGGACTTAACTACAGAAACCTGAATAAAAACAACTTTATTAGGAATTGGTTATAATTATTATCATTCTTGGGTGTTTGAAAAATGAGGGGCATTGTGCATGTACGATTTCTGTCTGCGAAAAATGGTAATTTCATAAGAAGTTCTGAGACTTTATCCTTTATTTTCATTACAATCATTTTCCGGAAGAGAAACAAACATTTTCGAAAAAATTCAACTCAATAGTTTGATGAAGTTCAATGACTCTGATGTGAATGGATATCAGATACTCCAGGGACACGAATAGGATAACCTAGGGATGTACCGGGCGGAATGTCCACTGGACAACTTCTGCAGGACATCCCCTGGATGTCCCAATCATGTCCTTGTACCGCGGGACAAAAAAGAGACGTACCTAGGACATCCCTGTGTTGTTAGGGGTGGTGGTGTTCCATATTGTTGGAATACAATATCCATTTGATTTGTATTCAGGTAACTATTAAATGTTCCTCCATTTTGTATAAGGGGAAGATATTGACTTTTTATTCTAGGGTTGCGAAGTATTCGTCAGGTGCTTCAAGAAAATGTATCACAAGACCTCCCTTTCACTTAATTTTTTTTTCAGATAGCGCCCAGTCGCCATCTTGAAATTTTCATCTGTCAATTTTATTCCAAAATATAGTATTCATGCAGCAATTTCATTACCCAAGTTTCAATTTTTATCGTTGACCCGTTCATAAAATAGAAGGAGGGGGGGGGGTATTAAAGAAAGGCGCTGTATAGGTAGGTTATGAAAGCAGGCGTCAGTTAGACTCTTTCTTTCAGATTAGTAAATTTTTGTCCCAGATTGATTGGAGTTTCAGGGAACATTGGAACAGACAGTATACCGTGTACCTGCGATACTGGGAAATGAAGACAACTCCAATTTTTTGTTGGTTTATCGGAATAACCATTGAATTTTTACGGGCTCTATCATTTCCTCAAAATTATAACTAAAAGATGTTTAGTGAGCATATTTCTGCCATATTATTATGGGTAATCAATTTGGGGTAATCGTATTCTAGAATCACCATGCACGTTCGCGTGTTTTTGGATGATTCCCTTCCCCCGAATTTAAGATATTGGTTTCTGTTGGAAACAGAACACATTATTTCATCGTCCCAAGTGTTCGAATCATATAGGGTGAATCTATTTATCAGTGAAAAATTAGTCTGTAAGTATAGAAATAAAAAAAACGTCCGACATAATTCATAAAAGTATGACCACGTGTACAGCTCTGCACAAGTCTACAATAAATTCTCGTGGCATCCTAAAGCTGAAGATCAAAAAACGAAGGAACGTCACGTGTGGGCATGGAACATTGCGCAAAGAACACTCGTACAAAAATACTCTGCAGCCTCCTTAGATAAATTAAGTACCTACACGCGGAAATCACGTGTATTTTTTTTTTGATGATCGTTACTTCTCCTGGTCATTCGTTCGGATGGTATTTCTGGCTGGATATAGGGTGATCTCAATAAAATTCCAATCACTCTCGATGACAATTTCAGAAAAATACAGTGTGATGTTTGTATGTGGCCAAACTTCAAAGGGCGATTCTTTGGGTGATTCTATACGACGAAAAGTTCATATAAACATAGGTCCTGAAATGCTTCGTTTTCAAGATACAGTGTGTTGAAGTTGGAAGTATTGATTGTTGTTTTTCATGATTACCCTGGATAAGCTTTCATGATGGCAAAATTTAGTCTGGTTAGTAACTGAAAAAGTCTGGAAATTTCAGAATAAAACTCATTGAGTTTATTGGGTGTTGTAAGGGCACATCTATACATTAAAATTTGGTAGCAAATCAATGTTTCATTATTTCCTCAGAAACTGAGCGGTATACAAAAATTCAATAGAGGACAAGAAAGTATTGTATTTTCAATTGTCCAATCTGATGATAATAACGAAATTGGAAAAACTATGACATAGTAATCATTTACTATCGGAAAGGTAGCCCACTGCGACGCCACTGGAATCATATTATTTCGAATCTATTCACACACAAAAAAAACTTCTTGATACTGTTAACAAAATCACCAAGTTTCATTGGAATTGGAAAATATAATTTTGATTAATTAATAAAAGAACGATTTTTTATTGAAACTTTGACACCCTATATCTTGAAAAGGAAGCATTTCTGGACGTTTTTTTTTTACTTTTCGTCTAGACTCACCCGAATAATCACTCCTTGAAGTTTGGCCACGCATACTTGAATAACACCCTGTATATCTCGCAAGATACAATAATCAATCAGTCAGACAGTGAAAAATAGTAGGTTCCAAAGTCTGCCTTATATTTTTTTCAAGTTTTTACTTATAACCTCCCTAGCAGCAGAATTATTGCCGAAAATTTTGTTTCAAGGTCACGAATGTTTTTGTTGATAGAAAATTATCCCTAGTCGAAGACGATAGGAGAATTCTCAGTGATACCGAAAAAAAAATTATCGGCAATGAATTCTGCTGCGTGGGAGATTCGGTAAGAAAATTCCATAAATTAAGGTTGTTTTCAATATGATGAGAAGATGAATCCTATAGGTACGACCCATTCTGCGTAGATGTCAAATAAGATTTGACACTTAGGTATATTTTGTTTTCATTAATAAAATGTGAAAAACATCAAATAACAAATTTGTGATCTGAAATCCATCAATGTCTTCATAGTTTTAAATTGAAAAAAAAGTTGAAAAAACATATTTCCGATGAGTTTAGTTAAATAAAACGCATAACGCATTATATTTTTACAATAAAAGTCGATTTTACTTGTTAGTAACCAAGGTTTATTACTAAAATGTTAGCAACATTTAAAATATCAATTCGTTTATATACAGTGTGTCCACCTTAAGGACTTACCACCCCTGTAAAATCGTTATTATCCGACCAATTATACCTGTACCGATTTTCATCATCATAAAACACAGGGTGTCCGAAAAAACGAATCATCATTTTCTTCGAATAGGTGATCAGCAAATGTAGTTCTGTGGTTTTTCTAGAAAGAAATAATCACAAATTATCATTGAGGATTATTTCAAATATACCTGTACCAATTTTCGTCATTTGAATATACAATGTGTCTGAGAAAAAAATTAAAAAGGATAGGTAAGCAATATTTTTCATCCTGATAATTCTTCACTCAAAATGAAAAGATGAATCAGGATCACTTGGAACATACCTGTACCGATTTTCATCATCATTAAACACAGAATGTTCGAAAAATCAAATTAATATTTTTTTTGAGTTGATGAAAAAATATTTTTAATTGTTTTGTCATACACATCGTATTTTTGAATGATGAAAATCCGTACAGATATGTTCAAAGTGATCCTCTATGATAATGTGTCATCAATTATCTTCAAAAATACCACAATACTACATTTTCTGATCACCTATTAAAAAAAACATAATTCGTTTTTTCGGACACCCTGATGTGTTTTATGATGATAAAAATAGTAAAGGTGTTTTTCAAGTGATCGTGATTCAGAATCCATCATTGTTTTTTGTGAAAAAAAAATCCCTAATAGTACTTTCTCAAATATGGGTCAATAAAGTTGGTCGCAGTTGGCCACGATTACAGTTCATGAGTAACACTCTCTTGATGGATGGACATTTCAAATACCTATGCAACAAAAAAAAGTTTTTTTAAATCGGTCAGATAATAACAATTTTACAGGGGTGGCAAGTCCTTAAGGTGGACACACTGTATACAACCATAACATCTGATATTAGAAGTCTACATACCTTCGAATTAAAGTTGAAAATAGTATATTGTTTAACGAGCACGGAATGATAGTGATTTCCTACGAGAATAAAGTTTGCAGCATGAGCCATAGGCGAGTGCTGCAATCACTCGAGTAGGAAATTAGCATTCCGTGCAAGTTATACACTATAATTTTTCTACGGCTATAATAGATAACAGCGGCAACTTCGATTCCTCCATCTTGAAGCCATCTGATGATTTCCTGTCAGGTAATGCTCGTCTATTAGACATAGCTGTCATTGCTCGAAATTTGACATTCCCTGGGCGATGAGATTTTTCTGAAATGATAACACAATGGAGTCATTGTGATATCAGATACGGAAATGAAATTGATGACAGACAAAGTACCTCGTTGATGTATCAAACACAGTAAAACAAGAGCAATTTTGTGTTATAGCCGTAGAAAATGATATATTGTTTAACGAGCACGGAATGATAGTGATTTCCTACGAGAATGAAGTTAACAGCATGAGCCATAGGTGAATGCTGCAATCATTCGAGTAGGAAATTAGCATTCCGTGTAAGTTATACACTATAATTTTTCTACGGCTATATAATAGATAACAGCGGCATTTTCGATTCCTTCATCTTGAAGCCATCTGATGATTTCCTGTCAGGTAATGCTCGTCTATTAGACAGAGCTGTCATTGCTCGAAATTTGACATTCCCTGGGCGATGGGACTTTTCTGAAATAATAACACAATGGAGTCATTGTGATATCGGATACGGATATGAAATTGATGACAGACAAAGTACCTCGTTTATGTATCGAACACAGTAAAACAAGAGCAATTTTGTGTTATAGCCGTAAAAAATATTAGGTATATTGTTTAACGAGCACGGAATGATAGTGATTTCCTACGAGAATGAATTTTGCAGCATGAGCCATAGTTTCAAATGAAACTGAGTGACTTTTACCAATAGATATATAAGGCGCTTTATTTTAGACAGAATAATTATCACTTATTACCATCAAGCTAATAGGACCGAACAAAATTATCGCGATAGTCACCATCAGCTGCTATATAAGCAACGTGATCAGAAAGGAGCCTTCTAATTGATTCAAAATAAATTTATGAAAATTTCACAATAATTAGCAAAAGTAACAGTTCCATCGCGATACACACCTATAAGTTTTTTTTCAAACACAGACATAACCTAATAAATATTACACTTACTTTTTAAATTCATGATTAGACATTAAGTTGTTCATTATGAACCTCACAGAAAATTATAATGGTGATAAAACTTTTTACGAGTTTTTCTAAAGATAATACAGATGTTCTGACAGTAATTACCATCATTTGATGGCTTGATGCCTCCATATCAAAATCATCGGATAGGTGACTATATCTACTTCTACACTACCCACATAGCAATTACCACCTGAATAAATCGCATATTATACAATAATATGGTTAGTAGTAAAACGATAAATGATATCATAAAACTTGAAAAACGCCTTGAATTGAAGATGGAGAATGAAATTAAGTAACATAGGTACCGAATATTATTTGGCTGTATGTAGTACAAATAGTATTTAACACCTTGTATATATTTTCGTCAAGCAATATTGTTTTGGCCTCCGATGTATGTATATATTAGGAATCAAGTAATTATTCTATGGCCACAAAATATTTATGTTCGTTGAATTTTGTCATCGGTATACAGTTATATATCTATTTACTTGGAGATTTTTAATGATTGTCAGGGTCATTGACGAGGTAGGTACCAATTCGGTGTCATCTTAAATTTTTTGCCAATGAGGAAAACATTAATAGTCTTTTTTTTCGGTAAAGAGATTCTGATACTAGTTATGTTAATTACAAAATACACTTGGTAGATATTCTAAAAGAATTTGAGTTTTTATAGAATAATTACATTAGCATATAAATCGCCCATAAAACATTTGAAATAAATATAACTACTTACCAGGTAATCTAAAGAAATTTCAGAATATGTAATGGACGCCATATATTTCATCTATAACGGGTATTCCGATAAATTATTCCAAATCTAAATACCTGCGATATAAACTGTGCACAAGAAGAAGTAATTTATTAAAAATTCCTATAGTAATGAAAAAAATGGCATGCAGAATTAGTATTTGTATTACTGGTAGCCATATTGTTTGGCCAGCTTATTTTCCAATACCTATTAATATTTGTTTTTTTGCATAAAACAGTCAAGACCATTGATTTTTCACAAATATCTCATTCATCTTCCTGCTTCACATCTGAACATACACTGCTAAACAATAACCTACCAAGATCACCTGCAAATGAAAAATATTCAACACACATCGCTATGTGTATAATTCATCCTAAAATAGTTGATTGTTTTATTAGGATCAAAAGTGCCACTTTGTTTGACATGCAAATTTTGCATTTGCGAGGCGTCTAGCGAAGCCGTCCAAACCTTTTTCAATCGGTGAATAATAATTTACTAAAATTAGCACTTGAATTGACGTTTCTATTACTGACACAAAAATAGGTATGTGTAAGTTGACATTTCGTTTAACTGGTCGAGAACCAATGCATTTATACCCTATCTTAATCTATTTCTTTATCGTCTTAGTACGCATGAATAAAATATATAAGTGAAATTGTAGATTTTTCCCTTTTACCAAGATTTCAGAAGTTGAATGCAGAAAAACGCCTGCAAAATATTCACAAATTACTTTCAAGTTATCGAGGAATCGATATACACTATAACTCCAATTCAGTATTATGAGATTTTACACGAATTTACCACTATCAAAGTTGACATTTCGGTTAACTGGTCGAGAACCAATGCATTTACCCTATCTTAATCAATTTCTTCATCGTCCTAGTACGCATGAATAAAATATATGAGTGAAAGTGTAGATTTTTCCCTTTTACCAAGATTTCAGAAGTTGAATGCAAAAAAACGCATGTAAAATGTTCACAAATTACTTTCAAGTTATCGAGGAATCGATATACACTAACTCCAATTCAATATTATGAGATTTTACACGAATGTACCACTATCAAAGTTGACATTTCGTTTAACTGGTCGAGAACTAATGCATTTACCCTATCATAATTTATTTCTTTATCGTCCTAGTACGCATGAATAAAATTTGAATTATATTTACTGGTGGTTTTTTGATATAGAGCTATTAAAAAATCAGTGGTTTTCCCCATTGCAATGTCGATCCCCGGATCCCAGGAAGTTATCAGGCACGCCTCTGTGTTGCCGTATGACCCAAAGATCGACAAAAAGCCACATTCGAGAGGGTGTTGAAGGTCAAATCGGGTGCCCATCGACCGAAGGTCGCACTTTGCCGGTACGGATATGGCTAAGTAAAAGAATTGCACCAGCGCGGAGAGTGGGGGGTGGTAGGAGGGTTAGGTTGGGTAATTCGATACGCGCCCTACATGCGCCCTACTTATACTATTCCTAGTCAAAGTTTATAAATAATTCTGTAAACTTTGTCCCAGTCGAGAAGTCGTACTAGTTGTAGTAGAGCATTAGATTATGGAAGGAACGGCATTGCGCCTCAGTAGGTAGAATATGGCCTTGCACCATGTGAATTTCGGATTTGCTTTGACACAGAGGCGTTCCTAAGGAAACTGAAAAAAAGTGTCACTTCGCAATTTGTTATCAATGCGCGAACCTTGTCATTTATTGACGTTTGTAGAAAAAAGTATATTGTTTAACAAGCACGGAATGGTAGTGATTTCCTACGAGAATGAAGTTTGCAGCATGAGCCATAGGCGATGAGATTTGACATTCCATAGGCGATGAGTTTTTTTTTGTTGAAATAATAACACAATGGAGTCATTGTGATATCAGATACGAAAATAGAATTGATGACATGGAAAGTACCTTATTGATGTATGGAACACAGTGAAACAAGAGCAATCTTGTGTTATAGCCGTAGAAAATAATAGTATATTGCTTAACGAGCTCGGAATGATAGTGATTTCCTACGAGAATGAATCATTCGAGTAGGAAATTAGCAGTCCGTGCGAGGTATACACTATAATTTTTCTAGGGCTGTGACAGATAACAGCGGCATTTTCGATTTCTTCGTCTTGTAGCCACCTGATTTCCTGTCAAGTAATGCTCATCTTTTAGACAGACCTGTCATTGCTCCACATTTGACATTCCATGAGCGACGAGATTTTTTTGAAATGATAAAACAATGGAGTCCTTGTGATATCAGATACGGAAATAATATTGATGACTTACAAAGTACCTCATTGACGTATCGAACACAGAAAAACAAGAGCAATTTTGTGTTATAGCCGTAGAAAAAGTATATACCGTTTTTCAATAAAAGTGGCCAGATATTTCAACTTCGATCCCTTAAATATTAAATGTGAAACGTTCCACAGAAGAAGGGAAAGGAAATAATGACTTCTAAGTAATCCCTGCATGTGACACATGCACACATGTCATCTACGATAATTCTGCAGCTAGCTAGGCTACCTACCTACTGTCAGGAGACCGGAAGACGAATATGTTTCTAGTTTCTAATATAATAATGACTGTGACTGCAAGACTACATCTGGTCCTGTTAATTTGCCACTTTCCATTTCGCTTTCAGCCCCTATAGCGGGCCTAGCGTGAAATGAAATATGTTGAGATATAACATGTTGAAAACGAACAAGAACAACAGTTAGGCACGAAAGAAATTATACAAACCGAAATGTTCTGTTGTTCTCTTGAAATATTATGATAGAACATCTAGGATGGTAGAAAAACTTTACGCGACTGCGTTTGAAAATAGTTGATTATTTTATTAGGATCAAAAGTGACACTTTGTTTGACATGCGAATTTTGCATTTGCGAGCGGAAGTAAAATTTGCGAGTCAAACAAACTCACTTTTGATCCGAATGAAACATGCATTTTTTTCTGAAACCGAAACAATCAACTCAAATAAACATGTGAAGTAACCACCAATGCCTTGGCATATGTATGCAATGCTACAAATATTGACAAATAATCCATGTGGTGAAAATATTCTACCTGCAAACAGCAGGTTAGGTTTTCTAGGATGTTCGAATTGTAGTTTCAATTTTCAATATAAATACAACCACAGAGTGACATATTTGTGTGTGGACCAGGTGCTCTATAATGGCAAAAACCGCTATAGGAACAAGACGAGGAAAATGTTAGGTTAGTGAGCATATCAACAATGATAATAGTGATTATTCATTCCTCTCCATACTACACTGTGTTTGACTTGATAATCAAATGAAGCTAAACAATATCGTTGTTTGAGACAAAAAAACTATTGCTTGCCGTGATTATTCAAAAACAAGTTATCCATCCCGAGAATAACGAAATACAGATCAAGCAAGTATTTGAATCTTGAAGGCTTCCCTGATCAAAACAAAATTACTCAACTGAAATGTTTATAATTCTAATACAAAACTATAATAAGGTGTATTTATATGACCAGCATGGGTATGAAATGCCAAATCTGCTGAAATCGGAAACAAATCAGGTATGCGTCTCAACCCAAATAACCAACCGTCACAATGTTGTTTATTCTTGATGACGTCAAGTACAGCCTTTTAAGTTCCTAGGAGCTAAAGTTCAACTTTAGCTCCTAGGAACTAAAATTCAACTTTAGCTCCTAGGAACTGAATATGTTGCCTAGCAACATACCTATTTTTGTGTCAGTAATAGAAACGTCAATTTAAGAGCTAATTTTGGTATCAAAATGGAGGACTTTTGTGTGGGTTGCAGAAAAAGAGATAGGTATTATTTCCTCTGATAAGAAAGAGAGATTATCCCTCTCTCAGCGAACATATTTCGAACGTTATTTAAAACGACATCGATGTGACGATACATCACTAAGTCATTTCATTAAGTGGAGAATTATTCGTGATATCCAGGCACTTTTCCTAATGACTTCATTATCCATATTATGCCAGTCTTCCACAATTCGGCGTTGAATAAGGATATCCAAACAATTTCCAGGAGTGAATCGAGAAGTTATCACTTTATGCTACTGCTAACTACATTTGAGATTGTTCGAATAGAGAAAGTAATTACTATACTTTGACATCGAACAACAACACGACTTTGACTAATTCAATCCTCGTCGATAGATATTGAGAATTTCCTGCATCTGACCTGAACTAACAGTTTTCAATAAACAAAATGTATCCGCCATATTCCATAAATAATAAATGTGATATGTATAAATGAAATTGCGAGATTTCCCACCATATCTCACAAGGTACCACCTACTAGATTCGGAATGGCTAATAGCAGCTTCAGGTGCCACTCTCTCGGCTCTCTAGATGTTGTCGTGAAATGTTGTTTGAAAGTCAAGAATTTAGAATACGTAATGATGGGAGTACCTTACTGGTTTATTTCGAATATAATTTGATCAAATGAAAATGACAACAACACTTTCTGAAAGAAATTGGGTCCTTTAATCTTGAGCAATTACTATTTTGATATTGTCAACGCACCACCAAAATTGGAGCTTATTGGACAGTTCCATATACTCTGAGAGCGTTCCTTCTGAGAGATCGATGCTCCTAACCCTCAATATTGACAAACTGAGATTATAAGTATTGAAAAGGAATATTCTCAGATATAATTATGAACAAAAAAAAAATGGATATATATATAAAGAAATACACTGAGAATTCGCATTCTCCATGTGATGAAAATTTCAATTCTTTCTCGGTTTATTCAACAGAAAACAACTACTTCCCTGGCTATATGCCACGACGAACATTGAATTATATCTATTGAACACACACGATGAGAATTTGAAAACAAAATCTTCAGAAGTAGAGAATTTGCATTCTCCTTGATATAAAAATATGCAGATTATATCATTCTGAATATTCAACAGAAAACAACTACTTTCCTGGCTATTTGCCTCGTCGAACATTGAATTATATCTGTTGAACATCCAAAAAGAGAGCATGAACATGAAAAATGAAAATCCTCTGAAATTGAGAATTGATATTATCTCTCAAATCGGACAAAATGATATGATGTACCTATTATGATATGAAAATATGACTTACTGAGATTATTAGCTCTAAAGTTTTCCTCAATTCAAAAAATCTCTAGGACGTTTAGATACCACTTTGTCTTTCAATATCTCATTCATGTTTTTCAAACATAGAATCAAAGAGAAAATGGTGGGTTGCAAAAGGATAGTTGAAGCAGAAGTATTATGTATATAATGATACCAAGTGGGTTGGTAGGTTTCAGCATTTCGAAAAGCGGGTACCTACTCAATCAAAGCAAAAGTAAATATCATCCGTAAAGTATATGTATGATCTTTGGTAGAAGTATGACTGTAATACCAAGTGGTTGGTATAGGTTTCTGCATCAAATCAACGGTTTGGAAATAGTAGATTGTTTTATTAGGATCAAAAGTGACACTTTGTTTGACAAGCGAATTTTGCATTTGCGAGGCGGAGCGTTTAGCGAAGCCGAGCGAAGTTATACTTGAAAAAGTTGATTGATTTTTCTATTCTAACTTTCAGGCCAATAATTCCGTAACGAAGCGCGATAGTCATATTTTTTATAAGAAGTACTAACATTCAATTGCCTCACTCTATCTGCCCTATCGTTTACGACACCCTGTATACGAATTTTGTTTTTGGTTAGGATGACATTATATGCTCTCCATCTTTTGTGGTTATATGTACCCAGCAGTATATCAACCTGTTTGAGACCTGACAGATTTTCCCAGATGTCTGATCTCTGTTTAGCTTCTTTTTTTCTGATTCTTTCTGATACAGTATAAAAACTGCTCCTGATTCCATATAAAGATTCTGGTCCCTCGAATTATGTTATAATAATTCTACGATAGGTATACTTTTTATTTTAATCTTTCAATGCAAATGTGTGAGGAATTTAATTTGAATAAAAATGATAACTTCCAGATTCTTGCGTGAGACATCATCTTCTGACTGTTATGATATTTAGACTAAAGTATCTACTGAAGTCACCTAGTGGTTGTTTGACAAACTAATGGCACTTCCACTATAATATATCTTGTAGGAAACATCTGAATGAAGATCAATGTGCATGGAGCAGAGAGCGCTGTAGCTTGAGGCTTTTCTCGAGAGATGGCGCTAGACTAGTTAGAATTTTCACATTTTGGTATACAGCAATTTTGATCGAGATTTGAGAACGTGTGCTATAATTACCATTGGTTCCAATTTTTATTGAACATGGACATTGAATATCAATGCAGCGATTTTGTTCAGTCAGATTCAAAACTAATTTTCGCCTCAGAGATAATCCAAAACAACTTTCCGAATTTTATTTGCAACAGAGAATATCCGTTGTCCTCTATATCTATCTAATCAGTAATCACCTTTTTTGGTCCTGACTTTCTTAAAATTAATTTTTGGAAAAAAATATTCGACCCTATTTGGGAAGAAAAATTAACAATATTTGGACTCTTACATGCTTCAATATATAGATCACCTTGTATCAATTCTTCTTTCATTTTCTCAGTGCTATACCGGGTGACGGGTATAACTTCTGCATTCGTAAACGGATTTTTCTGAAATTTTGTAGGAAACCATTTGGGATTACATTGTAATTACAATCCAATATGGCGGACTTCCGGTTTTTCTGGAAATGCCAGCATCTCCGTTTTTTCAAATGGAACACCCTGTATATTTTTACTTATTCAAATCCAATAGGTCGGTCGAAACGAATGCAATCTTATGACAGGATCCAGAAATGTTGTTTTTAATATATAGGTTACTTGAATAATTGAACTGGAAGGGAATTCGTGAAACTATACAGAGTGTAAATTGATTGATGGCTGAAAATGGAGGATATGATTCCTTAGCTTATTTTGAGAAGAAAATCTCATAATATGAACATATGCCCTAAAACGGCTATGTCCTTCATGAAGGAAATGCTACAGAGGCAGTTCCTTGAAACATGGTGGGACACACCAGGAATGAGACAATCAAAGCTCCATATAAAGGAACCTTCAAAAAGGCTCACGAGAGAGATCCTGTCACTTAATAGAAGGGATCTCAAGATGGTAGTTGGGCTCTTAACTGGGCACAACCACCTCAACAGGCACCTAGAACTCATAGGGATCGAAGATGATCCCATCTGCAGATGGTGCTTGGAGGATGATGAAAGATCATCACACATACTCACTGAATGCCCCCCCCCGCGGGCCCCGCGCTGGTGCATCAGAGGAAAGCTGCCTTTGGGAGCATTGTACTGCACCCAAAGGATGTGAAAGTGACTCAGCTGAGGAAGCTGAGTGCAGCCGACTGAAGAGGCCTGAGTGCAGGGGTCTACGCACCCGCCCACCTGTGCAGAGAAGAAGAAGAAGAAGAAGATGCCCTAAACCTCTTAACCTTCGATATGGTGTAAAAATTTCAAGAAAAATTCGTTTTCTTAATATAACTTCAATATAACTTCAATTCTGTTCTAGATATTTTCATGAAATTTGATATGCACCTACTAAGCACCGATAGCCAGTTTTTGATGCAGGAAATATTTCAATATTTCTACCAATGGCATCCGTTTGGGATATATCCTGGAGATTTCGAAACGCCCTTGATTTCCCCAAGAATGATATATTTTTTTTAAATCCTCATTCATTTTGCAAAAATTCAACTTCCTCAATATTTTCCGTGCGACAAACCGTTTTCGCGTAAAAAAATGAAAACGTTTTTCATGCATTTATACATGGCATCAAGAAATTATTCTGAACTAATAGGCCAGTGCCCTATATATTTCGTTTACAAGGTGCGTTCTAATTTTGACTAACGTGACAGTTTTTTACATTGTGGAAGTTTCTTTAATCAAAAAAGAGAAAATGCAAGAGGTTGAAGGCACATGCTCATAAATGAGCTGAGGAACCATATCCTATATTTTCAACCATCCATTGAATTACACCCTGTATATATGATATTTGAATGTATAGAATCTGTTACTGCATCGAAATACAAGAATAATATTTCATTTTTTTCCTTAATGTATGTTCTAGAGAGACATGTGCAGGTGACTCGTAGGAGTTCCCTTTGAAAACTACTACGTTCAATGAAGAGCCCTAAATTAGCCCTAAATTATGGTGTACTCAATATTCTTATATTTCTCTTCTATTTGAGATTTGGTTCTGTTATAGCTTAACGGTTAAGCTAGCAAAAGCAATGATTTAAAAAATTGGCAAATGGGCTAGAATTAGAGCCTTGAATTAGCCTTGAATTATGGCATGATTTTTGTGAACTTGTATTCACGAAGTGGTTCTGCTAGCCTAGCTTAACGTTAAGTTAAGTTGTGGTTCTGCTATAGCCTAATGGAGGTACAGAAGTAACAGAGATGGCCCGATACCGACTGTGTCATGCACCCGGTATAAATATATTCTTTAAATGAAGATAATTCAAAACGAGAGATTGCATTTCCAATTATTGTTTTGAAAAATTCAGCTCTCAATTAGATACAGATGAAGTATGGAGGTAACAATCGGGATGTGATGATAGCAGAGTCCACTCAGCTTGATTATTTATAGAATCATCTTTTTGGCATACCGCATAGAATGAATTCCTTGACGATAGTTGTTGATCTAAACAACAGTGATGAGGACATATCATTATTTTCTGTGAAGATAGACAAAAAAATCAAGCGTTTCTGTGATGTGCAATAGTGCTTAGTGAATATTAGTATTTCCTTCAAAAGAAAATTGCAATGCTCGGTAGGAAGAAGCATTACGACAGTCACAATCGTCATGACAAAAGACACCATTACATTCCATTTGCTAGAAACAGAAGGGTATGTAAACGTTAGCAACCGTATATAGTAGCTATTAATATAATCTAATTTAATGCTATTCTAACTCAAACATTATAGTTTTATTGGTTTTGTTCTTTATGATCCTAGTAAAATAAATTTTCGAATGACTCTGACGATTATGCGACGTAGGTACATTCTATTTTTTTTCTAGCCAGGTTTTGTGTACGTTTTCATGATGAGGAAGTTATAATTAGGTCTAGTTCGTATAGTTTCTTCCCCTGAAAAATAGACTGTGCCTTTGCCATTGCGAATTGTGGATTATATTTAGAACGTCTGTGCATGGTTAAATTCGTTCCCATAAATTCACTAAAAATGTTACGCTTCGTTGTCTGAAAGTCATTCGAATAGTTTTCAAACACCTTTCGAGAAACCTTAACCACATATTGATGGGTATTTTGTGCCTTTACCGTTAGGGTAAGCTGTGCCTGAACCCTGGAAATTTACAAAAGGACATATCTTTCTTTGAATTTCATTGTCGATTTACCTAATATGTCATGTAACGAGATTCCTGAATTTGTGGAAACATCAACAGTTTTCCAAAATGACCTCTTTTGAACTTAAACAGGCACATTTCCCATTATCTTTTACTACACGTTCATTCTGGATTCTCGAATGATACAGTAAAGGAAGCCAAACAAAGCAGTGTTGTCGTGATTCTCATATAATCAAATATGGCCATCATTCGAGTATTTACCTATATATACCTTCCATTTCATTGGGAATCAAGAATCATTCAATTCTTCAAGATGATTATATTGAGTCAGCATACCTTGTTTTTTTATCGCTTGGAGCGCACGAGAGGGAATACCTATAATGTTCTGAGAACATCGTGCGTTCCTAGGGAAGATAGGGACAGGAGGTAGGTATTGGAATTTTTTTGAACTTCTGGAGATTATATGTTGTTGGAAGTATCGATAGAAAAGTGAAAGGTCGCCGACCTTTCTACGGTGTTCCAATGATGTCAAAGAGTGAGTGAGTGTGGCGTCACCCACCAGGCGAATGGCTCTTCTCTGGATGGAATCTAAGAGCATCAGCGTATGTTTTGGTGCTGACCCCATAGGCGGGAACAGTATTCTAGAACAGGCCGTATCTGCGCTTTGTAGACCATGAGAAGCTGTTGAGGTGTGAAGTAGCTTTTCGCACCGAACAAGAATCCGAGTTTTTGTGAAGCAGCTTTTGCGATGGATCTGACATGATTATCCCATGAAAGAGTGTTGCTGATGGAAATACCGAGCATAGATATGGTGGGCTTGGTGGGGATGGTGGAGCCAGACATTACATCAATATCGGGCATACTGAGTTCCGCCTCTCTAGAGAAATTACAGGGTGGAGTTTTGGTGGCGTTGAATTCAACTAGGTTGTTGGTTCCCCAGGCTGTGATTTCACTATTTCAGCAAGATCTTCATTGACAGCATTGACCTGCATGCGCCGTGAGTTCTTAGTTTTCTGGGAAGAAATGGGAATTCTGGAAGAGAACGCAGTATGGAGGGTACTATCATCTGCAAAGCTGTGGATGGGGCAAGTTGTTACTCCCAACAGATCATTGATATGAAGAAGGAATAATGTTGGTGCCAAAATTGATCCTTGTGGAACGCCGGAATTGATGCCAATGGTATCAGACGATACACCGTCCACCACCACGTGAAGCGATCTGCCTGAAAGAAAACTCGATAAGAGATGGCATAGCTTAGGTGGTAAGCCGTATGGTGGTAGTTTGTGGAGGAGTCCTTCGTGCCAAACACGGTCGAATGCTTTCGATATTTCCTACATACAGGGTGACATTTTTTAAACTTCCCACCCTCAATATCTGCCTTCCAGTAAATAATATGAAAATCTAATAGACAGGTCGATTTTATTCTCAAGTGGGACACTTGAAATTTATATTTTTAGCTCTCTTGGTTCAACCACCTAGCAGGAATAGATGTTACCTTAAGAATCTCAAATGGGAAGGGGGTCAAGTGGAACATCATTTCGAAAGGGCGTTCAATTCTGTTTCCAATGATACCCTAGTTTATCATTTTCTGTAGAATAGCTTTCGAAAAATGCCGTGTCAATTAGAAAACGTCCCACCCTTAATATCTTTCTTTCAGTAAATATAATATGGAAAATCGGAAAGAGAGGTACATTTCGTTTTCAAGGGGGACACTTCGAATGCGCATTTGTACCCCGCTCATGGTTCAACTCCCTAGGAGATGTTACCCTCAGAACCTCATATGAAAAGGGTGGTCGAGATGCACATTATTTTGAAAAGCGTTCAATTCTCTTTCCAACAGTATCCTACTTCATGATATTTTGATGAACAGTTTACAAAACATGCTGTTCTAAACTTACTGAAGTAATTAGAACATGCATGTCTGCATTGAGGTGCATATGGTTTTAAAGGTTAGTATCATTGTATCGACTCTTCTTTCAGTTCAAAATCTTCCAAAACCATTTTAACTGAAAGGAGAGTCAATACAATTAATAATACTATCCTGAAAACCATGCATCTCCGTACAGGCATGTTCTTATAACTTATGTCATAGATGGACGACTCCCCCTTCTTCTGTAAATTTAGATCGGTGTTTTTCGGAAACTACTCAACAAAAGACGTTGAATTAGGGTACTGTTAAAAAGAAAGTTGAAATTGACCTACGTCTTCGATATTTCATATTATTTACTGGAACTACTGGAAGGAAGACATTAAGGGTGGGGAGTTTTTCAATTAACACAGCATTTTTTGAAAACTGCTCAACGAAACATAAGAAACTGGGTACCGTTGGAAAGAGAATTGAACGTCCTTCAAGATGATGAGCCCTTTGACCCCCCTTATTCTTATTAAAGGTTCTAAGGGTTACATCTACCACTACTAAGTGATTGAACCAAGAGGGCTAAAAATATCCCTCCTGTCTTTTCAAACCTTCATATCTTTTACTGGAAGGAAGATATTGAGGGTAGGAAGTTTTCAAAATTATTACACCCTGCCGGAGATCCTTGATGTGCTATTGCTTGATGTATTAGCTTTCTTGTCTACTGTTTCATTTTTTATTTTCCTTATTGACTCGGCCGTTAACTTAGGCAAGTCAATGTGGGTTCAGTTTATTGTACAAGTATTTCACCTGAAGAAGCTACTGTGTTAGAGAAACATGTCGTGTGATTCAGAATTTTGTGGAAATCTTATATGTTTTCTCCAGTATATCATTTCAAGCCTGCGATATCTTCTTCCACCTGATATTTTCATCAATTTTTTGTTCAAACTCTATAACTTTTCTACAGTTATTGATGAATTCCATCAAGTTTTGTCCTCAATTTTGTGTTAGTTCATCATTCCATACCAAAACATGAGTATCATGGACATGATTCTCCGAATGAATTCACAAAACATATCTTCTCGTAGTCATATCAATAATTGGAAATTCGTAGTAACACTCCTAAATTTTTTGACTTGGCAATATCGCAAGGGAAACGGCAAAGAAAATGAGGAAAACAAACATCAAAGGCGAGCGACGTGAAGTCAAATAAGACACGCCCCCAGGAAAATGAAGTATCTAGAATCGGCGGCAGTCAGTTGTTAGAATCGATATTTGCACGTGCGCACGGTTTCAAGCCACGCGGTTCCAGAGTCGACCTAGCGAATTTTCAAATAGGGCTTCTTTCAAGAGGGTGGCCAGTAGGAGTCGGGGGTCTCCAGACCAGCCCCACCCCTCCACTTTTCTCCAAACCACGTGACTCGGCTAGCCAATCACAGGCCGGCAAATTGAAAAAATAGGGCGACTCACCACACGTGGGCTCATCAATCATATTAGAGAGCTAACGTATGGTTGATGACGTTTGACAGAGGCCGTTGGAAGGACCATGTTATTTCTAGCAAAGAGCCGCAAGCAATACTCCCTAGGTGGCGTTGTGGATGTGGCGCAATGCACGGAAAAAAGGAATTGTTGAATCAAGCAAAATTTAATTGAATGAAGCAAATAAAAGTGTCATATATGCACCACAAAATCTAATCTTGAAATGAGTAAATCTATATCTTGTTTCAGAGCGAATTTGAAGTTTGAATTGAGTAAATATGTCTTGAATGAACTCTGGATCTTATACAATCAAGCACATTCATGAATTGTTCATGAAGAGATATTGAATCGGCTCAAACAATCATTTCGTTTGATTCAAAATAACAGGATATTGATTCAATCAAATATTTAGTTGATTCAATGAAATATTTGGTTGATTCAATGAAATATTTGGTTGATTCAATGAATAATTTGGTTGATTCAATGAAATATTTCGTTGATTCAAGATAAATTGTATTTTCATTCGACAAATTCTTTTGTTGAATCAAATTCAGTATCAATTCGGGTTTTCTGAAATTTCACATCAAAATAATTAACTAAACTAGTCGACTTCTAGCATAGATCTCCAGTCTTTACTTCCCTTCAGCTGATGCAAAACTATTTCGGATTGTTAATCATCCTAAGTTCCATTTATCCAGCTGATATTTCAAAGACGAAGAATCCGGCCTCACATATAAAATGAATTCGAGGCGAAATAATCGCCATCTAGAGGCGAAAATGTAACTTGATGTAGAATGAACAAAATATTTCATTGATACTACATATTTCGTTGCTCTATTCAAGCAAATGATCCGTTCGAAACGATTTCATTGCTACATCGGAATAAGAAAACTTGTATGTTGTTTCAAAGATATATTTTCATCAAAATGATCATTATTTCATCAAATCAACAAAATGTTTATAGTTGAATCAACATCGACATTATTTTGGATCGACATAATTTGTTCTTGAGAAAACCACATATTTTGTGGATGGAATTGATATTATACTGTTGATTCTATAGACTAAATTCTTGATTTGAAGCTGATTCCATGAAACAATCATGTATCTGGTTGATTCAACAAAAAATTGCTCAGTCCAACAAAAATAATTCAAGCATAAATAATTGGTTGATGCAACCAATCCTTTTTTTCCGTGTGGTATAGTGTATCTATCTCTCATACCTATGTCATACCTATCATCATCATCATACACTCGAATATGAGACCCTGATGGCCCTTTGAGGCATATTCACAAACCCTACCAGACATCGTTAGAAGCGTGCTGAAGTCTGTAAGTCTGTGATGCCAACAGTGACGCTACAAAAGGTAACTGATTTTGTCACCTGCACGTATTAGGAATCCTTTCTCCATAATATAATTTTTCAAGTCGACTTGTTGGCACAATGGTAGTATGTCTGAATAATATTTTGTTCTCTCAAGTGATTTTCCGAAAAATACTACTTTCTAGGAAGAATAAGGTTAGAATGTTTAGAAAAAGTTGACCCTCTTCTTATGAACAAGGGATATTTTCCATCCTCCCTGTTAGAGTATTAGTGCTTTAATCTGTAAGCTTTTGGTGCATCACTATTGGCTACACTGGTTCACAGATTTCAGCACGCTAGTGCCGTCGTATGGGAGGTTGTGTAAATAAACAACCAGGAGGTGGTCGAAATTCTTTAAATAGACACCACAAAGGACCATTTCCTTCATGGTAGCGTGGGAATCATTATATGTAGGTATACCCACTAACACTTCATCTCCTTCCAAGGCTCGTCTGACCGAAATCCCCGATGACACTTAGACCTATTGGCCCATTGATCTCACCTCGAATATGTCGTTATTGATTTACCCACGTTTATCCATTTACGACCCATTGAGGGCCACTTCAAATATCATCACAGTAGCTGTAAGCCCTACCGCTGATACTCATAGTACCAGAAGTGCGTTCGAATGACGGTTTTCTTTCAGGTTCCTGAAGATCTCATCCATGAAGAAAGACATAAGTTTTTATTGGATGTACAAAGAGTCCACTGTGTATGTAGTATTGAAATACAACCTCATTTTCCTGTAGAACATTGAAACACAACCTCACTTTTTTAATTTGTTTACAGAGGAATCAGAGGATTGAAATAGTTTTTCACAGTATGTTGGCATACGAAGCGTGTTTTTTGCGCTATTCATCAATTCAATCATGCCCTCTCATTGTGCTGTTGTACAATGCACAAAAAATGCAGCGAGAGACGAAGAAATATGCTTTTTCAGGTAAATAGTAATCTCACTTAGGTTTCATTATGAAATTTTGTCATTTCTTATTAAAATTACTTCTGCCACTTCTGCAACAGAAACCAATACTGCTAAGTGACCGAAAATGTCTACAACACACACCACATGTCAGACCAGTCCTCCCATTTGATTGCGTGAATCCAATCTTCTTGCATTATTTTCTATCAGCTCCTATGACTGTAGTATAGGTACTTATACTTTTAAATCATAATGTACCAACCGGATTCCTTCGTTTCCCGCTGCATTTTTTGTGCATTGTACAACAGCACAATGTGATGGCATGCGCAAAATAATGAATAGCTGAAAAACACGATTCGTATGCAAAAATAATTGTCACTTGTAAACAAATAAGAAAAGTGAGGTTGTGTTTCAATATTTAACCTCCAGGGTCGGTCATCTGACAGTTCTTGCACGCAACCCATGTAATTATTACTATCGTTGAGGATCTACAAATGTCAACAAAGCTTCAGAGTAGGCAGAGCCCCATTATATTTGTTCATTTTGAAAATGCATGTACTTACTTTATATAGATAGTTTTCACATAGAGACGTTTTGTATATTATAATAATCCTTACATCTTCCTGATTTCCGAGTGGTATTTATTTGATGAGAACAATATAAAGACAGTATTTAATAATATACACTTCAGACGTTTGACATACGTAGTTCCATAACCAATTTCCAATAGTTTTCCTTCTCCTACAAGTAATGTGTTGCGTGCAAGAACTGTCAGATGACCGACCCTGGAAGTGAAACATTGAAACACAACCTCACTTTTCCTCTTTGTTCACAAGTGATTGAAATAGTTTTTCACGATTATTTTGTCATTTGGGAATTGATATTGAGAAATCTAGAAGGAATACAAAATTCAAATGGTCTAAGCGTTTTCTCATCGTGATGAACGTTATTGTGTTTTACTAGAATTCAGTGCTCTTGCCTCTTGCTAATGCTGGAATGATAGCAGATTGTGACAGTCACGTGATTTTTACTCGATGCGTCACTCTCCAGGAGCTCTCCAGGAGCTATCCAGTAGAGTACACCACTTGACCCTATTCTGTTGGCAGTTTTTCGTCCTAACGACATTTTTGGCATGGATCCCACTGTAGCATGTCGGCCTCGAATGAGTTATGAGTGTGTGTTTATTGACCAGATTGCGCGGAGCCTGTCCTGCAGACTTCGATACTGAAATGACGAAGCAATGTTGCCACCTTTCCGAAGAATGATGGATTTAGTCGAGGAGTTGTGGAAGACAACATTTGAAGTTGAATCATTTTCAAAGCCTATTTTATCCACCCTGCATCAAAAACTGAGGAGTTGAAACTGGTGAATCGGTATATTATTGTGATCACATCAAGCATCAGTATATCTCCTTGCAGTCTCTGGAGATTGTTTGTCTGTTATTTTACTTTGTGTGAAGAACGATTTACCTGAGTTCTGAAAATGGTGGACCTCAACTTGAGTTTTATTGATTTTTGGTTTACCTATAGATACATCTTCCTGTAGAACTCACAATGATGAAACTCCGTATCTAAGTATTTAATGTGTTTTTTCATTGAATGACCACCACCAGAGATGAGATAAACCCTTTTTTCTGATAACCGGAAAACTATTCTATTCCATTCTTCCATCTTGGGTAATTTAGACACTCGGTATATGGATTCATTTATTCAAACTCAGAACTTACTTAATTCTATATCATTGGCAGTATCTTGGGGTTTGTGCATCATAACTGATGCATGGCTTTGAGATCTGAAAATTGTAAAAAAAATTGTTCTATCCGTCATTCGGTTGCCCCCTTACGAGCAACCCTCAGAAGTCTTCGAGAGTCTTGTGCGAGCATGGAATGACGGGAGCCTTACCTTTCAACGTGTGATCCCAAACACTTACGTGTGATCCCAACTTACCTGTCTTTCATAAAAATAAACTTGCTCTAGTACTCACCTGTCTTTCATAAATAACTTGCTTTAGTACCCTTTGTGATTTTTATTCGGAATGAGGTAGCAGTCGAAGAAAGCTATTGATATTGTGAAATCTTGATTTTAGCTCGTACTATCGTTCACCATTCATTGAATTGTTTTTGTTTTGTTATTTTGCATTTTCATAACTCTTGACAGGTGGAGGAATGAGTGATAGTATATGAGGTTATTTTTCAGTCTTCTCTTGTTTTCCTTAGGCCCAGTTGATCAGCACTAAGCAATAATTCTTCCCAAATTATGTTCAGAGGTTGGGTAATTAATGTTCTTATTGATATACAGTCTTGCTCAACAAAGTTAGCGTTGGTCAACAAACAAAACTATCATTTCTGAAGAAATATTCTGTTGATGAAGTTGTTGCTATTTCCAGCTCCATGTGTCTAGAATTCATATCGTATATATAACAGAAAATGATTCCGAAACTATTCAGGGAAATCGACTTGAATACTAGAAAATTCGAGTGGCAACTCTGACACGAGGATCAACATAGGTTTCGCTCAAAATAACAGGTTGTTAGTACTGTCTGTAGGTTAATCGAGGAGGTGGTACATTCATTATTACAGATTTTTTGGGATTTTCTCGTTTCTATAAAATGAAAATATGAATATTATTTCAATATATATACGTGCAGTAAGGACAAATCAGATGATTTGCCCCAAAATGTCACTGCGTTTATAGAATTTTCCTATCAGAGAGCCTAAAACAAAAATTCACTAGCTTGTCAGTGACAATTTGTATTGAAAAAAGTGGAGAAGAGAAATGAAGGTATATAGAAAAAATATCAAATTTTTACTTAGCTTTGGACGTTTCGGGAACGAATCTGCTATCGTTTTCAACATATGGCACATTCGTACTTGTCCTGACACTTTTCAGTTCTCAGTGACAATTGGAGACGTTGTCAATCAAAGGAGTTACAGGATGTTCTCATTGATTAATCTTGAATTTACCATTTATATTTTCAGATTTCAGTAGTGAATACCATGTTCTATCTATATCAACTGAACATAACGCAATGCTATTGTTTCCGTTCAGAAGAATGCAAGCAGATTCCTCGATTTTTCTCTTATGGTTATGATATTCTTTTCCAATGATTTTAATATTATTCCACTCTGTCATGACTGTGTTGTCCATCTTCAGTGAGGATATAGTCTGCTAGTTTCGATTTGTCGATGTGGCTTTCCTTTATATTGTATAAATGTTCCTTCGTCCTTACTGAAAGAGGTCTCTTGGTTTCACCTGTATGAAACCCTCCACAAACACACGGTATACTGTAAATAAATTTTTTTGACGATTGTTCATTTTCCGGTATTGTTTGAGTTAGAATTGATCTCATTGTATTTTCAGTTTTGCACACAGTTTTCACTTGGAATTTATCACCAACACGTTATATTTCTTCAGATATGCCGGGAATGTATGGTATTATATTTGTCGTTATTGATAGTTGATTTTGTTACGGTGGACCTTGGTTGTTTTCAATTTGATGAATCGTCTTATCGACAAAACTCTTTGGAGAACGTTTTTAATGTGGTGGATTTCGTTATTGAAAATTTGTTGGTCAGTGACATTTTGGGGCAAATCATCCGATTTGTCTTTACTACACGTATATTGAAATAATATTCATATTTTTATTTTATAGAAACGAGGAGAGAAAATCTCAAAAAATCTGGAAGAATGAAGGTTGTTAGTGTTTTTATATTCAAATCGCCAGCATCCAACCCCGAAAATAAACTTCCGAGATCCACCGAAAAAATGGAAAACCGTGGCAACGTCGCCCTGAAACTTTCAGCGAGCGCCAGGCGGCCGTTTTCCGCATCATCACGTTCATTTCCCATACAAGCCATCGGTTTTTCATTGAGAAATCCACTTGCGGTCGCGATTCCACGTAAAATACACCCAACCACCCACCTTCAACCACCCACCCCCGATGGGTGCAACGGTGTAATTTCGCACCGTTCGGTGTAATTCGGCTGGAAATCGAATGTCAGCGCTGTGGCCAGTCGCAGAACGCACTTTCTGGGGTTAATAACCACCCTACGTGGCTATACGTGACAGACACCCCCCTACGCGTATCTGTATCTGCCGTGGTGAATTTATCCGATTTTTCGGGCGGTGGGTTGAAATGTCGCAACATGATGGGATATAACAATTACAATAACCAGGGATACAACAAGCTGTTCACACAGGTGAGACGTTTAATTTGATTATCATGTGCATTGATCAACAGCTTATCGCGTTGATGTTGTTTGTAAACAAGCAGGGTAGTTTGTTAGCTGATAGGGTAATAGTATTCATTATTCAAGATATAATAATTTTTCTAGCCATATAGGGCTAACCGAGGGGCTAACTATACAGGGTGTTACAAAATTAGCCTGCCAAACTTCACCATCGGCTTCTACGACTAAAAATAGGAAGAAGAGTTCCAATGAACATGATTCGAGAAATGTCTCCTTAGGAAGCTACGGCCTCCTGACAGGGGGCTCCTGAAAATGATATTTCTCGAATATTTCCGAAACACCACGTGATAAAATGATGCAATTTGGTACAAAAACTAAACTTTCCATGCCCAATGCGGTGAACATCGAATCATTTAACCGACCTCGTATCTCTCACCGTTAAAAAGATACCCATGGTGAGCATGGTAAGTGGGACACACTGTATATTGGAAAACCTACCACATATTGTACAGTAATGGCGTTGAAGATATGCCAATCTAAAATTCTGTCCAGGTGGAGTTAATGGTGTTTGAACATATCAGAATGCAATATGTTGTCAAAAAATCCATATATTGAAACATCCAGTATGAATTCTCTTGAATCCAAAACCATTTCGAGAAAACTCATTATCCTTCATCTCATCGCCCTCAGTAAAACATGAAAAAATTTCCTGTCAAACGAGATGATCCCAAACTTTTAGATTATTATTACATATTCAGATATCAACCTGTAAGTCATCGGAAAGGTCGAATAACGAAAAAATACTGAACTTGTACTCAATGAAATGAGCTATTAGAATCTTGAAATGAATTGAAAATTGGATGATCCAATCAGAAGTTATGATAAAAATTTTTGCGTGTCAGTTTATTTTGTAAATGATTGGTGGCGCTCGGAAGACTCATGAATTTGAAAATAATGAAAAAATAACGCTGACACATGATTCATTGAAGATGTGAACGAAACTCACATTTTGTACGGAGAATGGATTCTGGCGAATTTTTCAGAAAATTGTGTATCTTGGGACCACCTCATTATGTTCTCCCAGTCGTCATTGATCTGCCTTAGAAATAAACTCCACGTCCAAATGTTACCTCATGAATCCCTCTATTTGAATGGAAAATGATATCAAACACAGGATATTGCAATTTGGGTAACTTATCTCTGGTATGGTGCAGGGTGGAACTACAATAAATATTGCTCAAACTTTTTTGTCGCTTTTTTGTTTGCATGTTTTTCGACAATTTAATCTCGGATTATGAAAATCCACACCGTTTCACAAAAAAAGTGCTCTTGTTCCGCATCGATCAGATGTATCATTTTCGAGTGAAATCGATTTAAAAATATTGATACACTCACATCTTATGCATAACGTTGCCAATATTCAAATCATAGTAGCTATGAAAGAATCAACTACTGTCATTTCACCAATCAATCTCACACAAGCGCGAAAAATAGGAATATGATGATATAATAAACACTCAATTCTTGTGCATTTTTTCCATTTCCACTACGACTCATTGCAATGATATGCATAATATCTGAAACGTAACAATATTTTTGAATTGCTTTTACTCGATAATGATACATTCCGGTGCGGAACAGGAGTACCTTCTTTCTGTAGAGAGTTATGGATTTTTATAATCCAAGATTGAATTGTCGAAGAACATGCGTACAAAAATTTTTTAACAACATTTAATGTAGTCCCACCCTGTATTATACACTCCTCAGTGAATTTTTGAAATGAATTTATTCTCACTGTGATGGACATGAGAAGTTTTGTTCTTGTACCGAATTGCATCTTTTTATCACAAGGAGTTTCGAAAATACTCAAGAAATATCATCTTCAGGACCCCCCTTTCATGGGGACGGTGCTTTTTTAGGAGACATATTTCTCGCCTAATCTTCATTGAAATTTGTCTTTCTACTTTTGATCGTTGAAGCCGCTGGTGGAGTTTGGCAGGCTAATTTCAGGACACCCCGAGGGACACCCTGTATAGTTTCAGAATAATTCAGCTATATCCCAGACAGCACAGAATACACGATGAATATTCTCCACTACACTGTTTTACCACTAACCAAACCGATTTTTTAACGCCTCGACACGTGTTTCGCTAACTATGTTAGCATCTTCAGGAGAAGATTAAAACTCAGTTTCAACTGAGCGAAACACGTGTCGAGGCGTTAAAAAATCGGTTTGGTTAGTGGTAAAACAGTGTAGTGTATTATCGTGCCAAAGGTTCCAGTCTTCGATATAGATGAATATTCTGACAACGTTCAAATATACTTATTTTAGAAAATTCTCTGATAGAATGTTTTCAGAATGATCATAGTATATTTTCATCCTGCAACAAATATTCTATGAACCAAGACCTACACTAGTATGAACAGTCAATTTGACATATTCTCAGAATATTATTTACAAATATCCAGAGCATATACAGAATTGTATCGAGATATGATATTGATGTTACCCTTGTATCAATAAGATTTTCCATGATCCAACCTATTATTCTCTAGCATCAATGCTAATTATCGTACTAATGGAGTGTTGACATCCTTTACATTTTATTTATCCATAAGGTTCGTAGCGCAGTGGAATAGGTGTCATGTTTTCCTCATCCTGAAAATTAAACTAACACGAGATTTTCTTGGACATCGAGTAAGCGCATATCCTCGAAAATGTTCGGGAGTATAATAACCCGGCTGTGGCATGTATATTATGTACAGGCCGGCTGAGTGGAATAGAAGACGATTCTGGGCGTGGCTTGCGTATATGGGCAGGTAGAGCGTTGAGTCCGATGCGACTAAAATTTTGAGAGGGGTTTTTGTTTTTTAATGTCCCTCCTTTCCCTGTAAAATTCCCCAACAATGCCAATGTTTGTATTCACCGCTAACCCAACTAGGTCACCTGTTTCAAATAATACATATTTCATTTCTTCTGTTTCGTTGGAAAATTTGTCTATTTATTGTGAAGAGAGAGTAGGTTCGCATCGCTACCGGAGCAATTTTTTTTTTTCAATTTCCTCCTTTTTTTTACATATAATATACCAGGAATATTCTCAGAATATTCAAGACAGCCCATCCCGAATGTTCATAGAACGTCCCTAGAATATTATTGTGAAATTATCCTGAGAATATTCAAAATTTTCGGAGAATATCCTATTAACGTTCCATGAATCACATTGTGCCATTGTGACGTTGAAATGCGTTTTTCTCGAAACGTACTTTTTGTGACATTCTCCCTTTTCCCCTATGGTCTTCAATTTTGATTACCAACAAACATTCTCTGTCTAGATAGAGAAATTGTTGTCTATTGGGTATCATAGAAAAGCCACTATTATGATGTTTGGAGAAAAATTCCTTTTTTTCAAATCACAATTTGAAAATTATGTTAAGTCTATAAAAATCTAGATGAGAATACCTTCAAATAAAGATATCATTCGATCCCTTTTTTCCTCGCTTTTTTCATTCAAAATTTGAGGGGTGTCTCACCTCCGCTAGAGTGTTTCTGTTCAAAGGCGTGAAACTGGCAAAAACCTATTTTCGCCTAGTATATCAAAAAGTGACGGGTGCGAGTTTTTTCGTAGTAGACCTGGTCTGCCCAAAATTAGTTCTCTTTCGTTTTCAAATGGCCACCCTGTATATTATAGGTAATCTCGTATTCATGAATCAATATATTGAAAACATATAAATACTATCTTAAAAAGAGATTATTGATAAGGACAATCATTATATTTATCTGATTTCATAATATAATGAATATACCGGATTATTATCCATATATTATATAATATACTCATGATATTGTTTTCATTTATTACATCGATGCATGAAAGCTGAAATTTCGGCAAAATTGCCATATTGAAAATTGAGATGATGATTGTTTGATGATGTTGATTGATGAAGTTGACATTGATGGCCCCAATATATTGTTAGCCCTGAAGCAATACATAAAATAATGCTGTCATTTGGTTCTGATCATCATTACGTATTTTATAGTATTCCATTATCATCATAAGAAGAGATTAAAACTTATTATTATGTGACTATATCATGGTATATGGAGAAGAAAACCATAATAATTTCATAATCATCGTCATCCGCTGTTCTGTCCATCACTAATGAATTCGTTATTAGTACCTATATAATTTCATCAAGCCAGTCCCTCCAGTTCGTTCTGATATAATATACGCAGGGCTTGTGCCTTATATAGATATATATAATGAAAAAAATGTGTAGACAAATATGCAGTTCGAATATACAACAATCTGTGAGTAATCAGTATCAACTGTTGAAAATATTTATCACCTCTAGACCTGATAGAAATCTCAATAATTCCAGATGATGCCGGTATCAAGGCTGCTTTCCCATGTCCAGAGAAATCATTATACAGGGTGAGTCATGAGGGACTGTACATACTCCTACCACGACTAGAGACCCTTGAGGGGAATATCTAATGTCAGAAAATCAGAAAGTGTCTTTTACCCTCTTTACCAATGAATATGGTAAATTATGAGATTAGGCAAAAACATCTTTTGGGCATAACTTTTCAACAGCTGCTTCGATTCGTCTAATTTTTTCATGAAATATTCCTCAACTGAATCCTAATCGACTGACATTTTTAAAATCAGAAGAATCTAGGAACGTTTCTGAAAAATTTTGATAGTTTAGTTTACATCAAAAAGTTCATCCGGAATATGGTTTTTGTAAACTGTGACAGGGAATTTTCAAAGCACAAAAACAAGCATCAATAATGAAATATTCAAAATTCTCCTCACACTTCCACAGACATTTTTAAAAAACGATAAATTATAAGCAAAAACGAAAGTTTGACAACAAATTTATTCTTTCGAAAATAATTACTTCGCAACGCATAAATTTCACAAATGAAAGTAAGACTCACATTTTCGGTGCTTTAGCCCAATGGGAATCAACATGTTCTTTCATTTCCAGGACTGAATTTCGTCATTTAATTTTTTGTGGAGGGTAATAATCACCCTGTAGATCTTTTTCATATTAGGGGATGGGGTATCTGTTTAGATGTTGATGGTCATCAATTCAAATAATTCATGATAGTCGGAAAAGAAAATGAAGGATTATTCAAAATTATTTTTCAAAATCTATTCTGACAAAGGCGGATAATAATTCTAGCACGGAAAATTAGTGACCAAATTAATTGAATAAAACGAATAGAATAGATGAAACTGTGAATTGAAATCATAAAATCATTTATAGCGATTGCCATCAACCTTTTCTCAGATACCCCATCCACTGATTCGAAAAAGATCTACTGGATGATTATTATTTATTCTCCACTGTTAAAATAACTTATCACTATTTCCAGGTCTGAAATTAAATTGATATTTTGATTTCCATTGAGCTGAAGCATTGAAAATGTAAGTCTCACTTTTATCCTTCGTATGAGAAGTATTAATTTCCAAATAAATACAAATGTTGCCAACTTTTCGTATGAAATTCAAGTTCTTTTTTCAAACTACAGTGAAAGTGTGAGACAAATTTGGGATATTTTATTTTCGATGTCTGTTTGAGACCTTTGAAAATTCTCTGTCACAGTTTACAAAAAAGATATACAGGATGAACTTTTTGCTATAAACTAAACTCGAAACTAAACTATCAAAATTTTTCAAGAACGGTCCTGGATTCCCCGTATTCTGGATGAGTCAGTCGATCAGAGGTTATAGTAGCGGATTATTCCATGAAAAAATCAGACGAATCGAAGAAGCTGCTGGAAAGTTATGACCAAAAGATATATTTGCCAAATCCCTATACAGTGTGTCCCACTTACCATGATTCCCATGGGTATCTTTTTAACGGTGGGAGATACGAGGTCGGTTAAATGACACCAAATGTGGAGTTTGTCAAGGCCAACTTTAATGTAAAAAAATATGTTGATATGATCTATTCGTTTTTGTTTTATACGCAAAAAACAGATTTTGATCATTTTCATGTCTCCCCCGTAACTTATTTATTTATAAAAAGATTCGAATAGGAATTTCACATTCTCATGGCAGTTTTTCAAAGTGATTTCGAAAAAAATATGAAATTTATACCAACTCTTCTAGAATTTGATATATCAGCACCAACTTCAGTTTTTCAAATGTAGGTCATAGCTCACTATGACTTAGTTACAAATAACTTTTATTTCTCTTACAGATGATATGTCGCAGTAATAGTTTTGTGTTGATAACAATAACGGAGTTATTTTCATTTATACAAAACCAAAAAATTATTTGGAAGCCGCCATCTTGAATTTATAAATTTTAACAAAAAAATCATGATCTCCGACCTCAAAAATCGCACCAAATCTGGTCCGCCATCTTGGAGCAGCCATTTTTTTAAATTTCAACAAAAATTCCATAACTCCGTTTAACTTGAAATTTGGCAGGTTTTCATAATTTCGGTGACAATACATTATGGAATTTTTGTTAAAATTAAAAAAAATGGCTGCTCCAAGAAGGCAGACAAGATTTGGTCCGATTCCATTCAAAATTGGTAGGTGGGGGTTTTTGAGGTCGGAGGTCATGATTTTTTTGTTAAAATTTATAAATTCAACATGGCGGCTTCCAAATAATTGTTTGTTTTTGTATAAATGACGACAACTCCGTTGTTATCAACACGAAACTATTACTGCGACATATCATCTGTAAGAGAAAAAAAAGTTATTTGTAACTAAGTCATAGTGAGCTATGACCTACATTTGAAAAACTGAAGTTGGTGATAATATGTAAAATTCTAGAAGAGTTGGTATAAATTTGATATTTTTTTCGAAATCACTTTGAAAAACTGCCATGAGAATGTGAAATACCTATTTGAATATTTTCATAAATAAAGAAGTTACGGAGGAGACATTAAAATGATCAAAATCTATTTTTTGCGTATAAAACAAAAACGAATAGATTTTATCGAAATATTTTTTCGTTAAAAAGATACCCATGGTGAGCATGGTAAGTGGGACACACTGTATATTGGAAAATAAGTGAAGAAGACACTTTCTGATGGACATTAGGTATTCCCCTCAGAAGCCTCAATTCGTTATAAGAGTATGTACCTACAGTTCCTCATGACCGACCCTGTATAGAAGCTCATCATATTGATTGATGAGATACAAAACGTTGAAGTTTTGTTCATGTTGGATTTGAGTGTCCGCCATTTAGAAACGATCAACTGGACATTCTGGTGAAATTTAAATGTTTTTTCTATTGTTACAGGGCTCAGCTGATTCTAATTACTCCCAACCTTCGTCAGATCTATCACTTGACGAGGAGAAAGAGACATTACGAAGAGAGAAGGAGAGGCAAGCACTTAGTCAACTCGAAAAAGCAAGGGTATGTACAGTCTCTGTAACAAAATATTATCGACATTAATCAATTGAGTTTCAATAACATTGTTTTATTAGGATCAAATGTGCCGAGCACGCAAATTTTGCGAGTCAAACAAAGTCACTTTTGATCCGAATGAATTATGCTATATTTTCTGCAATCAAAATAACTGATATCTAATTAATAAAATATAAGTGAAAATACCACTATTTTGAATCACTTGAGCTTGTCTCCCAATCAGCACAAGACATCTTAAAGACGTACATTTTACGACTTACTTACGTCTTTACGTCCAGGGACGTACAAAGTACGTCTTTAAGATGTAAATCCATGTACATCTTAAAGACGTACACGAATTTACGTGTTTAAGACGTACATTTTAGGTCGTATCCACGTCGTTCCTCCCATGTCGTATAAAAGACGTCTTAAAGACGTACATTCCAGTACGTAAGTTATTTTCTGAAGAAAAACAAAATGTCATCTCTTCACGTTTTTTATTTTCAATTGTTCAGTTTTTTCTTATTTTTAACAAAAGTGATGTTTTTGAATTTTTTCGTCCGACATTTTGGAGCCTTCGTGTTAGATTCTCGAATTTTTACAAAAAAAATCATATTCTCCGACCCCAAAAGTCCCATAGTAATCAATTTTGAATAAAATCGGACTATAATCACAAAACTCGTCCGCCATTTTGAAGCCGACATCTTGGATTTTTCATTTTCGACAAAAGGAATTATAATCTCTGATCCCGAAATCCTTCAGATGCCAATTTTGAATCAGATCAGACCATAATCAGAAAACAATATGCCACATTGGACTCACCATCTTGAATATTGAATTTTGATTCGAATCGGAACATAATCAATGAGAAAATCGTCCGCCATATTGGATCCGCCATTCTGTTTTTTCCATTCAATAATAATATCACAACGAATTGTCACCGGAATAATATTTACTTGCCAAATTTCAAATCAATCGGACGATTGCACGTTTTGATTACAAACAGACACAAGGACATGTTAAACTAAGTAAAAGCTTGTTATGTGATATATAGAACAAACAGAGTAACAGAAGAAGTGAGTATGGTATAATCATCGAAGTCAAGTAACAAAGAGCGCGGTTAGTACTTGAATGGGTGACCGCTTGTGTCTACCGTTTGATGAAGTCGTTTATTTCCCTTTTTTTTTGCTTGTCTGCACTTGTTGCTAACTTCAGTGCACAGGTGAAAATTAACTGAAACTATGTGATTTTTCCGTAATTTGAAAGATCAATTTGAGGTCATGGACCAAAAACACCTAAAAAAGACGTCTTAAAGACGTCTCTTGGGCGTAATATGTACGTCTTTAAGACGTACTTGTGTCCCGACATGTACGTCTTAAAGACGCCTTTAAGACGTACTTTGGCTGATTGGGCTGTGTCAAAGCAGCTATCATATCAATTGTCATCCGAAACTTTTTTAGTTCCTAGGACTTGAACTTTAACTTGAGCTCTGAGACACTGAAAGTATTGCCTAGCAACATACATACTAATTATTTTATTGAGTCAATATGAAAAACGTCAACTTCAAGAGCTAATTTTGGAATAAAAATGGACGACTTTTGAGCCGATTGCAGGAAATAGTTATTTATGTGCAATGGACGAAAAACTGTGTATTATAGTCGAGCCTGCGAGGCCCTGCCGAGGCTAGCATGCAGATGAGACAATAGACAGTTTTTCGCCGACATAGAATGTCGCCGAGGTGCATATTACATTTTTTCGTCGAACTCGAACACATATTCACACCACTGTATTATTCATACGTGAAATCTATCGAATTTCGTATAATTCGTATCTCGTATAATCAATTTGACAATAGCAAATGATAATAGTACGTTCATTCCCATTTTTGTAGAGGTAAACGATTAAAGTAGATATGTTTTATTATTACTTACCTTAAAATCTGTATCGACTCATTATTATAACATATAATTTTACCGTGACTTTTACGATCAATTAGCAATAAGGAATGATTAGAATCATTTTTCCCCAGAAATGAGAGAATTCAAATTTTCATTGATATCCAATCATCAATACTTTAGTTTAATTTTAGTCTGAATTGCATTGCTGATATTCACTTTTCAATTGTACCTACATTTCAACACGAGTTCTCATATGAAACATTATTTGTTTGAGAGTGTATTCATTTTCTATTATTTATTTTATATTTGGCATCATCGCCTTGTATTCAGGGGCGTCCGGAAGGGGAGGCAAGGGGGGGGCACTCGCCCCCCCCCCTAGCGCCTGGTCTTTACTCAGATACTTTCTAAACAAGATACATTTGCATCATTCAATTCCTATTCTGATTAGCGCTTATTATAGTGACATTCTGAGACTTAGTTTAATTAGTATACATCGACATCTTATAGAAAGATATAGAGTTGATTTTATCAACGAAGTAATTGATAAATTTACTCATGCCATTTTTGAAGAGGTTTATATACCATTTTTTGCACGACTCGGCGATTTTAATTGAAAAAATCTTATGATAAAATCAATTATTGTCAATATGAAAATGAAAATTTGAACACAATAATCACAAAATCGAGTTTGATTATCGTGACTACCGATAAAGAAGAGTAGCCATATTGCTTTTTGTGAACGTCGAAAAAGTGTGGTAGCATTATTTTCTTGATGGCTTTCCAAAGTTTTTTCAATAAATATTGCAGAAATGTGTGGAAAAACTATTTCCTAGAGAGTGCCTACTCTGTATAACCTGTATTCCCACTTTTGTCGGTGTAAAATCGCTTATAGGTCGTGCAAAAACTGTTTTTTGATATGTACTGAATATTGTACATCATTTATTGTGACTTGCCCCTCCCTAAGATTATTTCCTGCCACCTCGAACCCTGTAACCCTGTTGAAAAGGGATGTTTTTTTCACGTACAGCCTATCGAGAACTATTTCCTTTTACTACATTTTTACATTTGTAACAAGTATACTGACAAACAATTAACTAAATACACAAACTCGAACACAAACAACATTCCTCCAAACTATTTGCATTCCAAATATCCAGAATAATTCAACCTTGAACGTTATTCTAAACATATATAAAGTGGCAAGTGTTTAATGATCTGTGAAATGC
The DNA here is from genome assembly GCA_918026855.4 of Phaedon cochleariae. Lineage (NCBI taxonomy): Eukaryota > Metazoa > Arthropoda > Insecta > Coleoptera > Chrysomelidae > Phaedon > Phaedon cochleariae. Next base: position 34,492,261 of record OU896717.1, read on the forward strand.
TTTTATCCGTAATCTCAACCTTATGAAATCATTGAGTCACCACCATGTTGAGTTTTTCAATAAAGGAATCTGGATCAAAATTAGCTGGACCCGACCCACTGACCTGACTGACCTAATTCAGTCTATCACCCTTCACACAAAGAGAAGTCAATGGATAGACAATGCTTGACGAATTATGATGCCTATATTGGAGCAAGTCATATAATAAGTACATACAGGGTGTCAATTTGAAAAATTTCTATCTTTAGTATATTTCCTTCTAGTATAAATAATATAATAAACCAAAAAGACTGGTCAATTTCATTTGGGGGTCACTTTAAATGGATAGTCTTAGCCCTCATGGTTCAACTCCCGAGGAGGGGTAGATTACCCTTGAAATCCCAAATGGAAAGGGGGTTAAGTGACACAACATTTTAAAGGGCGTTCAATTCTCTTTCCAACGGTACCTCATTCTATTACTTTTGATAAACATTATCCGAAAAATACTGTTCTGAACTTGCCTACACTGAGATACATGGTTTTGAAGTTAGTATTACAACACAAATTATTTTATTGAAGGTTGGTGGAAATGGTGGAAGATTAGGTGACATCTTTTCAACTACTCATCACCAGGGGCCATATTAGCCATTTGCCCCAAAAAATATAATTAATAAGTAAATTAATAGTGATATTTCGATTATACTTTATTAGCGTTAATTATTGGACTTTTGATTCTTATCGCTGAAATTCCACAGATGGCCGAGAGGAACTCTTGCTACTTCTGCTTCGAATAGCTTCGTTTGGTTGAGCAAAAAATTGTTCAACGAATTTGAACAATTTTTGAGTAAGTAGTGTACCAACGTGCGTTCTGGCTCAAGAATTCTATCGCGTAGATGACAGTCATTGGCAGAACGCTGTTGGCTGGCAGCTGACAGGTGACAGATGGCAATTGAGAAGTGCCATATGACAAACGACAGATGACAGGTGACCTCGAACACATGTTGGCTGTCATGTGTAAACCGTCATTTATCAGATCTCGTTTGTCATATGTCACTTCGTATGTCTAAACATTTTGACTAAAAAGAGAGTCAGTAGAATATTTTTTGTTCAAGTATTAACAAAAGAACAATGTATCTCAGTGCAGGCAAGTTCTAATCACTTATGTGAGTTCAGAAAGGTATTTTTCGGAAATTGCTTCTTAAAAATAATAAAATATGGTACCGTTGGAAAGAGAATTTAACGTCCTTTGAAATGATGTGCCCCTCCCCTTTACATTCAAAATTTTCAGGGTAACATCTACCCCTCCCAAGAGCCATGAGGGCTAAATATATTCATTCAAAATTTCTCCCCTTGAAACAGGAAAAATAGCAATTATGGCAAATTTTCAAATTGACACCCTGTATTATTATGCGATGTTCGTGGTTCTACATTCAACCATTTTTTATAGTCTTGTTCATATCAAAAAATGTAGTTTGGCGGATACCCATTTTTAAAAGTATGACATCAGTTGCAGACGTTCTGAGCAATGCGCGTATCAACAGTACATATTTTTTTCATTTGTTTCTATTTTTGTGCTTACCGACAGCTACTATATTATATACTTGCTTATACCTATTTTCAGTCTCTCAGTATCTTTTGTATTTTTGTTGTTTTACATATTAAAAATTTCAACCCAATCGGTCAAGCCGTTTAGTAGTCGACATACCTACCGCAGCGTCACCTATCGCGTTCAATTGTATTTTCAAATCATCCAGAAAACCATCGAAATACCTATATAGAATTTCAACCCAATCGGTTCAGCCGTTTAGAAGTTATGTGAAAAAGATATGTACGGAAGGATAAGTACCACTACCCGTTGTCTTATTACCCGTATTTCCGTAGGAATGGAGCATATTCCTAGGTAAAAGTGGCCTATGTTCATCAGGGGTAATGTCGGCTTCTAATGGTAAAAGCATTTTTCGAATCGGTCCAGTAGTTTCGGAGCCTATCCAAAACAAACAAACCAACTAGTTTTGAATCGATCTCACCATGATTGATAAAACTGGATTGCCGTATTGAATCATCTCATGAAATCTTTGTGAACACACATTTTCTAGTTTTGACTTAGTTGACTTTGTTTTTTTCTCTTCAGACCAAGCCGGTAGCATTTGCTGTTCGAACCAACGTAGCCTACGACGGATCATTGGACGACGATTCTCCAGTACACGGTTACGCCATTTCCTTCGAGATCAGAGATTTTTTACACATCAAAGTGAGTCGCTGAAATTTTTCCCTTCCAAATGACCCACTGAACATTTTCCCAGGAGAAATACGACAACAACTGGTGGATAGGACGATTGGTCAAAGAAGGCTGCGACATCGGTTTCATTCCCTCCCCAGTCAAGCTAGAGAATCTGCGACTGCAACAGGTTGCTACCAGGACGACCAAGCTCTATTCGAGTAAAACGAGTTCGAGCTCCAACATCGGGGCAGCTGGTAACGATGTTTCCAGAGGTAGCACTCCTCCCACACCTGGTATGTCCCATCCAAATCGCTCTTTTTTCGGTTCAATTTGGTGAAGTGAACACTCTTTCGACGTTTACCTGTTTTGTTTTTGTGAGATTGCATTGCCGCGATGAAATATTATTGAGTAAGTTGTAGGATAACTCTGTATATTTCATTCATTTCTCTTGTCAAGATGATTGACAAAAGCAGAAAGAATATTTAGTCAAGAAAAAATGGAACCGACAAAATTATTCAGTGAGCTCAAAAAATATCTTCGACACTTCAGATGTGTATTAACGTAAATATGGACGTATTCCTATAATATTTTTGGAAATGGTAGGCGTAACAGTTCTCATCAAGAGAATTGGACCTGCAGCTTCGTTGAAATTGGTGTTCTTAAACAATTGAATGGTATATTGTTGGTTAAATGGTGTGTGACCCTGGCTGATGAGACCATGTCCACGAAGCCATTTAAAAAATAGATTTTGGTGTGATATTTCTGAACGCGATATCTATACATTTGTACACTAATCTTGCATGATAGTGTTTAAAACTCGCAGCCACCTTTGAATCACTACCCTTCTCCAGTGTAAATAACTTTATTCTGAGGTAACTTATGTGATTTCTTTTCCATGATGAGATTATTTTGAATTTATTTTCATACCAATCATTTTCTCCCCGTCCTTCCTTTGGATCCTTTTCCACGATAGTAGAAGTAGAAATTAGTTTAGATTGCTAGAACGCCGACTTGTAGAAAAAAATCGACTACAGTCATCAAATCTCAACATTTACTTTTGAACACTCTTTTATACCAGCTCTCATTAAGAGATTTGCTTAGTTTTCATACCATGTTATCGAAAACATCATCTTGATCTGATTTCAGTGTATTTCTTTATGAACATCTGCTCTGAAAGTCTATACCTAGGTTTAATAATTCCATATCTGTATACCAGATGATATACAACCACCAATACAATGGTTTAGTTCATCGAAATTATCGTGCTTGTAGCTGATACTTAGTTTAAAATTTCTGTATGTCAACCACAGCGATAACAATCATCATAAAGAATGTAGAGGAAGAAACAAGTTAATTTGAGATGGAACTTTGCTCCAGTAAACAAGAGGAACTTTGCGCTAGTTACCAACAGGAATTTTATAAAATAGATGAAGTGAGAACAACCACTGATATGATAGGTTCCAAATTAAGAATAACGATGATAAAATCCAAGAATCCACGGATAAAATATCCTGATGGTTGTTCTTTCTTATTATCATGCTCTTGAGGAAACAAGCGTTTCCGTGTCTTACAATATTCAGGAACGAAAATATCCGAAATAGTGTAGACAGCAACAAGTGTAATATGAGGGAGGGAATTTTTCTTCCTGCAGAAAATAGAAGAACTTTTCCTGAATAATATAACCTAACTCGGCCTAAATAGAACTTCTTCTTATAAAGTATATGTTTACAAGAGTCTTAGAGTGAAAGAATATGCGCCCAAAGGTGCCTGAGCAAAGGTCAGAGGGGTACCAACATTTATATCTGATCAGACAAGCCGCACTGAAAGCACTCAAATCATTTGTTTTTACCTCATAGATCACATGGGACTGCTTTGAGACACTCGTGCAACTGGGAATGGGCAACAAAGTTACACTTATGTGGGTTCCAGAGCATCGAAGGAATCAAAGGGAATGAGTCTGCATTTTTTTGGTCCTAAACCTTTCTGGGGGACAAGCAAATGTCACCTAATGACATAATTCAGGAACTGGGAAGGAATTGAAAAGTCCTCCAACTAGCGAGCAACTCCAGGTCAACGACAAGCGGAAAGGTTCATCAACCATTCGCAAAACCGAGCCAAAGAGCTACTCATTCTCAGCTAAAACTCATCACAGGCTTTCTCACCGAACACAGCCCTCTGAGGTACCACCTCAAGAATATGGGTCTAGCGGAGACTGACAGATACTTTGTTCGTATAATGTATTATTCCGCAAAAAACTGAATCGCCTAGAACATGTCCATCTGACGCTTGCTGAGGTAGAAAATCTATCTGCCAGAAAAATGTTGAGCTTCTCTAGAAGTCTAGGGTTAAAGGTAAAAGGACTAAAGCTAGATAAGCGTAATCACAAAATATCTAGGTCGCAATGACCGGGAGGTCTCCCAATCTATACGACTCACCCACAATCTACAAATGCCCCCACAGTAGTTTTTCATCGATCACTTCGAAGATAAAAAATTGGTGGAGTAGGATTCGAACCCGGAACCTTTGGCCCATTGGATCGTACGTTGTTCTACTGACTATTGTATTTCTGGCTGAATCAAGTACAATAATTAACGGTTGTTTCGGGTGCTGGTTCTGTTCGGGTATTTTCGTTCCAGAACATTGTAAGACTGGTAGCCTCTTTACTCCATAAAGCAAATCTCATCCGAATTGTTCTTCAGGAGACGAATCTGACTCGATGGGCAACCCTCGCACTGGCAAATCCCTTACGACGCCCCCGGCCAAGGAGAAGAAGAAGCCCTTCTTCAAAAAGCAGGAGGCCACGGCGCCCTACGACGTGGTTCCCTCCATGCGGCCGGTGGTGCTCGTCGGGCCCTCTCTCAAGGGCTACGAGGTCACCGACATGATGCAGAAGGCCTTGTTCGATTTCCTCAAGCACAGGTTCGAGGGCAGGTGAGGAAAAGTGTTCGTATGCATCATGATGAAAATAGACTGGTGTAACCACTTGTGAATTGTTTCTTTCCAAAACGTGTAGACCGCGAAACACCGTAGCAAGGCCGCACCGGATTGACTGTAGATGGCGTAGGAAACATCGTGCCACATATACTTCACAGATATAATGAAAATTGCACGTCTTTTTCATTAAATCAATCACTTTTTCTCAATGTTTTCAAATTACGAATTAATATACGTAAATGTAAACAACAAAACAAAAAAACCATTGTGTAGCAAGATCACTTCGGGAACAGCGCCATCTAGCGTTAGTTTTGCGTGGCCTCACTACGGTGATAGAATTCGACATAATCGAGTAGGCCAGAGGTCTACAAAAATTTCTAGGGTTTTGTAAGAGGAAGCTATTTCACCATACATATATCCACCTTTGTATGCATTTAATGCAGTCATAATGGTCTCGATATCATTTGTTTCTTCTATTTGCCATAGAATAATTTCTGGAGAGAACATTTCAATGTTATTTTTTGTAGGACACACTGAAATTACGCTGTCACTCAAAGGTTCACTAACCTTCTGCTTTCATATGGCTTGTTAGCTGAGGTAGCTTTTATCGATTTCTCTTTCAGGCACATCGCTCCATATTAGTGAAATCATATGAATGCCGCCAAAGTTTTTAAAACCAAAAACACTATTTGAAAACATTACCATCTCATGGAACCTTCAATCGTAACGTCTGAAGTCATACTCTAGTTGCCAGGCGTTCTTTCTCAACAAAATATCGAATAAACTTTTCTGAATCTCCAAATCGAACTTACTTTGCGAACTCTGGTGGTGGACGGAGTATCGTTAGATACCATAGCCATCAATTCGGCGTTCCAAAAAGATAAATTTTGGCACCAACATTTTTCCTACTCCATATCAATGATGTGTTGGGAGTAACCATCTGCCCTATCCATAGCGTTCTATTCCAGAATTCCCAGTTATTCCCAGGAAACTACGTACTCACCTGAGGAGCCAACAACCTTGTTGAATTCAACGTCACCAAAACTCAAGCCTATATTTTCTCTAGACAGGCGGAGCTCAGTATGCCTGATATATCAATGTCTGGTATCACCAATTCCACAGAGTCCACCATATCTGTGCTCGATATTTCTATCAGAAATACTTTTTCATGGAACAATTCTGTCAGATCCATAGTCTAAGCTGCTTCACCAAAACTCTAATTTTCATTCCGTGTGAAGAGATACTTCACACTTTAGCAGCTTCTCATGATTCACAAAGCAAAGATACCGCAATACCTAAACATACGCTGATGCTCTTAGATTCCATTCAGAGACGAGCCATCGGCCTGGTGGGTGATGGATGCAATATATATAGTTCGACTCGCCAAAGATGACCGGGGACGAGAGGAAGAGGATGAAGACGTCCAGTACACTGAGGCTAGACTCGGCTAGAGTATCTAAACAACTCGGTTTTGCAGATTACGTCGCTATCATCAAGTCACGAACGATATGACTGACTGTATGTTTGAGCTGACACCACTCTTTCTAGCGAGCGCTTGGGATTCCGTTTTTAAATTGACAGTGAGTTGATGATCGCAACATTTATATTGTACTCTGGGCTTATATTCTGTTCGCCGGTCATCTTTCACAAGCCAGACTAATTCTTATTCTTTGAAGTCATTGGAACACTGCAGAAAAGTCGATGACTTTTCACTTTCATATAGATATACTTTCACGGGAAATGTTCTTCAGAACTCCATGTCATCTTTACATCTCTAACAATACCAGTTAGATGTACTCGACAAGCCCAGTCAGCACATCTTCTCGTCGCCAGCCTTGTAATATGTTGAACAACTCTTTACCAAAATTCGTTTGATATTAGAACGGCAAAGCTTTGGCATTCTTTGCAATAACTTGTAATCGCCGAAAGTTCTAGGTACGCATGATGATCTCCGAACATTATAGGAATTTCCTTTCGTGCGACCCAAAACAAAAAAATCGAATTGTCCTGGATTGGGAGGGTAATCGTAATCGTTATCTAAAATCTGGAAAGCATGCCAAGAGATGAAACAAATGACATATGTTTTTTTTGTTTCAGGATAATCATAACGAGGGTGATGGCGGATATATCTCTGGCGAAGCGCTCCCTGCTGAACAACCCCTCGAAGCGTGCCATCATGGAACGTTCCACCACCAGATCGACTTGTCTGTCAGAAGTGCAGGCGGAGATCGAACGCATTTTCGAACTGGCCACCACTCTGCAGCTGGTCGTGCTGGATTGTGATACTATTAATCATCCTTCGCAACTTGCCAAAACTTCCTTAGCTCCTTGTATTGTATATCTTAAAATTAGTAGTCCTAAGGTGAGCATCGGTAGTCATCACTACAGTTCCTCCACAACACACTACACAACAACAATAATAACAACGTTCACAGCAAATAATGAAATAAAAAAGATAACTATGACAATAACAAAAATTTTGGCGCCAAATGAAGTCTCGCAGTTGACTTCTGACTGATTGTATTGGACTCGTGAGGGGTGGATACACTGCGACCTAATAGATCTATGCAATGTCCGATTAGGTTGTTCTCCGTAGCTATAGCAATTTCTCTAGTCCTATATCCCTCGAAATTTCAGGATATGAGGTGGTTTCAGGTTGGGTAGCTCCTCCTCTTCTATTATGTGTGCTCCTAGGTTTCTTCCTCTTGGGTCTCCTTATGGTGACACATTCCCAAGTATGTGGATACTCTTCCGTACATAACTTGCATTCGTCTTCTTCTTCTCGGCCGAGCTACCAAAGATGTCCTCTCAACCGGCAGTGCCCTGTCAGGATTCCCGTTAGTATACGATATTTATTTTTACTCAAGCTGACAAATTCGTTCAATTTTTTGAGGTTATAACTTCCCAGTAGTATCTTAGTCTGTCTGCGACCTTGTAGATTCTCCCAGATAAGTGATCTCTGTTTGGTTCATCTTTTCTCATTTCTTTTGATACCGGCAGTGCCCTGTCAGGACTACCGTTAGTATACGAAATTTATTTTTACTCGAGCCGACAAATTCGTTAAATTTTTTGAGGTTATAAGTTCCCAGTAGTATCTTAGTCTGTCTGAGACCTTGTAGATTCTCCCAGATAAGTGATCTCTGTTTGGTTCATCTTTTCTCGTTTCTTTTGATACAGTACTGCTGCTGATCCCGCAGAAAGGTTCTGGCCCCACGAAGGTTGGCTGATCTCATTTCCTAGCGAGTTTGTCCGCTACTCATTGCCTTCTGTAGGAATGTAATTCTCCTAATTTCTGTTTGTATTTGTCTTCACGTCCATTCTCTATCGGCTTTCTGCGACGGCATCCATTTGTAACGTTCACTTTTAGCTATCGTACCGATTTTGATAAATTGATTCACTGATTCTGCGGAGACCTACTAAGATTCAAAGTTTATTGCCTATCGCACTCTTTAATCAACTTCTGGTCAACCTCCTCATATCGTGACCTTTGTTGAGGTTTAGATGATAATGGTACCTAGGTTACTTACTTGCCTAAACTTCGCTAGCCATAATTTGATTCCTAGTACTCGGGTCTGTTTGTTTCCATACCTAAGACTATCTCATTTGAATTAGAGATCATCAAACGCTATATTTAGTATGTCGAAATCAGAGAACTCACAGTAAAGTGTACAGATCGTGTAAATATTGTACATAGTTTCATTCCGAACAAATCGACTAGCGGAATCAGTTATGAAATAATTTCAATCAAATTGATGGTTTGTTTTGGTCTAGGTGACTAGGTTAGATCATTATGTTGATCAGCTGATCGGTGGTTAGAGATGTGAATATTTCACTCGATAGTGCTGAACAGGACCACAGTATCGTGAATTGTATGTGGCTGCGGCGGGCACACTGCCTCGATACAGGACGTTCGCTTGGTGAGAATGGTGGACCTTGGTACCCATATAGTGCACGTTTGGAGTAGCTGAGTGGTTGATGACGTCATGGGTTGGATAATTGACTTCCTGCTGTTACAGGTTTATTACGAGCTGTGATGCATCTCCAAATATTCAATTTATTGTTATCATGCCCAGACTGATGTTGTCATAATAAGGTCTATAGAACTCAGGTAGTGCTTAGACACCAAGGTTTGTCATGTTCTGTACGTTTTGTCCTTGTTCGGGTCTGACAGGTGTTTCTATGCTTCTGTGGATCCAGGGAGATCAATGAAAGCTGTCACTTTGTACTTCGAAGTCTTTGGCAATGAGTAGTGAAATATGGCTGTAAGCCAATAATATTGAATTTAAATTCATCCTCTGAATGAGGGATTAGGTTTCACTCTCAAATACCAGTTTCCATGTAGGAAAATTTTTAGGTATCGTTTGAGGTATATATTTTCGGAAACTGTCCATTTTTATGGGATTATAGAGCCATTGACAAAAAGTGAGGTTGGAAACACATGTACAGAAAACCCTTTTTCAAGGGAAAAAGGTAAATTGAGTCGATAGCTGAATTAATTGATCAGTGAACTGATGGCTAAAATACTTTTCAGACCAGTATTAGTCAAGTTTTGAGTGAAATCCATCTTTTGGAATGTTGATGTCTGATGGCCCCCTTTCAGGACTCCCAGGCGGGATCATACTGTAATTATTTGTATATACTGCTGAGTTTTGAGTGATACTGCGTCCTTGAAAAAGGTATGGACTTCCAGAAGTCTGGAACCAGTGAGTATAGGACTTTCTTATGTTTCAGGGTTGTTGTGACAGATTGTTGTGACAGATTGTTGTGACAGATTGTTGTGACAGATTGTTGTGACAGATTTTTGTGACAGATTCTTGTGTTCGATTTTTGAGCCAGCCTTTTGCCTGGATTTTGAGCACTCATAGTAATGGTATACAATTTGAGCTGCTTTTGATGTTAGTTCCGATAACTGGTATCCTGTCCTGTAACTGGTATCCTGTTCTGTAGCTGGTAGCTGAAGCTGTATAGTTGAGCCAGTCTTGTAGCCTGTGATTGGACCATGGATGTCACGCAAGTTTTTCATAATCTTGTTCTGAATTATCATGTCTCATTTGGGTTGACATATTGTTCATGATTATTATCTTATGAATTTTTTTTTATGATATACACCTGTTAACGTAACAGGCACGGTTGCAACCTTGCGTTTTACGGATTTAGGTATATGAACTGGGTAGGTTATATGATATGTGCATTACTTATAAAATATAGCATAGGTATTGCTATGAATTCATGAACATTTATTTTCTGGGTGGGTTTTTATGTGGATTTTAAGGGTATGGGATAAAACTGGGATTTAATTATTATGTAACACTTGGGTGATATACAATCAGGTTTTGATTTGAACATTTAAAGTATTCAGTATTGAGGAACATAGTTGCTAGTAATATTCAGAAGCACTTCAATCTTGAATCAGTATTATTGTGTCAGGTGTTTCAAGAATATAATTATTAAATGGTATAGAGTATTGGGAAAATGTTTGTCTTTTAATTTGATAACGATAGCTGTTGAAATAAGATATTAACCATGGTAAGTGGGGTTAATATTGAATCATGGTGAGGGTATGCAGTCCACATTTACCTGGCGCCCTTATTAACATCTATTATTTTGAGTAGATCTGAACCCACTCCGTCTCCACTGCAGTTCAGTCGCGAGCCCATATCCTCTGTCAGCAAAGGACAGATATATTTGTCAATCTCGAAATAAGATTGTTACAAATTTTGGCGCCCAACGTGGGGCCTTAAATAAAAAAGGAATTTTTGATTTTCAAAAAAAAAAAAAATTTTTTTTTTGAAAAAAAAAAATTTTTTTGAATTTTTTTTATTTTTTTTTTGTTGACGTCTAGTATCTCTGACTTCCTTTTTAGTGAGTTCAGTTGTTTTTTTTTGAAGTGCTATATTCCTTAGTGGTAATCTGCTAATACTTTGAATGTTCAAATATTATTTCATTTACAGGTACAGATTATCGGATCTATGATTGTAGTATATTTTTAGTAGATTTTTCGCAGCTATTTGAGAAAAATTTTTATGCTCGCTGTCCTGGCTATACAGGGTAGAATTTTTTTTGGTATAAATTGTTGCTGAAGTTTGAGAAAATGGAGGGTAAAATGGAGATAAATAGACTCGACAAAGAGGAGTTGACTTATGAGTTGGCAATTAGGGGTGTAACTGATAAAACCACTGTTGAGGAAATGAGGAAGTGCCTACGAGGCTATATAAGATTGGAAAATTCATCAACTCCCCCTGTTTATCCCACAAATGTTTTCACTTTTGATGCTGATATTTTGTATTTAACTGACAAGCTTGCAGAATTACAGGGATTAGTTTCTGACTTTGCGGATTTTGAATCAAGTCCAAATTTTTTGAAAGTCAAGTCTAAGATTATTCATGCTTTTAGACGAGCCGAGAGAGCTGTTGTTGCTAAGGATGAGGATCATGGAGTGAAATCTAAATTTCTAGTAGAATTCTTGAATTTGCAGTCTGAACTTAAATCACGTGCTAGAAAATTCAAAAGATCATCTCAGCAAATTTCAACTCCTTTAGAACTTAGTGTTCTCATGTCATCGACAGGGATTAGCAGCTCATCAGAGAGTGAAGAATCTGATGATGACGTAGTAGGAAATGTACCGTCAGTACCAGTGTCTGTTCCCCATACACAGGGTGTCCCAGTATCAAAGTGGAACATTACTAAATTTGATGGAGATAATAGTAAAATTTCGTTAAGTGCTTTTCTGGAGAATGTTGAGGAATTATGTTTGTCCCGTAATGTAAGTGAAGACCAATTGTATAGATCTGCAAGTGATCTATTTTCAGGAAAAGCGTTGTTGTGGTTTAGGTCCATCAGAAATCAGGTTCATTCTTGGCCACAGTTAGTTGTCGAACTTAGAGCAGAATTTCAGCCGCCTAATTTCAATGATAAATTGTTCAATGAAATCAAGCATAGAACACAAGGTCCTCAAGAGACTATGGGCATGTACATAGCCCTTATGATAAATATGTTCAATCGTTTGACAATACCGATCAGTGAAAGTATGCGGTTGAAGATTTTGTTACAGAACATTTCTCCATTTTATCAAAGTCAACTTGGCTTAATTAAGGTTGATTCAATTCAACATTTGATAGAGTTAGGTCGTCAACTAGAGGCCCGTAAGCAGGCCATAGAATCCTTTGTTCCTCCTCCTAGAAACAAAAGCAATCTCATGGAGCCTGATTTAGCTTATATTTATACAGATAATTCGGACACATCTTTTGGAAATTTTGTAAATAACCCTTCCACCTCCTCCGCTCAAGTAGATATGGTGGGTACTTGTTGGAATTGTAAATCTGTAGGTCATATGGCCCGGGATTGTAAGGCTTCAGTGAAGAGTAGGTACTGTTTCAAATGTGGAAATGCCAATTTCACAGTTCGCAATTGTCCTAAATGTAATCAGGGAAACGCCAGACCGAGACACTAAACGACCGCGTAGTGATCTCTAATTCAGATAGGAAGTCGGTCAATAAATCTTTGCTACCGGTTAAACAAAAAGTTATCTTAGAATACATTTTGGCACATGCGCAGAATGATGAAAGGCCATTCTTGAATGTTTCGATTTTGGGTGTTAAGATGTTAGGATTATTGGATTCTGGCGCATCAAACACAATTTTAGGAGGCCCTGGTTGGCAGTTATTAAGTAAGCTTAGTTTAGGTGTAAATAATGAAAATATTGTTTCTTGTAGAGTGGCTAATGGCCAAATTTGTTCAAGTATAGGATCAGTGGATTTACCGATTGGTGTTGAAGATAAAGTTAAAATTATTTCTGTTTTGATCATACCGTCTCTCCCCCACTGTTTGATTTTGGGAATAGATTTTTGGAAGAAAATGGGGATTGTCCCAGATCTTCGTCGTGGCGATTGGGTTTTTGCTTCTGAAGCAACCGCGATGGTTGATTCTATCGCGTTACGGTCGGAAACTGATTTAAATCCTGAACAATCGAAAATTTTATATGAAGTTGTTGATGAAGCTTTCACTTCTATGGGAGATAACTTGGGTTGCACTAGTTTAGTGGAACATGAGATCAAAACCGATGCAGCTCCAATTAAGCAGAGATATTATCCTGTCAGTCCGGTTATGCAATCCCATATAGATAAAGAACTTCAAAAATTACTTGATGAGGGTATTGTTGAACGGTCCACCAGCCCTTGGTCATCACCAATTCTCTTAGTGAAAAAGAAAGATGACACTTTTCGATTTTGTGTAGATTACAGGAAATTAAATCAGGTTACTGAACGTGATGCATATCCAATCCCGTATGTATCTTCAACACTTGATAAGTTAAGAGATGCAAAATTCTTGACATCTTTAGATATAAAATCAGCCTATTTTCAAGTACCGTTGACCGAATCTTCGAAACCCCTTACCGCTTTTACCGTACCAAATCGTGGTCTATTTCAATTTTGCAGACTCCCTATGGGCTTAGCAAATTCCCCTGCTACGTTCCAGAGGTTGATAGATCGTGTATTAGGACCTGAGTTAGAACCTCATGTGTTTGTCTATTTAGATGACATTATAATAGTCACTCAGACTTTCGAAAAGCATATTGAAATTTTAAAGGAAGTGTTCGACCGCTTGAGAGTAGCTAACTTGACGGTTTCGAAGAAAAAGTGTCATTTTTGTAGGCCCGAATTATTGTATCTCGGTTATATTGTTGATGCTAATGGATTGAGAGTCGATCCTGAGAAAGTTCGCGCAATAGTAAATCTCCCTGTTCCTACTTGTGTTTCTGAAGTTCGTAGAGTATTAGGTCTAGCCTCTTGGTATAGACGTTTTGTCCCAAATTTTTCGTCAATTACGGCCCCTATTACGGAGTTGCTTCGTAAAAATAAAAGTTTCGTTTGGAGTCCCACATGTGATGAAGCTTTTCGCGCTCTAAAAGAGCATCTCATTTCGTCCCCTATACTTGCCTGTCCGAACTTTGATCTTCCCTTTGCTATTGAGACTGATGCTTCCGGTTATGGAATCGGAGCTGTATTGACTCAAGAGCATGATGATGGTGTTAAAGTCATCTGTTATCTATCCAGGTCTCTGAACCGTTTAGAACGCAACTATACAACTACAGAAAGAGAATGTCTCGCTGTATTATGGGCGATTGAGAAACTCAGACCATATATTGAAGGTTCTAAGTTTACTGTTTATTCAGATCATGCTAGTCTGGTATGGTTGAATCGTCTTCAATCCCCCACAGGTCGTCTAGCGCGCTGGGCGATTAAGTTGCAACAGTATGACTACACTATTAAGCATAGGCCCGGGAAAGATAATGTCATTCCGGATATTCTGTCCCGTTCAGTCCCTGTAGTGGATGCCTTGTCTGTCCCCCTTAATCCTGATTCTTCGAATATAGTTGTAGGTGTTACCGATACCGATAAATGGTATGAGACTATGAAGAAGAAAGTACTCCAGTGTCCCCAAAAGTTTTCGGCGTGGCAAGTCGTTGCTAACACTTTGTATAAAAATATTAAGCCCCGATATCCCGATCTAATATCTCCTTCAGAGTGTTGGAAGATTGTAGTGTCAAGTAAGGAACGCAAGCCTCTCATTCAGTCTGTACACGAGTCAATTTGCCATGCAGGCGTGTATAAAACCTTTCACAAGCTCGCACAGCAATATTATTGGCCGAAGATGCGGTCTGATGTGGCATGTTTTGTTCGCAAATGCCATACGTGCCATGCTATCAAACCCGAGCAGAGACGCCCACCTGGATTGATGCTGAGTAAGCAAACATCCATATCTCGACCATTTGAGTTACTGTGTGCAGACTTGATTGGTCCTTTACCCCGGTCCCGTTCTGGATATCAATATATTTTTGTAGTAGCTGATTGTTTCAGTAAGTTTCCCCTGTTGTTCCCCTTGCGTAAAGCTGTCGCATCGACAATTGTAAAAATTTTGGAAAATAATGTATTTTTAATGTTTGGATGTCCAAACTCAATTATTGTAGATAATGGAGTCCAGTTTAAGTCTAAGGAATTTCAGAAATTGATGGAATCATATAATGTAAATATTCAGTATACCGCTCTTTATCATCCCCAGGCAAATCCATGTGAGAGGATAAATAGAGTTATCAAAACTATGTTACGGTCGTATGTCTCAGACGATCATAGAACTTGGGATCAGAATTTAGATAAAGTCGGGTTTGCTATTCGTTCCACTCAGCATGAGGTCACTGGTTTCACCCCAAATTTTATAGTGTTCAGTAGGGAAGTTTCTTCGAAAGGAGAGAAAGCCATTTCGGAACCTATTGACTTTGATCGGTCAACTGTAACCCTTCAGCGCCAACAAGCACAAGAAAAATTGTTCTCGGATATCAAAGAACGTTTATTCAAGTCCTATTCTCAGAATAAAAAGGTCTATGATCTGCGTAGAAGGGATGAACAATATCTGCCCAATCAGTTAGTCTGGCGCCGTAACTACGTTTTGTCTGATGCCTCAAAGTATTTCACGGCCAAATTGGCTCCAAAATATATTGGTCCGGTTATGATATCTAAGCGATTGTCCCCGTGGACTTATGAGCTAAAGGACGACCAGAACCGGTATCTTGGAGTTTGGCATGCGAAGGACTTGAAGGCTCATCCTCCGGATGATAATGAGTAACGTCTTGGATTGCTTATATAATGTTGATGTTGTTTGTTGTATTCGGACGACGAAGCTCTGCAGTGAGGGGCTTAAGAATACTCCTGTCAGGGAATCACCAGCTGGTGGGTAAAAGTCCCACAACTGGCCACTTTAGGCAAATTTTATCATGAATAACATTATGTCCCGCTCCTTTATGACGTTTCTGGTTCTTCTTTGGTTTATAGTTCAATGCGGTATTTTACGGTCCTATTGTTGGAGTTAATGTTGGTTGTCGTCATTTTTGCTAAAGATAATGGGGTTTGGTATAAACATTTTTGCCTCATGTATGTCACTTTATCATTCTTTCAAGAGCCAATGATTTTGGTAGGGACTTTTTTTTTTTTTTTTTTGTCACTTCAACCGGTGATTCGTCACTTTTTGCTAGAGATAATTTTGTTTGGTAGGGACCTAATCCCAATGGGGATGGGCAGGTGACGGAACCGAGTTTTCGATTATGCGTGCTGGGAGAAGGAGAACGACTGTAGGAGGGTCCCCGTCGACAGAATCGCGAGTTGCCTACGGGCGCCTGTCACATGGCCGGGTCATTCTCCTACATTCGGTCGAGCTCTCTCTAGGCCGAGGTATCGCCATTTGTCCATCGTATTGAGATGAAGGAACAATCCCGAATGTTTTGTTTATATATATCTCTCCCGGCATCAGCGCCGTTTCAGGTTGGTCGGCCCTCAAGTCGACTAGGGTTGACGTGGCAGTCCTTGGGTACGCCCTAAATCAAAATTTTAAATTTAACTTTTTCGGAATCCTCCACTCGGGCGACCAGGGTCACATAGATGTGGGGGCCTGATGGTTCGTCTGGGTGTCGATGCGTCAGGAGTGGCTAGTCCCGTAGAGCGGACCACGACGCGTTTTTCCATCTCTCGCGAGGCCATCTTCGAGGCCCTCCTGAGGCGTCGATATTCGGACGATCGGTCGGTTCACCCGTCTGTGGGATGACTGGAAACCTAAGATGTCATGGCGACATATCTTGTTACCGGCTAGGGTAGTCAGGAACAAGTTTTGATTTTTTTTTACGTATATCGTCAGAACAAGAAAAATTTGCAGGCAAATTTCTTAAAGTGGGAGGGGAATTTGTAACGTTCACTTTTAGCTATCGTACCGATTTTGATAAATTGATTCACTGATTCTGCGGAGACCTACTAAGATTCAAAGTTTATTGCCTATCGCACTCTTTAATCAACTTCTGGTCAACCTCCTCATATCGTGACCTTTGTTGAGGTTTAGATGATAATGGTACCTAGGTTACTTACTTGCCTAAACTTCGCTAGCCATAATTTGATTCCTAGTACTCGGGTCTGTTTGTTTCCATACCTAAGACTATCTCATTTGAATTAGAGATCATCAAACGCTATATTTAGTATGTCGAAATCAGAGAACTCACAGTAAAGTGTACAGATCGTGTAAATATTGTACATAGTTTCATTCCGAACAAATCGACTAGCGGAATCAGTTATGAAATAATTTCAATCAAATTGATGGTTTGTTTTGGTCTAGGTGACTAGGTTAGATCATTATGTTGATCAGCTGATCGGTGGTTAGAGATGTGAATATTTCACTCGATAGTGCTGAACAGGACCACAGTATCGTGAATTGTATGTGGCTGCGGCGGGCACACTGCCTCGATACAGGACGTTCGCTTGGTGAGAATGGTGGACCTTGGTACCCATATAGTGCACGTTTGGAGTAGCTGAGTGGTTGATGACGTCATGGGTTGGATAATTGACTTCCTGCTGTTACAGGTTTATTACGAGCTGTGATGCATCTCCAAATATTCAATTTATTGTTATCATGCCCAGACTGATGTTGTCATAATAAGGTCTATAGAACTCAGGTAGTGCTTAGACACCAAGGTTTGTCATGTTCTGTACGTTTTGTCCTTGTTCGGGTCTGACAGGTGTTTCTATGCTTCTGTGGATCCAGGGAGATCAATGAAAGCTGTCACTTTGTACTTCGAAGTCTTTGGCAATGAGTAGTGAAATATGGCTGTAAGCCAATAATATTGAATTTAAATTCATCCTCTGAATGAGGGATTAGGTTTCACTCTCAAATACCAGTTTCCATGTAGGAAAATTTTTAGGTATCGTTTGAGGTATATATTTTCGGAAACTGTCCATTTTTATGGGATTATAGAGCCATTGACAAAAAGTGAGGTTGGAAACACATGTACAGAAAACCCTTTTTCAAGGGAAAAAGGTAAATTGAGTCGATAGCTGAATTAATTGATCAGTGAACTGATGGCTAAAATACTTTTCAGACCAGTATTAGTCAAGTTTTGAGTGAAATCCATCTTTTGGAATGTTGATGTCTGATGGCCCCCTTTCAGGACTCCCAGGCGGGATCATACTGTAATTATTTGTATATACTGCTGAGTTTTGAGTGATACTGCGTCCTTGAAAAAGGTATGGACTTCCAGAAGTCTGGAACCAGTGAGTATAGGACTTTCTTATGTTTCAGGGTTGTTGTGACAGATTGTTGTGACAGATTGTTGTGACAGATTGTTGTGACAGATTGTTGTGACAGATTTTTGTGACAGATTCTTGTGTTCGATTTTTGAGCCAGCCTTTTGCCTGGATTTTGAGCACTCATAGTAATGGTATACAATTTGAGCTGCTTTTGATGTTAGTTCCGATAACTGGTATCCTGTCCTGTAACTGGTATCCTGTTCTGTAGCTGGTAGCTGAAGCTGTATAGTTGAGCCAGTCTTGTAGCCTGTGATTGGACCATGGATGTCACGCAAGTTTTTCATAATCTTGTTCTGAATTATCATGTCTCATTTGGGTTGACATATTGTTCATGATTATTATCTTATGAATTTTTTTTTATGATATACACCTGTTAACGTAACAGGCACGGTTGCAACCTTGCGTTTTACGGATTTAGGTATATGAACTGGGTAGGTTATATGATATGTGCATTACTTATAAAATATAGCATAGGTATTGCTATGAATTCATGAACATTTATTTTCTGGGTGGGTTTTTATGTGGATTTTAAGGGTATGGGATAAAACTGGGATTTAATTATTATGTAACACTTGGGTGATATACAATCAGGTTTTGATTTGAACATTTAAAGTATTCAGTATTGAGGAACATAGTTGCTAGTAATATTCAGAAGCACTTCAATCTTGAATCAGTATTATTGTGTCAGGTGTTTCAAGAATATAATTATTAAATGGTATAGAGTATTGGGAAAATGTTTGTCTTTTAATTTGATAACGATAGCTGTTGAAATAAGATATTAACCATGGTAAGTGGGGTTAATATTGAATCATGGTGAGGGTATGCAGTCCACATTTACCTGGCGCCCTTATTAACATCTATTATTTTGAGTAGATCTGAACCCACTCCGTCTCCACTGCAGTTCAGTCGCGAGCCCATATCCTCTGTCAGCAAAGGACAGATATATTTGTCAATCTCGAAATAAGATTGTTACACATTATATCGGATTATTTCGAATCGTGAAAACCAATATAATACAAATGATGACCTAAGACCTATCAGGCCATAGACCATAGCATTATGATAAATTATATATTTACAATGCATTCTCGGTTACCTATATCTTATTCAGGTAGGTAAGGTCGATTCATTTATTTCGAATTGCACTCTAAAATTTTTTTGCCTGCCATAAACGTGATGCTTGTTTCGACAGACAGTTAATCAGTTCTAGACAATCGGTCCTACACGATCATTCACAATCACACGGTTCAGTTGTTTTTATTTATGGACATATAGTTCAGTTATTCTCGTGACATCAAACATTTCGTTTCCAACTATCAATCCGTTAAGATAATTTTCCAACATTCGCACTTGCACTCACACACAAGGCACTCGCGTTCGTGAAATGTGCACTCAAATTGACTGTTATTTTAGTCCGTCGCTTATTCTTAGTGCCTTCGTGACACAATTTTCACTTTGAAAAACTTCCCGCACATGAGATTCATCAGGAAGGTTAAATGCAAATGGCAGAAATGGAATTCTACTTATGATTATGACTGTGGCAACCAGAAAATCATGAATCGCATAAAACAACAGAATTACAAATAATGCACATAATAATGACAAAGACAAGTAACAAAGACAATGATGTCAATGATATATTAATAAATAATGACACATAATCATACTATCGACAAGTGACACAAGTCAATGTAAATGACAAATGACTAATGAAGACATTGACCAGCAACCAACTAGAAATTTTGAAAAAATTGGTATGAAGAGGGGAGGGAAAGTCTAATCAATCACTGTGTTCGGCTCTGGCACAAGATTCCACAAATTTCCCCTCACAAAATACAACAATTCAAAATACGTATAAATAAAGCCATATACTGACACATAATATACCATATACACCTAGACTTCTATTCCGGAATGTCGGGGGACCCATAGTATTTCTGTTGGCTAGCGTTCAGTTTTTTCCGGAATTCCCCAAACCATTTTAGATCTGATAACCATAGAGGTCAGCACTTTGATGACCGCTTGACTATCGGACATGATGATGATATTTCGTCTAGCTCAGCCTCGTGGTGAATTGTTCCAAAAAGCTTCACTTTTTCTTTATTCTGAGACAATTTCTGGATTTGCTGGTTGAGTGGACAGATTGTCCTGATCTAGATCAATCCTCTCCAACCATTCTGTATGTCATTCTCTTTGCCGCACCTGAGAAAACTTTTAGGGTCACACATTTCTCCTCCAATTACTTTTTAGTAAGTGAATATCATTTCACCTTGACCTCTTGGTGTTTCTTCTGAAATCCATCCACCAAGTGTTCCTTATTATTCTTAAGTGGACCACTCTTCTGATACTGTTCATTTATTGGTGGAAGTCAGTAGTGCAGGTCGATATTTGAAACTTCAGAGTACTAATAGGTATTATTATACCTTATTGATCTGCTTATTACATGGCATTCGTGAATCAACGAACATCATTTGACATTATCTACTCCACAAACAATTCGAAAAATACCAAAAAACATCCAACTTTTCTTAGGTATACCAGTTTCAAGATATACAAAATGAGGAGTTGAAATAATTTCGTCTCATGCAGAAAAAAAGGTTTTATTTTTCTATTCAACGAATAATATTAGACAAAGGATAGTGATGCCTCTAAACATCTTTTCAGTTATCAAAATCAATTTTGTAGGTATTGCAAAGGCTTATCAAGTCCAGGGGAAAGAGTCAAGCTAGGCATCTCAACGTCCAGATGGTTGCTTCAGAAAAATTAGCTCAATGCCCTCCGGAAATGTTTGACGTCATTTTAGACGAGAATCAATTGGAGGATGCTTGCGAGCACATAGCTGAATATCTAGAGGTTTGTCTTCATTCAAAAGTTGAAAGTTTGCAGTTTGGGCCACGATTATTTACACTAACAAGATGAAATATCCTTATGAGAGCCATGAAGCCAGAAATTTTATTCTATAGGTGGCGGTATCTATGAGGTACAATGTGAACTACTTTTTGTTGAGTAGCAAAGGGTATTGCAAAATTTATTCGAAGTTTATTCTTGAATGTTTTAATGCAAGGAGGAATGTCGAATCAGGGCCGGATTGAATTATTTTTATTTAAAAGCTTTCAGAATATCAAAGTATGTGATTCTCCCGCTTCAGAAAGGAGGATATTCCTAGATAGTTCAGCAACTTGCAGATAGGTGGACTCGAGCAGATTTCGAGAGTTTATACAAATCGGCCATATTTTGCTGAGTCATGGAGATTGATAATTTTGTTAGTGTAAATGATCAAGGGTTTGGTTGGTTATACCTTTATGTCGAATAGTTCACAATCATCAACGTCATTACAGGCTTATTGGAGAGCTACACATCCGGAAACAGGTGTTCCGAATGTACCTCGACCAATGGGAACCTCTCCTCAAGCGTCACCTAGCGGGGACCAAGGAAGACCCACATTGCCAGGTGAGTGTACTTATTGACATTGGAATTGTATGGAAACAAAATGAATATCAAACAGATATTACTAAAATATATGAATGATTCTGAAAACCTATTGATTGCACATTCCATATACAGAATGTCCCATAAGTGATGGATCAACAGAAGTGGGGTGGTTGGAGGGGGATCATTTCCAATCAAACTAACCGTATATGTGGTTATCAGATTGTTGATGGTTCAAGTTTTTTTTTTCATTTCCATAAAAAACATGAATTACAATAGAAGGTCACATGTGTGATTTTTCCTTTTACAAAATTCTTCCACATGGATGCACTTTTCCCCAGAAATAATTTGACATCTGTTACTTCTTATTCATTACCTGAGAAAAATGTTGTTTTCCTTCAGTTTTGTCATCGAATGAAATATTCAATTTGTTTTCTAAATGCCACTGGCAGATTTAAAACCTACCCCACAAAGATAACCAATTATAAGTTATTTCGCGTTTTCCAGAAAAATTAAATAACTTTCAAACCATCAACAATTTGATAACAATATATACCTTTATTTTGATTAAAAATGAACCACCTTCCACCCCACCTCTTTTGGTCCATGACTAATGAGAACCCTGGTATATTCAGAGGAGTTGAAGTACCTAACCTATACAGGGTGGCCCTTTGAAAACGAAACAGATGCTCTGTAGGTCACCAAAACCGGATCATGAAAAAACTCTGGAACACGTCAACTACATGTTTAAGGGGGGACATCGTTCTGCCCTGCGGCGTTGTCGCTTCTAACGAAAAGAAGCAACAACTTTGTTATTTCAAATGGAACACCTTGTATTTCTGAGTATTTTTAGATTCTCCCCAAAGACCTGATTTAATCAATACATCACACTTGGGATCTAGCGGCAATGATTAGAGAGCTATAGGGTGTTCAAAATCGATATTCCTCAACTTGAGGATTTTTGCGTGTAGAAACTTTTCATCATTGGTCATAGCGGCTCATATAACCCTATCTCAACTCTCGATTCACTATCTACTGACATTTATTTGAAACAAATACAGGGTGGTTCAAGATTGAGAATTCTGATCACTCTGTATCTGTTCCAATCGAATGTCAGTAGATAGTAAACCAAAAGTGGAGATAGAGACATGAGAGCTGTTTTGACCAAAAATGAATAGTTTCGACACAGAAAAGTCCTAAAGTTTAAAAATCTCGATTTTGAACATCCTATATCCCTGAAATCATTCCAGCTAGACCCCAAGTGTGATGCATTGATGAAATCAGCTCTTCGAAGAGAATCTGAAAATGCAATGAAATACAAGGTGTTCCATTTGAAATAACAAAGTTGTTGCTTCTTTTCGTTAAAAGCGGCAACGCCGCAGAACTGAAAATATTTTAGAACGATGTCCCCCTCGAGAAGGTAGTGAACGTGTTTCAGATTTTTTTCATAATCTGGTTTTGGCGACCAACAGCGTCTCTGTTTCGTTTTCAAAGGGCTATGTTGAGTGAAGAATACGAGAGATGTTTCCAAAGTTCTGGAAATTGGGCTTCAATTGAATTACGCAGAACTTGGAATTGGCGCCAAACAGGTGTTGACATGTTTTTGCAACTATCTACTGCAATATTATTCAGTTTGATTCAGGTGTTCGACTGATATATAGACTCGTTTTCATAGCTGTTTTTATAACCTTAAAAGACGCAGCAAAGTCTGAAGGAACAATAATTTTCTATTTTAGATTCACCAAATACCCTGTGCTATGAAAACGCATCTATATCAGTAGAACACTCAAGTGTATATCAGTAGAACACCTAAATCAGACTGAACAATCTGGCACCAATAACATAACCTTCAAGTCCTGCGTGATTCAAGTATAGCACAATTCCCAGAATTTCGGAAACATCCCTCCTATTTTTGCATTTTATAAAGTTACTAGAAGCATTACGCACACACAACGTTATCACGAATTTTCATCGATATATGGATAAACAAAACATGGATTATTCTCGTGTTTTGCTGGGAAGGAAGCAAAATACCTTTTGAATCTCAACTGGAGCTACTCATTGTGCATCAACGAATGAAAAATTGAAATCAATAAAAAAATACAAAGTACCTGCTGCGCAATATCGTATACTCGTTCACCTATAAAATTATTCATTTCATTTGTGTATATTGTTATGTCCATTCTTCACCACATAACTAACAAATTAACCCCTCATTTTCAGCCCACCACGATGTATATGGATACTCCCACGAATCTCGAGGTAGTCATGCAGGTGTTAGATACATTGGATTGCAAAGTTGGGATTCAGTAGACTCTTTAGAATCACTATCGTTCTTATAGATCACTGCATGATTGTCTTGATAATTATTAGTATTATTATTATTATTATGCATCACGATTCGTTATTATTCACTATGCTTGGAATTTGCTGGTTTTGCTATTTCTCTAAAAGCTACAGGGTATTATTATAAGTAGACAAAATAGTTCGTGGCTGTATCGTTATTGAAGACAACAAATTGAATCCTCATCATCATCAGCATCATTAACAAGTGATAAGTAGGTTATGAGTAATTTCAAGTACCTTTCATCCTCAACGATAAACTATATATGGAAAATAATCGTGAGGCAACTTTCAGGGTATGAGTGGAGGTATCCGTCAGTGTAGTTATAGTTCGACCATTCATTTATATTGATTGCCATACATGAATAACGATATTTCGACCACGAACTATCAGATAATAATGTCATTAATGGTAATATGCACAAATTAGCTAAATAATGTACGATGTGCGGGTCCAATGCAAATGTGATTTAATAAATTCCTCAATACACACGCTAGTTTTTCTTTCATTTATTCTCATAATAATGATTTTTCAGATTTTTCTGGTTCTATGACTCCCATCCCAGCTCATATTTGATAGACACAGATTGAGACATATACAGATCCAGTTGATGTATGCTTGTTTATAACGTATGTTTTTTCTTTTCCATTGACGATTTTGCATCGCTACATTCTAATCGCAACGCTTTCTGCTAAATTGCACTCGCAAATGAAAATGCAGGAGCACCTGGTAAGATATGGCGAACTGGCTCTATTGATCTTTTCGCTTAGCAGAAAAAAAAGCTTGTAAGTTTGGTTTGGTTGAAATCTGTTGTTTTTCTGGATTTTGTAATTTCTAATTTTAGTTAGATTTTCTAGTTAGATTTTATGCGTGCACTAAACATACCAATCAAGAGCACTCTAAATGATGGAAGAGGCATAACTATAATGCGAAAAAGTCATCAAATAACTGCAGACTATGCTCACCAGTTGAGAAGTGGCGACACTGAAATTCTTTTGAAGTTTGTTGTTCGGGAACTTGCAGAGATTTGGATTATTTCCTTATGCATCGAAAAAAATCCATCGAGATTCACCTACCTTTCAAATTTTGTGCATTCGTGTGATCGAATTCTCTTGTACCCCAACGCGCCATGTTATCTTTTCTTTTCCTCTTGACTCCTACCAATATCTGTATTCTTATAAGTGATTCGAGTCGTGTATTCTTGTACAGAAAATTAATATATTGGGATGAAACCAGAAACAAAATGTTGATGACAGTTTCAAATTTGGGCGTTTCGAACCTGAATCACCCACCCGTCATTCTCTCGGTTTGATAAGCTGTAAGTACGAATAAATCTTTCATAATTGTGAAGACATATGACAATTCTGAGAACATTCCTCACGTAAGGCTTGAAATATCATGAAAGGAGAAAATAAACGAGATCTTTTGAACACCATACTTCAGTAAAATATCCAGTGCCCACTTGTTTGCTGATGAGTATAACTATCCCACGTTTGATAATTGATGAGGACTTGTCGAATTATTGCCGATATATTTTTAATATTAATAATTGAATCAGAACTCACCCATCAACATCATCACAAATGTTTGATTTTCAATTGTTATTTATACCCAACAATATATTATCACAATATCACTGTTGCGATTCTGCAATGTGTCAGAAAGTCTCGAAACACTGGCAACACAACGCACCCCCCCATATCTTTGATACCGATGTGTACTATGCAGTTTCTTCCTTCCACGCCATATTTTAGCAAAATACCAGGTGCCCACTTGTTTTGAGATACGAATAGATACCCCACTAAAGACTTGTTGAATTATTCTAGATATATTTCAAGAACTCGCACATCAACACCATCATGAATAGTTGATTCTCACTTGTTATTTTATCCAATACAATCCCAGTTCGGTCTTCAAAATATACCACTTACCACACAGAAACCAACGAGAAGTCGCAGACACCACACCCACTTTCGGATCAATCTGACAGCACAGCTAGGGTTTGCAATCATGGAGTGATAATACAATCCCGGGATTCCGGGATCGAATTGATACGAACCCGGGATCCCGGGATTTCGGTATCGGGATTAGAATTTGAAAAAAGTATGGGGTATACTGTAGATACGTAATGATCACATAAATACTCGTACATGAACAAAAAATTTAATCAATACATCAAAAAGTACAGAGAAAAAAGGCCGAACATTTATTCCTGTTGACTGGACCAGGAGCGTACAAAAATACACTTATAAAGGGTATTATCTGCGAGTCGAGTGCTGATTTTTGTGCAAATGGTACTAGCTGCGGAAAATACTCTTTCATATTCTACACTTGTGAGTGGTATAGTTGTTAGAAGGTATGTATCTTTGTTGTCACCATTTTCGAAAAGGGTAATTTTCTTTGTTATATAATATCTATATAAGTTGAGTCGGTGACACACTCGGTGACGCTTGACTCGCAAGAGAAATTCTATATTCCTCATCATCTTGTCCATCAATTATTGCCTCTGAAACTATTAATAAACGTTTTGTATGACTCACGAGTATCTCCATAATAACTTTTTTTCAGGAACCTCGAATAATAATAATCTGACTCACTTGACGAAAGCGAAGTCTTATTGTTCAAAGTAATCCCGAAAATCCCGGGATCTAATCGGATGTGATCCCGGGATTCTCGGTATGAAAATATCACTAGGACCCCGGGATTTCCGGTATCGGTATTTCGGGATTGCAAACCCTAAGCACAGCACACGCCCCCATATCTCTGACCGATGTGTCCACTATTTTGCCAATGACTATACATAACCCACGTCTGTTAGATAATGAAGACTTTTGGATATTGGATGAGAACTGACACTTCGAAATCATCACCTGTTATCCAAACCCAATATAATACAATACAATACACAAAATATATTATCATAATATCACTGTTGCTCAACATGATTCTCGACACGTCCTTTGGACAGTCAGAATTCTGCAATGTGATTCCATAACGGTTTCGTCAAATACACTCCTCACTAACTACACACAAAACAACAAGAAGTTGCAGATACTCACACTTTCATATCAATCTGGCAACACAGCGTACAATCATATATCTTTGACAGATGTGTTCTATGCAGTTTCCTTCTTCCACACCATATTTCAGCAAAATATCAGGTGTTCACTGTTTTTTCGATAAGTATAGATACCCCACAAGTATGATCAATAATAAAGACGAAGACTAGTTGAATTATCTCCGATATATTTCAAGAACTCACACATCAACACCATCATGAATATCTGATTCTCACTTGTTATTCATACACAATACAATTCCAGTACGGTGTGCAGAATATACCAGTAACCACACACAAACCAACAAGAAGTCACAAGACACGCCCACTTTTGGATAAATCTGGAAGCATAGCGCACACCCCCATATCTTTGACCGATGATTTTCATGCAGTTTCCTCCTTCCACGCTATACTTTAGCAAAATATCAGGTGTTCACACTTTTTTCTATAGGTATAGTATCAGAAATAAAGACTTGTAGAATTATTCCCGATATTTGTATTTCAAGAAATCACACATCAACACCATCATACATATTTGATTGTCAATAACTTGTTATATTTACCAATACAATTCTAGTACGGTGTGCAAAATATACCACTAACCACACACAAACCAACAAAAAGTCGCAGAAACTTGCACTTTCGGATCAATCTGGCAGCACAGTAACACGCCCCCATATTTCTTACCGATGTGTTCTATGCAGTTCCCACCTTTCACACGGGCCATCCCAGAACGACCCGTGCCCGCCTCGAAACAGATCGCAGCTTCGACGAATACTCCGACAGAGACGCCCACCACTATCAGCCCGACGAATACCGCTCGACGACGCGCGAGCCCCGCCCCCGAGAGGAGGAGTTTCCCCCCCACCACCGGAGCTCGTCGCGCAGAGCGCTCAACGCCATATAGTGGAGGCTGTCAACGGAGCAGCCGATCGAAGAGGAGATCCATGACGATCCGTCGCCCACGACCGCCTACTACCGGCCGCAGATACCACGCGAGTACAGGGACATGCGAAGTGATCGCGAGAGGCGGTACGACGACACGCTGGCCGGCCACGCCTCCAGGTGTCCGGACGAATCGGCGCAGGGGACGAGCGCGAGTAGGCGGTGCCTGGCGGATAGGAGTAAGGCGGAGGGAAGGAATTATAGGCGGGAGTTGATGGAGAGGTTCGCCGATATGGAGATCGAGGATCGTCATGAGTTTTCGGGCCGTAAAAGGTACTACGAGTGAATCGGGCGGGTGGTCTAATCGGTTTGGTCTGGAAGTCACCTCAAAGTCGATATAGTATATTTCTCTGCGAGTTTGGAAACAGGGATTTTTTCGTGCGTGTGTGACAAATTCTCGTGTGGGGCGAAGCCGAATTCGATAAGTCATGCGAGCACGAAAAAATCAATTCTGGACGTGAAATTAACGTCATTTTTCATCACACTTTCTTTGATGAAAATGAAAATAAAATAATGAAATATTACATAGAAAAGACATTTGGAACATTTTCATTTTCACAGTAGCAGAAAAGAAGAAACTGATGCTGAAGATGCTGACAATACAGTGTTTGGCATGTTTCTATGGTTATTCTCAAAATGTTCGTTTTATTTCAGATGAAGATAACGTGATATATCGAAGAAGTATAATAAAAACGTGTCTTTCGTCCTACCTCAAATTCAACTTGTTCGAATGTTCACTGTCTAATTATGATATATTTTTCATTGAAAATGTCGTAGGTAGATTCACAAAATTCGAATTGGTCACTCTGCAATGATTAGTTTGTAGAGAAATACCAAGAAAGAGTTCCATACTAGTTGTTGCGGAATAAAGATGAAGATTGTTATATGGGCCTTCGAGCCGGATCATGTAAAAATATTATTTGCGGTATTGAAAAACTCTTTCTTCTCATCCACACTTCTCTATAGTTTTCTGTCAAAATATTTCTTTTTTTGACAAAATTTCGATAGCATATAAAATTTGACTACATCAATAAACAATACGATGAAATTTAAAAATATTCATCTTCATTCCATAACACTAATGTCGACTGATGTTCGCCCTACTTTGGATCTTCAGAAGGTAGCTTCTTGTTTGAGATCCCTCCGATTAAAACGGCGTAATATCAAATCCATTTTCTTCTTCTGACGATTTCATTTACGTCCCAATGACTTTTTCAATATGGTAGCATTGCTCCTTCTCATCATCATCAACTGAATTATTTTCGATAAATCATCTTCTCGAATTTTCATTTCAGAATGATTTCTGATTTGATGCTACAATGATCATCTTAATTTATAAATGAGCCAATTTTTGTCAAGTTATGTTGAATTGCCTCGACAAGTGATAATGCTATCGAACTACTTCTGAAACTAACTCCCAAACAGTTCGAATGATCCAGCAAATATACAGAGTAATTCAAAAGTACTTTGACAAACTCCTGGAGGTGATTGGTCACAATGTTCTAATATGAATTGCCCAAATGAGTATATGCCCGAAAACGCTTCTCAAGATACAGGGTGTTGAAGTTTTATTTTTCTTTTTTTCTAAATAACTTTTTTGAGCGGATTTCTAGCATATTTTTTAGTAACTCGTGTTAGAAGGCGCAATTAGCAACCGTTTTCTGAGCTGGACTTGGATATTTCGAGTCGGTTATTAGATAATCGATGCATGTTGAAGTTATCACCATTATTTTGCATTTTTCACAAGAATGCTTAGGAGATGAATTTGACGTTTGAGTAGTTTTGGTTATTAAACAATTCAACGTTTTGTTGAAGTTTCGGTGAGTTTCAAAACACTAATTAATAAACAAAACTTCAACACCTTGTTTCTTGGAAACAAAGCGTTTCCAAGCAATTCATATTAGAATATTGTGAGGAATCTCCACTTGAAGTTTGTCGAAGTACTTTAGAATCACCCTGTTTCCTTCAATACGGAGAGATTATAATAAATTCCACTTTCAGCATAATTGATAAGAAGGTAGATTTCCAAAGTGGGACTGACTAGAGATGATAGGAATGAACATAATACCCAATCGATAGAAGTGTTGAACTTCACTGTCGATATCTTGAATCTTATCATTTGTCTCATGATGCTAATCACATCAGATGAAGAGTTATCAACAATAATTCTGGTAGCAAAATCAACTCATAACATTAAAATTTCAAAGTACACATTTCTTTTGATATAACTTCATCTGGCCTATAATATCTGATAATTTCTAACTTAAGTACTAGTTGTCAAATAGTTTGAAAATTTTTTTTCGAAGATGGTGAGGTCATTTCCAGAACATGTCAACTGAAATCTTGAGTAAATCCAAAAGATGAAAACACTCGTAGGATCATTTTCGGAATTCTTCGATGGGATGTTCCGTTGTGAATGGGATTATCGATAAACTAAAAAAAAATGACCATTTTGGTGCCATATTTGAGTAATAGCTCAATTTTTAATCAATCTTATTAAAATGGGAGAATATATTCAAGCTTTAACATATAGCTGTATCTAGGATTTTTGAATTGGTTTTCAAGGAAGGTTATATTGTTGGAAACCGTAACAAATTAATGTATTTTATATATTAATGTATAATAACTTGAAGAGAACTGAGATATTATACCTTAAAGGAAAGTGTACTCTATATTGGAGGGGTATGTATTATATTTTGCTTAATTTTCATATTTCTAATCAAAGTGGCTACTAGTCGAAACACTCATTAAAACTGAGTACTGATGTGAAAATTTCGCGTTGAAAATAAAAAAAACAATCCGTCTATCGATGACCAAGTTTGGAAATATTGGAAAGCAATTTATACTCTGCTTATTTTTAAGAACAGGTTTTACTATTCAACTCTCATAACTATTAAACAGTCCATAAATTACTATAAAAGTGAAGTGATTAATTGTTCGTTTGATTGGACCAGTAGCTACTTCCAATCGTAAAAACTACGTGATATTGTCAAAGTATTTGACTGATTCTAGGAAAATTTAGATGAAGTTTGCACAGCTGACTATACGAAAACATTGCAATTCGGAGAATGAAACAGAGTTAAGTAATTCATCAAAAGTTTAAAATGATACAACCTATTTCGTGGATTCAGAATTTCAGAACCAATGCCACTAAATCAAAATGAGGAAGTCAGAATTCGAATCTACTGGAGAAATAAAATCATCTACTTGCTTGGCATTTAATATATTTACGCCAACTAAAAACATGGCTACGGTAATCAGAAATACTCATCTCTTTAATCGAGAAGAAGGTGAGGTCTGAGTAGAAGTGTGATCTAAGCATGAAGGTTTAGCCTATCAGGAAGTCGTGTTTTGGATGCGAAGTTACTGAACAAATTTAACCTCCATGCGTAAACAATTTTGAGGCTGAACTCGCATAGCTTATCTACTGAAGTGAAAACTGGAAATCTGACCACGAAATTCTATATATTCGAAGAGCATGTGCCAAGAATTGTGGCATAATCACCGACCAATTTCAATACACTATAACGAGTATTTGTATTATAGTCCTGTAAATTATTTACGTTTTTGATATGCACTGCGCGTCTGTCGAATTTTCCAATGCTCCAAATTCAGAACAACACGGAATATCTGAAGATCCGTACGTTAAGTATAAAATTTTTCAACAATCGCTTAAATATTCCTATAGTTGTATTTTCTGAAAGTTCTCTCAAAATTTGGATTCGCTTCTATAAAGTGAGAATAGAGTTTGAGATGTTATCGAACATTCAAGTCAAACTTAAACAGCAAACAATTTCCTTGATTAGTATCTGTCACTGATAGAGGAACAAAAGATATCTATCAATCAGTTACCTTCGTCGTCAAATTTTCAAAAATTGTTTTATTTGTAGCGTTCTGAAATTTGACAGACGCGCCCTTCTTAATAGACATAGTGCCATAATAAATTACTTTGAAGGAAATCTTATATGATATAATCCGAAAAAACACCTATTGAATATAAAAGTTTCATAATGCTGTTAAACACTTACTGAGTCTATTGAACATTTCAAATATGAGTAACTATAATATTTGGATATAGCTAAACTTTGATACATTGTATATATTATAGCTGAAGAGTATGAAAAATTCTATACTACCTTTACCATTGCGTTTCTAATTTCTATATTAGTGGAATAAGGATAATGATGGAAATGTTGATGAAATTGTTAAAGAAATGTTTTGTATCTATATTCATTTACAAGTTACTATAAATGCCTTGCTATATTATTATTTTTTTGTATCCTGTCCATTCAATTAAGTGAATGTGAGAGTGAAGTTGGGAGGCACTATCGATGTGCATTTTTCTAAATAAAATAAATCCATAAATAATGAAATGCATCATGACTAGTTTCATTTCAGCCCCAGCGAGCACCAAAACATCTCAGAGATGTTAAAAGTACGAGATTTCGAGACACTGAACCTCCACTGCGATGTTCTGTTAACACATGAATAGAACTATTATAGAACAGCCAATGTCCGCCGCAGGCGGCAATTATCGAGATGTCCTTGATACGTCACAAAACTACCTTCCCCCTAGTTCTTTTGTAAGCCTTTTCATGGACACAACAAAACATTTTCAACGCGTCTTGCGCACATTAAATCGCTGTAAAAAAACATTTTCGAGGTACTTTTCTGAAGTCTATTGTCAAAATGAACTTTTGCATTTGCATTCCGATTCTCTTGAATGAAAAAATGCATTAAAAATAGATTGAACATAAAAATATTTTCTTGATATGAAATTACCTTCTTAATCGGTTTCTGAGTAGTGCTTACTACACACAGACATAATTGGAAATAGGTTTCCCAATTCTTGAAATGTTCTTCACAATGCATAATTTTGCAACTGCGGAGAAGCTGTGTATTGATAAATACGTACTTTCATATATTGATTACACTGAGGCACCGATAACAACACATCTTGCATCTGATGGTCATTATTACAAACTAAATAAGTCTTCTAACACAATAAACTTCACCAAATTCCTTTCTGTTCGTTAGCAGCGTGATGTAAGCGTGACACGCTGCAAACGCGAATGCCAATTGCGAACAAGTAGAACAAAATCGAAAACAAATCAGAATTCATCGTATTGTGACGTAAGCATGAGACGTTGTGGTGGGGCAAACAAAGAAAGGGCAAAAAAGAACAAAAACAATACTTTCAATATCCTTCTAAGACCTTTTTGGGAAGTGCATATTACGCCTCAAAAAAACATCCTCATGCCTACATTTCTGAAACATCCCAAAACATCCCAGGGATACCTCTCAGTAGGCAAACAAAGAAATGCCACAGAAGAACAAAAACAATACTTCAATATCCTTCAAAGACCTCTTTGGTCAGTGCCTATTACGTCTCAAAATAACATCTTCATGCCAACATTTTCAAAACATCCCAAAACATCCCAGGGATGTTTGTGCTCGCTGGGACACTACTGGTTTGGACAAAGAAGAAAAAAAAATAGTTCGCATCATGAAAATATATTCGAAAGTGGGTATAATCAGACGTTCTCATAGTCCGGAAACTCATCATCGCTACTTTTGATCCTGTATTCTTCTTCGATGGTATACATCTTAGTCCTTATTTTTTTCTCAATGTGTTTGAGGTAAAAGTAGAATATTATGATCACTGTTGACAATAAAATGAAAGAAATAATAACGAAATAGAGCACACTATCTAACTGTTGAGCTAAAATCATATAAATCAGCACGTATTTTTTTATTGTTGACAGTTTATCATTTTGAAGAACTTCTGAAGCATATTCGACAATGGTAGTCAAATTATGTTCCTCATTTCTTTTCTGTCTCTGAAAGCCAGTCGTAGTTAATTCTGTAATCTCATAACTAGCTGAAGATTTAGTTCTCGCTGGTATTGTAGTGTATCTCACTTGAAAGAGCGTATCTTGGCATTGGTTTGAGTTCCTCTGCAATGACAGATCCACGAATGTGTTTCCAATGCCTCCAGCAACAATTTGTACATCGCATTGTCTTGCATTTTCTTCTACCTCTATACAGGAAATTGTTGAATTGCCCTCGTAGTGTGCCTACAGAAACAAACTACCTTCAAAATGTAAAAAACTTCAAAAACGATAAGATTTCCACAAAATTTTTAATTTTTTTGCATCTTTTTTTTATCGCTTGGAGCGCACGAAAGGGAATCCCTATAACGTTCAAATAACATTGTGCGTTCCTAGGGAGGATAGGGATAGGAGGTAGGTATTGGAATTTCTTTTGAACTCCTGGAGATTATATGTTGTTGGGAATACTTCCTCAGGCAATGAATTCCAGAGCCTACCCTAACAACACCAGTACATCCTAGGGACATCCCATGGACGTCCCTGATTTTATACTAGGACATCCCAGGGATGTCCTTTGTCGGGACAACGTACATACTAGGGATGTCCCAGGGACATCCGCTGGCCGCTAAAAAAGGCATCCAAGGGATGTCCTACTGGTACGTCCCTGGGATGTACCAAGTACGATGAAAGGATATCCCTAGGACGTTCCAAGGATATCACTGGGACATCCTTTCGACAAAAAAAAAAAGTTGCAGGTCGAGTAGGGATTGAACCCGGGACCTTTGGCTTATCATGCACGCACCTTGCTCCATTGGCTATCATACCTCCTGAAGATTTATGTACTAAATAGACTTATAAAGAGGACTTAACTACAGAAACCTGAATAAATACAACTTTATTAGTAATTGGGTATAATTATTATCATTCTTGGGTGTTTAAAAATGAGGGGCATTATGCATGTACGATTTCTGTCTGCGAAAAATGGTAATTTCTTAAGAAGTTCTGAGACTTCATTCTTTAGTTTCATTACATTCATTTTCCGGAAGATAAACAAACATTTTCGAAAAAATTCAACTCAATAGTTTGACGAAATTCAATGACTCTGATGTGAATGGATATCAGATACTCCAGGGACACGAATAGGATAACCTAGGGATGTACCGGGCGGGATGTCCACTGGACAACCACTGCAGGACATCCCCTGGATGTCCCAATCATGTCCTTGTACCGCGGGACAAAAAAGGGACGTACCTAGGACATCCCTGTGTTGTTAGGGTAGCCGTTCTATGGATGAAGGAGTTTTGATAAAGTGCTGTTCGACATCTTTCGAGGTTGATAACGAAAGGATATGTGCTGACTGGGCTCGTCTAGTTCGTCTGACTGGTATTGCTAGTGAAGGGATGATAGCAGAGACCTCCGAAGAACATTTCCCGTGGAAGTATCGATAGAAAAGTGTTCCAATGATGTCAAAGAGTGAGTGAGTGTGGCGTCACCCACCAGGCGGATGGCTTTTCTCTGGATGGAATCTAAGAGCATCAGCGTATGTTTTGGTGCTGAACCCCATATGTGGGAACAGTATTCTAGAACAGGCCGTATCTGCGCTTTGTAGATCATGAGAAGCTGTTGAGGTGTAAAGTAGCTTCTCGCACGGAACAAGAATCCGAGTTTTTGTGAAGCAGCTTTTGCGATGGATCTGACATGATTATCCCATGAAAGAGTGTTGCTGATGGAAATACCGAGTATAGATATGGTGGGCTTGGTGGGGATGGTGGTGCCAGACATTACAATGTATGATATTTGTGGAACAAGTCGCGTACCTATAGGGAGAGTTTTGAACTCTTTGAGGTTATAAGTTCCTATAAATACTTCCATTGGCAAGGAAGTTCGAAGTTTCGCCGTTCTATAAACGACTGAATTTTGGTGGGACACCCTGTACTATTTTTTGGCACTCCCTAAATTCAATAATCAAATGCGAATCACAAAATAGAAAAAAAGTGTCCAAATCAGTTTTTCAAAATAGAAAACCCTGTATATTTTCACTAGCTTCATCAAGTGAAATACTCTTATAATTTGACTCATACCTACCCCTCCAACTATACGAGGTGGAAAAAACCTTCAAATCTGAAAGTTGTACGGTTAAATCTGGAATTCATTGCCTGAGGAAGTATTCCCAACAACATATAATCTCCAGAAGTTCGAGAAAAATTCCAATACCTACCTCCTATCCCTATCCTTCCTAGGAACGCACGATGATCTTTGAAAATTATAGGGATTTTCTTTCATGCGCTCCAAACGATAAAAAAAAGGATGTCACTCCTCGTAATTCTCAACATATTTTGGTTATTCAAAAACGTTTCTGGGATATTAATTCACTATTTTTTATTCTGTGTTCACACTTACTTTATATCAACGAAGTACAGAGTGGACCAGAAAAAAATGTTTTGCAAATGATATGATTAATATATTTTTCCATAATTCTATAAAGCGCGTCGATCAAAATTCTGAAATATATATCATTTATATATTATTATCGAATGAAATTTAGATCATTCCATTGGAAGAAACCATTTTTCTCTTTAGCACCCCGTAAAAAATTATCCCAGAAAAGTTTTTGAATGGCCAAAATATGTTGAGCATCACGGGGATACACATTTAGGGGGAACACCCTGTATATACTATCTTTTTGCACTTCTCAAATAAACATAATGCGAATCGCTAAATTCAAAAATCAGCCCAAATCGGTTTTCCTAAATAAAATACTTTGTATATTTTCAACTCTAGTGAAGCATTTTTAACTTATTTAGCATTGAATCAAATTTGCCAATAACATTTAGATGGTTGTGGACACAAACAGAAATGCCATAGAGACAAAACAAACAAAACATACATTCTTTGACAGTTCTATCAGTTTTTCAATTAAAATGAGTTATTCCGTAGAGGAAAAATACGAAATAGTAAGATTATACTATGAAAATGTTGCAAAAATTTCAATAGTGCAGCAACAATTTAATCTAAAACGGCTTGAGGGAACATTAGCAAACTATTATTTTTTCAATAATTATTGGTGAACAAAAGAAAAATATCTTTCACTACAGTTGAAAATATACAGGGTGTTCCAGTTGAAGAAACTGATTCGGACTCTTCACTTCTATTTCGCGATTCGCTTTTGTTTAGTTTAGGAGGGTCAAAAAATAGTATGGATGAAGCGTGAAACCCTGTACAACTTTCATATTTGAAGCTTCTTTCCACCTCGTATAGTTGAAGCTTCAGGTAGGGGTCAAAATATAAGGAGACACCCTGTGAGAATTTTGTGGAAATGTTATCGTGTGTGAAGTTTTTTACATTCACTATGGATTTACATCGAGTAACGGCCAAGTCATTTAGAAAAAAAGAAAACAGCTTCAGTTCTTCATTTGAGAAAAATTAGATCAAACAATGATGAGTATAGATAAGTATATTTTTTCTTATTTCTTTTTCAAAATAGGAATACCAACAGGACGATATCAGAGACAAGATCCACATAAAGGTATACTAACTATATATATCATGTTATTAGGTATTCAATTCCTTTATGTAGTGAAAAGATTTTATATATTTTATATGTAAAATATTTCTTTTTAACATATCATCTGATATCATCAATGCTGGAACAAAGTGTTTCTTGAGTTTTTTCAAATGCTCACAAAGATTGTTAAGGAGTCGGAAAAAATACCAATCTCTATTATGTTTTCAGGCATCGATGCTGAGGGGAGTTGAGATAGTAATGCGAGTGGAATATTGTGGAACATTGTAATGGATCAAGTTATTTATAGATGAGGAATGAATAATTCCATTCATCATTTCGAAAGAGAATTTGATATCAGCGATATCTCGTCTATTAGTAAAAACAATCAAATTAGATTTCGAATTAGGAAGTGATTTTGTGGCGTGTTTTTGAAATATATTTAGTTGATATAAGCAATGAATCTGTTCGGAATACTTTCTATTTGTTTCGTGTATATTATATAGTAGGTATTCCAAATGGTTGAGAAGAAGCATAACAGACTATTCAAGTATGACATGAAAAGAGTACACAAGGTATTATAATCTTTGAAAGGATGAGTTGGTCTCAAAATGAAACCTAGCATTCTGTTCGCTCTCTTAGAAATGTAAGAAATATGTTTATTGAGTCATTTTTGAATGGAAAATAATGTCCAAATCCTTCACTTTACTACAAATGTGGAGATAATGATCCTGCATGGTATAGTTATGAGTGATTAAATTAGAGTTTCTACTTAAAGTCATCTGATGGCATTTGTTGAGATTCAGGAAAAGGTAGTTATTTCTGCAGGACTCTAAGAATCGATCAAGGTCCTCTTGAATGAGCAAACAATCATTTAAGTGTGAAACTGTATGAAATTTGAGAATTTTTAACATTGAGAGATGTCATTTATATAAATATCGAAAAGCAGGGGATCTAGATGTGAGCCTTGAGGAACACCCGACCTTATATTTACTGATCTTGAAAGATAATTACCAATACGAACGATTACCTACGTAAGATTGAAACTAACATAATTTCGAAAATAAATTCCAAACTTACTCGACTTTCATTTTTTTGTATCGATAATATCGTCTCTGTCTCTCCGGTCGGAATATAATCTTGTGTTTCGTATTGAGAACAGTTCACTTTGACCCACTCAATATTTTCAGCTTCTGATGACAATAATTCAACCACCGTCATCATTATTGATACAAAATGAAGAACTTTCATTTCCAATTTCTTTTATCATCCAACATTTAATTCGACACAGGAACAAGTTATTATGAGTTCATATCACATCGAATAAGTACCTACACAGAATATTTGTTAATAACGCCGGTATAATCTATGATATGGGAATTCTCGGAAAAAGGTTGCAATATATATTTATCAATGATATGAATGCATCTTTATCTACATTTTTATTTGAAATCAGACATGCATTTATGTAATATTTATATTACGTATTCTTATATATAAGCTACCAAAGTACAACTACTTGTATTTTGAAATAGATTGATCTATTTGATGAAAGGGTATTTTGGTTGGTGGAAACAGCTGGTACTCAAGTTTTTCCGATTTCTCTTGAAGACACTGCAGAAAATTTTGAGAGTCATGTAATAGACGACTTCCACCATGCTGAGAAAACTGAATCCCATGCACAGTCCAAGAAGACCGCCAATATTAGCTAAAACATAATTATTTGAATAATCGAACAAATAATTGATGAAAAAACACTCAATAGTCAAGTGGTTCGAGCCCCCAGGCTCTACATACAGGGTCTCCCAATGAAAACTTGACCCCCCCCTAAAAAACCGAATCCGAAATCGTCGGGACCGGTCGATTTTTATACTTGGGAGGAGCATTTTTGACTATCATCTATCCATCCATCTATCTATCTGAAGCCCTTTCTATTGCGAATGCTTTGGTGCATCGTTTTTGGAAATAGGTTGATATTTGACAGCGTTATACAGTGTGTCCCACTTACCATGCTCACCATGGGTATCTTTTTAACGGTGAGAGATACGAGGTCGGTTAAATGACACCAAATGTGGAGTTTGTCAAGGCCAACTATAATGTGAAAAAATATTTTGATAAAATCTATTCGTTTATGTTTTATACGCAAAAACAGATTTTGATCATTTTCATGTCTCCTCCGTAACTTCTTTATTTATGGAAATATTCAAATAGGAATTTCACATTTTTCAAAGTGATTACGAAAAAAATATGAAATTTATACCAACTCTTCTAGAATTTGAGATATCAGCACCAACTTTAGTTTTTCAAATGTAGGTCATAGCTTACTAGGACTTAGTTACAAATAACTTTTTTTTCTCTAACCGATGATATGTCGCAGTAATAGTTTTGTGTTGATAACAATGGAGTTATCGTCATTTATACAAAAACAAAGAATTATTTGGAAGCCGCCATCTTGAATTTATAAATTTTAACGAAAAAATCATGATCTCCGACCTCAAAACCCCCCACTTACCAATTTTGAATGGAATCGGACCAAATTTTGTTATGGAATTTTTGTTGAAATTAATAAAAATGGCTGCTCCAAGATGGCGGACAAGATATGGTCCGATTCCATTCAAAATTGGTAAGTGGGGGTTTTTGAAGTCGGAGATCATGATTTTTTTGTTAAAATTTATGATTTCAAGATGGCGGCTTCCAAATAATTTTTTGTTTTAGTATAAATGACGATAACTCTGTTCTTATCAACACAAAACTATTACTGCGACATATCGCACCTGTAAGAGAAAAAAAAGTTATTTGTAACTGAGTCATAGTGTGAGCTATGACCTAAATTTGAAAAACTAAAGTTGGTGCTGATATCTCAAATTCTAGAAGAGTTGGTATAAAATTCACATTTTTTTCGAAATCACTTTGAAAAACTGCCATGAGAATGTGAAATTCTTATTTGAATATTTTCATAAATAAAGAAGTTACGGGGGAGACATGAAAATGATCAAAATCTGTTTTTTGCCTATAAAACAAAAACGAATAGATTTTATCAAAATATTTTTCCACATTATAGTTGGCCTTGACAAACTCAACATTTGGTGTCATTTAACCGACCTCGTATCTCTCACCATTAAAAAGATACCCATGGTGAGAATGGTAAGTGGGACACACTGTATAGCAAAACAACGTTACGCGAAGTCTGCTAGTCAATAATAAAAGTATGAACACTCACACAGAATTTCCGTGAATCCATACAACTGACTCTTCACTTGCTTAGCGAACTTTGAGGTCGGGAAAAAGAAATGGGCTACAGCCATATTCTCCCTAAAACAAAAAAAAAGGTGGGTAAGCCACTCACCAGTAGTTAGGCTAGTTGATATCTTCACCAAAAGCATAATAGTCCAAGAGCTGGCTGCTAAGTCGACCGTCATCTGATACCGAAATGACATATATATATATATATATATTCAATTAATATTAGTAGCTGTATAAATCAATAGATTAGGTATAGGTTTTGTGGGGATGCAGCTGATGTGGGACTCAAAAGAAAACTCTTTTTACTTTTGAGAAAGCTTTCGGAATTTATTTAATTCCTTCGTCAGTCTCTCTAAAATGGAATGCACAATTATAATATTCTGAAGAAATGGGTATTAAAAATTACTTACAGTATATGAGGTTGTAGAATTGCAAATCAGAGAGACTGACGAAGGAATTAAATAAATTCCGAAAGCTTTCTCAAAAGTAAAAAGAG
Organism: Phaedon cochleariae; assembly: GCA_918026855.4. Classification (NCBI taxonomy): domain Eukaryota; kingdom Metazoa; phylum Arthropoda; class Insecta; order Coleoptera; family Chrysomelidae; genus Phaedon; species Phaedon cochleariae. The sequence continues at coordinate 34,533,361 of OU896717.1, forward strand.
TTTTCTTTTGAGTCCCACATCAGCTGCATCCCCACAAAACCTATACCTAATCTATATATATATATATATATATATATATATGTCCAGAATGCATTGAATTTTATCGATTGGCACCTGTGCCAATCATACAGGGCGTGGGAAGGAATTCTGAATTGAGACTCTATCACGAAACTGCGATTAGAGGTCTATATGATGAATGTCAATTTATCATACACCCAAAAGCAAAAACTGTCCAGATGACATGAATAGAATGTTGACAAATTTTCTCAGATGTCAAGATGTCATTTTGTTATAGTTCAACTCGGTTTTAGTTGTATTATAGAGAGATGAAAAATGTGTATATCATGAAGATTGGCTGTAGGAATAAGTGGACATCATGGTTACTGATGAGGATTTAGAAACTCGAAATGGTTTCATTGCAATAAAGTCATATAACCTGTGTGTGAGAGATAATATTTCCCATATCACTGATACGAATGATTATTTTTGGAAGTTTTCAAGCTCATCAATAAGATCAGAGTTTATGCCAGTATACTTCTCCTATACATTCCAATTTTCATTTCAATGCTGAATATATTGGTAAGTCATATTTCTATATCATTATACATCATATTATTCAATGTAAATTCTCAATTTCGGAGGATTTAATTTTTTATTTTTCATGTTCTCCTTTTGAATGTTCATCAGATATAATTCAAAGTATTTGTTTTCTGTTGAATATTCAGAATGATGTGTGCGTATACATATTTTTGTCTGAAGGAGAATGCAAATTCTCAATTTCAGAAGATTTCATATTTGATTTTCAAACTCTTATCGTGTGTGTTCGAAAGATATAATTCAATGTTCGTCGTGGCATATAGCCAGGAAAGTAGTTGTTTTCTATTGAATAAACTGAAAAAGAGTTGATATTCTCATCACATATAGGGAATGCGAATTCTCAATGTATTGCTTTATATAAATATATATCCATTTATGTATGTTCATAGTTTATCTGAGAATATTCCTTTTCAATACTCTCATACCCAATCAGGGGGTTCAAACTTGAACGATGGAAACTTGTGATATTTATAGACCTCTAATCGCAGATTCGTGATAGAGTCTCAATTCAGAATTTCTTCCCACGCCCTGTATGATGAATGTCAATTTATCATACACCCAAAAGCAAATAACTTTTATTTATTTATTTGTTTATATAATTCTTATCTCGTTATCAAAACGCGAAATGTAGTGCAAATAACCGCACTTTAAAGAGCATTTTTTCAATCATTTAGCTCAGCATAGTGATTGGCACATCAATAAAATACAATGTTTTCACATGCATTCGGGACATATTATGTCATTTCGCTATCAAAATGTACAGCCAACTCTTGGATTATAATCGTTTGAAGGAAAAAATCATCGAACTCACACGAAGTACGCGTTGATGTTATCTTTCGGATCAGTGAAAACAGTGTTATTGATGATTGTGTTGTTGAGTGTGGTGGATAGCTTTCCGAAAGACTTGACATCGGAGAAAACTAGCTCGAAACAACCGGGCAAACAATGGCAACTCGAGCTGGAAATGTTACCGTAACTCCTTTCCATGTTTTCTTTGGCATCTCCCACGCATTGCGAGTCTGCTTTCCCGCAAACTTTAATAGTTTTGTTTCCTAATAAGAAATTTTTTTAATTCAACATCCTGTGGTATACAGGGTGATTCAAAATTCGTAAAAACACCCCCTCCAAGCTACAGCCATTGCGTATAGGTTGGCTAAAAAAAAAGAGTAAGAGAAATTATTGTGAGCATAATAACGAATCAAGTGCAAATATTCCAGTACTGCACGCTTCTGAAATACCAGTTTCAAATGCGTTCCGTCATACGAGCACCTTCGCATGCAAGATGCAAGCGTTTAACCATAGATTAATGACATGGTTTAACCATTGATGAAATAAACCTCTGGTGCGCTCACTCTTCATTTGTTTCGTCAGACTGGTTCTTGATATAAACAATTGAATTTCAGACGATGCCGTGGGGTTCACATATCGAATGTAAGATGGCGTGATTCTTAGAACTTATGATCAACATCAGTTCTACCAACCTTGATGCGGCTAAATCGCAAAATGTATTCCCTATCTACATTGGTCACAATTCGGTCACAATTGTCACATTGATGCCTGTAATTTTGGTACGGCACCAGACTAAATTTAGCGACATTCACCCACGCCATGTGTCTGAAAACGAAAATATATTGACAGTCGTAGCTCTGTTCATCTTGGAAACTCTGTCTGATGAGAAAACATCCAGAAATTTGAAATGAATTCCTCTCAATAATCCACAAGACAAAGATCAAGGAAGAATTTCAAATTACCCTCACCTTCCTCCTCCTTAATCGATGATTCGTTTATCAATAACGAAATCATTAAGATGTTTAATCATTTGCCAATCGAAACTAAACAATCCAATGTAGATATTGACTGCTTCAAAAAAAAAATTAAAAAATACCAAGTAGTAGTCCCTACTATTGTTTGCAGGAACTTTATGACGATATTCTGGTGGTTTAATGACCTTTCTATTTATTTATTCGTTTTATGACTTATTCATACATATATTATTATTGTGTGTTTTGTGTACCGATACATGATTTGATCATGATTTTTTCAATGTATGTTTTATCAACTGTTTTAATGCTTTAATTTTTTTAATTTATTTTAATCTTCGGACAATAAAGTATATTTATTACTATTATTATCATTATTAACGATGTCGGGACTATACCCCTTTCTTTGATTACGATTAACTGGAAAACGGTTAGTTGTATGAAAAAAATTCAAGTGACTGAATTCTATTAATATTTCATGGCCCACAAGATCATGCTATTCAAAGTCAGAGTTTCTCTTTTTGAACATAAAATTTAGACCAATGAAAGTGTGGACCCCCTTTCAACTTCGCCAAAACTGGGTTTACATCATTTCTGAGGCAAGAAGGAAATGAAGTGTCTATAAAGACAGGAAAATGCCAATTTTCAGAATATTTGGTCCATTATTCTAGTCATAATTTAAGATGATTTTTTCTTTAGCTTTCCAAAACTGTCGCTCGGAGGGAGTACATTTTAGGACATATATCAAGAAAAAGTTATATTTTTAATCCAACAATATGTTTAAAGGTTGCCGGAAATATGATCGAAATCATCAGACCGAACTTCATTCGATCGAACATCAATTGATCGAAAATCAATTGATCGTAAAATCAAATGATCGAAAAATCAAATTTTATGAACTATTGTGTCAATGACTTTGAATTTCTCTCTTTGTGACCATTGCATTCCACTTTGAATATTTGGCTTTTTCCTAGTTGAAAATAGGACAGTCGGGCAACCAGCCAATCCCATTTCACCTGAAATGGCAGATTGTTTTGGAGTGTTTCTTTCCTTGCCAGGTGGCGTTCGGAGTTCGCGTTCATTTCGCGGACGTTGAACGCCTCGTGGGGTATAAATGCTGAGATGCGTTTCTGTTGGGTCAGGTTCGCACCAGATAGCGGTCAAGATGCTATCTGGGACAGCCCTGCACTGATGAGAGCCAAACGGCTCGAAACCGGTCTGCAGGTAGTCACTCATTCCTGAACAACTTAAGCGCAGCTCGGCGTTTAGGAAGGAAACACTTGCGATTTTATTCGTCTATACGAATCATTGCATAGATTTCGGTAGGATGTACCTACTACAATATTCTGCGTGGCATATAGCCAGGAAAGTAGTTGTTTTTCTCTCGTTATCTACCATTTTCGTTCATTTTATGAACTATCGTGGTAATAATAATAATAATAATGTTTATTGAAGTACAAAATAACAAAAATACATGTGTTTAAATATCATTGTACTTCAAAAGGCAAATAGTTGGCAAGCCATTTTTCATATTTGCCTTGGATGATTAAAATCACAGGGATTAATATACAAATACTGCACCTACATGAGGTGAGCATTACATGACAATACATGACAATTAATAATGAGATTAACAATCGAAATCAAAATAATAAGTTGGAGACAACACTAAAATTATACAGTGCATATTATTGGTTCATTGATAGTATATGCAGTTTGAATGATTTTTTGAACATTTTCATATCTAGAGTACCACTGAACAAATTTTCATACATATTTATCATCGTAGGTGCAATATATTCAAAGCAACCTTGGAATTTGGATGAACGATGTTGGGGTATAGTAAATGAATCTGCATTTCTAACATTTGCTGTATGAATGGTAGATCTTCTGATGAGTAATTCGTGCAAGTACTTGGGAGTCTCAGTTGACAACACCATATAAACAATTGATGCATATAAACATGTGACCCGTTTCTCAATTTTGAGTATTTTCATTTCATTGTAAAATGGTGTTATGTGATCACGTCTGTTGATATTCCTATTTGAAAAGCATAAACAGTTATTTTGCATCACTTGCAGTCTATTACGCATCTTATCATTAAGAAAATGATAGTAGACAGGTGCACAATAGTCGATATGTGTAAGTACTAGTGAGTTAGTTAGATTCCATTTAGTAGAAGGTGGCAGGATGTTCCTAAATTTCCACAAAGATCTGTATTTGAAGTAGCAAGTACGAATTTTGTTGAGAATATGTGGACCAAATGTGAGATTCTCATCAAAAATTATTCCCAAGTTCTTCACATTATTTTTCACCTCCACTATTACAACACTGATAATGACTTTGAGTTTCTCTCTTTGTGATTCTAGGAATTTATTGATATGAAGGATTTCATTGTAAGAAGCTGTGAGGAGAATAACCTCAACATGATATATACACCGCTTGCCTATAATAGCAGAGATCAGTGTGACTCATCTCTGCTGAAAGTTCTGGTGTTTCCTGTAATTACGGAAAGAATGTCCATTTAGGCCGAGCCAGGTTAGGTTGTTCAGAACCAGTAGCCTCATTTATTTTGTTCTCTCAAATAATTTTCCTAAAAATATACTCTCTAGGAGGAAGGTTTGTTTGGGCCGAGTTAGGTTAGATTGTTTGGGGAAAGTAATCTCCTTTTTTATGCTTATGCTAATGCTCACCTTATTTTTCTTCCTCAGCCTCCCGGCAAACAGTGTGACGGCTGTGAACTGAATTACTTAACGCTGTTTGCCTGCAGTAGGTACGTGAAATGACGGATTTCTACAAATATGTTTCTTTTATATTTTGAATTCGATCAAAACGTAATTCGATCAATGGAAATTCAGACCAATTGATTTTTGATCATTTGATTTTTCGATCTATTGATTTTCGATCGAATGTTTTCGATCATAGTTCCGACAACTTTCCTTGAAATATTTACATCGAATTTTGAATCACCCTATATAATCCAATCAATGTGAAATTGTGCATTTAATTTCTTAGGGAGAACAGTTATACTTGAAATTACTCACTTGGTAAATAATAAGGTATGCACTCACACAACAAGTAAGTAAAATTAGATTGACACTCTAGGTTACAATTTCTTTGCGTATAGGACCTGAAAACCCAAAAAACAATAAGCAGTAATTTCATAAATTTCACAATCTTCCCTACAATATTATTTCCACTAATGAAATTGATCTCATTTTATTTCAATGTTTACTGCACTGTCTGATGATTGAACAAGATTCAGGAACATACACGAAGAAAAATCCTGCCGAGGAATTCACCACAATTTTGCAGTTTGGAAGTCGTGGTACGTTTGAATACGATCGTAGCACAATGCACCTCGACAATAAGTTAACTTTACCTCTCCAATAGTAGATGTGAACTTCAAAATATGGTTAACAATTTCGGACATCGGGGAATGAAAATAACCGAAATTAAAGATGTTTTTAATAAGTGAAGTTCGACAGTTCTCTATGATGTTTTGTTAATTTTAACTAACTATTCCGGTGAATATCACCGCAGATTTCCCTTCAATTCACTATATTCTCTTGGTGAAATGATTGTTGTTTTTATTACTGCATCCCTTTTACTATCAACTGAAATAGATGGTATGATGTGCTGCATTCAGAAGTGTTGAATAACTAGCGAGTTAGCATTTGAAAATTTGGATGATAAAATGACCGCACTTTCGGTAAATTTCAATTCGGATTGCAATAGATAACTACTTTTTCTTTGATAAGGAAATGATCCACCTGAATTCTTTTCGAGCACAAAGTGTTATTGCCGCTCTCCAAAGATTCTTTGTCGAGCGGCAATCGATCACTTTGCGCTCTAAATACACAAATAGCTATTTTCTGCGTGTAAGGCAAGAAATAATAGTCACGGTGGAACAAACAGTTTTTTTTTTTTTCGTTTCAAGAGGTGAGTTGCAAATACACACTGAAATTTTCACACGCACAAAAAAAGTCGAAGAATTTTCATTGAGTACATGTGGACATCTAGCATTTCAGTTGATGAAAGGGTAAGGCTTCTGGATTTTATTATATGTCAATTTCCATATGAATTTCCATGCCAAGAAGTAGACAAGTTCGATTGGACTGAGTATACTGGAACCCATGAATAGGCCTAAAAGTCCCCCAGTGTTAGCTGAAAAACAAAGAAAACTCAAATCATATAGTCATTGAAGGAACCGAGTCCTCACCAACTAAATCTGTGGAGTCATACATATTGTTGGCCACGATTTTCAAATATTGGTTTTGTTCAAAAAACATGTGAAATATTGCTACACTACTTCTGAAAATGAGAATTCGCACATTTTATATCTGTTGAATTTGAAAAATACACTACCTCGTTTTCATGATAATGAAGACCACAGGGGAAAAAGGGGGAATGTAACAAAAAGTAAGTTTCGATAAAGACGCATTTCAAAGTTTAATACCTCCTTATACTTTTTGGAAGTTGAAGGAAACTGAAATCAAACCACCTGTATTCATTTGATGGAATATAATGAGCAATAAAGTTAAACAACTAGAAATAAAAATCATATTTGAATGGAAAAATCATTGAAAACAAAAAAATATTCCAAAGATACTCTCTTTACTCTCTTTACCAAAACTCGTTTATACATAGAACGGCAAAGCTTTGTAATTTTTCGCCTAACAGAGTATTCCCAAGAACTGATAATCTCCATAAGTTGAAAAAACAGAATACCTACCCCCTCTCCCTATCCTCCCTAGGTACCCCCAATGTTCCCCGAACATTATAGGGATTCAATTTGGTACGCTCCAAGAGATGAAAAAAAGATGGCCGTATATCTTTTTTTCCCATATATTGTTTGCCTGAGAGTTCACTTTGACCTTCTGACAGTGTGAAAACAACCTATTAAAATCACAAATTGAATCTGTATTCAAGCAAGCACTAAGCTTGGACGTTCCCCTTTCTTCACATTTTTGAAGTGGACATACTGCGTTTTTTCCATGTGAACGTATTTTCGAACGAGCATATTAGCTGACTATGCGTTATTGCTATGGACTTCTGTTTATACCAAAATATCGCAAAATATAGTGGTTAAGCTATCAGATGCCGGTGTTCAGTCAATTTCCACTATATTGTGACGTTCCCCCTTTCCCCCTGTGGTCTTCAAATATTATTAGTATTATTGAAGACCCATCAACTCAAGTACTAATAATTGTATGATAATTCCATTTACCCATTATTTCCTATATCTGTATTATTGAATTGCCTAACGTCACTATCAGCAATTTTGGCATCGCATGCTTTTAGTGAATATTTTACTGCAGAACACTCACTATAACAACCACAAAAAATCCTGAAAAATAATCTCATGTACCTATTGAAAAGTATGTTCGAACTTTCTTACTTGTCATCTCTATTACGGTTAATTTCATCTGGAAGTAGAATCCAAAAATTAGTGTTTCTTCACAATTTGACTTACTGAAGATAGAAAGATGAACAACATCAAAATACCGTCGTAGGCCATTGAAACTATCTGAACTAGAATTTTTGGAGGGTGTATAACTGTCATGCAGAAAATATTATTTTTCGTCGACCTCTACGAAAAATTTCTTTTTTCTTTGAGAAAGTAGCAGTTCCCGGTTTACTCCGGGACGTACGTAATACGTATGTACCTAAGCCTAAGGGAAGTATCACATCGTTGTTGTCATTGTAACTATGGAAAACTTGGTAGATATGGTTTTGATATATTATGCAGATGATCATTACCATGTGCTAAATCTCACAACTAAGAGATCTAGGATGAACAGAGTTGCCCCAATTGTCAGCAGGAGGGCAGGAGCGAGACAGTACTGTTTCGACCCACCAGGTCTCATCAGTCGCTCTCGGTCTGCTGACAACTAGGACAACTCTACGCTTCGGGTATATCACCCATTTCGAAGACGAAGGGTATAACATGAAGTTGTAGTCATGTTGTAGCCATCTTGTGGCAAAGCTCTAAGATAGGATACAAATATCGCGACACACACTGTATGGCGTTGCCATCTATAGTCACACGTACAGACCCCTACGTCTATACGCTACAGAGTGGTACTACAAGTAAATCACTCTGCTGACAGATGGCACTACCTGACATACTGGAGTGGAATTTTTCCACCACCTATAGTATAGAGGGTTTTTCTGAGTTTCAGATTTGAATTAGATTGAACTATTGAAATAACAACTTTTCAATCCACTGTGTCATTTTTGTATCTAGCTTAGCTTTTGAAGAAACAATACGAATTCGATTAGACTCCAAATTTTAATGTAGGTGTTTTCAAGACTTCCATTGAGATTCATTTCGAAATTCTGGAGCTTTCTTAGTCTCCATCCATACTGAATTTTGGCACCAGGAAAGCTTATACAGGGGGGCTATAAATAAAAACAATTAAAACTTCAACATCCTGTATCTCAAAAATGAAGCAAGTTAGGACACATATTTATATGAACTTTATTTGCTAGAATGTCACAAGGAAACACCCCTTGATTTTTTTCGGTGTTAATTAGATACACCCTGTATGAGTGTATGAGGTCGACGAAAAAATTTGGAATGCACCTCGGCAAAAAACTGTCTTTTATACACCGAGAGAAATATCTATTAGCTGTTATACGAAACTGTATTATCTTCAAAAGATTCCTGAATTGAATTTGCCCCAGCTTAGTTTCCTTTTCACTGTAATCAAGTCCATCATTTCAAAAAATTATATAACAGTGAAACAACACTTAAATGGGGGTCAAATGATTAGCATTTCAATATTAAATAGTGATATTATAAAAATTAAATAGTACTTATATCGATATAATTCAGTTCCACTTTAATAGTCAAAAGATTGGCATTTCAGTATTGGGATAATTAATTTTTTTTTCCAGAAAAATTAAGTGGGTTGAAGATTGTCAAGAAATATTGAAGACTTTATCTACTTATATATATGCTTACGCCGCCCACGTAGAGTTTTTTATTGAAACGGCAGGGCATTGAAATGCATCTCAAGGGCGAGATACTCAGTACACAATATTTCAATATGCCTACGATAAAATTGCTCCCAATTTGGAGTATATGCTCTTCTTGTCACAACCTTGGATAATTAGTTAACATAGTTGCCAAAAATTTACGTGGTGGCGTCAGTAAGTGAGTGAGATGACTCATTGTGGTAAACGAGTATGACAAAGATGGTAAATGAAGAAGGGATGTAACTTAAATGATACTCTTATAACTGTGAAATGACATGTTTTAGAATTTAAATGATTATCTTGTAAATTCCATCTTTTAACTACAATCTTGTTTCATTTAAAATCTATGAGGTAACCTTTTTGAAACTAAAAAATTCGAAAAGGTGACCTGTTTCACGTTGAAAACGTTGACTTTCCACTTTCATCAGATGACATTACGTGGCTAAAATGTTTCATTTAGCAGTTATAGGATTGGCTATGTATATATAGACGGTTTTTTGTCCTTGGTACCTAAATAACTATTTATTTATCATGCAGAAAATAATAATAATATACTTGCACTTCACTCTATTAATACACCTTTCATCGATTTGCTGACAGAACCTCATGCTCCCATTTTCTGGAAAAAAACACAATAAGCCTACTGTGACAAACAGTGCAATAATTCGAGTTATCGCACGCACTCAATAAAAAAATCACCTCAAATGTACTTACTTGGTAGATAGTATGGTACGCATTTACACTTTTCATGAAGAAATAAGCTCAAACACTCCAGTTGACAGTTACTTTTGCTGTAAGTCCTGAAAATGCACGTTTCAAAGAATTCTTATGTACTGTCCTTCGACATTGATTTGAAAATGAACCACCTCGACAAACCAGAAAACAAACGGAACAAACCAACCATCTCAGTTTCTAAAACAACGAAATCAAATATTCCATTTCTAAACATTGTGACCCAAAAAACCATATCAACTTGAAATTTGTTATTCGCTTGTTATTCCATCGTACATTCATAAAATATCAATAATTATTTTTGATGAAAATATCTTCATCCTACAAATTGTGGTGAAAGGTACTAATATCTACAGGACCTTCTTGCTTGATATGTTCGGAATTGAGATGTTTATAATTCCTCTGGTGTGCCCACTCCTCAATTGTTTCGTCAGACTAAAACTCTCGATATGAACAATTGAATACGAGTTCGAAACGTGGATTTCTCATATTCGATGATAGATGGCGTGAAAGATGGACAATTTCTCGGAAACTTTCAAACTGCTTATTATGATGTTGAACTAGACTTTCAAGGATGTGTTTTTCTTCTTTCGGGACCCGAAGAGTCCCGTTGATTCAGTAATAGCTGAACAGAGGCACCTAAATACAGGACGCAAAAGAGACAGGGCGCAACAAATAATCCGTGCAGAAACATCTAGATCATGATCTTGATTTGATCAGTTGATGTGATTCGATTGTCAAGAGTGTCACACGTTTTCGGCGTATTCATGATTTTGTTCAAATTTCAAATAGAAAATATAAATTCTCATGAATGATATTCAATAAGAACATTTTAGTAGTAATTACTCGCGTAATTAATGTATATTGAATATGAAGAACTAAAATTAAAAAAGGTATTTAGAAACTCATATTGTTTTTGTTCAAGGAATATGTGGTTAATGGATTGACCTCCTTTTAGCGGACACCCTGTATATTTCAAAACTTCATTCGCACCAAGATAATGTAGTGATGTCTCACCTGTAATATTGTAACGTTCTCTCGTTGGCAAAATAGCATTGTCTCTTCTCCACACTGATGCTTCTCAGATTATCAGAAGCTTCTCGTACTGACGGAGTAATAGAGTATCTCACTTCGACACCTGGACTCAACAGTGACCCAAAGTCGGCCATTTTTGGCGTCTCAATAGGATTGGAAAGGATAATCTAGAAGTTGAAGAGCACTGTTTGAACGAAGATCTTTCTTTTTCCGATTTCATTTGAACCGTTTCAAGATTAACAGCTTCTGATCTGAAGTTACACTCATTGACAAAAAAAGCCAGCCACAAAAAACTGATCCAAATTGATCGCCCTGTAAGTTTTTAATTCTTGTCCGATTTTGGTAGAGTTTCAACAAAATCGTGAATTCATGTTTCGGAACGTTAGCCTGAATTCTAGTTTCCAAGCAAACCTGATACGCATACAGGGAAAAGCATTAGTTAATCTTTCACCTGGGTCAGGCCCAGCTTCATTGTGCTCTGGTTTGGAGTGAGATCCCTTCTCAACGCAATGGTTTACAATTCACGTCGACATCTTCTGTTTGAGATAAGATATAAGTATTTTGAGAAAGTATGATGGATTCTTAAAACTATTATCAACAATATTTCACAACCAATACACGAACTTATCGTTTCACCGCATGAAAAGCTTCTAAAACTTGAATATCTCTTGTTTCCACCCCGTTTTTCCAGCACTCACCGCCAAAAAATCCCTTAATTACAAAAAACATCTGAAACAGATCTCCCAAATATATGACATGTCCGTTTGTATTTCTCAACTTGCTAAACTTGATTTTTTTATGACTATCCCTGTTTATATTATTCCGTGAACAGAGACAACTATGGGAACAAAATCAATTTAGCAAGTTCATCTACACGAACGATCGGACCTTATGAATGATCATTGTTGTTTGAATGAAAAAATGAACCCATACTTTCGTCTTGAACAGAATATATTGACGTGGATCCATGTATCAAAAACATGATTAAGCTGAGTTCAACCTGGTTCAACCACTCAATTTCACCACAGGGTTTTAAGAAGTTAAGGGTGGAACAGTAACTCTTGTTGTTTCCTGTATAAATATCAAGCCATCAGCTTTCTTTGGGAATTAAGTCATGCTAGCCTTCCGAAACATGAATATACGATTTGGTCGAAATTTCACCAAAATAGGAGAATAATTGAAAAAGTTACAGGGCCAAATTTTATCTAGCCGGTATCTTTTCTCTGAGGGTATATATCAATATCGACTAGGAGTTCCTACCAAAGTTACCTTAAATCCAATACTACTCGTAGAAGAACAGTAATATTCGTCAATTTGAGCATCTAGTACAACCGTCAAGCCCAAATGAGATCCAGAACCTGGAAATGCAGACCAGCATTGATTGAAGCAGTAGATAAGAGTGGGAAAATGTTAACAAACTTGCCCAAAGGTCTTTTGGGAACGTTGTTTTCATCTCCATTGTCATCATACAGAAAACCTTTCTCCGGATTCCAATCATAAGCGTTGCTGGGATAAGTTTGGTTCAGCAAAGAAATGGAATTCCTAAAATAAGAAAAAATCCGTACCAATAACTGTTCATCTGAAACTGTCGAGTCGCATGAAAAGTATCTTACGGATTCCTGAAGATATAGTTCGGCGGAAGTCGATTGAAAGAGCAGCATAAACCTTCATCGGTCAAATCGTTATTAAACAGCTCATCGCAGTCTTTTGGATCGCTGGACCATTCGCACACTTTCATCATGTCAGTACAAGAAGTTCCAACCTAGAACCACGTGATAGGTAACTCGAAACCAAAGTAGGTATTCCTGCTCTTCAAACCAGCTCCTCCCCTTCACGTTTCTTCAAATCACGTGACTCGGCGAGCCAATCACAAGTCAGCATTTTTTTGTGACTTTTCCGTAGAGATTCCTTGGGTTTTTGATGCTTCGACGTTTCCGTGACATTTTCGTGACGTTTTCGTTGACGTTTCCGTGACCTTTTCGTGACATTTTCCTTGTCTATACGGGGCTGAGTGGCGGGGCTAATTGACGGGGCTAATGACGCTAAAATCGTCACGGTAACGTCATGGAAACGTCACGGAATTGTCACAAAAACGTCAAAGTATCAAAATCGCCACGGAATCGTCACGGAATCGTCACGGAAACGTCACGGAACAGTGCTGGCCTCTGATTGACTTGTTGAGTCACGTGCTTTGGAAGAAGTGGAGGGTACGGGCTGGTTTCAAGACCGGGAATACGAATATTTCGATTCTTCTAGCGTTTTCATCATAGCTCTATTCAAAACAGCAACTCCAAGCACAGGGTAATTTTTTTCCCTTTTGTGAAGTGATAACTTCTATTGGCCCGTCAGACACTTTTTGGGATGGCAGTAAAACGGCCGGACTCGCGTCACGCTCGTAACTTTGTATACCTATATGTCTGTGTCGGCTGCACCTGTTCCTTCAGCAGCGTTGCTAGTAGATCTGCTCTTTTTTGTTTTAGGAATGTTTTAGACTGTTTTTCTTATTGAACCAAAAGCAAAATTTTAAAAATGACCACAATCCACACAAGCAGTTGTAGAAATTATGTAGCGAGCATCAGATTATCGAACCATCAACAATTCACAATTCCCAGAAGTTTTTTATTTTTATTTAGGATGTTGGCTACATGCTACGTATCACGTTACCGTCACGTCTTCGGGTTTTGTCTGATTCCCCGTTCCTCAGCTCAGAGTGTCAGTGTCGGTCGGTATAGTTTTTAGTTAATTGTCTTTCAGTTCTACTTCATCCATTTCGCTGATACTTATAAATAGTTCATACAACTGATATTACTTCATACAGATTTCTCCCGTAATGTTCATAAGAAATTGGTCATAGAAGTTATATCACTTCTATCCTGTGGTCTGGGTACAGTCCTACGCACATAATTTTCCGATATGTTCAACATGACACAGAGTGTTCTCAATGTTGATACATTTACTTATTCGTACATTATAAAGACCGCAGACGTACTAGGTACGTACTGGGGATGTCCAGATTCCGCGCATTTTTATATCCCCAGTACGTCAATTCAGGACCATGAATCAACGTAAATTCGGCTTTTCTACTCAGATAGTTGAAAAAAAGATCTAGACAGAGCAAAAAAGATCTCATTCTGAATAAAGAATTTTAAAAACTGCTTGATACTTTCATAGAATTATATGATCCGGGCAGAGAATACCTAGATAGATGTTTTGTGATTAGGTACGGCCAGTGAAAAATGAATTGTGAAAATTGTATTATATTTATATTCGTTTGCTTGCAAGGTTCCTACATGAATAGATATCAGAGATCCAGGGTAGAGATTATATGCAATGATTTGAATTATCATCATACAAATTATTCAATCCCGTCCACAAAAAGTCGATAACATCCAGAGTTGGACGTACTCAATACATCGGAATCGTACGTACCCAGTACGTCTAGAAATAGACGTTTTCAGTACGTCTTGAAAAGGTCCCGGACGTTCAGACCTATATCGGACCTAAACTGGACGTCCCGAGAACGTCGAGTGCTATATGGGAGCCTACTTATATGAAATTTGCACCATAACAAAGTGGAAAAAGCTTAAGCATATGAGCGTTAAAATGTCTGCTTCATAACGGCAACATAAATCATACAACATGAGAAAATAGAATCTCTGAGAGAGTAACCCGATTGATATTTATGAATCCTTACTCGTATTAGAAAATTTCGAAGGGTAGTCCAATTATATGGTGTACTCAATGTATCGACTTCATTACCGTTACATAGGTCATTCAAGAGCTTCAGTTCCATTGGATTCCTAAAAAACGATTCCTGATATCACTGGAAAATCCATATTCAGAGCCAACAAACGATTAAAAAAACATTTTGAATGAGTACAAACCCATCTGCTTTTATTTTGAGAGCTTCAGTCTTCTTGACCTGGTTCATGTTGCAGATTGTTACAGCAGGAAACGGGATGCTGCTGAGGTCAGCATCAAATGGACTGAAACTTATGATGACAGGAGAAGAATTCCATTTGGCATATATATTTGAAATATAATAAGAGGCGAATGCTATGGCGGTGACGAAAGACAACAGCCAGAATATCCTAAAATTCAGAGATCTCCATATGGTCGCAAAGGGACTTAATAATTAATTGAAAGGTT
This sequence comes from Phaedon cochleariae, assembly GCA_918026855.4. Taxonomy (NCBI): domain Eukaryota; kingdom Metazoa; phylum Arthropoda; class Insecta; order Coleoptera; family Chrysomelidae; genus Phaedon; species Phaedon cochleariae. Next base: position 34,548,618 of record OU896717.1, read on the forward strand.
AATAATTCATAATTACCTTTCACATAGGGTGAGTGATGCATCCCCGACATATCGAAGACCATGCAGGGTGGTTTTCTCACAGTAATTTTCAATTTCGTGCAAAACTTGTCCGCTGAAATTCTTGTGATGCCCACCGGATTTGTCGTATTTTTTCACGAAGTTATTTTCACTGAAAGCATCAATCCACGTCAAACAATTAAAGTCATCCAATAAATAAAAGATAAAAGTACAATCCCACATAGATAACCGTCAGAAGAAGTTCGATCATAATTTGTATTCCACAGGGATCCATTTTGTTACCATCAGTTTTCCTGCTTCACATCAACAGTATGTTGACCTATGCACACACTGAGGAAAATTGTGCTATTAGAGTTTTTGCTGAGATATTTCTTGCTACCATTACAAGAAATCATATCACCGTTATATATTTTCCAATAGAAGCAACACCTTCAAATCCTATGATAGCAATAACGACTTTGCTGAAAGTGAATTTCCTGCCACAGGATAGTATACTTCTGTAGCTATCAGGCAGCCACTCTGGGACAGCATGATTTTTTTTTATAATTGTCTAGCTGAACTACTACTAGTGAGTTATATGCTTGTGGCTGCGAGGTTCATCGCATAGAACTGCACTCACTTCCAATGATACAACTGTCAGTCTGCCACGAAAATAATATTTGACGAACCAACTTGGGGTTATTTAGCACCTACTCATCGTTATTCGATATTTCGCTGATTTGTCCCCTAGAATCTGGTCTAAAAACTTATTGTGAGCAAAAATGTCCAGGTGATGAAATTATTTGAATGATTTTACTGGTAACATTTTGTTTTCCTGTACGCATCTGTAATAACTTGCCTAGTTTTCGAAATACAATGGTTTCAGAAGGTTTCAGAAAAATTCTTTTTTTCATCAATCACTCAAAAACCCTTTGGTTTTTCCTGAGGGTGCATGAATCAATTGATCTATCGAATTTCAAAGATCATTGGTCCGAAATTTTCTTTAGGAATCAATAAATTGCTATTCATACCAAACATCAGCGTGGAAATTATGGGAAGTGAGAGTGGATATCAGTCAAAATTTCACCTTTCTTGATGACAACAATCCTGGAAAATAACTGAATAACTATACAGTAAGAAGGTCATGCAACTTTCTATATGATCACCCATTAAGAGTAGCAAAGTTCCCTACCTACGATTATAACATTGCCCTGCTCCCATTATTAGATGCACTCACTAGCGGTAGCAAAGTCAGATACCTACTACAGAAACATCGTCTAATAGCATCATACAGATGCACTCGCTAGTGACAGCAAGGTTCTATATCTGATAATCGCAGGTGGGTTATAATCAGCAAAGTCGACTTTATAATAACAGGTGATAACTCGCTTGTCCCCTACGCTATTATAGTTTCTTGTTGGGTTAATTCGATTTCTGACTATGGTTAATAGAAATTTTCCTCAGTGCAGCTTTTTAGATGATAGTACAGTGCTCTTCCTGGATTTCTCTTTCATCCAGAAAATTGGACATTGGAAGAAATAACCTAGACGAACTCCTTGATTTCTATAAGCTAGATATAACCACCAATACTTTTCCATGGGATAATCATGTGAGAACTATATCACATTTAGGAACCGGCGAAACATAAAACTGAAGAATTACTCAAGATGAGTATGAAGCAAGTCAGAACAGAACTTTTCACTGGTCACAGTCCAATGAGAGGAAATCTGAACAAAATGGGGTTGTACAATGGCGAACTGGCCATATACAAATGTCCAGAACCGCTTCGTTACTGACATACATGCATCAGAGTGATTTATGGATTTTGACAATTAATCAATCTGTCATATCAAATTCTAGGATAAGGTACCGGATTGGGTTCAAATTTCGTACATGAACAAAACTCAAATGCTTCAACGCAATCAATATCAGGACCAGATTTTTTTTCTATGTTCAATTCTTGAGAGAATAACTCACCCTGTATAATAATTATAAAAAATCTGAGGTCATATGAATCTACGGGAAAAATACTATAGGAACTTGTTGAGGAAGTTTCCTGCACAATTTCAGTCGTTCCGTGATAATTATTATTTTAATTTTTTTCATTGATTGTCGGCTAAAATATCATCAGAAATGGAGATATGATGAATATTCCGAAGGCGCTGTGTATTTTCATAAGATTCTTGGATATTCCACCAAGATTCATGATTCTTGTTACAAGTAGCAAAAGCTAAATAATTGAGACAATGTTTCTGTGACAAAAGAAAATTATCCCAATTGAAAGAAATTTCATTCAGGAGTAACAAAGACATTTTTCCCCATGCAAGATATTTTCTCTTTGTATAAGAAAATTAAATCAAGATCACAAAATATACCTCGACTCAAGTTGAGCTGTTTTTTCAGTGCAGACATAACTAATTACTTTATGAATTATCCAAAAATGGTCTCCAATAACATTGTGAGCAAAAGAACAGCCTATATATATTCAAACTGTTCGCGGACCATTTGGAATGTCTCTGGAATATCGGCTTTAATTGTGCTTACATAATGTCATCAGTTGAAGAAATATTGAGTACTGCTCTTTTTCCAATTTTCATCCTGTTATATAAATTTGTACCTGAAATTGTTAAAGTGCGGTTTGGTAACGACAAATTCATTGTCTGGTACTCTAAAAACGGAAAACCCATCTGCTTTTCGACTTTCCGTTGAAACTCTAGATCGAGTGGCGCTCCTATAACTCTTCATGATCTTTCCCATCCACCTCGGAAAAACAGTTTTCACCTTCAGTCTCACCACCTTATCGTCGCTTTTATAATGGTGATCTTTCACCACCACTGTCATTTATGTTTTATGAGGTGACGACTGTTATCACCCAGCTTTGCGAGCAAATATGGGAAATTTATTTCGTTTTGATTATGATGAGCGAACAACGAACATTGCGTGACTTTCGTTTTTCAAATTACATTCGACCATAATCAGGTCCATCTATCTAGACAGAACGGCGAGTTTACAGTGAAACTACTGTCCTATATCACGTCACCTTAGGCAAATCCTTCAGCGGTCGAGCAGGACCGTTTTATGGAAATAAACCAGATGAACGGGTTCAGAAAATTCACCAGAATTGAAAAGGACTTATGCAGATGGCTTTTTCATTAATCTGTAATTTCACAATCATTAACGGTTTCATTAATAAGTGAAAACTTGGTATTCCCGTTCATTCATTTATCCAACATATATGATAGTTATGACTGTCATTATTAATGTCATTTCAGACAAGTAACTATCAAATAACATACTAGTGTGTTATAATCCATAACTCTCTAGTGAGTTATGGATTATAACTCACGTTTATATTCAAAGTAGTACCTATTCTATACATTTATTGCTATTACTATTACAAGCAGGATTCACATTGATATTGAAATTAAAGAAAAACGCTAACGGTTTATTCGAATTTGGAGCAATTGTAAAATTCGTTGGTTCATTGAAACCAGATGCTCCCATGGGCGTAGCCAGGATTTCAATCAGGGGGGCAGTAGGACATTTTTTGAAATAATGAAAATAATTCAGTTCATACCTCAAACGTATATTCAAAATATAATGAAATAAATCTAAAGGAAAAACTAATACACACTAATGATAACTACTAAATTTAAATTATTTTAAAACGAGCCTGCGGGTGTCTTGACAGAATCTGTTCAATATTTCTTCTTCAAATATCTTCTTTTTTTCCAGAACTCTCTTTCTATGCACACTGGACATGCAAAGTCCACTGAGTCGACTTTCGGTCATAGTCGACCTCAACCAGGTTTTTACTCTTCTCAATGTACTGAATGACCTCTCAATTGTACATGTTGTGCATGGTTGAGCAAGTGAAATCAACAGAGCCCGTTTTCTGGCTGATAGATAGTGCGATACTTAAATTCATAGGCAGCTGATATGGCTGGCTATCCAGATGAATCAACTTCAATGCACACACAATTTGAAATAAATAGGTATTATAAGACAAAAAATGTCGATCGCGAATCGATTATATGAAAAATATTACCTATCATGCAGAAAACTTTAATTTGTATTTCCCCTGTCTGGACCAGGGGGGGGCAAGCGCCCACCCCTGCCCCTCTCTGGCTACGCCCATGGATGCTCCCATATCGGTAGTTCGGTACAGCTGCTGATAGTGCTGGAAGTGCAGTGCCGACACATTAGAACCTTGTAATTCTTTCTGCAATTTGTATTTTGTTATGCACCGATTCTTCTAGGTATCCTTCTGCTACCGTCGAAGACTTCCATCCTCTGTGAAGCTTCAAAGTAGTCACGTTAGCCCCTGCATTGGCCAAAAGAGTCGCCGAAGACCTTCTCAGGCAGTGACCGATGTAGAGCGCTGGTTCCTCCAAGTTCAAAAACTTTGCAATTCTTGATGGTATCTTCGACAACGTATTTATTCCCACACACTGGCTGGTACACCTCTCATTTTTGTAAAAAAAAAAGCGAGTAGAACTAGTATTCTTTGGTCTCAAAGACATGTATTTTTTACAGAAATTGATCGGGTTGACTGGAAATCCTTCATCAAGTATGGTGAAACTCCTCGATTTCTTGGTTTTAGTGTCTGGCCAGACTACGTGAAAATATTTCCCTTTGTCTTGAATATTCTATTTTCAAATTGACCAATTCATCGCATCTTCAAGCACCGATAATCCCCACTATCAAAGCCACTTTCATCAACAAGTACTCGTCATCGGAAGCTTCGTTCAAAAACTTCTCTATTTCAGGTTGTTCTAATGTCTTGGACTTCTTTGGGTTGTATCCCTGTGATTTTTTTTTTCAAAAAGCTCGTTAATTTACCATATTTTGAAATGTCGATTTTGTTATGAAGGTGAATAGTCGAACGAAGCATCGAGTATTTGGTCCATAGCGACGATGGGGCTAACTTTTTTTGCAAATGTAAAAAATGAGCCAATAGAACGATTTCATCGAAACCTTTCATCTTTCCTGAATTCATTCAAGACTCAAATATTTTGAACTCCTTGTCGTAAGCATCTCGGGACTTTTCTGGCAAAATCTCCATCGCTGCTTCTTCCGCTTCCGTAAGAATATCCTCAGGAACGTTATTTTCCATCGGTTTTCTCCATTTTCCAAACGTTTTTTTTTTCTTCAAATGTTTCCTTTTTCTGCAGGGAAAACTGACGAGTGTCAAAATGAATGTGAACATTCGCTAACAATGTATCATGCCGTGGCAACCTAACAAACAACCTTCTTTAACCAAAATGTAAAAAAGTCACTGTCAAGTAATTCTGACATTTATAAGGTACTGAGACGCCGGTAGCTTTGATTTGATCACAGAACTTATTGATTATTATCTCATAAAAAAACGATTTCTTCCACTTGTATAAAACATTGTATGCTACTCTTGTGTTATATTTCTTGTCACTTGGATGTCCATTGGATAGACGTACATGGATATGCTGGATATACATTGGATGGCTCAAAGTGGCCAGCTCCTAACCAATGGACATTCATTGTGAATCTATAGAAGCCACAAGTTTGGATGTCCATTGGATGTCCATCCAGTACATCTACTGTACATCCACTGTACATGAATTGTATAACTATTGGACATGAATTGGACAACTACAGTATAACTATTGTACAAACACTGTACATGAATTGAACTTGTTATGTATGAGTTTTGGACAATTCAAATAAAACTCCCTCTATATACAGGGTAAGTCACGACAAGCTTACACTATCTTTATATCGAGAATCAGTCGGGAGAAATCTATGAAAATATGCATACTTATATTTTAGCATACGCTCTCTTCATTTAAAATATTTTCAGCAATGCAGTGTTGCCGCTTCTATCAAAAAGTAGCAACAACTTTGTTATTTCAAATAGAATACCCTATATTTTATTACATTTTTAGATTCTCCTTGAAGACCTGATTTTATCGATACATCACACTTGGGGGTCTATCGGAAATGATTACAGAGATATAGGGTGTTCAAAATCGGATTTTTCAACTTTAGGATTAGGGTGGTTCAAGATTCAGAATTCTGATCATCCTGTATCTGTCTCGATTGAATATCAGTAAATAGTAAATCAAAAGTTAAGATAGTGACATGTGAGCCGCCTTGGCCGCGATAATGAATAGTTTCGATACAATCAAATCCAATCTTGGTGATATTTTCTAAATTTGATCTCTTTAAATAAAAGAACTAGGAGGCTGCTACATATGTCTTCTGGGTCACCCAGTATATCATTCCTAGGTACGCACGATGTTCTCCAAACATCAAAGGGATTCCCTCTCGTGCGCCCTAAGAGATAAAAAAAGAAAACCAATCTGAAAAAGTCTATAGTTCTAGTTCGAAAAAGAAAATGAGATAAAGCTACTCAGTGTTAAATTAATAATATGATGAAAATTCTTAGGGAGGAAACTTCCCCATTCATGAGTCCTGATCCTGATTCAACTCAAATATATCACAACCGATCCTGTTCTGCTGTAGTTGATTTTGTGATTCGAAAGTCAATTAAAATGATAGACGCTACCAAGTCGATCGTCATTTGTTATTTCAGTAAATTCATCAAACTTGATTGTGGGAAAACGATTATTGCCTAAATCAATTAGATCGTGTGCTAGACTGATAGTTAATGATAGAGAGGAATATAACATGGATAACGACCACATAATCTATGCATGTAGGTACAAAAACAATAATTAGTGGTTTCTTAGTCATTATCCTATACCAACAGACTGAACAGACTCACAATAATTTATCACGCAATAAATTCCAATATAATATGACTGAATATGCTATTTTAGTCACGTTATTTTTAGAAGATATTTAATACACTTCTAAATACTTATAGCGCACTGAAGGAAATGTGTGCCACTAATATGCAACCAACAAAACAGCAAAACAACTACGGTTAGGGCGCCTAGTTGTCTTTTCGTTTTTGTGTTCCAAAATAATATTCAGTCTCGTTCATTCTGAGTATTCTGTTGTATATAATACTTCTCCAGAATACCTAATCCCCACGACTGATAAATACATCATCGTTGTACTGATAAGTACATTATCGTTGTACTACTCCTCCATCTATAACAAGTGTATGAAAGTTTTACTCATGGCAGGCGGTCATCTATCGGTGAATAGACGAACCAAGTGAGTACAGTCTACAAATTTCCACAACAACGATCTAGAAATTAAGACGGATACGAAGAGAACTGCGAATACGAGCAACGCCACTTCGATATTTAGATATTAGATGACGCAACAGTCGTGATCTGAAAATATATAATCGTTCAGAGACCGAAGACCGAAATTGAATGACTCTGGGGATTGTACGTTCTTGGGTACTTTCTTTCGCAAACAATTCCAAAAAGTTGTCGTTCTATAGACAAACGACTTCTTATCAACAGTTATCTCGAAATTGACGACGAAAGGATGTGCTGATTGGGCTTGTCGAGTTCGTCTGACTGGTATTGCTAGTGATGGAATGATATTAGCAGAGTTTTCTGAAATACATTTCTTGTGGAAATATCTACACGAAAATGAGAGGTCGCCAACTACAGTTTTCCAATGATGTCAAAGATAATAATAGTGAGTGTGGTATCAATCACCAGGCCAATAGTTCTCCAGATTCAGAGTAGGTTTTGGTGCTGAAACGTCATATGTGGCAACAATATATTCCAAATCTGGCCATATAAGTGAAGTAGCTTTCGCGATGATACTGACATGATTTCCCTTGAAAGAGTATTGCTATTGGAAGTACCGAGCATGGTTGTGATGGATTTGGGGGAATGGTGGTACCAGACATTGATATATTAGGCATGCTGAGTTCCGCTTCTCTATAGAGAAAATATAGGCTTGAGTTTTGGTGGCGTTGAATTCCACTTAGCTGTCGGTTCCCCAGGCTGGAATTTCCGCAAGATCGATCATTGATAGTGTTGTGTTTCCTGGAACGAAATGTGAATTCTGGAAGGGAACACAGTATGAAGAGTGCTGCAACCTGCGTTGGTGCCAAAAATTGATCCTAATGGAACGCCGGAATTAACTTATATCATTAGATCTCCACGAAGTCGGTATATTTTTGATAACACTCTTACCTAACTATACAATATTTCACCACGTTGTTATTGTTTTTGTTGCTGTTGTTTTTATTGATGTCATGGTCCAAGATGTCCGATATTATGACATGCAATGACAGGAAACTGCGTTCAGAGATTGATAGTATTGATATAGGATATTGAACCATCTGATTCCAGAGTTTTTATTCGAAGAAGTGAGAGTAAGTATGTCATTTATTCAGTGGCGTAATTGAGGGGGGGGGTCCATGCATGGGGTCTGGACTCATCCCTCCCCCCCCCCAGAACTGTCTGAAAAACCGAAACAATCTGGTAAACAATTCTAATAATGAAAAAATAGACGCATGAGTATAGGAAATATCAAAAGAAATTGATTTGTCATTTGACGACGACGAATTTCAGAGGTTAATTATTGTCATTGGAAATAAGACTTCTTCATATAAACATGTGCCTCAAAATGCACTCCCACTTGGTCAAGAATTCTAAATTTATAATTTGTTTCAATTAAATGTCAATTGAACACTAATTGATAGTGAGTGAAAAGTTGAGATAGGGACATGTAAACCGTTATGACGAATAATGAACAGTTTTGACACAAAAAATCCTGAACTTGGAAAATCTCGTTTTTGCACACCCTATATGTCAGTATAACTTTCACTGCTAGAGTAGAGCCTGAGTATGATAGGTCGTTGAAAATCAGATATTCCAAGTCAAAAATGAAATGAAATATAGGGTGTTCCAATGAAGAAAACATAGCTTTGATGTGCTGTGACCTTACGGAACACCCTATGTATTTCAAAGAAATTTTGAAATGTGAAGCTCGGTTATCGAAGGGGTTGCAATGTAGGCCACATCATTGTTTGTTCGAAAATGCAAAAGTTTGAATTTTTCTCCTTTCCAGTAGGTAACTGAATTAGTCGAAATTTTAATTTTCGTTTTTTTTTCTTATTTCAATGTTTGTACCTGTTGATATGTGATATTATTTGATTATTTTTCAATACTATTTCTTCATTTTGTTATTGGTACCAAATGATGCACAGATTTATTGAAACCAACTTAAGTTACCTACATATTATTGCTTTTTTCCCTAGATATTGAATATTGGACCTAACCTGAAACCCCCACCCTAAGGGGGGCGGGGGGGGGGGAGGGGAACGGATGAATCTTAATTACGCCACTGCATTCATCAGATACTCACACAGAAATGAAGCTGATGTATAAAATTCGGAGAAACTCCGAGTGCAAGTGCCTCAATTGAAAATTCTAAACAGAGAATGCTATAAAGGGATCGTACGTATTTTTAAATAAAACAACGAAAACTATACCTATATGGAGAGAAGATCGTTGATTGTACACCTTTGCCGTACATACTCGACTATACCGAATGTTATATTAAATTCCTGTGAGAGCCGTCACCGCGGGCTCGCTGACAAAGTCTGCCCGGGGGGCTAGTGTCCCCAGGGGGGGCGGCACACCCGGCGGCGGCCATTGTTTCGCTCTGCACACGTGCTGGGACCCCCGAGGAACGAGAAAGCGCTCCCGTGCCACCATTGAAGGTGACGTCTTCCTTCCTACCTATACCGGTCGTTCCTCGTTCTTCAGGTGTGCTTTTTATAGCGCGAAATTTCAAGTATAGGTAAGTGGTACGACACGCGAAACGCAGAAGCAAATAGAAGAGTTGATACACAGTAGAAAAACGACGGGATATTTGACACCAAAATAACACCCGGCGGTGTCTATATCCATACACACCATTTTTATGTCGATTCAACAAAATATGTGCAGTGTTCAATTCACACTGTGATGGTGAATATATTTTACACCGGTAGTTGGTATTTGTCTACCGATGGTGTCAATTTTGACTTCCTGAAGGTGTGAAAAATCACTCTATTTGGTGTATAAAGAGCACCTAACGGTGTAATTTTTTCACCAAACACTAAAGAAAGTATACAACCATAAAAAATGGTGAATCGCACACCATGGAATGTGGAAGTATTTTACACCAGATAGAGTGTGAAACTATGGATTCATTTTGTTCATTGGTTGTTTCTTTGCAATCAATAATTCAGAAAATAAATCCTTGTTCCAAAAAATTTGAGAATTCCTCCTGATCAATGAGGCAGCCACTTTCATCTGTTAGTTTGAAATCGGTGATGTCTGTTTCCAATCCAGCTGTCAATTGATGTGTTGTGAATATTTTGAGGCCTGAAACACATTGAAATGACTCTTGAGGAAAATATACCTTCAAACACCAACAAAGCATGGTTTTGAATAAGCAGTGCTTTTTTATTCAGGTATAGGTATGTTTGCATGCTCTCAGAAAAAAAACTCAAAGTTCAAATAATCTGGTTTGTAGTAATGCTCTGATTTTTTTTCGACGAATCAACAAAATTTGTGTCAATTGTGTAGAAAATACATGAGATATTCTAAAACGATAACATCATAATTAATATGAAATGATTCAAGTTTACCTATACCTCTACCTCAACCAAATATTATGATTAAACAGATAGGATTAGAACATCACTTTGTATCTCTGAATTAGGGAAATAACAATCACCGAATGAAATATTCGATTCTATACGAATATATTTGGAAAGGAATTTTCAGTTTTCGGAAACAAACAAAAAAAGGTTTTAATCTTCTCCTGAAGATACTAACATAGTTAGCGAAACACGTGTCGAGGTGTGAAAAATCGGTGGTAAAACAGTGTGTAGTGTAATTCTATATGGATTCTACGACCATAATACAACGGTTTTTTGACCAATAAGTCATTGATGCAATCAGAATTGACCCCCTAGCAGCACCAGTGTCTCTAGGCGGTAGCGTTTTCCTTCCACAGTCGTATCATCAGAATCTTAATTTTGTAATTATTCTCCGTGCATTTTTTTGCCTCTGCATACATCGAATAAGTGCATTTTCCGATGAAACGACTCTACCTACGTCCTCCAGTGAATATTCGTTGTACGAGTGCCTTTGACCATTTCGACAATAACTCAGTTTTATTACATTCTTTTGCTGTGTGCTCGCTGCCAATACACGGTTGACTGGTGTGAATATAGAAATTAATCAAGAACACCCATTGGCTTAACATGACTCCAGTACACGTCGTATAGAGCATCTCCAAACGTTTTGCATGAGAGAACGTATATCTCAGCTTTCTTCTCGCTTTGTCTCTCGTGAACTCTATTAACTGCTTTTCTTAGGTCATAATATCACAGTATTTTGAATTTGGAGTTGTATAACTGAAAATGTAGATGTCGATTCTAAAATCAATCTTTCAGACTCAGAATTCGGAATATATCAATTTGTTGTTATGAAGATTGATCAAACGCTCTGAAAATTATAATTCCAACACCGTCCAGAATGGACTCACAGTTTCAAAATGAGAACGTCGTTTTGGATCGAGAAAGTGATTTTCCGAAAGAACAGTATATTTAAGAGCAACTTTCAAGTTGATATTCGATGTTTAGAGTTGATGGATTGCTCTTCCACATCAGAATTGACATGGAAAAATAATCTTTGGGATTTTAAGCAAAATTTTCTCCCTCCAGACGAATCTCCTGAGGTGCTCTCACTGCTTATGTTGCCACCTTCGAGAGATTTATACCTTTTGGAGGGACTTTTGAGCCTTTTGAGGTCCATACGAGGTACATAGGAACATATATAGTTAGTTTTGAGTAATTTTTTCACCTGCCTGTGTAGGTATAAAACTCTGAAGTCTGAAATGAATTCAGCATCATCTAGCGATGAGAAACGAATACTGACGAATGTTACTTTGCACTTACATTTGTCATTTTGTCGGTATACACGACTTCTCTTCTTGCTTGTGCTAACACAATCGTTTGATCTTTCATAGTTGTGAACTCCGAATAGTATCCTAGCTTAGAGACCTTGAGATAATACTGATGAAGGGTTCTGATCTTATACAAGGTGATTGAGCTTCTATATCCTAGCAAATTTGTCAGCTACTTCATATCCTCTACTTTGAAATGTCCCAGAATCCATAAAAGGGCAGAATTTCGTGTATATATCTCTTAGCTAGCAGAATAAGATTCTCACGAGGATGCTTAACACAAAAAAAGGGACTAATATGTCTATACATGTGATACATATTTGTATAAGCTTGTTGTGTGTTTCAAACCATTGAATTTGTATCAGTTATCATCTTTATAATAGGAGTCTAATAAAAAATAGCACAGTTATAACTTGCTGCGTTTACCATAAGATTAACTATATATTGGTTTATATTGTCTTTAATATTTCTCCTGAACACAAATTCAGCGTGCCAACAACACAAATAATATGCCAACCGGAAAAATCATCTGCTCCACCGCTATTATTACTATTATTAGCCCTGACATCTAAATCTCCTCGACAACTCTCACAGCTCAAGAGCCAGAAAACTCTTCTCTACGGACAAGTTCAAGTTTCCACTTCTTCTCAAAACCTGCATCAATCTTCTTTCAGGATTCATCTCAGTCTGCAATATTCTGTTTGGAACCGCATTCACGAAAGCTCTTCTTGCATATGTTGACACAAGTGTCTATTTTTTTATATATTAAAACTTCAAGTAGTATCTCCGCTTATGTGAGACCTTTTTTTTCATTTCTTCTGATACAGTTCTCCTGCTAATACTGATGAAGGGTTCTGATCTTATACAAGGTCCACTTTGAGTTACCATGGACTTCTTCCAAAGATTATACAAGGTGGTTGAGCTTCTATCCAAGCAAATTTGTCAGCTACACCATTTCCTCTACTTTGAAATGTCCCACAATCGATAGAAGGGTAGAATTTCTTGTATATATCTCTTAGCTATAGTAAAATAAGATTCTCACAAGGATGCGACTAAAATGTCTATATACTTGAGATATATATTTGTATCAGCTTCTTGTGTGTTTCAAACCATTGACTTTGTATCAGTTATCATCTTCATAATAGGAATCTAATTTAAAATGGCACTGTTGAAACTTGCTGCGTTTACCATAAGATTAACTATATATTGGCTTAGATTGTCTTTAATATTTCTCCTGAACACAAAAGCAGCTTGCCAACAATACAAATAATATGCCAACCGGAAAAATCATCTGCTCCACCGCTATTATTACTATTATTAGCTCTGACATCTAAATCTCCTCGACAAGTCTCACAGCTCAAGAGTCGAGAAACTCTTCTCTACGAACAAGTTCACCTTTCCTCTTCTTCTTTTTTATAGTTTATAACTTCAAGTAGTATCTCCGCTTATGTGAGACCTTTTTTTTTTTCATTTCTTCTGACACAGTTCTCCTGCTAATACTGATGAAGGGTTCTGATCTTATACAAGGTGGTTGAGCTTCTATCCAAGCAAATTTGTCAGCTACTCCATTTCCTCTACTTTGAAATGTCCCAGAATCCATAGAAGGGCAAAATTTCGTGTATGTACCTATCTCTTAGCTACAATAAGATTCTCACAAGGATGCGACTATAATGTCTATATTATACTTTTGCTCGTACTTTTGATATACAGAGTGGGCCTTTGAAAACGAAACAGAGGCTCTGTAGGTCGCCAAAACCGGATTATCAAAAAAAACTGAAACAGGTCAACTACATTTTCGAGGGGGACATCTTTCTAAAATATTTTCAGCCCTGCGGCGTTGCCGCTTCTAAAGAAAAGAAGCAACAATAACTTTGTTATTTCAAATGGAACACCTTGTATTTTATTGCATTTTTAGATTCTCCCCGAAGAGCTGATTTCATCAATGCATCACACTTAGGGTCTAGCTGTAATGGTTTCAGGGATATAAAGTGTTCAAAATCGAGATTTTTCAACTTTAACATTTTTTTGTGTCGAAACTATTCATTATTGGTCAAAACGGCTCTCATGTCCCGATCTCAACTTGTGATTTACTATCTACTGACATTTATTTGAAACAAATACAGGGTGGTTCAAGATTCAGAATTCTGATCACCCTGTATCTGTTCCAGTTAAATGTCAGTAGATAGTAAATCACAAGTTGAGATAGGGACATGAAAGCCGTTTCGACCAATAATGAATAGTTTCGACACAAAAAAATGTCAAAGTTGAAAAATCTCGATTTTGAACACTTTATATCCCTGAAACCATTACAGCTAGACCCTAAGTGTGATGCATTGATGAAATCAGCTCTTCGGGGAGAATCTAAAAATGCAATAAAATACAAGGTGTTCCATTTGAAAAAACAAAGTTGTTGCTTCTTTTCTTTAGAAGCGGCAACGCCGCAGGGCTGAAAATATTTTAGAAAGATGTCCCCCTCGAAAATGTAGTTGACCTGTTTCAGTTTTTTTTGATAATCCGGTTTTGGCGACCTACAGAGCCTCTGTTTCGTTTTCAAAGGCCCACTCTGTATAATTGTATCAGCTTGTTGTGTGTTTCAAATCATAAAAGTTGTATGAGTTATCATCTTTATAGGAATCTAATAAAAACGGCACAGTTAAAACTTGTTGCGTTTACCATAAGATTAACTATATATTGGTTCATATTGTCTTTAATATTTCTCCTGAATACAAAAGCAGCGTGCCAACAACACAAATAATATGCCAACCGGAAAAATCATCTGCTCCACCGCTATTATTACTATTATTAGCCCTGACATCTAAATCTCCTCGACAAATCTCACAGCTCAAGAGTCGAGAAACTCTTCTCTACGCACAATTTCACGGCAAATAAGTTTGCACCCCGCACATTTCACAAAACACAACAATCGACAAGGCGAAACGCGTACACTCGTCATGGTATACGGGAGGTCCCCATGGTTTGTTCGACACGGGGGTTGGTAACTTTCGACTTTAGACAACGCCAACTAGGCCGGGGGTCCCTGCAGGGGGGTACATCCACGTGGACATCGTTGAAAAGGGGCTCGAGGGGGCACAAGCCCACATGGCTCGACGCCAGTGACGGCTGACCGAGGGAGGAAGTATGCTTCCTAGAAGGTTTCAAAACGATTTTCTCTTCAAACTATGGCATTTACAATTCCAATAATGTAAATCTTTTCGCTCTGTATAAGCTCTATTTTCACCTATAGGTCGCGTGCACAACCTCACTCTTCTGTGAATTATTGAAACACAACCTCACTTTTTCATTTGTTTACAGAGGAATCAAAAGGTTGGAATAGTTTTTCACAATATTTTGGCATACGAATCGTGTTTCTTGCGTTATTCATCAATTCAAGCATGCCTTCGCATTGTGCTGTTGTACAATGCACAAAAAATGCAGCAAGAGACTAGGGAATATGATTTTTCAGGTAAATAGTAATCTCACATAGTTATCATTATGAAATGTTGTCATTCCTTATTAAAATTCCTTCTGCCTTCTGCCACTTCTGCAATACAAGCTAATACTGCTAATAGATTGAAAATGTCTACAACACACACGATCGTCAGCATGTCAGACTAGTCCTCCCGATTGATTGCATGAATCCAATCTTCTTGCATTATTCTAGAATTTTCAGGTATATTTCTATTAGCTCTTATTGCAGAAGGAATTCCGATGAGAAATCAGAGAAATAACCAAATTTCAAAAATGAAAACTATATGTGAGTGACTATAGAAGGTACTTACTTTTAAATCATAATGTACCATCCGGATTCGTTCATCTTCCCCTGCAGTTTTTGTGTATTTTACAACAGCACAATGTGATGGCATGAGCGAATTGATGCATAGCGGAAAAATACGATTCATATGGCAAAATAATAGGTCGCGTGCAAGAACTGTCAGATGACCGACCCTGGAGGCAAAACATATTTGTTTACAAGTGATCGAAATAGTTTTCCACAATTATTTTGGCATATGAATCGTATTTTTCCGCTATTCATCAATTCGCTAATGCCATCACATTGTGCTGTTGTAAAATGCACAAAAACTGCAGCGGAAGATGAAGAAATCCGGATGGTACATTATGATTCAAAAGTAAGTACCTACTATAGTCACTCACATAGTTTTCATTTTTGAAATTTGGTTATTTCTCTGATTTCTCATCGGAATTCCTTCTTCAATAGGATCAGCTGATAGAAATATACCTGAAATTTTTAGAATAATGCAAGAAGATTGGATTCATGCAATCAATCGGTAGGACTGGTCTGACATGCTGACGATCGTGTGTGTTGTAGACATTTTCATTCTATTAGCAGCATTAGCTTGTATTGCAGAAGTGGCAGAAGGCAGAAGGAATTTTAATAAGTGATGACAACATTTCATAATGCTAACTATGTGAGATTACTATTTACCTGAAAAATCATATTCCCTAGTCTCTTGCTGCATTTTTTGTGCATTGTACAACAGCACAATGCAAAGGCATGCTTGAATTGATGAATAACGCAAGAAACACGATTCGTATGCCAAAATATTGTGAAAAACTATTTCAACCTTTTGATTCCTCTGTAACCAAATAAAAAAGTGAGGTTGTGTTTCAATAATAGGTCGCGTGCACGATGACCGACCCTGGAGGCAAAATATTGAAACACAACCTCATTCTTCTGTGAATTATTGAAACACAACCTCACTTTTTCATCTGGTTACAGTAGAATCAAATGATTGAAATAGTTTTTCACAATATTTTGGCATACGAATCGTGTTTCTTGAGTTATTCATCAATTCAAGCATGCCTTTGCATTGTGCTGTTGTACAATGCACAAAAAATGCAGCAAGAGACTAGGGAATATGATTTTTCAGGTAAATAGTAATCTCACATAGTTATCATTATGAAATGTTGTCATTCCTTATTAAAATTCCTTCTGCCTTCTGCCACTTCTGCAATACAAGCTAATGCTGCTAATAGATTGAAAATGTCTACAACACACACGATCGTCAGCATGTCAGACCAGTCCTACCGATTGATTGCATGAATCCAATCTTCTTGCATTATTCTAGAAATTTCAGGTATATTTCTATTAGCTCTTATTGCAGAAGGAATTCCGATGAGAAATCAGAGAAATAACCAAATTCCAAAAATGAAAACTATATGTGAGTGACTATAGTAGGTACTTACTTTTAAATCATAATGTAACATCCGGATTCCTTCATCTTCCGCTGCAGTTTTTGTGCATTTTACAACAGCACAATGTGATGGCATGAGCGAATTGATGAATAGCGGAAAAATACGATTCCTATGCCAAAATAATTGTGAAAAACTATTTCGATCACTTGTAAACAAATAAGAAAAGTGACGTTGTGTGTCAATGTTTCGCCTCCAGGGTCGGTCATCTGACAGTTCTTGCACGCGACCTATTCACAGAAGAATGAGGTTGTGTTTCAATATTTTGCCTCCAGGGTCGGTCTTCGTGCACGCGACCTATTGTGGAAAACTATTTCGATAACTTGTAAACAAATAAGAAAAGTGAGGTTGTGTTTCAATGTTTAACTTCCAGGGTCGGTCATCTGACAGTTCTTGCACGCAACCCATGCGGGAGACGAAGGAATCTGGTTGGTACATTATGATTTAAAAGTAAGTACCTAACTCACTGACATATAGTTTTCATCTTCGAAATTCGGTAACTTCTCTGATTTCTCATCGGAATTCCTTCTGCAATAGGAACGTATAGAAATACTCTTGAAATGTCTAAAGAAGATTGGATTCATGCAATCAAACGGGAGGACTGGTCTGACATGCTGACGAAATATGATCGTGTGTGTTGTAGATATTTTCAATCTTTCAGCAGTATTAGCATCTATTGCCAAAGTGGCAGAAGGAATTTTAATAATAAATGACAAAACTTCATAATGAAAATTGAAAACTATGTGAGATTACTATTTACCTGAAAAATCATATTCCTTCGTCTATCTCTGCATTTTTTGTGCATTGTACAACAGCACAATGAGAAGGCATGCTTGAATTAATGAATAGCGCAAAAAACACGATTCGTATGCCGAAATATTGTGAAAAACTATTTCAATCCTTTGATCCCTCTGTAAACTACTATAAAAAGTGAAGTTGTGTTTCAATGTTTCAGAGAAGAGTGAGGTTGTGTTAAAATATTTTACCTTCAGGGTCGGTCATCGTGCACTCGACCTTTAAGTAATGACAAGAGCTTTTTTTTTTCGTAGTAAACTTGACATGTATCAATTAGAATTTTGTTGTCTGGCAACAGAACAGAACATACAAAAAAATAGGTAATTCAACTTAAAAAACTGTCAGAAAAAATTATACTTGTTCTACGGACAGAGGCAGTTTTTTTCATCAAATTACCTAATTTTTCTCATGTTCTGGTTCCCACGAAAAGGGATATCCTGTAATGTGCAGAGAACCAAGGGAAATAAGGTAGAAATTGGTGTTCTTCTTAAATTTTCATATTATATATTATATGCCTCGGGGTGTTTCAGAGCCTCGCTGTTCGTTGGATGAACGAGTCTTTGGAAAGAGATGTTCTGCAGGTCTCCAAAGTGACCACGAAGGGGTGCGAAGCCTCAACTCGACGGGTTAATCTCGCGGGGACTGCCAAGGGAGGAACAATTGTTGATATTTCAGAAGTGCATCTTCCATGAAAATATCTATAAAATAGAGCCAGATCGCCAACTTTTCTATGGCAACAAAATTCAAATTATAAATGGCACGTTTACTTCGACTAAAAAAATAGCTAGAGTGTACATCGGTAAGACGATTAAATTCATCAAACATTTGTGTATGGAAGAGTCGTTAATCTATGGTTTATGGCAGGTTATCATTGCTTTCAAAAGTTGGGTTCCGCTATTGTAGCTGCTAAAGTTGGGGCAAACTTTTTTCGCTGTCATAATGACAAAATCACGCGGCTAGTGGGATTTTTCGTACATGAATTAAATTGTCAACAAAAGTTCTGGTCTAGTAAACAGATATATTCTGGGGTGTATTATAATTATTTACATTTACTTCAATCTTCAAATAAGAGCACAATGAGCATAATTTCACTAATTCAATCAAATCTCAGGAACAGAGATGCCAAACCTTTTTGTTAGTATAATTGATTCTTCACAACTGTACTATTTCGTGAGTCATCTCTGCAAGTCACCTAAAAATAAAATAATGGAACAATTTCAATAATCTCTAAAGAAAGATGTCCATTTTTTCTGCTGAAGTTGCTAAATTTGAAGTTGTCATAGTTGTCTCTGTTCATGGCATGATGTGAACAGAGAATGACATGGAAAAAAATCAAGCTCAGTAGGTATAGAGCAAGCACAAACCAACAAGCCCTGTAGCTCTGATTTCTATAAAGGAATAACTAGGTGCAACAGTATAACA
Organism: Phaedon cochleariae; assembly: GCA_918026855.4. Classification (NCBI taxonomy): domain Eukaryota; kingdom Metazoa; phylum Arthropoda; class Insecta; order Coleoptera; family Chrysomelidae; genus Phaedon; species Phaedon cochleariae. The sequence goes on from OU896717.1 coordinate 34,567,923, forward strand.
AACCTACAAAATCATTTTCTCCTTCAAAAATATTTTTACCATCATAACGCTATATCGATCGTGATGTATAGTTAAATTATTGAGAAAGAAAAGATCTATAACATGAACCGAAAAAAACATGGGAGTGCAATATAAAAAAACAAATTATGGAATGGTTTCTAGTAGATTGTTTGACGTAAGGGTGATTTGATCCCATCCTTTTTTTAGAGCTTCTGCTATCATGAACTTCACAATTTTTTTTATTTTTCTCTATGTTCTACTGCCACCCCTGATTGTGAAACTAACAAGCTGCCACTGCTTGATTCTGAATGCGGTATTCGGACATATGGGTGTGCGATTTTGACGATGGTTGTTGAAGTAATTGGTGGTTGAAAATTGAAAAAAAAGCGATTCGTTGATGTTAACGGTGGTGGAAAATATTTAGGGGCGCTGCAAGAGATAAAAAATATATATCAGCGTGTATACACGGAAAATTTATTGTTTGAATCAACAAAAATTATGAAAATTCAACAAAATCTGCGACGACAAAATATTGTGTTAATTCAACAAATTTGTTTTGTTCGTTTTCAACTCGAAATTCATTTGATGTAATCAATTATTGATTCAAATCAACGGCATGATTTGGTTGCATGAACGAAGACTGTTTTGTTGTTCCTATAATACAATATCTCCGCTCTCTGATGAACTCATTCTGTCTATTGAAATGATCATGTAATTCCATTCAAGTGACAAATGTTTCAGTTTTTCAGAAAGTGAATGAGTTGAAATATTCTGAATATGACTAAATATTGTTTCCAATCAATGACAAATTTCATTTGAATATGTAAAAAAATTTCATTCAGAATTGACAAACGATTTTGTTGAATTATATTGTTTAATTTTGCAATTACTGAATTGTTTCAAATCTGAGAGAAATTGGAGATTTCTTCAGTTGAATCAAGACTATTATTTTGCAAGCGTCATTAGAAGTTCTAGGACAGCTCATGATACAAATATATAAACGGAGGTTCTAGGTACCTATTTGTATATCCACGGCGTATATCCCAATCGAAGCGAACGTAGAAAGGTGGAGAGAAACGCCATCTAGTGGCGAAAATGCAACTAGATAAACAATCAACAAAATATTTGTTCGATATAATGTATCTGTTGGTTCAGTTCAACAAAGTAATCTGTTTGAATTAACAACAGATTTCTTAATAATGATGTTGAATCAACAAAATATAATATTGGCAAAATCAATTCAATTCTGTCGAATAAAAGAAAAGCAAATGATTGATTTAACAATGAAATGATTGTTGAAACAAGAAAAATATGATGTTGTCCTTCGTTGAATCTTTGTCAAAATTAATCCAATTTTGTCAATGATGCAAATTTGATTGAACAATGGACAATGAGATGATAGTTGAATCACAAAAATGTTTTTATGTCAACTATAAATATTGTTGCGTTGAACTAAACCTTTGTTCAAGTAAACGAGTATTTCAATCAAAATATTTTTTCTTTTTGAATAAGTCGCTTATTTGGAATCAATAAATATTATTATGTTGATTTTTTCTCAATTTGACAAAAACAATTGACCAAAATAATTTTGTTTGTTGCAACAAATCTTATTTTTTTGTGCACCAAATAGCGAAAATCTTTATTCTCAATTTTTCGATTTCAGAAATACGAGTCTCACTTCAAAAGGCCTCCCCTCTAGATCTCAGCTATTAGTTGTGCGATTCGTACCAAATTTGGACCGGTATGAATGACCAGTAATATGATCAGTTTTTCAGAGAAGAACATCAGTTTAGACAGTGTCATGTATATTAATCAAAATGGAAAGGATGTTTTTCATGAAATCATATTGGGAACTTTTTTGCAAGAAAACTAACTTTATACATATTATTGTTCAATATGCTTCCGAACGGATATAAGCAGAAATTCACCTCATTCCGAATCAACAGCTTATTTTTTTTTCAAATCGTAGACACCATCCATATATCTCAAAGTGGTCCAATTAATTTTTAGAAGAAAGAGCAATAAACGTCCCAAAGTCTGACGACCACGAAAGAATTGTTTAATGCGTAGTGTAACTAGTTTCGGCCACATCATCATCATCAGACACAAAAATGATATATTCGAAAGTACCTGAAAGATGATTATGGACATTGTTAAGGAGTCAAAAAGGAGTCAAAGAATCGATATACTAAGCTCAGAGCTCAGCAATACATATCAGCAGCAAAAATCAAATCGAAAGCCTATTAGGTCGAATTTCACAATATCAGTCCTGAATTTAAAATAGGTTTCAATCTGGAATAAGTCCATCAGTAAAACCAGATCAGCATTATATTATTGAAAAACATTGGCACCATTTTTCAAAAACTTCAAAATCAATGAAAGAGTTTCCCATTTCTTGAGGAAAAAGTCGAAGTGTATCTGTCATATGAAACAATTACGCAACATATAGAAAGCCTTCAGCCCCTCCCAAAAAAATCAATTCTCAGAACTGTACAACTGTACCAGGACCTTGGTCAAGTAAAACCATTCAAACGCCTAACAAAGGTTTATTGGTCGTATATATTAAGGTTCTTTGTCCACCCTCGGAGGTTTGACATCTTTTATTTGGGGCTGTTTACACCACGACTGGTCCAGAATTTCACGGGTGGCCTTTTGAAACATAATTTACAATGTCCTCGCAGATCTATTAAGATCTGCGCCTTTACGATTCACTTTAAATGGGATTTAGCGAAAAGTTAACGAGCATATTATGCCATAAAACCATTTGCAAAGAATGGTCCTGTGCCTGTATAACAGAACAAATAGGTATTGGAAATCTGTGAAGTGTTCAGTGGGTCGATATGAATTTTAGTTTGATTTTTAACAGTTATTCACTGTCGAAAAAAACGGTAATGTTCTAATCACCAAGATACACACAATAGGATAATAAAAGTGTGTTGATGTACACACATCTACAAAAACGTCTAAAGATCACACAATTGAAATAATTAATGGAAAAAATCCAATATGTTGGAAAAAATCCAATATGTTGAGGAAAAAATCCAATATGTAGGAAAAAATCCAATATGTAGGAAAAAAATCAAATATATTGGAAAAAAATCCAATATATTGGAAAATAAATCCAATACCGGGTGTCAACGAATCTATTAGACAAGTCATAACTTCTAGACCATTGGGTGTATCATAATGAGATTTGGTATAGGTAAATGGTATGTGAAGAGAAAAGTTTTCACATATTTTTCACTTCCCAGTCCCCGGTGAAACCGGAAATGGCTCCGGGGCTTTAATTTTTCAAATGGAACACCCTGTATATTGTAACATTTTTTGATTTCTGAGACAATTCTAGATCAGATTGTGACATTTTCGAAAATTTTTATGCCTACTTAAATTTTTCGGAGTCACTTTTGAAATTACATCTAGGTGGCCATGATCGGAAGTGAACTAATCTAAGGACCTCAGGTGATATCAGAAAATTACAATCGCGAAGTTTTAGTGACAAGCATGATAGATATGAATAAGACAAGTTGGCAAAATTATAAATTATCGATACGCAGTTTTTAACACAATTTTCTTTTGCGGATATATATATTTTTCATGAAAATAGATTTACTATATGTCTGAGTACTCTCACAACTGATAAATACAATACAATCCGTAAAAACTAATATAAACCACTCGCTGCGCCACCACTATTGGCGCTCTACTCTGTGTAAGCAGATAAGCATCCCATTTGAAATGAAAGCAGAGCAATTGGATCAATAGAAATTCAAATGGAGAGAAAAAACATTGATTTCGACCTGCAAGCCATCTACACTCGAGCCGTGGCGACGCAAAGCGGGACCGATTTCCACCGGGCGGAAACCCGAGCGATTACGAACAATAATAGGAAGGCATATGGAAGACGGTCAGGGACAGTGTTGCCAGGTGTGGCGATTCATCGGATTCACGGCTATTGTTTTAGTGAAATGCGACATTAAATTGAATTTGGTGACTGGCGACAGATGTGGCGACATTCCGAAAAGTTTTGTGAATAGGCAACATGTCAGGATTTACTACGGAGACGGAACGGCTCAATGTCGATCATCTCCATCTTCGGTTTTTGCATTTCACATTTTTACATTGTTAAATTTTTGCCTGCCCTAACATGAGTAGCATTGTACGCCACTGCCTGATGTGCTAAACGATCAACATACTCCTTGCAGCAGTATGAGTAAACAACGACAACCATAACTCAAAAAATGAAGTTACGAGCAATAAAATAATCATCAAAATGTTATTCGATCAGAATCTGCAATAAATCAAAGTTTATACACGGTACCTATACTCTTACTCTAGTGAGGCACACTGAGGCCATGCCATGCCATTTCAAGGCTAGTTAAAAGATACCACACGATGATTTACTGTTCAATTAGTATGGTCCAATTCTGATAGCTCCAGACAGACCTTTACGATTTTCCAACAAGGCGCTCAATCTTGTGAGCAACATATCAGATAATCGAGACTGAATATAGGAAAAAAATGTATTCGAATATTCATTCTTATTGATTAACAACACATCACAAATAATAAAAATATATCTCACGTATTGACGTAACTCCCATAGTAGTATTCGATATTTAATTACACGAAAACCAATGAAAATGTATCTAAAACTTTTGGATAATTTTTGGTGGTGCGTTCAGTTTTTGAGGATGTGTATTTTGCTAGCTTCTTCAGGTCAAATGCTCGTATACAATAAACTAACCTAACATTGACTTGTTCAACTTCATATCATTTTGTCCGATTTGAGAGATAATGTCAATTGTCAATTTCAGAGGATTTTGATTTCTCATGCTCTCTTTTTGGATGTTTAGCAGATATAATTCAAGGTTCGACGTGGCAAATAGCCAGGAAAGTATTTGTTTTCTGTTGAATATTACGAATGATATTATGTTCATATCTATATATGAAGGAGAATGCAAATTCTCTACTTCAGAATATTTTGTTTTCAAATTCTTATCGTGTGTGTTCGAAAGATGTGATTCAATGTTCGTCGTGGCATATAGCCAGGAAAGTAGTTGTTTTCTGTTGAATAAACCGAGAAAGAATTGATATTTTCATCACATAGAGAATGCGAATTCTCAAGGTATTTCTATATATACATTTTTTTATGTTCATAATTATATATGAGAATATTCCTTTTCAAGTAACCTCAATTTTGGCACCAACATTTTTCCTAGTTCATTTTTCTTGATTATTTGAGATTTGCTCCAAAATGTCACTGCGTTCAACAAATTCCAGTAGCTTGTCAGTGACACTTTGTGTGGAAAAATGTTTGAAGAGAAGAAATATAGATATATTGAAAAAATATCGAATTTTTACTCATCTTTGGACGTGTCGGGAACGAATCTGCCCCTGTTCTCAACATAAAAATGCAAAATATTTTTTTTTCGAAAATTCTGTTCCTATAGAAAAATATTTTGCTTTTTTATGCTGGTATAAGTGCACTCAAAACAACCACCAAAATTACCTGATAGCAATAACAAGTGTGGTTTTTAGAATTTGAGAAATTGTTAGCCGCACCTAGGCAAACCAAATTCTCCATTAGGAGAGGTGCAAAGGGAAATCTTGAAAAGAATCAATCAATATTCTCAACTGTTCGAAAACGTATAACAAGTTAGGACACGCAATTTACGTGTGATAGAACTAATCAGATGATTTGCCCCAAAATGCTCCTTGATTAACTTACAAACAGTAGGTATGATTTTTAAAATTTGAGAAGTTGTTGGTCACCTACAAAAAAAAAATTAAGCGGATAAAGGGAAAACACCCTGTATATTGCTTCGTGTCTGACGTTGTCGCGAGTTTTAATCAAGCATAAACAGTGGCAACAAGTATAAGTCGCCTTTTCCTAATTAAACCCCTACCCTCTTGGATTTAATAAACAACTTCCACGACGCTTGTATAACTCGCGTAATGAATATTTTTAATTACTTCTAAATTTATTCGTATTTTTACACCCGCGTCAAATCTGGAATAATTAAAACAAGCAACTTATAACTCAATTAGGAGAAGCGACGCTCGCGTTGTTTATGAATTAATTAATTTCGCTACTTATTAACGGCCAGGAAGTCGTGATTAAAGTTTAAATTTCAATTTCGACATAATGAATATATAGGTACGTGGGGTATCGTCATGCTGTGCCACCTACTTTCATCTGCGTCATACCTACTGAAAACATGTATGATGAAAATTATGAAATGGAAATAAAATAAAAAAAATAAAATTATAATATCTAGGTATAAGCGTCAATAAATATCGAATTCTACAAAATTATTCTTCAATTACGAAATAGCTACAATGCTCAAAGCAGAGTGAAATGTGTGAAATAAATTCAAAGAGATCAAAGTTATATCCTCACAATGTTCATAAAATGAAAAACAATGGTAGATTTCGGGAGAAAATTTAATGATTTAATAAGTTTGCCGATAAGTTTTCTTGGCTTCCACTGCTCCTTTAGTAGTATTAATTGTGAGTGATTACTTATATTCAATACATATTAATTTTAGTGATTTTTTTTCATCTAATCGTTTGGGATTGGCCGTAATCGGTTCAAATAACACTCCCCACCCCCCCGACAAATTGATATACAGGGCCCATCCATGGCAAGTTATTAGATTCGGATTATCGAATAATGAGGCAATAGGAATATCCTTGGATCTTCTCCAATAGGCAGCAATACGGTCTTCTTCTGTACTAAAAATCACCCATTTTATCTCGGAACTATTGGGCTTACTGAGATTCCAAAGAATATCAATGTTATCCAAGAAATCCTGGAATGATTGGTTAATAATGAATTGAAATGTCTGTATAGCATACCTAGTGAATTTTAGGTAGGTACCTACCAGAATTTCTGTTGAATTAGGAACAATTGCTACTGTTGGGCTCGGTAATTCTCCGAAATTCGCCAACAATTCTCCGAAATTCGCCAACAATTCTGCTTCTCCTCTTGGGGTATCGATTTTTGGTAGATTCGGGTTTGGGAACATTATTTTTATAATGATTAATATTGCCAATGAATATAGAGGTAGAAGGACTTCCTGTAAATCGAAAAACCGTCGGAGAAGCAAGTATTTTCACCAGGTACCTTCTATGCAAGCATTTGTTTTATACCCACACAATGGTCCCCGCAGCAAAACATCAATAGTTCCCGAGATATTCTAGAAAAACAAAAATACAAGATTTCATTTTTTCTCAAATAACTCAAGAATGACTGAAGCTAGCCTGGATTTCTTGATAGATTCTGTTTCAACATTAAATTTGCTACAACTTTGCTAATTTAAGCGTTTCTCTATCTCTCATAGTTACTATGAGATACCAATGGTGAAGATCGAATTTGGGACACACTGTAAAGTTTATCGTTGAGTTTTGGAGAAAATGTATTCGGAACTTGGTTCATTGTATAGTCATGATGCTCTATGCTTGAGGTATCTCGATAACATTCGAAGAAAAGATTGCTTTCTATTCACTAAAGCGTGAGTGTATATCTGGACTATCTCATACCATACTAATTAATTCACTTCCAAAGAAAGAGATCAAAGGTGTATCGCGTCATCAGAATGACACCTAAATTACAAAGAATAACAAATGATATCGTCAAATGATAGAAATCCCATACACGTTTTTGAATCGTTTTGAAATGGTAAGCAATTATATACCGCCAAAGACTTCCATCGGAAAAGTAATTTTCTACGTACTCTGTATAATAACGACACGAATGTGCAAATCATTAAAGGATGAACACTTGTTTCTGTTATTTATTAAGGTTTGCTTCAATGGGGGGCAGGTCTTCAAAAGATGCCGACCTTTCAATCTCTGATCGAGCGTTGAAATATTAATTCGACGATGAATGAATGATATCTGATTGTTTCGATCCAATTCACGTGTGATTTGATGCTGCAACTGTGTTAATATCTTCTTCCATTCCCCTAGAGTTCACCATTTTCGTGCATTGAATTAGATCTGTAGTAACCAAAGGTGGTCCGAGCAATAGATCTATTGATAACACGCTCAAATCAATTTTATCGAGAATCCCAAAATTCATAGAATCGACTAAGTCATTTGGCTATTCTGTTGGTAATGTTGAAAACAATAAGAATCCTCTAGATACTATTTATAGATGTCATAGTGTATACCATGGTATGGACCTATTTCTTCAACAACTTTATCCATTCAGATTTTCAAAAGTCCAACCATTTTGAATCACAGTATCACCAACGGTATATATCACTGATATCTGTTGATATATGAATCAGTGGCGGCAACGGAGGCTGAGCCTCCTCAGAGATTTTCCTTAAACTAATATTATCTATACTTTCTCATGAAAAGGACACCAAAATACAGGGATTTTGATTTTATTTCCTGTTTTTAGTTAAATATTTTCGAATTGGCAACAGTGCTTGCCCACGCATCACACGTTGAAGTCTGCAAATCACGCGTAAAATATTCAACTTGGTAAAATCTATAGAAGGCTAGACTCCTTCACAAATCAAAACCTACGCGCGCAATGCAAATGCCCGAATACGCCCGAATAGCACGTGTTTGTCGTGTCGCTTCGCGAATTGCGGACAAACGCGAGTGCATTGTTTATGTTTATGTTAGGTTAATGGTTAGGGGTTCTATAAATCTCTGAAAAATGAGTGTTTTAAACGATTGCGATTTAGTGGAATACTTTTTGGTGAACCCATTCAGTGCTTTGTCTTATGAAAATAAATTGATTGTGAAAAACAACAATTCTGATAATTATAAAAAATATATCTGGTTGACGGGATCTGAGGTAAGGAATAAGCTATTTTGTTGGTACTGCATATTATTTTCAACCGATAAGTCATCATGTTGGGGGCGATTAGGATATAATGATTTGAAAAATTTGCCTCGCGGATTGGATAGACACTGCAAATCACAGAAACACATCTCTTCAAGTATTAAGTTCAGGTTAACTGGTAAACAGAATGTCATTAAAGCTATTGATTTGGGTGAGTAGAGAGTTGTTTTCCACAATAAATCTCATATCATTCAGCCTCCTCTGTCATGAAAGTCACGAGCCGCCACTGATATGAATTATGCATATGTGCCTACCAGTGAACTTATATGAATATTATCTGCCTACTTGAAGAATCCACAGTCAAATAGTAGTCAAAGTATGAAAGGAAAAATTATAAATAATCAGCATTCTTGTATGACCTCACTTACACTAATCATGAAGCTACGAAAAAGATATAACTTGGACAAACAATCAGTCAAATTGTGTGCATGGTAGCACAGATTAACAAACCTTACAATCTGTGATGGTAGTCACGAATCATGGGTATTCACCAATTACCGACGTTACCTAGGGGATTCACCGACAGAAGCCAAACATTCAAAACGTGGGATTAATAAATAGCGCCTATATATACAGACAGGAGGAAAGACATAATCATCGCGTTGGGGGAGCAACAGCGCGACTATAGCGACAATCATACACTAATCTACAGATATGTGCGTTGCGTAGTTGCTTGAGTATTTAAGCTCCACGCCGGCAACCCGGGTTCAATGCCTGCGAAGGACGGATATTTTTTTATTCTGTTTTCTCAAGTGATCTTCCGGAAAATATACTTATCAGGAAGAAGGTTCATTTAGGCCGAATAAGTTCAGTTTGTACTGTGTTATGGGCATTTATTGTTGAGGCCGATAGTAATTCGCTATTTCAATGATGTTCTTTTTCAGGATCGACAATTTTCTGTAGACTTGATATTGCGCCAATTAAGGATATTCGTTGGGATGATCTGTACCCGCGTGTATTATTAAAAAAAAAATAACACTGACAAAACTATGTCATTCTAGTAGCTTTATATCATGCCACTAACCTTCAATCACTAATTACCGGCAGAAATTTGATTTTCTGCAGAAAATTAGAATCCCCGCTTCAAATTCCTGTTTTGTTTGATGCAAAGTTGATGTATATATATATCGTCTATCATTCATCAGGAGCGGAATTCATTTAAATTGATTTTTTTAGTACTAAAATTATGCCAATAAGAGAAATCGAAGAAATGAGTCAATTTTCATCGATAATTTGAAATAAATTAACTCTTTCGTTGCATGGAAAGACACGGCGTGACGTAACATTTTCCCATATAATTCCAACTTTGTGAATTACACTATATAGGTACGATTCGATAAATAAGCTGTATAAAATGTTTCTATTGCTCACATTTCTTGACAGAATCATGGGATGGAAAAAAATAGACAACGTTCCTGTAAATGAAAAAAACAAATAATATGGAAAAGCGTACCCACATTTTTGCAGAATACCAAAACACAAATTATTGTCAATTTCTTTCTCAGTGCAGGAATTGTTTTTGGGCAACGTAATCCACAATTTCGAGTCAAAATAGCTCTATAACAAACGTTCCAAATTCGTGGAAAGGCCTGTATAATAAATGACAAAAGAGCGACAAAAAAAATCGAATATCAAGCCCTTTTTATTATAATAAATAACGAAAACAGCAAGGAGCCGAAGAATTAGTTGTCCAAGAAAACCATAACAAAAAAGAATTCAGACGGACTTTGTATTATAAATTAATTCCGTTTTATTATTCGAGGCATTAATAATAATTTGCAGGGCTATAAGGGCAGATGGTGTGTCACTGTTGTACAAAATTTGGCTCCCGCGGAGAGGCAAGGGTGGCTTTTTATTGTGGCCCTGACAAAGGATTGCATTGTTATTAATATTGTTATTATGAGATGAACTACGCGTTAATTTATATGTCGAAATTCCGTTTTCGGCATATCGAAGCGAAGATCACAAAGAAATGGGCATTCTGTCTCTTTTAGAACATTAAATATACAGTATGTTTTATAAGGTTAATTATTTATTTGGATCCAACTATAGGTTGTTGGTTCATCAGGGAGTAACACTGAACAGATCTTTGATATGAAGTCAAAACAATGTTGGTGTCAGAATTGATCTTTTTGGCACGCTGGAATCGATGGCAATGGTATCAGACGATACTCTGTCCACCACCACATGGAGAAATCTGCCTGGAAAAATAAATTTAAAAAAAATGGCAAAGCTGAGGTGTGAAGATGTCGTTGGTGTTGAACATGCGGTTGAATGCTTTCGATATATTCATTGTCAAATGGCCATGATGAGGGTCATGTGATACTTCATCGATACGTTGCTGCCTTAAATTTTGAAAATCGATTCACTCATTCAGAAAATATGAATCTTATAAGTACCAACAATACGTTCCACAAGAAATTCAAAAATCAACTATTTAAACTTATTGATGACTATGTATTTTTTCGTTTAGGTTATACACCCCAACATCTTTTAATGATCTACAAGGCACAGATACTACCTGTTCTACAATACCGTTCCCACGTATTGGGTTTGTGTGGCTTTTTGGTTCTTATTGGTGCCATTCGATAGTATATATACGTCGAGCATTCTCAGGGTTTGAAATAATTGCACTTATTTCAATGCCAACCTGTATGTACAAAGTATATCACTTGCATCAATATTGGAAAACCATAAAGAACGTTTTTGCAAAACGATGAAATTTAAAGCATCAGCGTGAAGATTATATAGGCAAGAAAAAATCAATCCACAATATAGCCCATCCCCAACCTTTTGGACCTGAAAAACATTGTTATTTTTCTTGTCTGTAGATGAATAGGGGAACGAGACCTATGATGGCATCCTTATAACACCTTATAAGAACTTTTGCAAATAAAAGGACGTTCCGATTATTAGGTAGTTTATACAGACTCTAGATATTGGCTCATAATAGTGATTCATGCGGCAAAACTGTCCAACTAATTTGGATCTCGTGAATCCAATTTTCATGTCATGATTTTTTTTCTGCTGATGTGTCATCATAGGCCAACATCAGTATTTTTAAGATGACACACCATCGAATTATATAAGGAAATTGCTGTTTCAGCAAATGGAAAATATTTTATTCCAAAAAAAGTTTGGGTGCTGCACTCCAAAAATGGAAACAGTATTCCAGGACAGGTCGGATCTGTGCCTTGTAGATCATGAGCAGCTGACTGGAAGTGAAACAGTTCCTGGCCCGAAACAGAAAACCAAGTTTTTGGGATGCACTTTCAGCAATTGCTGATAGTAATACCAAGCGTCGAAATATATGTCTTCAAAGTTATGATTACTCCTGACAAGCTTATGTTGGGCACGGTGAGATCGGCTTTTCTAGAGAAAAGACATGCTTGTATTCTGTTTGCATTGAAATATACCAAGTTATTGGATCCCCATTCGAGAATTTTTCTCCCTCGTTCGTTCCTGATTTGCCTGGCTGATATTGGAGCCCTCTGATGGAAGAGAAAGCGGTATGGAGGGTACTATATCATCCGCGAAGCTGTGTACTGGACGTGAAGTTGCTTCCAACAAATCGTTGATATGGAGAAGAAATAGTGTTGGTGCTAGCACTGATCCTTGTGGAACACCAGCATTTACGATAAGAGAGTCAGATGAAACTCCGTCGACCACTACATGGAGAGACTTGTTTGAGAGAAAACTAGCTAGCAGAGAACATAGCTGGGGATGCAAGCCATAAGATGAAAGCTTGGCGAGGAGTCCGTGGTGCCAGACTCGATCAAATGCCTTGGAGATATCAAGTGGCACGACTATGGTTTCATCATATTTTTCAATAGATCGCTGCCACATAATATGTGAGACGTAAGCGTGTAGGTCACCAGTTGATCTCTGATCTGACGTAAGCCATATTGCCTATCGTTGATAATACCTGAATGTTCCAACTCGATGTTGATAGCTTTCTCCTTGATCTTTGAAATAATAGATAGCAGTGCGATCGGTCTGTAGTTGCTATATGTAGGGTCTTCTTTCCTTTTTTAGGAACTGGTTGTACTCTTGCAGCAATTTTGGAGAATTTCAGATTTTCATTCTGAATTTTCGTCGTGTTCTTTCGTGATTCCTTCATCGACGACGTGTGTTTGTTTGTGCCGTGAGTGGGAGCAATAATTAGTGGCTTGTGTGGCTAGATGTAGGCGCGACTAAAACGCCCTCGGGAACGCCTTTCTTTGCCTGGCCGCTTCGACATTATCCATCATTCCGTCACTTTATATTCAAATTGAACATTTCTGATTATTAATGGTGTTTTTCCGTATTACCATCGTTCGTGAACAATGATTCTGGAATAGGTACACCTGTCCGAACACACAGAAACAATAGACGACTTGGGCCGGTATCGTGATATTGCCTTCATGTTTCAATTTCGACTGATCAAATAACTAGGATTTTACCAATAAGTACATTCTTTTCTCTAATAATATATGAGATTAAGCAAAGAAACATCTTTTGATCATAACTTTTCAACAGCTTCTTCGACTTAAATTTTGCTATATAACTTAACTATCCAAATTTTTCAAGAACACTCCTGATGGATTTCTACGCGGAATATTCCATTGAAAAATCAGACGAATCGAAGAAGCTGTTAGAAGGTTATGACCAAAAAATTTTCTTGCCAAATCTCATAATTCACCCTATATTTTGGAAAAGAAGTGAAAAAGACAATTTCTGATGGACGTTAGGTATCTACTACTCAGAAACCTCTATTCGTGGAGTTCCTCATGACTCAGCCTGTATATAAGGGAATTGATTTAAAATAATTCAGGACCTTTCCATAGACTGGTGGAATGATATAAATAATTTCAAATATTTGTCATTGCTATAATACATTTTAAACATGAATTAATTGTATCTTCACCTATAGTGGCAGACCTCTGCTTCAGCCTTCCTTCAACTGAATGCCTTATAAAGTATCAAATGGAATTGATACATTTTATGCAATGCTGCTGCTGCTGCATACGCGTGACCATAAATTACAGATTAAAGTACGACAATAAAATTGCAGTGAATCGATTGAAATTTCTGGGTGCCGGTCGTTCAGTATAAGTAGTTTCTAATTGAGCAGCGTGACGCTGCTCAGCAATTAGACTCTGATGTGAAACGACAGACGTCTTTTTCTTGCGAGATTATGAGAATCACTTTATGGTCGTCGTTTAAACTTTAATGGAACCATAGATGGAACGTTCGAAACTTATGCAACCCGAGAAAATATAAACTTCCACGCATTAACATAAAATCACAATTCAGCTATTTGTTATTTATGAAAATGATTAACGAAAACCCACAGATTTTTATCTGGTGGAATGAGAAAAAAGCCGGACACGATATTAATGTTCGAGGTTTAAATGATGGGACAATTTCGTAGGGATGGTCGTAAATTTTGGGAAAAGGTCGATAGGCAAGAGGACCGCGATCTTTGGCTTTGGCCCGCTTGGAAGAATCCCTATGGGGACTTATCAGATCGGCATAAAGGAGACACGGTGGGTAATTGATGTTTTGCCAGCTTTTCGGAATTATCTAAGTCATCGTCGTTCGCTTATCTGTCTATTAGGGTCATAACAGGCATTCCGGAAATTCTGAACACAAATTAACTTTTGCTTTGTCTCAGATCAACGCACGCCATCTATAGAATTAATTGAAAAACAATAAATTGGCGTCAATTTACGTCGTAGTTTGAAGATCTGAAGAGATTGAGGACAGAGTGCCAATGGTAGGTACTGTATTTTGTAAATGGTCTCGGTGTCTATTTTATTTTCTGGATCTAACGAATCCTTGTCACGTAATGGTTAATGATTTGGAAAAAACGAAAGTGTCGTACCACGTTCCTATTCATTTTCGATTGCACTTGATCTGGAACGTCTTTTCACAGGAATGTTTTTCTGTTCGGAATCTTCCACATTCCTTTTGACCGATATTATTGTTGTTTCTCATTTTGTTTCCAATCGTTTTTTTGAATAATAAAGCAATTCCTACTATTGACTCCCTTTTTTTGCAAAATATCATAGTTTTAAATAATGTGAGTCATTTTTCCAGGAATGTAGAATCTTTTGAAATAAACACAAAATGTAGTGAGCGGACCCTATATACAGGGTGATTCAGGTTTTAAGGCACAAACTAAAATGGGAGATACTTACATCTCATCATTTTGATCAAAAAAGTTTATATAAACATAAGTCCGATCTCGTTTATTTTAGCGGAGCTACAGGGGGTCAAAGTTTGATTATTTTTTTCAATTTATTGAAATATCTCGCTTACTTTTCAAGGTATCGTTTTGAAATTTGGTGTGGTCAATAATTTCTAGAAGATCATCATTTGATGCCATTTAAAGATTCTCAAAATCTACAGGGAGATACGTTTTTGGGGGTAGAGGCTTCTTTATCCCTCTCAAACTTTTTCGTAGTACGTATATAGTCGTTCAATTTACAGGCTTATTCGCTCCTCCATTTTTCTCGAGAAACAAACCGGTTTTGAGATAAATAAGCATATACGTTCTAAAATATGTTAATTTTGCCTATGTTTCGCTTACATTTTATTTTCGTTGAAAATGCAATGAAATGTACTCACTAAAATTGCAATCACGAGTCCAATCTGGATCAGTATTGGGGATACAGATGGTGAAAAGTCAAGGTTTTTTTTCAGTTAAATAAAATTCAAGTGAAACAAGCAAGATTAACATGTTTTAGAACGTATATGCTTATTTATCTAAAAAACGGTTCGTTTCTCGAAAAAACTTGAAGAGCAAAAAAAGCCTCTAAATTGAACGATCCACATAATTTGATCACTGAAAGATGCCAGAGGCGTATAACGGAAAAGTTTGGGGGGAATAAGGAAGCGTCTACCCTATAAACGTATCACCCTGTACATTTTGAAAATCTTTAGATGGCTTGAAATGATCATCTTCTAGAAAGTATTGACCACACCGAATTTCAAAATGATACCTTGACAAGTAAGCGAGATATTCCAACTATAGAAGAAAATAATTCAGCTTTGACACCCTGTAGCTCCGCTATTGAACGAGATCGGACTAATGTTTATATAAACTTTTTTGATTAAAATGATGAGATATAATCTTCCATTTCAGTTTGTGCCTCAAAACCTGAATCACCCTGTATATACAGTGATTTTGATTGATTTGGATTTTTATCACGATTGCGAGAGGTGAAAAAGAAAGGGCTGTCATGCAGAGTGATATTTCGAATTGAGGTTGCCAGAAGCTATTAATTAATATATCGCTGAATTGGGTACGATTTGCCAATTCCGATATAGTATTCATCGTCTGCAGAGGTATTTGAATGTTCCTGAGAATACAGGTCTGCAAGTGAATGGAGTATTGCTGTTTAATGTGGCGATTATACCTACTTACCACCAAGAGCTGTTAGTGGATACTACAAGTACACTATATCATTCCTCACTGAAAGTATCAGTTTATATACTTAGTGTTGAAATGGTGCTAACCCACTATTTAATAGACGCGGTATTTTGGGATTTTGGGGTAGTTGGTTGATTTCACCACTTGAAACCCATACACCCCAATTATTCGTCCTGCCTTCTGCAATTGTTGATTAAGAAAATATAATTCAGGACCAGTAAGTATACATGACAAGAATCTATTACCGAATCCGAATCCTTAAATGCTAGAAGATGATCTTTTATTATTATGTAAGATTTCACTGCTCATAACCTCAATTTTAACAAAACTAAATCTGTCGCCATAGGTCGCGTGCTTGTACGATGACCGACTCTGAAGGTAAAATATTGAAACACAATCTCACTTTTCTGTAAAACATTGAAACACAACCTCACTTTTTCATTGGTTTACAGAGGAATCGAAGGATTGAAATAGTTTTTCGCAATATTTTAGCATACGAATCGTGTTTTTGGGCTATTCATTAATTCAAGCATGCCTTCTCATTGTGCTGTTGTATACCATGCATTGTCGATCTAAATGAAAACCTAGTAGGCGACCTAGTGCGAGGAGGTATAAAAAGCTCTTGCCTACTAACTACAACTAGGTTGTCATATAGAACGACAATGATTGTACAATACACAAAAAATGCAGCGAGAGACCAAGGAATATGATTTTTCAGGTGAATAGTAATATCACATAGTTTTCATTATGAAATTTTGTAATTTCTTATTAAAATTCCTACTGCCACTTCTGCAATGGAAACTGAATACTGCTAATAGATTGAAAATGTCTACATATCTACAACATGCACACACGATCATATTTCGTAAGCATGTCAGATTAGTCCTCCCGTTTGATTGCATGAATCCAATCTTCTTTCATTCATTTAGAAACTTCACGAGTATTTCTATTAGCTCCTATTAGGTATATGAATACGCAAGAGCATTGCTATTTACAGAAGTGAATGAAAAGCTGAATAAATTTGATTTTCGAAAAAACTACCTGCTCTTGGATGAAGTACTTTCTACTGATTGAGGAATGTCCAATCAACATGGATGGAGAGAAACAAGTAACCGTGGAAAGAGACGCCATCGAACGATTTCATCATGCTCAATTTTTTCAATACATATTTCAGTTCAATAACACAACGATGAAAATCTTCTTATTCAATGAGAGCCAGTTATTCTTCAAAATTCAGTCTGAATTTAGGTAACTAATTTTTCAGTGAAATGCAAACAACTTGAATACATATACTATATGTCTCCAACATTCAACAAGTGAGGCAACTTGAGACTTGTACTCCAGAAATGTTTCTAGTTGATGGAACTTTATTTCAAATTGATTATATTGACGATCCTCGAATACACACAATATCAGAAACAGCACGAAATATTATGCAATAATGATACGCGAATGGCATATTGACACAGACAATTACACTAGAGAGTGGGTATACTGAGGCTCAACTGATGCTTCGTTTGCTATTCGAAGTGTCCTATAGAGGGCGCTGTGTATCGCCCGAGCAAAATATTCACTCTTTGTATGACGAAATTTATAACAAGGCCACAGAATACCTTTGACCGTCTTTGACTCCATTCGAATTCAATACTTCATATTTTTCCATAATTGTGGCAACGTTGGTTTATTTGTTAGCAAGAAATCTTTGTCAAGATTCCATGCGCGATATGGCCCAAGAATCAGTTAAATCTGTGCTTTGTGTGGCAAATCTCTGTTCTATTCCAAATGTATTTAAACGAAGCAACACGGACGTGAATCACCTCAAGGTTTCTACCATGTTATGTATTTATTTCACTCTGTATAATTTTCTAAACATGAAATAAGTACTCGTTGATGATAAAAGTAGCATCTCATTTCGTTCGAGTAACGAGTAAGGAGCGCCAATAAAGAGTAAATCGAGGTTATATCTACATAACGGAATATATGTTATAGGAATATCAAGTGAGAGAGAGGGACACTTGAAAGAGAAAAAAATACAACCAAGTACCAATAAAATTGTGATTGCTTAGTTCAAATTGAATTTAGAGTTTCAGCGTTTCCACAACTCAGCAAACTTATTATTTGAAACACATTTTATTACGTGCAATTACTAACAGCAACGATCAAATATTGCCAGTGCCACAAGAACATATGGGCATAATGTATGTAATAATAAAGATAAATCTGAGTAATTCCCAGTGCCCATTCCTCATAAACTTTACTTTCATAACGCCGATGTTTCTTCGATTCATTAGCATAATATAATAAAATGCATTCATGGAGAAAATTAATAATAAAAATAAAATGGGTTACGCGCATTCCTTGTCAACCGATTAGAAGATATCGATAAAAATATATTGTTTACGGTGGGACGGCTTTTTATCGGCTTATTAAGCTCTATTCGCCCTTCAATAAAAATAACATGATGGGATAATACAATTTAATAAGAGCCATGAATGTTGTGACGTTGCATCCGAATTATGGCTCGATTATCTCGTTAAGATGAATACAGCAGAATCATCGACGGTCTCATTGGCTGTTACTGGATCGTCGGTACGTATATATCCGTCATGATTTCCACTACTTGCAATGAAAATATATGCCACCATCAACATTATACAAACACAAATATATTGCGAAATCTTTTTCCAAGCTCTATAAAATTTCGTTTGTTTGGTAGGTTTGAGGTAACTCTCCCAATTACATTGGACTCAAAGTTTTCAATAATCTTCACAGTCGATTGAAAAACTTCAAAAAACTCAGTCATTTCAAAATGAACTTGAAGCTATTCCTACTGGAAATGAATCCGTATTACTTTAGAAGAATATCATTCGGCACCCTATATATAGTCATTTTGTTTCTGTCTCTGTAATATCTAAATATTATTATCATTATACATCAATCTAAAATATATGAGCAATTATATTAGAGTAAAGTCGGGAATTAGGGAATATAACCGGTGACAAAACTATACAAGCGCCATCAATTCTAATTTGTTATAATATCCATTTCATTGAGCTCAAACTTCCACAAGTGTGTTATTGTTTTTCACAGTTTCAATAGTTGATGGCATTCCGGTGCTCACGAAATTTTCAGGTATTATAAGTAAATACATCAAATTTACATTTCAAACACATTTGGAAGGTATCTCATTCGATATTATTGTCTAGTTGAGTATAGATGAATGATATATGAAATGTCTAATAGTCTAATATAGAGATAGCGCTCATAATAGATCATTTGTATATATTTAACGTTCTAGGTAACTTCCGAAGTAATATAGGCGCCGGCAACTGCGTGGAATAGTATTTCATATTACCCGGCTCAATAATTAATTACCCCGAAAAATCAACAAAATGAAAAACAATGTGAACCACAAGTCCACAAAATGAGAATTGTCATGAGGAAGATGAACAGAAAAAAATGCAGTGAGAGTATTGAGAAGGAATATTCTTAGATATATTCAGGAACACAAAAAAATGGATATACAGGGTGTCCGCTAAAAGGAGGTCAATCCATTAACCATATATTCCTTGAACAAGAACAAAATGAGTTTTTAAATACCATTTTTCATTTTAGCCCTTCATATTCGATATACAGTTGGAAATTAAGTCAAACGTGTTGAATTTCTATCAATTTTTTTTGTGAAAATTATTTCAATACATTCGCTCTGAGCACCCGGTATTTCCATATTTACCTTTTCGTACGTAAAAAATTACGCCCTCTGCCAATTTCGACGAAATAAATAGGAGTATGTGAACATTTATGAGATTACCGTTAGCCGCATAAGCATCAAAAAATAACCAGTACTTTTCGAATTATCTTAAAAACAAATGATTTTATTGAAATTTTACAAGAGACAAAAAATACTCAGAAGTGATTGAACACTCGAAGAAAAATTGATAGGAAGTCATTAGCGCACGTACAAGAAAGATATGGGAGTAAGTGTGTACTTGACCCCCAGTATTTTGAATGTTTGACAGTTATTTTCTGTTTTGTTTTCCTCACACGATGTAACTGCTCATGCTGAAGTATTGTACCAATTTTAAGATTAATATCTTATTAAATATGCGAGTAATTGAAAAAAAACCAGTTTTTAATTTCCACCTTTGACACCCTGTATATCGAATATGAAGTGCTTAAATGAAAGATGGAATTTGGAAACTAATATTGTTTTTGTTCAAGAAATATATGGTTAATGGATTGACCTCCTTTGGGCGGACACATATACATGGAGAATTCGCATTCTTTCCACGTCCTGTGATGTCTTAGATTCAAGATATACAGGCACAGCTTTAGGTACATATTATGAACTGTATGCCGATCTGAGAGCGATTACTAGATTTGTGATTTTTGTCGTGTTAGTAGCCATCAGATATATTCCATAGAGAAAACATGATAGTATTCTATATTTATTTTAAGCTCCTATAATTATTTCATAACCCGAAATTTTTTTTGGCAAACAGAAATGTATTTTTTTTTCAATAATCCAAACTAGATATTCTGTCAGATTTGTATTTATCTGAAGTTGTTATCATAATTCGGTCAAAAAATCTTATGGTCGCACCATCATCATTTTTAATTTATATTTCATTCAATACTTTTCGACATAACTCAAAAAATAAAAAGCGTATTCCATAATCCCAACGGATTGATCGAAAAAAGTACAACCGAAGTTTTTTCGGAAGATCTTACGACGAATTCTCATTGAGGACCACTTTCAACAGGTGCGATGTCTATGCCGATTATCATAATCCAAAATATGCAGGGTGTCAAATTATAATTCATTTTCTTAGAACACTCATTATTTCATGTTGATAATCGGAACAGGTATGTTTTGAGTGATTCTAAATGATCTTCAATAGTAATCCCATTAGAATGGTCGTTTTAATTAGGTCACGATTTCATCCCAAGAATGAAGTCACCGTCTTGTTGAATAGCAAGTGCCACTCTTAATTATATCTGATAAAATACTAAACCATTGATTCAATAAGAACAGGATCTACAAACAAAATCAATCTTCCATGTTTTGGACTGTTGACTCTACTTATCTGTGGAGGAAAATTCATCATCATCGGCAATAATTCTTCATCGAATGATACAACGCGATGTCCGTATACTGATCGAAGAAACCAATTTAGAACATCGCTGAACTGTAACTAATGGTTGTAGCTGGTACAGTTAAAATAAATGATTCATTTTTTTTTATTTCTTTCACGGGCTCGCAGCCAATGACAATGGAGAACAGGCATTGGTCGTAATGGCTTCCAGAAATTACCACATTAATCTTAGTCCGGTGTGCCAGGTGAAACATCGACGGAGCATTTCTGTTTTATTAAATTATATAGGGACATTGTGTTCGAGCGATTTTTGTGAGGAACACTTTTGAACCGGAATATCAACTACAAATATCAATTCCTTATATATGATGGAATAGTATGAATCAACTAGAAGCAATGAATCCACAATCAGAAATGAACTTTTCTCGAATTAATACTTGATACATCAACTTGGACCTCTTCATTGCAGCATGCATAATATATCTGTATTATTGCGAATCTTTAATCGAAGAGTGACAGATAAGGAAACAGAAAATATTTTCTTGAAGCCATATGTAATATGGATTGGAAACTGATGAATAATCAGTTGAGTATATGAATGGATTATATTGATGCCAATGATCCTCAGTAAGTTCAAACACTGTGGAGTAAATTTTCAAAATGAATGCGTGGTGGAATGAGTCAAGTGTATACAAATATATTTTAGATCTTGGTCCAGCTGCATGGAAAATTGCAAGAGTACAACCAGTTCCTAAAAAAGGCAAAGAGACCCTACCTAGCAACTACAGACCGATCGTACTGCTATCTAATGTTTTAAAGATCATGCATGGAGGAAGCTATCAACATCAAGCTCATGAAATACCTGGAACATTCAGGTATTATCAACGATAGGCAATATGGCTTCCGTCATCAGAGATCAACTGGTGACCTGCTCGCTCACGTCTCCCATATATGGCAGCAATCTATTGAAAAATATGGTGAAATCTTGCCGTGACACTTGATATTTCCGAGGCATTCGATCGAGTCTGGCACCACGGACTCCTCGCCAAGCTTCGATCTTATATGGCTTGCCTCCTCAGCTTTGTTCTCTGCTAGCTAGTTTTCTCTCAAACAGGTCTCTCCATTTAGTGATCGACGGAGTTTATCTGACTCTCTTATCATAAATGCTGGTGTTCCGCAAGGATCAATTCTAGCACCAACACTATTCTTACTCCATATCAACGATTTGTTGGAAGCAACTTCATGTCCACTACACAGTTTCGCGGATGATAGTTCCCTCCATACCGCTTTCTGTTCCAGGGCTCCAATACCAGCTAGGCAAATCAGAAACGAACGAGGAAGAAATGTTGACACCATAAATATAGACTTGGCTACAATTCTCGAATGTGGATCCAATAACTTGGTAGTTTCAATGCAAACAAAACACAAGCATGCATTTTCTCTAGAAGAGCTGATCTCACTGTACCCAACATTATGAGCTTGTCAGGAGTAACCTTTGAAGTCATCCATTTCGATGCTTGGTATTACTATCAGCAATAACCTTTCTTGGGAGAATCACGTGAGATCAATTGCTAAAAGTGCATCCCAAAAACTTGGTCTTCTGTTTCAAGCCAGGAGCTATTTCACTTCCAGTCAGCTGCTTGTGATCTATTAGGCACAGATCCGACCTGTCCTGGAATACTGTTCCCATATTTGGAGTGCAGAACCCAAACATACCCTGAAACTGTTGGATTCTATCAAAAAAAGGGCAATTCATCTCGTGGGTGATGCCTCGCTCACAAACTCACTCACTTCTCTGGAACACCGTGGAAAAGTTGGTGATCTGGCTCTGTTTCATAGATACTTTCATAGAGGATGGTCTTCTGAAATATCAACAATTGTTCCTCCCTTGGCAGTCCTCGCGAGATTAACCCGTCGAGTTGAGGCTTCTTGGTCACTTTGGAGACCTGCAGACCATCTCTTTCCAAAGACTCGTTCATCCAACGAGCAGCGAGGCTCTGGAACACATTGCCAAGGGAGGTGTTCCCCGAGGCATATAACCTTCAGAAATTTAAGAAAAACACCAATTACTACCTTATTTCCCTTGGTTCTCACGATGTTCTCTGAACATTACAGGACATCCTTTTTCGTGGGAGCCAGAACATAAAAAAAATCTTGAATACTTCGAGTCTCATTCACGTTGAAAATGCATGTGAAATCCATGTAATGTACTCATTAACAGACGGTGGACAATATTTCTGTACGTAAATTGTTTCGAACATTTTCATGCATACACTACAAAAGTAAGTGAATTTTCATTGATTAAATTAATGTAATTCCCGAACCTGTCCTATAGGGTCAATAATGTCTAAGCGCCTGCATGGGGGTATACATAAACCAAATTGAGAAAAATGTCTACAAATGGTTATACTTATATTGAATCACCGGAGTCTAATGTTGGGTCACAAATCAATAAAGAATCCCGGTTTACCACTCCACAGGTATCTCCGTAGGACTCGACCAGCATCACAAATATTTCATCAATCACTTGTGGTATTTTCGATTTCGATTTAGTTTCGTCCATTTATCATTGGCAGCCGAATGAATGATCGATTTTTTCATTGAAGGAAATGCGAAAAATGTTCGAATCTCAGAGACCTTATTGGAAAAGAGATTTACTGATAAATTTGGCTCATTTTTTTCTTGTAGCCGAATGTTGGAAATAGCAAAGAATCACTATGCATATACAATGAATATTAATAATGATAGTGCCAGCTTTGATACAGCAAGGTTTTAGACAGCACCATCACGTAGAAAATTCGTGGACTGGTAATAGGCAAGTATGGACTATTTTTTTTAAATAGAAGCATCACACAGTTACCTTTCAATTCCATATTTTTGTAGACTCTTTCGGTCGATTTTAAAGTGCTGTATGAAATCATCGATATTGCCATGGTAATTTTCAAACGGCTAGAAATTTACCGCAAATAAAAACTTACGTTACGATTTCGTGAGTAGGGGTAGATCGCACAGTTGCCGTATATGTGTTGAAATGAAATATTCAATTTGGATGTCAACGACAGAACGACAGAACAACTTTTTTATAACTTGATGATTATAATTGATGATTTGACAACCTTGCTTCATGAGCGCGAATGGAAGATTATCTGACCAATAATGAAACAGCATAAGTTTTGTCGTCATCATATGGGTACACAGAAAAAAATAGAGAGAAAAATTTCACAATAATATTGTGGTTTCAATTATTCGGTAACAAAAACTATATTTATAGTCCATCATAGTATAGTGAAAAATATAATATTAAATGAATTTTTAAAGTAATTTCATTATAATGACGTTATAATAATTATGGTATATACTATAGTATAGTAAATCTGAAAGAATCATATACTATATAGTAATTTTCACTCCATGTTATACAGTTGAAATCAATCCGTACACTGAGGAAAATTTTGCTATTAGAGTTTTTGCTGAGATATTTCTTGCTACCATTACAAGAAATCATATTACCGTTATACATTTTCGAATAGAAGCAGCACCTTCAAATCCTATGATAGCAATAACGACTTTGCTGAAAGTGAATTTCCTGCCACAGGAAGGTATACTGCTGTAGCTATTAGCAGCCACTCTGGGACAGCATATTTTTTTTTATAATTGTCTAGCTGAACTACTACTAGTGAGTTATATGCTTGTGGCTACGAGGTTCATCGCATAGAACTGCACTCACTTCCAATAATACAACTGTCAGTCTGCCACGAAAATAATATTCGACGAACCAACTTGGGGTTATTTAGCGCCTACCCATCGTTATTCGATATTTCGCTGATTTTTTCCCCTCTATGTAAACATTTGTCAGACATCTTGCTTGATCAATCATTCACAGTTGGGCTCTTGATGCAAACCCATGTACAGGATGACAATCTCGACGACACGACAGTTACGAATACTTACCCTCTTGAATTCAATTCATTATTCAAAATCTGAATTTGAATTCAAATATAAAATTTTCAAACAAATAAAAAAATCTTTTGTGTCCCTTTCAGTGCTTTCGTAGATCTGAGTGCTTCAGTTATTATACCAGGATTGATGGAATGATGAAGGTGAGTTTTTTCGAGGTATTTCGTCTGAAATTCAAATATTTTACAATCAATAACATTTTCCTCTCTTTGGCATCATGAAACTTTAAAAGTTTAAAATGGTCAAATATGTTTCAGAGCTTCTCTATAGAATCTGGTTTAAAAACTTATTGTGCGCAAAAATGTCCAGGTGATGAAATTATTTGAATGATTTTACTGGTAACATTTTGTTTTCCTGTACGCATCTGTAATAACTTGCCTAGTTTTCGAAATACAATGGTTTCAGAAGGTTTCATGAAAATTCTTTTTTCCATCAATTACTCAAAAAACCCTTTGGTTTTTCCTGAGGGTTCATGAATCAATTGATCTATTGAATTTCAAAGATCATTGGTTCGAAATTTTCTTTAGGAATCAATAAATTGCTATTCATACCAAACATCAGGGTGGAAATTATGGGAAGTGAAAGTGGTTATCAGTCAAAATTTCACCTTTCTTGATGACAACAATCCTGGAAAATAACTGAATAACTATACAGTGAGAAGGTCATGCAACTACCTACATGATCACCAAGAGTAGCAAAGTTCCCTACCTACGATTATAACATTGCCCTACTCCCATTATTAGATGCACTCACTAGCGGTATAGCAAAGTCAGATACCTACTACAGAAACATCGTCTAATAGCATCATACAGATGCACTCACTAGTGACAGCAAGGTTCTATATCTAATAATCGCAGGTAGGTTATAATCAGCAAAGTCGACTTTATAATCACAGGTGATAACTCGCTTGTCCCCTATGCTATTAGAGTTTCTTGCTGGAGTAATTCGATTTCTGACTATGGTTAATAGAAATTTTCCTCAGTGTATACATAGTAAAATTATTCATGATTCCTTCCACTGAAACTATTGGAATTATCATCATAAAAACATAGTGAAAAGAGATGATTTCTTCATGGATTTTTTCTATATTGTTGGGTATTTCTTCCCAGGAAAATTTTTATATTGTTTCTGTAGTATCCAATACATAGGTATTTTTGTAACCATCATCAGCTATTCTTAGACTAGATTCAGAATGTACGTCACAGTTTGCCGACCCGAAAATTAGAAATTGCTTCAATTCGAAAATGAAAACGACTTGGACTTTATCGATCACCATTCTGTACAGCGTGGACATAAAACTGGAGAGTTGCGAACTTATTTTTTGAAAATTCATAGGAAGGAAACTTCCCCATTATTTCGCTACTTCAGAGTTATCAACTACTCAGAAGCCTGAACCACACATCATTACTAATAATGATCAGCCAATTGCCTGGTTCAGCCCGTCACCATCACCTCTCTAGTAGTGAAATTAGTGAAAATGGAGGTCTACTGATTCGGTGCCCCAATGGTGCCCGCATGGAAGAATCCTGAAGCACAAATCCGAATTAGCCAAAATCCTATGTACCCATGGATATTAAAATAAAGATGAAATAAGAAGTTTGTCCAAAAGACTACATGTAAAAATTATGCCGTACTTGTTTTATATCATGATATACAAGGTGATTCAGGTTTTGAGGCACAAACTGTAATAGGAGATATAGATCTCATCATTTCAATCGGATAAGTTCATATAAACATTAGTCCGATCTCGTTCAGAAGCGGGGCTACAGGGGGTCAAAGTTCAATGATTTTGTTCTATTAATTGAATTATTTCGCTTACTTCTCGAGATTTCATTTTGAAATTTGGTGTGGTCAATACTTCCTAATAGGAGATCATCATTTCAAGCTATTTGAAGATTCTCAAAATTTACTGGGTGGTATGTTTTTGTGGGTAGAGGCTTCTTTATCCCCCCCAAACAAACAAATTGTGTGGATCGTTCAATTCAGAGGCTTTTTTGCTACTTGATTCTTTTCGAGAAAACGAACCGTTTTTGAGATAAATGAGCATATACGTTCTAAGACATGTTAATTTTGCCTATGTTTCGCTTATATTTTATTCTTTGACAAAATTCGTTGAGAATACAATGAAATGTACTCACTAAAATTGCACTTACTAGTCCAATCTGGATCAGTTACGGGAATACGGAGGGTAAAGAGTCGAGTTTTTTTTTTCAGTTAAATGAAATTTAGGCGAAACATAGGCAAAATTAACATGTTTCAGAACGTATATGCTCAATTATCTCAAAAACAGTTCGTTTCTCGAAAACAATTAAGGAACAAAAAAGCCTCTAAATTGAACGATTCACACAATTTGATCACAAGAAGATGCCAGAGGCGTACTACGAAAAAATTTGGGGGGGATAAAGAAGCATCTACCCCAAAACCGTATCACCCTGTAGATTTTGAAAATCTTAAAATGGCTTGAGATGATGCTATTCTGAATAGTATCGGCCACACCAAATTTTAAAATGATATCTTGAAAAGTAAGCGAGATATTTCAATTAATAGAAAAAAATAATTAAACTTTGACCCCCTGTAGCTCCGCTACTGAACGAGATCGAACTGATGTATATATAAACTTTTCTGATTTAAATGATTATATAAAATTTACCAATATAATAATTGATGTGGAATTTACAATAACTATTTGTATTCATAACTACTTAAATATAATAAGCCATTAGCGTAATATTATGGTAGGTTTCATCAGTCTTTTGTTCACGAATAGGATAATTCTACTGTAATCTGAAGTTCTCGCACAATCTATATGCATTTTTTTACTTATCCAAAATAGTAATTTATATAGTGTTTAAATGCAATAGCAATATTTACCATAGAAAAAGTCTATAATAAAATCGAACTTCCTAATATAAATTGTGTTTGGAGCTACAATCGACGCACTATATAGTGTTCAAAAATTATAGTGGATTCCACCAAAACATGGCCGAATGGTGGCCAGGGCGTAACGTTTGAGATGAGCTTTCAAATTCAATAATTTCGAACAACGTTTAGTCACATTATTTAAATGAAAAACGCGTAAGAAGTGATGCAAAAGTTAATTCAGGTCCCTAACCACACAATGGTAACTTCTTCCTTTCTTGTTCTAGTGAACGAATATGAAAGGTATTGAACAAGAATTATGTGATACCTAGATAATTGCATTCCATCAATAATGAGAGTCGAAGGTAACTTCATTGAATCAGCAATTTCAAATTCGAAACAGCTAATGCAAACTAATGATAATGATGGTATAGCGAGTAGAAACAAAACACGGCTACCACAAATCAACTCTCGCCTCGTCCTTAAACGGACATTATTAATTTATTCAGTAAAAACGCTTATACGCTTACAGAAAATGAGGTTGAGTCATGAAATATGAAAACGAATGCATCTCGGTTAATCACAACCTAGGTATTAAAACATCCCAGCGTATAAACCGTATAAATAACAGACGCAAGAGATGTTATTCTGGATTATGAATGTTTCGATTATGTTAATGCCGTGTTTCGAATGCTTGAAGATTTATAACAGCAACTCACACGCGAAATACCATAACAAAATGGTAGGGCATGGTCGGAAATATTTGAACGGATTCCCATTCTTCGGTTTGCAATATCGTTCCGCCACTTTGTCCACGAAATGTACCATGAAAATACTGAACATCGCTGATTTGTTCGAATTCGTGATGCTACAACGATGTATCACACCCTGTATATACACAAAATATGAAATGTTCCTTCTGAGTGTAATTCCAAATAGAAAATATTCAAATTAAATTCAGATACGCACCATATGAATTATTTTTTGAACACCCTGTTAGTTCGAGAACCATTTCCTGAACCTTGTATATCAGTTCGAATCGTAAAGTATTACTTATTGGCAATAAATAACCTCCAATCTAAACCGATAAATAATTTCATAATTTATTTGGAACATGAAGCAGTCAGAAGCTTATTATCGTTTGGTCTATAAATTCCGAAGTTGAAAGGTATCTCCACTCGTATTTGTATAACCTGCTGGCCACAAATAAACATGACTATTTAATTTTTACGGGCCACAAGATGTCCATTCATGGCCTGACGACCATATTTAAATTCGGAATTTGTAGTCGAATAATAGTTTTTACATTCGATAAGTATAAAAAGTAAGGATGGTGATGATTTGATTTTATTTATTTATGGAAAGTCACATTTTCATCATATTTGTAATTTTCAATACAAATTTCAGGAAAATGTCTCCAGAATATATAAATTCAGTTTGCAGTTGCTGAGAAAAAAAATTGAATAGGTATGCGTGGTGGGATTAGCCAATGTTTGGTTAGGTGTGAAATGTTTTCTATTTGAATTAACAAAATCTCACTAAGTTAGTTACAATATGTTCATTCAAAAAGGAACACAATGATTCCTGCAGTGATTGTTTTCGAATTATGTGGAAGATATTTATAATATTGTTAGCGACGATGTTCAAATCCCCCCGTGAATGAGAAGAAGCCTAAGGAATGCCTTATCACAAGAACCTTCGACGACTCATCGGTATTCGTTATCATCGTGTGATCGAAGA
This sequence comes from Phaedon cochleariae, assembly GCA_918026855.4. Lineage (NCBI taxonomy): Eukaryota > Metazoa > Arthropoda > Insecta > Coleoptera > Chrysomelidae > Phaedon > Phaedon cochleariae. The sequence continues at coordinate 34,597,855 of OU896717.1, forward strand.
TTGAAGCAGGTTTAGTCATTAGCATCGTAGCACCAGAACGAATCACTTGTCGATGTTGTATTTTTATAAACGATCATCTTTGTACAAGCCGTCCTGAGTGAATAAAAATGTGTTTGAGTGTTGAAATTGTGTCTATCTACGATGCCTCCATTTAAAATTTCATGATATCATTTGACCCTCCATATATTTTTCTCGATACATAATATAGAAACATTTGATTAACACTATTGTTCCTTTCATTCCAGATAAGATCGACTAACGAATTCTATGATGTATTGTAATTGTCGTCTTACATAGGGGACACAAAAAATGTAATTTTTCCGGGGCCATCTGAAATAATAGCGCTAATGAAAAACTACGGATGATAGTGCATCAACATCCTGCTGTTTTGTATACCGGAGGAAGTGGTTTAAGTAAGGATAATAGCATTAATTGCATCTGGCCCTGTATACACCACTAATGGACTTCGAGGGGCTGTAATTGGCCATTCAATTACAACTCTGCGCCGCGATCAGTGGGGGTGAGAGTGCTACGCAGCATCAGAGCATCACGGCAGCCACTTTGCTTGCATTTAATTTTCTCCTCGTGAACCATCTACCGAATTGCGTTATTCGGCAATCGGCACCATTATTTTGTTTCATTTTTATCTTCTTGTACATATCCACTTCATTAATCTTGATAACTCAAACGCTTTATCTTTGTTCCGATCCGAATAATTAATGATACATCATTTTCTCATCTGTCCGACCAAAATCAAAATCATTGAAAATTCAGCTGTCTGGACGTTTCAAAAATTCGTTGTTCCCGCGACTTATACCCTTTTGAAAGTGGTATAATATGCACCTTCCTACATCATCACGAAATAAATTTGAGTATAATTCGTAAAATGAACAGGTATATTGGACACCTGATGGTATTATGATCTGCAGTAGTCTGCACCAGGTATCATATTTCCAGAGATGATCGTGCATGAAGTTGTAATGTTAGACCAGTAGATATTTCGGTATCTCCATTCTCCCTAACAAAAAATGATACAACTTTTATTGAAGTCGTAAGATCAAAATAATGTTTTGTCGAACAATCCATTAGTAATTACCGCTGACTTTGGTTTTCCATCAAATAGCATCACCTATTTTTTTCAATCGAAGGGCTTAATCTGAAACAAGGACAAGCCTCAGAAAGGTGAAAATGGGATATTTGACTTCGAATGTTGAAAATACTGTTTTGCTTTTCCAAAATGAAGAAACATTGAAGGAAAATGAGAAAATCTCCGAATAGATCTCGTGGTTGGATTTTGTGGACTAGGCCGGCATTAGTAGAAATAGTGGAAGTAAAAACTAATGGTAGCACTCATCATATCGAGCAGAAACAGAAACTTGAGTAATCTGTAGGTTTAGTGCTGCACTTCAGTACGGCGGATTTCTCGAGCTAGCTCAGGGTTTCACACTGTCAAACCATGCACCAATATTTAGAGTTCAGCTATGTATCAATTGAGACAAGAAGCTAAGCAAATTAGCAAAATCTAATATAGTGTTGCCTTGAATTTCGTCGAATTTTTCTGTTTGATCTCGAATAACACTATACTAATATCAATTTCTGTGCCTTCATCGACATGTTTTAATCTTTTCGGATGTCTTTGTTCTTTCCTTTTTCTCATTCATTGCCCTAAAACAAAATGCAATAATATAACAAGCCACGTGACATGCCATTAAAATAATACATGTGACAAGCCACATATTTGAAAAAAAATACATACTGCTGTATTTTCTTCAGTTGAGTCACTTCTATATTGTTCATAGTTAGGGTCACGTTCACTGTCATTGAATGTCGTCTCAATGTCACTATTTTTCTTGCTAGAATCGTCAGAATTCACACCACTATCGGAAAATCTTCCTCTCATGTCGACCATTTACTGTGGCTTATCATTAGACCGGAGAGCGAGCCGGAGAGCAACAAGAGAAAAAATAGACCTGTTCCCATAAGTTTTCGCGCCATTTATTGAGGAAAGCCCATACAAATATTGTAGTGGCTTGTTATATATACTACTGCTTCCACCGAGAAGAGCACCGAGAGAACTCTTATGTTGCTTGTCATTGTTTCACAATAAGCCCTTCAATTCATCTCATGAAACTGTATATTCTCAATTCAACGATGTATCACAATATAGATAAATTTCACAAGATTTAAATACTCTGATGGAACCCCAATTATTTTAAAAGACCAAAAAAACATGGGGTGCAATATAAAAAAAACAAAGGTGGTATATCATCATGCAAGAAGTTTCCTTGAGTATTTTCGGTGTGGGATAGTCTACCAGTCCAAAAGCTTTGTGGGGTCAGTGCGTGACTCTTTGCCACGAATAATCGCCTGTCTGAATAGTTTTGTTGTCCTCCTGTTTCATATGTGAATTTTGCACAGGATTATGTCGGTTGCTTCACGATGAATTCGCCTAAAGACATTCCCCAACTTTCAGTTTGGATTTAAAATGTTTTGATGGTTTGTTCCTTCCAAAGATTAACGAATTTCAGGTATCAAGATAAAGAACTCCTCCTGGGGGTATTCAAATAAATTGGAACATACTATGTCAGCAAAAATCAGTTGTCAACATCTTGGTCTTGATAATCGTTAACAGATTTTCCAACGACGATTTCACCCTTAAATGCGGGGATCTGAATAAACGTTCTTTCATCTCACGTGATCCTTTCAGAAACTACCATCAGAATGCATAATTACAATGCAATATCTCGCTGAGCTTTTCGAGGAATCAAACGCCGAAAGTCAACAATAGATCCGATATAGACATTCCTGCGCTCTACAATACATGTAACCCCCAAGTTGATTTCGTTATTACAATCGTAATTACACGTCGGAGAATAAGAATAGCACGTGTTCACGTGTAACTTCCGGTCTGGAGGGTAGCGATAATTGCTGGGCCTGGTCATCTTAGATCCGTGGGAAATGTACTGCGATGTCGCGAAGTGTTGAACTGTTGACTTTCGAAAGACTTGCATTGTTCGACGGTCTCTTTATTTCGCTCATTTGGGAGTCAAGTATTGTCTGATTTGCTTGGTCCTTTATGTTCTTCGATGGGGCTGGTAACGGAAATGTAGGGCACCATACAAAGATCCAGGATTCAATCGTCTTGTCAGTCATTCTAGAACGATTCGTTAGTAGGTATGTTCTTTTTATCTCTCGGAGAGCACGAAAAGAAATTCCTGTTCGTGAAATATCGCGCGTACCTAGGGAGGTCAGGAAGAGGTGGTAGGTGTTGGTATTTTGTTGAACTTTTAGAGGTTGTAAGTTGTTGGATATACTTCCATTGGCAAAGAATCCCAAAGCTTCGCCGTTCTAAAGACGAACGAGTTTTGGTAGAGTTCGACATTTTTCAATGTAGGGCTAGGTATAGCCGTGCGGACAGAGTGTCAATATTCTGATCCGCATTCGCTTGCCGGTCGTGGGTTCGATTCCCATCGACTGCAGAAATTTTTCTAATGGCCCAAGAAAGTGTTTGGGATCACACGTTAAAAGGTAAGGCCCCCGTCATCCTTGCTCGCACAAGACTCTCGAAGACTTCTGAGGGTTGCTCGTAAGGGGGCAACCGAATGACGGATAGAACAATTTTAAAACAATTTTAGAACCAATTTTAAAACAATTTTAGAACAATTTTAGAACAATTTAGAACGACCGGGAATATTGCATACCACCTCCGAATATTAATAGTTCAAATTATTATGCATCAGTTCATAGTTCATCTTTCGTTGCGTTCATGAACGTATTACGTCCATGGTTGCCTTCGTCGAAATGAATTTCATTGGCCCATGGAGTTTTCATTTGCAGTGCAAGTGTATAGTGTAAGTACCTACTTACCAACAAACTGTGGTACTGTGAAGTGTGAACTGTACCTGTTAGTGGTAACGCGAAGAGTTGTTACCGGAGTTGAACAGTAAGTAAAATAACAATTCGTTCCATCTTGAAACTGAAATGGCAGGTGAACGTTGCACGCGTTATTGAGGAGATCGAGAAAATCTCAATGTTCATAACATACCTGCAGATTATTGAGATTCTGTGATATTTTCCAGTTTTTTCTCTAAAGGAGTATGTCCCTGACGGCGGTAGAAAAATATTGATTCAGAGTTTGAACATTCACTCATTTGTAGTGGTGAATAATAACCGTACAGGTAGGGTCCCTAATAACTGGTACTTCAGTATGTCATTTATTGCCTCAATCATACTATTTTGTAGTGGTTATATTTGATGAATGTTAGGACTAGCGCCTATTTAACCACAACGCTTGGTATGGTCATCGTCCATATGGTAGAGTGCACGGATTTGTTGCATCAACAAATTATTTATGCTTGAGTTATTTTTGTTGGACTGAGCAATTTTTTGTTGAATCAACCAGATACATGATTATTCCATGGAAGCAGCTTGTTCAAATCAAGAATGTAGGCTAATTGAATCAACAGTATAATATCAATTCCATCAACAAAATATATATGGTTTCTTTAAAAACAAATTATGTCGATCCAAAATAACGTCGATGTTGATTCAACTATAAAAATTTCGTTGATTCGATCAAACAATGATCATTTTGATGAGATTATATCTTTGAAACATTATTCAAGTTCTCTTATTCCGATGTAGCAATGAATTCGTTTCGAACAGATCATTTGCTTGAATAGAGCAACGAAATATGTGAAATCAATAAAATATTTTGTCCATTCTACATCAACTTAAATTTTCTCCTCTAGATGGCGATCATTTCGCATCGTCTATGCCTCCCTCGAATTCATTATATACGTGAAGCCTGATTCTTCGTGTTTGAAATATCAGCTGGATGAATCGAACTTAGGATGATTAGCAATCCGAAATAGTTTTCCATTAGCTAAGAAGAAGTAAAGACTTGAGATCTATGCTGGAAGTCAACTAGTTTCCTAGTTTTGTTTATTCTATTGATGTGAAATTTCAGAAAATTTCCGAATATTGAATTTGGCTCAACAAAACAATTTGTCGACTGGATATATAGTTTCTCGCGAATCAACAAAATATCTCATTGAATTAACCAAATATTCAATTGAATCAACCAAACGTTTTATTGAATCAACCAAATATTTCTTTGAATCAACCAAATATTTCGTTGAATCAACTAAATATTTGATTGAATCAATATTTTATTATTTTGAATCAAACAAAATGATTGTTTGAGCCAATTCAATATCTCTTCATAAACAATTCATGGATGTGCTTGATTGAAGAAGATCCAGAGTTCATGTAAGACATATTTACTTGATTCAAACTTCAAATTCGCTCTGAAACAAGATATAGATTTACTCATTTCAAGATTATATTATGTCGTGCATATATGACACTTTTATTCGCTCTATTCAATTAAATTTTGCTTGATTCAACAATTCCTTTTTTCCGTGTGACCATTAGGTATTTACAACGGATATTTCTCTCAGTGTGGCCTTGCTAGTGATGGAATTATAGCACAGATTTCTGAGGAACATTTCACGTGGAAGTATCTATGAAAAAGTGGTAGGTCGCCAACTTTTCCAAGGAGTTCTAATGGGGTCAAAGAGGTGGTGAGTGTGGGCTCACCCACTATGCGAATGGCTATTCTCTGGATGAAATCTAAGAGAATCAGCGTACTTTTGGGTGCTGAACCCCATACATGAGAACATTATTCTAAAACTGTCCGTATCTGCATACGATACTTTTAGATTCAAACTACTTACTTATAGTATAGGTATAGTCTATGCTATGGTCTATGCAAATAAGTCAGTTGATGGAGCCTCGGGCAAACAATCTCCGCCACTCTCTTGGCCGAGACAGATATACGAAAATATTTTCTGGATATACAGGGTGTCCCTAAAGAGTCTGTATAAAATATCAGCATATATAATAAATAAGCCGATTATAAGCAAATTACCTCCGAAATTGCTCCATTTCCAAGATATAGGGCGATAAAGTTAAAAAATAAGAATGGAATTCTTGACTTAAAAAATTGATAGCCGAGGACTTTTTGAGATGCGAGAGCCGAATACCGACACCTTTTCACTGATGTGGCCAATATAGAAGACGCTTACTCATAATGCAGCACTTCTTATATGACTTTAAATGGACATAACTCTTCTTCAGTGTAGTTTTTCTTTTTTTTTTGTAGAGGAAATAATTTTCTGAATATTTTCAAGCAAAAATAAGTACACTTGCGAAAACCGATCTAGGGATAGTTCGGTTTTTAGTGTTCGATGCCGCACCGGAATACCTACACTGAAAAAAATAGTCGGTAGTAAATAGGTACTTACCAAACGTTTAGTAAAATAGAAGCCAGTCACTACATTCATCTAATGATACTACAAAATAGTATACTTATTTTGTTGTGATATATATTATTTGATGAATGTAGTGACTGGCGAAACGTTTGGTATACCTATATTCATTACCGACTATTTCTCTGAGTGTAAATATTCAGATTAGTTTGAATAAAAAATGTGTGCTGTTATATATCTTCGTAGATGTAATTTGGTCAGTGCATAAATGAACTTATGAAAAACTTACTTGCCTTAACTTATTTAATTGAAATTCCTATAGTGAGTGTTTAGTTAGTATTCAATAATTATCATTATTCTCGTTTCGAAAGCGACTCGTTAATTAAATATTCTATTTGTATGTATAGGTATGTACCTATCTAAATTAAATGTACTTCATGGGATATAACCTAATTGGTGGGTAGGTAGGTATATAAGTAGGTAGAGGGATGTGGATATACCAATCTAAGTATTTATTTTGATATTGATATACTTATTATGGTCACTCAAAAATATCAATAAATACATGCACCTGAAGATTATGTTAAGATGTTGGTGATTATATTATAATGAATATTTGAGTGATGTGATTTGCTTTTATCAATATAATCATTCCAATAATTCCATCTCTCTTTAATTTTAGAATTAATGCGGATAAACGTTTATTTCCAACTCTGAAAAATCACTAAAGAAATCATTGTTACCTCAACAATATTCTAGTCAATATACCTAAGCATGCACAATTCACGTCTATATATATCAGAAAAATGTCGATCAAAATCAAGTTCTGATTATGGTAACGCAGTAAAGCATTGTTTGTATAATAACATAATATCTGGTTGTACATATACACAAAGCATGATTCGTTAGCGTGAAATGCAATATTTTAACTTGTTATTAAATAGATAAGTTACTGTGTACGCACGATATTCTTCGAACATTATACGAATTTTCTTTCGTGCGCTCCAAGAGATAAAAAAAGAGATGTTCAACTAATATTCGATTAAACACATGAATAATATCTTGACGACGCCACTGGAATTCAAATTTATTGATATAAAATGAACAAAGTTGAGCGTGACTACAATGGCATAGAAATATCCTCATACCTATTATACAGGGTGAAGAACCTACATTCATCAAAGTATTATAATGAAGTTGGAAATTCAAAACGATAAAGTTATAGGATATTATTGTCAAGATATCGATTTCAAATTCGGTGTGCTATTTTGTTATGAAAACTGAACACTTGTATAATTTCATTTAACTTTTCAATATAAGTTTTTTTGAACTGATCCAATATGTCAAATCTTTGTGAAATATTGAGAAAAAGGTAAAAAAAAACGATTCTTTTGCAATGCATGAACATACAGATATCTACATATATCATTTGAGAAAAAATAGGAATTACCAATTCAATCACCCATGATCTACTTATATATATACGAAACAAAAAAATATTGAAAAAAAATCGAATGTAGGTAATCGAACTATTACAAAATCATAGAACTTTTCGAATTGGGTAGAATGAGCATAGGTAATGAGAATATCAATAGACACAAAAATATCAATTTCAATGTACTTATCGACCTAATTCTTCATCTTCGTGACAACGTGTCGAGAAAACTGAAATATATGTATATATGATAGAATTACAAGAAATAATGTAAATTCTATATACGCTATCCAACTGTTCCATACAGTAAATCACCTACAAAACTGAAACAATTACGTATTCAAAAAAGTACGTCGTCGTACACGGTCGACACTAGTTGGCATTTCGCCCCAAAGAAAAAATCATGCTAATCAACTAATGAATTCCACAAATCTCGCCATCCGATCTCGTCCTCCCGTCAAATCATCAAGTTTCCTACACGAAAAAAACAGGAATCAACAAGTAAAACGTGTCGTCGCGGCCAACCCTCCTCTCCCATTGGCTGCTCACCGGCCAACTAGCGCCGCACCGTCAAACACTCGGTCCAATCACAACAGCGCCTCGAGCGCCAATCGCGTCTTACCACGCCCTCTAGCGTCACGACACCAAGAATGGCTCTCCGTGAGATCAGTCCAGCTGTGAACACCGGGCGCACCAGTCACCCTACAGGAGTACCAACCCGAACGAAAAAAAAAAAAACAACCGTTGCGCGAAAACAATGTCGTGTTCGTGATACTTTACAGCGAGTGAACAGTGAACAATTAGTAATGATAAACGCTTTCATGGATGGTGGTCACCACCACCATCACCTAGCCACCTACGGTCTCAAGATGTCTCCGGGACCCAACGGCAACCAAACCCAAGCGCCGGACAGCAACCAGAACCATTTCCAGGCTAACTACCCGCATATGGGACACCATTTGAACCCGCACGCGGGCTACGCAGCCCGCGACTTTTTGCTGCGTCGAGACCACCACGAGTTTCCTACTGCAGCTCAAACAGCCCCAAACGATCCCGTGCTGTTCCACCATCACCACACGGAGATGCCGCCTCATCATAATCCCCACCTAGCGCCGCCACACCACCAATACCACACTGCCTATCACCCACCCGCACACCACCAATACCTCAACCCCCATATGGGTATGCCGCCTCACCATCCCGCGAATGCCCACGGTGCTTTCTTCCGATACATGCGGCAACCCGTTAAGCAGGAGATGCAGTGCATGTGGATAGACCCAGAACAGCCCCAGCCGAGGAAGACCTGCTCGAAGCACTTCACCAGCATGCACGAAATCGTCACCCACTTGACGGTGGAGCATGTGGGTGGGCCTGAGTGCACGACCCACGCATGTTTTTGGCAGAACTGCGCGAGGAACGGGAGGCCCTTCAAGGCTAAGTATAAGCTGGTGAACCACATAAGGGTGCATACGGGGGAGAAGCCGTTTCCGTGTCCGTTTCCCGGATGTGGAAAGGTATTTGCGAGGAGCGAGAATCTGAAGATACACAAGAGGACGCATACGGGTGAGTCTCAATTGCTTTGTATTGTCTTAGATGGCTCCAGATTTGAGTACCCGTGAACAAGGGAGGGGTATTGTTTTGTAATCAAGGAGTTTCATTGACATGGGTATCTTCCGCGGGTTGATGTTTTATTGTCTCTGCTGGTATTAGATTTACTGCTTTGAAGCACGTTTGAGTGGTGGTATACCGAAGACGGTTGGGTTAGGTATAACACGGTATGACAGGTGGAGCGCCTTTGATTGCGGAAGATCAATAGCACGTTAGGTTTATGGGATACCAACTGGGTAATATTGATGTTAGCTTCATCAATTATCACGATAGTTCTCATTGTTAGCCCTCTGGAATAGGTATCTCGCAAGGAATTGCACAGCCATGTTTTTTTCATTGGTAAAATTCAATTGGCCACAGATCTAGTTTCGTTATCTACACATTCATTGAATCATCCTAAGGAATAGTCATATTGAAACTTGAATCTGTATCCGTCGATTCCATTTTTCAGTCATTTCGTTCGGTCTAGGTATTCTGGTGTTCAATTGATAGTTGAATTCAGGGAGGGTTACATTTGAAAGTGTCAATTTATATGTGTGTGTGCAAGGAATACCAATAATCATAATGAAAGTATGAAAGACGCATTAGAATATGTAAGAAAACTTCTCATCAAACGATAAGATTTCCGCAAATTTCTTGATTATAGTTAGGTAACTAGATTTATTTGGCAACTTCACAATTCACATGTTTGCTGCAAGTTAGGTAGTTTGAAAGATCTCAATACAAACATTTATAAATGTGATTGAAATCCGCTGGAAATTAAAAATGTATAACATCTCTGGTATTCAGGTCAACGTACACATAAAACATAGAATGTATAAGCCTATACCGAATACAACATAAATATAAATTAGTTAAATCATCTAATGTTCATGAGACATAACAGCACCATGATCAGTTAAGAAGGTGTCTTCATGAGTTCTGAAGAATCTGTTCAGATACCAATTCTTTTTCATTATAAAAACACTTAAGATGGCAGACATAACTCTGATTCGATCTAAGAGTTTTGTTCACATCTTATCGTTTGTGGAGTTTTTACATTACTATGCAGTTCCGTCAAGTAACGGCTGAGTTAGTTGAAAAAGAAAATCAATAGAACAGTAGCTATGACTGACGGTAATACCAAGAATGCTAATATTTATGAACACATTGATTTGTATTATTTCTTCTTATTTCTATTTGCATTTGGCGAAGTGTGTGTCATCTATACCATTATATTTCTCAACTCATGATAGAGAAAAAACTGTAGTCATTTTATCAAACTGTCCAATTTCCATTCTGACAATATGCATACTTCCTTATCTCTATGGTTGAAATTCAATTAAAATCACAGTCTGTACCTGTCAGTTCATTTTTTATCATGATTGTGGTTCTTCTCAAACAGAAGAAATAATAGCGTTTTATGATGGATTTAACGGCACCAGAAACAATAAAAAACGAAATCCATCCCGAACACATTTGTCTTCCTTCAAAGCCTTTGTCTTTTTTATTTGACTTATTTATTCCTTCTGAGAAAGGATATCTATGCCTACCCATAGAATACCTAGGGAAAATAGTATTTAAATTGATTTTTAACATTTTGACCCAGAGCTAAGGGGCGTTACGTAGATGCCAGGCAAACAGTCCAACAATAGTCACAAGTTTTCTACTTGACAATAATCTGTTGGTTCTGAGAACGATGCCCATTGTATTCACTTCTGGGAATTCGAACTATTAAGCGTATTATATCGAGATGAACAGATTATGTCAGAGATACGAACAATTTGGTATTATGGTAACTAGAGGTCATCGAATTGCAATTATAGAATGATCATTATTTTATTTTAAACCGGTTGAATAGACGTAAATATGAGGTATTGGATACCTCTCAGGTTATCTTGACACAATTCATATGGATATGATTATGATACACTTAATCATAGTCTTCATTTTCTGGTTACTTGGATAACATTGAACACTCCTATCCATAGTAAACCAATAGTTGTGAGATCGATGTAAAAACTGTTGAAAAATCAGAGGCGATATGCTGATGATGATGACAGTGATGAACATTCAAATTTGAATCAAAAATACTTCTTCTCCGCTTGCAACTTGAATTGGATTCGATATAAAAAATGTGGAGAAATGGCAGGTGTTGTGAAAAATAAGTATACATGGTTAGAAAGAGCCCCTTCAGAAGATATATAACATGGTATAACTTGCAATTTAAACATATAATAAGAGGTCAAAGAAAATCGGAATTATACAATCCATTTTTTGAGAATTGTATGTAACTTATATAAAACATACCTACTACTGACTATTATTAATATGAATGTAATCAACAAAAGTACATATCCTAATATTTTTATGTGAATCACTGAGAAATCGGAAGTTGTGGAATCAATTCCGATTCATCTAGTCGAGAACATAAATCTTCCCACTCAATCTCATGAATATTCGATGATGCTCATCGCCGTCTAGTTATCGACTGTCGCAACAAAAGCCTATCTACAATGCCCCAACGACTATTTTGACACGAGTGCGATCGCGCATTGTGTGACAAAAGTGAAGAGCACACACATGTGTGCACCCCCTCTGCAATCCTGCGAGGCGGGTTAGTCAAGTAGGCCGGTTGATTGGGCACCCGAAACTGTCGAGCACTCTCGAATGTTCGTTCGTTCGGTGGTGATAATATGTCTAATTTGGGTGAATCAGTGAAAAAATATTGCGACAAAAGACATCATGAGAAAATTGAGAAATTTTATCCCACACCTGACACCATTATTAAGAAAACGGGTTTAAGCCTCGAACCGAGCTCATTCGCTTGATATTATTTCATATCTAGAGTCTCCTAGGCTAATTCATTCGAAACAATCACATTTCGAATTTCGAAATCAATGAATTCTGAGTTAGACTTAGTGAAGATGAATAATGGATTAAAGTATATAATATAATTATCATTTTTCTGACAATAGGTGCAGATGCTATAAATAATTACTGATAGCAGGATTGGATTAAATTCTTGATATGCTGAATGTAAAAGGCAAGAGGAAGCAGAAAATGAACAGATCATGGGTTTTCTTTTGAGCTTTGATAGCTTTACTGTCAATAATGACAAAGTAACTGAGAACATCTACAAGATGACATATTTATACAAATCATGATTTCCGTTAATTTGATCTGGTAGCATCTAAAGGAAATACTTTCACATAGAAGGATCTGTAAGCATTTAAATAATTATTTCAAAATATAAAATCTCCCATGATTTTATATTGAATCAAGAAGTGGCATTTTCTCACAACAAATCTTAATATTAATTTATGGATCCTGATCAATCTTCCAAATTAGTGGGCTAATAAAATACATCCTAACATGTTATCTACCTTATGAATATTAGAAATGTTATGCAAGAAATATTAATTATTATGAGCATTTCAGAACTATCATGCATGGTTAGTTTGAAAGTGCATTTTTTTGTATTCGAATGTTGTGGGAGCAGCATTTATTCCATGCAAAAGGTCAACGGCATGTATACCTACAAAATTACATACCATTCTAATTTTGAATCAAACTTTTTTACAACTGGTTATCATTTATCTGTGAAAACAATAAAAGTATGCCTAGAGTGCTGTGATTTTCTTAAAAATGTTCATGTTTGACCGAGACAACACAAAGAATAGCAAAAACGTTGGTTGTTGTTGAAAACACATTAAAAACGATGAATGTCCATAATGAAATTTTATAATTACCACTAATGATCTATAAATGTTTATGGAAAGAGAATGCATTTATTACATTTTTTCTTTCTTCCTGATAGTCCAATATTTTGAAATCATATTTTGTACCTGGAGCACTGACATTCTGGCTCTGATATACATGTGCACTCAGCCTCATATGTTTCTTAACTACTTTTTGACTTCGTAGACTCTAACGTTTGATTTCTGCACCGTACTCTCATCACTGCTTCCATAATTTTCAGTATTTTGTTTTTTCCTTCATCGAAAAATTCAAAATCTCACTATGATAAGACTTATGTGTATGCGTAGCCTAATACTACGACTGTAGTTCAATCATACAGCGACGGCACAGCAATACTCTACAACGTTTTTGCTGTGTTTCGCATTGGCTTTCAACAGTTGAAGATAAAATTTGTTTCGTGATTAAACGTTAGATTATCAGTCAGCGCATTCGATTTCATATTTACTAGCATTTTTTGGTATTATTATCTCAATATATCGTGAAAATTGACTCAGTCTTTTTGCGCCGTAGTCTTCAATAATAATTGTGTTATTATACTTCTTGGAATATTCTTTCTTTCATTGCACATGTTGTATGGAACCTAACTTGATGGGTATGAAATCGAAATGGTACTATCCGAATTATGGACTGTCACTGTTTGTTCGAATAGTTATTTGATGAAAGTAATTCACCATCATGAAAATCTCAATGTTTCAACCCCAATTAATATGTGGAACCGGTGAACCACCTGTTTCACTTGCATCTCTAATTTATAATTGTAGATCTTTGACCGTTTTCTCGATAATTGACCGATCCATCTCTGTTTGCTTTGCGAACAAATGAAAAAAGGTGATCCGTTAAACGGCGATGGGCGTTCCTCCTCTCATGGCCAGCTATATTTTAGTGGACCTGGGAGCAATTCTAGGCGTACCTCAGCGATCACCTGGGGCCTCTATCGGTAGCAAACACATTAGCTCAGTATAAATATCGACCACCTTATCATTATCCTTGTCTTCTTTCTCATCCTTGAGCTATATAGCAGCAGCCTCACCTTTTCTAATTAGTAATTTATCGGGGGGTAATTATCAGGTCGGGCATTTGGTGAAATTTTTACTGGCCGTGATTTATTGATGGGCTTTTAGTTATTAAGTTGACTAATGGGCATGTTTAAAGACAAGTGGAATATGATATATTATGGCTTGACATTGATACTGATTGAATTCAAAATATGTCATATCTAGACGCTAACTTCACAAATGGAATTCAGCTTCAAAATCAAAGTATCGGCTTCATTTCAATTATCAAGGCGATGATGAAATGGTACTAGTCAGCCTTGTCATCTTCAGTCATGTTATGGAAATATTCGAGAGAATATGATATAAGATAGATAAAATAGAGAAATGTATGAAAGTCGGAGAGATTATTATAAAAACACTCTCTAAAAAAGCATAACAAATGTCGTTATATAGGGTGTCCAGAAGGTTATTTTGCTGATGAAAAAGTTTCGGTGGTAACGCTGGTAACGCCTAGAGCCCTTAGGAAGCATTTCGGAGACATGTTGAGAGCAATTTTTCTTTCTTTTTTTATCTCCAAAATTATCTTCTGGAATATACGGAAGTTATTCTGGGACACTCTGTATGAGGATTCTGATCTAGCATAGAAAATGGTTCGCTAATTTTACAAGATAGAGTTCTCCTACTGATAGTTTTCATAATGAAGCATTCTGATTGAGAATAACTCTCAGAAGAACCCATGCTGTGACCAACAAATCTAGTCCCAGATCTCTTCATACAGCCAATACCTCAGTTATGCTGCTTGGAAAAAAATTAAGGAAGTTACACTTTTGTCAAACCCAAATAATTTTGAAGTCATTGTGTCCATTTCAGTCAAATTACCTCTGAAAAGGAACCCCCAACTTCAATTATTCAAGTTACACCCTGAACATATTCTTTTTGATCTGTGAAGTCCAATCAACGATGTTCGATGTATCACACTTGATAATTTGACTGATGTCCAATTGACAGAATATTCATTTGGAGTGAACGTGAAAGAGGCATTGTCTTTAGTTGGATGTACATACCTATTCGCACAAGCGTCTAGCTACTCTAGCGAATCTTTCAAACATCGAGGTCAAGTGACGTCACCCACAACACATAATATTTCTTCCATGTTCATATTGAGAAATCACGACCAGTACGAGTAGAGCGATAGCTTAGTGGTCTGTGTATATATGACTTCCACGGTGGTGACTGGAGCTCAATCCCTGGGAGGCGTCATTTTTTTAAAAATTTTTTCACTCAATTAATGTTCCAAAAATATACTTTTCAGGAAAGAGGTTCATTTAAGACAAGTTAGATTGAAAGTACTTTCCTTTTTCATGCATATAATATATTTTCCTTCCTCATATTACCTATTGAGTCCTATAAACACGAATAATCTTCTGATAACCTTCTGATTTGGAAGATTTGCTGGTCTAGCTAGACGCTTATCTCATTCGCGACAGAAAATAATCGTACGCCACCTATCGGAGTGTTTGAAAGCTGTCAAAGTGCTCTGTTCACATTGTTTCCATTAGTTCACATTAGTTTTTTGTTTGTGCTTATTGGTCACATCCAAGGTCACATCCATCAAAACAAACCGCTCAGAAGTGTTGATATGTCAAAAAAAAAAACATAAAAAAAGAAGATGATCTGCACTACATACCGTTTTCTTCGACTTTTGTAATTTTGGTAATATTACGCTTGTCATAATATCAAGTGTGATACATCATTGGAGTTATAATTCCTTGCACTTCACAAATCATATAAAAATATAGAGTGCTACTTGAATAGTTGATGTTTTAACACAACGGCTTTAAAGTAAATCAAAGTCAAAGGGTTTGACAAGAGTGAAATTTCTTGAAACTCTTTTTCTTGCAGCATAACTGAGATATTGGCTGTTAACTGTGAGATTCTGGATAAATCAGTGATAGCTTATGATTTTTACGAATGTCATCAAATTTACCATAATCAAAAGAGAGTTGTCATCTTCTACCTCGACTCCTACTCATACATAAATCGTTTACACACCATACGGTCTGATCGTCAGATGAATAGCTCATACAGAATAACATAAATTTCGTGAATAAGCAATCGTCGAAAGATTCCTAGACTACGGAAAACCAGATTGAAATAACGAGTCCATAATGAAATCATCAGCGTATACACCACCAGTGTATACAACGGACGAACAGTCTGTAATTACAGTGTTTGCTACCCTGACAACCCTCGGAACGAAGTAATTCAGTTTTGCCAACAGAATTCTCTAAACCGCACCCTATAAGCCGATATATTCGAGCTGCGAAACTGGTGGAAAATGACGCAGAGTTGGACGCATCTGAACCCCAAATATCAAGGGGTTGCTGAATTCATGCGACTGAATTACGGGCTTTAATCTATTCTTCCACACAGATAACTTTTTTATGATACTAGTGTGAATAAACATTAGAGAAAGAGAGTCTCAGAACGATGAAAAATCTAGGCGGAGAATTCGATGATGCCGATGAAGATGATGATGATATTAATAGAAAACGATTTGGTGTTTAAAATCTGTTATCTAGTAGAGTCCACACCCCCATAACAAGAGAACGAGTATTCAAATTATAGTTTCAATGAATAGTTCATTTGCCGATAGATGTTAAAAAGCTTTAAAGATAAGATGGAGAGATTATGTATTTATCCTCTTAAGGGTTCTCTAGGTATAACGAGAAGATAAAGATCTGAGGGTAACAATGCCTGGGTGTTTGTCGATAATTCAACTTGAAAACTTTCAATGCTGTACTAATTTCCATTACTGATTTAATGAATCACTATATTTTAAAATAGTTCTCGTGAAAATTTGTTGAATTCTTTGTAGAAGTGGACTTTCTTCAAATATTTCATTGTTCATGAGGATGGAACACTTGGATAGCTTCGGAATAAGGAATATCAGATTCAATATCTTTCATCAAACGACCGATAGAATCAGTTGTTGGTTGGAATTCATTTATGGTTTGAGTATTCTTTACTAAATTCTCAAAATTGTGATTATATTCAATATTCAAAGTAGTTTAACTGAGAGTTCAACATTTTAATATTCTAGCGTTATCTATGATTATGATATGACCAAAACTCTCATAAACTCTTTTTTTTTTGCTAAATCTTTCAACATAACGAGTTTTTCATAGTATGTCATTGCAACAACTGAATGCATATTGAATGAGTCGATAAATAACTACGAGTGGAAATATTAGAAACGGCTATGAATAAACGGGAAAAATTACAGACTCATTATAACTGTCAATGTTTACTGGAATAAGATAATTATTAGGAAGGCAACAAAATTTCAAACCGGTTTTTTTGGGACCAAAATATATGATTCTATATAACGTTACTTGGTATCCCAGACACGTAACTTGGCAACAGATTAATGGATTCAAACCAAGAGCTTCTAAATACATAATAAATACAAATAGCATCGATAAAATTCAGTAACATGCAACGTCCTGTGTGTTGACGAAGAAAAAAGTGTACATTTGTTAACTGTCTCAAAACGAGAATTACTCATTTGGAGATCAGAGTTGCAGTGGACTCGATTTATACCAATTTCGAACGGACAAGAGAACTCGTATAATATGTGAAGCCAGATAAATTACTTACAAAATGGTCGCTTTTATTCAGAATATCAAGTCGAAGTGTAAAATAGAATAGAGAAACATTCAATCTTCACTTGTCAACTGTCAATTGTTTAATCGAATACAAAAACAAACCTTGGTCTTGAAACATCCTCATTTTTATTGGTAGTGTTAAACAAATACACATACACATTGAGAATAAAAAATATGAATTCTATTTCGGTATACTCAACAGAAAACAACTACTACATCTATTGAACATAACAATAAGAATTTGAAAATGAAAATTTTCGTAAATTGAGAATTTGTATTCTTTCAGAAAAAAAATGTACGTACAAATAAAAGGTACTTTCCTGACTATTTGCTTCGCCAAATTTGTGAAATTAAGAATATATAATTTCTTTCAGATTGGATAAATGATATGATGTGAAATGAATTTATCAAATATTTCAAACACAGTCCACGAATACAAAACAAATTTGGTCTCAAAACATCCTCATTCTTATTAAATATTATTTACACACAACTTTCTCCATGAGAGAGCGTCTCAACAAACACCCCTCGACCGCAGCCAACTTTTCCCGTGGAAGTATCTATAGAAAAGTGAAACGTCGCCGACTTTTCTACGGTGTTCAAAAGGGGTCAAAGAGTTGAAAGACTGGATTGATGTTAGAGATTCTTGAATCGGATGAACTGATAATTCTATTATTACATTGCATGATTCCTCCTCATTCCTGTTCAAATCAGACAGACTGGATTGGTGTTGGAGACTTTTAAATCAGATGAACTGATTCTACTATTATATTTTATGCTTCCTCCTCATACCTGACAAGATTAAATTCGACGTGGAACTATATTTCAGAAACATCTTATCTTCAGCTGTCATCTGTCAAATGTTGCAATCGAAGTCCACGAATACCAAACAAATTTGGTGTCAAAACATCCTCATTCTTATCAAACATTATTTACACACAACTTTCTCCATGAGAGAGCGTCTCAATAAACACCCCTCGACCGCAGCCAACTTTTCCCGTGGAAGTATCTATAGAAAAGTGAAACGTCGCCGACTTTTCTACGGTGTTCGAAAGGGGTCAAAGAGTTGAAAGACTGGATTGATTCTTGAATCGGATGAACTGATAATTCTATTATTACATTGCGTGATTCCTCCTCATTCCTGTTCAAATTATGAAGACTGAATTGATGTTAGAGATTCTTGAATCGGATGAACTGATAATTCTATTATTACATTGCATGATTCCTCCTCATTCCTGTTCAAATTAGAAAGACTGAATTGATGTTGGAGATTCTTGAATCTGATGAACTGATTATTCTATTATCATATTTAATGCTTCCTCCTCATACCTGACAATATCAAATTCGAAGTGGAGCTAAATTTCAGGAACATCTTATCTTCAGCTGTCATCTGTCAAATGTTGCAATCGAGCTTCACGAATACAAAACAAATTTGGTCTCAAAACATCCTCATTCTTATTAAACATTATTTACACACAACTTTCTCCATGAGAGAGAATCTGAACAAACACCCCTCGACCGCAGCCAAGCCCCTCGAGAGGATTTTATTTCCGCCACAGAACGCGCGCATAATGAGAGTATTATTCAAACGGCATTTCGAGTTGGCTATGGCAATGCCTGTGTGGCGGCGTCGCTCGTTTGTTTCGATTGTTCGAGAATACGCACTCGAACGCTCGCTCGGCCTACTGCTAGCAGAAAATATTTACCTGGCCACTAGATTATCCCGGCTTAGTGCGCTTTCGAGGAGACTCTCGAATGCTTCTTACTTTCTGTGTGCTGTGTGTGTGTGTGTGTTTGTTACTTTTTACACCTTGTCGTAGACATTTTGTAACGAGCTCTTTCATCTTTCCGCAGACACTCCATTCATGGAAAATACAAAAAGTATTTAGAGAATGGTCGATGTACCAGGAAGCCCCATAGATTTTTCATTTTTGCTTACTATGTTTTATTTTGTAAACTAGAGAGGGAATCATCAAACTATATAGAATATGATTTATTGATTTGTCGAACAAGAAAATTATCTTCGTCATCTGTCGAGATATCGCTTCCATATGACTTGATTAGGTGATGGTTTTTCGACCTGAATAGTGATTGGTGAAATCAGAATCGAGCTATCTCTACTTTGAAAAAAGTTTTAATTTTGTCGTCCAATCTACTGTTGTTCAATATAAGCCAAACTTGAAAAATCTCTCCGCCATCTGTCGAGTTTTATCGCTCCAATTTCAATTCTGCGGCCTAATTAGGCAGTTTTTAGATCTAAAACAGTGATTGGAGAGATCGAAATCAAATTATCTCTGCTCTGGAAAAAGTTTGCATTGGTCATCCAATGTACTGATGATCAATTATTAGCCAAAGTTGAAAATGTCTCCGCCATCTGTAGAGATATCGCTCCAATTTCAATTCTGCGACTTAATTAGGCAGTTTCTAGATCTAAAACAGTAATTGGTGAAATCAAAATCAAGTTATCTCTGCCCTGGAAAAAGTTTGCATTTGTCATCCAATGTACTGATGATCAATTAGACAAATTTGAAAATGTCTCCGCCAACTGTGGAGATATCGCTTCCATATGACTTGATTAGGTGTTTTTTGACTCTGCTCTGAAATAATTTGGATTTCATGCACCTACCAATCAACTGATGCTCAATTGACGAAACTTGAAAATGTCTCTGAGTCATGAATATGAGATTTTTCGACTGGTGAAATCAAAATCAAAATTTTTTAACCGACCTATTCTAGATGACCTACTGCTTAATTCGACAAACTCAGAAAATATCTTCGCCATCAGTCAAGACATTGTTTGCTATATAATAATAGGCGTTTTGATTCAGAAAAACCACTGGAGAAATCAAAATCAAAGTATCTATGCTCTGAAAGGAGTTGGAACTGCTCATGTTTCCAAATCCAAATGTCCACCAATCCGTCAAGATATCTTAAAACATCGCTTCCATCAGTATTACGAAATGAAAATGGGTGCCATTTCAATAGAAAACGTATTATTATTGACTGTAAAGATGAAATACGAAATTTTAAATTGTGATTCAATTGGTTGCTGGTTGAACAATGATTGATAAGTTTGTTGTGAGCTTCTCTACGACCAGAAGAAATATGGAGAAAGAGATACATTATACGAGAAAAAGATACATTATACATTGATTAATAATGAAGTTCCTTGAAATTATTTATATGTATGCCACTGAAACTGTAATCCTGATAAAGGATAATGAAAGGGACAAACAAACTAAAACGTTCAATCCAGTCGGCCAAACAGGATGAAGACAAATGAACCCCGATCGAATTAGAGAGCGATAGCGTTTGTTTCCCTTGGGGCGCATCGATCGTCATATGTCTCCACCACCGGGCAAAATGGCGGATGCGATTGTGTAAGGATGCCTCGCCAGGGGTAGTCAGATCATTGCACACTGATTCTTGTTTCGAATGCTTTGTACGGTTAAATTCAGGAACAGAGATATGCTGAGAAGTTATCTCCATATTTTCTTGAAAATCTTAAATCAAAAATTGTATCCTGTAACGTAAGTTGGTTTCATATTGCCCCATCAACTTAATTTCATATTTGATTGATATTCGTATTCATAGTGGCGCTTGCTTATGGAAACTTGTAATTTTGTAAGGTGTACTTTTTGAGTCCTATATGGAAAAAAACAAAAAAAGCAAAAAAAAAACAAAAAAATTCACTACCCTTTGAGCAAATATGGACTTCTATATAAGAGATTAAAAATTATTTGGTTAGATAATGGGAGATCAATATGATGAAATCATATATTGGATCTTTCTTTTATTTTATTCAGACTAGGGAAGAGTCCCTCTTATCCTGATATCTATTATGGAACAAAATAAAAACGGTATTGAAGTTTGATGCGAACAACCCTTCTGCCCCAAATAAGTTTCATTCATTCTAAGAATTGAAAGAGATCGAACGGAAAAAATAAATATCAAAAACTTGAGAATAGGAAATTTGGTCAAAATGTCGATATTTTCTCTAGTTTATGAACAATCTTGGTCTTTTGAACTTTGATTGATCACCTGGGTCATAATCAACTGCATTTCGAAGAAGCTGATTCTCATGAACCTCAGCTTTTTCGAAAGTCTTGATGTTTCGTTCTTTAATGACTGACACGATTGAAGGGAGTTTCAGATCCCTGGCGATATGGTTATTCCGAACATACCAAGGAGATCCTGTCACCATTCTCGCGACTTTGTTTTGTAATGTTTGTAATCTGGTGATATGAGATTTAGCTGTGTGGCCCCAGACTACTGAGGCATACAGTAAAATTGGCCTGATAGCCATGATATAAATATTCAATTTTTGTCTCAAACCCAATTTACTTCGCCTGATTAGAAATGGATACAGATACATTTACCAACAATATCATACTCTGATTATTTGTGATGTGATGTTTTTGATATTCTCCACAAAACTACACGATCTTGTACACATGACATTTTTTTGCTTCAAAGAGTCTGAGGATTTCGAAAAATACTTTTTAATTTTTCAATTGATACCCAAGTTTGCTTATTTAAAGATCGCCTTAGCGTGTTTTAATCCAAAACTTTCAACAATGCAACGTTTCTTATTAAAGTTACCAAGACAACATATCAACGACCCAAGAAAAGTTTCAAATAGCGATCTGACAGGAGTACCATGTTACCTCAAATAAAATATCACCAACAGATGTTTCAAATAATCATTTTTTTCTCATTTCCATGACAACGAAAGGTATACTGAGGTCACTACACGCGTATTTATATTATTGGTATAATAATAATACTAATACTACTTTATGATCTCAAAGTGTAAAAATATACCTGTAGCGTTAAGTTTTTGTGGATAAATTGTCTTCAAAACACTTGCTCCATCAGAGCGTATTCTAAAAAACTTAATATCCACCTATACTTCAATACTATTGTAACATTCATCAACTTTTCCTGATAAAACTATTACTTTATTATGTACCGCGATAAGACCGTATGATGCCTAATACGTTATAAATAATTCAGCGTACGATTAATTCGGAATTCGAGCATTTATAAGGCCATTATTCGAGATTGGAAGGGGGAAGTAAAACACAGCAAAGACAACAAGCAGATGGGCAGACTCTCTTCCCTCGTTCTCATGAATACCAACCCCGAATCTACAACCCCAAAAACGTTGTTAGAGCCGAGAGAACAGTGTGACCGACACTGGCGTTGTTTTAGGAAGCGATATTCCAATATTGAACGAAATGGAATAAATTAAAAGTTCATATTTCTGTGACGGAAAAAATTTTTGCACATAATCTCTATTGACAGGTTATAAAATGTCACTTTTTATTAATCACCTTCTTCCACGGGACAAAAGTGAATACTCTTTTCCCAGATATATAGGGTAATTATGGGAGAGATGGACCACCTTTTTTATTTCACCAATGAGTTCCTCAAATATAACTCCACTGAGATGAAACAATATTCATTGCAAACCTTTCAATCTACTTCAATGCTGACGGTTTTCAAATACTCAGAAAATTAACAGGTTTTTTCGACAAAAATGAAAATTGAAAATCATATAATGGTCCAACTAACCCTGATCGTGCGGTTTAGTTGGACCATCTAATCGGGATAGTTGAACCACCAAGGAGAGACGAACCAAGTACTGAAAAATGTCGAGATATATAGATTATATTACATGCCAACAAGTTAGTGCACATTGTGCTGAGAAGTATGAATAACTTTTTTACTACATCTATCACACATATTTTCATGATTCATGCATGACTCATGTAACCAGTGGTTACATATAATACACTGAACCAAATTCGCCTCATTTTCTTCTCCTATAGCGTGGAAGACGGGCCCAATGACCCTGTTTTTTTTAGTTTGCCAGATTTCTTTCTTCCTAGTGAAGTAGCTTTGGGTAAATTGAAGTGTCTTGCTGCAGTATTCACCCCGATTCACCCCCATTGTATTAGCTTCTATGGCAATTATGACATTCTTCAAGTCTTCTTCGGCCCAGGAAGCCCTCGCAGATCGCAATTTCCTTTGATATTTTGTAGGCATTCTGGAAAAATACTGCTCAAGACTGGTTCAACTCCCGCGATTTGATATGGTCCATCTATCCCGAACTCAGGGGGTAGATGGACCACTCCAAAATGAAATATATAATAGTAGAGAGGCATTTCCAGAGTATAAATATGAAAAACGAAATAATCAGCTCTGAAGTTGTATCAAGATATCGAATTCTAATACATTAGGTCAGAATCACAATAACAAATTTGGGTTACAAAATTTTCCACCACGTGTAAAGACACAATCGAATATTCTCGGTTTCAAAAGACATACCTACATGCACACCGCAACTATTCGACCTCAACTGGTAATCGTTTGGCTACTTCACTATATTTGTATTCCTCTTCTTCCACATCCATATTAGAAAATAGGACGCTGGTCCATCCCAGGCGGTGGTCCATCTCTCCCGTAATTACCCTATACACATATATATATACAGATATATATACACTGTTGATGACTTTTGTTCTGCTAGTTTCAAAAAATAGGCCAATATAACACTGTCTCCAAGAAAGAACTGAAAGTCCGTTTTTCCACTCCACTTCGCGGTTACGTAAATTACCAAACAACAACTAAGTTCCCATTTTTTTATATTTGGTTATTTAAAAAGAATGATAAAGATGCCAGCAACGCAGGTGTAATTCCTGTTAAAAACTATAATTTTTTGATTTAAATATAATGTAATATCTTCTCGATAGTGAGTTTTTTATCTAACGGGGTGTTTGGTGCCAGTGTAGGGACCAACAAGGCAATGCAATGAAAATAAGAAAGAAAAAAAAACAGAAAAAAAATGGAAAAAAAAAGAAAAAATGAAGAATACAAATGTTATCATACAATATTTTACTATGATAACAATGGTCGAAAACTCCTCGATGAAATCCATATTGTTAGGGCCTTGATCTCGGCCATGATCGTACAAAAAACAATTGGGCAAATCAATTTCATCGCAACAAAGCCAATAGAACGATTTGAATGACTATCCGACTATTAATTGTGGAAAGACACCTATATCTGTTACAAATGCAAAATAAAGACTATGATAATCTTCTCAAGTTTCCTATCGATCGTTAATTTGTTTTCGGCCAGAATGAATCAATACTTATCGATTTTTTTCTCGTTTCCTAATAACTAACAAACTGGCATCGTATTTTTCAATGTCTACGGTATGTATGTACCTTCAAACTCCCCACATCTTCCATAATATAATGAATTATTCATTGTCTCTCGCTCGACAAAGAATATCCACGCTGCTTCGAGAGAAATAAACGCAAAAGAATAAACTACGATCAATCAAAAACGGGCACGTGATTTGTCCGTCCAGACGAATCGAGATGAATGATCTCGATACCTTTTCCATATAAGTCTGATGGCCAGCCAACCGTTCCATGTGTACTAGTCACGATATATTTACAAGAAAAACAAAACAGGTTTTATTGAAAATGCACCTAAAGAGTTCACAAGTCTTCAATAGTTTTATCTCATGCGTTTGTTGTTTCAAAAAACATACATCAAATATAAGATATTTCGTAATTGTTACTGTGTTATTTTTTTTCGTGAGGGAATTCGAATTTTTGTAACCTAGAATCAACCTGACGATGAACTCTAATAAAACAAAACTAATTGGAAATGAGAAATTTCAATTATTATGTTTTATGTTTTTCATCATCACGCGCTCAAAATGATTGTGAGTTTGTTTGTTTGTTAGGACATGAAAATGAAGAATTACACTGTTGCAGATATTTTTATTTGTTTTGTTATCGCCATCCTGTATTTCCATTTTGAAATAGATTAGTATGTTATGAAGACAATTAATAAAAATGGGAATAATAATAAATAAACATTTTGGCGTGTAGTTTTCCTTGCTTGAGACAATATAACTGTTCTTCCAGTGCTGTTATATCCACTCCTCGAAGGACCAATGTTGAATAGTTCTTGGATGTACTGTATTTTCGTTGAAATTGAAAAATCTTTTCTTGTTCAACTACTTTCTTTATTTATTATTATTTCTTTTTTTTATCAATTGCCTTCATAACACACTAATCTATTTCAAAATAGAAATACATCATCAGGGTGACGATAACAAAACAAATAAAAATATCTGCAACAGACACTTTTATCGAAAACAGTTCGTTTTACACCATTCTAACAGGAATACCTTCTTCATGTAAGAGTGTTTGAAGAATCATATTTTGGTAAAAGAAATCAGATGAATCTTGAAACAAAAAAAAGTTGTGGCATTTAATATGTGAATCATGTTTTCCTTTTATAAGTACCAAATTTCGTGTTTCTCGGATCAATGAAAACAAAGATAATTGAAGAAAACTGCATTCAAAGGGTTCTAGCGACATTTTTTATCATTTTCATCTGAAGAATCACGTCCCGGAGTATACAAACGTTATTTTTCATCTTCTTTTTCTCTTTTTATATCAATTATCAAGCAAAGTCTATGTTTCATTTTTCAATACCTATACCGATACAATGGCAATGAATTACATCATCGATAGAAATGCACCATTTAATTGTATATTATGATGATTGTATTTGAATGTCAGATGCGTGTGTGTTTCGGATAAAACTATTACTTTATTATATCGGAAAACAATATATTATAATATTAAATTGATTATCTTTATTACCCCAAGAAACATTATTGTTTATAATAGGGATATATACAACAAAACATACATATAACATAATAAATCAAAACAATAATAATTGTACAGTTATTGTTTTTCATAAAAAAAATTATAATAAAATATAAAATAAAAATATTATAATCCATTCCAAGTAATCAAATTGTGAATGATTAGTAGATATGGAATTCAAGTTTACTGAGCAGATATTTCTTCGAATTGATTTTAAATTTTTTTGCTTCTTCTATATTTTTCAACTCATTAGGTATGAATGAATAAAACAACAAATTTTGAATTTATATAATGAAACTAGATTCAGGAAGTCTTTAGGTTTTTATAGATTTAAAGTTGATTCTAAAAAAGGTTAATTGAAAATGCACTTTATTGTTTTATTTTGTAATTTCATGAGTGGCTTCAAACGTGAAATATTGGTATTTCCAAATGTAGAGTCCACGATAATTGTTCATCAATATAAAGACCTGAAAATTTTGTTACATTTGTCCATTGTTCTTCTTGAGATGTACATATCATATCATACTTAACTGAAATAATTGTGGTATCTAAATATTGTAGGTATTGTTTGAACCAGTAATGTCGCTTTTTCTGGTAAACTATATACTAGAATTCAATGACCAAAATCCATAACCCTTATTCTTTCGAAAATAATCAGCACCAGATGTATTGATGAAGCCACGCATTCACTGACCAAAATATACCAGATACTGTTATTCTTGTATCGCATTACTGCATTTAATTTCAGATGATTGGCAGTTTATCGTCTGTAAAGTAAACCTTTGATGTTTTCATCCTGATGGTGATTGACACAGTAAAATATACAACTTTTGGGAATGGTGTACAATTTCCGAAAGTCCATTCACAAAAACATCAACATAAAGGCTTCTTGTAACTGTGTTGTGATCATCGTTGATTGATGTTTGAACCAACTAATGATCAAAATATGCTTCATTGTCAAAGTTCAAATCAAATACATCTACATAAAAACAAAATTGTCATTCACTTACATATTCCAGTTTTGTATAAATTGAATGAATGCATATACAGCATGATGCTCACTCAGCAAATTAATGGGATATGCGTTTATTTATTTCCTTCATAAAACACTATTTGTTTACAATCATACATACTTCCAAAGTTTCAAAACTTTCAAATGGCATAGGTTGAGCGAAGGGCACAACACTTTTATCATAATGACAACACAATTATACATATTAGACAATTTTTCGGTCTAATCTTTTAATTTTAATTCCAAACATTCGTAGTCTTAATTTTGATCCATCATCCAGTGGAATTTGAAAAAAAAAAAACAGTTTTGTGGAATAATTTAGTTAAATAAACTGCGATAACTACACCACTGCTCGAGCCGAAAGGAATATAATATAACCTTGGGGTTTGCATGGTTAACTTTTTTACAATCCATGCACATACTGGCGAGCCATAATATAATTTTGATAACTGTCTTTATATAATTACATAACAAGAAAACACTCAATGGAAGTACAAAAAGTCCCAAAACGGTAACAAACACAGCACAACAACACTGTAACGTCGGATTTTGACATACGTTACAAATCTTTTTATTTCGTAGTTTATACGCAAATACAGCATTACCGCACGTATTTCCATAATACTTACATTATAATTCTATTCAATAATGAAATTAGTAAAATTTGAATTATTTCAATAGCAGAAATCATATATTTCAATTCAGGAACAGACATACAGAATGAATAAACATGAAACATTTATATTATGTAATTAATGTACGATGAGTGCTTCCTCGTTTTCAAATACAAGCGTTAGATATAGGGCAATCCGCAGGAACTTGTATACATCCGTTTATTTGGTGATAAAAACCAATACATTGTACATAAAACACAAAAATATGTCAGCATCACTATATACATACTATACAATAAAAATAAAATAAAATAGAATCAATCATGCATATTAGATTACTTCCCCCCAACAAATGTTTTTTCAGAGTGATTTTGGAACAATTGAGTGTGCACTTTTTATTGCAGTTGACAATTCGTTGAATGTTCTTCAGCCTTTGAAAAGTATTGAGTTTTGCATAAATCTTTCCTGGAATTGGGGAATATGAAAATCTCTTCTAGATCTCGTATCATAGTGGTGATATTCAAAATTATATAGTTCACTTCATCTCTCAGGTAGTCTGGTAAAGTGCCATTGCTTATTTTGTATATGAAAATGAGTACCTGGAACAGTGAAAAATCTCAGCAAACAAGTGGATTTTACAGTTTCCTGCTGCTTCAACGATGTCATTAATGTATATTAAGAACAATAAAGGTCCAAGAACACTTCCCTGTGGAACCCCATGAATATTTTCTATTTCTTCAGAGAATATATTATTACTCCTTAGTTTCTGTTTTCTGTTAACCAAATAATTAGCTAGCCATCAGTCATTAGCTTGTCATCATCGTTTTCTGCTGAAAATGATGTTGGATCGGGCTCTCTTTTTATGTCTATATGAGTATTCCTGATATCCATATGGGTTTTACAGTATACCAGGAAGAAAACGATATGCAGCAAGTGCCGTAATAAAGCAATCACAAGGTAGCGGTGATACCGTATTTATCGCGCACCAAGATTTGCGAGAAAATGTACGTATATCCGTGTATTTACAATATACAAACAACGCTTATAACTCACAATAATAAATTGTGAAATTCACACAATTAATGGTCGCGCAGTTTCTGTGAAATATATCGATTATTTACGAGCTCCTTTGTACGTTTAGCCTTTGCAGTTGTAATTTTTAACGGTCGCATCCATTCTGCGATGTCTTCACGGGAACGGACACGCAGTTTTATGCTCACGATGGCATCTCGCCAGATCGAGATCGCTTCGCATCGCATGCTGTCTGTGGCTCCATGACCATTTTTGTGTTCCGTGCCACAGGATGGCGGAAACAGCTCGATTGGACACGACGAGAACTTTGTTTTTCTATTTTGCGTCTTTAAGGCCCGTATTTATAGTCGTTTCCTCAAGAACTCCTGAAGTCTTCCTCATCTGAGGATTCCTTGAGCACTTCCATTGAGTATTCCTTCAAAAAGGAGCCCTAACACTTGGCAACAGTGTATAATTTCAGTGTTCTGTGACCAAATTCGTTGTTTCATGTCACGTTTGTTACAAAATGTGAAATGTCAAATTTGACAATGTTAACTGTTGAGTGTGGACATCGAGAAAGATTCTAATAATCCATGGATTACTGCAGTAATAATCTTCAAAGGTTGGTTCGAATTGGGCCTAACAATATATTACTTTGATCACAGACAAAATATATCAAAGGTTCCGTAAAATGAAAAAGGGGTTCGAGAGGTTATTGATGAGGATTTTGGAAAATCACAATACAAAAATCACTCTATTAAAAACGGATTCTTTCAAGCTGCAACGGAATAATATGCTGAGGAGAGGAAGAATATCCATTTGATTGAACATGTATGTATTTCAATTTCATGAACAAATCATCAAGATGATACCTATATATAATCGTAATTATGCTGAGATTGCTGAGCTTCCATGTGTAATATATACCTATTATTGGAAATAAAAGAAGATTTACTTTTCAACTAAACTTGAATCAGCTTCTACTGGAAATCGATATACTGGAATCATATTATCTGTACAAATTTCAACACTTGAATATTCATTTGACTACTACATTCAATATCATCATTCCCTTCATGGAATTCATAACATAACCTGAAATTATACTAGGAATTGGATCAAGGAATGCTCAAGGTACCTCTTTACCTTCCTTGGAATTGACATTTCCTTGAGGCTTCCTTTGAGCTCATATTGAGACTATAAATTAGAAACTGGTCCTTAAGGATGCCTTAAGGGACGAGGTCACCTTAAGGATCGACTATACATACGGGCCTATGATACCCAAATGCGTATCCAACACGGTAAATTTCTTGTTTAAAAGTTGGTAATGGTAACGTCAAACTGTCGAACACGATAAATTGCTTGTTTCAAAGTTGGTGATGGTAACATCAACGTTTTTTTTTTATCGCTTGGATCGCACGAACGTGAAACTATCAGGCACACTAGTGTCTAGAGACAGAAGGTAACAAATAACTATAACATTACAGGTATCTTATCTTGAGCATTCATTACTTATCAAAATTGCTGGTAAGTTTTGTTGAGCTGCTGTTGAGAAAAATTATGATCATTAGTCGGATTATTCAAGATATTGGTTGTGAGATGCGGATGTGAGGTAGAGGCATCACAAAGTGTTGTAGAAGTTGATGGCTACCTCAATTTTTCTCTTCACAGAAGCTTGTAGTATGTAACCTTCAGCAACTGCTGAGGATTTCACCGCCTCTTTTTGCTGATGGGGACTCACTAGAACGCCGAAAACAATGTCCTGTAAGAATCTCAGGATTTGGTAATTTAAGGATATTCTGCAATGATTCTTGGGATTTTCCCAATTATGTTAATTCCAATAGGACTATTTATGCTGTAACCATTGCGATATTGGTTAACAAGTAGATTTTTCAAAAGCTGTACGGTTTCTTGGGCAAATTCCCTCAGTTAGCGAAGTGTCTCAGCTGAGGAATACCTTTAAATTCAAGAACGTTAATGTTGAACACTATATTCATAGGCGTATTGCTCTACGTTTTCAAGGATGTTTATTAAAAAGAAATATCGACAGATATTATCAACATGAAAAATATGGCTACATATAAAAAATACATCCGTATTCTCTATCTGATAAAAATAATAATTCTCTCTCGGTATATTCAACTGCATGGAAACAACTGATTTCCTGGCTATTTTCCACGACGAACATTGAATCACATCTTTTGAACACACACAATAAGAATTTGAAGTTCTGGAGTTGAGAATTTGCATTCTCTTTTAGACAAAGACATATATGTGTATAATATCATTCGGAATATGCAACAGAAAACAACTAGCTTCCTGGCTAATTGCCTCGTCGAACATTGAATTACATTATCGTTGAACACCCAAGATGAGGATATGAAGATAAACATCTTCTAAAATTGAGAATTGATGACATTCTCTTTCAAATCAGATAAACAATAATATGTGATGTGAAATGGTATAAATATATAATTTACGAATTTTTTCACCCTTGAAATAAGAATAAGAATGTGTAGGAGAAGTATACTTGTACAAAATCTAATCTTGACGAGCTTGAAGCTAAAAAAAATTGTTCGCATCAGAAATGTTACGGGAATACATCTCTCACAAACAGGTTTTATGACTTAATTCTTTTTTTTATCTATATTTGCGATACAACTGGAAAATTTTGTGAGGTTTGTGTCTAGACGCTCATCTAGATCGCTTGGGTTCAAACACAAAATGCCAATCATCGCAATGACAGATATATTTATCAATTTTTCATTCTCATATTAGTAATTCAGTATTTGAAAAATATTGTTTGCATATCGAATGTCAAATGTTTTTGCGTTCTCGAATGGTTATTTTGTCTCGCTGATCATTGACTGTATGGTACATATAAATTACAGTATACTATGCGCTTCGAGGGTGATTTTCTGTACATCAATATTAGCGTTAACCGAGAGACACTGATATAAGTTCATCACCGATTATGGGGCATCCATCTATACCTTTCCATTTTCCAAAATGGCTCCCAGCAGATGTTACATTTGACGCAACCAACCGTAGATACCCTTCCAAACCCCTAGACCTGATCCAAACTAAAGCGATTATGTTGATATAAAACTTAATCTGCCATTATGAGCTCCGTGCCTCTCGCCCCGCGACCATTTTGACACAATGGCGATACACCTAATCCAGAACAATCGACTACCACTCCACGACAATAAAAATTCCACGATCTCTTTACAATGACAGTCGTAGAACAGTTTTAGAAACGAAGCGGATATGGGTACTTTACGGCAGAAAGAATCATGATACTATGTTTTCGTGAAAAAACGAACCTTTTGTTGGTGGTGAATGGGAGTGAAGAGGGGGGCGGACGCAAACCGCAGTTCTCAATATATCGAGTTACCCGAAGGTGGTTTGATTTTCATACCCATGACCCATCTTTTCATTCGAGATTACCACCTGTAGGTCTATCACAATCGATTCTAGCCTTACTGCAGTATAGTATATTTTCTTCATCAGTGATACACTACATCCATTTGCGTTCTTTACATGATTAGCAATTGTCTAGAGCCTAGAAATATTGATCTATTGAACCAGAGCCGGCTCTATAACAAGCCGTGATGAGAGAAATGCAACACCGCATCGCCGAGATCCGGAAGGTCGACTTTCGACTGGTTACCACGTGGTTGCCGCTAACCGGGCTAACGTAACATCAATTTCAGTCATTGAAATAAATAATTGAATTTTAATGAAGAAAATAGCAAGAAATAATGGGTCAGGTCACAGTTCCATTTTACATCAACCATTCAAGTTATTGCTTGGAATAATATTCAAGTTGAAAGATAGTTGTTGCAAGTATCGTGGTTGGCGAGTAAAATGAAAAAATTCCATTTGAGTTCATACACAGCATGAGAAGTGTTGTATGACATTAAAAACATAATTATTGTAATAAGAAGAAGAATACATATTTTTCAATGTGTATTTGTTTCAATTAACAATCAAAATTTCTAGAGTTTTAGAATGAGAGTTTTTTTCCAGATATATCGAACCGAGGGGTAAATCACATGGGAAGTCCGGTGTACCCTAGACGGGAATTCCTTGGGTAGTCTGGGAATTCTTTGGGAAGTCCGGGAATTCTTTGGGAATTCCTTGGGAAGTCCGGGAATTCCTTGGGAAGTCCAGGAATTCCTTGG
This sequence comes from Phaedon cochleariae, assembly GCA_918026855.4. Lineage (NCBI taxonomy): Eukaryota > Metazoa > Arthropoda > Insecta > Coleoptera > Chrysomelidae > Phaedon > Phaedon cochleariae. The sequence goes on from OU896717.1 coordinate 34,631,103, forward strand.
GAAGTCCGGGAATTCCTTGGGAAGTCCAGGAATTCCTTGGGAAGTCCGGGAATTCCTGAGGAAGTCCGGGTATTCTTTGGGAAGTCCGAGGAATTCTTTGGGAAGTTCGAGAATTCTTTGGGTATTCTTTGTGAATAACTTGGTAGTCCCGGCAATCTTTATAAAATTGAAGTCAAATTTCTCAACGATGTTCAGATATGAAAATAAATTTTACGCAAAGAAAACATATATGGACTGCACAGTATTTTGCTTCAAGACCTACTTTGTTGATTTTTTTTTGACGGAGAGGTACCGCGAGCACCGAGAGTACCTTGTCCCACTTATAATGTTAGTCAGTCGAATTTTCATTCTCTTCAACGTTTCCCGTTGGAATCCTGTTAATTATTCGGAAAGATGAGAAGATCGAGAAACATTTCTTTTTTATTGTACATTTTGATTTCTGTCTGGCGATCGATTTTTCGACGTCTTCCCGATATCCAATCATGCTGAAATTTTACACATATCTTTTGGTCTGGTCAATATGGGTATTATCAGATTCAATACGGTTATTATAAAGTAGAATACAATTTATAACAAAGCTTGAAATCCAATATGGCCGCCGACAAAAAAAATTCCTTTTTATACGAGCGTGCGGGAAAGTTACTTTACCCCACTAGTGCTGAAAAGTTACTTTTCGCGACGATTTTTGTATTGTTGAAAATGGGGATATTTATGACTATAACTAAATGATCTATGTAACTATTTTGTAATTTTGTAGCATTGTTATAAAATCTTGTTTATTAAAAACCTTTTTTTTCTCAAATAATAATAATATGGACAAAAACACTCGTGGAAAAACATTATACCTTACTCTTCTTGCGGCAAATGTCTTTTCCACAATTGACGGCTTGCCCGCACTTGTTTGGTAAATAACTACTGAATTCGTTTACAATTCCCTCGACATGGGTACCAAATAAGAGAGAATGACAAGTAGAATACAAAAACCATATGACACTACTTGAAATCCAATATGGGGCCTGCACAAAATGTAAATGTTAATCAATTTCATTGAACACTTTGAAATACCATACAGGGTGTGCCTAAAAGGTCTATACAAAAAATACCATATATTCCTCAGACCACAACAATTGAATTATATCAAATCTATCTACCTAAGTATAATATTGCTCAGTTTGGGCGCTAAACGGCTCTGGAGAATTTTGTACCTACGTTGACATAGCTTCATCAAGCAATAGAACCCATATCATAATAATGATCGAAATTATGATGAATATCATTCCATGCTAAGCGTAGAATTCAATTTTTTCAGTAAATAAACATCTAGAAGGTAGGTACTCTTGATAAAATTCTATTACTCTCATGATCTCGAAAAAATTCGTAATTCTAGTAATTTAAAACATGTTGTCTACTTGTCTAGCGCTCTAACCGAGGCTCAAACTAAGCAACTTTGTACTGAAGTAAGTTTGCTTGTATATTTCGTATTGTTTTGGTCTGATGAGGAATATTAAGTATTCTTTTGTGAATACATATTAGGGACAGCCCGAGGGACAGCCTGTATATCTTTGCAATTCGGACAAACGAGTTCACAGAAATATAAGTATGAAATTTAGCGTCTTACTATGAGCCGATCTATAAACTGTAGAGGTAGTTTCATAAACAATCTTGATATAGGGGCCAAAACTTTTATTGCCACACATGTGGCATAGAGAAACATCTCGAGAAACATTTTGAAGTTTTTTTGCACAAAAGCTAAAAAAATACAATATTACAATAATACAGGTAGGTATTGGAGAAATATCATCATTTACTTTATTTCAACCTTTGCTTCATTTCCTTATATTTTTGTACAGGGTGGCCAACTAAGAATCCAGAGTTCGATACCTCTGTTGTCTTGAGAGATACAAAAAAATTTTGCATTCAAATTAAAGTGATAACCGAGCTTCACATTTCAGAATTTCTTTGAAATACACAGGGTGTTCCGTAAGGTCACAGCACATCAAAGCTATGTTTTTTTCATTGAAACACCCTATATTTTATTTCATTTTTGAATTCTCCCTGAAGATCTGATTGCAACGACATATCATACTTAGGGTCTAGCAGTGAAAGTTACTGACATATAGGGTGTGCAAAATCGAGATTTTCCAAGTTCAGGATTTTTTTCTGTCGAAACTGTTCATTATTCGTCAAAACGGTTTACATGTCCCTATCTCAACTTTTCACTCACTATCAATTGGTGTTTAATTGAAATTTAATTGAAACAAATTATAAATTTTTATTTTTTATCAAAAAAATTTTGACCACCTTGTATCAATTTCAATTGAACACCAATTGATAGTGAGTGAAAAGTTGAGATAGGGACATGTGAACCGTTTTGAAATTGAAATTGAAATTTAATTGAAACAAATTATAAATTTTTATTTTTTATCAAAAAATTTTTGACCACCTTGTATCAATTTCAATTGAACACCAATTGATAGTGAGTGAAATGTTGAGATAGGGACATGTGAACCGTTTTGACGAATAATGAACAGGTTCGACAGAAAAAAATTCTGAACTTGAAAAATCTCGATTTTGCACACCCAATATGTCAGTAACTTTCACTGCTAGACCCTAAGTATGATGGGTCGTTGAAATCAGATCTTTAGGGAGAATTCAAAAATGAAATAAAATATAGGGTGTTCCGATGAAAAAAACATAGCTTTGATGTGCTGTGACCTTACGGAACACCCTGTGTATTTCAAAGAAATTTTGAAATGTGAAGCTCGGTTATTACTTCAATTTTGATCCATGAATTTTTTTTGTATCTCCCAAGACAACAGAAAAATCGAACTCTGGAGTCTTAGTTGGCCACCCTGTACAATGATAGATCGATCATTTTCATTGATTGACATCTTATTGCCGATTCCTAGATACAGAAGGTTGACGTTTTTTGCACGAGAAATAATACCTAGTAATTTTTGAATGTATGATGAATTGACATTCATCATACAGGACGTGGAAAGTAATTCTGAATTGATATTTTTATCACATGGAGAATGCGAATTTTGTTGTTGTTGTTCTACAATTAATATATATATATCCATTTTTTTGTGTTCATAAATATATCTGAGAATGTTCATTTCAAATACCTAATAAATTATTTCAACTCTTCTAATTGTTTTTTTACATAAACTTAGTCGTCTGATCTCTCGAATTTTTCCTCTTACTTTCATTTTGAATATAACAAATCTTTGCCATTTTCAATCTCTCAACTATTTTTTCTCGATAGATATTGGTACTTAACAAAAAAGTTGAACAGTGTGACCATGATAAGGTTGCGCACGAGGTTGCGCAGCATGAGGGTCTCGCGAGGGATCTTGGAAACGGTAAGAGATACGAATTCGGTTAAATGAGAGAAAAATTACGCATTCTAAGGGTCATACCTGGTCATACCAGTGGATTTCGAAAATTTACGAAATTGTTCGGGGTATTTTTCGATGACAATATCAAATTTTATGTTAGTTCATCTCTTTCGTGAGGGTGGCGGCACCTACATGTCTTTTGAGTCTTTTGAAAAGTCACAACTTTTTTGTACGTACCTGTATCACGTTCTATAGTAGGAAAATAGTTTTCTAGAACACGTTCGCGTAAAAAACATATTCTTGGTAAAGGTCGCTGCGAGCAACAGTTTTCGAGTTATTGGGAATCATTGCAAGTAATTTGGAATGACGAAGAAGTAGGAATTCAAAATTGATTCATCAAGTAGGTAAGGAATTTTTTTTTATTCCATTTTAAAATAGGAATCGGGTGTAATTATAATACAATACTGATAATAATAACTGTAATTAAGACCAAATAATTACTAAAGCAGTTAGTTGAGGACATTGATTGAAGTAATTGTTCAAAATGGCCAAAAAAATAGATACAAAGAAGTAAGAATCATCATTTGGCTACATGCCAATGTTGAATTGTTGAATGGAGGAGAATATTGAATGAAAGATGAAAAATGCACTGACGTATCTTTTCTAACTGCTTAGAGTCGACGAGCCCAATGGAAATAATTCAAATGTATCGATTGTTTCAAATCCCAATATCTCGCAAACAGTTGCTCGCATCGACCTCTACCAAGAATATACTTTTTATACAAGAGTGTCCTAGAAATCTATTTTCTTACAAAACGTGATACAGGTACGAACAGAAAAGTTATGACTTTTCAAAAATTCAAAAGACATGTAGGTGGCGCCACCCCCACGAAAGAGACAAACTAACAGAAAATTTGATATTGTCATTGAAAAATACCCCTAGATACCAAACTTCATTCGATTATCACAATTATTTTGGAATTTATTAACAAAAAACAAAAATAAGAATTCAACTTTGACACTCTGTATCTCAGGAACGAATAACTTTCGGACATATATTTATACGAACTTTTCTTCTTATTTTGACGTCAGCAACATGTTCCTGAATTTTCTACACGTACTTAAGGAACACCCTGTATAACTGAAAAACTAAAAACAATTGTGAAAAATTTCCAAAGCCGTTGGTATGATCATCAAAATGCGCAACTTGTTTCCCATTTAACCGAATCCGTTTCTTTTCCTCTTCCCGAGATCCCTATATTACCTTATCTTGGTTTCACTATATTCTCAACTGTTTCATCTGAAATGAATTGGAAAAATCGACTAATGGTATTCTTCGTGAACAAAAGTGAAACACTTGTCGTAAACACAATTCTTGAATAACTGGGCAAATTAAAGAGTTCCGAAAGATATCTCAAGAAGACTTCAATGAGCTGTTAAAATAATTTTCATTCAAATCGGCAAAAGAATTTTGTTCATAACATTGGATGAAAAACCAAATTTTTTTTCAATGTGTACCGGAACCTTTTTGCAAAATCTGTAAATGGTATACATACTAATTTTTTATTTAAATAGGAATAAGAAACCTGTATAGGCTTCTGTCACTTGAATTCAGAAACACCCAGTAGTGTTAATGATACTTATCCGAGTACTTATATCACTAATCCCTACATGTTTTTTCATTGCCCAAGTTTCGTCCTTGGGTTTGAATTCAACCTACCTATCGATTGACTTTTTTTGCATTTCACGAATGGAACTCATTCGTAATCTACCTATTTTTACGCAAAAATTTGAAAACTCCTTGGGATGTATGATAAATCTTTAGGAAATTCCGGAATTCTTCGGGAAGTCCGGGTAGTCTCTGGGAATTCCTCAGGTAGTCCCAGGAATTCCAGGTAGTCTTTGGGAATTCCTAGGAATTCCTTGGGAAGTCCCAGGAATTCCTTGGGAAGTTCCAGGAATTCCGGGTAGTCTTTAGGTAGTCCCAGGAATTCCGGGTAGTCTTTGGGAATTCCTAGGAATTCCTTGGGAAGTCCCAGGAATTCCGGGTAGTCTTTAGGTAGTCCCAGGAATTCCGGGTAGTCTTTGGGAATTCCTAGGAATTCCTTGGGTAGTCCCAGGAATTCCGGGAATTCTTTCAATAAAGGAAGTCTAGTGTACCCAATTTCAGCCCGTGATTTACCCCTCGTATCGAACTTTTCTCTATTAAGTCATCAGATGAGCTAATTTTATGTTTCATTCACTGTGTGATCTGAACTGTTTCTGTATCTTGCAAGAATATTCTGAAGTTGTGACCACATACTCGATCTCATATCATAGGGAAGAATCCATTTTAAATCAACGAATCCCAACTTATTATCACCTAGTAAAACTTGGACCTGCATCTCATTGAATACTAAAACCTGGAAAATAATTTTATATTCTGTCTTATGGACTTTCCAATTCCAACGACTATCAATTCTCAATTTTTCTGCATATTCTCCAACTATACCTGCTCGTTATCAAGAATGAGGTCGGATTTTTCAACATTTCTGATGTTTCAACTAACTGTGGGTTTCTTAGCGAATTTTCCCAATTGATCTACCTGGAAGAGGAAATGTATCCTATCAAATAATATCTGTTTCAGCGAAATTGATTGCACACACTGCGGAATGTTAAAATGGGGACCAATTTTTTCGCAGTCCTTCATCTTTAGGAAATTTACATATTTCTTTTCCGAAGCGTAATTCGAAATACACCCTACCCTGTCACACATCAATTATTTAGCACTTTCTAATGAGAAAGGTTTAAATTACTCACTTTGCTTCCAGAAATGAGACAACATGAAACATAACCTCAATTCAAAACCAATTCTTTATGAGACTTTCACACACACACACACACACCCTATCACTTAAAACTCGGTCACTAGAATATTCCTCACACTTCTCACTAGCTTTCAATAATATTTCTCAATGATAACACATCAATTTACTCTTGAAAACTAAAAACAATCACTCTGTTACATTTAGAACCAATTTGTGCGAATGGCTGGAGGCTGGAGGTAGACCTTTTGAACAGTGTTGCCAGACTTGGCTCACCGCGGCTTTCCCTTTTATCAAAGATGGCTATGATTGAACTAGACCGAAGGATAACAAAGTTGTATATTTTTCAGGCCAAAATTGAAACATTGCGAATTCCACATTGAGAATAATCTACACTTAGACACAAAAATATAGTACTCGATATCTTTATGACACACTACCACATTCATATCTTGTCTCCTAGAATTATTATAATAGATACGATCTATTTTAGCTATATCATCCGTTTATGAATGGGTTGTAAAAATCTTTGCAATTTTCACAATCATTTGTAGAATTCGATAAATATAGCTATAATGCTTTTTGGATGCAATGATATGGTTATATAGGTACTATAGTAGATCCGAGAGTAGATCCTTATAGAGGACAATTGTTTATCAAGCTCTCCTACAAAATATTGGAACGTTCTCAGCACAATACTAATCTGTCAGAGGAAATATGATGGATCCCATATCTATTTTTGATGGTGCGCTTATTATATAAAGCTCGGTGGATCCAACTCAACAATTGGGCTGGCAAATTCGAGAATTGGGCAAAAAAACGGCCATTATCACGGTGACAAATGACCGTCAAGACTTTCGAATGCAAGGGAAACGCCAGAGAATAATGAAAGCTTTGTTGAATGGCACACGATAAATTGATGAAGCTCTATTATTTTGTTGGGGACCTTCGACAATCGTTCGGGAATGCAAAATATACTCGTATATTCTAGAGGTGCTATTATCGATACGAGAGCTCGGTAAATATACGAAGCTATTTTTTTTTCAATAGAATGAACCAAGCGAATTTCGAGTATTAGAATCCTTTGTTATTGAGAATTGTTTATACAGGATGGTGTTTTCTATACAGATTGTGTATCGACTCGTTACATATAAGTAGGAGTATTAGGAGAGGATGGCATTTGGTAACGTTGTATTTTTGGTGTATAGCTGTTTAGTCATTGTGGTGGCCAATGATGCCAGGTCTACCAAATTTGAGCTGAACCTATACCGTTTTTATAGTAGGTTTGTTCGTGTTCCAAATTGTTGAACGGTCCTTGAACTGTGCAAAATCAGGTGCGCATCAAATTCAATCCGAAACAAGTCTAGAATAGTTTTGAAACCATGCAGATACACGAGAACGTGTTCTCCCGTTTTCCCATCTTTTTCCTCGAAAACTTGCTGTGTCTTGACTCACGTGATTCGAGGGCATATTCAGATTAGGATTATGTTTATGTTATCATGAAATAATCCTAAAATTCGACTTCTAGCATATATCTCCAGTCTTAACTTCTCTTCAGCTGATGCAAAACTATTTCGGATTGTTAATCATCCTAAGTTCGATTTATCCAGCTGATATTTCCAACACAAATTCGAGGCAGACCTAGACGAGGCGAAAGAACATAATTATATTCTCATCGAAATGTTCATTATTTCATCAAATCATCAACAATTTTTTGATATTATATACTGCTGATTCAATTTAGACTACATTCTTGGTTTGCATCTGATGGATTCAACAAAAAATTGCTCAGTCCAACGAAAATGATTCAAGCCTAAATAATTTGTTGATGCAACAAATCTTTGTTTTCCGTGATGCTTCAAACAAAAAAATCGGTTCATTTTGAAATCATGCACTGATCTCTTCAAATCTATATTAATCACCCTGTTTCCTTGCTACAGCGAGTATTTATCACCTATTTGACACTTCCTCATAGTTGGCATACATTTCATTATTCTCTCTTCTCTCGAATAGAAACAGGTAGTTCTCGCCTTTGATACAGGGATTTCATCAGAGCAGGGGATTTAATCTACTATTGAAAATTGTTAAGTTGAAATATATCTATATTAAGTCGACTGACGGTCTCGTATAAATCAGTTCCTATTCAACAAACCGTGAACGACAAAAAACAGATTATCCCAAGTCAAACAACAGTATATCACTCTGCGTTGGTATCGGAATAGTTTGGGCCTCAAAATACGCTCGCTTGCTCGATACAGTTGATTAAAAATAGGAATAAGGTAACATTTTGGATCATTTATTAGTGAAATTCTGCGTAAACATCGCTAATAACCGTACCGATGCGAGATTTTATCAACAGTAAAAACACAAGAGCTTTAGTTATCGGATAAATTTCTCTTGGTAACGAGAAACTTTTGTCAATCAGTAATTTCACGAGAAAAACTGACATGAAAACATTGCGAGACCGTAGGTCAGGCAATTTTGTCTAATGTCAGTTTTTCGAGAGAAATAACTGATGGGAAATGTTTGAGTTAGTAAGTAAGTAAATCAGAGCAATACCTTTCAAGGATTCCGGAATATTGAAGAAAATCTGGAAATAAAATTGTTCTTCATCGCCCTCTCAGGCTCAACGATGCATTTTTGAATAAAGGTAAGTTGATTCCAATCGGCCTAATTTGGTCTTTAGTTAACCCTGTAGAATTTATGGTACGTTGTTCTGGGGGATCTTATTG